>CM060911.1:268403008-269712383 GCA_030737875.1 Allium sativum
TCCAGAACCAGCCCTCCAAGCCAGCCCAAGAACCTAAACTGGTGCACCCAGTTTTACTGGGCGTCGCCCCCCTGTCGACAGGCAAGTCGACAGGCAAGTCGACACCCCTGTCGACAGGCCTGTCGACAGCCCTGTCGACATGGGTAGGGCGGGAATCTTCCCGCCTGGCCCCGCTTGCTCTATTTTAAAATCTGGTTTTAAATTATTAAATCTGTTTTTATCTTTGAATTTTCTGCAAACTTCATCGGGCCATAACTGAGCCATACGGACTCCGATTTTCGAAAACTCGGACTCTATTTCGCGTATTTTTCCGAGACGAACGCAATAACGCAGCCCGTTTCCCCTAATTCCCACATCTGAGATTATTTATCCTGTAATTAGTGAATTTTAGCATTAACCCAAAATACGGGGTGTTACAGAAATCAAATTCGTTATATATTCAATTCAAATTCTTTTTCCCATTCGATTCAATTCAAATTGGTTTTCTATTTGATTCAATTCAAATTTCATTTCAAAATATTCGACTTCGAAATCACTTTTCAATATTCATTTTAAAATGAATAAAATCGATATAAATATCGTCCACGTCAAAATGGCGTCAATCTAATCAACACGGCTTCATATATTTCTATTTTCAAATATTTCTTTTTCAAATATTTCCTATTCAAATATTTCTATTTCAAATATTTCTATTTTTAAAATATTTCTATTTTAAAGATATTTCGTTCAACACATGACTAATCTCAACGGATGAGTACCGTCAACACATGAACCTTCATTTTATAATGATAAAGATATAAATTTTATTATTAAAATATTTCGTTCAACACATGACTAATCTCAACGGATGAGTACAGTCAACACACGAACCTTCATTTTATAATGATAAAGATATAAATTTTATTATTAAAATATTTCGTTCAACACATGACTAATCTCAACGGATGAGTACAGTCAACACATGAACCTTCATTTTATAATATTCTTTATCTTCTAAATTGGAATGAGGCCCAATCAATTACCATATAAAGTTAATTATATGGATTCCATACAACACATGTATATAATAGCAATGATAAATAATCAACCATCATCCATAGTGCACTACACTGTATAAGCATCAAATATAGATATCTAACGCTTATAACAGCCTGTCAATCAATCGATCGACATACAACTAATTATTGAGATTAGTGTATGCCGTATTTTATCCCAATACCCGTGTGGGGTTTCAAACAATCAAACACAGATTTTTATTTGTGCAGTTGGGCGATGTGTAAAATTTATCGTCCCATTCAATGTCCTTCAAATATGTGTACATAAACAAACCGTCCGGTTTGTAAATGAATATTTATTTATTCACATTCACGTTAAAAATTATATTTTTAACGATAAAACATTTTATTCAACCTATGAAAATATTCTATTCAGTTCATTTATTTAATAAAATGATATCTTTATTTTTCTAACTTACTTTAGAAAATTTCGGCGGCATAACGGCACGATACCAGAAACAGGACGAGGCATATCTCCGGTCTAGTGAAGGCCCACGCCATTCACACATCAATCAAATCCATTCAACACAAATAATCTAACCAACTACACAGCCAAACAAACAAGTCCATGTTCTGTGGACGATTGTGTCGGGTGCTACTAAACACCGTCTGCATACTAGTATATATATATATATATATAACTAGAAAAAGGAATTTTGAGTGAGAAGTTCTCACCAATAGCTATCCAATACCACGACTCTTTATTGATAGAAATCTTCGTCGTTCTCGCCTCTTTGTCATCTTCGTTGCCCGTATTCTCTACATATGTAAAAATCGTATTTTTACTTCGCTATTCAATATATAAAAATCGAATTTTTACTTCGCCACTCAATATATAAAAATCGAATTTTTACTTTGCTATTCAATATATAAAAATCGAATTTTTATTTCACTTATTTTATATGTAAAAATTATATTTTTACCTCGCTAATGTCATAACAAAAATCGTGTTTTTATTATAAATAAAAATCATATCTTTCTTCGAATAAAAATCTCACCTTCATGAATATAAAAATTCAACTTTTATATTCTTGAAAATCATTTCTTTTTGCTATGAAAAATCGCCTCTTTACAATGATAAAAATATCGTCTTTACAATGGTAAAAATATCTGATCTTTCCATAGTTAAAAATCAAACCTTTCAAAGTTAAAAATCAAATTCCTTCATAGTTTAAAAATTAAATCTTTTATAGTTTAAAGATCTAATCTTTTCTATTTTAAAAATCTCCGCCTTTTTACTTAGTTAAAAATCAATTTTAAAATCAAATAAATCGATAACTGAAAATTGAAAAATAAATAAATAAAAAACTTACAGTAAAATTTTCTAGGGTTTCAGGGCCTCGAAGGGGGTGTGTGGGGCGTCGGGGCGGCTGTCAGGAGGAGGGGGCCCGTAGATCGTCGGCGGCGCGAGTCTCGAATGGAGGGAGGGGTGCGGGTTCGGTCAGGGAAGAAAGGAAGAGGAGGAAGAAGAGAAGAGGGAGGCGGTGGGTGGTGGCTGCAGCAAGAGGTCGGCGGCGTGGTGGTTGCATCGAAATAGGAGAGAGGAGAGAGGGAGTTAGCATAGGGGGGGGGTCTGGGGACAACGGTGGCGAGGTGTGTAGGTGGCGCCCCACCTCTGAGGCGGCGGCGATCGATCGGGGGGGGGGGGGGGAGGGGGCGACGGTTCCCCCCCTCCCGTCTTTCTCCTTCCCTTTTTTTTTGTTTTGTTGATTTTCTAAAAGAAGAAATGAAATAGGGGGGTTACGGGTATAAAGGGGAAATACATATATATATATATATATATATTATTTTAAATTTCCATCAAAAAGTAAATTTTATTTTCGACCTCAAAACGAGGCCCACCGCCTGTCGTCCATAGCGTTTTACCCCCATTCCGAACACAATGGGATATGTATCGTAGGCTGATTCGATCGTTACGATCAGTTTCCGTTAAAATCAACATATAACTCTATATATTGAATTTGAACGCGCATTTCAATTTACCGGGGTCGCATACTAACTCGAAAAATTCCCGAAAAATATTTTCTAGCTTCGTATTGACGATACGGTCCTAACAAAACCAGTTTCGTCGAATTCTGAGACCGTTAGAATAATGGTCATTTTCCAGTCGATTAAAATCAACTAAAACTGGTCAAACGCATTTTCCTTTGCCACGCTCACATATTGATTCGAAAAATTATGAAAATTGGAATCTAGAAATAACTTGACATCACGGACCCAACAAAAGTGGTTTCGTTGAAATCCGAGTTCGTTTGCAAAATTTCCATTTTTAAGGGCCTGAATTCCATAGCGACTATTCAGAATTTTCAACTGGACATATCTTTTGATTCCCGCTATGAAATTTTGATTTTTCGGATTCGTTGGATAGATATTCTCAATTAGATCCTATTATTTTTGGTTTTGCTAAAATCCGTTTTATTTTGCACCCGGTATGTTCAATTGAAGTTTGAAATCGAATTATCGAACTACGCGCCATTTTCAATTCTATTTATAATTATTTATATTCTAACGACGACGTATATAATATATACGTTCTAATTATATTCAAAATAAATTTCTCGTCGATATTATTTAAAATAATTCTATTTTAAATATTCAAAATTCATTAAAATTGCCAAAATAAAAATTTTAAACTAGCTCAGAATTTCCGGGTTATTACACAATACCAAACAGAAACGGATTTATAATCCTAAAATCATAACTACACAAATCATATATTTACATCCAAATCTAGGGTTGTCAATGGTTACCCAAAAAATACGACATCCGTCCACATCCGCATCCGAAGAGCAGATAAATATCCGATATTCGAAAAACAGATGTGGATGTGGATACAGGCACATCCGCTTCCAAAAATTATTCGTCTGCTTTTTTTCATGAGTATAGCTTAAATAATGTGTATTTTAGCATAACTAAATATGATGTTTATTATTTTGTAAAGTTGAAAATCCATTAAACGCATGCTAATTGCTCAAAATTATATATTATCATCATATTTATTTACTTTTAGCACCTTAGTAATCTACTGGGTTGAAAAAGCTTAACATTATGCTAAAAAATTCATTTATGTTCATTGGTTTATCTATCGTTGGTGGAGCTGATAATTATTCGATATCTGTCCGCATCTGCGGATGCAAATATTCGATATCCGAAAATGATTTCGGATGCGGATATGGAAGTATCTGCATCTAATAGTATCTTTCACTACACTATACATGGCCTACTGCAACGAAATTACAAGATGTTATTAGCTACAATGTAATGATAACTATGTTAATTTTTGTCTATTACAACATTCGCTTCAAGATGTTAGCATAGATATCAACAAGAAGTTGTAGTAGCTATAAATATGTTCAAATTAAAATAAGAAAAAAATTACACCTCAGCGATCCACACCATCATTTAAAACAAAATCCTAACCACCCCATCAATCCAGACCTCGATTATTTCTATTTCCAACTTTTATTTGCATTCACCTACTTTTCTTTTCATTTCATTCTCACCCCCAAATTTCCAAAATCATTTTGATCCCTAATTTTCATTCACTTGCTATTTCACTTGAATCAATACTTAATTTTCTCATTTTCAGATCGTGGTTTCTCCTCTCTCTCATGAAGGGAGGAAAAAAGGCGATCTCATTTTCCATTCCTTTCCGGTCTGATCGCCTAAAATTGCTACATTAACAAAGATACAAAATATGTTAATCCTAAATCTTACTCATTTGCAGAGGAACAATACTACATCGAGCCTTAAAGATTGCTCGATTAACTGATTCGATTGACAGTATGAGGAACAAGACATTAGATTTTGGGGATTCGGTGAAATCGATTTCCATAATAAATATTTTATTTTATTTTCCACCAATTCTTTCAATCATTTCATGTTTTGTTCGGATCTGAGAATCGTTCGATCAACAATGGAAGTACGAGGTTCCTCCAAATTGACCCCTTCAAACATCATTCAAATTCTGGTTCGATCGACTTCACTCGTTCAGATATGAGAACATGCTCTGATTAACAATAGGTAAGATTCATGCAAATTTAACATTTAAGATTTTAGTGATTAGCTTGATTTGTTTCCCATTTAGGTTCAGAAAATCTATCTGGGCTTGTTGTGTTTTATTGTCGTATCCTGGTTTTAACTGTTTCAGATACTTTTGCCAAGCTAGACGAAGATTTCTATAATACCAGTTCGATATGCCACAAAATATCAAGTATAAGGTGTTTAGGCTTCTGCTAGATGTCAAGGGAAATAATGCGTCCGCCTATCTTTGTAATTTCGACTCAAAAACATAAATTATGCTTATAAAATTTTCAAGAAAGCAGTTATTAAATTGGGGTTGCTTTATACAATATAATCCCTAAGCCACAAGCCTGAGGGGAGTTGTGACAATGTTTTCTATATCTGATCCCAAAGATGTTGTATCCATATTATCAATGAGTTTACCAAGGATTATAGTAGAACTAAACTATTGTCTCAGGATGTTTCTATATACTTTGTATCTAAGTCAGTGTACCAAATTTGTGATTTGGGAAGCAGTTTGTAATGTTCAGCAATGGTTATGGTTTTCACATGTGAATGCAGATTTCTACTGATAGAAATAAGTTAATAGATCGGTAACAGGACAGATCGTTGTTACTTTGACATTGAGAGGGTACTGTACTCAGATGTTTACTGAGTTTACTAGTTCCATTTGAGAACTTGGGTTGTTAGTATGCTTGACTGACAGGTTTACTAGTTCAGCAGTGGTTATGGTTCTCAGTGTTCTTAAATGATAGGTATACTAGTTCAGTAATGATTATGGTTCTAAGTGTGTGAATAACAGACTTGTTATTAGACGGTGGTAAGGAAGAGGCAGTGGCAATGTTTGTCCATATCTCTAGTATGCGAAATTCTCTGTTTTTAATTCTCCTTTTCTCAACTTGTCTTATGATGTTTGTCGATGAAGAAAGTGAGTTAATTTATAGGATAAAAAATCTTATAATGTCTGATTTTGGTTGCCATGATTTTCCCCAAAAGATGGCCTTGATTGATTGATTTATTGAATCCTAAACTCTGTGTGAATTGTTGAGTTGCTTTTATATTGGTATATACAGCTTTGTATACTTGAATTGAACCTGAGACTGAATCATATTCTTGATGTTTTATGAACTTGAACTTGTTCTTGTTTTGCATGAGCTGGAAGATACTAGGTTGAGTTGGTCTACGTGGTTGCTCCTAAGTTATTTACACTGCCATGAGAATGATTCTGGGATGTTGTGGTTGTGTACACGTGTATATGTCCATGCTCCTGAGATTCGTTTGTCCATGTGAGTACTGATAAAGAAACAGATACTGCACAATAAAAAATATGATGACAAATGACCCGAATACCTAAGGCAAACAAACACACAAACAAATTTAGATTTTTGCAAATTTAATTTTGTTTATTTTCAGGTTACTGCTCTTGTTCTTTATTGTATATAGGAAAGAGATAGAGTGAAAGTAGAAACTGGACCAGAAGTGTGGATCAAATACAAAGACAAACAGTGTATTGAGTGTTTGAGTGTATGTAGTGAGGTGTGAATGCAACTTGTATTATAGAGAGATGCAAAATATTGTACTATTTATATGTTGAAATATTGTATTGAATAAAATATTTGAATCATTTAAATTCATTACAATAGTATTATTATTCAATATTAATATATATTATTATATGAGATGCAAAATAGTATAGTATACAAGATGTGGACCCAAAAAAATTCAGAAAACTAATATCTATAGCAAAATTTTTGGAATGTTGCTACAAACACCTATGGATGTTTCTATAGACCCAAATAGGGTTCTATTGCAACAATATTTCTTATGTTGCCTTAGATGATCAAAACTTGCCTTTGAGGTCTAAGGCAATGAAAAAAATTGCAACATAGGAAAAGTGTTGCCAAAGACCCATGGCAGCATTTTTTGGGCTTGACCCTTTGTGTTGCAGAAGGCCATTTATGGCGTCGTGGATTGACATCCCTATCCAAATTCTATGAATCTGGGATAACAACATTATACATCTAACATTACCTTGGGACGATTTCCAGATTCAGGGTGTTTACAAATACCACAAATAATCCAAAATAAACTATAAGCAATATAAGAATATATTAAACAAAGAGACCTACAAATCCATATCCTAGTTTTCATATTATTTCATATTTAACATAACCAAAACAAATTTGAAATTTCAGGCATGCATTCCCATATCTAACACAAACGAATCATATAAGATATTCTAAACAGTGAATATATTTCCCACTCACCTAAAAGATATCCATGTCCAAATCCGACCACACCTTTTAGGCCTATGATTTCCAAACCTTACATATCTACAGTTTGTACACAAAGGGGATATATATATATATATGTGTGTGTGTGTGTGTATACTGATTAACCTGAACGAAAAATAGGAAAAGAAAAGGGAATATTTATAATATAGATTACCTATTCGATGAACCAACCCTTTTGTAAAAATATAGATTCAATCTCTAAAGCCTTTTCTAAGTTTATTTGTGTATGTTTGCATTTTATAAATTCAGTAGAGATTAGAGAACTGGAAATAACAGAGCTTCGCTGCTCCTCTAGAAAATATGAGCAAAAGAGTTGGGGTCGAACCCTTTATTTATAGGCACAGAAATGACCCTGAACCATTCGATTTAATTCCAGAAAAATCTGCCTGTTAATATAAATTTATATTGCATAGACCCTAGCCGGTACCTGCTCAAATCGACCAGTAGGTTGATCAACCAATTGACACCATGATCGATCGTCCAATCGACCGCCTGGGTCCACCTGGCAATGGTGGGTCAGGGCGAGTTATATTAACATTAATTACATTAATATGTAATTGCTAATTAATAATTCTTCATCATTTTCATATTTCGTCCGTAATTTTCTCATCGGACTCCGTTCACAAAGTTCCAAATATGAAAGTTGACTGAAATTCCGTTACGAATGCAACGGTGCAAGTTTTGTTGTCAGATTCCATCATTTGCAAAAATTCTACTTTTTCGAATCTAATTAAATAACTAGTTTAATTATTTCCAAAATTTCGAGGTGTTGCATGCTTCCCTCCTTAAAAGTAATTTCGCCCCGAAATTTTCGCACTGACTAAGCCATGGTGCTAGCACCTAATTATTCTGTACTACACAACCAATTAGTGTACATCCAATTTGGCAACTAAACGTGCGCAAATACAATGTACATAATGAATTGCAACCATAAAATATGTACGAATTTCACTTTTGAAAGTACCTTTGAAAACATGATGAAAATTTCCTAAAATATACTGATAGCCCAATATTAATGCATATGTTTGAAAATATTTTTCATCCAAAGCGTCCACATGACTACAAATAGAAGTGTAAAACGTCTAATTCGTCAATGTGTCTAAATCGCTTCTTATTAATTGCTTCTATGCCTAGAAAAGGAAATTAAAGCCGAGAATTCAACGTTCTTACCACTTACAAAATTTTCAATTCCTTTCCTATGTGGAATTTTACCTTAATTTCCCCAAAATAATCTGCAAAGGCGACTTAAAACAAGCTCTAAAATATAAAATGAGTTACGTAACAACTCGCGCGCGTTGTCGACAAGGTATGGAAACAATGTTTCCATAGCTAAAATGTAACGACCGCCCATAACTTCTTCACTTAACAAGGGAAATAATGCGCTAAAAGGTGTGTCAGGCAACCATGGATGATCATCAAGGTAAGATAACACAAGCTGAACCTGTTGTATAAATCACAATTAAGGCTGTCAACGGTTACTTTCAGATGCGGGTAGTGCCATATTCGCAACCGCATCCGGAACCATTTTCGGATGTTGGATATCCGCATCCACGGATACTGACGGGTATCGGATAATTATCTGCTCCGCCAACGATCGATAAATCAATGAACATAAATGATTTTTTTAGCGTAATATTAAACTTTTTCAACTCAATTGATTACTAAAGTGCTAAAAATAAATAAATATAATGATAATATATAATTTTGAGCAATTAGCATGCGTTTAGTAGACTTTTAATTTTGTAACTGAATAAATTAGCATGTTTAATTATGTTAAAATACACATAATTTAAGCTATAATCGTGATTACAAGTGGACAGATAATTTTCGTATGCAGATATGCCTATATCCGTATCCGCATCTGCTATGGATATTTATCCTCTTTTCGGATGCGGATGCGGACGGATTTCGGATTTTTCAGGTACTAATTGACAACCCTACTCATAATGTAAGGATAAATTATTATAGAACATATATAATAGGCAATAATAGTAAAGCACAATTGTACAGAATTTTAAACTTTCGTACCATCAAGGAATATCCATAACATCCTTGGATTACACCATCAAACTCCATGTAAAAGGCCTTACTACAACACTCAAAGAATACATCAAACAATGAAAAACATCACAATATGTATAGTAGAAAACTGATACGCAAGCCTCCAACTCATCATCGATCTGCAGCATCATCCACTAAGATCTGCTACTTGTTACTTGCTACTCAGTCTGCCCACACACACAATGGATGAACAACCCAAGGTAATAATAGGGAAACATAAAACCTTGAGTCAAACAATAGTCTTAGTAGGTGATAAAATAGTTTTCTAACATCATCAATAAAGTATATAAGAATAGGCAGACTAATCAACCAATTAAACAGCTCACCAGAGAAGAACCCGAACTCGCCTTTCCACATCTGACAGTGATAGCCTTTACAACAAACAATTTGAAACCACTGTACATTCATAGCAATCAGTTATGAAGTGTAGACCATCCTAATCGATATCTCCCAAGAACAAGCCTCGAAAGCCTAAACCAACATTAGACAAGCACCCAAGAGATATTTCCTTCGACGTCGAATAATCTACACAAGACGATACAGGCAAACAATCATTCATCCACAATTCTGGCTATCACTGTCCATCCTGCTTTGAAACCATTGTTAATCATATGACCGGCTAAACACCTTTCCATCGACTGTCAAGGGCTAATGATAAACCCTGTTTCTAGAAAAACTCCATACGTCATACGACGAAACGTGTCTAGGCCCGTCGAGCTGCCCAAGATACTCGATCAGTCACATCTAGTCATTTAGGAATCCCTATTATACCCCTGCTTTGAGTCTTCTAGAACCTACGACAACGATAATCCCTCATCCTTCGATATCTCTAGCCATCTAACCCGATGATTGTTTATACTCTCAAGCCCCATCTTGAGCAACTATTATCCACGAGCTCACCACCTTGAGTCGTCTTCACTTCGTTGCATTACGACGATCAATAAACACTTCAAAACATTTCGAACATTCCAACTTGAATTCGCTTTAAAGCCACAACCACCATCGAGCCAAAAACATACATCATTTGGTCAATATTCGATCCATAGTATTTTAGCCCAACTCATCAGGTCACAGAAGACCCGAGTCTCTGGGTCACAAATGACCTAACTCCCTGGGTCACCAACGGCCGAACTCCCTGGTCACCAACGACTCGACTCTTTGGGTCACCAACGACCTGACTCCCTGGGTCACCAATAACCCGACTCTATGGGTCACCAACGATGTTGACTTAAGCCTTCCACCACGATATGGCTTTCCACGATCCAACCTCTTCATCACACCAGGTAACCCGCCTTCCATCTAAGCAGACGACCTGACCTAGGAGTCATAACCTAAAGCCTTCAAACGAACAAACTGTCTTTGCCGAACTACCCGAAGCAACTCCAACGACCCAACCTACTTCTAGACGACTTGACTCATTTCTTAAGTAACAAGCCACGACCCAGCTTCACGCCACATCATCAACGACCTAAGAGAAGTGACCCGACTCCAGATCTGACCAAAATAGCTCCATTCTTGACCAGTTCATAACCAGATGACAACATCGATTCAAAAAACTCATTCAAATCATCCAATTCAACAATCAACACTTTATGAAAGTATCAACCACATCATCCTGATAATTATTCATCAATAATCATATATAATTCATCAAATCATGATAACTATGGATCTGAACTTACATAAACATAAGAATTAACATCAGAATTTACCGATTTAAGTTGCTAAATTAGATCCAATGGTGATTCAAATGAAAATTTATTTACAATTATGTAGATCTTGGTGAAAACAACTTAAAATTATGAAAATAAGATTTAAAAAAACCCATATATTTGATTGAATCCGTGTGAGAGATGCGTATCACTCACTAATTCTTCGAATTAACTCGAAATCACTAAAATCTCAATCCGAACAGCAAAGAACACTCTTCAAACATCCCATTTTGCTGCGATCTCTCTTCACTTGATGTAGATCTAGCTTTGCTTGATGTTAATCTTCAACCTTTACATGTAAACCTAGAATTTTAATGGTGGAAAGTGTATTTGATTGACAAAGGAAGATCACTAGCTCAACCAAATGAGAGAATAAATAAAGTAAACTCTACTCCGTGCCTTTAACTCCCTATTTATAGCCTCCGACAAGCCCGCTAATGGGCCACACCAATCAGCCCATAAATGACTTATAAAACCTGAACAGAAATTGTGAAACATTAAATTAATGATTCCTCCCAAATCGTTGAACCCAATTTTTTATGTGACTACTCTATGGAATTGGAAACATCGTTTCCTTTCCAATGAAGTAAATGTCATTACTTGATTCAATCTCTGTCAAAAGTTATTCCCTGTAAATGACTGATCAGGACAAAATAGTCACAAATAAAATTGGTAAAAATTGTGGACATGTCTCATATCCCCATAACTAATATAATAAAATATGAGACTGATCCAACCCTTAGGGAATTAAATTAAAATATTTAACGACCCTACGATACGTAAAATTCGGGCTATTACATTCTCCCCCCTCTAGGAGTTTCACCCCCGAAATCCCAAGCAAACACAAGTAACAAAACAATTCTTCATACCTATCATCCATGAGCAGCCAATTGTCACCTAAACTAGCATCCATCAAGCCATGCATCCATAGCCTTAATCTAGCGCGTGGAATTCTAACAACAATAGTACAAGTTACAATGATGTAAGGTGACACAACATTAATGGGTCATACCGACGAAGAGTTCTGGGTGGGTTGTCTTTATACTCTCCTCCATTTCTCGTGTGCAATCGTCATCATCCTCACTCCATTGCACCATGACTAACTTCACCGTCTTCCTCCTAAGCTATTTTATGTCATTCTCGTTAACACAAAGCGGATTACGAGATTTCATAACTACGATCTTGATTTCTAGGTCTTCGTACTCTTCTGGAGATACCACCAAATTCGAATCATGCCCACACTTCCATAGAAACGACTCATGGAAAACATTGTGCACACCAGACATCTTCTCAGGTAAATCCAATCTATACGTGAGCTTTCCAATCTGCTCGACTATCGGAAATGGTCCAACAAACCTTGGGGCCAACTTTCCTTTACTTCCGAATCGAACAACATGCTTTAGCGGAGAAATCTTCACGAAAACTATGTCACCAATGTCGAATTCCAAATCTTTTCGACATATATCGACATAACTCTTCTTACAGTCTTAGGCTGCCTTTATTCGTTGCCTAACGATCTCAATACAATCCGATGTTTCTCTTATCATCTCAGGCCTCATATCAACTTACCTTCAGTCTCTAACCAACAGGCCAGAGAATTACAATGTCTTCTATACAAAGCCTCATATGGTTCCATCTCAATGCTCGACTAGTAACTGTTATTATATGCAAACTCAACTTAATGTAGATGGTCTTCCCATGATCCTCGGAAGTCCAATACACAAGTCCTCAGGCGACCTTCCAAAACTCGGTTAACTCTCTAAGTTTGACCATCGGTTTGGGGATGATAACCCGTACTCAAACACAACTCGATTCCCAAAGCTTCTTGCAAACTTTTCCAAAATCCACTTATGAACAAGAGATCTCGATCACTTGCTATACTCATTCGGATACCATGGAATTGAACTATCCATTTAATATAAAGTTCAACCGACTTTGATGTTGTCCTAGTCGATTTGGCAGGAATAAACCTTGCACTTTTGGTCAAGCGATCCATGATGACCTAAATTCCTTTGTTTCCTGCCCTGGTTCAAGGTAGTCCATCGATCAAGTCTATCGATATCTTCCCTCACTTCCATGTAGGAACTTTCAATGGATGAAGCAATCCACTTGGCTTCTTCTATTCAGATTTTTCAAACTAACAGTTCATACACTTGAAAATGAACTTTCCAACATCCCTTTTCATACCTTCCTAGTAGTAGGCTCACTTCATGTCCTGATACATCTTATTTCCGTCAGGATAAATCGTCAACTTCGAGTGATGACATTCTCTCAGAACCTCATCTCTCAATCTGTCGATATCAGGAACAACCAGTTGTCCTTTCTTTCGAAGCCGACCTTCTCGATCGAGCATAAACTCTTTATCATATGGTTCCAACTTTCGGGTTATCTCGACAAGCTTTGCATCACGCTTTTGGCCCTCGCCAATCCTTTTGATGAGAGTAGGTCTTATTGATAAGCTTGCTAACATTTTAGGTTCTAACTCACACTGTGGTCTGAAATCAAATCCTACCAAGTACTCAAGGTGCTTCCATTTTGAAAACATCGCTCCCAAACTTGCGTGTCTTCGACTCAACGCATCCTCCACCGCATTACCTTTACCAGGAGTATAGGCTATACCAAAATCATACGGTGCCAGAAACTCTAACCACCGTTGCTGTTGAAGATTCAAATCCTTTTGGAAGAAAAGACACTACAATGACTTGTGATCCATAAAAAACTCGAATCGAACTCCCAACAGGTAATGTCTCCACATCTTTAGAGAAAACACAATCGCTGCCAACTCCAAATCATGAGTAAGATAAATCCTTTCGTGCGGCTTTAGTTGTCTACTCGCATAGGCCATAACCTTATCTTTCTGCATCAACATTGTTCCAAGTCCAGTACCACATGCATCGATGTATACCACCATTTCTTCATTCCCACTTGGAATCGTCAAACCAGGAGCACTTGTCAGTCTCTCTTTCATGATTCTGAAAGCTTTCTCACACCTTGCATCCCATGTGAACACTTGGTTCTTCTTCATCAACCCTTTTAATGTTGCAGCTATCTTGGAGAAACCCTTACAAAAATGACGATAGCATCCCGCTAAACCATGGAAACTCCGAACATCCGTCACATTCTTGGGTGTATCCCAGTCCTGGATTGCTGCCACTTTAGCGCGGTCAACCGCTATCCCAATTCTAGAAACAACATGGCCCAAGAACCTCACTTCACTCTTCCAGAAGTGACACTTTGAAAACTTAGCTCTTAGATGATGCTTTTGCAAGATTTCCAAAACAACTCTCAAGTGCTTCTTATGCTCTTTATGACACCCCACGTTCATTAAGGTCACTCACAAAGGGAATGTCTTAACTTCAGTGGAGGTCTTATATGGGAAACAGATAAAAGTTACATACACAGAATATTTAAAAACACAGTGGAAAACCAAGTCATATTTTATTTCCATAAAATATCATAACATAATAGAATAACTTCCAATATAGTCATTTCCAAAAACACCAACTTCCAAATATCCAAACACCACAAGTTTCAAATACCATTACAACATTATTCATGTTCATAAAAGAAGCATAAAATTAAAAACATAAATAAGAAATCCCCAAAGTGGCAAAAGCCGGCCATAGCCAAATAAGCAAAGATCCATAGCATACATGTCCTCCTTCAAGCTTGACAAGAAATAAAGCTAAGCTGCGGTATTCCCTCCCTGTGAACCTAGGGGGGAAACGGAAGAAAAGAAGGCGAAACAAAATGGGTCAGTCATTAAGACTGGTAAGTCCAGTGACTTTCAGCATGTAAACATAAGGAATCAAGACATGAAATAAACTAACTACAAGATAAACCATGAATAAAGCATCGCAAGGTAAGAGGTAGTCATAACGGTAAGATAAGAACATGAACATGATAAAGCATCACGTGATTCCTAATTACTCTGCACCACCCAACTAGTATACACCCACTAAACATGATAAGTGATCCCCATACCCCACGTGCTAGCTTCATAGGTACACAACTCATGACAAGGGTCTAAGCCCTTATGGACAGTATTCAGTCCCCATCGTACCCATCTCGTTTGATCGTCTCTAACATACAGTGCCTTACAGGCGTTGGTATCATCCCGACCCTTACTTGTAGATACCCGTGCTGGTCCCACCACAGGGTGTCATTCCCTACTAGTGGCAACCCGATACCGATTCTAGAATGCACGGAGTTATACCTACTTGGTACGCAGCTGTCTAAATCTTTCACTCCGGACTATGTGCATGCCCATAGTCCGTCGGAACCTGCACTCCCGCACTCTATGCCGCATTTTGACCGCTTATGATCAGTCAGTAATTGTGCCCCACCCTGCCTAGCTCAAGGTACCATGATACCTAAGTTGGGTTACTACTGAAAAGGGTCCCGTTACTAGGGTTTCGCAGGGTCTATTCGTATACCCACCATGTTTGGTTAAGTGTCAACAAGCAATCAGGTTCAAGTTACTTAACCCACCCACTCATGTCATAAATGGTTAAGTGTTCTCAGTCTAGTCATGTTACTTAACACCAACCCTTCATGTCTGTCATGCTTGGTTAAGTGTTTGTGTTCACTTAACCCCAGCCCCAACACAGTTATTAGCATTCATTATTAATGAACGCACCAACCTCTCACATTGGACTTGTTTGCGGTCACTGGGTAAGCTGGGCGGTTCCGGGCAGAATTACACCGCAAACCCATTCCAACCTCGGGTTCGAGCATTCGACGGACTAACCTCTCACATTAGACATGTTGTCGTAGTCACTGGATAAGTCGGTCGGGTATGGGCAGAATTACACCATGACTTAGTCTAACCTCGTGTTAGCCGTCACCACAACCTAACCTTTACTACGACCTCTCACATTAGGCTACTTTTGTTGCGGTCACTGGATATGCCGGTCGGGTCCGGGCAGAATTACACCGCAACTCAAGCCTAACCTCGTGTCGTAGGCATCCGTTAGATTGCCAAATTATTATGAGTCATATATGAACCCAAAACCCCAACTTTACAAGTTCATGTGATTTACACATGTCCAAATCATAGCCAACTTACATATGTGTCAATCTTTCAAGTTTACATGTATAGCCAATTTCATGCCAAATTATATACATGTCACATATACAAATTTTCATGTTTACATCACATAGGTCCAAATTATGCCAAGTCACATATACATCAAATTTATGCCAACTTCTCATAACAAGATTATTCCTAAGTTTTCCAATACAAAGATAATATCCAATATCAATAATTCCATCATATTCGCATATGCAATAATTCCCCAATTCCCCCGTATACGCATCATACGCAAATCGTGATTTTAGGCCAAGGTCCGAAAGTGACCAAGGTTCACGAAAAGAAAATAAATCGGGGGATATAGAAATTGAACAAAATAAAATCAGAGGAAAACATCATCATAGGCATAGATTACAACATGATAGAGATGACATACGAATCAAGAAAAATAGATAATAGGCCCAAAACTTGTCATGAGAATAAAAAGATCATCTTTAC
Source organism: Allium sativum (assembly GCA_030737875.1). Taxonomy (NCBI): domain Eukaryota; kingdom Viridiplantae; phylum Streptophyta; class Magnoliopsida; order Asparagales; family Amaryllidaceae; genus Allium; species Allium sativum. The sequence continues at coordinate 268,419,684 of CM060911.1, forward strand.
ATCATGAATCATCTCATATTAGATTACAACATGTCAAAATAGCAGAATATTGGTGTTTAAGTCAAAAATTTGTTGTATATAACGTAGTTATATATACAATTGTATGATTTTTGTTTGATGATAACAAACAGGTATATATTATTTTAAATGTGTTTGTTAATTGTTCTGTTACATATTCATTTCAGACAGGAATATGATATTCATACTTAAATAGAATACTACTGTATACTGTAAACGAATTTAAATATTAACACAGTATTTTATTTAAATATGATATTTTATTTCAAATATTTAAACAGTACAAAATTTGCAACTTCACTATTTGTACACATCATCAATACACATTCAGTACATGTTTCCTCACTACAACTCTCACACTCAGTTTACATTATCGTATTCATATATTTACACTTTGACACATATACAGACACTTTCATTACTGTCTTTTGTTCTTCTGTCTTCTGCTCCTAGTCTGTCCTGTCTTCACAGCATCTTCACGTCAGTCCAGTCATCACCTATTTACCTGTCATACACAGAAGCACACACACAGTATCTGGAACAGAAATAATAATACAGAATTCATGCAAATATAAATTTTAATTTTAAATTTTTATTTGCCTCAGAATTTCGGTGTGTTTCTCATCATTTTTCATGACTTGATTTGATTTGTGATTGTAGCACGCGCACATACATGTATACACATACATATGTATGTATATACACATATTATTGTGCAGGGACAGGAAAATCAGTGTGTGCAACTGAGGAGTTGTCACGTGGACCATCTCAACTCAGTGCAACAGAAAAATTCATACATGGACGAGCATCTCAAAAGCAACGCATGTATACATACATGTGTACACACACATATGTGCGTATATACACATATGTATACATGAATGTGAACATGGTCGAGCCGTTTGGAAAACAACACAGAAGACAAGGCATGGCCGAGACAAGCATCAACAAATATTCAGCATGGCAGCAATGAAGCTAGCAAATGGTAGAGCAAATGTAAACATAGCATACAATGGAAGCAAGGACATGCATGTACATGCCGAAGACATGGCAGCAAGTGTTAAATGTTTCAACAAGAAATAAAAGTACATGCATGTGGTCAGACTCACATTTCAGTTCAAGCAAGTACATGCATAGCAAGTGTTAAATGTGTCGAGAGTGTTAACTTGCCACAAAAAAGTCATGACAGCAAGGACCAAGAGCTCATAAATCAGCAGTACATGGTAACAACAATCATATGTGTACAACTCAGTTTTCATGTAGCAAGGCAAAGCATGACCAACCATCAACACAACACTGTGAAACAACATGTCAAAGTGATCAAGCAAATGTATGCACATTGAAGTATGACTCAAGACAGTGGTTCAAGTTCATATACATACACAAAATATAAACAAGAGCAGCAACATCAAAACTTGCAAATGTATATGTCAAATATGGATCATGGCAAGGTATGATGTTTCATTATGTCATGTTTTGATCAAAACAGTTTTCAAGCCTGCATAGTGTACAAATCAAGAGTGCAAGTGGTCGAAGCATAATTCCAGATTTCATAGTGGTCAAGCATGGTGGAGTCAACGTTTGTTTTCAAAGTGCACAGTGAATGTTTCTACGTCGAGTGATTCAACAGTGAATAACAAACCAGCCATGTAAGTGTACAAAGTCAAACATGGTCGAGCACAAGCCATTATATGAATGCATAAATAGATTCAGGATGATACAAGCATAATTCAGCACATGTTCAAGTATTCATGCAGTTTCCCAATTTTAAAAATGGAGGTGGACAAATATACGTTTCCTGATTCAACAAGTTCAGTTTAAGAATGGTAAATTGGTCGACCTTACAACAGAGAATACATGAATATGTTTTCATAAAATAAAATAATTCAACCAGTTGTTTTTGGCATATTCAAATCATGCTTCCAGAGATACAGGCATGAACAGGTATGTTTCCAGAAATAAGCAATCAAATTTGGCGAGTTTCCAGAAATCACATAATCAAATTTGCCATTTTTAGAAATAATTTCTAAGCAGATTTTTATCAAGTAAAATGCAGAGGAAGTCAAGCTAAAATTCTAGGCATATGTCCAGCATATTCATGGAATCCAAATCTGGAAATTCTTTCAAGGCTGTTTTTAAAATGGATTCATGTATGGCAATATTTCGGACAAGTATATTTGATCATTTTAATTCAATCAAGCCGTGGGGATCAAAGTATTTTGGGCAACAAATCCAAATGAGGAAATCGAGCAAGTCATTCGTGATTTCAGGGGACAATCAATTCAAGCCAACCTCATCAAAGAACCAAAACTGGAAATACACGCAATTTATATCAATGCCGAGATTTTTAAATGGGAAAACAAGCACAAATCAACCAAGCCAAAATACGGAAATCAGAGACAATTAAAGGATTGTTTAATCCTATTTATAACACCATTTTCCTCACAGGAAAGGGGATTTTAGAGAAAAACCACAGAGAATCGAAAACCACAGAGAATCGAAAACCAAGCTTCATAAATTTCAAGAAAGGATTTAAATTTTGAATAACTCACGATTTTTCTGTTTTCGATCGTCAGTGAATTCCCAATCAACAACAAAGAGGAAGACATCAGACTCGAGCTTCAGAGATTAACCAATTCCATCAAGCAACGAATCGATTTGGGGATTCCAGAGAAACCCTAACATTTTTTTTAAAAGCCGCCATCGCCATTTTCTATCTTCCAGAGACAAAAGGGGAACGGACCAAAATGATATGGAGCAAATGGGCCGGCACTTTTTCAATGGGCTAAGTCATCTTTTATATTTCAACTAGGGTTTTGTATTTAGTTTTGTTTTTCTTGTATTTGTTTTTATTTTGAGTTGTAAAAATCAAACGAACAGTTTTCTAGAGGTCTGTAAAATTTCTATTATTCAGTCAGGGTGTTGACTGACAGTTGACAGAGTCTGAAAAATCTGGGTTAATGGATACAGGGTCGTAATCAGGAGAAATCTGATCGAGGGGATATCGATCAGTCTATGGTTTTGAGTGTAGGACTAGAATAGGAGCGAGGGGTTCGCGAGTGTACATGGTCTTGGATGCGGGATTATTCTTTTACCTAGTAGAAGCCTTAGGAATGCAGCTGTAGGCAGGGTTTTGTCGAAGCTGGGTATCTCTGTGTGTCATTTACTTTCTGCATTTATGTTCCTGCTTTATTCTGTTATTTGTGATTATTTTTAATAGCCCGTAAAAATTATTAAACTCTGCAAAAATTGTGATAAACCCTATTCACCCCCCCCTCTAGTGTTAATCTAGATCCAACAAGTGGTATCAGAGCAGGTATTTCCATAACTCTAGAGTCATGAGTAACCCTAGTCGTCAGTCCTTAGAGGGTCAGTCCAGTCATATTCCGATTATTTTTAATGGTACGGATTTCTAAATTGGAAATCAGTAATGGAATCCCATTTAAAATCTGTTAATATTGAATATTGGAATATTATTGAACATGTGGGTGATATGTCTGATAAGAAAAATAAAGCAGCTAATACACATGCAATGTATATTATATGTTCTTATCTTAGTGATGATCAATTTAAAATTATTTTTCATTGTTTGACTGCACAGAAAATCTGGAGCACTCTCAATACACTGTATGGACAAAAATACGATAGTTGCTCAAAACCCCACGAGATCAACTCAGATTCAGATCTTTGCTTTACAGGTCATGTCGACGAAATTTCAGATGGATCAGATGATGAAGATTCAACAGATGATGGAGACTCAACAGATGATGAAACAGAAAATTTCTCTAACGAAGACTTAGTTTATATGTGTCTTGATTTAACTAAATCTGTTGATGAACTCCAACTGAAAATTAAAAATTTGAAATCTGAAAATTCTGAGTTGCGACGGAAAAATAGTGATTTGGAATTGAAATTTGAAAGTGGAGATTGTTCTAATTCTTTGTGCGAAAATTGTTTGAATTTGGAAAATAATCTTGACCATCTTAATAAAAATTTTGAACAGCTTGAAAACCAAATTTTGATTTTGAAAAATAATGAGAATGAGCAAACTAATAAAAACAATTTTTTTCAAAAGGAATTAGATAATTTCAAAACATACGAAAATCCCGAATTTGAAATTTGTGAAAAAGAAAAGTTGTTGGAAACTGAATCAGCTTTGAAAAAGCTTGAAAACGAAATTGAAAAATTCAAGATTTTTGAAAAACATCAATTTGAAAAGCAAATTCAGTTTGAATCTGAGATTCTTGAATCCAAGACCAAAATCAAAGTACTTGAAAATGAAAATTTGATTTTGAAACAAAACGAGACTGAAAGGAGAAAGATCAGCATTAATCGTTGTTCGAATCTGATAAAAGAAAATTCTGATCTAAAATCCAAAATCAACGATCTTGAATTGAGTTTGAAACGTTTTTCAACAAGTGAAAAATCTTTGAATATGTTGTTGAAAAATCAAAATTCTTTTGGAAATAAAAGAGGTCTTGGTTTCGAGAAAGAAAATGATTTTGAAAAACGAAACTCGAATGATTTGAAAATTCCTTCAAACCTCTTTAAGAACAATAAATTTGAAAACTTGAACTATAATAATTCCAAGGGATTTTTAATCATAATCGAGATGTGAATTTGTTTTGTAACAATCCAGTTGAACAATCATGGACCCCAAAAATAAATAAAACCATTTTTGGAAAAACTAAACGGATTTGGGTTCCTAAGGGCACAAAAGTAAATTCAGTTGGGTTGTTATACAAACAGGTTTGGGTACCAAAACGCACAAACGAAACTGTGAGTGGTTTTACAAATTTTGTTAGACCACTCGATCCTCTTAACTGTTAGGTACCAAAGGAGGCTGAGGATCTGCTTTGCTGAAAAGAGAAACTGAATCCAAACTGCTTCATATCATTGAACTATTCTCAGTTCCTTAGCAAGTCCGATGAGTTGGAGATTCACATCGTCTACTGTAAAATCAGGTATGATCTCTAGACTCAACTTTGTAAATAATTTTCTGTTTTTATCTTCTTGTCTTATTCCTTCTCTACCTCTTTTGTTCCTTCTGTTTTTGTTTTGTTCTAGATTTGTCACTGCCACATATTTTTGTCTTATTCTGTGCTAATTAAACTTCCAGTTGCAGAATTCACGATTTTCTGGAAATTCGTTTTTAATTGTATAATCCTCTCATGTTTTAATTTTTTCCAGAATCTTGATTTTAACTTGTATATATCTGCAATTGTTTTTTGAAGTTTATTTTCTTTGTTTTGAATTCCTAACAGTGTTGATTATTCATGTTATATCTTGAACACTGTTACTTTGAATTCTATATTAGTTTTTGGTGATCTGAAATATTAATGAGATTTCACACACCTTTGCTGTTTTGAGTTTCTTCCAATTCATTTTGGAAACACTTAAGATACTATACTCATTACAGTACACAGCTACTTATCAGTCGTGATAATTTCATTGATATTCAAATTGGCTTGGATATTTTAATTTGTCTTGAATCAGTGATACATCTTGAAATTCATCGTTATTTGTGATCATTATTTTTGATTGAAATATGTTTGTTTGAAATCGGTTGAAATTCTTGATATTTTGAATATCACACACCTCTTAAATATGAAATTATCAATCTTCTGTGACTTATTCAATTTATCTCAAAAATTGACATTGATTCAAGTGATTTCAAATAAATTATTCTGGATTATGAATATCTCTCATACCTGATGTAAATGATCTGATTTTTCTTTGGGCTTGTCTGTAATATTGTGGAGAAATTCTTTGAAACTTTAGTTCTAAAAATCACTGTTATTTCATGATTATTTTGATTTAAATATTTGTTTGTTTAAAATCATTTGAAATTATTGATTTATTGAATCACACACATATCTCGAATCAAAAATTTATAATCTGGTGTGATTGATTCATTAAATTCTGATATTTTCATGTTTCTTCAAATGATTTAAAATAAACAATATTTTTAATCTTGGATCATGAATCATCTTTTGTAACCATCATCTTGACTAGTCTGCTTTGAAAATGTTTTCTGTGCTGCTCTGATACTGATTCGACAATTTTTTTTGATGACTGTTTGCTTCGGTAAATACAACTTGCTGCTATGATAATCTTGTAAAATTTGTGAGTCTTGTCTGCTTTGGCTTTATGTTTGGGATACTCTTGTTAGTCACCTATGTCATGTTAAAATCCTCAAGATTGAGACACCAAGTGGTATCAGTTTAGATGTGCTGAATTTTTTTTCATCATGTATATATTTTTAAACCCCTCATTTCGTGTGTAAATTTTTCATATTCCTCTTGTAATTGTCTTTCGATTTTAAATTATTTATTGATTATTCATTCAGAAATTAAAATCAAATTTCGAATTGAAATTCAGTTGAAACTCATCAAAATTATTATCAGACTTTGAAATAGCAATGCGTTATGACCGCATATTTCACAACAAGAGGAGATTCTATTTAAATTTTCATGACAATTGAACAGTTATTATAATATCTTTGAATTGGCGATTATTTCACGAATATCTTCTATGCCTCTCATCATTCGGTCATCCATTATGAGTTTGTATTAATGTGGAGAGTTTATATTTTTAAAATCATCTTAAAACAGTGAAAATAGTTGTGATGGAAATGTGACTGCATTATTTTTCAGAATTAGTGACAATTGAAAATTTTCAAGAATCCCGTTACAGTTCATGCATATTTCATAATATAATTAATTTGGAAATTTATTTCACAATCCATTTCTGTACCTACCACATTTCTATCATCCATTTTTGTTTTTGTTTTTATATTCCGAAGAGTTTTTCTATTAAAGTAAAAAAAATTTTGAAAATATAATAAATATATAAGTGTTTCTCTGATCTCATTTAAAAATCCGAGCTCCGGGCATGCATGGTTATGAGAAACCTTATACTTTAAGTGGCGACTGATCTCATTTAAAAATCCGAGCTCCGGTTATGCATGGTCAGTGTGCTCTTAAATAAATAAATAAAAAAAATTGAATAATTTTTTTTAGAAATTCTCTTCTGTTTATAAAAAAACCAGCCTATCAATCCATATTCTTATTTGTGAAATGTGTTGAAATTTTATGACATATTATGATTTGTTGATTGATAGCTACTGGGATTTGAGACTATTCGATTTTGTCGCTTAAGTTGAAATTATATACGTAGTCCAAATCCATCACTGTTTTTTTGTGCTTCTAATTTTTTTTTTAAAAAATTCTGTTTTTGAAAATAATTGGAATAATATTTTTAAAGCTCTCTCCATTTTTATAAATTTCATCATAAATCTGTCATTCTCTAAAATGTGAAATTCCCACTAATTCTTGGAATATTATGATTTTTTGTTTGATTTATTGAGATTTATGGTGAACATTCTCTCTCTTAAGCTAATTTCTAGTCATATTTTTCATCGTTATTTAAAATTCTGTATCCTTTTGATGATAACAAAAGGGGGAGAATGGTTGAGATTTTGGTTTATGAGTGAATATTTTATAAATAATTTTATTATTGAAAAATCGTTCTGTTTATTCAATTCACTCATGCACATATTTAGAGGTAGTTTTGTTGTAGGGGGAGCATTCAAATAGGGGGAGTTACACTATTCACGAATAAACACATTTAATATATTCAAAATCTTTTATTTGTTTGTCATCATCAAAAGGGGGAGATTGTTGTATACAACGTAGTTATATATACAATTATATGATTTTTGTTTGATGATAACAAACATGTATATATTATTTTAAATGTGTTTGTTAATTGTTCTGTTACATATTCATTTCAGACAGAAATATGATATTCATACTTAAATAGAATACTACTGTATACTGTACACGAATTTAAATATTAACACAGTATTTTATTTAAATATGATATTTTATTTCAAATATTTAAACAGTACAAAATTTGCAACTTCACTATTTGTACACATCATCAATACACATTCAGTACATGTTTCCTCACTACAACTCTCACACTCAGTTTACATTATCGTATTCATATATTTACACATTGACACATATACAGACACTTTCATTACTGTCTTTTGTTCTTCTGTCTTCTGCTCCTAGTCTGTCCTGTCTTCACAGCATCTTCACGTCAGTCCAGTCATCACCTGTTTATCTGTCATACACAGAAGTACACACATAGTATCTGGATCAGAAATAATAATACAGAATTCATGCGAATATAAATTTTAATTTTAAATTTTTATTTGCCTCAGAATTTCGGTGTGTTTCTCATCATTTTTCAGGACTTGACCTGATTTGTGATTGTAGCACGCGCATATACATGTATACACATACATATGTATGTATATACACATATTATTATGCAGGGACAGGAAAATCAGTGTGTGCAACTGAGGAGTTGTCACGTGGACCATCTCAACCCAGTGCAATAGAAAAATTCATACATGGACGAGCATCTCAAAAGCAACTCATGTATACATACATGTATACACACACATATGTGCGTATATACACATATGTATACATGAATGTGAAAATGGTCGAGCCGTTTGGAAAACAACACAGAAGACAAGGCATGGCCAAGACGAGCATCAACAAATATTCAACATGGCAGCAATGAAGCTAGCAAATGGTAGAGCAAACGTAAACATAGCATACAATGGCAGCAAGGACATGCATGTACAAGCCGAAGACATGGCAGCAAGTGTTAAATGTTTCAGCAAGAAATAAAAGTACATGCATGTGGTCAGACTCACGTTTCAGTTCAAGCAAGTACATGCATAGCAAGTGTTAAATGTGTCGAGAGTGTTAACTTGCCACAAACAAGTCATGACAGCAAGGACAAAGAGCTCATAAATCAGCAGTACATGGTAACAACAATCATATGTGTACAACTCAGTTTTCATGTAGCAAGGCAAAGCATGACCAACCATCAACACAGCACTGTGAAACAACATGTGAAAGTGATCAAGCAAATGTATGCACATTGAAGTATGACTCAAGACAGTGGTTCAAGTTCATGTACATACACAAAATATAAACAAGAGCAGCAGCAGCAAAACTTGCAAATGTATATGTCAAATATGGATCACGGCAAGGTATGATGTTTCATTATGTCATGTTTTGATCAAAACAGTTTTCAAGCCTGCATAGTGTACAAATCAAGAGTGCAAGTGGTCGAGGCATAATTCCAGGTTTCACAGTGGTCAAGCATGGTGGAGTCAACATTTGTTTTCAAAGTGCACAGTGAATGTTTCTACATCGAGTGATTCAACAGTGAATAACAAACCAGCCATGTAAGTGTACAAAGTCAAACATGGTCGAGCACAAGCCATTATATGAATGCATAAATAGATTCAGGATGATACAAGCATAATTCAGCACATGTGCAAGTATTCATGCAGTTTTCCAGTTTTAAAAATGGAGGTGGACAAATATACGTTTCCTGATTCAGCAAGTTCAATTTAAGCATGGTAAATTGGTCGACCTTACAGCAGAGAATACATGAATATGTTTTGATGAAATAAAACTATTCAACCAGTTGTTTCTGGCATATTCAAATCATGCTTCCAGAGATACAGGCATGAACAGGTATGTTTCCAGAAATAAGCAATCAAATTCGGCGAGTTTTCCAGAAATCACATAATCAAATTTGCCATTTTTAGAAATGATTTCTAAGCAGATTTTTATCAAGTAAAATGCAGAGGAAGTCAAGCTAAAATTCTAGGCATATGTCCAGCATATTCATAGAATCCAAATCTGGAAATTCTTTCAAGGCTGTTTTTAAAATGGATTCATGTATGGCAATATTTCGGACAAGTATATTTGATCATTTTAATTCAATCAAGCCGTGGGGATTAAAGTATTTTGGGCAACAAATCCAAATGAGGAAATCGAGCAAGTCATTCGTGATTTCAGGGGACAATCAATTCAAGCCAACCTCATCAAAGAACCAAAACTGGAAATACACGCAATTTATATCAATGCCGAGATTTTTAAATGGGAAAACAAGCACAAATCAACCAAGCCAAAATATGGAAATCAGATACAATTAAAGGATTGTTTAATGCTATTTATAACACCATTTTCCTCACAGGCAAGGGGATTTTAGAGAAAAACCACAGAGAATCGAAAACCAAGCTTCATAAATTTCAAGAAAGGATTTAAATTTCGAATAACTCACGATTTTTCTATTTTCGAACGTCAGTGAATTCCCAATCAACAATGAAGAGGAAGACATCAGACTCGAGCTTCAGAGATTAACCAATTCCATCAAGAAACGAATCGATTTGGGGATTCCAGAGAAACCCTAGCAATTTTTTTTAAAAGCCGCCATCGCCATTTTCTATCTTCCAGAGACAAAAGGGGAACGGACCAAAATGATATGGAGCAAATAGGCCGTCACTTTTTCAATGGGCTAAGTCCTCTTTTATATTTCAACTTGGGTTTTGTATTTATTTTTGTTTTTCTTGTATTTGTTTTTATTTTGAGTTGTAAAAATCAAACGAACAGTTTTCTAGAGGTCTGTAAAATTTCTAGGATTCAGTCAGGGTGTTGACTGACAGTTGACAGAGTCTGAAAAATCTGGGTAACTGGTTACAGGGTCGTAATCAGGAGAAATCTGATCGAGGGGATATCGATCAGTCTAGGGTTTTGAGCGTATGACTAGAATAGGAGCGAGGGGTTCACGAGTGTACATCATCTTGTATGCGGGATTATTCTTTTACCTAGTAGAAGCCTTAGGAATGCAGCAGTAGGCAGGGTTTTGCCGAAGCTGGGTATCTTTGTGTGTCATTTACTTTCTGCATTTCTGTTTCTGCTTTATTCTGTTATTTGTGATTATTTTTAATAGCCCGTAAAAATTATTAAACTTTGTGAAAATTGTGATAAACCCTATTCACCCCCCTTCTAGGGTTAATCTAGATCCAACAAAAGTAACATGGACTTACTGTTCGTGGACAAAGAAAAGAAAAGCGAATAGAATTGGCGTAGAAACGTTGCGTTGTTGCTCTTGAATTTTCGATTTGTTGTTGTTGAACGTTGTTGAAGCTTTGAATCCTCAAGTTGAATTGAATTGAATTGTATGACGTCTTAGGAATTTGAGTTAGTGAGCGGCGGCCATGATAAAGAGAGAAACCAGCAGCATTTTGGTGTCAAATTAATTTGTGTGAGTTAGGGTTTAGTCTAGGGGTGTTTTTATAGTTGTAGCAAGTGTTTTAGGCCATCCGATTAACCCTAGAATGATTCTGAACCATCCAAAACGACTCAGGCCCAAAAACAGACCATCAGAACCAGACCTGACCAAGCCAGGCCGAGCTGGCTAGCCAGCCAGGTCGACTCCCTGGTCGACCTGGTCCTAGGGAGGTCGACTCCCTAGTTGACTCCCCAGTCGACCTGGTCTTGGGCAGGATTTTTCCCGCCCCTCTTTTCTGGGCTTTGAATTCGAATTTCGAGCTGTTTTTAATTCCGATTTTCGTTCGAACTTCCCGAGGCCATATCTCCTTCGTCCGGACTCCATTTCTCGAAACTTGGGCTCTATTCCACATAGAATTCCGAGACGAATACAATGGCGCAACCCGTTTCCCAAGATTCTTATTTTAAATTTTAATTATATTCTGTTTTGTGAACTTAACGTATATAGAAAATTCGGGGTGTTACATTTTCCCCTCCATAAAGGATTTCGTCCCCGAAATCTCCAAGTTAGGAAGAATGTGTCCTACCATCCAAACATCCATCTACTCAATCATCACCCACAAGCAACCATGGTCCTTAAAGGTTTACTAATGTTGTATGAACTTATGAAAATAGTGTGTGTATATGACCCAATCTAATGCAAAATCAGGCGTTCCACTGATTCAGTCGACCTCCTTAATGCAAGGTATGATAGTGCCATGAGTCCAATCATGTATGCAGATATCCCTAATGAACTTTATAACATCTACATGTGTGCACAATCATTCACTAATATGCGACATCCATATGATACACCCATTCATATACATCCATTAAGCAACCATATCTATATATGTATATGCATATGCGGTATGAATCGTGACTTGAGCCGATCTTAGTGCCTAAGTGTGTGTACATGCATCCACGAGCATCCACTAGCAAACACTTGCAACCACGTGCATCCATCAATCATAACATGTCTCACACACATGTTTCAACCAAAAGACTACCCTATCTAAAGGCCATAGACTTAAACAAAAGGATAAACCTAAAGATAGAACAAGCACAAGCTAAACGATAAAGGAGAAATTTAAAAAGACATACCCTCAAAAAGAAAAGGGTATAGCGAGCGCATCTTCTCTTCGGTCTCCCAAGTAGCGTCTCCCTCATCATCACCCCATTTCACCTTGACTAACTTGACTTCCATATTGCGTAGCCTTTTGACTTCCGTTCCTAGAATGCACGTCGGAGCTCGTCGAATCGTCTCATTGCGTTCCACCTCAACTTCCTCAAGCATACTCGGCTCTACAACCTCTACAGTGTCATGTAAGCACTTCCTCAAATGGGATACATGAAACACGTTGTGTACCCCACTTAGCTTCTCGGGCAGCTCTACTCGATAGGCCATCTGTCCAACTCTCTCAATGATAGGGAATGGCCTTACAAATCTCGGTGCTAGCTTCCCACTGACCCAAATCGAAAGACGTTCCTCGACAGAGATACCTTGACGAAAACCATATTGCCAACACTGAACTCTAAGTCTGTCTGTCTCCTATCAGCATAGGATTTCTGTTTATCTTGCGCGGTCTTCATATGTCTACGGATGAGGTCCACTTTCTCCGAAGACTCTCTAATCATGTCTGGCCCAAGCACAAGCTTATCCGTGGACTCCCACCAACAAGTCGGTGATCTACACGGCCTCCCATACAAGGCTTCGAAAGGAGCCATGCCAATTCTCGTCTGAAAGCTGTTGTTGTATGCAAACTCCACAAGTTGAAGGTGGTCCTCCCATGTACCTCCAAAATCAAGAATGCACAATTTCAAGAGGTCTTCCAAAATCTGATTCACCCTCTCGGTTTGGTCGTCCGTTTGAGTGTGGCATGCCGCGCTCAGGCTCAACCTAGTTCCCAAGGCTTCTTGCAAGCTCTTCCAAAAGTCACTCGTAAATATAGGGTCACGGTCACTAACAATGCTTGAGGGTACTCCATGCAATCGAACTATCTCCCTCACATAGATAGGTGCTAAAGATGATGCGGTCCTCTTCCTCTTGACTGGAATAAAATGAGCACTCTTCGTGAGTCTGTCAACTGTCACCCAAATGCTAGTGTTGCCCCTTCGAGACCTAGGTAACCCGTCCACAAAGTCCATCGAGATGCTCTCCATTTCCATTGCAGAACCTCTAGAGGATGCAACAAACCTCCAGGCCTTTTCTGTTCAGCTTTAACTTGCTGACACACCAAGCACCTTGAAACAAATTCGGCCACGTCTCTCTTCATACCGGCCCAATAGAAAGCCCGCTTCATGTCTTTGTACATTTTGTCGCCGCCGGGGTGTATGGTCATCTTGGAATGATGTGCCTCCTCAAGAACATCCTTCCTCAAGTCCTCATCTTGTGGCACACAAAGCCTTTCGTCTCTACGTAACCAACCCTTGTCATCGAGGGTATATCTACTGAGATGGCTAGACGACTCCCCTCCTATGAGCTTTTCAACTATCTCAAGCAACTGAGGGTCATCCCTTTGCGCCTCTCCAATGCGTCCCAAAAGCGTGGGTCTAAGCTCTAAGGATTCCCAAATGCCAGTCACATAATCAACCGAAGGAGTAAAGTCGAAGGCTGCTATATACTCCAAGCTCTGCCTCTCAACAAACATGGGACTCAACGTCAGCTTCTTCCTACTCAAAGCAACAACCACTACGTTACCCTTGCCAGGGGTATATGCAATCTCTAAGTCATATGAGGCTAGGAACTCCATCCACCTTTGCTCCATCAAGTTAAGATATTTCTACGAGAAAAGGTACTTCAGCGATTTATGGTCAGTATAGAATCAAATTTCTCACCTAGAAGATAGTGGCACCAAGACTTAAGCTCAAAAACAATGGCTGCAAGCTCTAGATCATGGGTTCAGTAGTTTCTTTCATGCACCGTCAATTGCCTTCCGCCATAGGCTACTACCTTCCCCTCTTGCATCAAAACAGCACTTAAACCTGTCCCACAAGCATCCGTGTATACTGTAAACATCTTGCTTCCATCTGGCAAAGTCAACACTGGGGCTGTTGTAAGAGCCCTCTTCAAGCATTGGAAAGCTATGTCACAATCAATGTCCCAAACAAAGGCTAGATTCTTCTTCGTCAGTCTAGTTAGCGGGGCTTAAATCTTGGCAAAGTCTTTTATGAATTTTCTGTAACAGCCCGCTAACCCAAGGAAACTTCGTACTTCGTTAGCATTCTTTGGAACCTTCTAGTCTTGCACCACAACTACTTTTGCGGGGTCCACAGCTATCCCCTTCTTGAACACAACATGTCCTAGGAACCTCACCTCTTCTCTCCAAAAGTGGCACTTGGAGAATTTTGCCTTGAGCTCATGTGCTCGAAGCGTATCCATAACTGCCCTTAAATGCATAGCATGCTCATCCTCATCTTTGGAAAAGATCAAAATATCATCAACGAAAACAACAATGAACTTGTTAAGTAACTCCCTAAACACCCTACTCATCAAGTCAACAAAGTAAGCGGGGGCGTTTGTCAAACCAAATGGCATTACTAGCCACTCATAAAACCCATCTGAAGTCCTAAAGGCAGTTTTATCTATGCTGTCCTCAGCCACTCTAAGCTGATGAAAACCCGTAGCCAAATCAAGTTGGGAGAAAACAGACGCACCTACTAGTTTGTCAAACAAATCATCGATACGTGGGAGTGGGTGCCTATTCTTCTTGGTCAACTTGTTCAATTCTCTATAGTCAACACATAAACGAAGGGAACCATCCGCCTTAGTAGCGAATACTACTGGAGCACCCCACTCGGATATACTGCGCCTAATAAACCCTTTTTCAAGCAACTCTTTCACTTGCTTACTCAACTCCCTCCTTTCCTTAGGAGCCATGTGTCTAACGGGCAAAGCGACAGGTTTAGAATTATCAACCAAATATATGCGGAAATCGATTTCACGTTTTGGAGGCAAGCCTTTCACCTCACCAAACACATCGGGATAATCGCGGACTACGAAAACAGAATGTAAATCATCAACAAAAGCATCTAAGGATTCTAGGTAACTTAACATGACATCACCCTTGGGGTTACATGAGATTTCGAGGGGGTTACCAAGACGAGTCATAAGACTAACCACCCTCCTTTCACAATCAAGAACAACACTGTTACTAGACAACCAATCCATCCCTAGAATCAACCCGTAGCCCATAAACCCAAGCACATAAGAATTACACCGAAATTCAACACTGAGAATAGAAATGCCCAAATCCAAACAAACAAGTGATAAATGAGCCGAACCCCCAATCGGATTTGAGACAACTATGGGATCTTCGATTAAACATGTACATAGGTGCAGAGATTCTACTACAGATGGAGAAATAAAAGAGTGCGATGCGCCAGAATCAAAAAGTGTGCATATAGGATAATCATCAAGATAAACTAAGCTTTCAACTGAAACATTACTACCTCTGTCTTGCGTAGGTGGCATGAGAGCATGTACTTGCCCCATAGGAGGTCCTGCCCCTTGCCTTTGCTTCTTAGGGCAATCCTTGACCATGTGTCCAGCCTCACCACAATTGTAACAGCCACCCATCTTCCTTTTCTTCTTTCTACGGTCTTTAGAAATGTGGCCCACAATACCA
This sequence comes from Allium sativum, assembly GCA_030737875.1. NCBI lineage: Eukaryota > Viridiplantae > Streptophyta > Magnoliopsida > Asparagales > Amaryllidaceae > Allium > Allium sativum. The sequence goes on from CM060911.1 coordinate 268,435,483, forward strand.
CAATAATGGCACTTCCTCTTGTTGCGGGGTTTGTTGCTCTTCCTGCCCTTCTTATTGTCTGGTTTCTTGTTTTGAGGCTCATCCTTCTTCACCTCTTTCTTTCCACCCTTGTCTTCCTCATAAAAGTATGCCATGTCTACAAGCTTCTCGAAAGTTGCCCCCATTGGAACATGGGACATAGCAAGACTGTGTAACGGCTCATTTACACCTCTAGCAAAGCGCAAAGCCTTCTTGTGGTTTGTATCCACCAACTCCAACCAAAAGCGTGCAAGCAAATTGAACTCATTCACGTACTCCTTCACTGACATGGTCCCTTTCTTGGGAGCTAGAAACTTCTCCTTTTGCAAAATTTGCTCTGCCTGTGATAGAAACTTCATTTCGAACCTTCGCCTGAACTCAGCCCATGTCTCGATAGGTTGCTTGGCACTAGTGACCTCCCACCAATAAAAGGCCTCATCTTTCATGAGCCAAGCACCCAAACGTACCCTTCTCCTATCATTAAGCTCAAAGATCTCCATCAACTCTTCTGTTTCTTTTAGCCAATTGCGCGCGTCTACAAACGTTTCAGAACCCTTAAAGACTTTTCCTCCCATACCACGGAAGTTCTTGCAAATTTTAGAGAAAGCATCTTCTTCGGGAGCAACCGGAGCTGGAGGAGGAGGAGGATTGGTGGGGCCTGCTGCATTGGCCCTTGCCTCAAGATATTGCCTAAACCATGCGGGGATGTACACACCCTCTGGTATCTTAGATTCACTAGACATGCTGAAAAAAGAAAAGAGAAAAAGGATTCAAAAAAAAGAAAGGAAGGACAGTGCATATGGCTTTGGGGAACTTGCCATTAAAATAAATATACTTTTCCTTGAAAAATGCTTCTTTTAAAAGATGTTTTCTATACAAAATAATTTTTCAAAACCATATTTTCAAAACCTTTATCTGCTTCGATAACCTTAAGCTCTGAAACCACGTGTGACACCCCACGTTCATTAAGGTCACTCACAAAGGGAATGCCTTAACATCTGTGGAGGTCTTATATGGGAAACAGATAAAAGTTACATACTGTAACAACCCGGAATTTCCGAACCAATATAAAAATTTTATTTTAGCAAATTTAGTGGATTCTGGATATTTAAAATGAATATTCTAAATAATAACGACTTAAAATTTATTTAAAACAAAGTTGGGGAAATATAATTTAAAATAAATTATATTACGAGCCTGAAATGGCGCGGTAGTTTGAAATTTCGATTTTGAATTTTAAGAAAATATATAAAATCAATTATAAGTCAGAATTGAATGAAACAAGAAATCATAGGATCGAATTAATCATATCTTTGTAAAGAATTTAAGAAACTGAGATTTCACTTTATAAATCGTAAGTTATGAGAAAATTGAAATTCAGAAAAGTCGCTATGGAATTTATATATATTTTTAATATATAAATTCAATATATAGGCCCTTAAAAAGTGAGATTTTGCAAACAACGTTCGAATTCGACGAAACCGCTTTCTATGGATCCGGAATGTCAAATTATTGCTAGGTTCCAAGTTTCATAATTTTTGGAGCTAGTACGTGAGCGTAGCCCAAATAGGGGCACCTTGAGTTTTAGTCGTAAATTCAATCAATTAGAAAAAGGCCATTTTACGAACGAGCTCAGAATTTGACGAAACCAGTTCATATAGGACCGTATCATCAAAACATAGCTTGATCTATTTATCTGGAATTTCCAGAGTTAATTTGTGAGCATGGTAGAATTTAACGTGTTCTGCAAATTCGGTGTAAATTCGATCGACTGGAAAAAGGCGATTTTGCAAACGGACTCGGAATTTGACGAAACCAGTTCCTATGGGCCTGTATGGTCAAAATATAGCTAAACCTATTTTTCGGGAATTTTTGTAGTCAGTATGTGGCCCCGGTAATTTGAAACGTACGTTCAAGTTCAATTTTAAATGTAATATTTTAAATCAGATAAAAGTAGTTAAAAACATCAGAATAGGATTACGAAACATATCCCATTGTATCCGGAATGGGGGTATCTAGCTAGGGGCGATAGTCATTGGGTTCGATTTGGAGTCCGGACGAAATATCACCTTTTTTGGAATTAAAAGGAAATAAAAGTAAAAAAATAATTTCCCTATAAAAGGAATGGCCAATCAGATTTCTCGTTTTCTTTCTTCTACTTCCTTGCGTAGGCCCTAATTTCAAGGGCTGGAAGCGTTCGAAACTTCCCTTCCATTTTTCACGAAATCCACTCAATGGATTTCGATTCTTCCTTCAGCAATCTTCAAGAGCTTCGCGAGCTCTATGTATTGGACGGTCGTGATCGATTTTAATCTCCAAAATCGTGAGGAATCGGAGCATCTAGGTCAGCCATTCGAGCTCGTTTCTCGAGCTGGAGAAGGCCCTGGAGTTCACGCCACCACTGGCGCAGGCGGAGGAGGGAAGGGACTTTGCGGTGGTGGTCTCAGATCGTGGGCGGAGGCGCTGAGGTGACGGGTGGAGGCGGGTTTCTGGGTTCGACGATGCAGAAACGAAAACGGACGGGATTAAATTCCTTAATCAGGGTACTTAGTGCTAATTAATGTTGATTAGTGAATTTAATTGTAAATTAAGGGATGTGTACTTTAAAAATCAATAACTCTCTCGTACGATGTCCAAAAATCACAAACTTAGGTCCGTTGGAATCGTGGGAGCGAGACGGACAACCTGGAACTGACCGGGACGGAAATGGAGCAAGTTACGAATTTAGAAAAATTCGAATACAAACAGAACAGAAATTCAGAATAGAACTGACGGAGTGGATCCCTACGTGAGAACTTCTCACTCAAAATTATTGATTAGTTATTTATTTTATAACTGCATGTCTGAATTGTTTTACGTCGTCCACAGACTATGGACGACTTGTTTGAATGTACTGATATTGTTGATTTGATTGTATTGTGTTGTGACTATGATTCTAGAATGTATAAGTTAGAAAAATATACTCAGTTATATATTTGAACAGTGAAAATGGATAAGTTAGAAAAATATATGGATTAATATATTTGAACTGTGAAACTGAATGAGTTAGAAATAAAATATACATTCATTTACGAATCAGACGATTTGATTATGTACACTCATTTTTCTGATATTGAATGGGACGATAAAATTTCACACGTCGCCCAACTGCACAAATAAAATTCGTATTTGTTGATTGAAACCCTACACAGGTCTTGGGATGATATTCTGATCACACAAATCCCAAGTGATTTGTACAGTGCACTCTGGTTGTTTGGATGTTAGATGATTATTAAATCATCGTTATTATTGAATATTTGTGATGTGTGAAAACCGTATAATTAAATTTATATGGTGATTGATTGGGCCTCGTTCCATTTTGAAAACAACGATTTTGATGTCCGATTTTGGATGGACATGAATATACTTGAAATATATTCAACCGAGTTGGGTAGGAATTGCCATTTGAACGCGAACAGATTTTTATATCGATTTTACACGATTTAAAAAGGAATATGAAATTGAATTGAATTTCGAGATAAAAGAATTTGAATTAAACCACCTTCGAGTTGAACCACATTTGAATTGAACCACCTTCGAGTTGAACCACATTTGAATTGAACCACCTTCGAATTGAACCACATTTGAATTGAAACACCTTCGAGTTGAACCACATTTGAATTGAACCACCTTCGAGTTGAACCATCTTTGAATTGAACCACCTTTGAATTGAATTTCGTGGTAAATGAATTTGAATTGAATTTCGAGATAAAAGAACTTGAAATAATTATCATATAAAAAAGATAATGAATTAGAGAATTCAATTTTTACTAAAAATTGAAGTGAAAGGTGAAATCGTTTTGAAAACTGTGACGAAATGGAATTTCGCTCGGTCCGAACCAGTCGCTAAACCGATCCAGGCCGTTCGAAACGCCCTATCGTTTGAGAACACGACAAAACAGAACGCATATAAAAGAACATTTCATTGTATATAGCAACAATGCATCAGATTACAAGAATATACAGAGTGTAAACGAATAAATATTACACAGAAATATCAGAGATTTAAATTACATTTAAATACATTACATAGCAGCGGAAAATAATACAATACACGACTAGAAGAAGATATACGGATACAAAGCTTTCCGGATATCGTTCCAGCTGTAAACCAGGATCCTGTGAATATAAATCTGCAAAACCAAACTACTAGCTGCCCGTGTCGAAAATAGGGGCACCCAGAGTTTAGGTTAAAACAATAAACTCCAGGTCAGTCATGTGACTGGTGTGAGAACTAAAACAGTTATTAATCTTTATCTTTAAAGTTAGGTAAATCAAGGGACCACGCCGTATAACACGGAACAGGTTTCCTCCCAAGAATACCAGTGCATAAAACAAACAGCGCAATGCTAAATAAAGAAAAATGAAGCTATTATAAGACCCAGGTCCCATCACACAATGCAACGCAGCCGAGGATAGGGTTTTCCCTTATAATAGCCAAACATGCTTAGTACGTTTAAAACAAATCTTTTGATACTACTATAAGTGCATAGTGTATAAAACAACTTCAAATCATAAGTATCAATCATAGGCGGCATGAGCGCCCCACCCCACTATGTCACCATACTAGGTTCTACAATTAAAACCGCAAATGTCACGTATTTGGAAATTGGATTTCCGTCTATGAACCGAGGCAAAAGATAGTCCTCAACCGATTCGAGACGCTCTAGCCCGCCCCTCAGGCAAGTACTCAGTCAAGCCTTGGATCCTCAGGGCCAGTCCACCGATGTGGATTAAACTTAAACCCTGAACATGCGTCTCCCCACCCTATGGGGTGTAAGTCTGGTCCGTCTGCCGACCAGAATGCATCGGCCGAAACCGATATAACCGAGGCGCCTCGCAACAGCAACAACCACATAAGTCAAACTCGTCAGGGCGTGTAAAACCACTGACGCCACTTCTAGCTAGAAAGAAACGCATGCCCTCCCTGACGTCCTCTCCCGTTTTTGGTTCACAACCGGGGTGCGAGACTCGCGAATTCACGTTACACAAAGCTGTGCCACACAGGCTGTGCTTTGATCATCACCACAAGACTTTGCTTTTCAACAGAAGCCTCGATCAATTGCCACTTAGGCATGCCACACAGGCAATTCACTCCATGCGTTTGATATCCATCAATATATAACCCCTGAGCTCGTACGTCTCAGAGAAGGGCGTTAAGCAAAAGAATAAATTCTCCGCCGCCAAACAGATATATATTTAATAGAGATCAATCACACAGACTAAAATCCAATGTCAGACACACAGTCCATTTACAAGTCCGTTCTGGGTCTGAACGAAACCGGAGGCACCTAGTACCTCGCATATCCATCGATCTCCAAGTACGTCTGGACGATCACAAACTGTTTCCATCTTCTTGGGTGTACAGCCCAATCAAGATCATCAGTAATCACCCAAACGACGTGAAGACTTCCGGTCTTCGACCACCGTCTTCATCTTCGACACCACGTCGAATCAGTTATTCAGAATGGGTTAAACCCGGTCTTTCTGAATAACTCGCGTATATATTATAAAAGTGTTACACAAACACAACATACGCCTCATTCCAATTCAGAATATTCTTTTATCCAAATATTCCCATAAATTTTATCCAAGATAAATTCTTTAAATTTATTCTTTAATCTTCTTTGAATATCAATTCAAACTAGTCGGGATTAGCGAACCACACCGAAGTAATCATTTATTTTATTTCCCAATCCCAACCTATTCATCCCATGAAGTAAAACTGGTAGTACTTCATATCTAACACCACAGTGTTATCGGTAATTCAATTACCATTTCACGTTCAAATCTAATTAAAGATTTAACTATCGCCTGGAGTAAAACTGGTGATACTCCATTCTCGATCTTTTCAATCTAATTAAAGATTCATTAAAACTCCACCTAGTTTTAATCTTCGGCTGGGTTAAAGAATCAGTGTCATTTAAAACACGGTTCACGATAAACCCAAAATCACATTCCATTAATTATCGGGTTAAAGAACGAGTGTTATTTAAAACACGGTTCACGATAAACCCAAAAATCAATATCACTTCCATTCCAATTAAATATCATTCAATTGGTACACTTCATTAAATCTAACTAAAAAGATTTAATCTTTTCTCAACTGGGTTCAAGAACAGTGTTAGTGAAGACACCATTCACGACAAACCCAAATCACATTCGATATTCAATACAAGGCTCTGAATAGAAAATATATCGGCTTATATTCAATATCAAATCCTACGACTAACAAATGTCGTATTGGAAATAACGATATAAATATATATCTTTCAAATTTCCATAACAACATCTGTATAATCACGAATTTCAACATCGAAATATTCCGAAGACAATTTCGATTCAAATCCACTCCAATGCAATCATTGGAAATTTTGGTTATTTTCAAAACCCTTTTCAAATTCAATTTATTTATTTAAAAATAAATAGAATTATAATTCTAGTTCAAAACTAGTTCATTTCGATAAAAATCTATTTTTATCTTTTCAAATATGGAGTTTTTCATCCCAAATCTTCACAAATCATTTCTTATGATTTTACACAAATTATTACTATTTTTAATAATTTTATCAAGGCCCGTACAGTCGATTTCCACCAATGGCCATCGAACTGCACGTATAGCGACCTTTTTCCAATTTGATTTGGACATAATTCCAAATCCAACCGTTAGATTTCAAATTTCTAACATTCGCTAGAAAGCTCTTTTCGATACGAACCCAACGGTTCCGGTTTTAGGAGAATCCGACGGTCGGATCTCCCGTGACGTCCATTTGAAATCAATGGTCGAAATTCGCGAACTGCCGCGGCGCGACGCGTTCTATTCAGGCCATTATATTATATATATAATATATATAATATATACTTCGTCGATTTCTATTTAAAACGAATTATATAAGTAGTTTTAAAATTCGTTTCAAAATCTATTTCAACTTCCATCTCAATTCAAAGCAAAATTGAATTCTTCTCTATAAATTCGTTTTAAAATTCATTTCTATTCAATTCAAATTTCAATTCCATTTGAATTCATTTCAATTTGCTTTCAATTCATTTTGAATTCGTTTTCAATTCAATTCATTTCGAAATCGTTTTCAATTCAATTCATTTCGAAATCACTTTCAATTCAATTCACTTTGAATTCGTTTTCAATTCAATTCATTTCGAAATCACTTTCAATTCACTTTGAATTCGTTTTCAATTCAATTCATTTCGAAATCACTTTCAATTCACTTTGAATTCGTTTTCAATTCAATTCATTTCGAAATCACTTTCAATTCACTTTGAATTCGTTTTCAATTCAATTCATTTCGAAATCACTTTCAATTCACTTTGAATTCGTTTTCAATTCAATTCATTTCGAAATCACTTTCAATTCACTTTGAATTCGTTTTCAATTCAATTCATTTCGAAATCACTTTTAAAATCGATATAAATATCGTTCACGTCAAAATGGCGTCAATCTAATCAACACGGCTTCATATATTCCTTTATTTTCAAATATTCTATTTCAAATATTTCTTTTTCAAATATTTCTTTTTCAAATATTTCTTTTTCAAAAACTGGAATGAGGCCCAATCAATTACCATATAAAATTAATTATATGGATTTTCATACAACACATGTATATAATAGCATTGAAAATAATCAACCATCAACCAAAGTGCACTACACTGTATAAGCATCAAATATAGATATTCAACGCTTATAACAGCCTGTCAATCAATCGATCGACATATTTAATCAATCAGGATGAGTGAACTTCAAATTTCATCCCAACACCCGTGTGGGGTTTCAAACAATCAAACACATATTTTATTTGTGCTGTTGGGCGATGTGTAAAATTTATCGACCCAATCAATGTCCTTCAAATAGGTGTACATAAACAAACCGTCTGGTTTGTAAATGAATATTTTATTTTATTCACTTTCACTATATTCATTCTCACGTTAAAAATTATATTTTTAACGATAAAACATTTTATTCCAACATATGAATTTCTATTATTCATTCACACAATAAAATGATATTTTTATTTTCTAACTTATTTTAGAAAATTTCGGCGGCATAACGGCACGATACTAGAAACGGGACGAGGCCTAGCCTTATCCCCGGTCTAGTGAAGGCCCACGCCATTCACTCATCAATCAAATCAATTTCATTTTGTAAACCACAAAATTTGGAGTAAGGGTCTAACCTAGCCTTACTCCTACGCCTTATAACGGCGCACGTCTAATCCTAACCAATTTATCGATTCGATTTTTCACACCACAAACCACATTCAAACCAATATCACAATCAATAACCAAACAGCCAAACAAACAAGTCCATGGTCTGTGGACGATTGTGTCGGGTGCTACTAAACACCGTCTGCATCCTAGTATATATATATAACTAGAAAAGTAAATTGAAAGGTGAGAAATTCTCACAGATTAGCTATCCTAGCTCCACGGCTCTTCTAATGCAGGAAATCTTCGCCAACTCGCTTTTTGTTGCTTTCGTTGTCCGCTTTCACTACATATGTAAAAATCGAATTTTACTTCGTTATTCAATATATAAAAATCATATTTTTATTTCAAAGTTCCATATATAAAAATCGAATTTTTATTTCAAAGTTCAATATATAAAAATCGAATTTTTATTTCGCTATATTATATAGATAAAAATTATATTTTTATCACGCTATTTTCCATATAAAGATTTCGACTTTTCTCTTTTAAAGATTTCGACTTTTCTATTTTAAAGATTTCAACTTTTCTATTTTAAAGATTTCGACTTTTCTATTTTAAAAGATTTCAACTTTTCTATTTTAAAGATTTCGACTTTTCTATTTTAAAGATTTCGACTTTTCTATTTTAAAGATTTCGACTTTTCTACCTAGACAAAAATCATATTTTTATTTCGTCTAAATAGTAAAGACTATATTTTTAATTCTTTAAAAATATAAAGATCGTATTTTTATTACTTTAAAAAAATATAAAAATCATATTTTTACCTTATCAAAGATCCGATCTTTCACCTAAAAAAAATTGAACTTTCACCTCATAAAAATTCAAACTTTTTATTACTAACAACATAAAAATCTAAGCTTTCTCATATGCTTCTACATATATAATAAAACTGATTTTATTAAATGGCCAAAAATGTATTTAAACTATATAAATACCTAATTAAAAGCTTACCACAGCTGTTGAAGTGGGACTTGTCGTTCGAGGGGTGGGGTGGCCTAGCGTTCATCAGAACGGCGGGGGGGGGGGGAGGAGAAGGTGGGGGTAGCGGTCAGGCGGTGGGTGGTCTCAGCGTCGATTGGGGGCTGGGTTTGCAGCGGCGCTTCAAGGGGATGGAGAAGAGAGAAGCGAGAGGGGGTCGAGCTGAGGTGGGGGCTGGTCGGAGGGGGGGGGGAGGAAGCCAGGCGCGGCGCCGCCTTGGGGTGGTGGCTGGGTCGGCTTCGTCGATCTCCAACTTTTTTTTTTCTTTTTTTTTTGATTCTGTAAAATGATTTCGAGGGGGGGGCTGGGTAGTTAAGGGGAGAGAGTTTTTTTTTTTTTTATTCATTTATGCTGACTTTTACATACGAACACCGAACTGGGTCCAACGACTGTCATCCCTAAAGTAATACCTCCATTCCGAACACAATGGGATATGTATCGCAAGCTGATTCGACTGTTTGAATCAGTTTCCGCTAAATTTACATTTAAATCACTATATTGAATTTTAAACGTACATTTCAAATTACCGGGGTCACATACTAACTAGAAAAATTCTATAAAAATATTTTCTAGCTTCGTATTGACGATACGGTCCTATCAAAACTAGTTTCGTCGAATTCAGAGACCGTTAGAAAAATGGCCAATTTCAAGTCGATTAAAATCAACTGAAACTGGTCAAACGCATTTTCCTTTACCACGCTCACATATTAATTCTAAAAATTATAAAATTTGGAATCTAGCAATAACTTTACACCACGGACCCAACAAAAGTGGTTTCGTCGAAATCCGAGGTCGTTTGCAAAATGTCCATTTTTAAGGGCCTGAATTCCATAGCGACTATTCAGATTTTTCAACTGGACATATCTTTTGATTCCTGATATGAAATCTTGATTTTTCGGATTCGTTGGAAAGATATTCACTATTAGATTCCATTATTTTTGGTTTCACTAAAATCCGGATTGTTTTGCACCCGGTACATTCAATTGAAGTTTGAAATCGAATTATCGAACTACCGCGCCATTTTCAATTCTATTTATAATTATATATAAATATTTAATATTCTAACGACGACGTATATAATATATACGTTCGAATTATATTCAAAATAAATTTCTCGCCGATATTATTTAAAATAATTCATTTTAAATAATCAAAATTCGCTAAAATAGCCAAAATAAAAATTTCAAACTGGCTCGCATTTTACGGGTTGTTACAATCTCCCCCACTTAAAACTTTTCGTCCCCGAAAAGGAACAAAGTCGAAAGTAGTTTGATTAATTAACTCTACGCTCGATCTGGCTTCCATTCTCCAACTTTTCAGTTTCTGAGAATTTTCAAAATTTCAAAAATTTGGCTAACACCCTAAATTTTTGAAAAATTTCGCCATAACCTCCCCTGCAATGGGAGCATCGGGGAATTTCAAATAGCTTCCCCGGTCCTTCAGATCTCAAAAAGAAAAAGAAAAAGCCAAGCGGCTAGCCAATAGGCTCACAAAATCATCATCACCCAAACAAAACAGGAAATTATGTAATAAACATGTACCTATTTGTCGGGCAACCAAATTTTATTCTCGGCTCTAGCCTCCTTGCTATGACCTGTTCAATGATGTATATGTATATGCAAGCAAATGCAACCAAATTTCAATATAATTCAATATGTGATTCAATTAGGCATAATTGGCTAAAAATTAGCAAACAAATAAACAAACAACCCAAACATCAATCAATTAGTGAATTTAACGTTTCAAATTCATAATTTTGATACTTATACAAAAATCATGTTTTGATGCCAATTCACAACAATGTGTTCCTAACTATATAAGTTTTGGTTCTCACACCAGTCTAATGGAAATATATAGAAATCACACCTTCGTCACTCGAAAATAAATGCTGATGATGTTTCGAACCACCATCAGAACCTTGTCGGGCTACTAGAGTGCGGTTCTATATCTTCCCGGTATATTAAAACTTCGAATATACGCGGATCAGACGTATACGCAAAATCTATATATACTGGATTGTCCAAATCAATATAAATAAATAATCAACTACGAATAATTGATTTAAATTTTCAAAACAAAATTTTGTTTTCATTTTAAAAATATACTCTTCACACTCGTTCTAGGATACTACTGATCCTATCTCTAACGAGTCATTCTCATTGGATTTTACTAATCCAATATCTGATGAATTCTTTCGTATGTTTCTAATGTGTCTTGTTCTCTAGCTTTGTAAACCAAAGCTCTGATACCAACTGTGACGAAATGGAATTTCGCTCGGTCCGAACCAGTCGCTAAACCGATCCAGGCCGTTCGAAACGCCCTATCGTTTGAGAACACGACAAAACAGAACGCATATAAAAGAACATTTCATTGTATATAGCAACAATGCATCAGATTACAAGAATATACAGAGTGTAAACGAATAAATATTACACAGAAATATCAGAGATTTAAATTACATTTAAATACATTACATAGCAGCGGAAAATAATACAATACACGACTAGAAGAAGATATACGGATACAAAGCTTTCCGGATATCGTTCCAGCTGTAAACCAGGATCCTGTGAATATAAATCTGCAAAACCAAACTACTAGCTGCCCGTGTCGAAAATAGGGGCACCCAGAGTTTAGGTTAAAACAATAAACTCCAGGTCAGTCATGTGACTGGTGTGAGAACTAAAACAGTTATTAATCTTTATCTTTAAAGTTAGGTAAATCAAGGGACCACGCCGTATAACACGGAACGGGTTTCCTCCCAAGAATACCAGTGCATAAAACAAACAGCGCAATGCTAAATAAAGAAAAATGAAGCTATTATAAGACCCAGGTCCCATCACACAATGCAACGCAGCCGAGGATAGGGTTTTCCCTTATAATAGCCAAACATGCTTAGTACGTTTAAAACAAATCTTTTGATACTACTATAAGTGCATAGTGTATAAAACAACTTCAAATCATAAGTATCAATCATAGGCGGCATGAGCGCCCCATCCCACTATGTCACCATACTAGGTTCTACAATTAAAACCGCAAATGTCACGTATTTGGAAATTGGATTTCCGTCTATGAACCGAGGCAAAAGATAGTCCTCAACCGATTCGAGACGCTCTAGCCCGCCCCTCAGGCAAGTACTCAGTCAAGCCTTGGATCCTCAGGGCCAGTCCACCGATGTGGATTAAACTTAAACCCTGAACATGCGTCTCCCCACCCTATGGGGTGTAAGTCTGGTCCGTCTGCCGACCAGAATGCATCGGCCGAAACCGATATAACCGAGGCGCCTCGCAACAGCAACAACCACATAAGTCAAACTCGTCAGGGCGTGTAAAACCACTGACGCCACTTCTAGCTAGAAAGAAACGCATGCCCTCCCTGACGTCCTCTCCCGTTTTTGGTTCACAACCGGGGTGCGAGACTCGCGAATTCACGTTACACAAAGCTGTGCCACACAGGCTGTGCTTTGATCATCACCACAAGACTTTGCTTTTCAACAGAAGCCTCGATCAATTGCCACTTAGGCATGCCACACAGGCAATTCACTCCATGCGTTTGATATCCATCAATATATAACCCCTGAGCTCGTACGTCTCAGAGAAGGGCGTTAAGCAAAAGAATAAATTCTCCGCCGCCAAACAGATATATATTTAATAGAGATCAATCACACAGACTAAAATCCAATGTCAGACACACAGTCCATTTACAAGTCCGTTCTGGGTCTGAACGAAACCGGAGGCACCTAGTACCTCGCATATCCATCGATCTCCAAGTACGTCTGGACGATCACAAACTGTTTCCATCTTCTTGGGTGTACAGCCCAATCAAGATCATCAGTAATCACCCAAACGACGTGAAGACTTCCGGTCTTCGACCACCGTCTTCATCTTCGACACCACGTCGAATCAGTTATTCAGAATGGGTTAAACCCGGTCTTTCTGAATAACTCGCGTATATATTATAAAAGTGTTACACAAACACAACATACGCCTCATTCCAATTCAGAATATTCTTTTATCCAAATATTCCCATAAATTTTATCCAAGATAAATTCTTTAAATTTATTCTTTAATCTTCTTTGAATATCAATTCAAACTAGTCGGGATTAGCGAACCACACCGAAGTAATCATTTATTTTATTTCCCAATCCCAACCTATTCATCCCATGAAGTAAAACTGGTAGTACTTCATATCTAACACCACAGTGTTATCGGTAATTCAATTACCATTTCACGTTCAAATCTAATTAAAGATTTAACTATCGCCTGGAGTAAAACTGGTGATACTCCATTCTCGATCTTTTCAATCTAATTAAAGATTCATTAAAACTCCACCTAGTTTTAATCTTCGGCTGGGTTAAAGAATCAGTGTCATTTAAAACACGGTTCACGATAAACCCAAAATCACATTCCATTAATTATCGGGTTAAAGAACGAGTGTTATTTAAAACACGGTTCACGATAAACCCAAAAATCAATATCACTTCCATTCCAATTAAATATCATTCAATTGGTACACTTCATTAAATCTAACTAAAAAGATTTAATCTTTTCTCAACTGGGTTCAAGAACAGTGTTAGTGAAGACACCATTCACGACAAACCCAAATCACATTCGATATTCAATACAAGGCTCTGAATAGAAAATATATCGGCTTATATTCAATATCAAATCCTACGACTAACAAATGTCGTATTGGAAATAACGATATAAATATATATCTTTCAAATTTCCATAACAACATCTGTATAATCACGAATTTCAACATCGAAATATTCCGAAGACAATTTCGATTCAAATCCACTCCAATGCAATCATTGGAAATTTTGGTTATTTTCAAAACCCTTTTCAAATTCAATTTATTTATTTAAAAATAAATAGAATTATAATTCTAGTTCAAAACTAGTTCATTTCGATAAAAATCTATTTTTATCTTTTCAAATATGGAGTTTTTCATCCCAAATCTTCACAAATCATTTCTTATGATTTTACACAAATTATTACTATTTTTAATAATTTTATCAAGGCCCGTACAGTCGATTTCCACCAATGGCCATCGAACTGCACGTATAGCGACCTTTTTCCAATTTGATTTGGACATAATTCCAAATCCAACCGTTAGATTTCAAATTTCTAACATTCGCTAGAAAGCTCTTTTCGATACGAACCCAACGGTTCCGGTTTTAGGAGAATCCGACGGTCGGATCTCCCGTGACGTCCATTTGAAATCAATGGTCGAAATTCGCGAACTGCCGCGGCGCGACGCGTTCTATTCAGGCCATTATATTATATATATAATATATATAATATATACTTCGTCGATTTCTATTTAAAACGAATTATATAAGTAGTTTTAAAATTCGTTTCAAAATCTATTTCAACTTCCATCTCAATTCAAAGCAAAATTGAATTCTTCTCTATAAATTCGTTTTAAAATTCATTTCTATTCAATTCAAATTTCAATTCCATTTGAATTCATTTCAATTTGCTTTCAATTCATTTTGAATTCGTTTTCAATTCAATTCATTTCGAAATCGTTTTCAATTCAATTCATTTCGAAATCACTTTCAATTCAATTCACTTTGAATTCGTTTTCAATTCAATTCATTTCGAAATCACTTTCAATTCACTTTGAATTCGTTTTCAATTCAATTCATTTCGAAATCACTTTCAATTCACTTTGAATTCGTTTTCAATTCAATTCATTTCGAAATCACTTTCAATTCACTTTGAATTCGTTTTCAATTCAATTCATTTCGAAATCACTTTCAATTCACTTTGAATTCGTTTTCAATTCAATTCATTTCGAAATCACTTTCAATTCACTTTGAATTCGTTTTCAATTCAATTCATTTCGAAATCACTTTTAAAATCGATATAAATATCGTTCACGTCAAAATGGCGTCAATCTAATCAACACGGCTTCATATATTCCTTTATTTTCAAATATTCTATTTCAAATATTTCTTTTTCAAATATTTCTTTTTCAAATATTTCTTTTTCAAAAACTGGAATGAGGCCCAATCAATTACCATATAAAATTAATTATATGGATTTTCATACAACACATGTATATAATAGCATTGAAAATAATCAACCATCAACCAAAGTGCACTACACTGTATAAGCATCAAATATAGATATTCAACGCTTATAACAGCCTGTCAATCAATCGATCGACATATTTAATCAATCAGGATGAGTGAACTTCAAATTTCATCCCAATACCCGTGTGGGGTTTCAAACAATCAAACACATATTTTATTTGTGCTGTTGGGCGATGTGTAAAATTTATCGACCCAATCAATGTCCTTCAAATAGGTGTACATAAACAAACCGTCTGGTTTGTAAATGAATATTTTATTTTATTCACTTTCACTATATTCATTCTCACGTTAAAAATTATATTTTTAACGATAAAACATTTTATTCCAACATATGAATTTCTATTATTCATTCACACAATAAAATGATATTTTTATTTTCTAACTTATTTTAGAAAATTTCGGCGGCATAACGGCACGATACTAGAAACGGGACGAGGCCTAGCCTTATCCCCGGTCTAGTGAAGGCCCACGCCATTCACTCATCAATCAAATCAATTTCATTTTGTAAACCACAAAATTTGGAGTAAGGGTCTAACCTAGCCTTACTCCTACGCCTTATAACGGCGCACGTCTAATCCTAACCAATTTATCGATTCGATTTTTCACACCACAAACCACATTCAAACCAATATCACAATCAATAACCAAACAGCCAAACAAACAAGTCCATGGTCTGTGGACGATTGTGTCGGGTGCTACTAAACACCGTCTGCATCCTAGTATATATATATAACTAGAAAAGTAAATTGAAAGGTGAGAAATTCTCACAGATTAGCTATCCTAGCTCCACGGCTCTTCTAATGCAGGAAATCTTCGCCAACTCGCTTTTTGTTGCTTTCGTTGTCCGCTTTCACTACATATGTAAAAATCGAATTTTACTTCGTTATTCAATATATAAAAATCATATTTTTATTTCAAAGTTCCATATATAAAAATCGAATTTTTATTTCAAAGTTCAATATATAAAAATCGAATTTTTATTTCGCTATATTATATAGATAAAAATTATATTTTTATCACGCTATTTTCCATATAAAGATTTCGACTTTTCTCTTTTAAAGATTTCGACTTTTCTATTTTAAAGATTTCAACTTTTCTATTTTAAAGATTTCGACTTTTCTATTTTAAAAGATTTCAACTTTTCTATTTTAAAGATTTCGACTTTTCTATTTTAAAGATTTCGACTTTTCTATTTTAAAGATTTCGACTTTTCTACCTAGACAAAAATCATATTTTTATTTCGTCTAAATAGTAAAGACTATATTTTTAATTCTTTAAAAATATAAAGATCGTATTTTTATTACTTTAAAAAAATATAAAAATCATATTTTTACCTTATCAAAGATCCGATCTTTCACCTAAAAAAAATTGAACTTTCACCTCATAAAAATTCAAACTTTTTATTACTAACAACATAAAAATCTAAGCTTTCTCATATGCTTCTACATATATAATAAAACTGATTTTATTAAATGGCCAAAAATGTATTTAAACTATATAAATACCTAATTAAAAGCTTACCACAGCTGTTGAAGTGGGACTTGTCGTTCGAGGGGTGGGGTGGCCTAGCGTTCATCAGAACGGCGGGGGGGGGAGGAGAAGGTGGGGGTAGCGGTCAGGCGGTGGGTGGTCTCAGCGTCGATTGGGGGCTGGGTTTGCAGCGGCGCTTCAAGGGGATGGAGAAGAGAGAAGCGAGAGGGGGTCGAGCTGAGGTGGGGGCTGGTCGGAGGGGGGGGGAGGAAGCCAGGCGCGGCGCCGCCTTGGGGTGTTGGCTGGGTCGGCTTCGTCGATCTCCAACTTTTTTTTTTCTTTTTTTTTTGATTCTGTAAAATGATTTCGAGGGGGGGGCTGGGTAGTTAAGGGGAGAGAGTTTTTTTTTTTTTTATTCATTTATGCTGACTTTTACATACGAACACCGAACTGGGTCCAACGACTGTCATCCCTAAAGTAATACCTCCATTCCGAACACAATGGGATATGTATCGCAAGCTGATTCGACTGTTTGAATCAGTTTCCGCTAAATTTACATTTAAATCACTATATTGAATTTTAAACGTACATTTCAAATTACCGGGGTCACATACTAACTAGAAAAATTCTATAAAAATATTTTCTAGCTTCGTATTGACGATACGGTCCTATCAAAACTAGTTTCGTCGAATTCAGAGACCGTTAGAAAAATGGCCAATTTCAAGTCGATTAAAATCAACTGAAACTGGTCAAACGCATTTTCCTTTACCACGCTCACATATTAATTCTAAAAATTATAAAATTTGGAATCTAGCAATAACTTTACACCACGGACCCAACAAAAGTGGTTTCGTCGAAATCCGAGGTCGTTTGCAAAATGTCCATTTTTAAGGGCCTGAATTCCATAGCGACTATTCAGATTTTTCAACTGGACATATCTTTTGATTCCTGATATGAAATCTTGATTTTTCGGATTCGTTGGAAAGATATTCACTATTAGATTCCATTATTTTTGGTTTCACTAAAATCCGGATTGTTTTGCACCCGGTACATTCAATTGAAGTTTGAAATCGAATTATCGAACTACCGCGCCATTTTCAATTCTATTTATAATTATATATAAATATTTAATATTCTAACGACGACGTATATAATATATACGTTCGAATTATATTCAAAATAAATTTCTCGCCGATATTATTTAAAATAATTCATTTTAAATAATCAAAATTCGCTAAAATAGCCAAAATAAAAATTTCAAACTGGCTCGCATTTTACGGGTTGTTACAATCTCCCCCACTTAAAACTTTTCGTCCCCGAAAAGGAACAAAGTCGAAAGTAGTTTGATTAATTAACTCTACGCTCGATCTGGCTTCCATTCTCCAACTTTTCAGTTTCTGAGAATTTTCAAAATTTCAAAAATTTGGCTAACACCCTAAATTTTTGAAAAATTTCGCCATAACCTCCCCTACAATGGGAGCATCGGGGAATTTCAAATAGCTTCCCCGGTCCTTCAGATCTCAAAAAGAAAAAGAAAAAGCCAAGCGGCTAGCCAATAGGCTCACAAAATCATCATCACCCAAACAAAACAGGAAATTATGTAATAAACATGTACCTATTTGTCGGGCAACCAAATTTTATTCTCGGCTCTAGCCTCCTTGCTATGACCTGTTCAATGATGTATATGTATATGCAAGCAAATGCAACCAAATTTCAATATAATTCAATATGTGATTCAATTAGGCATAATTGGCTAAAAATTAGCAAACAAATAAACAAACAACCCAAACATCAATCAATTAGTGAATTTAACGTTTCAAATTCATAATTTTGATACTTATACAAAAATCATGTTTTGATGCCAATTCACAACAATGTGTTCCTAACTATATAAGTTTTGGTTCTCACACCAGTCTAATGGAAATATATAGAAATCACACCTTCGTCACTCGAAAATAAATGCTGATGATGTTTCGAACCACCATCAGAACCTTGTCGGGCTACTAGAGTGCGGTTCTATATCTTCCCGGTATATTAAAACTTCGAATATACGCGGATCAGACGTATACGCAAAATCTATATATACTGGATTGTCCAAATCAATATAAATAAATAATCAACTACGAATAATTGATTTAAATTTTCAAAACAAAATTTTGTTTTCATTTTAAAAATATACTCTTCACACTCGTTCTAGGATACTACTGATCCTATCTCTAACGAGTCATTCTCATTGGATTTTACTAATCCAATATCTGATGAATTCTTTCGTATGTTTCTAATGTGTCTTGTTCTCTAGCTTTGTAAACCAAAGCTCTGATACCAACTGTGACGAAATGGAATTTCGCTCGGTCCGAACCAGTCGCTAAACCGATCCAGGCCGTTCGAAACGCCCTATCGTTTGAGAACACGACAAAACAGAACGCATATAAAAGAACATTTCATTGTATATAGCAACAATGCATCAGATTACAAGAATATACAGAGTGTAAACGAATAAATATTACACAGAAATATCAGAGATTTAAATTACATTTAAATACATTACATAGCAGCGGAAAATAATACAATACACGACTAGAAGAAGATATACGGATACAAAGCTTTCCGGATATCGTTCCAGCTGTAAACCAGGATCCTGTGAATATAAATCTGCAAAACCAAACTACTAGCTGCCCGTGTCGAAAATAGGGGCACCCAGAGTTTAGGTTAAAACAATAAACTCCAGGTCAGTCATGTGACTGGTGTGAGAACTAAAACAGTTATTAATCTTTATCTTTAAAGTTAGGTAAATCAAGGGACCACGCCGTATAACACGGAACGGGTTTCCTCCCAAGAATACCAGTGCATAAAACAAACAGCGCAATGCTAAATAAAGAAAAATGAAGCTATTATAAGACCCAGGTCCCATCACACAATGCAACGCAGCCGAGGATAGGGTTTTCCCTTATAATAGCCAAACATGCTTAGTACGTTTAAAACAAATCTTTTGATACTACTATAAGTGCATAGTGTATAAAACAACTTCAAATCATAAGTATCAATCATAGGCGGCATGAGCGCCCCATCCCACTATGTCACCATACTAGGTTCTACAATTAAAACCGCAAATGTCACGTATTTGGAAATTGGATTTCCGTCTATGAACCGAGGCAAAAGATAGTCCTCAACCGATTCGAGACGCTCTAGCCCGCCCCTCAGGCAAGTACTCAGTCAAGCCTTGGATCCTCATGGCCAGTCCACCGATGTGGATTAAACTTAAACCCTGAACATGCGTCTCCCCACCCTATGGGGTGTAAGTCTGGTCCGTCTGCCGACCAGAATGCATCGGCCGAAACCGATATAACCGAGGCGCCTCGCAACAGCAACAACCACATAAGTCAAACTCGTCAGGGCGTGTAAAACCACTGACGCCACTTCTAGCTAGAAAGAAACGCATGCCCTCCCTGACGTCCTCTCCCGTTTTTGGTTCACAACCGGGGTGCGAGACTTGCGAATTCACGTTACACAAAGCTGTGCCACACAGGCTGTGCTTTGATCATCACCACAAGACTTTGCTTTTCAATAGAAGCCTCGATCAATTGCCACTTAGGCATGCCACACAGGCAATTCACTCCATGCGTTTGATATCCATCAATATATAACCCCTGAGCTCGTACGTCTCAGAGAAGGGCGTTAAGCAAAAGAATAAATTCTCCGCCGCCAAACAGATATATATTTAATAGAGATCAATCACACAGACTAAAATCCAATGTCAGACACACAGTCCATTTACAAGTCCGTTCTGGGTCTGAACGAAACCGGAGGCACCTAGTACCTCGCATATCCATCGATCTCCAAGTACGTCTGGACGATCACAAACTGTTTCCATCTTCTTGGGTGTACAGCCCAATCAAGATCATCAGTAATCACCCAAACGACGTGAAGACTTCCGGTCTTCGACCACCGTCTTCATCTTCGACACCACGTCGAATCAGTTATTCAGAATGGGTTAAACCCGGTCTTTCTGAATAACTCGCGTATATATTATAAAAGTGTTACACAAACACAACATACGCCTCATTCCAATTCAGAATATTCTTTTATCCAAATATTCCCATAAATTTTATCCAAGATAAATTCTTTAAATTTATTCTTTAATCTTCTTTGAATATCAATTCAAACTAGTCGGGATTAGCGAACCACACCGAAGTAATCATTTATTTTATTTCCCAATCCCAACCTATTCATCCCATGAAGTAAAACTGGTAGTACTTCATATCTAACACCACAGTGTTATCGGTAATTCAATTACCATTTCACGTTCAAATCTAATTAAAGATTTAACTATCGCCTGGAGTAAAACTGGTGATACTCCATTCTCGATCTTTTCAATCTAATTAAAGATTCATTAAAACTCCACCTAGTTTTAATCTTCGACTGGGTTAAAGAATCAGTGTCATTTAAAACACGGTTCACGATAAACCCAAAATCACATTCCATTAATTATCGGGTTAAAGAACGAGTGTTATTTAAAACACGGTTCACGATAAACCCAAAAATCAATATCACTTCCATTCCAATTAAATATCATTCAATTGGTACACTTCATTAAATCTAACTAAAAAGATTTAATCTTTTCTCAACTAGGTTCAAGAACAGTGTTAGTGAAGACACCATTCACGACAAACCCAAATCACATTCGATATTCAATACAAGGCTCTGAATAGAAAATATATCGGCTTATATTCAATATCAAATCCTACGACTAACAAATGTCGTATTGGAAATAACGATATAAATATATATCTTTCAAATTTCCATAACAACATCTGTATAATCACGAATTTCAACATCGAAATATTCCGAAGACAATTTCGATTCAAATCCACTCCAATGCAATCATTGGAAATTTTGGTTATTTTCAAAACCCTTTTCAAATTCAATTTATTTATTTAAAAATAAATAGAATTATAATTCTAGTTCAAAACTAGTTCATTTCGATAAAAATCTATTTTTATCTTTTCAAATATGGAGTTTTTCATCCCAAATCTTCACAAATCATTTCTTATGATTTTACACAAATTATTACTATTTTTAATAATTTTATCAAGGCCCGTACAGTCGATTTCCACCAATGGCCATCGAACTGCACGTATAGCGACCTTTTTCCAATTTGATTTGGACATAATTCCAAATCCAACCGTTAGATTTCAAATTTCTAACATTCGCTAGAAAGCTCTTTTCGATACGAACCCAACGGTTCCGGTTTTAGGAGAATCCGACGGTCGGATCTCCCGTGACGTCCATTTGAAATCAATGGTCGAAATTCGCGAACTGCCGCGGCGCGACGCGTTCTATTCAGGCCATTATATTATATATATAATATATACTTCGTCGATTTCTATTTAAAACGAATTATATAAGTAGTTTTAAAATTCGTTTCAAAATCTATTTCAACTTCCATCTCAATTCAAAGCAAAATTGAATTCTTCTCTATAAATTCGTTTTAAAATTCATTTCTATTCAATTCAAATTTCAATTCCATTTGAATTCATTTCAATTTGCTTTCAATTCATTTTGAATTCGTTTTCAATTCAATTCATTTCGAAATCGTTTTCAATTCAATTCATTTCGAAATCACTTTCAATTCAATTCACTTTGAATTCGTTTTCAATTCAATTCATTTCGAAATCACTTTCAATTCACTTTGAATTCGTTTTCAATTCAATTCATTTCGAAATCACTTTCAATTCACTTTGAATTCGTTTTCAATTCAATTCATTTCGAAATCACTTTCAATTCACTTTGAATTCGTTTTCAATTCAATTCATTTCGAAATCACTTTCAATTCACTTTGAATTCGTTTTCAATTCAATTCATTTCGAAATCACTTTCAATTCACTTTGAATTCGTTTTCAATTCAATTCATTTCGAAATCACTTTTAAAATCGAT
Organism: Allium sativum; assembly: GCA_030737875.1. Taxonomy (NCBI): domain Eukaryota; kingdom Viridiplantae; phylum Streptophyta; class Magnoliopsida; order Asparagales; family Amaryllidaceae; genus Allium; species Allium sativum. Next base: position 268,458,248 of record CM060911.1, read on the forward strand.
ATAAATATCGTTCACGTCAAAATGGCGTCAATCTAATCAACACGGCTTCATATATTCCTTTATTTTCAAATATTCTATTTCAAATATTTCTTTTTCAAATATTTCTTTTTCAAATATTTCTTTTTCAAAAACTGGAATGAGGCCCAATCAATTATCATATAAAATTAATTATATGGATTTTCATACAACACATGTATATAATAGCATTGAAAATAATCAACCATCAACCAAAGTGCACTACACTGTATAAGCATCAAATATAGATATTCAACGCTTATAACAGCCTGTCAATCAATCGATCGACATATTTAATCAATCAGGATGAGTGAACTTCAAATTTCATCCCAACACCCGTGTGGGGTTTCAAACAATCAAACACATATTTTATTTGTGCTGTTGGGCGATGTGTAAAATTTATCGACCCAATCAATGTCCTTCAAATAGGTGTACATAAACAAACCGTCTGGTTTGTAAATGAATATTTTATTTTATTCACTTTCACTATATTCATTCTCACGTTAAAAATTATATTTTTAACGATAAAACATTTTATTCCAACATATGAATTTCTATTATTCATTCACACAATAAAATGATATTTTTATTTTCTAACTTATTTTAGAAAATTTCGGCGGCATAACGGCACGATACTAGAAACGGGACGAGGCCTAGCCTTATCCCCGGTCTAGTGAAGGCCCACGCCATTCACTCATCAATCAAATCAATTTCATTTTGTAAACCACAAAATTTGGAGTAAGGGTCTAACCTAGCCTTACTCCTACGCCTTATAACGGCGCACGTCTAATCCTAACCAATTTATCGATTCGATTTTTCACACCACAAACCACATTCAAACCAATATCACAATCAATAACCAAACAGCCAAACAAACAAGTCCATGGTCTGTGGACGATTGTGTCGGGTGCTACTAAACACCGTCTGCATCCTAGTATATATATATAACTAGAAAAGTAAATTGAAAGGTGAGAAATTCTCACAGATTAGCTATCCTAGCTCCACGGCTCTTCTAATGCAGGAAATCTTCGCCAACTCGCTTTTTGTTGCTTTCGTTGTCCGCTTTCACTACATATGTAAAAATCGAATTTTACTTCGTTATTCAATATATAAAAATCATATTTTTATTTCAAAGTTCCATATATAAAAATCGAATTTTTATTTCAAAGTTCAATATATAAAAATCGAATTTTTATTTCGCTATATTATATAGATAAAAATTATATTTTTATCACGCTATTTTCCATATAAAGATTTCGACTTTTCTCTTTTAAAGATTTCGACTTTTCTATTTTAAAGATTTCAACTTTTCTATTTTAAAGATTTCGACTTTTCTATTTTAAAAGATTTCAACTTTTCTATTTTAAAGATTTCGACTTTTCTATTTTAAAGATTTCGACTTTTCTATTTTAAAGATTTCGACTTTTCTACCTAGACAAAAATCATATTTTTATTTCGTCTAAATAGTAAAGACTATATTTTTAATTCTTTAAAAATATAAAGATCGTATTTTTATTACTTTAAAAAAATATAAAAATCATATTTTTACCTTATCAAAGATCCGATCTTTCACCTAAAAAAAAATTGAACTTTCACCTCATAAAAATTCAAACTTTTTATTACTAACAACATAAAAATCTAAGCTTTCTCATATGCTTCTACATATATAATAAAACTGATTTTATTAAATGGCCAAAAATGTATTTAAACTATATAAATACCTAATTAAAAGCTTACCACAGCTGTTGAAGTGGGACTTGTCGTTCGAGGGGTGGGGTGGCCTAGCGTTCATCAGAACGGCGGGGGGGGGGGGGGGGAGGAGAAGGTGGGGGTAGCGGTCAGGCGGTGGGTGGTCTCAGCGTCGATTGGGGGCTGGGTTTGCAGCGGCGCTTCAAGGGGATGGAGAAGAGAGAAGCGAGAGGGGGTCGAGCTGAGGTGGGGGCTGGTCGGAGGGGGGGGAGGAAGCCAGGCGCGGCGCCGCCTTGGGGTGGTGGCTGGGTCGGCTTCGTCGATCTCCAACTTTTTTTTTTCTTTTTTTTTTGATTCTGTAAAATGATTTCGAGGGGGGGGCTGGGTAGTTAAGGGGAGAGAGTTTGTTTTTTTTTTTTTTTTATTCATTTATGCTGACTTTTACATACGAACACCGAACTGGGTCCAACGACTGTCATCCCTAAAGTAATACCCCCATTCCGAACACAATGGGATATGTATTGCAAGCTGATTCGACTGTTTGAATCAGTTTCCGCTAAATTTACATTTAAATCACTATATTGAATTTTAAACGTACATTTCAAATTACCGGGGTCACATACTAACTAGAAAAATTCTATAAAAATATTTTCTAGCTTCGTATTGACGATACGGTCCTATCAAAACTAGTTTCGTCGAATTCAGAGACCGTTAGAAAAATGGCCAATTTCAAGTCGATTAAAATCAACTGAAACTGGTCAAACGCATTTTCCTTTACCACGCTCACATATTAATTCTAAAAATTATAAAATTTGGAATCTAGCAATAACTTTACACCACGGACCCAACAAAAGTGGTTTCGTCGAAATCCGAGGTCGTTTGCAAAATGTCCATTTTTAAGGGCCTGAATTCCATAGCGACTATTCAGAATTTTCAACTGGACATATCTTTTGATTCCTGATATGAAATCTTGATTTTTCGGATTCGTTGGAAAGATATTCACTATTAGATTCCATTATTTTTGGTTTCACTAAAATCCGGATTGTTTTGCACCCGGTACATTCAATTGAAGTTTGAAATCGAATTATCGAACTACCGCGCCATTTTCAATTCTATTTATAATTATATATAAATATTTAATATTCTAACGACGACGTATATAATATATACGTTCGAATTATATTCAAAATAAATTTCTCGCCGATATTATTTAAAATAATTCATTTTAAATAATCAAAATTCGCTAAAATAGCCAAAATAAAAATTTCAAACTGGCTCGCATTTTACGGGTTGTTACAAAAACGAATTTATAACATTTTATGAAATATGTTATAAACAAAAATAGTCGATATATATTATATATATATAAATATATATATATATATATATAATGGCTCGAATAGAACGTTTCGCGCAACGACCGTTCGCGAATTTCGACCATTGACTTCGACTGGACGTTGCGGAAGATCCGACCATCGGATTCTTCTGAAACCAGAACCTACGGGTTCGTATCGAAAAGAGCTTTCATATGAGCAAAAGAGTTTTAAAATCCAACGGTTAGATCAGGAGAAATGTCAAATTCAAATTTGAATAAAAACAGCGCCAGTGACATTAAATGACCTGAAACGTCATTTATTTGAATAGGCCTATTTTTAATAAATAAAAATAGGGAAAATTGAATATGAATTTGGGTTTGTCGTGAATGGTGTATTAAATAATACCGTTCTTAAACCCAATCGAGAAAAGAATAATTCGAGTGAAATTGAATACGAATTTGGATTTGTCATGAATGGTGTTTTAAACGACACTTGTTCTTTAATCCATATTGAATGTGATTTTGGATTTATCGTGAACGGTGTTTTAAACGACACTTGTTCTTTAATCCATATTGAATGTGATCTTGGATTTATCGTGAATGGTGTTTTAAACGACACTTGTTCTTTAATCCATAATGAAAGTGATTTTGGATTTATCGTAAACGGTGTTTTAAACGACACTTGTTCTTTAATCCAAGCAAAGAAAAGATTGATTTCTAGGAATTGAATAATCATTAAGTAATGATTTTGAAGATTAAAACAGAGTGTTTTAATGAATCGAGAATTAGATTGAAATGTGGATAAGGTAATTAAACTTACCGAATTCAGGAAATGATCGAGAATGTAGTATCACCAGTTTTACTCCAAGCGCTAGTGAAATCTTGAAATAGATTTGAACGTGAAATGGTAATTAGATGTTACCAGTAGCACAGTGGGCGTTAGATATGGAATACCACCAGTTTTATTCCATGGGTTGAATAGGTTGGGATTGGGAAATATAATAAATGATCACTTCGTTAAGACTCGCTAATCCCGACTAGTTTGGAAAACCTTAATTTGAATTGATTGGTTTAAAGAGTTATAAACCTTTTGAAATAACTTCGAGGCAGAACAAAGATTAAGTTTAAATGGACTTATCTTTGATAAAATTAATGGGAACCTTTCCCAAGAATATTTTGAATTGGAATGAGGTGTATGTTGTGTTTTGTGTAACACTTGATTATATGATACGCGAGTTATTCGGAAAGGCCGGGTTTAACCCATTTTGAATAACATATACGACGTTTTGAAGTCGACGATGAAGACGACATTTGAAGGCCGGGAAATTTTCACATCGATTGAATGATTTCTAATATCTTGATTGGGCTGTACACCCAGGACGATGGAAAATTGGTGATCATCCAGACGTACGTGGAGATCGATCGGTTAAGGTTTCGTTCAGACCCAGAACGGACTATTTAATGGATTGTGTGTCCAACATTATATTCTATTATTTAGTAGCGTTGATATCTTCTAAATATATTTCTGCCTAGTGAAGGGGTATTTATTCCCTTACTTCACTCTTCTCTGAGACGTATGCGCTTAAGAGGTTATATATTTGGTAGATGATTGACGATATTGTATGGATTGATAGTGTGGCATACTGAGTATGCATAGATCGAGGCTTTTGTTGAAAAGCCGAGCCTTGAGTGGCTGATGATCAAAGTATGGCTTTAAGTAGCTTGCTTTGTGTTTGAACGTGAATTCGAGAGCCTTATACCTCGGTATGAGTCTAAAACGGGATCGTGACTGCAGAGAGTGCACATGTTTCTTTCTAGCTACAAGTGGTGTCAGTGTTTTTACACGGCCTGGCATTTTTAACTTATGTGGATGATGGAATGAGGCGCCTCGGTTGAAGCGGTATTGTGTTACCGTATTGAATAGGTACGATAGGATCGGGAAACGTGTGTTCAGGCATAATTAATCCACAAACGGCGGTGTGGACCGGCCCTGAAGATCTAGGGTTGCCCAGAGTGTGTAATCCTGAGACATTTGCTAGAGTGTCTCGAAATCGGAAGGATAATCGCTAAGCCTTGACTCATGACGGAATCCAATTTCCAATACGCGACTTACGGTTTTAGTTGTATAACCTAGTATGGTGACATGGTAGATGGTATCCATGCCGCCTATGATTGATACTTATGATTTATAGTGTTTAAAACACTTGAACACCAATAACAACACAAATATTCGTTGAATCCGTATTAAGCATACTTGGCCATTATTAGGTAAAACCCTATCCTCTGGTTTGTGTTTGCATTGTGTGATGGGACCTGGGTCTTATAATGGCTTCATTGTACCTTATTTAGCATTGCGTTGTTCGTTTAGGCACTGGTATTCTTGGGAGGAAACCCGTTCCGTGACATACGGCGTGGTCCCTTGAATTACTTAACTTTAAAATCAAAAGTTAATAACTGTTTTAGTTCTCACACCAGTCCCATGACTGACCTGGAGTTTATTGTTTAACCTAAACTCTGGGTGCCCTTATTTTCCGCATGGGTAGCTAGTAGTTTTGGTTTGGAGGTTATGCATTTTTACAGGATCCAGACCTACAGATGGAGCTATATTCGGGAAGCTTTGTACCCGTTTATTCTATCCATTTGTGTTATTATTTTCCGCTGCTATGTATTAAAACTCTGATTTGATTAATGTATAATATTCATTCATATCTGTATATTCTGTATTCTGATGTAAAGTTGTTGTAATAACAATGAAATGTTCTTCTGTTTTTGTTCCGATGTGTCGTGTTCTCAAGTCTATCCGCGATTTCCCGCGAGGGGGATTTCGGGTCGTCACATTTGGTATCAGAGCTTTGGTTTACAAAGCCAGAGAACATGACACATTAGAACCGAATGAAAGAATTCATCAGAGATTGGATTAGTAATATCCAATAAGAATGACTCGTTAGAGATAGGATCAGTAGTATCCTAGAATGAGTTCAAAGAGTGTGTTTGATTAAAAGCAAAATTGGTTTTGAATAATTAATAACTCATTATAAGTATTTGAGTAGATTATTTTATATTGAGTTTGGACTATCAAGTATTAGTAGATTTTGAATATACGCGTAATTAACGTGTATTCGAAGTCTTAAATATACTGGGTAGATATAGAATCATGCTTTAGTCGCCCGGAGATGATTCTGGTGATTATCCAGATATCATCAGAATTTATGTTCGAGTTTCGAAAGTGGGATGTCTATATATTTCCAATTAACTGGTGTGATAACCAAAACTTAGTTAAGTTAATTGATTGTGATTTGGCATCAAAAATGTGACTTTGAGCATATATATGAAATATACGTGTTTGGAAACTTAATCAACTAATTGATTGATGATTGTGTTGTTTGATATTGGTTTCATTAATAAGAATATTGAAATAATGAAGTCATTATGAATAAGAGAAGTAAAGTAAGCCTACTTGAATCAAAAATTGAACTGAATTGAAAATTGATTGAGATTGCATACATATACATGCATATATATATTGAGCAGGTCATAGCAAGGAGGCTAGAGAAGAGGGATAAAATTATATGCTCGGCAAATTGGTACATGTTAATTATATTTACTGATTTTGTTTGGGATTTTATGATTTTATGAGCTGATTGGCTAGCCGCTTGGCTGTTTCTTTTTCTTTTGAGATGAGAGGGCCTGTGTGGCAAGGTTTGAAATTTTTCCGGTATCCCCGTACAAAGGAGGTTATGGGGAAATTTTTCGAAAATTTAAGGCGTTAGCCAAATTTTTGAAGAATTTGAGATTTCTTAGAAACTAAAAAGTTGAAGAATGAAAGCCAGAATGAAGGTTGAGTTGGTTTGTAAAACAACTTTCAGCTCCGTTCCTTTTCGAGGACGAAAAGATTTTAAGTTGGGGAGATTGTAACAACCCGGAATTTCCGAACCAATTTAAAATTTTTATTTTAGCAAATTTAGTGGATTCTGGATATTTAAAATGAATATTCTAAATAATAACAACTTAAAATTTATTTAAAACAAAGTTGGGGAGATATAATTTAAAAAAAATATTACGAGCCTGAAATGGCGCGGTAGTTTGAAATTTCGATTTCGAATTTCAAGAAAATATATAAAATCAATTATAAGTCAGAATTGAATGAAACAAGAAATCGTAGGATCGAATTAATCATATATTTGTAAAGAATTTAAGAAACTGAGATTTCACTTTATAAATCGTAAGTTATGAGAAAATTGAAATTCAGAAAAGTCGCTATGGAATTTATATATATTTTTAATATATAAATTCAAGGGTGCGTTTTTTACAGGTCCCTATTAACTATTAAAATATAAAAAAAGTCCAGCCATAGAAATTACACAAATTACATCGCTATTTTCAGAACGCGGCATATCTGATTCCCTTTTTGTCCTTTAAACCCTAAAAAATAGTCGGTCCATAAATCTGTATAATTTCATTAATCGCTTCGCTCATTTCTAGCAAACGAGAAGAAAATTTCAGAATTCAAAGCCGACTTTCATCCTTTTAGTCTCGATCGAAGAAAAATAATCAAAATCGTGGCGATTTCAACAGAAAATTTGCAAAAAATGGCGATTACAAAGGTAAAATTTTTATTCTCTACTTATAATTTCAGCAACTGATAATCTATGTAAATTATATAATAAATTGCTGATGAATAGGGACTAGCTGCAGGATCATACGATTTTTTGATTTGGTGTGTGAATGTATAATTTTATTGAGAAATTGTTGCATGATTCTGAAAGTTTAATTAAAATTGTTGCATGATTATATGAAGTTAGAAGCTAATTTTTGTAGTCATATATTTAGAATAAATTTTTTCAAATTTTCAATGGAATTAATTCGTTATTCATCCGAATAATTGAATTTAAAAATAAAAGTTGCATTCAATTATGCATGTATTTCTAATAAATTCATAATTGTATGCATATATTATGTACGTTTGTACATATGTATGCATATATTCGTATCATTTGTGTACAGGATTCATATATTAGAAAAAGTTGCATGTAATCAGGAATTTATACATAATAGTTGCATATAGTAAGGAAGGTAATCAGAATTTTTGCATTCTCGTGGGCATTTTATCAAAATTGTTAATTGAATGTATGCATTCATCACCTTATTGTTGCATGATTCCATGCAATTAATTTGAATTATTGAATGCTAGTGTGAATTTATCACCTATTTTTTACATTATTATTTGCATTTATTTGGAGCTGTTGAATGCAAGTGTGCAATTACCAGCAAATTCATGCATTAATGTATGCATTTAATCACAATTGTTGCATGTAATTATGCAACATTAACTGTTTGTTGAATAACTATATGCATTTATCCATAACTGTGGCATGTAATTGTTAATTTATTACATAATTGTTGCATAATTATATGCATTGTTCTGTATATGTTTTTATACAGAGAATTTACATCAGTGTAGTGGTGAAAAGGTTGGAAAAGACAATTGATCATAAACACAGGCAGCTAGAATTGGCTAATTGGCACAACAAGGCCATATGTAAGTAAATAAATTAAAAATACTTGTATACACGTATATAAATAGTCATAATATTTGCATACAAACTATGCCAATATTCAGAACATAGGCATATTTTTATGCAAATATTGATTATATTTGCATGTTTGGATGCAGATAATAAAAAAAGTTGAGTACTTGTATGCATATATTTAGAATTGTTGAATATGCATGTACATACATAATAAGTGCGTACTTGTGCGCATGAATTCATAATATTTGCAAACTTGTATGCTTAAAATATGATGATTTGCATATTGTTATGCTGATTTCGTGAATGTTATCATATTAATGCAGATATTGAGAATGTTTGCATATTTGTATGCATGTTTTCATATTAAATAGAAAAATTCTATCAAATTGATATATATTTTTTTACAATTTCTGCAGCGTCTATTGTGGAATGTTTGTAATTAATATAATGAAATAGAGAAGTGAGGACAAACAACTCGACAAAGATGATGAAATATACAGGTCTGATTCTGTAAATCTACAACGAGCTGTGATTGCTGCTAAAACTACAAGTTGCAAACTTTACAGTTGGACTGTAGATGATGACCTAACACATGCGTTCCTCCTATCAGACGAAACTTTTGATTATAATTTTTAAAAATGGTGTTTAGATTTTTGTGCAAATATATTGACAGATTTTCTGTATTTGAACTACTATGACATGAATATGTAATTTCTTTACTGAATTAGTGTGGAATTTTATGTGCAGAATTTAGTTCTTATATTCTTAAACGATATTATGAATTGTTGCTTTCTTGTATACAGTTATTCTTAGTACATGCATGCTTAAATGCAAATATTGTTAAATGTTTTGCATATTTGAGTTGACAAAATAATTAGGATAATTTAAAGATTAAACAATGGAACTAATCTTCAAAGTTAAAAGAGGATATGCATGCACGCTGAACATTTGAATACTTGCATGCACATAATAAGAATAATTGCATACTTGTAAGCAACAATTGAGAGTAATAGTATACATTATCCAGTTGTAAAGATACTTTTGTACCTGAACATAGCTATTACGAATTGTTTCATACATTTATGCAACATTGTAAAACACTAGGAAAAAAGATACAAATGTTCAGTATAATTGCATACATGTATGCAAATATACTGAATAATTGCATATATATAAGCCTAAAAATTAACTGTAAAGAATTTAACATTAAAATACAGAACTAAATTTAAAGCAGAACGTAAATGTTCACAACAGTATACAATATAACTTTGTTAAAAAAAATTACAAAAATACATCTAATAGTCTTTTGAAGAATCCTTTTATTACGACCCAAGTTATGGCACAAACCACATCTAGTAGTCTTCATAAATTCACCTGCAGATTTCAACCTTTTAGAACATGATGGATGAAAAGGAATTCTTCTACCTATACAACAATAGACGAATATCTGAAGGAAAAGTGTTATACAAGGCGAAAAAATCAACATTAATAGGCCTAATCTACATTAATCAAATAAAATTACATAAACATATTCATATAATTATAAACAGATTCACACATATATGCATATAACAGTAATAGTTGCATACTTATATGTAAAATTTTAGAATATTTGAACATATTTTTAAACAAAATAGATGTAGAACACTTTTAATATGAATATATACAGAATATATGCATATTTATACGCAACTAATCATCCGGCACGCAAACAAACGGATATTCAAAAGAGCTATATATATGTATGCATATATACAGAATATATGTATGCGTATATGCAACTATTCTGTATACACCCAAACCCACGTGTTGTAACAATAGTTGCATATTTGTATGCTCATATTCACAATATATGCATATTGTTATACACATATTCATTATAGATGAAAAATATGTTGAAAAATTAAATTATACTGCTGTACAATCAATAATAACGTACCATAAAACTTTATACAATAATTAAATTATCCATCAATAAAACTACTCAATTAAACAAATTCAGATTAAAGAATCAACAAATATTAATTCAAAAAAGAAATACGTATACAAAAAATAAAAAATGATTAAAAAGCATAAATTACCTCGAAGAAGAGACATAAATTCTATAAACGAAGGATGGATCCAATTAAATCTCTGAAAAAATTGCCTGGAAGGAGCGAACAAAAAATGATACGCATAGAAACTAAAAATTAATAAAAATTAAAATTACCTGGTAGAATAAACATTCCTTATATAAATCAGGGGTAGACCTAATTAAATCACTGAAAGATTTCCGATCAAAGCAAATTTCAGATCGACGAAATGCAATTTTTCTTCGAATGTTGATAGCGCCGCCATGAAACAGAATCATACGATCGTGGAAAAAATAAAACCCTAATATGTGTTTTGTACTAAATTAGCTACGGCGGTAATTAAAGAAAAAGGGCAATTCTGGAAAAAAAATATCCGCTATTTGAAAATAAGGATGAAATTTATATGTTTCAAAAGGGGAGGATGTGAACCTAATTAAGTTTAGTTTTAAGGATGTGAGCCTAATTTTCACTAAATTCAATATATAGGCCCTTAAAAAGTGAGAATTTGCAAACGACGTCCGAATTCGACGAAACCACTTTCTATGGATCCGGAATGTCAAATTATTGCTAGGTTCCAAGTTTCATAATTTTTGGAGCTAGTATGTGAGCGTAGCACAAATAGGGGCACCTTGGGTTTTAGTCGTAAATTCAATCGATTAGAAAAAGGTCATTTTACGAACGAGCTCAGAATTTGACGAAACCAGTTCCTATGGGACCATATCATCAAAACATAGCTTGATCTATTTATCTGGAATTTCTAGAGTTAATTTGTGAGCGTGGTAGAATTTAACGCGTTCTGCAAATTCGGTGTAAATTCGATCGACTGGAAAAAGGCGATTTTGCAAACGGACTCGGAATTTGACGAAACCAGTTCCTATGGGTCCGTATGGTCAAAATATAGCTAAACCTATTTTTCGGGAATTTTTGGAGTCAGTATGTGGCCCCGGTAATTTGAAACGTACGTTCAAGTTCAATTTAAAATGTAATATTTTAAATCAAATAAAAGTAGTTAAAAACATCAGAATAGGCTTACGAAACATATCCCATTGTGTCCGGAATGGGGGTATTTAGCTAGGGGCGACAGTCGTTGGGTTCGATTTGGAGTCCGGACGAAATATCACCTTTTTTGGAATTAAAAGGAAATAAAAATAAAAAAATAATTTCCCTATAAAAGGAAGGGCCAATCAGATTTCTCGTTTTCTTTCCTCTACTTCCTTGCGTAGGCCCTAATTTTAAGGGCTAGAAGCGTTCGAAACTTCCCTTCCATTTTTCACGAAATCCACTCAATGGATTTCGATTCTTCCTTCAGCAATCTTCACGAGCTTCGCGAGCTCTATGTATTGGACGGTGGTGATCGATTTTAATCTCCAAAATCGTGAGGAATCGGAGCATCTAGGTCAGCCGTTCGAGCTCGTTTCTCGAGCTGGAGAAGGCCCTGGAGTTCGCGCCACCACTGGCACAAGCGGAGGAGGGAAGGGGCTTTGCCGTGGTGGTCTCAGATCGTGGGCGGAGGCGCTGAGGTGACGGGTGGAGGCGGGTTTCTTGGTTCGACGATGCAGAAACGAAAACGGACGGGATTAAATTCCTTAATCAGGGTAATTAGTGCTAATTAATGTTGATTAGTGAATTTAATTGTAAATTAAAGGATGTGGAATTTAAAAATCAATAACTCTCTCGTACGACGTCCAAAAATCACAAACTTAGGTCCGTTGGAATCGTGGGAGCAAGACGGACAACCTGGAACTGACCGGGACGGAAATGGAGCAGGTTACGAATTTAGAAAAATTCGAATACAAACAAAACAGAAATTCAGAATAAAACTGACGGAGTGGATCCCTACGTGAGAACTTCTCACTCAAAATTATTGAACAGTTATTTATTTTATAACTGCAAGTCTGAATTGTTTTACGTCATCCACAGACCATGGACGACTTGTTTGAATGTACTGATATTGTTGATTTGATGGTATTGTGTTGTGACTGTGATTCTGGAATGTATAAGTTAGAAAAATATACTCAGTTATATATTTGAACAGTGAAAATGGATAAGTTAGAAAAATATATGGATTAATATATTTGAACTGTGAAACTGAATGAGTTAGAAATAAAATATACACTCATTTACGAATCGGACGATTTGTTTATGTACACTCATTTTTATGATATTGAATGGGACGATAAAATTTCACACGTCGCCCAACTGCACAAATAAAATTCGTATTTGTTGACTGAAACCCTACACAGGTCTTGGGATGATATTCTGATCACACAAATCCCAAGTGATTTGTACAGTGCACTCTGGTTGTTTGGATGTTAGATGATTATTAAATCATCGTTATTATTGAATATTTGTGATGTGTGAAAACCATATAATTAAATTTATACGGTGATTGATTGGGCCTCATTCCATTTTGAAAACAACGATTTTGATGTCCGATTTTGGATGGACACGAATATACTTGAAATATATTCAGCCGAGTTGGGTAGGAATCGCCATTTGAACGCGAATGGATTTTTATATCGATTTTACTCGATTTAAAAAGGAATATGAAATTGAATAGAATTTCGAGATAAAAGAATTTGAATTGAACCACCTTCGAGTTGAACCACATTTGAATTGTACCACCTTCGAGTTGAACCACATTTGAATTGAACCACCTTCGAGTTGAACCACATTTGAATTGAAACACCTTCGAGTTGAACCATATTTGAATTGAACCACCTTCGAGTTGAACCATCTTTGAATTGAACCACCTTTGAATTGAATTTCGAGGTAAATGAATTTGAATTGAATTTCGAGATAAAAGAACTTGAAATAATTATCATGTAAAAATGATAATAAATTAGAGAATTCAATTTTTACTAAAAATTGAAATGAAAGGTGAAATCGTTTTGAAAACGAATTTATAATGTTTTATGAAATACGTTATAAACAGAAATCGTCGATATATATTATATATATATAAATATATATATAATGGCTCGAATAGAACGTTTCGCGCAGCGACCGTTCGCGAATTTCGACCATTGACTTCGACTGGACGTTGCGGAAGATCTGGCCGTCGGATTCTTCTGAAACCGGAACCTACGGGTTCGTATCGAAAAGAGATTTCATATGAGCATAAGAGATTAAAAATCCAACGGTTAGATAGGGAGAAATGTCAAATTAAAATTTGAATAAAAACAGCGCCAGTGACGTTAAATGACATGAAACATCATTTATTTGAATAGGCCTATTTTTAATAAATAAAAATAGGGAAAATTGAATATGAATTTGGGTTTGTCGAGAATGGTATCTTAAATAATACCGTTCTTAAACCCAATCGAGAAAAGAATAATTCGAGTGAAATTGAATACGAATTTGGATTTATCGTGAGCGGTGTTTTAAACGACACTTGTTCTTTAATCCATATTGAATGTGATTTTGGATTTATCGTGAACGGTGTTTTAAACGACACTTGTTCTTTAATCCATATTGAATGTGATTTTGGATTTATCGTGAACGGTGTTTTAAACGACACTTGTTCTTTAATCCATAATGAAAGTGATTTTGGATTTATCGTAAACGGTGTTTTAAATGACACTTGTTCTTTAATCCAAGCAAAGACAAGATTAATTTCTAGGAATTGAATAATCATTAAGTAATGATTTTGAAGATTAAAACAGAGTGTTTTTAATGAATCAAGAATTAGATTGAAATGTGGATAAGGTAATTAAACTTACAGAATTCAGGAAATGATCGAGAATGGAGCATCACCAGTTTTGCTCCAAGCGCTAGTGAAGTCTTGAAATAGATTTGAACGTGAAATGGTAATTAGATGTTACCAGTAACACAGTGGGTGTTAGATATGGAATACCACCAGTTTTATTCCATGGGTTGAATAGATTGGGATTGGGAAATATAACAAATGATCATTTCATTAAGACTCGCTAATCCCAACTAGTTTGGAAAACCTTAATTTGAATTGAATGGTTTAAAGAGTTATAAATCTTTTGAAATAACTTCGAGGCAGAATAAAGATTAAGTTTAAATGGACTTATCTTTGATAAAATTAATGGGAACCTTTCCCAAGAATATTTTGAATTGGAATGAGGCTTATGTTGTGTTTTGTGTAACACTTGATTATATGATACACGAGTTATTCGGAAAGGCCGGGTTTAACCCATTTTGAATAAAGTATACGACGTTTTGAAGTCGACGATGAAGACGACGTTTGAAGGCCGGGAAATTTTCACATCGATTGAATGATTTCTAATATCTTGATTGGGCTGTACACCCAAGACGATGGAAAATTGGTGATCATCCAGACGTACGTGGAGATCGATCGGTTAAGGTTTCGTTCAGACCCAGAACAGACTATTTAATGGATTGTGTGTCCAACATTATATTCTATTATACTGTAGCATTGATCTCTGCTAAATATATTTCTGCCTAGTGAAGGGGAATTTATTCCCTTATTTCACTCTTCTCTGAGACATATGCGCTTAAGAGGTTATATATTTGGTAGATGATCAATGATATAGTATGGATTGATAGTGTGGCATACTAAGTATGCATAGATCGAGGCTTTTGTTGAAAAGCAGAGCCTTGAGTGGCTGATGATCAAAGTATGGCTTTAAGTAGCTTGCTTTTTGTTTGAACGTGAATTTGAGAGCCTCACACCTCCGTATGAGTCTAAAACGGGATCGTGACTGCAGAGAGTGCACACGTTTCTTTCTAGCTAGAAGTGGTGTCAGTATTTTTACACGGCCTGGCATTTTTAACTTATGTGGATGATGGAATGAGGCACCTCGGTTGAAGCGGTATTGTGTTACCATATTGAATAGGTCCGACAGGATCGGGAAACGTGTGTTCAGGCATAATTAATCCACAAACGGCGATGTGGACCGGCCCTGAAGATCAAGGGTTGCCCAGAGTGTGTAATCCAAAGACATTTGCTAGAGTGTCTCGAAATTGGAAGGATAATCGCTAAGCCTTGACTCACGACGGAATCCAATTTCCAATACGCAACTTACGGTTTTAGTTGTATAACCTTGTATGGTGACATGATAGATGGTATCCATGCCACCTATGATTGATACTTATGATTTAAAGTGTTTAAAACACTTGAACACCAATAACAACACAAATATTCGTTGAATCCGTATTAAGCATACTTGGCCATTATAAGGTAAACCTCTATCCTCTGGTTTGTGTTTGCATTGTGTGATGGGACCTGGGTCTTATAATGGCTTCATTGTACCTTATTTAGCATTGCGTTGTTCGTTTAGGCACTGGTATTCTTAGGAGGACACCCGTTCCGTGACATATGACGTGGTCCCTTGAATTACTTAACTTTAAAATCAAAAGTTAATAATTGTTTTAGTTCTCACACCAGTCCCATGACTGACCTGGAGTTTATTGTTTAACCTAAACTCTGGGTGCCCTTATTTTCCGCACGGGCAGCTAGTAGTTTTGGTTTGCAGGTCATGCATTTTTACAGTATCCAGACCTACAGATGGAGCTATATTCGGGAAGCTTTGTACCCGTTTATTCTATCCATTTGTGTTATTATTTTCCGCTGCTATGTATTAAAACTCTGATTTGATTAATGTATAATATTCATTCATACTCTGTATATTCTGTATTCTGATGTAAAGTTGTTGTAATAACAATGAAATGTTCTTCTGTTTATCTTCCGATGTGTCGTGTTCTCAAGTCTATCCGCGATTTCCTACGAGGGGGATTTCGGGTCGTCACACATACACAGAATATTTAAAAACACAGCGGAAAACCTAGTCATACTTTATTTCCATAAAACATCATAACATAATAGCATAACTTCCAATATAGTCGTTTCCAAAAACACCAACTTCCAAATATCCAAACACCACAAGTTTCAAATACCATTACAACATTATTCATGTTCATAAAAGAAGCATAAAACCAAAAACATAAATAAGAAATCCCCAAAGTGGCAAAAGCCGGCCACAGCCAAATAAGAAAAGATCCATAGAATACATGTCCTCCTTCAAGCTTGACAAGAAATAAAGCTAAGCTGCGGTATTCCCTCCCTGTGAACCTTGGGGGGGGGGACGGAAGAAAAGAAGGCGAAACAAAATGGGTCAGTCATAAAGACTGGTAAGTCCAGTGACTTTCAACATGTAAACATAAGGCATCAAGACATGAAATAAACTAACTACAAGATAAACCATGAATAATGCATCGCAAGGTAAGAGGTAGTCAAAAAGGTAAGATAAGAACATGAACATGATAAAGCATCGCGTGATTCCTAATTACTCTGCACCACCCAACTAGTATACGCCCACTAAACATGATAAGTGATCCCCATACCCCCACGTGCTAATTTCATAGGTACACAAATCATGACAAGGGTCTAAGCCCTTATGGACAGTATTCAATCCCCACCGTACCCATCTCGTTTGATCGGCTCTAACCTACAGTGCCTTACAGGCATTGGTATCATCCCGGCCCCTACTTGTAGATACCCGTGCTGGTCCCACCACAGGGTGTATCATTCCCTACTAGTGGCAACCCGATACCGATTCTAGAATGCACGGAGTTATAGCTACTTGGTACGCAACTGTCTAAATCTTCCACTCCGGACTATGTGCACGCCCATAGTCCGTCGGAACCTGCACTCCCGCACCCTATGCCGCATTTTGACCGCTTTAAATCAGTCAGTAATCATGCCCCACCCTGCCTAGCTCAGGGTACCATGATACCTAAGTTGGGTTACTACTGAAAAGGGTCCCGTTACTAGGGTTTCGCAGGGTCTATTCGTATACCCACCATGTTTGGTTAAGTGTCAACAATAAATCAGGTTCAAGTTACTTAACCCACCCACTCATGTCATATATGGTTAAGTGTTCTCAGTCTAGTCATGTTACTTAACCCCAACCCTTCATGTTCGTCATGATTGGTCAAGTGTTTGTGTTCACTTAACCCCAGCCCCAACACATGTTATTAGCATTCATTATTAATGAATGCACCAACCTCTCACATTGGACTTGTTTGCGGTCACTGGTTAAGCCGGGCAGTTCCGGGCAGAATTACACCGCAAACCCATTCCAACCTCGGGTACGAGCATTCGATGGACTAACCTCTCACGTTATACATGTTGTCGTGGTCACTGGATATGCCGGTCGGGTCCGAGCAGAATTACACCACGACTCAGTTTAACCTCGTGTTAGCCGTCACCACAACCTAACCTTTACTACGACCTCTCACATTAGGCTACTTTTGTTACGGTCACTGGATATGCCGGTCGGGTCCGGGCAGAATTACACCGCAACTCAAGCCTTACCTCGTGTCATAGGCATTCGTTAGATTGCCAAACTATTATGTGTCATATATGAACCCAAAACCCCAACTTTACAAGTTCATGTGATTTACATATGTCCAAATCATAGCCAAATTACATATGTGTCAATCTTGAAAGTTTATATGTATAGCCAATTTCATGCCAAATTATATACATGTCACATATACAAATTTTCATGTTTACATCACATAGGTCCAAATTATGCCAAGTCACATATACATCAAATTTATGCCAACTTCTCATAACAAGATTATTCCCAAGTTTTCCAATACAAAGATAATATCCAATATCAATAATTCCATCATATTCACATATGCAATAATTCCCCAATTCCCCCGTATACGCATCATACGCAAATCGTGATTTTAGGCCAAGGTCCGAAAGTGACCAAGGTTCATGAAAAGAAAATAAATCGGGGGAGATAGAAATTGAATAAAATAAAATCAGACGAAAACATCATCATAGGCATAGATTACAACATGATAGAGATGACATACGAATCAAGAAAAATAGATAATAGGCCCAAAACTTGTCATGAGAATAAAAAGATCATCTTTACATCATGAATCATCTCATATTAGATTATAACATGTCAAGATAGCAGAATATTGGTGTTTAAGTCTAAAAGTAACATGGACTTACTGTTCGTGGCCAAAGAAAAGAAAAACGAATAGAATTGGCGTAGAAACGTTGCGTTGTTGCTCTTGAATTGTTGATTTGTTGTTGTTGAAGCTTTGAATCCTCAAGTTGAATTGAATTGAATTGTATGACGTCTTAGGAATTTGAGTTAGTGAGCGGCGACCATGATCAAGAGAGAAACTGGCAACATTTTGATGTCAAATTAATTTGTGTGAGTTAGGGTTTACTCTAGGGGTGTTTTTATAGTTGTAGCAAGTGTTTTAGGCCGTCCGATTAACCCTAGAACGGTTCTGAACCATCCAAAACGACTCAGGCCCAAAAACAGACCATCAGAACCAGACCTGACCGAGCCAGGCCGAGCTGGCTAACCAGCCAGGTTTACACCCAGGTCGACTCCCTAGTCGAACTGGTCCTGGGGAGGTGGACTCCCTAGTCGACTCCCCAGTCGACCTGGTCTTGGGCGGTATTTTTCCCGCCCCTCTTTTCTGGGCTTTGAATTCGAATTTCGAGTTGTTTTTAATTTCGATTTTCGTTCGAACTTCCCGAGGCCATATCTCCTTCGTCCGGACTCCACTTCTCGAAAACTTGGGCTCTATTCCACGTAGAATTCCGAGACAAACGCAATGGCGCAACCCGTTTCCCAAGATTCTTAATTTAAATTTTAATTATATTCTGTTTTGTGAGCTTAACGTATATAGAAAATTCGGGGTGTTACACTCTTTCTCATTCCAGGAGAAAACCATAATATTATCCACGAACACAAGCACAAAATTGCTCAACTGACCTCTGAAAACCCTATTCATAAGATCCAAAAAATACGCTGGCGCGTTAGTCAACCCAAATGGCATCACCAACCATTCTAAGAAACCAGATGGTGTCCTAAAAGCAATCTTCGGCACACTATCTGTTGCCACCCTCAATTGGTGGAATCCCGTTGCCAAATCCATCCAAGAAAACACCTTGGCCTCGCGAAGCTGATCGAAAAAGTCATCTATCCTCGGTAATAGATACTTGTTCTTTTTGGTCACCTTTTTTTATCTCATGATAGTCCAAACGCAATCTCAAAGATTCATCTACCTTGGTTGCAAACACAACTGGTGCACCCCATTCAGACATGCTTCTCCGAATGAATCCTTTTCCCAAAAGGTCATGTACTTGCACCTCTAACTCTTGTTGTTTCTTAGGTGCCATCAGAGGCATAATGATAGGTCTAGCACCCTTGATCAAATCGATTCTGAACTCAATCTCACGATGCAGCGGTAACCCCTTGACCTCTTCAAAGACATCATCATGCTCACTTCTGATAGACACTGATGACATGTCTCAATACGCTAAAGATGGCCTACTGCAACGAAAATACAAGGTGTTGCTAGCTACAATGTTACCATAGCTATGCTGATTTTTTCTGTTGCAACGCACGCTTAAATATGTTAGCATAGATATCAATCATATGTTGTACTAGCTATAAATATTTTCAGATTAAAATTTTTAAAAAAAAAATTACACCTTATCGATCCACACCATTAGTTAAAACAAAATCTGAACCATCCATCCACTATCTCATACGCTTCGTCCATTTCCCGCTAACATTTTCATTCACGCGCTTCCTTTTCGTTTCGTTCTCCCCCAAATCGCCAATTCTACTTAGGGTTCTTCGGAGAATAAAAAATGGAGCGGATTGCTTCTAATTTCCATCGAAACTTTTTTAACGGCAAAACAAATTTTCTGCAAGTCAGAAGACGGAAACAAAGTTTGAAATGAAAAGTTTGTGTTGAATCCTATTTCGAAAACTTTGCTTGGCTTCAATTTTTAATGGTGCGATCTAAAGTTTGAAATAGATTTCAACAGGCTGCTCTTTCAGGTATTATTTATTACCGATTTCAATTTGTGTTTAGTTCATACTGTTTGAATGTCACCGCTCACTAATTCCGATCACTGATTTCAACTTTTCGATTTCAATTTTCCTTCAGTTCAATTTTCCAGTTTCAGTTTTACTTTAGTTCATAATATTTGAATGTCGACAATGCTCTCTTTTAGTATTATCTATTGCTGATTACAGATTCCGATTACAAAAGCACTACCATTCATTGTTTGGATTGAACAAGCTATAGTTCATACTGTGTTTTGTTGATGGTATGATTTTTGGATATCGCCACTCACTAATTTTTTATTGTGATAGATGTAGCTCTATAGGCTAAAAACAATGAGATACAATGACAGTTTCTTCATTTCTCTCTTATTTTTTTCAGTTTCTTTGTAAATATACAATGACAGTTGCTAGCATATGTTGTGTAAGTTGTTCGATTACAAATATTCCTAAGAGATTCCCTACATATCCTTTCATCAAAGTAGTGATTTTAGACCGTCTATTCAAATAAATAAAATGCATTCATCCTTGTTTATTACACAATATGTTTGTTTATTTTCCTTCTTTTGAAAATATTCAGGTTTTTGAAAAGGATGCTTTTGGATACCAATTTTTTCAGAAACTAATATGGATTCCAGTGTTTATGCTTGTTGGAATTGGCCATCCAGGAGCTGCTGTCGGCAAAGGTATTGGTCCGAGGTGCATGTTCAATACTTCTTCATGGATTATGTTTAATACTCTCTTCTTCTACTTGTTTATTTGTAATTCATATGGATAAAATGCTGATTTTTTCTCAGTTTTGTTCATCTCACCATAGACACATGCTCATATGTTGATTTATGCATGGTAATTCTTCCTGGTTGATGTGTTTTATAAATTCTTATTCAAGATGAACATTTCAGACTAAAATTGATATAACTGCACCGAAAACAAACACGTAATAATTTTTAGTTATGACATCTGTAAGCTTAAACATCTGACCTGAAAGAGACTTCTTCATGATCCATGTCTGATTACAGAACTAGCAAGTGTTACAACTTTTGAAAACAGGAATAGGATTTGAAAATGGCATATAATAAAGGCTGTGTTCTTACAATAGAGTTGTTTCTCATTTTCCTACTGCTGTCCAAAGAAGTAAGCATCACTTGTTTTTTCATTCTTGAATGTTCATAACTTAACAAGTTTATGTAACCTTTTTCTTTCTAATATTTATGTGACGACCCGAAATCCCCCTTGCGGGAAATCGCGGATAGAATTCAGAACACGACCCAACAGAACATAAACGGAAGAACATTTCAATGTTATTACAATAACTTTGCATCAGAATACAGAATATACAGAGTATGACTAAATATTATACATTAATCAAATCAGAGTTTTAACATAAATAGCAGCAGAGAATAATATACACAAATGGAAAAATAAACGGGAACAAAGCTTCCCGAGTATAGCTCCATCTGTTGGTCTGGATCCTGTAATAATGAATAACCTACAAACCAAAACTACTAGCTGCCCGTGCGGAAAATAAGGGCACCTAGAGTTTAAGTTAAAACAATAAAATTCAGTTCAGTCATGGTGACTGGTGTGAGAACTAAAACAGTTATTAACTTTTGATTTTAAGTTAAGTAATTCAAGGGGCCACGCCGTATGTCACAGAACGGGTTTCCTCCCAAGAATACCAGTGCCTAAACGAACAGCGCAATGCTAAATAAAGTACAATGAAGCCATCATAAGATCCAGGTCCCATCACACAATGCAAACACAAACCAGAGGATAGGGTTTTACCTTATAATGGCCAAGTATGCTTAATACGGATTCAATGAATATTTGTGTTGTTATTGGTGTTCAAGTGTTTTAAACACTTTAAATCATAAGTATCAATCATAGGTGGCATGGATACCATCTACCATGCTACCATACTAGGTTATACAACTAAAACTGTAAGTCACGTATTGGAAATTGGATTCCGTCATGAGTCAAGGCTTAGCGATTATCCTTCCGGTTTCGAGACACTCTAGCAAATGTCTCAGGAGTGCATCCTTAGCAACCCTGGATGCTTCAGGGCCGGTCCACGCTTATGTTTGTGGATTAGTTATTCCTGAACACACGTTCCTCGGTCCTGTTGGACCTATCTCTGAGCCCATATGGCCCAATATCGAGGCGCCTCATCCATCATCCATCATCCACATAAGTTAAAAATGCCAGGCCTCGAACGAGTACTCTGACACCACTTCTAGCTAGAAAGAAACGTGTTACTCTCCCTGCAGTCCGATCCCGTTTTAGACTCATAACGAGGTGTGAGGCTCTCGAATTCACGTTCAAACACAAAGCAAGCTAATTAGAGCCGTACTTTGATCATCAGCCACACAAGGCTCTGCTTTTCAACAAAAGCCTCGATCTATGCATACTCAGTACGCCACACTATCCATCCATAACTGTAAACTTAGTATAAGAACAATTCCCTAAGTATCAACCCCGAAGGGCGAAACCAACATCAGATTGTCACTTAGGAAACCATTCAGTTTAACTAATCGTCGATCATCTACCAAATATATAACCTCTTAAGCGTATAAGGCTCGGAGAAGAGTGAAGTAAGGGAATAAATTCCCCTCCACTAGGTAGAAATATATTTAGCAGAGATCAATGCTACAGTACAAGAAATATAATGTTGGACACACAATCCATTCAATAGTCTGTTCTGGGTCTGAACGAAACCTTCAAACGTCGTCTTCATCGTCGACTTCAAAACATCGTATACGTTATTCAAAATGGGTTAAACCTGGCCTTTCCAAATAACTCGCGTATAATATAATCAAGTGTTATACAAAACACAACTACACCTCATTCCAGTTCAAAATATTCTTGGGAAAGGTTCCCATTAATTTTATCAAAGATAAGTCCATTTAAACTTATCCTTTATTCTGCCTCGAAGTTATTTCAAAAGGTTTATATCTCCTTTAAACCATTCTATTCAAATTGAGGCTTTCCAACTAGTCGGGAATAGCGAATCTTAACGAAGTGATCATTTATTTTATTTCCCAATCCCAACATATTCAACCCATGGAATAAAACTGGTGGTATTCCATATCTAACACCCATTGTGTTACTGGTAAAATTTAATTACCATTTTACGTTCAAATCTATTTCAAGATTTCACTATCGCCTAGAGCAAAACTGGTGGTACTCCATTCTCGATCGTTTCCTGAATTTGGTAAGTTTAATTACCTATTTCAATTTCAATCTAATTCTTGATTCATTAAAACAATCTATTTTAATCTTCCATTACCATCAGTCCCTAACTGTAAACTAGTATGAGAACAATCCCCTAAGTATCAATCCCGAAGGCCGAAACCAACATCAGATCGTCACTTAGGAAACCATTCTACTTAACTAATCTCTAGTCAGTTCCTAAAGCTATAAATCACATTCAATTGGATTAAAGAACAAATGTCGTCTAAAACACCGTTCACGGTAAATCCAAAATCACATTCAATTTCACTCGAATTATCCTTTTCTCGATTTGGACTATTTCAATCTGATTCTCGATTCATTAAAACACTCTGTTTTAACCTTCAAAATCATTACTTAATGATTATTCAATTCCTGGAAATTAATCCTGTCTTTACTTGGATTAGAGAACAAGTGTCGTTTAAAAACACCATTCACGGTAAATCCAAAATCACATTCAATATGGATTAAAGAACAAGTGTCGTTTAAAACACCGTTCACGAAAAATCCAAATTCGTATTCAATTTCACTCGAATTATTCTTTTCTCGATTGGGTTTAGGAACGGTATTATTTAAGATACCATTCACGACAAACCCAAATTCATATTCAATATTGGAAAAATCCGAAGATAATTTCCATTCAAATCCTTTCCAATTTTTATATTGGAAATAATTCTGGTTATATTCAAAACCTCTTCAGTATTTTCAATTCAATTATTCAAAAATCATTTCAAATCATTTAATATGATTTTACATCATTTTCCCAATTTTTATTTTATTAAAAATAGGCCTATTCAATTAAATAAAGTTTCAGGTCATTTAACGTCACTGGCGCTGTTTCTGTTCAAATTTGAATTTGACATTTCTCAAGATCTAACCATTGGATTTCAATTCTCTTATGCTCAAATGAAAGATCTTTTCGATACGAACCTGTAGGTTCCGGTTTCAGAAGAATTCGACGGTTGGATCTTCTGCAACGTCCAGTCGAAGTCAATGGTCGAAATTCGTGAACGGTCGCGGCGCGAAACGTTCTATTCGAGCCATTATATATATATATATATATATATATATAATATCGACGATTTCCGTTTATAACGTATTTTATTTAACGTTATAAATTCGTTTCAAAATGATTTCTACTTTCATTTCAATTTTTAGTAAAAATTGAATTCTCTAAATCATTATCATATTAAAATGATAATCATTTCAAAATATTTTATTTTGAAATCCAATTCTTTTTTCGGTATTCATTCTAAAATGAATAAAATCGATATAAAAATTCGTTCGTGTTTAAATGGCGATTTCTACCCAACTCGGCTGAATATATTTAAGTATATTCGTGTCCATCCAAAATCGGACATCAAACTCGTTGTTTCCAAACTGGAATGAGACCCAATCAATCACCGTATAGATTTAATTATATGGATTTCACACATCGCATATATTTAATAAAAATGATGATTTAATAATCATCGAACATCCAAACAACCAGAGTGCACTGTACAAATCACTTGGGATGTGTGTGATCAGAATATCATCCCAAGACCCGTGTAGGGTTTCAATCAACAAATAATAATTATTTGTGCGGTTAGGCGACGTGTAAAATTTTATCGTCCCAATCAATGTCAGAAAAATAAGTGTTCATAAACAAATCGTCCGATTTGTAAATAAATATATATTTCCTTTCTAACGTATTCATTTCCACAATTCAAATATATTTTTCCAACGTATCCATTTTTACTGTTCAAATATATTTTTCTAACGTATCCATTTTCACTGTTCAAAAATATTTTTCTAACGTATCCATTTTCACTGTTCAAATATATAACTGAATATATTTCTAACATATCAAACATTCACAAATCAAAGTCACAGCACAGTACAAGCAAACAAGTCTTCTATGGTCTGTGGACGACGTAAAACAGTTAAGATACACAGTTATAAAATAAATAACGGCACAGGTGATTTGAGTGAGAAGTTCTCACATAGGGATCCACTCCGTCGGTTTTGTTGTTTCTGAATTTCCGTTCTAATTTCGTTCGCGTTCAAATTTTCCCGAAATTCCAACGTGCTCCGTTTCCGTCCCTGTCAGTTCTGGATTGTCTGTCTCGCTCCCACGATTCCAACGGATCCAAGTTTGCATTTTTCTGAGCTCGTATGAGAGAGTTACGCAGCTTTATACATTAATTACATTATCCAATAATTACAGCAAAATTAATTAACTTAATTAAGGTTAATTAACCTTAATCCACGTCATTAGGGATTTTAATCCCTCGTCTCCATCGTTTATCACTGCAGTCTTCGAACCCAGGCCTCGATCGAGGAATCCACCCGCCGCATCACCCACACCGCCGCCGTACCCGATCTGAGCTCGCCTCCTCGAAGCCCCGCTCGCCACCTGCTCTCTCCAAGCGTTGCCGCCGCTCTGATGGCCCCCACCTCACAGGAGATTGCCACGAAAGTCGGACTGATGGAGACCAAATCCGAACACTACAAGCCACGAGGAGTCATCATCACCATACGGATTGAAAGAGCTTGGAAAGCTCTACACCTTTCACTTTGGAAGTTTCGAAATTCATTGTATTGATTTAGAGTTTTTAGAGGATAAAGATGGAAGCACCATGGCCTTTGATTGTCCTGCGGCGGCTGTGACCTAGGACCCAGAAATTAGGGTTTTGGGCCCCCCTATTTATAGAAAACTATATTTTAATTCCAAAAAGGTGAAAATTTTCTCGAACTCCAAATCAAACTCAACGACTGTTGCCCCTAGCTAAATACCCCCATTCCGGACTCAATGGGATATGTCTCGTAAGCCAATTCGGCTATTTTCAACTACTTTTCTCAGATTTAAAATATGACATTTTAAATTGAACTTGAACATACGTTTCAAATTACCGGTGCCACATACTGACTCCAAAAATTCCCGAAAAATAGGTTTAGCTATATTTTGACGATATGGACCCAAAAGAACTGGTTTTGTCGAATTCCGAGTCTGTTTGCAAAATCGCCTTTTTCCAGTCAATCGAATTTACACTGAATTTGCAGAACGCGTTTAATTCTACCACGGTCATAGATCAGCTCCAGAAATTCCAGATAAATAGACCAAGCTATGTTTTGGCGATACGGTCCTATAGGAACTGCTTACGTCAAATTCTGAGCTCGTTCGTAAAATGGCCTTTTTCTAATCGATTGAATTTGCGTCGAAAACTTAAGGTGCCCCTATTTGTGCTACGCTCACATACTAGCTCCACAAATTCCGAAACTTGGAACCTAACAATAATTTGACATTCCGGATCCATAGAAAGTGGTTTCGTCGAATTCGGACGTCGTTTGCAAAATCTCAATTTTAAAGGCCTTATATATGAAATTTATATATATATAATATATATAATTTCCATAGCGACTTTTCTAGATTTTAATTTTCTCACAACTTACAATTTATAAAGTGAAATCTCAGTTTCTTAAATTCTTTACAAAGATATGATTAATTCGATCCTATGATTTCTTGTTTCGTTCAATTCTGACTTATATTGGATTTTATATATTTTCTGAAAGTTGGAAATCGAAATTTCAAACTACCACGTCGTTTCAGGCTCGTAATATAATTTATATAAATTATATCTCCCAAACTTTGTTTTAAATAAATTTTAAGTCGTTATTATTTAAAATATTCATTTTAAACATTCCAAAATTCACTAAAATAGCCAATATAAAATTTTTAAATTGGTTCGGATTTCCGGGTTGCTACAATCTCCCCAACTTAAAATCTTTTCGTCCTCGAAAAGGAACGGAGCCGAAAATTGTTTAACCAACCAACTCAACTTTCATGTTTCCTTTACGGCTTAAGTTTTCCAACCTTTAGGTTTCTAAAAAAATTTCAAATTTTTCAAAAATTTGGCTAACACCCTAAATTTCCAAAAAATTTCTCCATAACCTCCTTTGTTCGGGGCTACCGGAAAAATTTCAAATCTTGCCACACAGGCCCTCTCATCTCAAAAGAAAACGAAACAGCCAAGTGGCTAGCCAATCGGCTCATTAAATCATCAAATCCCAAGCAAAATCAGTAAATATTATAAACACATACCAATTTGTCGGGCATACAATTTTATTCCACTTCTCTAGCCTCCTTGCTATGACCTGTCCAATCATATATACATGTACATGTATGCAAATGCAATTGATTTTCGATTCATTTCGAATTTTGATTCAATTTGGCCTACTTTACTTTTCACGTTTACAATGAATTCATTATTTCAATGTTCTTATAAATGAAACCAATATCTAACAACACAATCATCAATCAATTAGTTGATTAAGTTTCCAAACATGTATATTTTATATATATGCCCAAGGTCACATTTTTGATGCCAAATCACACATAATAAACTTAACTAAGTTTTGGTTCTCACACCAGTCTATTGGAAATATATAGATATCCCATTTTCGAAACTCGAACATAAATTCTGATGATGCGATCGCTATCATCAGAATCATCTCTGGGCGACTAGAGCGTGATTCTATATCTATCCAGTATATTTGAGACTTCGAATACACGTTAATTACGTGTATATTCAAGATCTCTTAATACTTGATAGTCCAAGCTCAATACAAAATTATATACTCAAATACGTATAATGAGTTATTAATTTTTCAAAACCAATTTTGTTTTCAATAAAACACTCTCCGGACTCATTCTAGGGTATTACTAACCCTATCTCTAACGAGTCATTCTTATTGGATATTACTAATCCAATCTGTGATGAATTCTTTCATTCGGTTCTAATATGTCTTGTTCTCGAGCTTTGTAAACCAAAGCTCTGATACCACGTGTGACGACACGAAATTCCCCTTGCGGGAAATCGCGGATAGAATTGAGAACACGACCCAACAGAACATAAACGGAAGAACATTTCAATGTTATTACAATAACTTCGCATCAGAATACAGAATATACAGAGTATGACTAAATATTATACATTAATCAAATCAGAGTTTTAATATAAATAGCAGCGGAGAATAATATACACAAATGGAAAAATAAACGGATACAAAGCTTCCCGAGTATAGCTCCATCTGTTGGTCTGGATCCTGTAATAATGAATAACCTGCAAACCAAAACTACTAGTTGCCCATGCGGAAAATAAGGGCACCTAGAGTTTAGGTTAAAATAATAAACTCCAGGTCAGTCATGGTGACTGGTGTGAGAACTAAAACAGTTATTAACTTTTGATTTTAAGTTAAGTAATTCAAGGGGCCACGCCGTATGTCACGGAACGGGTTTCCTCCCAAGAATACCAGTGCCTAAACGAACAGCGCAATGCTAAATAAAGTACAATGAAGCCATCATAAGACCCAGGTGCCATCACACAATGCAAACACAAACCAGAGGATAGGGTTTTACCTTATAATGGCCAAGTATGCTAATACGGATTCAACGAATATTTGTGTTGTTATTGGTGTTCAAGTGTTTTAAACACTTTAAATCATAAGTATCAATCATAGGTGGCATGGATACCATCTACCATGCTACCATACTAGGTTATACAACTAAAACCGTAAGTCGCGTATTGGAAATTGGATTCCGTCATGAGTCAATGCTTAGCGATTATCCTTCCGGTTTCGAGACACTCTAGCAAATGTCTCCGGAGTGCATCCTTAGCAACCCTGGATGCTTCAGGGCCGGTCCACGCTTCTGTTTGTGGATTAGTTATTCCTGAACACACGTTCCCCGGTCCTGTTGGACCTATCTCTGAGCCCGTATGGCCCAATATCGAGGCGCCTCATCCATCATCCATCATCCACGTAGGTTAAAAATGCCAGGCCTCGAACGAGTACTCTGACACCACTTCTATCTAGAAAGAAATGTGCTGCTCTCCCTGCAGTCCGATCCCGTTTTAGACTCATACTGAGGTGTGAGGCTCTCGAATTCACGTTCAAACACAAAGCAAGCTAATTAGAGCCGTACTTTGATCATCAGCTAAACAAGGCTCTGCTTTTCAACAAAATCCTCGATCTATGCATACTCAGTATGCCACACTATCCATCCATAACTGTAAACTTAGTATAAGAACAATTCCCTAAGTATCAACCCCGAAGGCCGAAACCAACATCAAATTGTCACTTAGGAAACCATTCGGTTTAGCAAATCGTCGATCATCTACCAAGTATATAACCTCTTAAGCGTATAAGGCTCAGAGAAGAGTGAAGTAAGGAAATAAATTCCCCTTCACTAGGCAAAAATATATTTAGCAGAGATCAACGCTACAGTACAAGAAATATAATGTTGGACACACAATCCGTTCAATAGTCCGTTTTGGGTCTGAACGAAACCTTCAAACGTCGTCTTCATCGTCGACTTCAAAACGTCGTATACGTTATTCAAAATGGGTTAAACCTGGCCTTTCCAAATAACTCGCATGTAATGTAATCAAGTGTTACACAAAACACAACTACGCCTCATTCTAGTTCAAAATATTCTTGGGAAAGGTTCCCATTAATTTTATCAAAGATAAGTCCATTTAAACTTATCCTTTATTCTGCCTCGAAGTCATTTCAAAAGGTTTATAACTCCTTTAAACCATTCAATTCAAATTAAGGTTTTCCAACTAGTCGGGAATAGCGAATCTTAACGAAGTGATCATTTATTTTATTTCCCAATCCCAACCTATTCATCCCATGGAATAAAACTGGTGGTATTCCATATCTAACACCCACTGTGTTACTGGTAAAATTTAATTACCATTTTACGTTCAAATCTATTTCAAGACTTCACTATCGCCTGGAGCAAAACTGGTGGTACTCCATTCTCGATCGTTTCCTGTAACACCCCACCTCCGCCAATGCCACTCTTGCAAGCGCACTAGCTTCGGAGGGGCGTTAAACAAGGTAAACATGTATGCAGATATCACAAGACAGAACATATAAGTAAAACAGAGTAAATAAAGCAGCGGATAAAACTACTATTTCAAAACCATAGTCAAGTTACATCAAAGTACTGAGTCATTATTTTCCAACTACTACAAGTCTAGAAAACATAAACTGAAAACTGGAAATATCATAAGGTAACTATCCCCAAAGTAGAATAAAGCCATAGCATGCTCAAGTCCAAACCGTTCATGAGCTATCCAAAAAAGCAGCTAAAGATCCAAGCTAGGTACTAGTGTTCCCACCCTGTAAACCTGGGGGGGGGGGGGAACGGAAGAAAAGAGGCGAAAGAAAACGGGTCAGTCAAAAAGACTGGTAAGTCCTACCTACTATTAGTATAAAAATTAATAAAGTTAAATGGACATGTAAAGCAGAGATGAAACATAGGATGATAACTGGCATGGTGAAAAGTTAACAAGATAGATCAAGTGTGGCATCGCATATACAAGGGTAAGTTGCACCAGGTTTACTAGTATTCTAATCCATGTCAAGTATAACGAGAATTGGTCCCTTGGCCCAAAGTTGGACCACATCATGAGATGACCTAAATCAAGGTCCAACTACTCGGTCTAGTCGATCGGCTCCCTATAAGCCTAACTCGTAGTGTATCGGTGTCATACGGCTTAATCATGGAATGTAGTTAACTGTGCAAGGTCCACCCCAGGGTGTATCCAGCCCTAAGGTGTAAACCACAGACACAATTCAAGCACGCACAGTCTAAACCTATTGGTGCCCATGTTTAACTCCGGACTTAACGTGCACGACCATGGTCCGCCTGAACAACCGGTGCACCCTTCAGCCGTCTCTTTTGGTCTCTTACAATAAGTCCAGTAATCGTTCCCCCACCCTAGCCTAGTCCAGGGTATCCAAATACTCCCGAGTGGGTTACGGCTGAAAAGGACCTCGTAACTAGGATTTCAAGCGGGTTAAATGTGGTTAACCCTATCCTAACCATGTATTGAGTCGGTCAAGTGTATTCAAGCAGTTCATGACTTAACCCTATCAATACATCGTGTTTAATTGGTTAAGTATTCAAGTAGTTCATGACTTAACCCTACCAACCCATCGTGTTTAATTGGTTAAGTATTCAAGCGGTCCATGACTTAACCCTATCATGTGGCATTAATTAACTTAATGCACCCCAACCTCTCACATTAGACTTTGTTGTGGTTACTAGTTAAGCTGGGCGGGTCCGGGTAGCTTTACACCACAACCTAGTCTAACCTCGGGTTTTAAGTGCGATGTGACCAACTACTCACATTGGGTCCTATTGTTCGTAGCCACTAGTTAAGCCGGTCGGTTCCGAGTAGATTTATGCTACAAACTCAACCCAACCTCGAGTTGGTCACTTCCATGTTTTCTACATGTCATGTCCACGTTCATGTTTTCAAGCATAAACACATGTCAAACTTTCATGTCATATTTTCAAGTCATGTTTTCATGTTATTTAAGTTTGCCCAACTACCCATAACGTATTCCCATCGCACGTAAATTCGCATCAACGCAAATAGATCAAAGAGGGAACATAACAATATGAAAAGGTGGGCATAAGATGGCAAAGTCTATCACAAGTTAAACATGGTGATATTTGAGGCCAAAAGGGGTTCAACATACTAGCATATGGCCTCAACATGTATGATAGCATAAAAGGTGACTTAGCCTCAAACATATCAAATAGCATAAGGGTGATTTGGCCACTAGCATGCATAATAGCACAAGGGTGATTTGGCCACAAGCATGCACAATAGCATAAGGGTGATTTGGCCATAAGCATGCATAATAGCATAAGGGTGATTTGGCCACAAGCATGCATAATAGCATAAGGGTGATTTGGCCACAAGCATGCATAATATCATTAGGGTGATTTGGCCACAAGCATATTAAGGAACATGAGGGGTTAAGGTTTGGCCACAAGTTAAACATGGTGGCATATGAGGCAAATGTGTTCATAAACTTGCATATTACATTATAAGCCTCAAAACATGCATGATATCAACTTTAGCATAATAGGTGAAACATGGCCATAAATGACATAGGATGATAGCTAGTGATTCGCATATAACATCATATGCAAGATAACATAAGGGTTATGCGAGTTTCTATGTTGCTTTATGCAACATTTCAAATCAAAGCTCATAGCTTTCTATGCACAAAGTCAAGGTGATAGCTTTACAAACATGCATAGAATAAATCTATGCATAACATGATAGAATCAAAGCTCATAGCTTTTTATGCACAAAGTCAAGGTGATAGCTTTACAAACATGCATAGAATAAATCTATGCATAACATGATAGAATCAAAGCACAAATCATACTTAGGCCCAAACTCAAACTTGCAACATGTCATATTTAACTTCATAGTTAGAATCTAAGAGTAGAATAGGGCTTACAATGCTATGAAGACTTATAAAATAAAATAAGATTGAAACGAAGCCACACTAGCACACTAAAAACCCCAAATGAATACAAGCTCCAAGTTGTCTTAAGGAACAAGAAGGTCCCTTTGATTTGTACGAAGAAAGATCCTTGTTTTGATGAAGAAAGGTGGCTCTTTTACTAGCTTAGGACACTCAAACTTTCATGAAGAGGATGGAGGCCATGATATGAAGATGGAGGCCATGATCAAGAAACATTTTAGCATAGTTTATTTGTAGGAATGATTAATGAGGGTTTAGGCTAGGTCTTAGGGTCTTTTTATAGAAGATTAGGTGAGTTTAGGCCATAGGATTAACCCTAGTTCAGATCTGGGCCATCAATTCACGTCACTAGCCTCCAAACATGTCTTGAGGAACAAGTCAGGTGCACCCAGGCCAGACTGGCCGACCACCCAAGTCGACAGGGGTGTCGACTGGGCAGTCGACACTGCCTGGGGTGTGTCGACTCCCAAGTCGACTCCCCAGTCGACTTGGGGAGTGGCGGGATCTTTTCCCGCCTACCCTGCCCAGCTGAATTTGAATTTGAATTTGTTTTTAAACTTGAATTTTCTGAAAACTTTGACGGGCCATAACTTGGTCATACGGACTCCAATTTTCGAAAACTCGGACTCTATTTCGCGTATTTTCCGAGATGAACGCAATGGCACAGCCCGTTTCCCTTGATTCGGATTTTATCATTTAATTCTGCCTTGGTTTATGTTATAACATGTTATTTAAAAATACGGGTTGTTACATTCTCCCCTCCTTAAAGGATTTCGTCCCCGAAATCTTCAAGTTAGGAAGAACATATCCTACCATCCATCATCCATCTACTCAAAACATCATCCACAAGTAAACATTGTCCTTAAAAGATTCTAAATGTTGTATGATCATATGCAGAGGTGTGTGTATATGTACTTATCTAATGCGAAAATCAGGTGGTTACTGATTCAATAAACCTCCTTAATGCAAGGTATGTTAGTGAAATGAGTCCATATGTATGCAAATTCCTAACATAATTCATAATCTCTATATGAGTGCACATAACATTCATCCATATGCAACATCCACGTGATAGCATAACAAGTTTCATCCATGAATAAGTATAAGCACTCATGCATATGCAATATGAAAGTGTGTGAGCCGATCTTAGCGCCTAATGTGTATCATGCATCCACGAGTATCCACTTGCAAACACTTGCAACCACTTGCAAACATCAAGCATAACATGTTTCAAATACATGTTTCATCCAAAGGGTTTCTACCTAAGGTTCTCATGACAAGGTTAACGAGATAACAAGATAAATATGGATAGTGAAAGAAAGATATGCTGGCTAGGAAAAGAGATTGAGAATGTACCCTCAAAAAGAAATGGGTGAAGCGCGCGCATCTTCTCCTCGGTTTCCCAAGTTGCGTCCTCTTCGGCTTCACTCCACTGAACCTTTACTAACTTGACTTCTCGATTCCTCAGCTTCTTGATCTTCGTTCCCAAGATACGGATCGGAGCTCGCCTTAGGGTTGCCTCTTTCTCTACCTCCACGTCTTTAAGAATGCTAGGCTCAACTACCTCGGCTGACTCATATAGGCATTTTCGGAGATGCGAGACATGAAAAACATTGTGTACTCCGGCCAGCTTCTCGGGCAATTCCACTCTATAAGCCAATTGCCCAATCTTCTCGATGATAGGGAAGGGTCCAACGAACCTTGGTGCTATCTTTTCAACTGCTCCAAAACGAACCACGTTTCGCAAAGGAGGAGCCTTCACGAAAACCATATCTCCAACTTCGAATTCCAAATCTGTCCTTCGCTTGTCAGCATAGGATTTCTGTCTGTCTTGAGCCGTCTTCCTCCGCCTTCGAATCAACTCAACCTTCTCGGATGTGCCCCTTATCATGTCGGGCCCAAGTATAAGCTCATCCGTTGTCTCCCACCAACATGTTGGTGACTTGCACGGCCTCCCATACAAAGCTTCGAATAGTGCCATTCCTATGCTTGCTTGGTAGCTGTTATTATAAGAAAACTCCACTAGAGGAAGATGATCTTCCCAAGTACCACCAAAGTCAAGAATGCGTAGCCTCAACAGATCTTCTAGTACCCTATTCACCCTTTTGGTCTGGCCATCCGTCTGTGGGTGATAGGCCGTACCTAGATTCAATCGCGTACCCATCGCTTCTTGCAAACTATTCCAGAACTGGCTAGTGAAGATTGGGTCACGATCGCTAACTATGCTAGAAGGAACTCCATGCAATCGCACTATCTCTCGAAGATAAACAGATGCTAGACCTGATGCGGTCCTCTTGTTCTTTACTGGAATGAAATGGGTGCTCTTCGTAAGTCTATCAACTATGACCCATATCCCATAAAGCCCAAATAGTTTGGTCAACTTAATGGACATCTTCACCCCAACTATATATCACAAACAGGTGAGTCATACTCCTTATGGGGTTTGCAACAGAACTAAGATTGAGAATAGGACCGAGAGGATATACTTAAAAGATAGCATGCGAGTAAGCTCCACAGAATAGTAGGGGTCAAGGACATACTCTTAAAAAGAGATATAATGCACGTATCTAGTCTTCAATCTCCTAAGTCGCATTTTCTTGTGCTTAATCCCATCGTGCCTTGACCGTCTTTTAACTTCACAATTCCGTAG
Source organism: Allium sativum (assembly GCA_030737875.1). Lineage (NCBI taxonomy): Eukaryota > Viridiplantae > Streptophyta > Magnoliopsida > Asparagales > Amaryllidaceae > Allium > Allium sativum. The sequence goes on from CM060911.1 coordinate 268,493,920, forward strand.
TTTCCAAATATGAGTTGGAACTCGTTTCACCGTTGCCTCTCGTTCCACATCCACTTATACTTTTCCTAAAAATACTTGGCTACAACTGCGTGCTCATGGTTTTATGCAAGCTTTACAAAATTCGTTAGTGAATCCTGGACCTCATTTACATACTATACGGTATCCTACACAGAAGAACTATATCTTGAAAACAAGTGCCACTCCACGTTGCCAAATGTTCTTTCTAGGGTGATTCCTATACCTCATGCTTAAGGGAAATGGATCATCCGCCTTAGTGGCGAACACTACTCGATTGGATTACAAATTTCCAATAAAAATGCCAAGGGATTCTAGATAACTAATCATGACGGAACCCTAAAGGTCACACGAGATTTCGAGGGTATTTCCGAGGCGAGTCATGAGCCTCGCAACCCTATGTTCAAAGTCAAGAATGGCTCCATAACTGGACAACCAATCCATGCCCAAAATCAACCCATATCCTGTGAACCCGAGAACGTAAGCATTACACGTGAATTCTACGGTCAAGATAGAAATCTTCAGATCCACAAAAATCATAGATAGATGGGCGGGACCCCCAATTGGATTTGAAATACTAACGGGATTCTCAACTAGACTAGTACTTAGGTGCAAACTTTCAACAAGATCAGAAATAAAACTATGCGATGCGCCAGAATCAAATAAGGTATGAATAGGGAAATCAGAAATGTAAACATGACTTTCTATAGAAACCCTACCTCGATCAAAAGCTGGAAGAGCGAGAAGAGCCTGCAACTGCCCTCCTGAGGGTCCTGCTCGTTGAGTTTGCCTTTTCCCTTGTCCTCGCTTTTTCGGGCAATCCTTGCTATAGTGTCCAGACTCTCCACAGTGAAAGCATTCTCCCAACTTCCTCTTTTTCTTCCTACAATCTTTGGCTATGTGTCCAACGATCCCACAGAACTTGCACTTCCTTGTCTCCCTGGTCTTGTCATTGCGGTTGTTGTTGTCCTTGCCTCCTTTCTCAGAATCTACCTTCTTTCCTTGAGACTCATTCAACTTGACTTCCTTCTTACTACTCTTATCTTCCTCTTGAAGCAGGGCCATATTTACCAAACTCTCGAAGGTCGCCCCCATGGGTATATGAGACATGGCCAAACCGCGCAATGGCTCATTCAATCCTAGAGCAAAGCGTAGGGCCTTCTTCTGAGCTGTGTTAACCAAGTCTAGGCCGAACCGAGCAAGTTGATTAAACGTATCCACGTATTCCCTAACTGTCAAGTTCCCTTGCTTTAGAGATAGGAACCTCTCCATCTGAAGGTTCTCTTCTGTCGATGATAGAAACCTCAGTCCAAACCTTCTCCTAAAGTCATCCCAAGTCTGAATTGGCCTAGTGGTGGTGGTGACTACCCACCAATATGCAGCTTCCTCTTTCAATAACCATACCGCCAACAGAACTTTCCTACGGTCTTCCACATCAAAGATGGCAAAGAGGTCTTCAGTTTCTTTTAACCAATTTCGTGCTTCAACAAAAGTCTCCGTCCCGATAAAATTCTTGCCACCCATCGCCTTAAAGTCTTTGCAAATCTTTGCGAAATCCGCTTGTGGATGCTGAGGAGGAGGAGGAGGAGGAATCTCAGTTACGGGAGGAGGAGGAATGTTAGCCACGAGGGAAGGAGGAGGAATGTTCGCGGGGCCGGCTTTATTCGCCTTTGCCTCCATGTACCTTCTAAACCAAATAGGTACTAGTACACCTTCCAGAATGGCAAAATTGTCGGCCATACTGAAACGAAGAAAAAGATAGATTGAGAACGAGGAAACAAAGGATAGTGCTAATGGCTTTTGGGGAATAGCCTTTTTAAAATAAACTAGACTTTTCTTGGAAAAATACTTCTTTATAATCAGTTTTGAAAATAGTTTTTCAAAAGGTAATTTTTAAAAACCTTTTGCCCAAATCTTGTAAACCTCGCTCTGATACCAAATGTAACACCCCACCTCCGCTAATGCCACTCTTGCAAGCGCACTAGCTTCGGAGGGGCGTTAAACAAGGTAAACATGCATGCAGATATCACAAGACAGAACATATAAGTAAAACAGAGTAAATAAAGCAGCGGATAAAACTACTATTTCAAAACCATAGTCAAGTTACATCAAATTACTGAGTCATTATTTTCCAACTACTACAAGTCTAGAAAACATAAACTGAAAACTGGAAATATCATAAGGTAACTATCCCCAAAGTAGAATAAAGCCATAGCATGCTCAAGTCCAAACCGTACATGAGCTATCCAGAAAAGCAGCTAAAGATCCAAGCTAGGTACTAGTGTTCCCACCCTGTAAACCTGGGGGGGGGGAGGGAAACGGAAGAAAAGCGGCGAAAGAAAATGGGTCAGTCAAAAAGACTGGTAAGTCCTACCTACTATTAGTATAAAAACTAATAAAGTTACTGGACATGTAAAGCAGAGATGAAACATAGGATGATAACTGGCATGGTGAAAAGTTAACAAGATAGATCTAGTGTGGCATCGCATATACAAGGGTAAGTTGCACCAGGTGTACTAGTATTCTAATCCATGTCAAGTATAACGAGAAATGGTCCCTTGGCCCAAAGTTGGCCCACATCATGAGATGACCTAAATCAAGGTCCAACTACTCGGTCTAGTCGATCGGCTCCCGATAAGCCTAACTCGTAGTGTATCGGTGTCATACGGCTTAATCATGGAATGTAGTTAACTGTGCAAGGTCCACCCCAGGGTGTATCCAGCCCTAAGGTGTAAACCACAGACACAATTCAAGCACGCACAGTCTAAACATACTGGTGCTCATGTTCAACTCCGGACTTAACGTGCACGACCATGGTCCGCCTGAACAACCGGTGCACCCTTCAGCCGTCTCTTTTGGTCTCTTACAATCAGTCCAGTAATCGTGCCCCCACCCTAGCCTAGTCCAGGGTATCCAGATACTCCCAAGTGGGTTACGGCTGAAAAGGACCTCGTAACTAGGATTTCAAGCGGGTTAAATGTGGTTAACCCTATCCTAACCATGTATTGAGTCGGTCAAGTGTATTCAAGCAGTTCATGACTTAATCCTATCAATACATCGTGTTTAATTGGTTAAGTATTCAAGTAGTTCATGACTTAACCCTACCAGCACATCGTGTTTAATTGGTTAAGTATTCAAGCGGTCCATGACTTAACCCTATCATGTGGCATTAATTAACTTAATGCATCCCAACCTCACACATTAGACTTTGTTGTGGTTACTAGTTAAGCCGGGCGGGTCCGGGTAGCTTTACACCACAACCTAGTCTAACCTCGGGTTTTAAGTGCGATGTGACCAACTACTCACATTGGGTCCTATTGTTTGTAGCCACTAGTTAAGTCAGTCAGTTCCGGGTAGATTTATGCTACAAACTCAACCCAACCTCGAGTTGGCCACTTCCATGTTTTCTACATGCCATGTCCACGTTCATGTTTTCAAGCATAAACACATGTCAAACTTTCATGTCATATTTTCAAGTCATGTTTTCATGTTATTTAAGTTTGCCCAACTACCCAAAACGTATTCCCATCGCACGTAAATTCGCATCAACGCAAATAGATCAAAGAGGGAACATAACAATATGACAAGGTGGGCATAAGATGGCAAAGTCTATCACAAGTTAAACATGGTGATATTTGAGGCCAAAAGGGGTTCAGCATACTAGAATATGGCCTCAACATGTATGATAGCATAAAAGGTGACTTGGCCTCAAACATATAAAATAGCATAAGGGTGATTTGGCCACAAGCATGCATAATAGAATAAGGGTGATTTGGCCACAAGCATGCACAATAGCATAAGGGTGATTTGGCCACAAGCATGCATAATAGCATAAGGGTGATTTGGCCACAAGCATGCATAATAGCATAAGAGTGATTTGGCCACAAGCATGCATAATATCATTAGGGTGATTTGGCCACAAGCATATTAAGGAACATGAGGGGTTAAGATTTGGCCACAAGTTAAACATGGTGGCATATGAGGCAAATGTGTTCATAAACTTGCATATTACATTATAAGCCTCAAAACATGCATGATATCAACTTTAGCATAATAGGTGAAACATGGCCATAAATGACATAGGATGATAGCTAGTGATTCGCATATAACATCATATGCAAGATAACATAAGGGTTATGCGAGTTTCTATGTTGCTTTATGCAACATTTCAAATCAAAGCTCATAGCTTTCTATGCACAAAGTCAAGGTGATAGCTTTACAAACATGCAAAGAATAAATCTATGCATAACATGATAGAATCAAAGCTCATAGCGTTCTATGCACAAAGTCAAGGTGATAGCTTTACAAACATGCATAGAATAAATCTATGCATAACATGATAGAATCAAAGCACAAATCATACTTAGGCCCAAACTCAAACTTGCAACATGTCATATTTAACTTCATAGTTAGAATCTAAGAGTAGAATAGGGCTTACAATGCTATGAAGACTTATAAAATAAAATAAGATTGAGACGAAGCCACACTAGCACACTAAAAACCCCAAATAAATACAAGCTCCAAGTTGTCTTGAGGAACAGGAAGCTCCCTTTGATTTGTATGAAGAAAGATCCTTGTTTTGATGAAGAAAGGTGGCTCTTTTACTAGCTTAGGACACTCAAACTTTCATGAAGAGGATGGAGGCCATGATATGAAGATGGAGGCCATGATCAAGAAACATTTTGGCATAGTTTAGTTGTAGGAATGATTAATGAGGGTTTAGGCTAGGTCTTAGGGTCTTTTTATAGAAGATTAGGTTAGTTTAGGCCATAGGATTAACCCTAGTTCAGATCTGGGCCATCAATTCACGTCACTAGCCTCCAAACATATCTTGAGGAACAAGTCAGGTGCACCCAGGCCAGACTGGCCGACCACCCAAGTCGACAGGGGTGTCGACTGGGCAGTCGACACAGCCTGGGGTGTGTCGACTCCCCAGTCGACTTGGGGAGTGGCGGGATCTTTTCCCGCCTACCCTACCCAGGTGAATTTGAATTCGAATCTGTTTTTAAACTTGAATTTTCTGAAAACTTTGACGGGCCATAACTTGGTCATACGGACTCCGATTTTCGAAAACTCGGACTTTATTTCGCGTATTTTTTCGAGACGAACGCAATGGCATAGCTTGTTTCCCCTGATTCGGATTTTATCATTTAATTCTGCCTTGGTTTATGTTATAACATGTTATTTAAAAATACGGTTTGTTACATTTCCTGAATTTGGTAAGTTTAATTACCTATTTCAATTTCAATCTAATTCTCGATTCATTAAAACACTCTGTTTTAATCTTCCATAACCATTAGTCCCTAACTGTAAACTAGTATGAGAACAATCCCCTAAGTATCAATCCCGAAGGCCGAAACCAACATCAGATCGTCACTTAGGAAACCATTCTACTTAACTAATCTCTAGTCAGTTCCTAAAGCTATAAATCACATTCAGTTGGATTAAAGAACAAATGTCGTCTAAAACACCGTTCACGGTAAATCCAAAATCACATTCAGTTTCACTCGAATTATCCTTTTCTCGATTTGGACTATTTCAATCTGATTCTCGATTCATTAAAACACTCTGTTTTAACATCCAAATCATTACTTAATGATTATTCAATTCCTGGAAATTAATCCTTTCTTTACTTGGATTAGAGAATAAGTGTCATTTAAAAACACCATTCACGGTAAATCCAAAATCACATTCAATATGGATTAAAGAACAAGTGTCATTTAAAACACCGTTCACGATAAATCCAAATTCGTATTCAGTTTCACTCGAATTATTCTTTTCTCGATTGGGTTTAAGAACGGTGTTATTTAAGATACCATTCACGACAAACCCATATTCATATTCAATATTGGAAAAATCCGAAGATAATTTCCATTCAAATCCTTTCCAATTTTATATTGGAAATAATTCTGGTTATATTCAAAACCTCTTCAGTTCAAAACCTCTTCAGTCTTTTCAATTCAATTATTTAAAAATCATTTCAAATCATTTAATACGATTTTACATCATTTTCCCTATTTTTATTTTATTAAAAATAGGCCTATTCAATTAAAGGACGTTTCAGGTCATTTAACGTCACTGGCGCTGTTTCTGTTCAAATTTGAATTTGACATTTCTCAAGATCTTACCATTGGATTTCAATTCTCTTATGCTCATATGAAAGCTCTTTTCGATACGAACCCGTAGGTTCCGGTTTCAGAAGAATCCGACGGTCAGATCTTCCGCAACGTCCAATCGAAGTCAATGGTCGAAATTCGCGAACGGCCGCGGCGCGAAACGTTTTATTCGAGCCATTATATATATCGACGATTTCCGTTTATAACGTATTTTATTTAACGTTATAAATTCGTTTCAAAACGATTTCTACTTTCATTTCAATTTTTAATAAAAATTGAATTCTCCAAATCATTATCATATTAAAATGATAATCATTTCAAAATATTTTATTTTGAAATCCAATTCTTTTTCGGTATTCATTCTGAAATGAATAAAATCGATATAAAAATCCGTTCATGTTCAAATGGCGATTTCTACCCAACTCGGCTGAATATATTTAAGTATATTCGTGTCCATCCAAAATCGGACATCAAACTCGTTGTTTCCAAACTGGAATGAGACCCAATCAATCACCATATAAATTTAATTATATGGATTTCACACGTCGCATATATTCAATAAAAATGATGATTTAATAATCATCGAACATCCAAACAACCAGAGTGCGCTGTACAAATCACTTGGGATGTGTGTGATCAGAATATCATCCCAAGACCCGTGTAGGGTTTCAATCAACATATAATAATTATTTGTGCGGTTGGGTGACGTGTAAAATTTTATCGTCCCAATCAATGTCAGAAAAATAAGTGTTCATAAACAAATCGTCCGATTTGTAAATAAATATATATTTCCTTTCTAACGTATTCATTTCCATAATTCAAATATATTTTTCTAACGTATCCATTTTTACTGTTCAAATATATTTTTCTAACGTATCCATTTTCACTGTTCAAATATATTTTTCTAACGTATCCATTTTCACTGTTCAAATATATAACTGAATATATTTCTAACATATCAAACATTCACAAATCACAGTCACAACACAGTACAAGCAAACAAGTCATCCATGGTCTGTGGACGACGTAAAACAGTTCAGATATACGGTTATAAAATAAATAACGGTACAGGTGATTTGAGTGAGAAGTTCTCACATAGGGATCCACTCCGTCGGTTTTGTTGTTTCTGAATTTCCGTTCTAATTTCGTTCGCGTTTGAATTTTCCTGAAATTCAAACGTGCTACGTTTCCATCCCTGTCAGTTCTGGATTGTCCGTCTCGCTCCCACGATTCCAACGGATCCAAGTTTGCATTTTTCTGAGCTCGTATGAGAGTGTTACGCAGCTTTATACATTAATTACATTATCCAATAATTACAGCAAAATTAATTAACTTAATTAAGGTTAATTAACCTTAATCCACGTCATTAGGGATTTTAATCCCTCGTCTCCATCGTTTATCACTGCAGTCTTCGAACCCAGGCCTCGATCGAGGAATCCACCCGCCGCATCACCCACACCGCCGCCGGACCCGATCTGAGCTCGCCTCCTCGAAGCCCCGCTCGCCATCTGCTCTCTCCAGGCGTCGTCGCCGCTCTGATGGCCCCACCTCACAGGAGATCGCCACGAAAGTCGGACTGATGGAGACCAAATCCAAACACCACAAGCCACGAGGAGTCATCATCACCATACGGATTGAAAGAGCTCGGAAAAGCTCTACACCTTTTGCTTTGGAAGTTTCGAAATTCATGGTATTGATTTAGAGTTTTTAGAGGATAAAGATCGAAGCACCATGGTCTTCGATCGCCCTGCGGTGGCTTTGACCTAGGACCCAGAAATTAGGGTTTTATGCCCCCCTATTTATAGAAAACTATATTTTAATTCCAAAAAGATGAAAATTTTCTCGAACTCCAAATCAAACTCAATGACTATCGCCCCTAGCTAAATACCCCCATCCCGGACTCAGTGGGATATGTCTCGTAAGCCAATTCGGCTGTTTTCAACTACTTTTCTCAGATTTAAAATATGACATTTTAAATTGAACTTGAACGTACGTTTCAAATTACCGGGGCCACATACTGACTCCAAAAATTCCCGAAAAATAGGTTTAGCTATATTTTGATGATACGGACCCATAGGAACTGGTTTCGTCGAATTCCGAGTCCGTTTGCAAAATCGTCTTTTTCCAGTCAATCGAATTTACACTGAATTTGCAGAACGCCTTTAATTCTACCACGCTCACAGATCAGCTCCAGAAATTCCAGATAAATAGACCAAGCTATGATTTGACGATACGGTCCCATAGGAACTGGTTTCGTCAAATTCTGAGCTCGTTCGTAAAATGGCCTTTTTCTAATCGATTGAATTTACATCGAAAACTTAAGGTTCCCCTATTTGTGCTACGCTCACATACTAGCTCCACAAATTCCGAAACTTGGAACCTAACAATAATTTGACATTCCGGATCCATAGAAAGTGGTTTCTTCAAATTCGGACATCGTTTGCAAAATCTCAATTTTCAAGGCCTTATATATGAAATTTTTATATATATATATATAATATATAATTTCCATAGCGACTTTTCTAGATTTTAAATTTCTCACAACTTACAATTTATAAAGTGAAATCTCAGTTTCTTAAATTCTTTACAAAGATATGATTAATTTGATCCTATGATTTCTTGTTTCGTTCAATTCTGACTTATATTGGATTTTATATATTTTCTGAAAGTTGGAAATCGAAATTTCAAACTACCGCGCCGTTTCAGGCTCGTAATATAATTTATATAAATTATATCTCCCCAACTTTGTTTTAAATAAATTTTAAGTCGTTATTATTTAAAATATTCATTTTAAATATTCCAAAATTCACTAAAATAGCCAATATAAATTTTTTAAATTGGTTCGGATTTCCGGGTTGTTACAATTTATGTATACAGTTCAAATGGAGGAATGACTGGTTTTATTCACTTACTGAATGGTATTATCATACGGGATGCCTTATCCATGCCTACTTCACATGAAATGGCTTAATGAAATCAAGACTATGTAAGAATTTTATCATTTGACTTACCCATTTTGACTTTTTGATAACTTATGTGTGAGCTTGCGACTTTGAATCATGATAATATTGTAAGGTTTAATGGTGCATGTTGAAAGAGATTGATTTGGTGTAAATTCCCAATAATGCCATTAGCTCTACTACTGTCACCAGTATTACTTTTGATTTTATTGGATCCATATTTCGGTGTTGATTTTTCGTCCCAACAATGCTGATTTGAGCTTTATGGATATTAATGATGTTGTATATGGTTATGTTGAGTTTCCAATGCTTGACAATTGTCTGATTCTCTGTTTGAAGGAACTTATAAAAGGTCACTGTCTGGATCATTCATATTAAGATTGAAACCCCTTACTGTAGTAATTATCAATTCAGTTTTAGTTTTGCAGTTCCCATAGGCTAGATCAGTGGTTAGGATTGAAAACTAAGTTGCATCACATCTTGACCCTCTCGACAATCTTAAGGCAAACTAATTTGTGTCCACATATTGATAAAACCATCTTCTTGAGCTAGAGCCAATTATATTGTTAAAAGCAAATAAATAACTTTTTTTGCAGGGTGAAAATTGTAATTACAATTTTTTGGTCAAGGATTGAGAAAGTTATTATTGGATTTTTTTTAATATTATTAGTATTTGGAAGCCCGTTAAAATTTTAAAAACAATGAAGCTTATGGAGTTTTCAAAATGGATTCATTTTGAAATACATACAGAAATGATTAAACATTGGCATATAGCCCGTGTTGTATAGTTTCAGCTTCTAATTAATTTTTACTCTTCAATATAGGTATGTAATTCGTTAATTCAACAGAATATCAATTAATACTGCTCGGTTGACCCTATGTTGAGCCAGGTTCTTTTGCTCCTCACTTGCGGAGCTAGTTTTATTCTCAAATGGCGGCTCTCCTTGGTTTTTATGGCTGCATTCCCTATTGTAGTCGCAGCAACTGTGTTACAGGTATGGTATTAATATATGTTCATAATTATCAGTTGTGTTAATGTGTGTGCATATAACATGTAATATACTTTTTGCACAGAAAATGTTTATGAGAGGATTCTCAGGGGACCAGGAAGCGTCACACTCAAAGGAAACAAGATAGTAGGGGAAGCAGTGGCAAAAGTGCGAATAGTTTGTAGTGAAGGCATTAAAACCGTAGCTCTTTGAATTTTCCTACCTTAAACAGAGATACATAATTATTTTGTTTCCATTTGCCTTTGCAGTTTTATTTAATTACTGGGAAAATTAGCTTTAATCTTCATAGCTATCCTTGTTATGCATCTCTGAAAGCAAGAGGCAGAGGGTACTTGCTGTATTAAAAGGTAAATAAGTCTATGGTTGTCCCTCCTTTTAGTATATTGGTGATAGTTTGACTAATGGTGATTGCACTACAACGTTGGTAGATGGATATTGTCTTGTATATCCTGGTTGGACAACGACGCATGTGCAATTTGCATATTCATTCTGCTGCATTTTGTTTGCCATCATTTGCCAAGAGGGTTATTGACTATCAAGGTTTTGATAGATGGAGTAGGTCTATTAGTACTTGGAATTGCTGCAATTTTTTTTAATGATTTCTTACTTTGCTCAAGAGTACCTATTGATAATGTTGCCTTGCTGAATCAAGAGACTCGGAATTATGTCGGGACAAAGTTGCTTGAGTTAACATTGAAAGAGCTGTTTCTTTTCCGCTTTATGCAGGTAGGTCAATTGCTTAATAAAATCAAGGATTACATTATGTTAGTATTTATTCATCGAACTATAAATTCCCCTTTATGAGTGGCTTATAGCTGCATTTTACTTTGTTTTCAGACTGATCAGAACTATAAATTGCCTAGTTAAAATTGCTGGCCTTTTCATGGTGTATGGAGATTACTAGAGAACTGTTCTATATTACAATGTAAGCATATTTCATGTTCAAACTCAGAATCTACCTACAATATACAAGGTAAGCATATTTCACGCTTGGATCCTTAGTCCATGTCAAGTTATTATATCATGTTATCTCTATTCTTGTGTATTCACTTTTGCTTTTTGTTTTTGTTAACTTCTGCTTTCAGGTGTAATAGCTTGAAGATTGGGGAGAATAGAAGTTTATAGCAGAAGAAGAAATGCTGGTATAGTAGTATTAAATCATGTTTATTTATTAGAAATTTATTATGATTATTGTGTTGTGATGTTGTGTAATAAATGAAAGTAAAGTAATCATGAAACCATGTAGAAAACTTCACGTTTAATAAGTGTATGTACTTTCATTGACATATGTAATGAATTTGGCAGTTTTCTGTAATGAAATTACTAATTCACAAATGGTGTAAACTTGAATTGTTTTATTTCTTAATGTGAGTAATTATGTTTGTTGTTAGTGAAATAGCGGTTATTATTATAATATTACGAAATCTTTGATTAATAGCAGTTGAGGCATAATTACTTTTAGCAGTTGTAAAGCAAATTTTAAAAACTGCTAGAAACAGTGGTAAAAAAGTTTGACTTTGTTATGATTGCGAATATAACTACTGGCCGCCACTTGTAATAGACATACTATAACTATTTTTGGCAGTTGTGAAAGGGTATTTTTGTTGTAGCGGTATGGCAACAATTGTACCGACGTTTCCATAGGGTCGCAAAGATGTTGTCTTTCACTCTACAACAACGCGGCAAAATGCAACACCAAGAATGTGTTGCCACAGGTCATTTTTTGCCTATAGCAACACTTTGTTGCACTTCCTGAATCACATCTCCAGTGTTGCAGTATGCAATCTATGGCGTAGATATTCCCGTGGAATCAGAAGCGAATATAAGTAGCTCATGAAGACACCATCTTCGGGCTTACATCGAATCACAACTATTCGCCCTTCCACATTTTCGACTATTACTTCCAGCTTCTCACAATCCACTTTTGCCGCATACCTCTTAAGCCAATCCATACCCAAAATAATCTGAAAACCAGCGAAGTTTAAAACAAAGCAATCATACACAAAGAAGCAACCATGGGTCGACAACACTAGAGCACGACAAATCATACACAAACTAGACGAACTCCCAACTAGATTGGTCACAAAAAATGGTCTATTACAAATCTCGGGCGCTAAACCCAAGCGGCACATAAGCTCATTACAAATGAATGAATGAATGAATGAATGAATGTGATTCTCCAGTATCAAACAACAAACGAACTGCAACATCTCTAATGGAAAGAATACCTTGAATGACAATACTCTTCCTTTTCTCTTCCGTAGTAGGACCCCTTGAAGACGATGGCACAACTTCTAAAGCATACGCCTTCACAACCTTCTTACCGTTAGCTAGTTCCGGACAATCCTTCTTATCATGTCCATGCTTTCCACACTTAAAGCGCTTCTTTTCAGCTTTTGGATTCTTACAATCCTTGGAATAATGGCCCTTCTTCCAGTAGTTAAAGCAAGTCACTTCAGCCTTTTGCTTTTTCTGACTATCTTTTCTTTTTTGCTGTTTCTTCTTCCTCTTCGAGTTTTTACTACCCGGCTGTGGTTTTGGTTCTTCTTAGCGATAACAATAGTCTCTTCCTTGGTAAACAGACTTGCATGCCACAGAGCTTTCTTGATGATCTTTTCATACGTGTCATCTAGATGATCGATCAACTGGTTCCCAAGATATTTGTCCAAGCCCATGACAAATTTCTCGTTCTTCTGATAAGGAGTATCGACATATGAACGAGCATACTTCGATAAAGCTTTGAAGTAAGAAACATACTCCAGCATTGGTCTACCCTTCTTCTTAAGCTCGATAAACCTTTAAAAAGAATAGACTTCTGAACTGTAGAGAAAAACTTTATCTCAAACTTGACTTGGAATTGCTCCCATGAAATTTCATCTTCCGGGGTTTCTAGAGTAATAGAGTTCCACCAATCCATAGCTCTGCCGTGTAGATGTCTCGATACAAGCTTCCTCTTAGTTGCATCATCAATTCCCAAGTCTCCAAAGATCTAAATGCAAGTATCAAGCCACCCTTGAATCTCTTCAATCGGCTTCATCCCTTTAAACTGCTTCCCTCCTAGAGTAGTAAAGTCTTTTCACAGCTTTGTGAAGTCCACGGCTCTAGGAACCTTCATTTGAACCCCTACATCTACCGCGGTTGTCTCCTGAGTGGGTACCCTCCTCATGATCACTTCCGTCATAGCCTCGAACATACTGGGTAGTCCGGTATACTGCCATTGCCCCCTACAGGAACAATCTCCTCCCTAGCAGCGTGTCTCGATGGTCGACGACTCATTCTAAATCTGCAACATAGAATGATTAGTTCATGTATGAGAAAAACTGCAAATGGAGTTCAAACGCTATTATACTATACTAGGGCCAGTCCAATGTCATTTTGGACCCTAGGAAAAATGATAATTTGGTCCCATAGCAAATTACTAAGACCACTTAGTATATCTGCAACAAGTATACATATAAAAATGAAATATTTGCATTATGAAAATTTACTTTCATCATAAAAATGATTAAAGTTTTGTTCAAAAATAGCCAAACTAAAGAATATTGATTACAAAATGTACGCAACCTTAGCGACAAATCTCAGTGACATTTTTTTTGAAACCTTAGCGACAAATCTCAATGGCATTAACTACTACTTGACATAAGTATGATGTTAAATAATTTCATCGTTTAACATCAACATATATCGAAAGGAACACAACCTTAGCGAACGCATAATTGCTTAATTAACAAATTGGAGTATATTAGAAAATTACTGCATATTTGAGATTTACAAATCAATTTGTTTAGCATCAACATATATTAAAAGAAACGAAGGATATTATTGCTTTTTTGAAATCGCTGAACCTGTCTTATCTTCGTTAACCCTAATATACTCCAGCTTGTTAATTGTTGCTTTAAGTATCATTTGTTTCATTAGTTTCTTCCTCCAAATATTTGCTATCACAACTCTGTTATATTTAAGATAACAAAATTCTATGATGTGATCCTCCATTAAGTTTAAAACAACATGAATTCCTCACATTAGAAAGTTTGAAACAACTAAAATTTTCAAAAGGATTAAAACCACAGAAATATGATCAACATTCTAGGCTAGAAGATTAGAATTAGAAACATACCAAGAAAGAGAAACCGAAAATATCACATTATCACTAGCTTTGCTGCCTTATTGATTGATGAAGAGCTTTCTTTCGAAATAGATCAACAAGTGAGAAGAGAACTATTGAAAAGATGCTGCTTGCTTTCAAAATTAATTAATTAGGGTAGAAATAAAACAGACATAAGCGTTGAGGAAAACAAACAAGATAAGGAAGACGAGATGTTTTCTGTTAAATGGGAGAACTTTTCTCAAATCAAAGGCAATGTAATTAATTCAAGTTGCTTTGTTTATAAGTGCACAGATTGTTATTTGATTGTTTCTAGATGGGTTGCTGTTTAATTTTTTTTTTAGGCTTGTATCTATGTTTTTAATGATTTATACAAAAGATATGCTAAAATTTATAGTGCCCTCTTGAAAACCGGGCCCTGGGCTATTGCCCAGCTTCCCCAATATAAGGGTCGGTCAGCCTTGTACTATACACTCATATATAGTATACATCCATCGGAAATCTACAAATACGTCTCTCATACGTAATTACATCTTTGAACTTTGGCCAAAATGATTAACCAGAGCTCTGATACCAAATATGAACACCGCTCATAAATCCTGCACTTAACAATGGAAATAATGCGCTGAAAGGTGTGCCAGGCTACGATGGACGATCATCAAGGTAAGGTAACACAAGCGAAACATGTTGTATAACTCACAACGCAAGGATAAATTATAATAGAACACATACAATAGGCAATAATAGTAAAGCATAATTGCACAGAATTTTAAACTTCCATATCATCAATGAATATCCATAACATCGTTGGATTACACCATCAAACTCTGTACAAAAGACCTCACTACAACACTCAAAGAATACATCAAACAATGGAAAACATCATAATATGTATAGTAGGAAATTGTTACGCTAGCCGCCAGCTCATCATCGATCTGCAGCATCGTCTACTAATATCTGCTACCTATTACCTGCTACTCAGTCAGCTCATCCGTTTACAATGGATGAACAACACAAGGTAATAAGAGGGAAACATAAAACCTTGAGTCAAAAAACAGTCTTAGTGAGCTAAAAAATAGTTATCTAACATCATCAATAAAGTATATGAGAATAGACAGATTAATTAACCAATCTTCCTGCTCACCAGAGAAGAACCCAAACCCTTCTTCCCCACATCTGGCAGTGATAGCCTTTACAACAAACAATTTGAAACCACGGTACATTCATAACAATCAGTTATCAAGCATAGACCATCCTAATCGATATCTCCCATGCATAAGTCCCGAAGGTCTAAACCAACATCAGACAAGCACCCAAGAGATATCTCCTTCGACGTCGGATAATCTACACAAGACGATACAAGCAAACAATCATTCATCCATGACTCTGGCTATCACTGCCCATCCTGCTTCGAAACCATAATTAATCGTATGACCGGCTAAACACCTTGCCACCGGCTGTTAAGGGTAATGGTAAACCCAAGTTCTAGCAAAACTCCATACGCCATACGACGAAACATTTCTACGCCATACGACCAATCACTTATAGTCTTTTAGGCATCCCTATTATACCCCTGCTTTGAGTCCCATAGAACCTACGACAACGATAATCCCTCAGCCATCGATACCTCTGGCCATCCAACCCGATGACTCCTCATAAGCTCAAGCCCCTTCTTGAGAAACCATTATCCACAAGCTCACCACCTTGAGTCGTCTTTACTTTGTTGCATTACGACGATCAATGAACACTTCACACCACTTCAAACATTCCTACTTGAATTCAATTCGAAGGTACAACCACCATCGAGCAAAAAACATACATCATTTGGTCAATATTCGATCCATAGTGTTTCAGCCTGACTCATCAAGTCACAGATGACCCGACTCCTTGGGTCACAAACGACCTAACTCTGTGGGTCACTAACGACCTAACTCCCTAGGTCACCAATGACCCGACTCTATGGGTCACCAACACCTGTCTCCCTGGGTCTCCAACGACCAAACTCCCTAGATCACCAAGGACCTGACTCTATGTGTCACCAACAACCTGACTTAAGCCTTCCGCCACGACCTGGCTTTCCATGATCCAACTTCTTCATTACACTAGGTAACACGCCTTCCATCTGAGCAGACGACCCTACCTAGGAGGCACAACCTAAAGCCTTTGAACGAACGACCTGAAGCAGCTCCAACGACCCAACCTACATCCAGGCGACCTTACTCATTTCTTGAGTAACAAGCCACGACCCAAGCTCCACGCCACGTCATCAACGACCTAAGAGAAATGACCCGACTCTAGATCTGACCAAAATAGCTCCAATCTTGACCAATTCATCACCAAACTACAACATTGTTTCAAACAATTCATCCAAATCATCCAATTCAACAATCGGTACTTTATGAAACCATCAACCACATCAACATGATAATTATTCATCAATAATCATATAAAATTCTCCAAATCATGATAAATCAATATATAAACAAAGCTATGGATCAAAACTTGCATAAACATACGAGTTAACATAAGAATTTACCGATTTAACTTATTAGATTAGATCCTATGGCGATTCAAATGAAAATATACTTACCATGATGTAGATCTTGGTGACAACAACTTAAAATGATGAAAATAAGATCAAACAACCCATATACTTAATTGAATCCATGTGAGAGATGCTTATCACTTACCAATTCTTTGAAATCACTAAAATCTCAATCCGAATAGCGAAGAACACTCTTTAAATCTCTCAATTTGATATGATCTCTCTTCACTTGATGTAGATCTAGTTTTGCTTGATGTTAATCTTTAACTTTTACATGTAGATCTAGAATTTTAATGGTGGAAAGGTGTATTTGATTGAGCAAGGAGATCACGAGCTCAACTAAATGAGAGAATGAAGAAAGTAAACTATTCTTCATGCCTCTAACCCCCTATTTATAGCCTTCCACCATACCATTAATAAGCCACACCAAATCAGCCCTGTCAATGGCTTTTAAAACCTGAACAGAAATTGTGAAACACTAAAACTGCGATTTCTCCCAAATCGCTAAACCAAATCTTTAATGTGATCACTCTATGGAATTGGAAACATCATTTCCTTTTCGATGAAATTAATCTTAGCACTGATTCGATCCCAGTCAAAAGTTATTTCATGTACAAGATTGACAGGGGCAAAATGATCATAAATAAAATTGGTAAAAATTATGGACATGTCTCACATCCCCATAACCATCATACCAAAATATGAGAATGATCCAACCCTTAAGGAATTAAATAAAAAAATTACGATCCTCTGATACGTAAAACGTGGGTTGTTTCATAAAATAGCCTCTCTTATTAGCGTTAACGTTTTTGACGCATCGTCCCTATTGCACTGTTAACACGTGCAAACAAATCATTCAAAATCTTCCATAAATTTTACACGCGACCATAAAATCCAAATTTTCATAAAAATGAATTTCTGCTTTGAAACGACTCGAAATCCCCTTCGTGGGAAATCGCGGATTGAGTTGAGAACATGACAAATCAGAACACAAAAAGAAGAACATTTCATTGTTATTACAACAATATCACATCAGAGTACAAAATACACAGAGTATGAATGAATGTTATACACTGAATATAAGAGGTTTAAAATACATAGCAGCGGAAAATATTAAACAACACAAATGAAAAAATAAACGGGTACAGAGCTTCCTGAATATAGCTCCATCTGTTGATCAGGAACCTGTAAAAATGAATAACCTGCAAACCAAAACTACTAGCTTCCCGTGCGGAAAAAAAGGGCACCCAGAGTTTACGTTAAAACAATAAACTCCAGGTCAGTCATGGGACTGGTGTGAGAACTAAAACAGTTATTAACTTTTAGTTTTAAAGTTTAAGTAACTCAAGGGACCACACCGTATAACACGGAACAGGTTTCCTCCCTAGAATACCAGTGCATAAAACAAACAGCGCAATGCTAAATAAATAAAATGAAGCCATTATAAGACCCAGGTCCCATCACAAAATGCAATGCAAGCCGGAGGATAGGGTTTTCCCTTATAATGGCCAAATATGCTTGATACATGAAATTCATCTTTTATTATTACTATAAGTGAAGAAAACAACTTCGAATATAAATGTATCAATCCTAGGCAACATGGGTACCATCTATCATGTCGCCATACTAGGCTATACAATAAAAATCGCAAAGTCGTGTATTGGAAATTGGATTCCATCTATGAACCGAGGCAAGGGATCGTCCTCACCGATTCGAGACAATCTAGCCTATCATGTCTCAGGACTCGGTCACAACCGCACCTTAGATTGCCAGGGTAGGTCCTCCTAAAGGCAAAGGGGCGGATTAGTAATACCTGAACATGCGTTTCCCTGCCCTATGGGGCGCAAATGAGCCATAAGACTCAATATCCATCGGTCCCGCAGTACCGATATATCCGAGGCACCTGGCAACTCCAACAACCACATAGGTAAAATAATATAAATGTCAGGGCTTGTAAAACTCTAACACCACCTCTAGCTAGAAAGAAACGCATGTCCTCCCTGGCGTCCTCTCCCGTTTCTTGTTCACACCGGGGTGTGAGGCTCGCGAATTTACGCTACAACACATAGCTATGCTATTTAAATCGGTGCTTTGATCATCAACCACAAGGACCTGCTTTTCAACAAAAGCCTTGATCCATGCAACTCAGCATGCCACATTGACATTCCATACCATACCATTGATCATATACATATATATAACCTCTAAGCTCGTGCGTCTCAGAGAAGGGTGAAGTAAGAGAATAAATTCTCCTTCGCTAGACACATATATATAGCAGAGTTCAACGAATATAGAAAAAGGATAAAACATTAGACACATAATCCATATAATTCCGTTTTGGGTCCGAACGAAACCGGAGGCACCTTATTCCTCTGCCATATGTCATAGGAGAGAGCTCCTCGCATATCCGGTCGAACTCCAAGTACGTCTGGACGACCACAACTGTAACCTGAACCCTGGGTGTACAACCCAATCGAGGCATCAGTAATCATCCAAATGATGTGAAGACCTGCGGTCTTCAACCACCATCTTCATCTTCGACTTATCGTCGAACCAGTTATTCAGAATGTGCATATACCCGGTCTTTCCGAATAACTTGCGTATCTTAAAATCAAGTGCTATAAAACACAACATACGCCTCATTCCAATCCAGAATATTATTTCATTCTTAGATTCTTACACTTTGGGAAGGTTCCCATTAATTTTATCGAAGATAAGTTTATTTAAACTTATTCTTTAATCTACCTCGAAATCATTTCAAAAGATTTCTATATATCTTATAAACCATTTAAACCAAATTAAGGTTCTCCAAACTAGTCGAGATTAGCGAATCTTACCGAAGTGATCAGTTATTATATTTCCCAATCCCAACCTATTCATCCCATGGAGTAAAACTGGTGGTACTCCATATCTAACACCCACGGTGCTATTGGTAATGTTTAATTACCATTTCACGTTCAAATCTAATTAAAGATTTAACTATCGCTTGGAGCAAAACTGGTGATGATCCATAATTGGAAAACTGGTCATTTCGATTATTCATAAATCGAATTCCATTCAATTCCAATTTAATATGTTAAATTGGAAAACTTTACTTTGGAAAATTCCACTAAATCTTACTTAAAAGATTTATTAATTTCCAAATCATAATCTCATCGTTAATTGGGTTAAAGAACTAATGTCGTTTCAAACACAATTCATGATAAACCCAAAATCAACTTTCCTTTATTTCCAGTTATATTTATTAATTGGAAAATCTCATTAAATCTTAATTAAAGATTTATTGCTTTCTAATTTGAGTTTAAGAATAGTGTTAATAAAGACACCATTCATGACAAACCCAACTTCCAATTCTATACTAAATATAAGGCTCTGAGTATAAATTATATCGGCTTATATTCAATATCAAATTTTGAAACCAACAGATATCATATCGGGAATAACGATATCGATATCTTTCGAATTCCCATAATAATATCCGTATAATCACGGAATCCAATATCAAATATTCCGAAACTATTTCCATTCAAATCCATTCTAATATATTCATTAGAAAACTTTGGTTTTATTAAAACCATTTCTAATTCCTTTATTTCTTTATAAAAGAAAATAAATCACTTTTCCTGATAAAAATATCTTTTATCCTTATAAACTTGGAATTTTCCATCCTAAACCATTCCAAATCATTTATTATGATTTTACATAATTTTCCCCTATTTTTATTTATTTAAAAATAGGCCGTTTCAGCTAAACGATGTTTCAGGTCGTTTAACGACCCTAGCGTTGTTTTTATTCAAATTTAAATTTGACATTTCTCAACATCTAACCATTGGATTTCAAATCTCATATTATCTTTCGAAAGCTCTTTTCGATACGAACCCGTAGGTTTCGGTTTCAAGAAAATCCGACGGTCGGAAGTCCCGCTCGAAGACAATGGTCGAAATTCGTGAATGGTCGCGGCACGACCCGTTCTATTCAAACCATTATATATATAACGTCGATTTTCTTTCTAAACGTATTTTATAAAAGGTTTATAAATTCGTTTTAAAAACGATTCCAACTTTCATTTCAATTTTAAGTTAAAATTGAATAAGCTATATTATTATAAGTTCATAATAATAATCCTTTCAAAATATAGTATTTTGAAATCCATTTCATTTCGAGATTCATTCTAAAATGAATAAAATCGATATAGAAATCCGTTCGAGTTAAAATGGCGCAAATCTACTTAACTCGGCTTTATACATTTTTATATTTTCGTGTCCATCCAAAATCGGGCAAAACAACCATGTTTTGATTATATACTATGTCCATCCAAAATCGGACATCCTATTCATTCTTTAATCTTTTTGTGTCCATCCAAAATCGGACATCAAAACATTCTTTCCAAATTGGAATGAGACCCAATCAACTACCATATAATTTTAGTTATATGGATGTCATACATCGCATGTATTCAATAAAAAATAGTCATTCAACATCAAAACAACCAAAGTGCACTCTACAACTAATCACAAGGGAGATGTGTGATCAGAATATCATCCCAAGACCGATGTGGGGTTTCAACCAACAAATATATAAATATTTGTGCACTTGGGCGATGTGTGAAAATTATCAACCCAATCGATATCACAAAAATAGGCGAGCACAAACAAGTCAGTCAACTTGCAAACGGATGTGTATTCCTATTTAACTATCCAATAAATTATTTTATTTATCGTAGTTATAAGTTAAAAATAATATTTTAACTTACTAAATTTTTCTAACACTTTTCATAAACTTTTGGCAGTATAACGGCACGATACTAGAACAGGAATAGGGTCTAGCCCTATCTCTCGCCTAATAATGGCTCGCGCTATGTACATACCAAATCTAATTAATTCTATTCACACCCAACATCCAAAATCAATCAAAACCCTATTATACTATAATCAACCAATCAATCAAACCCAACAAACAACCAAACAACCATGGTTTATCATAAAATAGTGTCGGGGGCTACTAAGCCCCATCTGCAACCTAAGTTTATAATAACATAAACGTAAAACTTGAGTGAGAAAAGTTCTCACCTTGGGGTTTCACTCCGCCATTCTTTGATCGTTGATCCTATCGTATTCCTACATTAAAAATCATATTTTTAACCAATCAATAATTTTCCTTAGCACGACTATTTTATAAATAGTATACATAGGCTAAAAATTATATTTTTAGCATTTTAAAAATATTTTCATATCTACGATAAAAATCCTATCTTTATGCAACCAAAAATCATAACTTTATATACATAAAAACTATTCCTTTTCATACATAAAAAATCATATTTTTATGTCATTAAAAATCAAAGCCTTATGTCATTAAAAAAACCAAAACTATAGGTCATAAAAAATCCAATCTTTAGGTTATAAAAATCCAATCTTTTATATGATTAAAAATCTAAACTTTACTAAACTAAAGATCTAATCTTTATTTGATTAAAAATCTAATCTTTTCTAAAGTAAAAAACTTACCTTTACCTTATATAAAAATCTCGCCTTTATGCATATAAAACTCCTATATTTATAGGATTAAAAATCATAGCTTCATTCAAATAAAAATTATATCTTTATTCAAATAAAATCAAAGTTTTGGTCATATAAAAAATCATATCTTTATGTGTAAAAATCTGATCTTTCAAATAATTAAAAATCGAAACTTGATTAAAAATCCAAACTTCACTTGATTAAAAATCTAAGCTTGATTAAAATAAATCTAAGGAAACTTATAATGATTTTTCCTTAGAGCTCCAGTCGTCGGAGGGGAAGAAGGGGTTGCTCGCGACTGGAGGAGTTTCCCATCGTCGCTGAGGCTCGCGCTGGTCGGGGAAGATGGCCGGGGTGGTGGCGTAGGCAGGGCCTCGCGCCGGGAGGTGGCGCCGGAGTTGTGGATGCTGCTCAAGGGTCTCAGGCTCAGGTGGTCATCAATTGGGGGGGGGGGGTTTCTGGCTGTGGGGTTTTCGGGGAAGAAGCGCGCAATCAGTAAGGGGTTGGCCTTCATGGACGGCGGCGCGCCTGAGTCGCAGGCGGCGGTGACCATGGAGGGTGGATGGGGTATCGCGGGTCGATTTCCCCTTTTCGATTTTCTTTGATGCGAAAATAGTGACCCGGGGGGGGGGAGGGAGGGGCTGAAGTATAATATATATTCTTCTTTTTTTATTTAATTCTTAAAAATTGATTTTTCATTCGAAGCCCGAATCACCCCCAACGACTTTCGCCCCTAGCTAAATACCCCCATTCCAAACACAATGGGATATGTATTGTAAGCCGGTTGAGCTGTTTCGATAGGTTTTTATCAAATTTAAAATATAAAATAATACGCCTTTTAAATTTGAATTCAACGTACGTTTTAATTTACTGGGGTCAAATACTAATTCCAAAAATTCCAGAAAAATAAATCTGGCTATGTTTTGATGATACGGTCCCATAGGAACTGGTTTCATCAATTTCTGATTCCGTTTACAAAATGGCCCTTTTTCAGTCAATTAAACTTACAACTGAAAATGCAGTCGCCTTTAAGTGTGCCACGCTCACATATTAGTTCCAACAATTATGAATTTTAGAATCTAGCGATAATATGACATTCCGAATCCATAGAAAGTGGTTTCATCGAATTCGGACGTCGTATGCAAAATTTCCATTTTTAAGTGCTTATATATTATTAAAAAATATAAAAAATTTAATAGCTACTATTCCAAAATTTCATTTTAGTAGTAACTTACAATTTCTAAAGTGAAATCTAATTTTCTTACATTCTTTTGAAAGATTTAGTTAATACGTTCCTAACGTTTCCAGTTTTATCCAATTCTGACTTCTATTGAGTTATGTATGTTCATTCAAAGTTTAAAATCGAATTTTAAAACTATCGCGCTATTTCAGGCTCGTAATATAAATCTATATAAATTTCTAAACTTAAGTTTAGTTTTAAATAAACTTTTAGTCGTTATTATTTAAAATATTCATTTAAAATATCCAAAATTCACTAAAATAGCCAAATTAAAATTTTTAAATTGGCTTTGAAATTCCGGGTTGTTACAATCTCCCCCACTTAAAATATTTTCATCCTCCAAAAGGAACGGAGTTGAAAGTTGTTTAACCAACCAATTCAACTTTCATGTTTTCTTTATGGCTTTAGTTTTTTAACCTTTTGGTTTCTAAAAACTTTTCAAATTTTTCAAAAATCTGGCTAACACCCTAAATTTCCGAAAAATTTCGCCATAACCTCCTTTGTACGGGGTTACCGGAAAAATTCAAACCTTGCCACACAGGCCCTCTCCAATCAAAAAGAAAAAGAAAAAGCCAAGAGGCTAGGCAATCGGCTCATAAAATCATCCAAACCCAACAAAACAATAAATGTGTACCTATTTGTCGGGCATACAATTTTATTCTGCTTCTCTAGCCTCCGTGCTATGACCTGTTCAATAGATATGAATGTATATATATATGCAAATGCAACCAAATTTCAATTTAGTTCAAGTTTTGATTCAAGTTGGTTCACTTTATCTTACATTTTCATAATGGTTTTATTATTCTTATTATGGAACTAATAATCAAGCAACTCAACCAGCAATCAATTAGTTGATTAGATTTTCAAACCTGTAACTTTACATATATACCCTAAAAAATCTCATTTTTGATGCCAATCTCAAACAATAGACTTAACTAAGTTTTGGTTCTCACACCAGTCAATAGGAAATATATAGATATCCCACTTTCGAAACTCGAAAATAAATACTAATGATGTCATGATAATCACCAGAATCATGTCCGGGCGACTAGAGTATGATTCTATATCAATCTAGCATATTTGAGACATCAAATACATGTGGATCAGACGTATATTAAAATCTTTATATACCCAATAGGCCAAAACAACTTAAAATAAAATATTCAAAACTACGTTTGTTTTTAAGAAATAATACTCCTTTGACTCATTTTAGAGTATTACTAACCCTATCTCTAACGAGTTATTCTCATTGGATATTACTAATCCAATCTCTGATGAGTTCTTTCGTTTGGTTCTAATGTGACTTGTTCTCGAGCTTTGTAAACCAAAGATCTGATACCAAAATGAAACGACCCGAAATCCCCCTCGCGGGAAATCGCGGATTGAGTTGAGAACATGACAAATTAGAACACAAACAGAAGAACACTTCAATGTTATTACAACAATAACACATCAGAGTACAGAATACACAGAGTATGAAAGAATGTTATACATTGAATATACAATATCAGAGGTTTAAAATACATAGCAGCGGAAAATATTAAACAACACAAATGGAAAAATAAACGGGTCCAGAGCTTCCCGAATATAGCTCCATCTGTTGATCAGGAACCTGTAAAAATGAATAACCTACAAACCAAAACTACTAGCTGCCCGTATGGAAAATAACGGCACCCAGAGTTCAGGTTAAAACAATAAACTCCAGGTCAGTCATGGGACTGTTGTGAGAACTAAAACAGTTATTAACTTTTAGTTTTAAAGTTTAAGTAATTCAAGGGACCACGCCGTATAACATGGAACGGGTTCCCTCCCAAGAATACCAGTGCATAAAACAAACACCGCAATGCTAAATAAATAAAATGAAGCCATTATAAGACCCAGGTCCCATCACACAATTCAACGCAAGCCGGAGGATAGGGTTTCCCTTATAATGGACAA
Organism: Allium sativum; assembly: GCA_030737875.1. Lineage (NCBI taxonomy): Eukaryota > Viridiplantae > Streptophyta > Magnoliopsida > Asparagales > Amaryllidaceae > Allium > Allium sativum. The sequence goes on from CM060911.1 coordinate 268,519,368, forward strand.
ATATGCTTGATACGTGAAATTCATCTTTTATTACTATAAGTGAAGAAAACAACTTCGAATATAAATGTATCAATCCTAGGCGGTATGGGTACCATCTAACATGTCGCCATACTAGGCTATACAATAAAAACTGCAAAGTCGCGTACTGGAAATTGGATTCCATCTATGAACCGAGGAAAGGGATCATCCTCACCGATTCGAGACAATCTAGCCTATCATGTCTTAGGACTCGGTCGCAACCGCACCTTAGATTGCCAGGGCCGGTCCTCCCAAAGTGCAAGGGGGCGGATTAGTAATACCTGAACATGCGTTACCCCGCCCTATGGGGCACAAATGAGCCATAAGACTCAATATCCATCGGCCCCGCAGTACCGATATATTCGAGGCGCCTGGCAACTCAACCAACCACATAGGTAAAATTATATAAATGTCAGGGCTTGTAAAACGCGAACACCACCTCTAGCTAGAAAGAAACGCATGTCCTCCTTGGGGTCCTCTCCCATTTCTGGTCCACACCGGGGTGTGGGGCTCACGAATTAATGCTACAACACAAAGCTATGCTATTTAAAGCGGTGCTTTGGTCATCAACCACAAGGCCCTGCTTTTCAACAAAAGCCTTGATCCATTAAACTCAGCATGCCATATTGACATTCCATACCATACCATTGACCATCTACATATATATTACCTCAAAGCTCATGCGTCTCAGAGAAGGGTGAAGTAAGAGAATAAATTCTCCTTCGCTAGACAGATATATATAGCAGAGTTCAACGAATACAGAAAAAGGATAAAACATTAGACACATAATCCATATAAGTCCGTTCTGGGTCCGAACGAAACCGAAGGCACCTTATTCCTCTCCCATATGTCCAATACAGGAGAGAGCTCCTCGCATATCCGTTCGAACTCCAAGTACGTCTGGACGACTACCACTGTAACCTGAACCCTGGGTGTACATCCCAATCGAGGCACCAGTAATCATCCAAACGTTGTGAAGACCTCCGGTCTTCAACCACCGTCTTCATCTTCGACTTATCGTCAAATCAGTTATTCAGAATGTGCATAAACCCGGTCTTTCCGAATAACTCGCGTATCTTAAAATCAAGTGCTATAAAACACAACATACGCCTCATTCCAATCCAGAATATTCTTTTATTCTTAGATTCTTATCCTTTGGGAAGGTTCCCATTAATTTTATCAAAGATAAGTTTATTTAAACTTATTCTTTAATCTACCTCGAAATCATTTCAAAAGATTTCTATATATCTTTTAAACCATTTAAACCAAATTAAGGTTTTCCAAACTAGTCGGGATTAGCGAATCTTACCGAAGTGATCAGTTATTATATTTCCCAATCCCAACCTATTCATCCCATGAAGTAAAACTGGTGGCACTCCATATCTAACACCCACGGTGCTATTGGTAATGTTTAATTACCATTTCACGTTCAAATCTAATTAAAGATTTAACTATCGCTTGGAGCAAAACTGGTGATGATCCATTCTCGATTCATTTCCTGAATTTGGTAAGTTTATTTTCCTTATTCACATTTCAACCTAATTAAAGATTCATTAAAACTCTATCTTAGTTTTAATCTCAAAAACCATTACTTAATGATTTCTTAATCTTAGGAAATTAATCCTGCATTTAATTGGATTAAAGAACGAATGTCATTTAAAACACCGTTCATGATAAATCCAAATCATATTCTATTTCTTTTCGGGTTAAAGAACTAGTGTCATTTAAAACACAGTTCATGATAAACCCAAAATCATATTCCATTTCCTTTTGGGTTGAAGAACTAGTGTCATTTAAAACACAGTTAACGATAAACCCAAACTCATATTCCATTCTATATGGAATCTCCATGGAAAACAACTAAATCGTAATCAATATGAATTCCCGTGTCAAACTCATACTATAAATGGAATAACGGCCAAGCCTTTCAAATTCCATATATAGTAACCGTCTTCCTTCATAGAAGCTCATTTCGATTATTCATAAATCGAATTACATTCAATTCCAATTTAATATGTTAAATTGGAAAACTTTACTTTGGAAAATTCCACTAAATCTTATTTAAAAGATTTATTAATTTCTAAATCATAATCTCATCGTTAGTTGGGTTAAAGAACTAATGTCGTTTAAAACACAGTTCACGATAAACCCAAAATCAACTTTCCTTTAATTCCAATTAAATTTATTAATTGGAAAATCTCATTAAATCTTTATTAAAGATTTATTGCTTTCTCATTTGAGTTTAAGAACAGTGTTAATAAAGACACCATTCACGACAAACCCAACTTCCAATTCAATATTAAATATAAGGCTCTGAATAGAAATTCTATCGGCTTATATTCAATATCAAATTCTGAAACCAATAGATATCATATAGGGAATAACGATATCGATATCTTCCAAATTCCCATAATAATATTCGTATAATCACGGAATCCAATATCGAAATATTCTGAAACTATTTCCATTCAAATCCATTATAATATATTCATTAGAAAACTTTGGTTTTGTTAAAACCAATTCTAATTCCTTTATTTCTTTATAAAAGAAACTAAATCACTTTTCCTGGTAAAAATATCTTTTATCCTTGTAAACTTGGAATTTTCAATCCAAAACCATTCCAAATCATTTATTATGATTTTACATAATTTTCCCCTATTTTTATTTATTTAAAAATAGGTCGTTTCAACTAAACGACGTTTCAGGTCGTTTAACGTCCCTGGCACTGTTTTTATTTAAATTTAAATTTGACATTTCTCTAAATCTAACCGTTGGATTTCAAATCTCATATCTTTCGAAAGCTCTTTTCGATACAAATCCGTAGGTTCCGGTTTCAGGAAAATCCGATGGTCGGATCTCCCGCTACGTCCAATCGAAGTCAATGGTCGAAATTCGTGAACGGTAGCGGCGCGACGCGTTCTATTCAAACCATTATATATATATATAATATATAACACCGATTTCCTTTCTAAACATATTTTATAAAACGTTTATAAATTCATTTTAAAAATGATTCCAACTTTCATTTCAATTTTAAGTTAAAATTGAATAACCTATATTATTATAAGTTCATAATAATATTCCTTTCAGAATATAGTATTTTGAAATCCATTTCATTTCAAGATTCATTCTAAAATGAATAAAATCGATATAGAAATCCGTTCGAGTTAAAATGGCGCAAATATACTTAACTCGGCTTTATACATTTCTATATTTTCGTGTCCATCCAAAATCGGGCAACAAAACCATATTTTGATTATATACTATGTCCATCCAAAATCGGACATCCTATTCATTCTTTAATCTTTTTGTGTCCATCCAAAATCGGACATCAAAACATTCTTTCCAAATTGGAATGAGACCCAATCAACTACCATATAATTTTAGTTATATGGATGTCATACATCGCATGTATTGAATAAAAAACAGTCATTCAACATCCAAACAACCAAAGTGCACTCTACAACTAATCACAAGGGAGATGTTTGATCAGAATATCATCCCAAGACCCATGTGGGGTTTCAACCAACAAAAATATAAATATTTGTGCACTTGGGCGACGTGTGAAAATTATCAACCCAATCGATATCACAAAAATAGGCGAGCATAAACAAGTCAGTCAACTTGCAAATGGATGTGTATTCCTATTTTTAACTTTCCAATAAATTATTTTATTTATCGTAGTTATAAGTTAAAAATAATATTTTAACTTACTAAATTTTCCTAACACTTTTTATAAAATTTCGGCAGTATAACGGTGCGATACTAGAACAGGAATAAGGTCTAGCCCTATCTCTCGCCTAATAATAGCTCGCGCCATGTACATACTAATTCTAATCAATTCTATTCACACCCAACATCCAAATTCAATCAAAACCCTATTATACTATAATCAACCAATCAATCAAACCCAACAAACAACCAAACAACCATGGTTTAACATAAAATAGTGTCGGGGGCTACTAAGCCCCGTCTGCAACCTAAGTTTATAATAACATAAACGTAAAACTTGAGTGAGAAAAGTTCTCAACTTGGGGTTCCACTCCGCCATTCTTTGATCTTTGATCCTATCACATTCCTACGTTAAAAATCATATTTTTAACCAATCAATAATTTTCCTTAGCACGACTATTTTATAAATATTATACATAGGCCGGAAATTATATTTTTAGCATTCTAAAAATATTTTCATATCTACGATAAAAATCCTATCTTTATGCAACTAAAAATCATAGCTTTATATACATAAAAACTATTCCTTTTCATACATAAAAAATCATATTTTTATGTCATTAAAAATCAAAGCCTTATGTCATTAAAAAAACCAAACCTTTAGGTTATAAAAAAACCAAACCTTTAGGTTATAAAAAATCCAATCTTTAGATTATAAAAATCCAATTTTTTATATGATTAAAAATCTAAACTTTACTAAACTAAAGATCTAATCTTTATTCGATTAAAAATCTAATCTTTTCTAAAATAAAAATCTTACCTTTACCTTATATAAAAATCTCGCCTTTATGCATATAAAAATCCTATCTTTAAAGGATTAAAAATCATAGCTTCATTCAAATAAAAATTATATCTTTATTCAAATAAAATCAAAGTTTTGGTCACATAAAAAATCATATCTTTATGTGTAAAAATCTGATCTTTCATATAATTAAAAATCGAAACTTGATTAAAAATCCAAACTTTACTTGATTAAAAATCTAAGCTTGATTAAAATAAATCTAGGGAAACTTACAATGATTTTTCCTTAGAGTTCTAGTCGTCGGAGGGGAAGAATAGGCTGCTCGCGACTGGAGGAGTTTCCCGTCGTAGCTAAGGCTCGCGCGGGTCGGGGAAGATGGTCGGGGTGGCGGCGCAGGCAGGGCCTCACGCCGGGAGGTGGCGCCGGAGTTGTGGATGCTTCTCAAGGGTATCGCGCTCAGGTGGACATCGATTGGGGGGTGTTTCTGGCTGTGGGGGTTTGGGGAAGAAGTGCGCAATCAGTGAGGGGAGTGACCTTCATGGACGGCGGCGCGCTTGAGTCGCAGGCGGCAGTGACCGCGGAGGGTGGACGGGGTATCGCGGGTCGATTTCCCCTTTTCGATTTTCTTTGATGCGAGAATAGTGACGGAGGGGGGGGGAGGAGTTGAAGTATAATATATATTCTTCTTTTTTTAATTCTTAAAAATTGATTTTTTATTCGAAGCCCGAATCACCCCCAACGACTTTCGCCCCTAGCTAAATACCCCTATTCCGAACACAATGGGATATGTATTGTAAGCCGGTTGAGATGTTTCGATAGGTTTTTATCAAATTTAAAATATAAAATAATACGCCTTTTAAATTTGAATTCAATGTACATTTTAATTTGCTAGGGTCACATACTGACTCCAAAAATTCCAGAAAAATAAATCTGGCTTTGTTTTGACGATACGGTCCCACAGGAACTAGTTTCATCGATTTCTGATTCCGTTTACAAAATGGCTCTTTTTCAGTCGATTAAATTTACAATTGAAAATGTAGTCGCCTTTAAGTGTGTCACGCTCACATATTAGTTCCAAAAATTATGAATTTTGGAATCTAGCGATAATATGACATTCCGAATCCATAAAAAGTGGTTTCGTCGAATTTGGACGTCGTATGCAAAATTTCCATTTTTAAAGGCTTATAAATTATTAAAATATATATAAAATTCCATAGCGATTATTCTGAAATTTCATTTTAGTCGTAAATTACAATTTCTAAAGTGAAATCTAAATTTCTTACATTCTTTCGATAGATTTAGTTAATACGTTCCTAACATTTTCAGTTTTATCCAATTCTGACTTCTATTGAGTTTTGTATATTCATTCAAAGTTTAAAATCGAATTTTAAAACTACCGCGCCATTTCAGGCTCGTAATATGAATTTATATTAATTTATAAACTTAAATTTAGTTTTAGATAAACTTTTAGTCATTATTATTTAAAATATTAATTTTAAATATCCAAAATTCACTAAAATAGCCAAATTAAAATTTTTAAATTGGCTCTGAAATTCCGGGTTGTTACACGCTTCCTCAAATATACATGTAAATTTTGGGATTCTTTTTTGTACTGCTTTACTTTTCATATGAGATTTGCACAAAAACTAAAATTTTGGTCACTTGCGTTTTATTATATTTAAAATATCTATTTTTATATAAAACAAATATTCAAACATAAGTAAATTGTCATAACCAAATTCATGTTTTTGCATATATCGAATAAAATGAAAAAAAAGTAAATTGGGCCAAATATTTAAATTTTGAAAAGATTTTTTTTAGAATGACATTTGAAAAAAGTTTCAAAATACATTTTGCGAAAGCTTAAATGACTCAGGTCACTTTAAGACAAAGAAGGAAGTTGGTTATGTAGAAAAATGCAAAAATCGAAACCACACGCAAACCAAGAATAAATTTTAGCTTAAAAATGAATAAACACTAATAAATATACCCATGACGAAACAATACAAAACTTGTGCTTGCTAAAATTTATCTACCATAGAATTCTATTATGTCCAGCAACAAAACAACTGTTAGTTAGATAAGAAAATTGAGATTCCATTTGTGATTCAAATTACAAATAAGCGCGAATGACAACCAATATTTCAAAACAACGAAACATCACTAATCGTCGTGCAAATTTCAAATACAACATACTAATAGTTACAAGCACACTACTATAAGAGAACAAAGATAAAATGCTGAAAACTGAAAGATACACACGATACACAAGATAACGCCTACAGGTTACGAGAAGGTCGAGCTCTGGGGCTGGAACTCGACCCGTTGCCATGTCCTCTCTATGATCGCAGCAAAGAAGAAATATATCCAATCACATGTGCTTGTCAATGCTACTCCCTGCGAACCTTATTATGCTCGGCCCGGATCTGGCGGAGAGCGGCAAGCTCTGAGCTCTCCTAGCCGGCTGCGCCTGGTTGCTGCTGCTGCCGGACTAGAGCTGGAAACTACTAACTATTTAACTAGTTATTAATGATTAAATGTTATTTATTAGTTATTATTTATTTATAGTAATTATTAATGTAATTAATAGTTTTTTATGTTGATAATTAATTATTTAATATACTACTAAATAGTAAATTAACTATTATAGATTAAATATTAAACAATAATGAATTATAGTAATTATAAATTAATTAAATGTTAAAAATTGATTATCAAATATTAATTCTTAAAATTTAATTATTAATTATTATTTATTTATTTAACATAACTTATATAAATTAATTGCTAAATGTACTTAACAAATAATAACTACAATCTACTAATTGTTACTAATTAACTATAAAATATTAATTAAATATAAACATAATTGTTGATTATTAACAATAATTTGTAATTATATATTAATAATATTTGATTATCATAAATTATAGACAATGACATACATAAGCCGTTCATTTACAATTATTAATTATATTTATAAATTATAAAAGTATTGCAACTAACATGATTTAGGGTTTGGAGTTTGGGAAATTTGGCTTCTAAGGTTTGGATTTGAGAGGAGAGAATAAGCGGTACTACAGAAAAAGATTTAGTGGGAAAAAAATTATAATCCCAACATAGGCGGGATTCAAAAATTTAACAACTGTGCCTTATCCTATTTTCTTAAGCAAGTAGCTTATTGTTTTACAAGTAATTAAATAATATGTCATTCACTATAATAACTAAGTAATTAATTTTAATTTTATTATTTTTGGAATTTAACTCAAGAGAATCCGACGAACGAATATCTTTTAATAAGAAATTAAGTTGTTTATGCCCATTTCTACTCATAGCACGTAATCACCAATTATAAATCATTATTTATGAATTATTAACTATAAACCACTGATTGTTGTATTTCTTAAATAAGAAATTTAAAAATCAATTTTATTCTAGCATTTGATTTTTATTCTGTTCATGCTCCAAAATAAGACCCAATCTTGGTTGCATCTAAATCTAAAAAGAAAGTAATATACTTATTTAATGATTATTATTTAATATTGATTATTAAATTTTTAGCAGTAATTTTAATAATAAAAATAATTATTAAATACATAACATAATTACAATTATAAAAAGTAACAGTAATATATTTCAAAGAATTAACATAAGCGTCCTTAACAAATCCCTTGGAAATATGCTGTAGAATAACTTCGACATATATTTGTTGGTAAACTACCTCCATTTGCAACGGAAATTAGCAGTGAAAATTTTCTAATAGTGAATGATACAATTTGTAATGGTTTAGCTATGGATAATGAAAGGTGACGGTAATACCTAAAAAAAACAGAAATAGAAACTCCTAAATATTACCCCTTGCAGATTTTGCGGAAAACCAAGGCTAAAAAAGCAATGGATTTTTCCACTACTAGAATCTACAGTTGTTTACAGCTTTTCTTATTGTGATATAATAAAGCTTAATCAAAAAGAATTAAATGAGAAGAAAGGTAATGGTTGATGGCCCATCTATTCATTATAATAAAATTATTGACTTCTTTTCTTCATTACATTTTACACTAAAATTTAAATTAAAAGTTTTGGAGCACTTTAATGTTGCTTGCGGCTTAAGAAGACTAGAAAAGAAGATTAAAGCAAAGAGAGCTAGAAACATCATTCACCTAAGCATATGTAATGATTAATTTATTTTGCAATTTTTTTCTTAATAACTTACTCACAGTTGAATTAACAATGAATTTCCCCCATAACAACTCTCAGCTTATTATGAAAAAGTTACAAACTTGTTTTTCTTATGCCTCCTCATAACAACTCTCAGGTTTACCTTAGAGAAAGCATATGTATGGAAGTGGTCATGTTTGGTTTTCCTTTTTGTTCTCTCATGCTCCGTATTGATGGTGATTCACTATACGGTAGTCATCGTACTTACATCCTATCTTGTTTCCGTTGTGAGTTTAGTTTTATAATACTCTGATTATGCTCATGCCTATTATCGTAGGTACCAGATTTACACAATCCGTTCTTGGTTGGGTTCGAGTTTCAATTTTGTTGAAATCCGGGCACAGAAATTGTAACAACCCGGAAATCCGAACCAATTTAAAATTTTTATTTTGGCTATTTTAACGAATTAGGAATATTTAAAATGGATATTTTAAATAACAATGACTTAAAATTTATTTAAAACAAAGTTCGGGAGATATAAATTTAAATAAATTATATTATGAGCCGGAAATGGCGCGGTAGTTTGAAATTTCGATTTCAGATTTCCAGAAAATATATAAAATCCAATATAAGTCGGAATTGAACGAAACAAGAAATCATAGGATCGGATTAACCTTATCTTTGTAAAGAATTTAAGAAACTAAGATTTCACTTTATAAATCGTAAGTTATGAGAAAATCAAAATCCAGAAAAGTTGCTATGGAATTTATATATATTTTTATATATAAATTTCATATATAGAAGCCCTTAAAAAGTGAGATTTTGCAAACGACTTCCGAATTCGACGAAACCACTTTCTATGGATCCGTAATGTCAAATTATTCTTAGGGTCCAAGTTTCGGAATGTTTGGAACTAGTATGTGATCGCAGCACAAATAGGGGCACCTTAAGTATTCGTCGTAAATTCAATCGATTAGAAAAAGGCCATTTTACGAACGAGCTCAGAATTTGACGAAACCAGTTCCTATGGGACCATATCGTGAAAACATAGCTTGGTCTATTTATCTGAAATTTCTGGAGCTAATTTGTGAGCGTGGTAGAATTAAACGCAGTCTGCAAATTCAATGTAAATTCGATTGACTGGAAAAAATCGATAAGAGCTTTGTTTCCAACGGTTAAGATCGGGAATGATAATCCACGGTGGCCAGGATCGATGGAGGAAAGTTGCGCGTTCATGGGTGGTTTTCGTGGCCAATGGGTACACCGAGTTCACCGGTGGTTAGGGCGAGGGTGTAGGGCGGTTGTGGGTGTCGTATTGTGGTGATGGATGGTGGAACGGCTGACCGTGGAGGTGCAGATATTGGCGATCTGGAGAAATCAACGATGGGTTTCCTGAAGCGGACAAACGACAGCAACGAGAAAAGGAAAGGGAAGGATTAAGCTCGTTAATTTCGGTGATTAGCGGCTAACGGTGGATTAAGGGCATGATTAAGGTCTAATTACAGTGATTAGCTTAATGTTGTAATTAAAGGATAATTTTTATTTCAATTATATGATCGATGTATAAAAATTAGCATATCTCCTTCAAACGAGGTCGGAATCTGACGATTTCAGTTGCGTTGGATTCGCAACGTCGAACACTACGTTCTGGAAGAGACCAGAGAATATTTGGAGCATCCTAGAATTTTATAAAAATTCGAATCCATTCGGAACGGAAAATCAAAAATAAAACTGACGGAGTGGAAAACGAATGTGAGAACATCTCACTCAAATCACCTGCACCGTTACTTATTTTATAACCGTATATCTGAACTATTTTACGTCGTCCACAGACCATGGACGACTTGTTTGCTTGTACTGTGCTGTGACTGTTATTTTTTATGTTTGATATGTTAGAAAATATACTCATTTGAATATTTCAACAGTGAAAACAGACAAGTTAGGAAAATATATTCGTAAATATGTTTGAACAGTAAAAACGGACAAGTTAGGAAAATATATTCGTATATATATTTTTGAACTGTGAAAATGAAATATACATTCATTTACGAATCGGACGATTTGTTTATGTACACCAACTTTTCTGATATTGATTGGAACGACAGAATTTTACACGTCGCCCAACTACACAAGTAAAATTCGTATTTGTTGATTGAAACCCTACACAGGTCTTGGGATGATATTCTGATCACACAAATCCTAAGTGAATCGTACAGAGCACTCTGGTTGTTTGGATGTTTGATGATTATTAAATCATCATTATATATTGAATATATGCGATGTATGAAATCCATATAATTAAATTTATATGGTGATTGATTGGGTCTCATTCCATTTGGAAACAACGATTTTTGATGTCCGGTTTTGGATGGACACGAATATACTTAAATCTATTTAAGTTGAGTTGGGTAGACATCGCCATTTGAACTCGAACGGATTTGTACATCGATTTTATTCATTTTAGAATGAATACGAAAGTGAATTGGATTTCGAAATAAAATATTTCGAAATGATTATCATTTAAATTTGATAATGATTTTGAGAATTCCATTTTGATTAAAAATTGAACTGCAAGAAGGAATGGTTTTCAAAAAGGAATTTATAACATTTTATAAAATACGTTATAAACGGAAATAGTTGAAACATATATATATATTAAATATATATATATAATGGCTCGAATAGAACGTTTCGCGCAGCGACCGTTCGCGAATTTCGACCACTCACTTCAACTGGACGTTGCGGAAGATCCAACCGTCGGATTCTTCTGAAAACGGAACCTACGGGTTCGTATCAAAAAGAGCTTTCATATGAGCATAAGAGAATTCAAATCCATCAGTTAGATCTTGAGAAATGTCAACTTCAAATTTGGACAAAAACAGCGCTAGTGACGTTAAATGACCTGAAACGTCGTTTAACTGAAAAGGCCTATTTTTAAATAAATAAAAATAGGGAAAAATCATGAAAAATCATAACAAATGATTTGAAACGATCCTTGGATGAAGTATTCCAAGTCAAGATGATAAAAGAGATTTTTATCAGAATAAGTTATTTATCAACTTTTATAAAGAACTGGAAGAAGAGAAATGGTTTTAACGTAACCAGAGAATTTCCAACATATAAATTGAAACGGATTAGAATGGAAATTATCTTCGGATTTTCCAGCATTGGATTCCGTAATTATACGGATATGATTGAGGGAATTTGGAAGATATCGATATCATTATTCCCGATATGATATCTGCCGATTTCAGAATTTGATATTGAATATGAGTCGATATAATTTCCATTCAGGATCTTATATTAAATATCGAATTAAATATGGGTTCGTCGTGAATGGTATCTTGAATAATATCGTTCTTAAACCCAGTCGAAAAAGCATAAATCTTTTAACAAAGATTCAAAGAGATTTTCCAGTTAACAAATACAATTGGAATAAAATGGAATATGATTTTGGATTTATCGGGAGCGGTGTTTTAAAGGACATTCGTTCTTCAATCCAAGCAAAGGCGCGATTAATCCCCAAATCATGAACAATCATTAAACAAGGATTTTGCATATTAAACTGAGAGTTTAATAAATCTCTAAACAGAATGAAAAGGAGAACAATCATCAAACAAGGATTTTGCATATTAAACTGGGAGTTTAATAAATCTTTAAATAGATTCAAAAGAGAACAGGGTAATTAAAATTACCGAATTCATGTAAGGATAGAGAATGGAGTACCACCAGTTTTACTCCAAGCGATAGTTAAATCTTTAAATAGATTTGAATGTCAAACGGTAATTAAATTTTACCGTCAACACAGTGGGTGTTAGATATGGAATACCACCAGTTTTATTCCATGGCATGAATAGGTTGGGATTGGGAAATATAATATATGTTCACTTCGATAAGATTCGCTAATCCCGACTAGCATTGATAAACCTTAACATGGTTTAGACAAGAAAAGATAAAACAAATCTTTTGACATGACATCGAGGCAGATCAAAGTATAAGTTTAAATGAACTTATCTTTGATAAAATTAATGGGAACCTTTCCCAAGCAAATCCTGAATTGGAATGAGACATATGTTGAGTTTGATAACACTTGATTATTAGACATGCAAGTTATTTCGGAAAGGCCGGGTTTAACCCATTCTGAGTAACTCACACGACGATTGAAGTCGACAATTAAGACGGTGGTTCAAGACTGGGAAGCCTTCACATCAAATGGATGATTATCTATTATCTTGATTGGGCTGTACACCCAAGAAGATGGAAAAACGGTGATCATCCAAATGTACTTGGAGATCGACTGGACATGCGAGGACCTCCCTCCAAATTGGAGGTGCCTCCGGTTTCGTTCCGACCCAGAACGAACTTGCAAATGGATTGTATGTCAGACATTGTATTTCATTACCATATTGTTGATCTCTGCTAAATATATTTCTGTCTAGTGGAGGGGAATTATTCCCTTACTCCACTCTTCTCTGAGACAATCTGATGTTGGTTTCGACTTTCGGGATTGATACTTAGGGGTTATATATTGGTAGATGATCGATGATATGGTATGGAAGGACAGTGTGACATGCCAAGAAGCATAGATCAAGGCTTATTATTGAAAAGAAGAGTCTTGTGGTAGATGATCAAAGCAAAGCTGTAATATAACGCCGCAATATAGCACCAACCAAGACCTCTTGTTGAAAAAGACAAAGTCTTGTCATCAATGATCAAAGCACAACTTTAATATAACGCCGCATTGCGTTATAGCACCAAACAATACCTCTTGTTGAAAAACAAAGTCCTGTCGTCAATGATCAAAGAGCAGCTTGGATATAGCGTTGCTTTGTGTATAGCGTGAATTCACGAACTTCACACCTCGGTATGAGGCGCAAACAGGATAGGACTGCAGGGAGAACGCACGTTTCTTTCTAGCTCAAAAAGTGGCGTCAGTGCACTAGTTCCAGGCCTGACGAGTTTGACTTATGTGGTTGTTACATTTCGAGGTGCCTCACTCATTTCGGTCTTATAAGCCGATTCATTCAAGCGATCAACAGATTGACCGTCATCATAGTCTCATAAAGACTAAGAGTCTCACAAAGACTCCTCATAGGTCCGACAGGACCGGGAAACGTGTGATTCAGAAATACTAATCCACTAATGTATGTGTGGACCGGCCCTGAAGCATCCAAGGGTTGCCCAGAGCGCGTAATCCTGAGGCATTTTCTAGAGTGTCTCGAATCGGGAGGGGAAGATCCTTAGCCCAGACTCATGACAGAATCCAATTTCCAATACGACATCATACAGTATTATTTATATAGCCTAGTACTGACAACATAGTGGGATGGGGCATTCATGTCGTCTAAGATTGATACTTATGATTGCAAGTGTTTTAAAAACACTTAAACACTAGTCAATAACACTAATTAATACGTTGTATTGTATTAAGCATATTTGGCCATTATAAGGTAAAACCCTATCCTCTGGTTTGTGTTTGCATTGTGTGATAGGACCTGGGTCTTATAATGGCTTCATTGTATTTATTTAGCATTACGCTGTTATTTAGGCACTAGTATTCTTGGGAGGAAACCCGTTCCGTGACATACGGCGTGGTCCCTTGAATTACTCAACAATTAAAACCATAAGTTAATAGCTGTTTTTAGTTCTCACACCAGTTACATGACTGACCTGGAGTTTATTGTTTTAACCTAAACTCTGGGTGCCCTTATTTTCCACACGGGCAGCTAGTAGTTTTGGTTTGCAGGTTACTCATTTTTACAGGATCCAGACCTACAGATGGAGTTATATCCGAGAAGCTTTGTACCCATTTATTTTATCCATTTGTGTTATTATTTTCCGCTGCTATGTATATCAAACTCTGAAATGTAAAATGTGTAACATTCATTTATACTCTGTATATTCTGTATTCTGATGGGAAATTGTTGTAATAACAATGAAATGTTCTTCTGTTTACGTTCCGATGTGTCGTGTTCTCAATTCTATCCGCGATTTCTCGCAAGGGGGATTTCGGGTCGTCACAGAAATGTTCAGGTTGTTAAAAAATTTATTTATACTTTTATACATAAGTGGAATATTCGATTTGTTTTATTTTTGAGAGCCATATATTGTTAGAATAGTTATGTAACATCCCGTATTCCTACGGTATAATAATTAATTTATTTAATTATTAAATATTGATTTAGTGATATTGAGAAATTGAATTAAATAATATTGAAAATTTAATTAATATTTATAATGGATAATAAATTATAAATGTCGAAATAGTCGGAAAGAGCGAAATTCACAATATTTTGTGAATTGGATAGTGTAAGAGAATTGGTTGAGTTTAGATTCGAATTATAATAACGAATCTATTTCAAAAACGACGTTAGAACATATAATTTATAATTATATATAAAACGAGCGCGTAACGACGCTGTAGTTCGCAGTTTGGCGATTCGAACTTTAACTGAATATACAAAATCCGTTTTAAGTCGGATTTCTATGAAATAAGAAATGTTGGAATCTGTTCAACTATGTTTTTCCAAGGAAAGAGAAAAATCGAGATTTCGTCGTATAGATTGTAAGTTATGTCCAAATCAAATTTCCAGAAAAACGCTATGGAATTCCTTTATAATTTATAACGTTTTATTTACGTTATAAAAAGTTTTAGTATAAAATTGAATATCGATTATCCAGAATGTATATTCTGGAGCTGCATGATATTGTATGTGAATAAATACGATAATGTTTATTTATTAATATTTATTTAATTGTTTTTAAATATATTAATATTTAATTAGTTTATTTAGGGCCTTGGAAAATAGCATTTTTGCAAACGACCTCGGTTTTCGACGAAACCAATTTTATTGGATCCAGAATATTAAATCATTGTTGGATTTCAATTTGCATGATTTTTAGAGTCAGTATGTGGCCGTACAGATTTTTAATGTGAAGTACAGTCGTTATATGTGGCTTTTAAAATACGCTGTGTGAGCAAACGGAGACGGAATTCGACGAAACAAGTTTCATTGTATCCGAAATGTCGAACTCTAGTTGTATGTCCATTTTCATGATTTTTGGATACTATATGTGATTTACTATATGTGATTACAGGAATTTTTAAATCAAGAATACATATAGAAAATGATTAGTACGAACTAAGCTAAACATCTAACCCTATAAATACCCCTTTACAACTTCACTAAGACCTAATTCCATCGATCAAAGAACATGGCGGCCGCCAAAACACTTTCTCCCTTTCATCAAAAATTCGCAACTTCTAAATTAGAGAAAAGATCCAATAAAACCCTATAAATTCTAAGATGTATACGTATCCATTCCTGACCTCATTCTCTTTATGCTCGGGTCCATTTGAGCGAGTTCGATGCAATGTTTCTCGCAGGTTTACACACAACGCTTGCCTAGGGTTGCAGAAATATATCAATGGAGGCGCTTGGTTGCTAAAGAGCTCGTGGATATTTCTGTGTATTGCAGCAGTGGTTGAAAGACTGAACATGGCCTGTGGTGTTTGATTTTCGACAAGGTGGGGCTGTTGGAGTTTTCGTTTTAGGATGGAAGGCTATGTTTTGTGCGGAATGGAATACGCTGGAGGAAGGAGTAAAAGGAGCGGGCTGATAGAGATAAAAAGGGTATACGGGCTGAGCAGTAGGGGGATAACGTATGCAATAGGCAGTCGAAGATGGAATTTGTGGAAATAAAAGGGGGATACGACAGTGGCTTTGTTGAAGCCTTGGAGAAGTGAGCAACTCAAATGGGGAAGAAGGGCTTTTAGGCACGTTATGATGGGCTGACGTGATTTCAAATAAAGTTTTGTTTAATGATAAAATGGGTGGTTTGAAGCTTCTGAAGTTAGTAAATAAGGAGCGATGTATTTCAGAGATCGGGGAAGGAAGATGAATACCGTTCATTACGGGCCTAGATATGAGAAAATGGGCTGACAAACATAAGTGTGAGGCCCAAAACTATTTTAATTAATTTAAGTTATGTTTTTTTAATAGTGTACCAACTTGTATAAATCATATATTGATCATACTGTATAAGAATTCCGCGAAACAACATCCTTTGGAACGGTATCAATGAATACTACGAACCGTGAAGTCTGGGAGTGAATTGGTGCTGGTTACAATTAATAGCGAAATAAATTGTCGGATCAGAATCAACGACCGTAACACGTTATTTAACGGTTAACGGACAATGTGAGTAAAACTCACTAACTCTGCAGTTTATATTTTTATAAATATAATCTAGTTATGATAAATAATGATTTATTTCTATGTGTTGATTGTTTGGACTGTTAAATAGATTGGTTGATAATATAGATATAGTTATATATATAAATCGTCAATCAAATATTGATTCTGTGTATCAGTTTATTTCATGTTGAAATGAAATTGATGTTATTTATATTGTGTAACATCTGCGGATGCAGGGAAACAGGTTGGAGGAACATGACTGGGCTCCTCAACATTTATTTTACTGTTTTCATATATTGTGATATATGATGTGATTTATAATCTGTTATTGATTATATGTGTTTGGATGATATTGATCATGGTTATTTGGTATTTTAAATACCATAAGAAATACTAGAATGTAGAAAGGAAATTTTTAAAGTATATATTGAAAATAGAATTATAAAAGGAATATTTATTTAGAAAATAAATAGAATTAATAAAGGAATATTATTTAGAAATTAAATAGAATTATAAAAGGAAGTATTGTATAAAATGAATAGGATTTTATAAAAGGATATTTGGAAAATAAATATCGAATTAGAGTTAATCGAATAGAAAATTCAAGTGATCGATCACGGAAAAATCACGTGATCTGTCGAGTGTGACACGAGGTTTTGAAGTGATCTGACACTTGAAAAATCACAGAATTTGGCAAGTGATCGGACACGGAAAAATCAAGTGACCGGACGTGTGCGGCACGAGGTTTTGAAGTGATCTGGCACTTGGCAAATCACAGAATTTGGCAAGTGATCGGACACGGAAAAATCAAGTGATCGGACGTGCGCAGCATGAGGTTTTGAAGTGATCTGGCACTTGGCAAATCACAGAATTTGGCAAGTGATTAGACACGGAAAAATCAAGTGATCGGACGTGCATGGCACGAGGTTTTGAAGTGATCTTGCACTTGGCAATCACAGAATATGGCAAGTGATCGGACGTGAAAAATAAAGTGATCGGACCGACATTTCGAAGTGATCTGAGGGTTGGATCACGGGATCTGGATGTGGGCAAAAGAAGTGATCTAGCAGTGATCTGCCAAATCAATTCAAGTGATCTGGAAGTGATCTGCCAAGTTATTTCAAGTGATCTAGCAGTGATCTTCCAAATCAATTCAAGTGATCTGGTAGTGATCTACTAATCAAATAAGAGTTAAACGAATTAGATTTAATTGAATATTAGTAATTTAATTAGAGTTAATCGAATATTAGTTATTCAAATAAGAGTTAATCAAATTAGAGTTAATCGGATATTAGTTATTAGAATTAGAGTTCAACGAATTAGAGTTAATTGAATATTAGTAGTTCAATTAGAGTTAATCGAATATTACTTATTCGAACAAGAGTTAATGAACTAGAATTAATCGAATATTAGTTATTCGAATAAGAGTTAAGCAGTAAGAGTAAATCGAATATAGTTATTTCAAATAAAGTTAAAACAGACATATTTATTCAGAAATAGAGTTAAATCAGCCATAGTTATTCAGAATGAAGTTAAATCGAATATTAGTTATTCGAAATAGAGTTAATTGAATATTAGTTATTCGAATTAGAGTTAATCGAATAAAAGTTAATCAAATAAGGGTTAATCAAATAGAGTTATTCAAAATGAGTTAATCGAATATTAGTTATTCGAATAAGTGTTAATCAAATAAAGTTAATCGAATATTAGTTATTCGAGTAGAGTTAATAAAAAAAGTTTATTCAAATGAGATATTATCGAATATCGTTTATTCGAAGAGAGATAATCGAATCTAAGTTATTCGAAGAGAGATAATCGAATCTAAGTTATTCGAAAATAAATTAATCGAATATTAGTTATTTGAAAGAGAGTTAATCGAATAGAAATTACTTGAAAGGGAAGTATACGTCGAATTCGATCATATCGAATTCGGGAAAGTACTATTTACTTTCCGGGTTTTAAATCAAGACTTAGTTATTTACTAAGCAATTAGTTGTCTGTTTATTTATTCAAATTAGGAAATAGAAGTTATAGTTTTAGCTAGATATTTCAGAAGTAGGGTTTATAACGTTATAGTTATAACCAATGTTTTTCATAAGAGAAGTGGATTCGTAAACTAGAATCCGAGAAATTGCATAAGCAATGATTGTTAATATTAGAGCGTTGAGCTTTGTCTATTGCAAGGTTAAGAACATTGTTCAGTTAAGGTCTGAGAGGTAATTATACTCCAACTTGATTGACTTCAAAATTAACTAAGGAATAGTTGAAGTTCGGTAGCAAAGGTTAGTTAGAGATACAGTTAAGTAATAAGCGATTAATGTATTAAGCAGCCGTAACAATGTTTTATACAACGTTCTTTTGAAATTCATATAAATGAGTTCTGGAAACGTTTTCCAAATATAATCAGCTATGTTTTCTAAACATAGAAAATGAAATGTTTTAATTATAAAAAAGTAAGAAATGGAATTAAGCTAGATTAGAAACTAACTGGAGATTAGTTAAGTTGAGTAGTTCCTATGTGACGATCTGATGTTGGTTTCGACCTTCGGGATCGATACTTAGGGAATTGTTCTCTTACTAGTTCACAGTAAGGGACTGATAGTTGTGGAAGAATAGTGATACGTAAATAAGCTATGGAAATGTTTTCCAATGTTATTAATATATATTTTCTAAACATAGAAAATAACGAAATATGTATGTATATATATATATATATATGATGATGATTGATCGATATATACTCCATTTGGAAATAGGATCGTTGTTTGTACACATGTTTCCATTTGATAGTTAAATCACTGACTATCAAAGTTTTTGACCATTTTTCTGTTGTTAATACGGAGAGACTGGTTGGATTATTATCCGAGAACCACTCCTAATTGGCATAAACGTTGCAAATCAAGTATGCCGAATATAACCGAAGACGGAGTAAAGTGCAAGGACTGTTTTGTTAATCCTAGGTAGAAATTTCCTAAGACTGATTTACGGAATAGTACCTTCGGTTTGTCCAGTCCCAGGACGAACGTATATGGACGAAAGTCTAACAGAGTATTCCTAACGAATCATATATGTTTACCTCTTCAAACGTATTACGTTTGGTGGCGGAGAAATTCGTTTCTCTTAGCTTTATACCCGTGATACCTTTAAGGAAATCGATAATGATTTGGCGGGTACGACGATGTGGTATTCAAAGTAAACGAAGATAAGATATGTGAAAACGGTAAGTATGGCCTCTAGCCTAACAACCGGTAAATGACAAAAATTGGGCAGGCAGCATGGCTATGTGCGTAGCTCCCATTAGGGTGTATAATCACCTATCTAGAGAATATTCATTTGCTTCTTTAATCTATTTTGATGCTATCCCTTATCGAGAAACGGTTGCTGATCCCAACCGTTGGAGATATACATTCGCTACACTCAAGAGAAAATAGTGGGCGGTCATGTGTGGCCGAGTTGCAAGATGTTCTTGTTGAACTCGGTGTATTCTCCTCTAGAGATACACTATCGGCAGGTGGTTCCATACCTTTTCATAGTCGGAAATCCATTACCCAATAAGCGCCCGCGGTTTTGATTGTATACTATGTATGTGGAACATGAGATGCAAACGTTCTGCTAGATTGATATCTATTTGTATTTAGACATTTTTATAATATCAGAATGATATTGTTTTCAAAGATGTGTTGGATTATCGTAAGGTAAAAGCCATCCATGTTTATGTGTGGATTGGTCTTACGATTATTCTTTCTTTTAAAAGGATTTTAAAAGTTAAACCAAGTGTTTGGATTTTATTCACACCAGTCCCATGACAGACCCAGAGTTTATTTTTGTTTTGTTTTACCCTAAACTCTTGGGTGCCCAAATTTGTACGGGTAGCCAAGTAGTCGGGATTTTACAGATATACTTGAGGAGCTTGGAACATGCGGCTTAAAGATCATATAGCTATTATTATTTCCGCTGTGTTGTAAGTGTTGTATTATGATAAGTGTTATTGTATACATAACAAGTTTTATTTCAAGGTTATGTTATACTTTATTCATTCCGCTGTGAGATTCGTGTTACTCTGATGATGTATGTTCTTCTTCTTCTACTATTCTAATTTTCTATCTTATCTATTCTCACCCTCTAACTTCTTTCATCAACTATCCGAAATTTCCGACGCTTGAATGTTCGATATGGTGTTATATGTCGAATTTTTTAAGTCGAAAATTTTTCAGGTCATTACAGTTGGTATCAGAGATGAAGGTTAAGTTATTACCTTGGCTCTGTGGCGTAACTCGATAGAGATAGGGTTAGTAATAGCCTAGATTGAGTTTGAGTGTATATATATGAGCGTGTGTTTGTTATTCAATATAAAATGGCTTTATATTGTGGTGATTTATTGGTTGAGAGGCTTATAAATTCTGGACGATCAGTTTGATCCACTGTATCGGTAGGACTTTATAAAAACTTGAATACGATGAACCGACATGGTATGTTTTTGAAAAGAATAAATGGAATAGTTTTACCCGAAATATACTTTGTTATAGAAGAAATATGTCTTGAAATTATTATAGTATATTTGATGTGTTGATTGTTATTATAATCGAATGATATTACAAAACGTGAACTGGTTATAAATAATAATCAGGATTCATATAAGTGAAATATATGAAAACATATGAATTAAATATATAACCATTTTAAAATCTTGGGAGATTTTAATTTTTTTTACAAGTATTGTAAAGGATATTTTGAATTGATTTCAAAATGGAAGTGTTTGAGACATGGTTTTGAAAGTGATATAGTATTGAACTCACTTTGGTCGCTGGAAAATAATTCCGATGATGATCCGAACATCATCGGTGTTCATTTTCAAGTTCTAAGTGACAGATTGCTACCATAAATTTTGTTTTTGAATTGTTTTGAGGAAACAAGAGTTTAGAAATTCAAAGGTTTTGAATTGGTATAATGATTTCAAATTGACTTGAAATAAAACCCAGGGATTTGAAACTTGTTGGAATTAAATTTACTTATAAAGTTAAATAGAATGAGATAGTAAAAATAAGTAAATTAGAATTTAACTTAAACCAAGTTAAATAAAATTGGATTGCGAGATAAGAATCTAGAATTATGTTCAGTTGATAATTTAAGAACTTGGAATTTGATATTGGAGTTTGAATGGAATTTGACTTTGATATATGTGAATGATTGGGTTTGAGGATAAAACTGATTGGAGTTTGATAAGATGACATTGGTATATGCTGAATTGACAGCAGATGGAAGGATATAACGATATGCCCGACAAAAAGGTACAAGTTTATATTTATATTGGGTGTGAGATTTTTATGAGCTGAATTGGCAAGCCGCTTGGCTGTTTGATTTTCTTTTGGATTGGAGAGGCCTAGAGAGGCGAGTTTTGGTTTTTCATATTGACCAGTACAAATGAGGTTATGGCGAAATTTTCCGAAATTTACGGCAATAGAAAATTTTCAGAATTTTTGGAAATTTTAGTTAATCGGAATTAATTAATAATTTAATTGGAATTAATAGGTTCAGTTGAAATGGAAGTTAAGAAGTAAATCGGAAGATTTATAAATCTAGTTAGTAGAGTTGGTAGCATTTTCCTAGCTTAGCAATTTTGAGGACGAAATTATTTTAAGGGAGGAAGAATGTAACCTCCTGTATTTCTACGGTATAATATTTAATTTATTTAATTATTAAATATCGATTTAGCGATATTGAGAAATTGAATTAAATAATATTGAATATTTAATTAATATTTATAATGGATAATAAATTATAAATGTCGAAATAGTCGGAAAGAGTGAAATTCACAATATTGTGTGAATTGGATAGTGTAAGAGAATTGGTTGAGTTTAGATTTGAATTATAATAACGAATCTATTTCAAAAACGACGCTAGAATGTATAATTTATATATAAAACGAGCGCGTAACAATGCGGTAGTTCGTAGTTTGGCGATTCGAACTTTAATTGAATATACAGAATCTGTTTTAAGTCGGATTTCTGTGAAACAAGAAACGTTGGAATCTGTTGAATTATATTATTCTAAGAAAAGAGAAAAATCAGGATTTCGTCGTGTAGATTGTAAGTTATGTCCAAATAAAATTTCCATAAAAACGCTATGGAATTCCTATATAATTTATAACGTTTTATTTACGTTATAAAAAGGTTTTAGTATAAAATTGAATATGGATTAATCTGAAATTTGAAATATCGAGTTATAAATCCAGAATATATATTCTGGAGCTGTATGATATTCTATGTGAATATATATGATAATATTTATTTATTAATATTTATTTAATTGTTTTTAAATATATTAATATTTAATTAGTTTGTTTATGGCCTTAGAAAATAGCATTTTTGCAAACGACCTCGGTTTTCAATGAAACCAATTTTATTGGATTCGGAATATTAAATTATTGTTAAATTACAATTTGCGTGATTTTTAGAGTCAGTATGTGGCCGTACGGATTTTTATTGTGAAATACAATCAATATATGTGGCTTTAAAAATACGATGTGTGAGCAAACGGAGTTGGAATTCGACGAAACAAGTTTTATTGGGTACGAAATGTCAAACTCTAGTTGTATGTCCATTTTCATGATTTTTGGATGCTATATGTGATTACAGGAATTTTTAAATCAAGAATACATATAGAAAATAATTAGTAGCTTACAAACTAAGCTAAACATCTAACACTATAAATACCCCTTTACAACTTCACAAAGACTTAATTCCACCGATCAAAGAAAATGACGACCGCCAAAACACTTTCTCCCTTTCATCAAAAATTTGCAACTTCTAAATTAGTGGAAAAATCCAATAAAACCCTATAAATTCTAAGATGTATACGTATCCATTCCTGACCTCATTCTCTTCATGCTCGGGTCCATTTGAGGGAGTTTGACGAAATGTTTCTCGCAGGTTTACACACAACGCTTTCCTAGGGTTGCAAAAATAAATCAATGGAGGTGCTTGGTTGCTAAAGTGCTCGTGGGTATTTCTGTGTATTGCAGCGGTGGTTGAAAGACTGAACATGGCCTGAGGTGTTTGATTTTCGACAAGGTGGGGCTGTTGGAGTTTTCGTTTTAGGATGGAAGGCCATGTTTTGTGCGGACTGGAATACGCTGGAGGAAGGAGTAAAAGGGGCGGGCTGATAGAGATAAAAAGGGTATACGGGCTGAGCAGTAGGGGGATAACGTATGAAATAGGCAGTAGAAGATGGAATTTGTGGAAATCAAAGAGGGATACGGTAGTGGCTTTTTTGAAGCCTTGGAGGAGCGAGCATCTCAAATGGGGAAGAAGGGCTTTTGGGCAAGTTATGATGGGATGACGTGATTTCAAATAAAGTTTTGTTTAATGATAAAATGGGTGGTTCGAAGCTTCTGAAGTTAGGAAATAAGGAGCGATGTATTTCATAGATCGGGGAAGGAAGATGAATATCGTTCATTACGGGCCTGGATATGAGAAGATGGGCTAACAAACATAAATGTGAGGCCCAAAACTATTTTAATTAATTTAAGTTAAGTTTTAATTTAATAGTGTACCAACTTGTATAGATCATTTATTGATTATACTGTATCAGAATTCCGCGAAACAACATCCGTTGGAACCGTATCAATGAATACTACGAACCGTGAAGTCTGGGAGTGAATTGGAGGTGGTTACAATTTATTGCGAAATAAATTGTCGGATCCGAATCAACGATCGTAACGCGTTATTTAACGGTTAACGGACAATGTGAGTAAAACTCACTAACTCTGCAGTTTATATTTTTATAAATATAATCTAGTAATGATAAATAATGATTTATTTCTATGTGTTGATTGTTTGGACTGTTAAATAGATTGGTTAATAATATAGATATAGTTATATACATAAGTTGTCAATCAAATATTGATTCTGTGTATCAGTTTATTTCATGTTGAAATGAAATTGATGTTATTTATATTATGTAACATTTGTGGATGCAAGCAAACAGGTTGGAGGAATCCGACTGGATTCCTCAACAATTATTTTACAGTTTTCATATATTGTGATATATGATGTGATTTATAATATGTTATTGATTATGTGTGTTTGGATGACATTGATCACGGTTATTTGGTATTTTAAATACCATAAGAAATATTAGAATGTAGAAAGGAAATTTTAAAAGTATATATTGAAAATAGAATTATAAAAGGAAAATTTATTTAGAAAATAAATAGAATTAATAAAGGAATATTTATTTAGAAATTAAATAGAATCATAAAAGGAAGTATTGTATAAAATGAATAGGATTTTATAAAAGGATATTTGGAAAATAAATATCGAATTAGAGTTAATCGAATAGAAAATTTAGGTGTTCGATCACGGAAAAATCATGTGATCTGTCGAGTGTGAAACGAGGTTTTGAAGTGATCTGGCACTTGGCAAATCACAGAATTTGGCAAGTGGTAATACATGGAAAAATCAAGCGACCGGACGTGCACGACACGAGGTTTTGAAGTGATCTGGCACTTGGCAAATCACAGAATTTGGCAAGTGATCGGACATGGAAAATTCAAGTGGTCGGACGTGCGCAGCACGAGGTTTTGAAGTGATTTGGCACCTGGCAAATCACAGAATTTGGCAAGTGATCGGACATAGAAAAATCAAGTGATCGGACGTGCGTGGCACGAGGTTTTGAAGTGATCTGGCAATTGGCAAATCGCAGAATTTGGCAAGTGATCGAACATGAAAAATCAAGTGATCGAACCAACATTTCAAAGTGATCTGAGGGTTGGATCAGGGGATCTGGGTGTGGGAAAAAGAAGTGATCTGGCAGTTATCTACCAAATCAATTCAAGTGATCTGCCAGTGATCTGCCAAATCAATTCAATTGATCTGGTAGTGATCTGCCAAGTTATTTCAAGTGATCTGGCAGTGATCTGCCAAATCAATTCAAGTGATCTAGTAGTGATCTACTAATCAAATAAGAGTTAAACGAGTTAGAGTTAATTGAAAATAAGAAACTGACTGGAGATTTGTAACACCCTGAATCTTTACCATACGATAAATTCACAAATCTGAATATAATTAAAATTTAAAATCAGAATCTTGGGAAACGGGTAGCGCCATTGTGTTCGTCTTGGAATTCTAGCCAAGATAGAGTCCAAGTTTTCGAAGAACGGAGTACGGACGAAGGAGATATGGCCTCGCGAAGTTCGGAATTTCAAAACAGCTCGAATTCGAATTCGAATTTCGAATTCAAACTCCAGGAAGCAGGGGCGGGAAAAGTCCCGCCCGAGACCCAGGTCGACTGGGGAGTCGACTGGGCAGTCGACCCCCCAGAGACTAGGTCGACTTGCAAGTCGACCTGGATGTCGACCTGGTCGACTTGGCCAAGTCGGCCTGGTTGGTCAGGGGGGTTTGGGTCTGGTTTTCGGGTCCATGACGTTTTTGGATGGCTCGGAAATGTTCTAGAGTTGATCAGACGGTTTATATCGCTTCATGCTTCTATAAAAACACCCCTATACCCCTCTCTAAACTCACACAAATTTATTTGATACCGAATTGCTGCCGGAGCTTCTCTCCTCCATGGCCGCCATCCTCTAAACAAAAATTCCTAAAGCTATCATACAATTCAAAATTCAATTCAATTGAAGAAGAAAGCTTCATCACCGCAACAACAACAATTCTACATCAAGTTCTTCTCGTTAATCTTTTGTTTGGCCACAAACTTGTAAGTTTCATGTTATTTTTAGATCAAAACACCTAATCCTTTCCATCTTGACATGTTATGAACAGTTACGAGTTTATTCATGATGTAAATATGCCTCTTTTATTTCTTATGACAAGTTTGGATCTATTCTCATCTCTTGATTCATGTATTATCACTACCATGTTGTAACCTCTGTGAATATGATGATGTTTTCCTCCCTATTGTTTTTATTTCAACTTCTATCTCCCCCGATTTGTTTTTTTCTTTTGATAAGCCTTGGTCAACTTCGGACCTTGGCTCTAAATTTGTGATTTACGCTTGCGATTGAAACGGGGAATTGGGGAATTATTATGGAATTATTGCCCACATGAATTTGGGAATTATCATTATATTGGCAATTTGGGTATAAGCTTGTTATGAGATTATTAGCATAATTTGGATCATCTTGTTATATGTAAAATTGGCTCAACATGATAATTGTGACATATGTATATATTGACATGAAACCTTGTCATACATGTAACTTGGTAATATTTGACATATGTAATTTGGCTAGACTTGATGCATAGAATAATCACATGAAAATTTGGCAACTTGGACACATATATGCTTAAATATGTAAAGTTGGGTTTTGGGGTACGACAAACATGTGTTTGACAATTTAACGCGCCTAAGACGCGAGGTTAAACTTGAGTAGTGGTGTAAACCTGCCCGGAACCAACCGGCAAATCCAGTGGCCACAACAATAGTAGTTTAATGTGAGAGGTCAAAGGCGACGGTTAAATTGTGAAATGCCTAACACGAGGTTAGACCTGAGTTATGGTGTAAACCTGCCCGGAACCAACCGGCAAATCCAGTTACCGCAACAACATTGGTCTAATGTGAGAGGTTAGCACATAGGATGCATTTAACATGAGGTTGGAATGTGTTTGTGGTGTAAACCTGCCCGGAACCAACCGGCAAATCCAGTTACCGCAAACCATTTCCAATGTGAGAGGTTGATGCGTCCACAAGTAATAATAAATACAATCAAGACGAGTCGGTGTGTTGAGGTCAAGTTGAACACTTGACCAAACATAACATGACATGATGGATTGGGGTTAAGTAACATGACTAGGCTGAAACACTTAACCATTTATGACATGAGTGGGTTG
This sequence comes from Allium sativum, assembly GCA_030737875.1. Lineage (NCBI taxonomy): Eukaryota > Viridiplantae > Streptophyta > Magnoliopsida > Asparagales > Amaryllidaceae > Allium > Allium sativum. The sequence goes on from CM060911.1 coordinate 268,547,060, forward strand.
GGGTTAAGTAACTTGAACCTGATTGCTTGTTGACACTTAACCAAACCTGAGGTATGCGAATAGACCCAGCGAAGCCCTAGCAACGGGACACATTTCAGTAGTAACCCACATTAGGTATCTTGGAACCCCTAGCTAGGCAGGGTGGGGCATGATTACTGGCTGATTATAAGAGGTCAAAATGCGGCATAGGGCGCGGCAGTGCAGGTTCCCATGGACTATGGGTGTGCACATGAGTCCGGAATGGAAGATTTAGACAGCTGTGTACCAAGTAGGTATAACTCCGGGCATCTAGGACTGGTATCGGGGTTGCCACTAGTAGGGACTGATACACCCTATTGGTGGGGCCAGCACGGGTATCTACAAGTAGGACCGGGATGATACCAACGCCTGTTTTGGGCATTATAGGTTAGAGCCGATCAAACACGATAGGTACGGCGGGGACATTATATTGTCATTAAGGGGTTGGACCCTGTCATGTGTTGAGTACCTATGGATTATCATGTGGTGTATTTGGGGATCACTTATCGGGTGTATTTTAGTTGGGTGGTGCAGAGTAATTAGGAAATACACGATGCTTTACCATGTCCATGCTCTTACCTTATCTCTTGACTACCCTACATCTTACAATGTTTATACCATGGTTATCTTGTACTTAGTTTATTTCATGTCTAGATGTTCCTATGTTTACATGCTGAAAATCACTAGAACTTACCAGTCTTTTCGACTAACCTATTTTGTTTTCGCCTTCTTTTCTTCCGTTCCCCCCCCTAGGTCCATTGGGAGGGAATACTACAGCTTAGCCTTATTTCTTGTCAAGCTTGAAGGAGGACATGTATACTATGGACTTTTACTTATTTGGCTATGGCCGGCTTTTTCCACTTTGGGGATTATTTACTATGTTTTGACTTTATGCTTCTTTTTAAGAATAATGTTGTAAGGATATTTGAGACATGTTTTTATGTGTTGGTGTTTTGAGAATGACTTTATTGGAAACCATATTATTATGTTGCTATAAATGAAGCATGTTTTTGTTTTCCGCTGTGTTTTAAAAATATTCTATGTATGTGACTTTTATCTGTTTCCACTTAATAAGACCTCCACTGAAGTTAAAGCATTCACCTTACCTTTATGAGTGACTTTAATGAACGTGGGGTGTCACACGTGGTATCAGAGCCTAAGGTTACCGAACCAGATAAAAAGGTTTTGAAAATATGGTTTTTAAAAGTATTTTCTATACAAAAGTCCTTTTTAAAAAAAAACATCTTTCAAAGAAAAGTATACTTATTTTAAATGGCAAATTCCCCAAAGCCATATGCATTGTCCTTCCTTGTCTTTGTTTTGAATCCTTTTCTCTTTTTCTTTTTCAGCATGTCTAGTGGATCTGAGATACCAGACGGTGTTTACATACCCGCTTGGTTTAGGCAATACCTTGAGGCAAGGGCCAATGCCGCAGGCCCCGCCAATCCTCCTCCTCCAGCTCCGGTTACTCCCGGAGAAGATACTTTCTCTAAGATTTGCAAGAACTTCCGTGGTATGGGAGGAAAAGTCTTTAAGGGTTCTGAAACGTTCGTAGAAGCGCGTAATTGGCTGAAGGAGACAGAAGAGTTAATGGAGATCTTTGAGTTTAATGATAGGAGAAGGGTTCGTTTGGGTGCTTGGCTCATGAAGGATGAGGCTTCGTATTGGTGGGAGGTCACTAGCGCCGCTCAACCTATCGAGACTTGGGCTGAGTTTAGGCGGAGGTTTGAGATGAAGTTTCTGTCACAGGCGGAGCAAAGTATGCAAAAAGAGAGGTTCCTAGCTCTTAAGCAAGGGAGAAAGTCGGTGAAGGAGTATGTGAATGAATTCAACTTACTTGCACGCTTCGGATTGGAGTTGGTGGATACAGACCACAAGAAGGCTCTGCGCTTTGCTAGAGGACTGAATGAGCCATTACACAGCCTTGCTATGTCCCACGTTCCAATGGGGGCAACGTTCGAGAAGCTTGTAGATATGGCGTATTTCTATGAGGAAGACAATGGCAAGAAAGTAGGTAGGGCTCTGTGGTTTACTACATCCTCTAGAGGTACCACAGTGGAAATGGGAGAGCATATCGATGGACTTTGTGGATGGGTTGCCTAGGTCTCGAAGGGGCAACACTAGTATTTGGGTCATAGTAGACAGGCTCACGAAGAGTGCTCATTTCATCCCAGTCAAGAAGAAGAGGACCGCATCATCCTTAGCACCTATCTATGTGAAGGAAGTAGTTCGTTTGCATGGAGTACCCTCGAGCATCGTTAGTGACCGCGACCCTATCTTTACGAGCGACTTTTGGAAGAGCTTGAAAGAAGCCTTAGGGACTAGTTTGAGCTTGAGCACAGCATACCACCCTCAGACGGACGGCCAAACCGAGAGGGTGGATCGGATTTTAGAAGACCTCTTGAGATTATGCATTCTTGATTTTGGAGGTACATGGGAGGACCACCTTCCACTTGTGGAGTTCGCATACAACAACAGTTTTCAGATGAGTATTTGCATGGCTCCTTTCGAAGCCTTGTATGGGAGGCCGTGTAGATCCCCGACTTGTTGGTGGGAGTCCACGGAGAAGCTTGTACTTGGGCCAGACATGATTAGAGAGACTTCGGAGAAGGTAGACCTCATTCGTAAGCACATGAAGACCGCCAAGACAGACGGAAATCCTATGCAGATAGGAGACGGACAGACTTAGAGTTCAGTGTTGGTGATATGGTTTTCATCAAGGTATCTCCATTGAGGAACGTCGTTCGATTTGGTTCAGTTGGGAAGCTAGCACCAAGATTTGTAGGGCCATTCCCTATCATTGAGAGAATTAGACAGATGGCCTATCGAGTAGAGTTGCCCGAAAAAGCTAAGTGGGGTGCATAACATGTTTCACGTACTCTATTTGAGGAAGTGCTTACACAACACCGTAGAGATTGTAGAGCCGATTTTGCTTGAGGAAGTTGAGGCGGAACTCAATGAGATGATTCGACGAGCTCCGACGTGCATTCTAGGAACAGAAATCAAAAGGCTGCGCAACAAGGAAGTCAAGCTAGTTAAAGTGCAATGGGGCGATGATGAGAGAGACGCTACATGGGAGACCGAAGAGAAGATGCGCTCGCTATACCCTTTTCTTTTTGAGGGTATGTCTTTCTTATATCTCCTCTATCGCTTAGTTGTGCTTATTCCTGTTTTATCCTTAGTATATCCTTTTGTTATGTCATTTACCTTTAGAATAGGGTGGACCTTTGGTTGAAACATGTGTTTGAAACATGTTATGGTTGATGGATGCGCGTGGTTGCAAGTGTTTGCTAGTGGATGCTCGTGGATGCATGTACACACACTTAGGCACTAGGATCGGCTCAAGTCACAATTCATACCGCATGTGCATATAAATATATAGAAATGGTTGTTTAATGGATGCATGTTAATGAGTGTACCGTAAGGATGTTGCATATCGATGAATGATTGTGCACACATGTAGTTATTAAAAAAAAATCATTAGGATAATTGAATACATGATTGGACTCATGGCACCATCATACCTTGCATTAAGGAGGTCGACTAAATCAGTGGACCGCCTGATTTTGCATTAGATAGGGTCATAAACACACACTATTTGCATAAGTTCATACAGCATTAGTTAACTTTTAAGGACTATGGTTGCTTGTGGGTGATGATTGAGTAGATGGATGTTTGGATGGTAGGATACGTTCTTCCTGGCTTGGAGATTTCGGGGACGAAATCCTTTAAGGAAGGGAGAATGTAACACCCCAAATCTTTACCATACGATAAATTCACAAATCTGAATATAATTAAAATTTAAAATCATAATCTTAGGAAACGAATTGTGCCATTGTGTTCGTCTCGAAATTCTAGCCAAGAGAGAGTCCAAGTTTTCGAAAAATGGAGTTCGGTCGAAGGAGATATGGCCTCGCGAATTTTGAACGAAAGTCGGAATTTCAAAATAGCTCGAATTCGAATTCAAATTTCGAATTCAAACTCCAGGTGTAATGACCCGCATTGGCAGAGGTATTATGATTAATTTATTTAATTGTATAAATGGTAGGTTAGTGAATTTAATGGTCGTGGAATTTAATAATGATGAATATTTAATTAAAATAATAAATTAAATAATATATTTAATTCTGAAATAAGCAGAATTGGCCGAAATGACGATATGGTGTGAACCGGATCATCTGTGATATGTAATTCAGCTTGGAATTTGAATTTGAATAACGAATATATTCAAATCGTCGACAGTTGAACGTATAGTTTATATTATAATTATAAACGAGCTCGAAATGGCGCTACAGTTCGTAAATTGGCGATTCGAACTTCAACTGAATGTACAGGATTCGTTTTAAACCGGATTTCTGTGAAACAAGAAACGTGTGGAGCTGGTGGAGTATATCTTTCTAGTGGAAGAGAAAATTCGGGATTTCGTCATGTAGATTTTGAGATATGTCTAAATCAAATTTCAGAATAGTCGTTGTAGAATCGTTTATCGACCGTATCGGTTTATTCGATATAACTAGATATCGGTTATGAATTTAGACGAGGTTCTTTTGGGACATAGTGATAATTTAATTTTTAGAATTTTACTGAAATTTTTAATTAATTAAACAAGCAACTTTTTATTTGGAGTATTTTACACCCTGAAATCAACATTTTGAAGTTTCAAAATATGGGTCAATCTACCGGTATTATTACATCTTTCGGATCGTGAAACGTTGGTCGTCACAACAGTATGTTCAACTCTGTCTATAACAGTCCGTACCAGCGTATAAATTGTGTGTAATGAAGTTGATGCACCGAGATACACTAAAAAGCTTTATAACCTAAAACAAGCCACGCACTCGTGCTCTCAGCCACACAGATCGGTTCAAGTGAAAAACGAAAATATCTAGATATTTTTCTTCATTATAAATACCCCCTTTCCTCTCTTATAACCTAAAAATCTACTTTTCTGTAAATCCAACAAAATGAGCCGCCACCAGAAAATCATCCTCCAAACTCAAAACCGTAACTTAAGATATCCGAATATATTCAAGCATCGTCCTCATTTCTTTTCCCGTGAGCTCGTGCGTGCTTATTTGAGAAGAACAGAAGCGGGGCTGGCTTGCTTTGTGCGTGCTGTTGTAGTTGGGTGGGAGTGCGGAGCCTTGAGAACGTGGTGATGGAAAGGATTGGCGGTGGAGTATTGTATGCAGACAGTACATTACATTACTGAAGTGGCGAATCAGTACAAGCAGACGAGTTGCGCGCTGTTTCAAAAGGGAGGAGTCACGTTTTTTTTGTGAGAGTGGAGTTTTTAACGGAAGGTGATGTTGAATGGGGTTCCAGCGTGTATTATTGGACAGGATTTCATGCGGGTATGTATGTACTTGTTCATGTGTTATATTGTTTGTTGGGTTTGAATGGGATGCTGAAGGAACAGAGGCATATGATACTGGAGGAGTACACGTTGGACTGAAGAAGTTGGGGTACAGGCGAGTAGAGAAGAGGACAGGTGGCGGTTACGACAACAAAGGGGGGGTGCTGGCGTTGTACACGTGAAAGGTAAATAGGGAATAATGGGGGTATAAAAGCTGCTGCGGTGCTTAACTGTTGAGGGCGTAAGAAGAGGAGGAAGTGTTTAACTGTTTTGAATATTCGGAATTTGGCAGTGGCATTCACGAAGAATACTGAAGCAAGGGTACTAGTTTGAAAGGGGAGGAGTACTAGCGCATCGGGTCTGAGTTTGTTGGTTAAATGTCGAGGGGGATTTTCATGACTGTGAGGAGCGAATACGTGAGAGTGTATTTGGGGTCAGCAGTAGTGGAAGCATGCGTTCAAAACAGTGAGGAGAGGAAGGGGACGTTCGAAGCTGGGTACTGGCGTTTGGTAATAAGGGGAGCGACGAAATGTTTTCTTCCATTGAGAAGAAGAGGCGTTAGACTTTTAAAGATGTGGTATTGGGCCAAATGAGATTATCAAAGCCCATAATATTTACAAAAGAAAATAAGAAAAAAAAGGAAGATTATTGTACCATTGGGAAGAGGATGGAGATTTTGGTTGGTGCGAAGGAAGAAGAAGGGTAGTCGGGTCGGGTATTCAAGCGGTTGTGGGCTGATATGTACATGGAATTCAGCGAAACAAGAGCCGTTAGGATCGTATGGACGGGAGCAACACAATGAGACTGACCGGGAGTGAATCCGAGCTCGTTACAATTTATGGAGAAATAAATTGTCCGTCTAAATCAAAGACAGTTAATCGTTTTTAACGATAACAGTCCAATGTGAGTAAATCTCACTAACTCTGAACAGTTTATAATTTCATGTTGTATTTTTAGAACTGTTAGATATTGGTTGATTTACTGTATGTTGACTGTCTGATTGAACTGCTAGTCAATTAGTTAATTTTTTCTATATTGATTCTGTTTAACAGAATATATCATATAGAACTGAAAAGTGATATTATCTATATTGTTTAACATCTGTGATGCAGGGAAACAGGTTGGAGGAATCCGACTGGATTCCTCAACATTTATTTTACTGTTTTCATATATGGTTATATATGATGTGTTATATAATCTGTTATGGATTATGTGTGTTGAAATGATGTTGATCATTGTTATTCGATATTGTAAATATCATAAAAGACCCTGGGATGTAAAAAGAAGTATTTCAATGTATATTGAAATAAAGGAATTTTATAAAATCACAGGATTTTATAAAAGGAATTATTTATAAAACGAACACGGTTTTATAAAAGGGATATTTATTTAGAAAATAAATAGAAATAGAAAAGGAATATTTATTTAGAAAATAAATAGAAGTTATAAATAGGATATATTTGTAACGGTAAATAGAAGTTGTAAAAAGGAAATAGTTGTAACGGTAAATAGAAGTTATAAATAGGATATATTTGTAACGGTAAATAGAAGTTATAAATAGGATATATTTGTAACGGTAAATAGAAGTTATAAATAGGATATATTTGTAACGGTAAATAGAAGTTATAAATAGGATATATTTGTAACGGTAAGTAAACGTTATAAAAAGGAAATAGTTGTAACGGAAAACATAGTAAAGTAAAAGAAGTTAATCGATGTTAGTTAATCGATTAGAGAATAAAGTTAAAAAGAAGTTAATCAATGTTAGTTAATCGATTAGTGTTAAAATAAAAGAAGTTAATCGATGTTAGTTAATCGATTAGAGAATAAAGTTAAAAAGAAGTTAATCGATGTTAGTTAATCGATTAGAGAATAAAGTTGAAAGGAGATAATCGATGTTAGTTTAATCGATTAGAATAGAAGCAAATGAGTAAATCGAATATAGTTATTCGAATAGAAAGTAAAAGGAATTATCGAATATAGTTTATTCGAAAAGAGTAAGTGAAATGAGTAAATAAATAGCGTTAGTCAAATAGTGTTAGTCCAATAGAGTTAATTGATAGGGGTTAGTCCAAAGGAGGGTTAAGTAAGGAAGTTAGTAAATGGAATACAAAGTGAATTTTGCCCATTTCAAAGTTAGAAATGTTGTTCAGTTAAGGTCTGAGAGGTAGTTCTACCCCAACTTAATTGGCTTCGTTTTAACTAAGGAATAGTTAATGTTCGGCAGTAAAGGAAATGGTTTGAATTGGCATCGCGATGGTTTGTTTAAACATCTGTCTAAGTCCAATGAAGAAGCTTTGGAAATGTTTTCCAAAGAAGAAACCAGAAATGTTTTCTAATAAAGAAAACGAGAAATGGAAATGTTTTCCATTGTTAATAACGTATATTTTCCAAATTTAGAAAATAAGAAATATTGAATATAGGGAAACATGAGATAAGTAAAATTAATGAATTAAAGAGATAAATGTTGAATAATGTTTGATCGATATAAATTTCCATTTAAAATGATATCGTTGTTTGCACACCTGTTTTTATTCGATAGTTAAATCACAGACTATCGAAGTTTTGACCATTTTAACGTTGTTAATATGGAGAGACCGGTTGGATTATTATCCAAAGAACCACTCTGTATTGGCATAAGCGTTGCGAATCATATATGCCAAAGGAAATTGAAGACGGAGTTATGCAAGGGCTATCCTGTTTACAGAATAGTGCCTTCGGTTCATCCTGTTCCTGGATGACTTGTATGGACGGAAGTCCGACAGAGTATTTCCTGACGATCACACATATCGATTTCTCCAACTGTACCAAGAGTGGAAGCGGAGAAGGAAACTTCTTTTAGCTAACGCGTAATGTATGGTTGAGGACGTCGATCGGTGATTTTGATGGATTTGACGATGTGGCATTCAAAGTGAATCTGGTTTGATGATAAAGCGTAGCTTCTAGCCTCATCATCCGGTAAATGACAGAAATCGGGCAGGCAGCATGGCTAAGTCGGTCGCACCGAAGTAGGGTGTATAATCACCTGATTTAGAGTTTCATTCATTTCTAAAAATCTATTGTTGATGCTGTCCCATTCGGGAAGCGGTTGCTGATCCCAACTGTTGGTGATATACATTCGATACACTCAAGCGTAATGAGTGGTCGGTCATGTGTGGCCGGGTTGCAAGATGTTCTTGTTGAACCCAGTGTATTCCTCTCTAGAGGTACACAAGAGAAAGGTGATTCCATACCTTGTCATAGTTGGAAATCCATTACCCAATACGTGCTTGCGGTTTTGATTGTATACTATATATGTAGAACGTGAGATGAAAGCGTTTCTGCTAGATGATTATATATATATTGTGGTTGATAGACATTATCATAATATCAAATGTTTTGATATAAAGATAATTTGGATTCTCATAAGGGAAAAACCCGTTCCGTTATGCGGCGTGGTCTTATGAGATATCGTTTACTTGTTCGAACTGTTTTTAAACTGTTTTACTCATACCAGTCCCATGACTGACCCGGAGTTTACTTTGTTGTTTTCCCTGAACTCTTGGGTGCCTAAATTTGTACGGGCAGTCAAGTAGTCGGGATTTACAGATACACTTGAAGAGCTTGGAGCAGGAGGCTTCAGGATCATATAGCTATAGTTATTTCCGCTATGTTGTAAGTGCTGTACTTTGATAATGATATGTATATTCAAGTACAGATTTGTATTTCAAAGTTATGTTATGAAATATATTTATTCGTTCCGCTGTGAGGTTCGTGTTACTCTGATGTTGTGTTCTTCTTCTTCTTCTATTCTAAGTTTCTATCTTATCTTTCCTCACCCTCTAATTTCTTTCACTAATTACCAGGATTTTTCGATGGTTTGGTTATCGACATCGTGTTTATGTCGATAACCAAAGTCGCTCGAAATCCGGGTCGTTAAAGTTGGTATCAGAGCTTAAGTTAAGAATTACTTGGCTCTGTGGCGTGACTCGGTAGAGATAGGGTTAGTAATACCCTAGATTGAGTTTGAGTGTATATATACGAGTGGACGTATTTGTTATTGATATAAAAATTGTTTTATATCATGGAGATTCATTGGTTGAGTCGTTTATGAGTTCTGGTCGATCAGTTTGATCCACTGTATCGGTAGGTGTAAATAAACACTCGAATACGATGGGTCGGCACGATATGTTTTGAAAAGTGGGTAAACGAAATAATTTTACCCAATGTATATTTTGAATATATTGGATATATTGGTTGATATTATAATCGAGTAAGATTATAAATTAAATGGTTATGTAAATAACCATTCAGAATTCATATAAATGGAATACGTGAAATCTGATAAGTTAAATCTGAAATTTAAAACCAGAATTGAAGATTAAAATTCTGGAGAATTGGATAAGTGTTTGTAAATGGATTAGAATTAAAAATAAGGAAAATTTAAGATCCTGGGAGATTTTAAATTTGTTTTAACAAGCAGTGTGAATTATATTTTGAAATGAATTTCAAAGTGGAAATGTTTAGAAATGGTTTTATAGTATTGAACTCACTTCGATCGCTGGAAAATAGATTCTGATGATGACAGCTGCATCATCAGTATTCATTTTCGAGTTGTAAGTGACGAATTACTACCAAAGATACTGTTTTGAATTTGTTTTGGGAAAGACAAGTTGTGTTGAATTTCAAAATAGAATTTAGAATATAGAATTTGAATTTTTGAAATAGAATTGAAATATTAACTTGTTTTAAAGGAAATAAAACGAGAAGTTCCTTTATAAACGAAGTTTATAAATAGTTCTTTTATAAACGAAGTTTATAAAATGAAGTGAAAAGAATTATCATTGGATAATGCAGAAATAAAAAAATACAAGTACGAAATTGAAAGGGAAATCTATTTTCCAAAGGTAGAAATATCGATTTTAAAAGGAATTGAAACCGAGACCTATTTAAAGGAATTTGAATAAAGGAAGTTCAAACATAGGATTTGAATATAGAAAATTCAAAGGGGATTTGAATAAAGAGAATTCAAATAGAAATTGAATATAGAAATTCAAAGGGAGTTTGAATATATGAAATTCAATGGAAGTGATATAGAATTTGAATATAGAAATTCAAATGGCGTTTGGATATAGAAAATATAAGAGATTTCAAATATAGGATTTGAATATCGAAAGTGAAGTGAAATTTGAATGTAGAGGATTCAAATAGAATTGAAAATGAAATTTGAATATAGAAGATTTGAAGGGAATTGAAATGAAATTCAAGTATAGAATTTGGATAAGAGAATTTAAATGAAATTTGAATTAGGAAAATTCAAATAGAGTAAAAAGGAATTTGAATATAGGATTCAAATAGAATTCAAATGGAATTTGAATATAGCATTCAAAGAGGATTTGAGGATTTATATTCGAAATTGAATATGAAGCGTAAGTTGAAAATGGATTCAAAATTAGTTAATAAGCAAGTTAAAATATATTTGAACATGTCATGTTCAAATATAAAAGTAAAGTAGACTAAAGAGTTAATTAACAAATTAATTAACGAATTTAGTTAAAACGATCGGGTATAGTTAAAATAGATCGGGCAGGGATAAACATACATGAGATATGTATGGATAGGGTATGAAGGTATATAAATAGAATGCTCAACGAAAAGGTACGTATTTAATTCATATATGAGATTTTATGCGCCGTATCGGCTAGCCGCTTGGCCTTTTCTTTTTCTTTTGGATTGGTGAGGGCCATGGGAGGCTATTTGAAATATCCCGATGCTCCCGGTACAAAGGAGGTTATGGCGAATTTTTTCCGGGAATTTAAGGAGTTAGAATATTTTTAAGAAAATCTGATAACTAGGATTCTATATATCAATATATATAGAAGTCGATAAGGAAACGAACTTAGAAATAGAACAGTAAAATCAAAAAGGAAGACTAAGAATAAAATCTCATAAGGATAAAAAGAGAAGGTGTATATGTGTTTAAAAGTGAAGAATTAGTTGTATGGTATTGATTATTCGAGTAAGTAGTCATATCTGTTTTGATGTTATAAATGTTATTCAATCAAGGTCTGAGAGGTAGTTATACCCCAACTTGATTAATTTCATTTTAAACAAATAAATAGTAAGATTTCAGGCTCGAAGATCAATGTTGGATAAGAGTTAGTTGAATATAGTATTTGGGTTGTCGTAACGATGTTTTACACAACATCCGTTTTAACCCAAATAAGTGTAAACTTGGAAATAGAATAAAGAATATTTCCTAAGTATAGAAATAAACGAGATGGAAAAGAGATAAATAATTAGAGTATTTTCCAATTATAAATAGCATATATTTTCTAAAGTTTAGAAAATAAAGGAAGGCGATATTCGGAAATGTTTTCCAAATAACATAAAAGGCCAATATGGTTATTGAAAATATTTGGTTAACAAATATTGATAAAGAAATAGAGAAGTGATTTAACTAATGGAATATTAATTAAGCGCTCAATGACATGTTCGAAAGGAAAATTTGATTTTTTTGAAAGGAGTAAACTGTTTAAAAACTCCCAGGGAAAGACTGTTTGAATTAAAAACAAATTTAATAGAAATTTGTGAAAGCAAATTCAAATTAAAGGAAAGCCAGTAAAGTGGTAACTGAGATTGAATTAGAATGATATCAAGACAAATCGGGTTGTGAGATTCAAATTTGAAGTGTAATGTGATAATCAAGTTAAGAGCTGGGAATCGAGAAGAAACTCGAGTTGAAATGATATTTGGCTTGGTAAAAAGCGAATGGTTGTGTTGGAGATGAATGTGATTTCATAATTTGATTGGGATAACATTGGTATATGATGAGTTGATAGCATATGGAAGTGACAGAGTAGATATGCCAGACAAAAAGGTACCCGTTTATATTATATATGAGTTTGGTGATTTTGATGAGACGAATAGGCAAACCGCTTGGCTGTTTGATTTTCTTTTGGGTTGGAGATGGCCCAGATAGGCGAGTGATGGTTTGACCGATTGACTGGTACAAAGGAGGTACTGGCGAAATTTTTCGAAGAGTTAAGGCGTTAGAAAATTTTCAGGATTTTTGAAAATTTTCGATAATAGGAATTAATTAAAAATTTAATTGAAATTAAATTGGTTCAGTTGAAATTGAAGTTAAGAAGTGAACAAATATGTTCTAACCAGTCGATATGGTCGTCCCCTACTTTTTAGCAATTTCGAGGACGAAATTATTTTAAGTGGGGAAGAATGTAATGACCTGCATTGGCAGAGGTATTATGATTAATTTATTTAATTGTATAAATGGTAGGTTAGTGAATTTAATGGTCGTGGAATTTAATAATGATGAATATTTAATTAAAATAATAAATTAAATAATATATTTAATTCTGAAATAAGCAGAATTGGCTAAAATGACGATATGGTGTGAACCGGATCATCTGTGATATGTAATTCAGCTTGGAATTTGAATTTGAATAACGAATATATTCAAATCGTCGACAGTTGAACGTATAGTTTATATTATAATTATAAACGAGCTCGAAATGGCGCTACAGTTCGTAAATTGGCGATTCGAACTTCAACTGAATGTACAGGATTCGTTTTAAACCGGATTTCTGTGAAACAAGAAACGTGTGGAGCTGGTGGAGTATATCTTTCTAGTGGAAGAGAAAAATCGGGATTTCGTCATGTAGATTTTGAGATATGTCTAAATCAAATTTCAGAATAGTCGCTGTAGAATCGTTTATCGACCGTATCGGTTTATTCGATATAACTAGATATCGGTTATGAATTTAGACGAGGTTCTTTTGGGACATAGTGATAATTTAATTTTTAGAATTTTATTGAAATTTTTAATTAATTAAACAAGCAACTTTTTATTTGGAGTATTTTACACCTTGAAATCAACATTTTGAAGTTTCAAAATATGGGTCAATCTACCGATATTATTACATCTTTCGGATCGTGAAACGTTGGTCGTCACAAAAGTATGTTCAACTCTGTCTATAACAGTCCGTACCAGCGTATAAATTGTGTGTAATGAAGTTGATGCACCGAGATACACTAAAAAGCTTTATAACCTAAAACAAGCCACGCACTCGTGCTCTCAGCCACACAGATCGGTTCAAGTGAAAAACGAAAATATCTAGATATTTTTCTTCATTATAAATACCCCCTTTCCTCTCTTATAACCTAAAAATCTACTTTTCTGTAAATCCAACAAAATGAGCCGCCACCAGAAAATCATCCTCCAAACTCAAAACCGTAACTTAAGATATCAGAATATATTCAAGCATCGTCCTCATTTCTTTTCCCGTGAGCTCGTGCGTGCTTATTTGAGAAGAACAGAAGCGGGGCTGGCTTGCTTTGTGCGTGCTGTTGTAGTTGGGTGGGAGTGCGGAGCCTTGAGAACGTGGTGATGGAAAGGATTGGCGGTGGAGTATTGTATGCAGACAATACATTACATTACTGAAGTGGCGAATCAGTACAAGCAGACGAGTTGCGCGCTGTTTCAAAAGGGAGGAGTCACGTTTTTTTTGTGAGAGTGGAGTTTTTAACGGAAGGTGATGTTGAATGGGGTTCCAGCGTGTATTATTGGACAGGATTTCATGCGGGTATGTATGTACTTGTTCATGTGTTATATTGTTTGTTGGGTTTGAATGGGATGCTGAAGGAACAGAGGCATATGATACTGGAGGAGTACACGTTGGACTGAAGAAGTTGGGGTACAGGCGAGTAGAGAAGAGGACAGGTGGCGGTTACGACAACAAAGGGGGGGTGCTGGCGTTGTACACGTGAAAGGTAAATAGGGAATAATGGGGGTATAAAAGCTGCTGCGGTGCTTAACTGTTGAGGGCGTAAGAAGAGGAGGAAGTGTTTAACTGTTTTGAATATTCGGAATTTGGCAGTGGCATTCACGAAGAATACTGAAGCAAGGGTACTAGTTTGAAAGGGGAGGAGTACTAGCGCATCGGGTCTGAGTTTGTTGGTTAAATGTCGAGGGGGATTTTCATGACTGTGAGGAGCGAATACATGAGAGTGTATTTGGGGTCAGCAGTAGTGGAAGCATGCTTTCAAAACAGTGAGGAGAGGAAGGGGACGTTCGAAGCTGGGTACTGGCGTTTGGTAATAAGGGGAGCGACGAAATGTTTTCTTCCATTGAGAAGAAGAGGCGTTAGACTTTTAAAGATGTGGTATTGGGCCAAATGAGATTATCAAAGCCCATAATATTTACAAAAGAAAATAAGAAGAAAAAGGAAGATTATTGTACCATTGGGAAGAGGATGGAGATTTTGGTTGGTGCGAAGGAAGAAGAAGGGTAGTCGGGTCGGGTATTCAAGCGGTTGTGGGCTGATATGTACATGGAATTCAGCGAAACAAGAGCCGTTAGGATCGTATGGACGGGAGCAACACAATGAGACTGACCGGGAGTGAATCCGAGCTCGTTACAATTTATGGAGAAATAAATTGTCCGTCTAAATCAAAGACAGTTAATCGTTTTTAACGATAACAGTCCAATGTGAGTAAATCTCACTAACTCTGAACAGTTTATAATTTCATGTTGTATTTTTAGAACTGTTAGATATTGGTTGATTTACTGTATGTTGACTGTCTGATTGAACTGCTAGTCAGTTAGTTAATTTTTTCTATATTGATTCTGTTTAACAGAATATATCATATAGAACTGAAAAGTGATATTATCTATATTGTTTAACATCTGTGATGCAGGGAAACAGGTTGGAGGAATCCGACTGGATTCCTCAACATTTATTTTACTGTTTTCATATATGGTTATATATGATGTGTTATATAATCTGTTATGGATTATGTGTGTTGGAATGATGTTGATCATTGTTATTCGATATTGTAAATATCATAAAAGACCCTGGGATGTAAAAAGAAGTATTTCAATGTATATTGAAATAAAGGAATTTTATAAAATCACAGGATTTTATAAAAGGAATTATTTATAAAACGAACACGGTTTTATAAAAGGGATATTTATTTAGAAAATAAATAGAAATAGAAAAGGAATATTTATTTAGAAAATAAATAGAAGTTATAAATAGGATATATTTGTAACGGTAAATAGAAGTTGTAAAAAGGAAATAGTTGTAACGGTAAATAGAAGTTATAAATAGGATATATTTGTAACGGTAAATAGAAGTTATAAATAGGATATATTTGTAACGGTAAATAGAAGTTATAAATAGGATATATTTGTAACGGTAAATAGAAGTTATAAATAGGATATATTTGTAACGGTAAGTAAACGTTATAAAAAGGAAATAGTTGTAACGGAAAACATAGTAAAGTAAAAGAAGTTAATCGATGTTAGTTAATCGATTAGAGAATAAAGTTAAAAGGAAGTTAATCGATGTTAGTTAATCGATTAGTGTTAAAATAAAAGAAGTTAATCGATGTTAGTTAATCGATTAGAGAATAAAGTTAAAAAGAAGTTAATCGATGTTAGTTAATCGATTAGAGAATAAAGTTGAAAGGTGATAATCGATGTTAGTTTAATCGATTAGAATAGAAGCAAATGAGTAAATCGAATATAGTTATTCGAATAGAAAGTAAAAGGAATTATCGAATATAGTTTATTCGAAAAGAGTAAGTGAAATGAGTAAATAAATAGCGTTAGTCAAATAGTGTTAGTCCAATAGAGTTAATTGATAGGGGTTAGTCCAAAGGAGGGTTAAGTAAGGAAGTTAGTAAATGGAATACAAAGTGAATTTTGCCCATTTCAAAGTTAGAAATGTTGTTCAGTTAAGGTCTGAGAGGTAGTTCTACCCCAACTTAATTGGCTTCGTTTTAACTAAGGAATAGTTAATGTTCGGCAGTAAAGGAAATGGTTTGAATTGGCATCGCGATGGTTTGTTTAAACATCTGTCTAAGTCCAATGAAGAAGCTTTGGAAATGTTTTCCAAAGAAGAAACCAGAAATGTTTTCTAATAAAGAAAACGAGAAATGGAAATGTTTTCCATTGTTAATAACGTATATTTTCCAAATTTAGAAAATAAGAAATATTGAATATAGGGAAACATGAGATAAGTAAAATTAATGAATTAAAGAGATAAATGTTGAATAATGTTTGATCGATATAAATTTCCATTTAAAATGATATCGTTGTTTGCACACCTGTTTTTATTCGATAGTTAAATCACAGACTATCGAAGTTTTGACCATTTTAACGTTGTTAATATGGAGAGACCGGTTGGATTATTATCCAAAGAACCACTCTGTATTGGCATAAGCGTTGCGAATCATATATGCCAAAGGAAATTGAAGACGGAGTTATGCAAGGGCTATCCTGTTTACAGAATAGTGCCTTCGGTTCATCCTGTTCCTGGATGACTTGTATGGACGGAAGTCCGACAGAGTATTTCCTGACGATCACACATATCGATTTCTCCAACTGTACCAAGAGTGGAAGCGGAGAAGGAAACTTCTTTTAGCTAACGCGTAATGTATGGTTGAGGACGTCGATCGGTGATTTTGATGGATTTGACGATGTGGCATTCAAAGTGAATCTGGTTTGATGATAAAGCGTAGCTTCTAGCCTCATCATCCGGTAAATGACAGAAATCGGGCAGGCAGCATGGCTAAGTCGGTCGCACCGAAGTAGGGTGTATAATCACCTGATCTAGAGTTTCATTCATTTCTAAAAATCTATTGTTGATGCTGTCCCATTCGGGAAACGGTTGCTGATCCCAACTGTTGGTGATATACATTCGATACACTCAAGCGTAATGAGTGGTCGGTCATGTGTGGCCGGGTTGCAAGATGTTCTTGTTGAACCCAGTGTATTCCTCTCTAGAGGTACACAAGCGAAAGGTGATTCCATACCTTGTCATAGTTGGAAATCCATTACCCAATACGTGCTTGCGGTTTTGATTGTATACTATATATGTAGAACGTGAGATGAAAGCGTTTCTGCTAGATGATTATATATATATTGTGGTTGATAGACATTATCATAATATCAAAGGTTTTGATATAAAGATAATTTGGATTCTCATAAGGGAAAAACCCGTTCCGTTATGCGGCGTGGTCTTATGAGATATCGTTTACTTGTTCGAACTGTTTTTAAACTGTTTTACTCATACCAGTCCCATGACTGACCCGGAGTTTACTTTGTTGTTTTCCCTGAACTCTTGGGTGCCTAAATTTGTACGGGCAGTCAAGTAGTCGGGATTTACAGATACACTTGAAGAGCTTGGAGCAGGAGGCTTCAGGATCATATAGCTATAGTTATTTCCGCTGTGTTGTAAGTGCTGTACTTTGATAATGATATGTATATTCAAGTACAGATTTGTATTTCAAAGTTATGTTATGAAATATATTTATTCGTTCCGCTGTGAGGTTCGTGTTACTCTGATGTTGTGTTCTTCTTCTTCTTCTATTCTAAGTTTCTATCTTATCTTTCCTCACCCTCTAATTTCTTTCACTAATTACCAGGATTTTTCGATGGTTTGGTTATCGACATCGTGTTTATGTCGATAACCAAAGTCGCTCGAAATCCGGGTCGTTACACCAGGAAGCAGGGGCGGGAAAAGTCCCGCCCGAGACCCAGGTCGACTGGGGAGTCAACTGGGCAGTCGACCCCCCAGGGACCAGGTCGACTTGCAAGTCGACCTGGGTGTCGACCTGGTCGACTTGGCCAAGTCGGCCTGGTTGGTCGGCGGGGTTTGGGTCTGGTTTTCGGGTCCGTGACGTTTTTGGATGGCTCAAAAATGTTCTAGGGTTGATCAGACGGTTTATATCGCTTCATGCTTCTATGAAAACACCCCTATACCCCTCTCTAAACTCACACCAATTCATTTGATACCGAATTGCTGCCAGAGCTTCTCTCATCCATGGCCGCCATCCTCTAAACAAAAATTCCTAAAGCTATCATACAATTCAAAATTCAATTCAATTGAAGAAGAAAGCTTAATCAACGCAACAACAACAATTCTACATCAAGTTCTTCTCGTTAATCTTTTGTTTGGCCACAAACTTGTAAGTTTCATGTTATTTTTAGATCAAAACACCTAGATTCATGTATTATCACTACCATGTTGTAACCTTTGTGAATATGATGATGTTTTCCTCTCTATTGTTTTTATTTCAACTTCTATCTCCCCCGATTTGTTTTTTTCTTTTGATAAGCCTTGGTCAACTTCGGACCATGGCTCTAAATTTGTGATTTACGCTTGCGATTGAAACGGGGAATTGCGAATAGACCCAAAGAAGACCTTGCAACGGGATCCATTTCAGTAGTAACCCACAATAGGTATCATGGAACCCTTAGCTAGGCAGGGTGGGGCACGATTACTGACTGATTATAAGAGGTCAAAATGCGGCATAGGGTGCGGCAATGCAGGTTCCAACGGACTATGGGTGTGCACATGAGTCCGGAATGGAAGATTTAGACAGTTGTGTACCAAGTAGGTATAACTCCGTGCATCTAGGACTGGTATCGGGGTTGCCACTAATAGGGACTGATACACCCTATTGGTGGGGCCAGCACGGGTATCTACAAGTAAGGCCGGGATGATACCAACGGCTGTTTTGGGCATTATTGGTTAGAGCCGATCACACACGATAGGTACGGTAGGGACATTATATTGTCATTAAGGGGTTGGACCCTGTCATGTGTTGAGTACCTATGGATTATCATGTGGTGTATTTGTGGATCACTTGTCTGGTGTATACTAGTTGGGTGGTGCAGAGTAATTAGGAAATACGCGATGCTTTACCATGTCCATGCTCTTACCTTATCTCTTGACTACCCTACATCTTGCAATGATTATACCATGGTTATCTTGTACCTAGTTTATTTCATGTCTAGATGTTCTTATGTTTACATGCTGAAAATCACTGGAACTTACCAGTCTTTTCGACTGACCTATTTTTTTCGCCTTCTTTTCTTCCATTCCCCCCCTCCCAGGTCCACAGGGAGGGAATACTACAGCTTAGCCTTATTTCTTGTCAAGCTTGAAGGAGGACATGTATGCTATGGACTTTAACTTATTTGGCTATGGCCAGCTTTTGCCATTTTGGGGATTATTTACAATGTTTTGGCTTTATGCTTCTTTTTAAGAATAATGTTGTAAGGATATTTGAGACATGTTTTTATGTGTTGGTGTTTTGAGAATGACTTTGTTGGAAACCATATTATTATGTTGCTATAAACGAAGCATGTTTTTGTTCTCCACTGTGTTTTAAAAATATTCTGTGTATGTGACTTTTATCCGTTTCCACTTAGTAAGACCTCCACCGAAGTTAAAGCATTCACCTTACCTTTATGAGTGACTTTAATGAACTTGGGGTGTCACAAGATTAGTTAAGTTGAGTAGTTCCTAAGTGACGATCTGGTGTTGGTTTTGGCCTTCGGGATCGATACTTAGGGAATTGTTCTCTTACTAGTTCACAGTTAGGGACTGAAAGTTGTGGAAGAATAGTGATACGTAAATAAGCTATGGAAATGTTTTCCAATGTTATTAATATATATTTTCTAAACATAGAAAATAAGGAAATATGTATATATATATACATATATATATATGTATATATACGATGATTGATCGATAGATACTCCATTTGGAAACAGGATCTGTTAGACCAAAATTTGGCTCTAACACCCAAATTATCATAATAAGAGCTAATTTGAAAATAAAAACAGAGAACACACAAGATTTATAGTGGTTCGGCGTTAACGAGCCTACGTCCACTTTATATGATTGATATTACTAGATTCTCAACAAGTACAGATTGATTCTCCACTCAAGTTTACAACAACAATCCACAATCTCTTGATAATTGTTTCACAAACTGAAAGAAATGGAGTAATTTCTGGTAAAGTTTTGATAATGGTGGAAATAGAGCTCTTGAGTGCCAAAAGATCCCTAAAATTGCCACTTCCAGGGGTATTTATAGGCGGTTCTAGCAGGTGGCTCGAGTGACACGTGGCAGCGATCCCAAGCATCTAGGATCGGTTCAGAAGTGATTAGGAAAGAGTCAAAATGGCGGTTAGGGATAGGTGTCTTCAGATCCTAACGATTCGGTTCGTGGTTGAAGAGGTCACGCGAGCCATCAACTGGAGACGGGCTCGGATCAGGTGCTCGAAGGTGGTCGGGTCGTATGACCATGAGCGATCGAGTCGGGTCTCGAGCCGATCCTGGGTCGGGTCGCGAGCCAAATCCTGGTCAGGGGATCGAGTTGTTCGGTCTTCATCACGTTCGACCTAACCCTTCGTAATTTATTCTCTTGGTGGCTAGACCCAAAAACTAGCCAACATTTTGCCCCCTCGAAGTATGTTGTATTCGAAGAATGGAACATGCTTCGAAATTTCTGACTTGTCTTCTTCTAGGCTGATTCTTGAATCGTCATGATCGTTCGACCCTATCGTTGCATCGCTTCTTAAAGCCGCGTGATATTTTCTTTGAATCTTGTATAAATATGGTCTCCCTCTTTCCATTTATTTCTCCGCAAAAGCTTCTTTATCTTCAACATCCACCCACAGAGGAGTTTAAATTCAGGTATTTCCCCTTTATTCGATTTTGTCAATCTTAATATCCCTAGTCCTTCTTTTATAATGGACCGTTCCATGACTAAGTTCCTTCAACTTTCCCTCGTCACGAGTTCGTGCTCGCTACTCGTTTACGACCCGATTGGGCTGGATCGGGCTATCGAGCCCATCGGATGAGCCCATCCATGTAGGACAAAAACTGGAAGGCGAAAAGGCCCGAGTTAGCAGGTATTTAACTGCACCTCCCTTCCTCTCCTCTTCTTCTTCTTTTCCATTTTCTTGCTGCCGCCCAAACTCTAAAAAACCCTAACTCGTTTCTCCAATTAATTTGCAACTCTCTTCGAATCAACTGATAAGGTAATCATGAAAATACTTTATGTCGCGATCTTAGTGTGGTTCCTTTTCGAAAGTAGTGCTTTTTTGGCTTCGAGAATGATTCTCGCTTGATTTTGCGCGGCAAGAATGAGTTTGGAGGCTGCCATGGCTAAGAATGGAGCCTGACATCAATTTCGAGGAGAAGATGGAAGGAAAGGAATAGAGAGTAACTTGATGGTCAGGGTCGGATCGTGGTTAGATGGAGTGGAGGAACCGGATGGCAGTGTCAACTCTTTGGATCGGGTCGTGAGGTCTTTAGGAGAGCGGGTCGGGTTGTGAAAGCATGAAGCATTCGTTTTGGAGGGAGCAACGTGGAACGGGTCGGATCGTGGGGTTCATCTCACGAGCCGAGTCTTGACCCCGATCCGATCCCTTCGTGCGAGCCGAAAAGAGTTGTTTATCTCGAGCTTGTCTCTCAAGACGAACCGGGGTGCCTTCACGAGTCGACCCCTCTTAGCGAACCGATCCCCAAACACGAGCCGAACCATCTTGACCCTTCTGAACATGAACACAACACGTGATCGAGGAGTAAACATGAAAAAATCAAAACACTCTGAGGACAGTTAGGATTAGAGCATCGCAAACAAATTCTTTAAGCTTGAATAACAGCAAAAAATCGGACGATGGATATTAAACGAATACTTACATCATAATATTTCTTCGGCACTGCATGCATAAACACTCACTAGTACTTGCACACACGGGGGTCACGAGCATCTTACTCTAACTTTTCTTGTTTTTGTTTACTTTTATAGCAGATATGTCAGATAGACGCTCTTCTAGGCTTGCTAATAAGGGTGATGCCCCCAAATCTACAAGTCATCACGATCCATACATTCTTCCTTCTGAATCAGATTGGTGTATCTCTGGTTCGGATTATAATTCCGACACCGATGCCGTTTCTACGTCTTCTCAAAGTGCCTCACTTGAAAGCGAAGATGAGAGAGCTCCTGATGAGCGCGAAGATGCTGAGTTCATCAATGACCCTGAAGATTCCAAAACACAAATCTACGATTCCACTAAAATAAAAGCGCTATGCCATTCGCACGGTATCCCTTGGGACGATATTAGAGTGCCAGGAAAGCATGATAGACCCCATTCTCCTCCGTAGGGTTATATGGCCATTACAAAGGTCATGTGCTCGGTCGGCGCTATTCCTCCATTCCCTCCTATTATCGTCGACCTTCTACGGCGATTACGAATCACTCCTATGCAGCTTCACCCAAATACTTACGTTGTCGTGTTTACGTTGTACATCGCTTATGCAGAGGTCCTCTGTAGTAACCCGCATTTTAGCTGTTGAATAATTAATTTATTTAATTATTAAATATCGATTTATCGATATCGAGAACGTGAATTAAATAATATTGAATATTTAATTAATAATTATAATATAATAAAATATATTATAATGTCGAAATAATCAAAAATATTGGAAATACAAATATTCTGTGAATGGGGTCATCCCAAAGATATAATTCAACTTAGAGTTGGATTATATTGACGAATATATTCAACTGACGACAGTTTGAACGTATAATTATATTATAACTAAAATAGAGCCTGAAACGACGCGGCAGTTCGCTATTTGGCGATTCGAACTTCAACTGAATGTACATGATTCGTTTTAAGCCGGATTTCAGTGAAACAAGAAACGTGTGGAGCTGGTGGAGTATATCTTTCTAGTGGAAGAGAAAAATCTGGATTTCGTCGTGTAGGTTTTGATTTACGTCCAAATCGAATTTCAGAAAAGTCGCTGTGGAATTCCTTTATAATTTGTGACGCTTTATATACGTTATAAAAGGATTTTCGATATGAATTGAATATCGATAAATCTGAAATCTGAAATATCAAACTGTAAATTCTGATATGATATTCTGGAGCTGTACGATATCATATGTGAAGATATACGATAATATTAAATTATTAATATTTAATTTAATTTATTTAAATATATTTATATATTTAAATGGGCTATTCAAAGCGTTAAAAATAGTCACTTTTGCAAACGAAGTCGGAATTTGACGAAACTAATTTTGTTGGATCCGCAACATCAAATTTTTGTTAGATGTCAAGTTTCGTGATTTTTAGAGTCACTGTGTGGCCGTACGGATTTTTAGAGTGAGAAACAGTCGATATTTTGACAATTAAAAATACGCTGTGTGAGCATACGAAGTCGGAATTCGACGAAACCAGTTTCGTTGGGACCGTGATGTCGAACTCTAGCTACACGTCCAGTTTGGTGATTTTTGAGTATCGTGCGTGATCACACGAATTTTTAGAAGGAAAGAACGAATATAAAATGAATATAAAACTAATAATATCTCAATACAAAAATATCTAGATATTTTGAAAACATTATAAATACCCCTCTTAAAACCCTAAACCTAATTCACTTTCATTTTTCTGGTCAACGCCCTTGATTTTTCCGCTGTTGCCTTTTTGTGTTCTCCAGTAGAAATATCAAGAGAGGAAAATCAAAAACAAATTATAGAAAAAATCTATAAATCATAATATAGTAATAGTCGGAATCGCTGAGTGTTTTTCTTCAGCTCGATATGGTTCTCGTCGAACTCGACATGGGTTTTGTTCGCTGTTAGTTTACAGCGTTAGCTTAGGGTTTAAGTAATCGTGTTATACGAGCAGTATTTGTGGATTTGGGTGTTAGTTTTGAGTTTGTAGTGTGAAATGGCACCTGTAGCCGAGTTTTTGAGGATGATGGTCACAATAAAGTTCGGTACCTGTAAGGGTATGGTTATTCGGGTGTTCGAGCGTATGGTTGAGGGTGATTGCGAGTTCAACATCTTGGGTTTATGAAGATGGAGAGTTTCAAGGAGATGAGTTCGGTGGTTTCTGTTCTTATTTTCGTGAAAAGGGGAAGCAACGGGTGGGAAATGAAGTTCGGTGGAAATTGGTTTCCTGGAGCGTTTTAGTTCGGGGAAGATGAAGTTTGGAGCGGGTGGGTTGAGTTCAGTTTGGGCCGGAAAAATAAGGTTAAGCCCAATAAAGGTTTAAGGTTTGGTTTTAATTTAAATTCAATAAGTGTAAAACTTGTAATGCTTATAACTTTGTCATACCTAATCAGAATTGCGAACGGTTTGTCGCGTTGAGACCGTATGGACGAGAGCTTCACAATGAAGCTGACTGGAAATGGATCGGGACTCGTATGAATTTATGGTGAAATAAATGGTTTGATTCAAATCAAATAACAGTTTATCGTTCTTTAACGATGAACTGCAAATGTGAGTAAATCTCACCAACTCTGAACAGTTTATAATTTCATGTTGTATCTTTAGAACTGTTAGAAATTGTCTGATTTACTGTGTGTTGATTGTTTGATTGAACTGCCAGTCAGTTAGTTAAATTTCTTTATTGATTCTGTTTAAACAGAATGTATCATATGGAACTGAAAGTGATGTTATCTATATTGTCTAACATCTGTGGATGCAGGGAAACAGGTTGGAGGAATCCGACTGGATTCCTCAACAGTTATTTTATTGTTTTTCATATATTTTGATATATGATGTGAATTTTAACCTGTTGTTGATTGTGTGTGTATGGACGATATTGAACATCGTGATTTGATATGATTGAATACCATAACATACGGGATGTTGATAAGGAGATTTTCAAAGTGATGGTGAAAATAGCATATTTATACAATGGGATATTTATAAATAAGAGATATTTATAAAGTGGAATATTTATAAATAAGAAATGTTTATAAATTGGAATATTTATAAATAGGAGATATTTGAAAAAGAAATAAATTCAAAACATTTCTTTTTGAATGGAAAGGCCTGTGTGGCGAGTTTGGGGATTTTCCCGATGCTCCCAATACAAAGGAGGTTATGGCGAATTTTCCCGGGAATTTAAGGAGTTAGAATATTTCAAGAATAAATTTGAAAAGGAAATATTTGTAAACCATTTACAAATAGAATTGAAAAGGGAACATTTTAAAAAGGAAATCATTTTTAAAGTGTAGAACCGTTATTTAAAAGTAAATCTTTTCAAATGAATAAAACGTTGTTAAAAAGGAAATCTTTATAAAGTGAATAAAGTAAATCGAATATGGTATTCGAAGTTAGTTAATCGAATATGGTATTCGAAGTTAGTTAATCGAATATGGTAATCGAAGTTAGTTAATCGAATATGGTATTCGAAAGGAGTTAATCGAATATGGTATTCGAAAGGAGAAATCGAATATGGTATTCGAAGTTAGTTAATCGAATATGGTATTCGAAAGGAGAAATCGAATATGGTATTCGAAGTTAGTTAATCGAATATGGTATTCGAAAGGAGAAATCGAATATGGTATTCGAAGTTAGTTAATCGAATATAGACATTCGAAAGGAGTTAATCGAATATGGTATTCGAAAGTTAGTTAATCGAATATGTTATTCGAAAGGGGTTAATCGAGTCGAGTTAGTTGAATAGAGTTAACCAGTTCAGTAGAATTAACCAGTCCAGTTAGAGTTAATCAGTTAGAGTCAACCAGTTGGAGTTAATTAGTTAGAGTTAATCGATTAGAGTTAAAACGAACTAGAGTTAATCAAATATAGTTATTTGAAACAGAGTTAGTCAAACATAGTATTCAGGGTAAGTTGCCATCTTGTACGACTGCTAGCGTAATTCGCAGGGCTGTAAATAGCCTACGGCGGTTGGATGTTTCCTGAGGGAGTCAGGCGTAACCATTGTGATCGCTGCGATCTAGAGTCAAGCGAATGGAGCTTAATCGAGTATTAGTTATTCGATAGGAGTTAATCGAGTTGATCGAGTTGAGAAATAAGTTAAGTTAAATGAGTTGAGTTGATCGGGTGGTTCGACCAAGTTAGTCAAGCCTAGTTAATCGAATCGAATTGGTCGAACCAAGTAAGCCGAGTTAAGTTAGTCAAGTTAGTCAAGCCTAGTTAATCGAATCGAATTGGTCGAACCAAGTAAGTTGAGTTAGTCGAGTCAAGTTAAGTTAGTCGAGTTAAGTTCGTCGAGTTAAAGTTATCGATGTTAGTTTCATCGGAAGAAGTTATCGATGTTAGTTTCATCGAAAGGAGTTATCGATGTTAGTTTCATCGAAAGGAGTTATCGATGTTAGTTTCATCGAAAGAAGTTATCGATGTTAGTTTCATCGAAGGGGGTTATCGATTATAGTTTAATCGAAGTGAGATTTTCAAATATGAGATATTTGAAAGAGAAGAGTTATCGAATATTGGTTATTCGAAGAGAGATTATCGAATATCGTTTATTCGAGAAGAAGTTAATCGAATATAGGTTATTCGAAGAAGAGTTAATCAAATAGAGATTTCTCGAAGAGAGTTAATCGGCAAATTCGATTATATCGAATTCGGGAAAGTACTTATACTTTCCAGTGTCTAAATAGAGATTTATTTATTTATAAATAAATAAGTGTTAGGTTAATTATTCACTAATAAGAATAGAAGTTATAATTAAAGTTAGATAATTCGAAAGTAGGGATTATAATGTTATCGTTATAACAAATGTTTTAAATATAGAAATGGACTAGTAAAATTGAATCCGAGAAAGGCGTAAAGAAGTTATTAAAGATTAAAAGATAAACTTTGACCATTTCGAAGTTATAACGTTGTTCAGTTAAGGTCTGAGAGGTAATTATACCCCAACTTGAGTGACTTCCTTCTTAACTAAGAAATGGTATGGTTTGATCGTAAAGGAGTTTTGGAAATGTTTTCCAAACGAGAATCAGAAATGTTTTCTGATAAAAGAAAAATAAGAATTTAGAATATAGGGAAACAGGAGATAAGTAAATGAAATGAACTAAAGAGATTTATGTTAAATGATGGTTGTTCGATATAATTTCCATTTGGAAAAAATATCGTTGTTTGCACACTTGTTTTTCTTTGATAGTTAACTCACCGACTATCGAAGTTTTGACCATTTTAACGTTGTTAATATGGAGAGACCGGTTGGATTATTATCCAAAGAACCACTCTGTATTGGCATAAGCGTCGTGAATCATATATGTCAAAGATAATTGAAGACGGAGTAAAATGCAAGGGCTATCCTGTTTACAGAATAGTGCCTTCGGTTTGTCCAGTCCCAGGACAACTTGTATGGACGAAGGTCTGACAGAGTATATCCAATGGATCGCGCAAGTTGATCTGTTCAAACGTATTCACGTTTGGTGGCGGAGGAATTCGTTTCTCTTAGCTGTATACCCATGTTATTTTTGGATAAGTCAATTTGTGATTTGGCGGGTATGACGATGTGACATTCTAAGTGAATGAAGATGGATGTCTGACAGAGTATTTCCAGACAATTACGTACATTGATTTCTTCAACCGTACCAAGAGTGGAAGCGGAGAAGGAAACTTCTTTTAGCTGACACGTAATGTATTGTTGTAGACGTCAATTAGTGATTTTCGATGGATCTGACAATGTGGCATTCGAAGTGAATCTATTGTGATGATAAAGCGTAGCTTCTAGCCTCACATCCGGTAAATGACAGAAATCGGGCAGGCAGCATGGCTAAGTCGGTCGCACCGAAGTAGGGTGTATAATCACCTATCTGGAGAATATTCATTTGCTTCTTTAATCTATCAATGCTGTCCCATATATATACGGGAAACGGTTGCTGATCCCAACCGTTGGTGATGTACATAGGCATCGATCCTCTAGGACCCCTAACTTTGTTTTCTTTGAAGCGGTTCCTCAGATGAAAATTTTAAGCTAGGGAAATAGTAACCTTGGTGATGCGAAAGCCAAGTGGTTCTACACTGTCGCGCCAAAGAGGGGTCTCGGGAAGGTGGACACGTTCAAAGTAGTGACTTTCGGCGAGAAAAGAGCTCAAGGAAAGAGGTCCCATATAGTAAGGAGCGCACTGTCGCGAGAAAAGAGCTCGAGCACATGAGATCAACTAACGTGGATCTAAAATTAGCTAACGATCGCTATAACGAGGAGAGAGCTACCCGAGATCAAGAGATGGCAAATCTGAGAGCCAAACTAGCCGAGGCTGAGGAAAGGGCTGTCTTAGCCGAAGCAAATGCCAATGCTGCCATCAATACCGTGACTGATACTTCTTCTCAGCTCGCAGTGGCTGGGGATGAGATTGCGGGTTTTGATGAGCTCTTAACAGACTTTTTTATTCAGATTATCAAGACACGAGACATCTCATGGATAAGGAATTGTCCCGAGACTTTAGCCAGAACTTGGGAGCAGATAACGGAGATTGAAAAGAAAAGCCTCGAAGTAGAGGAAATCGATGAGAAGCTCTTATGGATACATACCTTAGGGTAATGAGCCAGAACAATTAGCAGAAGGGAGAGAAGCCATCAGGAAAGCTGTAGAGGAGGCGACGTACCACGAGAAGGGGAAAGGAGTAATAGATTGTGGCTCTAGTTCGACTGTGGATCCCCCAGGAGGAGAGACTGAAGAATACCACCTAGATAACCCCTTTATTCCCGGAATTCCTATCTCTCTTCCAGCTGAAGGTTCTGGTGCGGCTCCAGACGAGCACTCGGCTGAAGGTATTTCTTTATTCTCTCTGCAGCTCGTCAAAGTTGTCTTCGAAGAAAACATAATGAAGACCGTTCCTTCTCATAAATTAATATCTGCTTCTCCTGATGTAGGTGCAGCTCCGACCGACGAAGCTACTAAAGAGGCTATTCAAACAGCAGTGCCATCTAGCTCCACAGTTCCCGGAGGCGCGGAAATGATCGATGCAGTCAAAAACATCGATGGTGATGACGGGAACGGAGATGACGATGAGGATGTTGAAATTATCGAAACCCGTGAAAGCGATAATGGGATGACTCTTGCAGAGATGAAGGCCAAAACTGATGCTCTTATTCAGGCCAAAGTCGAGGACGCTCCTCTCAACATTGCTCCTCTCGCTTCTCTTGCCCCCCAGTCTGGGATGGTTATAAAGTTATCTTCCAAGCCAATTACCACTCAGCTAGAGTCTCTGTCTGCTGGCACTCTTAAGGACCCTCCCCCTTCGAAGAGAAAAACACTGAAGCGGGGTCCCTCTGAACTTAGCATGGATGGATAGGAGACAAAGAAGCAGGAAAAGAAGCCGAAACCGTCCCCCAAGAAGAAGAAGTATTATCTTAGTTGTGACTTTGCTTTTGTTTTTATTTGGCCCTTTGGTGTTGTTGCGAGTGCGGCCCTCGCATTTTGCTTAGTTCCACGTTGTACCTCCTGCATTCAGTAAATAAAAGTATCATTTCTTCTATGTCTAGAATCCATGACTTATCTATTCCTGTATCATGTTATCTGAATCACAATCTAATGTTAAATAGCAACACAAACATTGTGTAATAATCGTAAAACAACTATGTGTATGTAGTGCGTGGATATGCCCCCGATCAACCGTAAGTGTAATGCCTGGCTAGGGCTTGTCATGGATTGTTCGGGATCGACAATACGTTGCCCCCCATGTCCGGACATGGAGGGTTCGGACTCAGCTTTCAACCTTGCCCCCGGCACTACGACGGGGTAGGAATCCTTTAGTGGCACTTATCAACATGCCTTTATGCTCTCCTGTCTTTCATCTAAGGTAGAGCTCGAACTCAGCTTTCAGTCTGACCCGTTCCTCGATGGGTAGGAGTTCTGGGGGCGTCATTCCCAGACGCCTTTAGACTCTCCCGTCTATCGTTTCCAAGGGTAGAGTATCCGAAGCGGTCTTTTATCTTGGTGCACCATCACGCTTCGAGGACACTGTCCGCGGTCCTTGCCATCCACTTTCATCTTCCGAGGATGGAAATTTTAATCGTCGTGTCACTTACACTCACCTTTTCTCGTGTAGCCAATTTCTGCGAGTTAGAGGTCCAAAAACCAGAATTCACGATTCAAAACAAATCTTTTATACCCGGTAGCTGCTATGATACCTGCAATAATCAATCATAAAGTGCAACACAGAATATATATAAAAAGCGTAATAGGGATAAATGCAAGAATAGTAAGTGACACGCGATATTTTTATAGTGGTTCGGCCAAATCAGGGCCTACGTCCACTTTATAATCTCTTGCTCATATTACTGGACTATTCTAGGCGAGTCCCGCCTTTTACAGGGTCCTAATGAACAAAAGATATTTCATGACGAATCACGTCAAATAGAGTTGTAAATGCTGGGCATTCCACGTTCTAGGGACTTCCACGCCTTCCATCGTTGTTAGCTTGAAGGTTCCATTATCAAGCTTTTGTTTAATCGCGTATGGTCCTTCCCACTTTGGACCCAAGGCAGGTGGGTCAGGGAATAAGTGTTTCAATACCAGGTCACCAGGTTCAAAGGTCTGGGCTCGAACCTTCCTGTTGAAATATCTCACGACCTGTTGTCTACGCCGAGCTGCTCGGAGATCCGCTTCATCCCTTTTCTCTTCAACCATGTCTAATGATTCCAAAAGCAATCGGTTATTGGTCATGGGATCATAGTAAGTGGTTCGATGTGATGGTACTTCCAGTTCCACTGGAATAACTGCCTCTGATCCAAAGGCAAGGGCGAAAAGTGTATGACCGGTCGTCGTCTTGTAGGTCGTTCTGTATGCCCACAAGGCCAGTGGTAATTCATCAACCCACATGGCTCGGGCTCGCTTGAGCCACTTTTTCAAAATGGATTTTATAACTTTATTCACTGCCTCAGCCTGCCCATTTGCCTGGGGATGTGCTACATCAGTATACCTCTTCTCTATGGAGTATCTTTGGCAGAAATCTCTGAATTCCGCGCTATCAAACTGGGTTCCGTTGTCGGTTATAACCATTCTGGGAATTCCAAACCAACATATAAGGTTTCTAATGACAAAGTTTATTACCCTCTTGGTTGTAATTGTCGTCAACGGTTCAGCTTCGACCCACTTCGTAAAGTAATCGACAGCAACAATAGCAAACTTTGCCCCTCCTTTCGCGATCGGGAGGCTCCCGATTATATCAATCCCCCACATGGAGAACGGCCAGGGGCTCACCATGGTTCTCAATTGATTGGGGGTGCTCTAGGTATCTTAGAAAACTTTTGGCAACTGTCACACTTTCATGTGTAGGCAGCTGCATCCTTGTTCACCGTAGGCCAAAAATAGTCATATCTCAATATTTTCTTGGCTAGGGTCTTTCCTCCAGTGTGATCACCACACTTTCCTTCGTGTACTTCTCTCAGCACATGCTTTGTGTCATCGTGAGCTATACAGTGGAGTAAGGGCATCAAAAACCCTTGCCGATACAAGATGCCGTCTTGCATTACATATCTGGGGGCTTTGCGGATTACCGCACGCCTCTCGCTCTTTTTCACGGGGAGCGTTCCGTTAGTCAAAAAATTCTTGATAGGGGTCATCCATGACTCCTTTTCTGGCTCCGTCTCCAGGACATGATCCACCTCCATCTGGTCGATGCTGGGAACCTGCATCGTTTCAATCGGGACCATCTCCACATTCTCGGGTTCATCAGAACTGGCGAGCTTGGCCAGTCTATCAGCTTTCTGGTTCTCAGACGGGGAATGTGTGAGATGTCATAGTGCTCAAAACTTTCCAGAAACTTCTCTACCATTCTCAAATACGACACAAGTCGTGGTCCTTTAGCTTGGAAGTCTTTCCGGACTTGCGACACAACAATCTGGGAGTCGCAGTAGATACTCAACCTCACGACACCCAACTCCTTTGCAAGCCTCAGCCCGGCAATCAGGGCCTCATATTCCGAATCATTATTCGTCATATGGAATTCCATCCTCAGCGCGTAATATATCGATCGCTTATCCGGGGTAATCAGTACTATGCCGGCTCCAGAACGCCTATCATTCCTTGCACCATCGGTGTATAGCTTCTAAGTAGTAGATTCATTCTGGGGTTCCGGTGATTCTTCATCTTTGTTCGGCTCCACTTCTTCCTCGGGGATGGTAAATTCGGCGATGAAATCTGCCAGGGCCTGCCGCCTTATTGGCCGTCGGGGATGGATGTTCAAATCAAACTGGCTCAGCTCTATGTTCCACTTGAGCAACCTTCCTGACGCCTCCGGCCTTTGCAGGACCTTCCTAAGTGGGTGGTACATATACACAACAATGAGATGAGCTTGGAAATAATGTCGGAGTTTTCTAGAGGCAATCAGCAAGCTATAGGCCAACTTCTCAATTTTTGGGTAATTACGCTCATCAGCCGCTAATTTCTTACTTACATAGTATACTGGCCTCTGCACCTTGTCTTCCTCTCTAACCAACACCGAACTAATCGCATGAGCCGATACCGCCAAATAAATGTAGAGGTCTTCATGATCAACAGGTTTGGACAGAATCGGGGGCTTTTCCAAGTGATCCAATAGATTCCTAAATGCTTCAACACAGTCGAGGGTCCAATGGAAATTCCGCTTCCCTCTCTTTATCAAATCAAAAAACGGAATACATTTATCGGTGGCTTTAGAAATAAATCTGCTCATTGCCGCTACCTTCCCAACGAGGCTCTGCACATCCTTTATCTGCCTAGGCTCTTGAATATTCCGAATCGCAGTGATCCGGTCCGGGTTAATTTCAATTCCTTGCGAACTTACAAAAAATCCAAGAAATTTTCCTGACGCCACTCCAAAGGAACATTTCAGGGGATTCAACTTCATTACGTATTGCCGAAGAATCCCAAACATCTCTGCTAAGTCGTTTGTGTGATTAGAAGATCGCTTGGATTTCACTAACATGTCATCAACATACACCTCCATCGTCTTCCCGATCTGATCATAAAACATCTTGTTCACTAGACGTTGGTATGTAGCTCCGACATTCTTCAAGCTGAAGGGCATAACTACACAACAGTACAACCCCAAATCTGTAATAAAACTGGTGTTCTCCTGATCGGGAATATGCATGGGGATCTGATTGTATCCCGAGTACGCATCCATAAACGAAAGCAATTCATGTCCAGCGGTTGATTCCATCAACTGATCAATCCTGGGGAGTGGAAAACTGTCTTTCGGACAAGCTTTATTCAAATCCGAAAAGTCTATACAAGTTCGCCATTTCCCGTTTGCCTTCTTGACCAACACGGGATTGGAAATCCAGTCAGGATAATTCGAATCTTTGATGAATCCATTACTTCTGAGTCTCTCTACTTCTTCTTTCAATGCCGTCGATCTCTCTTGACCAAGCGTGCGTCTTTTCTGTTTTATAGGAGGCTACCCGGACCTGACATTCAATGCATGACTCGTAACCGACGGTGATATCCCACACATATCAGAAAGGGTCCAAGCAAATACATCAAGGTTCGCCTTAAGAAAATCAATCAACTCCTGCGCTAGAAGGGGATCCAGTTGAGACCCGATCTTTAGCACCTTTGTCAGATCGCGATCATCAATCGGCACTTCGACGGTTGCTTCATTAAGTGTGGCCATTCTGCCCCCAGGTCCTTCCTCATCCCCGGGGTCAATATCCTCGGGGAAATCTTCCGGGATCTCCCAAGGATTCATTCTCTTTAGTTGCTACGCTGAGTCCTCCTTTTCAGGAGGAGTTATTTCCTTAGGCTCCACACCCTTTCCTTTTCGTAACGCCTTCGATTCAGCCATATAACATTCTTTACTGGTGACTTGATCACCTTTGATTACTCCAATGCCTGCCTCGGTTGGAAATTTGAAAAGCAAACACCAAGGCTCGATACAAGCCCTGAACTCTGCAAGAGTTGGTTGCCCTAAAAACGCATTATAATAAGACTTCAAGTCCATCACAACAAACGAGAGTATTTTCACTCGTCTTCGATCACCTTCGCCTAGGGTTACCGAAAAATCAATGTAGCCCAGCGGGGAAGTAACAGAACCATTAAAGCAACGTATCCATCCTTCACACGGCTTTAAATCACTCATCTCCAGCTTCATCTGGTCGAACGCCTTTTTGAACAAAATATTCACCGAGCTGCCGTTAACTATCAAGACTTTGTGCACCAATGCAGGACCAATGTTAGCAGTAATCACCAATGGGTCATCGGTCGGAGCATGTATTCCGGTATTCTCTCTACTGCGGAAGACGATATCATCAGCCATCGTACTTTGCTGCTTAATCGGCGCTTGATCCTCCTGATTGCTACATTCTGCCTCATCGAGATGCTTAGCCGCATTAACATACTGGTCCATGGCCTTATTACTATGCCCCGCTAAGTGGGGTCCTCCAGAAATGTTATTAATGACGATCCCTTTTCCTTTTTGTTGTGTAGTTGGCTTTTGGGGCGGCTTCCCCCTATTCTGGTCAGGACCGCCTTGTCCTCTATCCTTCGGTTTCACTTTGTACTCATCCAGCTTTCCTTCCCTGAGGAGTCTCTCCACAAGGTCCTTCGAGTGATGGCATTCATTAGTTGTGTGACCGTACACTTCATGGAAAAGACAATATTTCCCTGTATGTCTCTCTTTCTCAGTTGACTCTCTGGGAGGAGGCTTATGATTCTCGAACAAGTGAAAGCAATCTATGTAAATGTTCTCTAACGTGACATTCAACGGGGTTAAATTTTCAAAAGGCTTAAATCGGGGTCGCTTCTACGGGCCATTTCTCCGATCCTTTCTTTGGTTCCCATTTCCAGTCGAGCGACCATCCCCTTGATTCTTGTTTCCAACATTAACCTGCACTTTTCCTGAACTGTCTCCAGTTTGCTTGATTGCATTACTCTGGATATCTTCTTTCTCGGGTACTTTCCTCTTTCGGTTCGCGTATATCTCTTCTCTGCGCAACCAGATTTTGGCCTTCTCATAAAAGGCCTCTCGAGATAGCGGTGGTTTACCAGCTAAGTATACACCAAACTCTGAATCTTTATCCACTCCATCAATCAAAGCCATAAGAATGGTTTGCTCATGTGGGTCTTTAACTTCCGTAGCTGGCAGGTTAAAACGATCAAGGTATGATTTCAGGGTTTCGCCAGGTTGTTGTTTGATCATTGACAACTCAATGGCATTCTTAGATCTCTGGGTGTGGAGTCTGAACTGGTTTATAAATTTTTCACTTAATTCTCTAAAATTTGAGATCGATCGCGGGGGTAATTGAGTAAACCAGGTTAAAGCAACATCTTCCGAATACAGCGGGAATGCCATACACTTTACGGCGTCGGTGGCGGAAGCGGCGGTCATGTACCACGAATACCTCATCAAATGTTGGACCGGGTCTGCCTGCCCGGCATAGCGATTCATCGATGGTAAGTTGAAGCGTCGAGGAAAGCTAGTCGCCAATATATCGTCTGTGAACGACATGTGACTTCGATCAATACCCCAGTCTTCGTCGACGTACCCTCAATTGCTGGCCATAATGTTTCGAACCATTGCCTCTATATCGGCGTTAGTGAGAATTGCTTCGGGATCTGCGCTCCTAGCCCTTCGGAGCCCGCCAATTCCCATTCCAGGGAGTGGTAAATGATCATTTATCCTTGGCGAATTCCTGTGCCCCCCGCCCCCGCGGTCAGTCACGCGGTGAATAGGCTGGTAATCTTGGGGCTGGATAGGGTCGGCTATATTTTCTTCCATAGGAAGGTCTTGAGACCTCCGTCTAGGTGGGATCACCGGACCCGGGGATCCAGGATTGTTAGGGTTCTGTCATTGCTCTACCTCCTTCCGGGATGGAAAATCTCCAAACACAACTTCCTCAATGTTCTTCGGTCTCTCATAGGGTCGCCGTGGCGGCCTTGGAGGCTCCTTCGAGGAAGACGAGTATTCCGGTCCTAGGCGATTGGTCAGAGAAGGAGTCCTCTGTCTCCTAAGCTCTTCTATTTGTCTTCCCATCGCCGTAATGTTTCGCCTCATTGCGGTAGTTTCCCGTCTCTACTCCTCCAAATTCTCATTTGTCCTTCACAACATGTCCATGAGCTATGAGAGACTTCGATCCGTCACTGGCGCCGGATCCACAGGTTGCTCGCCAGCCACTGCATTTTGGTTCAAAGCTCCAGGATTTGGTTGATTTGAAGTCCCAGCGGAATAAGTATCAGGAATTGCTGCTTCTTTCCCTGCTCGTGAGGGCCCTACTTCTGGAGCTGGATTCGTGACCCTAAGCCCGGACCGGGTCGTGATACCATCTAACACTTGGATCGGATCGGTTCCATCTTCATGGTTCGTGGCTGCATCATCGGCTCGGGTCGGGCCTTGCCCTTCTAGTCGAATCGGAACATCGCCTCGTCCCCGACTCGTGGTAGCATGGAGGTGTCGGATCAGAGCTTCTGGGCCGGGTCGGCTCGCCCCCTACGAGCCGCGAGCCGCGGTCGACTCTGCCTGCTGCTCCGACACATTTTCTTCATTCATCCTAGCATTTCTTGGTTCCTTATCCTTCTTAGGAGCCATGACGAATTGGTTTTGCTGGAGTTTCTGAAAACAGCTAAGAAACGGACTATCTTCTTTGGACTTGAATGACCAAATAGTAGAACGATAACTCGGTAGACTGAGAAATCACTTCTCAGTGAAAGCATCAAAATGTTAGACCAAAATTTGTCTCTAACACCCAAATTATTAGAATAAGAGCTAAATATGAAAATAAAAACAGAGAACACACAAGATTTATAGTGGTTCGGCGTTAACGAGCCTACGTCCAATTATATGATTAATATTACTAGATTCTCAACAAGTACAGATTGATTCTCCACTTAAGTTTACAACAACAATCCACAATCTCTCGATAATTGTTTCAAAAACTGAAAGAAATGGAGTAATTTCTGGTTGAGTTTTGATAATGGTGGAAATAGAGCTCTTGAGTGCCAAAAGATCCCTAAATTTGCCACTTCCAGGGGTATTTATAGGCGGATCTAGCAGGTGGCTCGAGTGGACACGTGGCAGCGATCCCAAGCATCTAGGATCGGTTCAGAAGTGATTAGGAAATAGTCAAAACAGCGGTTAGGGACAGGTGTCTTCAGATCCTAACGATTCGGTTCGTGGTTGAAGAGGTCACGCGAGCCATCAACTGGAGACGGGCTCGAATCGGGTGCTCGAAGGTGGTCGGGTCGTAGGACCATGAGCGATCGGGTCGGGTCTCGAGCCGATCCCGGGTCGGGTCGCGAGCCAAATCCTGGTCAGGGGATCGAGCTGTTCGGTCTTCATCACGTTCGACCTCAACCCTTCGTAATTTATTCTCTTGATGGCTAGACCCAAAAACTAGCCAATAGGATCGTTGTTTGTACACATGTTTTCATTTGATAGTTAAATCACCGACTAACAAAGTTTTTGACCATTTTTTCGTTGTTAATATGGAGAGACCAGTTGGGTTATTATCCGAGAACCACTCCGTATTGGCATAAGCGTTGCAAATCAAGTATGCTGGATATAATCGAAGACCGAGTAAAGTGCAAGGACTGTTTTGTTAATCCTAGGTAGAAATTGCCTAAGATGGATTTACGGAATAGTACCTTCGGTTTGTCCAGTCCCAGGACGAACGTATATGGACGAAAGTCTGATAGAGTATTCATAACGAATCATATATGTTGACCTCTTCAAACGTATTACGTTTGGTGGCGGAGAAATTCGTTTCTCTTAGCTTTATACCCGTGATACCATTAAGGAAATCAATAATGATTTGGTGGGTATGACGATGTGGCATTCAAAGTAAATGAAGATATGATATGTTAAAACGGTAAGTATGGCCTCTAGCCTCACAACCGGTAAATGACAAAAATTGGGCAGGCAGCATGGCTATGTGGGTAGCTTCCATTAGGGGGTATAATCACCTATCTAGAGAATATTCATTTGCTTCTTTAATCTATTTTGATGATGTCCCTTATCGGGAAACGGTTGTTGATCCCAACCGTTGGTGATATACATTTGCTACACTCAAGAGAAATGAGTGGGCGGTCATGTGTGGCCGAGTTGCAAGATGTTCTTGTTGAACTCGGTGTATTCTCCTCTAGAGATACATTATCGGCAGGTGGTTCCATACCTTGTCATAGTTGGAAATCCATTACCCAATAAGCGCTAGTGGTTTTGATTGTATACTATGTATGTGGAACGTGAGATGCAAGCGTTCTGCTAGATTGATATCTATTTGTATCTAGACATTATTATAATATCAGAATGATATTGTTTTCAAAGATGTGTTGGGTTATCGTAAGATAAAAACCATCTATGTTTATGTATGGATTGGTCTTACGATTATTCTTTCTTTTAAAAGGATTTTAAAAGTTAAACCAAGTGTTTGGAGTTTATTCACACCAGTCCCATGATTGACCCAGAGTTTATTTTTGTTTTGTTTTACCCTAAACTCTTGGGTGCTCAAATTTGTACGGACAGCCAAGTAGTCGCGATTTTACAGATATACTTGAGGAGCTTGGAGCAGGAGGCTTCAAGATCATAAAACTATTATTATTTCCGCTATGTTGTAAGTGTTGTACTCTGATAAGTGTTATTGTATACATAACTAGTTTTATTTCAAAGTTATGTTATATTTTATTTGTTCCGCTGTGAGATTCGTGTCACTCTGACGATGTATGTTCTTCTTCTTCTTCTATTCTAATTTTCTATCTTATCTATTCTCACCCTCTAACTTCTTTCATTAACTATTCGAAATTTCTGACACTTGAATGTTCGATATGGTGCCGAAATTTCTAACACTTGAATGTTCGATATGGTGTTATATGTCGAATTTTATAAGTCGAAAATTTTATCGGGTCGTTACAAGTTAAAAATATAACATTTGAGAAATTGTATGAAAATAACATGTACTTTTTTTTACTCGGATTGTCTGGATCTAAAATACGTGATTTCGAAATGAAAATGCACTAATCCTAATGGCGATTTAGTAGGCGCTGAAGAGTAAATAATTAGGACTAGGATGTAATTCAATTGAATAAAGCACTTAATAATTGGTTCGTAGACCATGCCAAATGTATTTGGAAAGGACGTATCAACGGGTGATGGCTAAAGCAAACAAATCACTGGTCGACACATGTAAAAATTATTACAATTGAACTGACCTAGAGTAGAGTTACAAGGTAAATTAAAAAAAAAATCTTTTTGGATTCTTATTTAGCCTATATAGTTTAAATATAAAATAGATCCAATCTAATAAAAATATAAATAAAATCATATTATTTAATTTGGTGAAAAGGAATATTAAACTTAATTTAATGTATGTTAATGAATGTACCAAATAAACTCATGTTATGAAATATAAGTAATATATATTTTTGTACTAAACATGATTTTATTTTAAAGAAAACCATTTCATTTCTTTCCCTTGACATGGATGTATGTGTGTGTATACTAATTACAAAACCAACCCTCAAAACCCATCAAAAAGATGGCGAGGCAGGGTGGTGCTGCATAAAAACATAAAGACAGGAAAATGCCTCCCAATGGTGGCTCACAATCAGAAAACCAAAAGAGGGCCTAAACCAAAAAAGGTCAAAAAGAAGAAATAAGTACAAAAAAATCCTATGATAATAAGTAGGTAAAAGGTAGACTATGGTCCAATCGCTAGGGAGCACCATGAATATAGATCTGGATGAACTTGTGAAACCATCAATGTCAAGCAACGAGCATGTGTCGAAGCTGGGAAGACTGGTTGTGGATGGAAGGGCAAGTCCCTTTCCTCGAATCTTGAAAAGTATTAGAAAAGCTAGTAGTGATAACAAAATGACATAATGCAATAAAAAAGAGGGTTGAAGTCATGAGGATGTAGAATGAAAAATTCAGTGATGAATGATTTTAAGAAATGGTTAATTGGCTCCTTATAAGGGCAAGCAATGAACATATATTTAACATATTCTTGAATAAGGTCAATAATCTTAGTTTAATCAAAATGTTTGTTGTCATAATGGAAGTTGTTCCATGCACACCATAGATGTCAGTAAGGCGAACTCCCCCACCGAAACAGAAAAAACCTACAGAGCAGCTGTTAATGATAATAGAGTACCAAAAATTTGAAATAAGTCTCCAGGTTTCACAAAAGCCGAACTTTTAAAGGACCTTAATTAGGAAGAACCAAGGCAAACGACCATAATCCTTAGCCATATCCAACTTGATAACCACGTTTGCACTTCCGACTTTATGGTTAATCTGGGAAAAAAGTTCCTAAGCCACCGGGATGTTACCAGAAATGAGCCTACCTTTGATGAATCCCTCTTATCATGTGGAAATAATGTTTGGTAAAATGTCTGAAATTCTAATAGTAATCATTTCTGATAATATCTTATTACAAAAATTGCATAGACAGATCGGTCTAAGATTGGAAGGCTTTTTGGGGTTTTCAATTTTAGGAAGATGGATGATGTTTGTGGAAGTCTAGCTTAAAGGGAGGGGAGAGCTATAGAAGAAAGCCCGAATGACCTGAATGAGGTTAAGCCCAATGATAGCCTAGAAGTAATGGAAGAAGAAGCCGTTAAAACCACCCAGTCCTCCTATGTTGTTTTTGTCAAGCTAAAATACCTAGTCTTTGATCTCGTCATCCT
Organism: Allium sativum; assembly: GCA_030737875.1. NCBI lineage: Eukaryota > Viridiplantae > Streptophyta > Magnoliopsida > Asparagales > Amaryllidaceae > Allium > Allium sativum. The sequence goes on from CM060911.1 coordinate 268,587,622, forward strand.
AAGGTGTTTCATATAAGATGGCATTGATAGGATCTTGAAAGAGGGATGAAATGTGCGAAAGAATGTCCATGTCAAGAACAAAAGCTGTGGAGGAGCCAATGAGATCCTTAACGAATGAGATGATCGAATTCTCAATCTCATTCCCCTCAATAGCCCGTGAACTATCTGGTTTTTGAATTTTATTAATAGAGAGTTTGGTCCTATTTTTATCGACCATGGAATGGAAAATTTTGGGGTTAAAGTTCCCAAGAGAAATCCATTTTAATCGAGCCTTATGTTTCCTGAAGAGCTCTTAAAATTAAAGGGCATGATTGAAACTATTTTTGGCTTGAAACAAGGAGTCTCATTTAAAGGGAGAGGGGTTCTCATCATAAAATGCTTCCATGATCGATAAATCTTGGTCATCCTCCATGACCTGGTCAAATATATGAGAGAAAGCGGGAGTGTTCCAAACATGGAGCTGCAACTTGACATTATGTAGCTTAGTTGAAAAGGATTGAAGCGGGTTCCTACTCGCCTAAGTGTTCCAAGCGGCCTTGACAATATTATGGAACGAGTGATGGGAGACCCATATGTTTTGGAATCGAAAAGGCTTAGAAGACATGTCAAATCCTAAATTCAAGTAGAGAACATTGGGGCATGATCTGGAAAGACCCGAAATTCGAACACTCCATCTTCGAATATCGTAACTATTTGGAATATTGTTATATGTTATCAATATGATTTTATACCTTTTTAAATATCATTTAATTACTAATTAATGATCCTTGACTTATTTTGGAAAATTTCTTTCAAAAAATATATTTTTGGAAAAATGTTGATAAAATGACCGAAAATCGTTTTATCAAAATACAGCTATTTTCTCAATAAAAGTTATTGAAAATTTTAGTGAGTGTCTAATTAATCATTAGGAAAGTAATTAGCAAATAAAAATATTTTTCATATTTATGGCTAACTATTTTGATGATGTCATCATTTTAAAAAATGAACATTTAAGGAAAGTTTCTGTATTTTGGGTATTAAAATATTCAAATAAGTGTTTTATAATTTGAATATACTTGTTTTAATTATTTAAATAAGATAAGGAATTTATTTTCATGTTTTGTTTACTTAAATAAATAATGGATTAAAAATATGGCCAAGGTTCAACTTCCAGATTTACAACCAATCGTCGAACAAAAGTTGTTTTAGATTGTTGCAACGTTGGTTGACACATACATAAACATGCATATACATAAGTATACAAGTATAAGTATATGCATAATAAGTCACATCAAGGTTTTAGAAAATATCTTAAGTGTATGCATATAAGCTCCTTATATGTATAAAAATGGAAGCTTAATCCTTAAGCTTTGAAAAAACAAACTTACCATCAACTTACACACCTCTTACATCACCTTACACACATATTCTTCTTCTTCTTCTTAAGCTATATTGATGGCTTCTTCATGAGTAATGGTGGAGGAGTAGGAGGAGAGGCATTGGCTTGGTTTGGAAGTGCTAAAGATTGGATCATTAGTATAGTGGTAACGAAAGGAAGTGGTTCTTTTGTTTTTATGGCTTTATGCTTGGTTAGGTATGAATCTAAGTTATCTCTTAGTTATATACAGTTTATATATGTGTTATGTTTGAAGTATAAAGTTAAAGTGACATTAACTAAGTAAAGTTATTAACTTTAGAACCCTCTTGCTTTTGAAAGCAAACGACGACTTTATATTATGTAGCATATATTCTTTTGCCCTCTTAAACATGTCTCATTAATTTCTTAATTGAAAAGTAATCTAAAGAGCATAACTCTAACAAGCCGACGAGTAAGCTTTTCTGTTTCTGAGATTGTTTTCGAGGGGCTTAAACTAAGGATATGTTCAGGAGCAACCAGTGCCCTAGCTCACCTGGCCTCATCGTGGACGAGGAATAGTTAACTTGATCATGTCAGAAACGAGTTAAGTATACGAATAATGGTAAATGTTGCTTTATTTATTGATTATCATTTATCGTTGGTTATTATTGTTTGATTGATTGTGTGATTTACGCTCGACCAGTTCATGAGAAAGTATGCTTTTATATTTAGCATTGGGTTGGGTGGAAAATATTTTTGCATTAACGCCATGTGATCTATTTCACGATTTGACTAAAAGGCATTTAATGACAATATTGATTCATTTAATTTATGAACATAAATTTAAATGAATGATTTTGAAAGATTGTTTTCATAAAACACTAAGGAATGAAATGTTTGATTTCAGAGAAATAGAAAATATTTGGAAATAAATATTTGTAAGATAATAAATGGTTTATACAAAGATGTTTTATAAATGAAGAGAATCTCAGTGGCTTAAATCCCGTTGTTTAAAATGATTTAGAAAGAAAACAACACTATGATTTGAAGATATTTGTGGCTATTATTGTTTTTTTTGAAGCAAAAAGGTAGTGAGTTAGATAGATTCACGCCTTAATATATTACATTTATGGCTATTATTGTGAAACGATTTATCACTTCGGGATACTAAATGATTTGTTATGTTTCTGAAATTCGGGTAACCCTTGAAAAAAGAAAGGTATGAGATGGGTTGAAGTCCTTGAAGATGGTCTGCTCTAAGGAGAGACATCATTTTTTAATATTGATATGTGTGAAGGTCGTGCCTAGTGGCCTTGTCATTAGGGGAGAAACCTTTGGATCTGGTGGCATATACGTTGATATGCTTGTATTATAGATATTTGATATTTTCATAAGTGATTTGTTTTTAAATCCTGAAGTGAAGTACGATTTGATATAAAAGGAATAAATTATTTCAATGATTTGAAATGAAAGCCGGATTGTAGGATCGAAGAGATTATTTTCAAGAAGAATGGATTTTGAAAATAATAAAGTTGATTAGATTTGATAAATCTAAATTTAAAGATTAAGCCTAAAGGGTAGTTTGGGAATTGCATTGTTGTTTGTGCATCTAGACTCCATGAGTCCTATTTGTGAATAGGAGAACTACATTGGCTTGATCTTGTATCTAATTGGGTACCCAATTAGATAAGGGTATGTAGGCAGTCACAAGTGGTAGTGATGCAACCTCTTAAATAACATAACCCCTTTCTGTTTGTTGTTTGATAAATCAATTATTGATATATCTTTTCTTCTTACTATATTATTCTACATTTGACTTGCTTGTTGAGTTTGGAAGAGTGATTATTGTTGTCTATCTCATTAAAGTGGCACAACGATAGATTATTATTTAAGTTTTCTTGTATTATAGCACACCTAGTGTATTAAAAGATCTTTGATAGTTTGTTAATAAAAAATTGTATCCTGTACATTTAGCAGTATCGAATATTTATCAAATATTTTGTAGCAAGTTGGTAGTTTACATTAGTAGTTTTAGAGTGGATAAATATTTTGGCAGTTTCGATTGTTCCGAAAAATCCAGGTCGTTACATTTGGTATCAGAGCTTAGGTTAGGTTCCTAAGAGAAAATTCGTCTAGGTTATTAATTTAGCCTAGGAATTTTAAAATGAAACTACATTAGTTTGATAAATATAAATGGATAGGATAAGGCACCATATCTACGACCGGGGATATGGGTTGAATTATTTTTGGTGTGCTTAACTTAACTTTATTGTTTGCTTTTGGTTACATTTTCCTGTTCTTGCAATTTTGAGGACGAAATATTTTAAGTGGGGGAGAATGTAAAGACCTGAAATACGAACACATCACCTTCGAGTATCGTAACTATTTGGAATATTGTTATATGTCATAAATGTGATTTTATAACCTTGTTAAATATCATTTAATTAGTAATTAATTATCCTTGACTCATTAACGAAAAATGCTTTCAAAAAATATATTTTTTGGAAAAATATTGATAAAATGACCGAAAATCGTTTTATTAATATATAGCAATTTTCTCAATAAAAGTTGTTGAAAATTTTAGTGAGTGTCTAATTAATCATTATGAAAGTAATTAGCAAATAAAAGTATTTTTCATATTTATGGCCAACTATTTTGATGATGTCATCATTTTAAAAAATACGGAAAGTTTTGATATTTTGGGTATTTAAATATTCAAATAAGTGTGTTATAATTTAAATATATTTGTTTTAATTATTCAAATAAGATAAGGAATTTATTTTTATGTTTTTTTAACTTAAATAAATAATTGATGGAGGATTAAAAATATGACCAAGGTTCAACTTTCAAATTTACAACCAATTGTCAAACGAAAGTTATTTTAGATCGTTGCAACATTGGTTGATACATACATACACAAGCATATACATAAGTATACAAGTATAAATATATGCATAATTAGTCACATCAAGGGTTTAGAAAATATCTTACACACACACACACACACCTTATCGCACATTAATGCATTAGGTTTTTAAGGGCAATTTGGTATTTTCCCATTCACATTCTAAGGCTATATAAAGGAAGGCATACCCAGTTAGGAATATGGACACAATTTCTTCTTCTTCTTCTTTAGCTATATCAATGGCTTCTTCATGAGTAATGGTGGAGAAGGAGGAGGAGGAGAGGCATTGGCTTGGTTTGGAAGTGCTAAAGATTGGATCTTTAGGCTAGTGGTAATGAGAGAAAGTGGTTCTTTTTTTTTTTTTTTTTTGAGAGTTATGTATAAATTTTATTCATCAACTTGATAATTACAATATAGATTTTCTGAAGCATATAGAATGATATAACAAAATAACTCTCTATAACACCTCAAAACACCTGAACTCACGCTCACGAACTGAAAAAAAACCCAGCAAATCACCATTTCTCCAGCATTAACTACCCTTGTCAATAGACCCTTGTCAACAGAAAGTTGAGCATAGATTCTCACATGCTACACTTAACCAGCAAAGTACTTTACATTAAGGAATTGGCTACACTAACTACAGCAAATTAGCACAGTATCAAAACCAAGTAGTACTGCAGCAGCATCCATGTTATAAAATCATTATATAACGGATTTTTCCTCATATGCCTTCTTGAAGCTTTCAGTTTATTGCTGAAAGGCATTACGTCCTCAGGCATATAATCATTTCCTTCATTTAAGTCATCATCTGCCCAAAATTTTCCACTTGGTTTCTTGTTCTTGGATTTGGAAGTTGGCAGAGAGCTAGTGGGCACAGCAGAAGAAAGCAAGGCAGAGTTAACTACTGGGAAAGTTAATCCAGAGCCGGTAACATTAGGAGGAGGTAGTTGGATGTTTGTAGGTGGTTTCAAGTTTCCGTATGGTGAAGATTTGGAGGGTTTTGAAGTGCAGGATGTTGTGGCAAAAGTAGAGGATATAGATGAATTGGCTAAATTTCCAGCGGCACTCATAGAACTACATGAAGCAAAAGTACTGCACATACCTGGTTTTCCATTTGCAGATTTGTCAATATTAGTAGAGTTTTCCTCAAATAAATTACCTACTAGATCTTCCATTTCTTCAACCATATTGATTTGCTCTTTATTCTGGTTCCCAACTTCATTAGTGATGTTGACTTGCGCTTCTAAACCAGTATTAGCATCGGAATTACTTCCTACTTTAAGTTCAGCCTGCTGTGTATTAACATTCACATTAGAGCTAATATTAACATCTTCATTAACCACCTCTGTAGCTCCATTGCTATCAATTTCATTTGCAAGTGCATCAAATGGATTTGCATTAGCATTAGGCATATCAGTTCCATTATTAACATTAGCAGCTTCGTTACCATACTGCGCTCCTTTCTTTCTCCAATATTTCGATTTATTTGTCCTGGCAAATTTCCAGTTACCCTGGTTAAGATTTGATGTTCCTGTTCTATTAAACTGTCATGGTGATCGTAGTTTTTGGCATTATTATCAACATAAACCTCATCTTGCACATCATCCTCCTTTACAGCATTGTCATTAAATTCACAATCACTAGTGGTATGACCAAAAGCTCTACAAACGGTACATATTTTGGGTCGCCAATCATAAGATAATTTAACTGAAGGACACTCTTTACCAAGACCCGCTACAACTATTTTTTTTGGAAGATCAAACTCCGATGAAATCTCAATTAAGGCTTTAGCATATCTGAATCTTTCAAGTTTTTCAGTGCTACTATCAAAGCAGATCAATCTCCCGACATGACAAGCTAGCCAATTTATACCAACCAACGTCCATAGAATTGTTGGAATGCAATAAAAATGAACCCAAACAGGGACTTTTTTGATCTGAGACTGGGAATTTCTGATTGATGGATCCCATCTAGTTATGATAAACATTCTTCCTTTTATGAAGATAGGATCCGATTTCAGAATTTTTCTCTATCTGATTCGTTTGAAAAATTGAAATAGTAATGCGTACCATCCGTTCTAATGCTAACTTGCCCATTTAGTTTCCAGAACCGATTTAAGAAATTGACAACCATATAATATGATGACTTACCATCAAGGAAAAAACCCACCAAAAATTTACTCCAATATTGCATACCTTCAGTTCTGGCTGATTCTGGAATATCCTTAGGTATGTCATCCCTTGGAATGTCCAAGTGCTTGGGCTGATAGACACCTGCATTACGTGGGAGGCATGCAAAAAGAGAAGCGTAATCCTTCTTGGTGAAAGCAGGAGAAGAGGCATTAGACGCAAAAGGGATAGTAGCTTCAGATCTTATGGAAGATGGCTGCGGATCTGATGGGTTAGATCTGAAATTCGGCGCTGAAGGGATAGCTGCGTCAGAAAGAACGGAGGTTGGATCTAAAGGGATAGATCTGAGATTCGGTGCTGAAATTGCTGCGTCAGGTCCAACTGATGATGGCTGCGGATCCAATTGGTTAGATCTGAGATACAAATCAAGGGTTTTGCCAGAAGAGGGGTAGCAATCGATGGAGGTGGGTCAGGGGGAATCGGCGGCAGAGAAGATCGGGGTAAGGGATGGAAGGCTGTGTCAAACGAGAAGGAAGTGGACGAAGAAAGGGTTTCGGATTGCACTGTTGCCATTTTCTAAAAAGGGGTCACTACTTACTTTCTATTTTTACTTAAGTTCTTTTTTTTTATGGCTTTGTGCTTGGTTAGGTATGAATCTAAGTTATCTCTTAGTTATATACTGTTTATATATGTGTTATGTATGAAGTATAAAGTTAAAGTGACATTAACTAAGTAAAGTTATCAACTTTAGAACCCTGTCGCTTTTGAAAGCAAATGACAACTTTATATTATGTAGCATATCGTCTTTTGCCCTTTTAAACATGCCTCGTTAATTGCTTAATTGAAAGTAATCTAAAGAGAATAACTCTAATAAGCCGACAAATAGGCTTATCTGTTTCTGAAATTCGGTTCGAGGTGCTTAAACTAAGGAGATGTTCAGAAGCAACCAATGCCCTGGCTCATCTGGCCTCACCGCGGACGAGGAATAGTTAAGTTAATAATGTCTAAAATGAGTTAAGTATACGAATAATGATAAATGTTATTTTATTTATTGATAGTCATTTCTCGTTGGTTATTATTGTTTGATTGATTCTGTGATTTACGCTTGACTAGTTTATGAGCAAATATGCTTTTATATTTAGCATTGGGTTTGGTAGAAAATATTTGTGTGCTAACGCCTTGTGATCTATTTCACGATTTGACTGAAAGGTGTTTAACGACAATATTGATTAATTTAATTTATGAACATAAATTTGAATGAATGATTTTGAAAGATTGTTTTCATAAAACAATAAGAAATGAAATGTTTGATTTCAGAGAAATAGAAAATATTTGGAAGATAATAAATGGTTTATAAAAAGATGTTTTATAAATGAAGATAATCTCGATGGCTTAAACCCCATTGTTTAAAATTATTTAGAAAGACAACAACAGTATGATTTGAAGTTATTTGTGGCTATTATTGTGAAACGATTTATCACTTTGGGATACTAAATGATTTGTTGTGTTACTGAGATTCGGATAACCCTTGACAAAGGAAAGGTATGAGATGGTTTGAAGTCCTTGAAGATGGTCTGCTCTAAGGAGAGACATCATTTGTTTATATTGATATGTGTGAAGGTCGTGCCTAATGGCCTTGTCATTGGGGGAAAAACCTTTAGATCTGGTGGAATATATGTTAATATGCTTGTATTATAGATATTTGAGATTTTCATAAGTGATTTGTTTTTAAATCCCTAAGTGAAATATGAATTGATACAAAGGAATATATTATTTCAATGATTTGAAATGAAAGCGGGATTGTTAGATCGAAGAGATTATTTTCAAGAAGAATGGATTTTGAAAATAATAAGGTTGATTAAGTTTGATAAATCTAAATTTAAAGATTAAGCCTTAAGGGTAGTTTGGGAATTGCATTGTTGTTTGTGCATCGTAGGCTCCATGAGTCCTATTTGTGAATAGGAGAACTATGTTGGCTTGATCCTGTATCTAATTGGATGCCTAATTAGATAAGGGTACGTAGGCAGACACAAGTGGTAGTGATGCAACCTTTTAAATAACATAACCCTTTTCTGTTTGTTGTTTGATATTTATCGATTATTGATATATCTTTTCTGTTTACTATATTATTCTTCATTTAACTTGTTTGTTGAGTTTGGAAGAGTAATTATTGTTGTCTGTCTCATTAAAGTGGCGCAACGATAAATTTATCTATTTAAGTTTTCTTGTATTATAGTACACCCAGTGTATTAAAAGAACACAGATAGTTTGTTAATCAAAAATTGTATCCTATGCATTTAGCAGTATTGAATATTTATCAAATGTTGTGTAGCAAGTTGGTAGTTTACATTAGTAGTTTTAGAGTGGATGAATATTTCGGTAATTTTAATTATTCCGAAAAATCCGGGTCGTTACATGATCCGGGTCATTTATGAAGATGGTTAATTATAGGAGGACCCATAAAAAGGTATTTTCGTGAGACCTGCAGAAGCGATGGAATTGTTGAAATCATCCACGGATAGACAATTTGTCATTATGATTCGCAATGATGTTAAAATCACTGCTGACGAGCTAAAGAGTGAAAGCCCAAATTAGAAAGATAGGAGATGTCATTCAAGAGACCATGTCCGTCAGACCCAGAGCATTTAGCATAAACGCACGAGAATAGCTGAGGTTTAGACTGTGGAAAGGTTTTGATGAAAATGTCAAGAAGTTGTTCAGTGTCATGAATGATTTTGCCATCCAATTAAATTTCCATAACACCTAAATTTTACCAATATAGTGAGAGATACCCAAGAAGAAGCCTAATTTCCAAACCAAGATGGGGGAGAGAATGAGATTCCACCATCGGTTCTTGAAAAACTAAGACGAAAAAGTTGTGATTTTATGAATGCGTTTAAGTCTATTAACCATAAGATCGTTACCAATCCCTCTAATATTCCACAAGCCCGCATTGATAAGAAAATGCACGAGTTGAATGTTATCTGAATACAATGTATAATTCAGAGGACATGAATTAACAGGTTGTCTATGCATTGAAAGAGTAGCTAGGTTAACATAAAAGGCATATCATTAGGTTGTTATGCACGTTCCATTAATTAGGACATTGTGCACGTCACCAAATTTCGGCTTAGGCAAGTTAGGCGGAATGGGACAAACCAATAGTATGGACTTGGATGGTTTGTGGACATGGATGGTAGGAGTACTTAGGGATGAACGACAAGCGGTGCAAACAGATGTAGAGCGGCTCGACTCTGGCCGGAGGGGACATCGCATTTAGGAGACACTCCAATTTTCTGCGTGTCAACCACATTGACAGGCCATCTAAATTAGAAACATACTACGTGCTTCATTTGAGGAGCCACAATAAGTTTGAAATGATTAACCAGATGAAGCGAGGCCCATGTTTGATCGAGCAGAGGTCGAGATACTGGGCCCTGCTATTTGGTTTTGTTGCTTGTGCTTTGTTTATTGGTCAATTTACCAATCTGAACGTCGTCAACTTTTTGGACATTGATAGTTAATGGCGTGAGATTAGAGTCATGAATAACCTTGCGACCAATGGAGGCCGTGTGCTGTAATTTGGGATATTCTTTCTATATCTTCTCAACTGGCTTTCCTATATATCATCACTCTAGTATACAGTCATTGCCTCACTAAAGAATTTCACTCATTCACATTGCAATTATGGCGCACAAAAAAATAGAGGAACAACATATTTTTTCTGTCCAAGTAGCCCACAATGATACCGATACAAATCATCATGCCAAAGAACAAAGCAAGAAACCAGGTATGCAAGCAGGTGATGTTCACAAGTGTACAACAGTGAAAAAGGGCATGTTTCAGTTCATTTTTTCGAACATGTGAAAATTTGGCAACTACAAAGGTATATATGACAAGCCACTCAAAAGATTCCAGCAATACATAATGCAAATGTTATTTTTTGGAAAATCAACAATCTTCATTTCAAGCAAGATGTTCAAAAAAAAAGGTCAAAAGCAACAGTGTACAGCGTACGTCAACATGCAAGGCTCAAGTGAACTAATTTGATGAAAATATACATGCAGAGGCTCAGTGGAGTAGCAAAGAATTGTTTTCATGTTCAAATGGTATAAAAAAAGGGAATCTATTTTGAAATTTAAAAAGAAAAGTCACTGGTTTAAAAGCAGGAAAGATATTAAACTTGCAATCTTGGCAAATGCAAAATTTGGTGAGAAAAGATTTGGATAAAACATTTTTTTTAAACATGCATGTATTCATAATTGCATGATGCAATAATACACAATCAAGAAGTTGTTTCCTGGTTTGAAAAATCCAGCACATGGAGAATTTAACTTCGGTAAAAATTACATTTCCAGGAATCACTCAACAATTTTATAACCGACAAATAATTATTCTTGGAAGAGATTTTATTCAAGGAATCAAAATGGGCATTAACAACAATTGCTCAAAATGTTTTTCAGAAAGCGTTTTCATTTTTCAGGAATATACAAAGAGGGTGACACAAAGCATGTACAAGCGTGATGAAAAATTGTGGCAAATGCAACACACATAATGCAGCAGAAATTGAAGCATGTAGCATGAATGGTAACATGAAAATGCTCATACTCAAATAACACAACAAGGCAGATTACTTGAAACTACATATGCATACACAAGGGAAGTTACAAGTGAGGCAAGAGCCTTTATGAAATAAACCAATTCAGCATGAATGCCAAAATGAAGAAAGATTCAAATCTGGACAGTATTAATGATGGCAAGCACAATATTTACCAAGCATACATCAGAAAAATCAATAACAACATTTTTTGGAATGTTTTCATTCTTCAGGAAATCACCAAATGGCACAAACATTTTTTTTTTTTGTGGAAAGCATTTAATCTTGCCAAGAATTTCATTTAGTTTTTCGAAGGAAGCAAGACGGGCAAGTATCATTTCAGCAAAACATATATGACAAGAATCAATTTAATTCTTTCCTGAAATCATTTTGGTGATTACAGTTTTTCTTTTACAATGTCAAATAAAAAAGGCAAAATATTTACAGAATAGCACAAGAACAATTCAACAAATTCTTATGGCAACAAATCAATGCAGTGGGAACAAATCAATGGTCCATATATACACAGGAACAATTTTTTGAATTAAGCAAGCATGTTAAAAATGCATTCATTGGATTTATTTTGGGCAGAAACAAACCAATGGATTTCCAAAATGACAAGTTCATTAATATTGTTTCCACAAAAAAGCGCAACAATCAATTAAAATGGGCCAAGTACTATTTCTGAAATCAAATATTGTTTTCAAAGTCACAATGGTTCATAAAGTTGACTAGTTTCATCAAGGACTTATGTCTAGAATTTATCAAGCAATCAAGACAAGAAATTAATCATGCAATCAGAAATATGGCAAGTGAACCAGTTCCCAGAATAAAGCATCCAAGTGCATTTTTGGGACAAAGTAAATTGTTCAAGTGTCCTCAAATTCATCATGGCCTAATTCAATCGAGGGAACCAAAAGAGGAAAGTCGCCAAATCAATTCAAGCCAATTCATGTGAAATCAGAGAAGTTTTAGAATTTTAGAATCTTATATGAACACCTATTTCATCACTAGCTAGACTATTGAAAACCAGAGCAAAATTGAAAAATCAAATTCATAGAAACTCAGAAAATTCTTCATCGCTTTCGATCGCCAGAGAGAGGCAAAATCAATTGACAAAGGAGCATCAACTAATCGGAGCATCAGAGTATAATCTAGAGCTAACTTTTTCAAAGTCGAATTGATTTGGGGCAAAACCCTATTTTCATTTCTCAGCCGCCATCAACAAAAAGGAATGCAAGTCTAATTTTTGATAAAGAAAAAGGGAGTGGTCAGCTAATGTTTTCTTAAGGGTCAAAAAGGGGTTTTATTTTTAATTTATTTTATTGTATTGTTTTGGATTTCTTTTGTAATCGTCTCAAATAGTTTATTAGTGTCTATAAAACTAGGGGTTTACTAGTTTGTCATTAAAACTACGGGTTACTAGCTATGAGTTTGTAGCTAGGGGAGAATCTCGGTTTTGAGCATATGATTAGAAAAGAAGCGAGGAGTTCGCGAGTTTACATGGTCTTGTAAGCGGGATTTGTTCTATTATCTATTAGATCCTTAGTGAATGCAGCCGTAGGCAGGGTTTTGCCGAAGCTGGGTATATCTGTGTGTTATTTACGCTCCGCACTTATTACTCCTTTGTTATCTGTGCTATGGTTATTATTCTGTGATCTGATAATTTTTAAATATCTCGTAAAAATTCAATAAACCCTATTCACCCCCTTTAGGGTTAATCCAGATCCAAAAGCCACTATTTGGGGTGTCATATATATACATATACATATACATATATATATGTATATATATATATATATGCGAGCGTTCAATGGCACCCGAAACAGTGCAGTACCCCTAAATGCCCCATGATTTCCACTACATATCTCCTTTCTCTCTCTCTCTCTCCACTCATTCTCTCATCTCCCACTAACTTAACCTTATATAAATGCTTGGTTTCTATAGAGGGGCATTTGGGGTGCTCACTATTTGGGGTGCCATTGAACACTCCTTATATATATATATATATGTATGTATGTATGTATGTATATATATGTATGTATGTTTTTCAAGGTTAGTAAATTGTAACAATGGTTTCAATTAAGGAGGTGTTTAAAATCAATTTATGTAGTATCACACAAAATTCCATTTTGATCTAAGTTAAAATAACGTTAACACATATACCTTTGTGCCTATATATAATTGAAAGTTATGTATTAAGTTTAAAATAGCATATATGAGTGTGTGTAATGACCGCCTATGCCATTGATACCAAAATAGCAATTATGTGATACATTCAGGGGTGGCCTTGTGGGCAGCCCACCAAGCCCACGGGCTGGGGCAACCCACTAGGGTCGAGGCAACCAAAAATAAAAAACCATTTGCATATATATTAACTTGTTTATAGACTTCATATGTGATATGTATTAGAAATATAAAACATGTGTTTGTTCAGCTATTTAGCATATGTTGATAACTGTTAAAGGTTAAGCGTTCAATTCATGCCGTTGTGATTATTAATTTACATTTTAACAAATACTTTAAGAGTAAATCTGATTTCGATCTCAATGAACATTATTATAACAACATAGAATTACATTGCATTGATTTTTTATCGTTGTGAAATATAGACAACCTTTGAAGAAACATTCATCCAACTCTATACACATGCTTTGATTAATCTCAAGCATGTATATCCATGGATCCCAACACGTATTATAGTTTAGAATTATATCGATTGAGAATTCTTTAGAAAAATACATGCATCTGATACCATTCCACAAATATAAAAAATTGTAAAAAAAGAAAATTATCTTTAAAAATTTAGAATATAACGTAAAATTATGTATTTTATGCTTGTTATCATAATATGTATTCTAATGCAAAATAAGATTGTATAAATAGAATGAAATTTTAAAATTGTATTCTTACATATTTTGAAGTTCTTAAAAAATATAAATGTAAAATATTTTTTACATTTTGTTCTAGTTAATCAATAAATATTATAGTCTTTATATATCCTAAACCAAGTCTCTTTTTCTTTCAAATACTTTAATATATTACTCATTGGTTTACGATAAATTTATGTGATGAGAAAATTCTTAAAAACTTTTCTTAAATATCAGAATGTGTCGTTGCAATTTATTTTTCAAGAACAAACACTAGTTGATGATAAAAAAATATATAAGGTGAAATACACATATTTGTAAGTTTAGTTATGATATGGTAATGCAAAACTTAACTGAATTTTTTCTTTATTAGCTAATTTAAGTTCTAGGTAGTATTAAAGGCATTTGATTTGAATTTAATAATACTAGACCGGTATTAATAAATAAAAATTGGTGCCCTTAGCATCACATTCATATTTGATGCTAAACATACTAGGATTTACACTTACCAAACATAGTATTATTAAGCGTAAACCAATATGTCTTTAGCATCACATTAAATTTTTTATGCTAGAAGTTTGAGGCAACAAACTTTTATTTGGACTGGGGCAAGCCACATCATAGGGCCGCCACTGGCTACATTCAATCATACCCAACTAATTTTGAATGATTATTAGAGATGAAAAAACAAATGATATAACGCATCTAAGAATATACTGATAAATTTTAATGTCAAATATATGACATAAGAGGCAGCGATAACCTAAGACTATGAGATGTAGATCTTTTAATAGGGACCTAGTTTCTTTGATCTCCCTGCATCCAAAGCCTCACCTTTGAGCCTTTTTTTTATCTATTTAACATGTTGTGTGGTTTCTTTGGTTAATGGATCAGGCTATACGCGACGCACTAGGGCTGCGGTTGGGTTTTCTGTGGTCTTGGTGGTTGGTCTTGGGTAGGGGTTACTGGTGTATCCTTGGGTTGGGGAAGCGTTGCTTTGATGATTTTGATTTTGCCTATAGAGATTGTTGTTTTGATGGTGTTGCATCATTTTTTTTGTCAGTTTCTTTTGCTATGGGTTGTTAAGAGTTATATTAATTGTCTCGCTGACGTTTCTTGATGTTATATCCCTCATGGCATGCTCCCACCATTTGTTCATAACCCGACAAGTCTAGATCCATGGTGAAGCCTGTCTTCGGTTTGGATGTTGAGTTGAGTTTTAGGCGTTCTTTTATGTTGCAGCCTTGTTGTTTATATGATGGTACATTTTTTTTGTTCCACATATCTACCAGGTGATGTTGGTTAGTTGTTAATCAGATTTGCTATGTTAATTTTTGCTCCTGTAGCACGTGTAATGCTGTTTTTTACGCTTGTCCTCACCCTGCATAGTGATGTATATCGTTACTCCAAAGAGTTTGGTCTCCAGATTTTTGTTTTGGCTATTCAGGTGTATTATGTCTTCAGAGTCGCTTGATTTGTAGAGTTTCTAGTTGTATAATTTCATGCGGCGTGGTGCTTACATTGCCAAGTGTGGTGCGTAATACATATGCCCATGTGGTGTAGTTTTCATTAGTTGCCAAGGAACTTGCTTCACATCTGTTTTGCATTGTACAAGAGGTATGACCTCTGTAAAATCAGCTTGCTGATACAAAATAATAATATTTTATTTTGTTTACAAAAAAAATAACAATTTGAATTGCCATCAAATCAATATCCATAAAGCTATACATCAAGAGCAATTCTATGCTCACTCGCGCAAAGTGAGCTACGCTCATCGGACCCCTGGGTAGAAATCAGGTGGTCTACTACTTTTTTTTAATTTTTTTAAATTCAGCATGGCCCCACTAATTATTTGTAGTGGGGCCCGCGAGAATTGCACATGCAAAGTATTTTTCATACATCAATGTCGTATATCATACATACTATGAATCTTTTTAAAATAACCGCCTCAACAAGGAAAAACAAGCTGCACTGCTTAGGCTTCATAGTGCTACCTGGCTGAAGGCATAGGAATCCGTATTGTGCAGAATCATGATAGCTCCTTCTGTCTTATCTTCCACTACAAGAACAACAATATATAGTCATAGCACAATGCCGACGGCCACCAACGTCTAATTCCAACTGCTGGCAACTGCTTGTCATTTATGTGGTATTATTGCTATTTTAATAAGTTAGCAGTTCGAAGTCGTTGAAAGCCATCACTATTATAGCCTTTGGTGACCTTTGGTAGCCGTTGGAAATTATCGGATATCTATTATTCAAGACAAGAATTTCTCATTCCCTATTTCTCTCCCAAAATTCACCAAATCCCACTACTTCTCCTCCTCCCCACGTGTTGCTAGCCTCCATTGTCCTCCAAATCACCTTCAATACAATCAGTCAGCAATCTCGGCCTCTCTACGCCCTCCAATCATCTACAAATCTGGTATTTTCTTAAAACCCTACTTACTTTTTTAATTTCCTAAATTATAGTTATTTGTTATTATAGTTGTTTCTTATAGCGGATTGATTGTTTATTATATCTTACCGAGTGCTAATTACAATTATTAGCATCAAAGTGTCCAAATTAGTATTTTTTAGTATATATGTTGATAATTTAGTGTAAGTGCGCATTTGAACTAGCATTAGATTAGTTAGGATTGATTTGGTATATGTTTAGTAAAATGTCTAAAACGATAACTAAAATATGATAACCATATTGAACTCTTAACTGTTTTTTAAAATCAAGTATAATATTGTATGATGCATGCTGTAAAGATTATAAATAATAAGTTTAGTACATAAAAAAATTATATAGTTAATTTAGTATATAAGTGAACACGAATTATATATTTTGCGAAGTAGTAAAAATCATATAATTTTCTATATATTTAATAAAATGGTATAATATAAACAAATTAATGCATAATGTGCTTTATTTTTTAAATTTAATAAAATAGTAAAACTTAAACAAATACTAAGTCCCTTAAAGAATTTTTGGCCCCATCTTAATAGTGTTTGTATATGATCATTATATAAACAAACATCCATATTCATTTGATACAATATTTGTAGGATTTGTCCTTGTATAAGACAAGTTAACAACACTGTAAAATAATTATGTTTCGTAAATCGTATGATTTTCAATGGTTCATTAAATTTTGACATTACTTCCTTTTTGTTCCTTGTGTACTCAAATTTGTATACGATATAAGGAACATGGGGGAAGTGCTGCTGAAATTTTACGAAATCGTTTAAAATGATATAATTTACGAAATATAATTACTACTGTGTTTTTAACGGAAGTGGGATGGTCGACCATCACAAAAGGCGCTAAAAATGTCAATATATAAAATGATTGATATTTTTTTAATATTTATCATTGGTTTTAAAGTAGGAAAAAAGGGTCAATTACTTTATTGATTGAAATTGGATGTATCAATGAACTCAATAAGTGGAACAATTTCTGATGAGGTACATGCGTTTATCGAAATTACTCTAAGTAATAATGAAAACGACATAGAAATTCATTGTCCATGTTGTAGGTACAAATGGTTGAAGCATTTAATACCAGATATGGTTTTGGTTTATTTGTGCCAATACGATTTCGTGCCCATTTATCTGGCATTAGGATCATCATGGAGAAATTATAACACCTAATCAAGAATAATTAGAGGAGGTGGTTGGTAATGAAGTTAGTACGATGAATCTCATATAACATATGATTGAAGATGCAACACGATCAATGTTCCCTCTCTACACCAAAAAACACTTTTAACAGCGTTCAAAAAATGCTGTCATATGATACAATAGCGTTTTTATGGATGCTGTATAACGACAGGCGGTCGTTGATATGAAATTTATGACTGCAGCAAAAAAACGATGTTGAAACATATGTTGTACAGCGTTTATGTAACACCCCACACCCGCTAAGGTCACTCACAAAGGGAATGCCTTAGTTTTGGTGGAGTATTTTTAGTGAGTATAGAACAGAAAAATTACAACAGGACAGATATAAGTAATACTTGAAAATTTAAATCATCATTTCATTAACAAAACATGTTTGGCTACATCACAAAACCATAACAAGAGTCAAGTACATAATATCCATCCTGATAAAATAGAAGTACATAATCCCATTACATAGACAATAGCCAAAAAAATAAACTGAGCTTTACTTCTATCGTCCAAGCCCCAAAAGATAGATATAGCGGTCTGGTCCAAGCCCACTAGTGCTAAGTCCACTCTGGTAACCTGAGGGTGGGAAAAAAGATAAACAACAACGGGGTCAGACATAAGTCTGAGTGAGTCCTATAACCCTAACAATACAACCATTAAAGTAATTAGGGTATGATATAAACAAGATACGGTACCTCTGGGGATAATGACTACAATAAGTAGTCCATAAAACACAGGATGTACTACGATAATCGAAACAACGTATTTATCCACCCAAGGATAATTACTAGCTTACACCACCCCAGACCTACCCACCCAAGGGTAATTCCTACACTGCACCACACCAGTTCTACCCACCAAGAGTAATTCCTACTTAAAGGTTGATCCCACTTAAAGACTTAGAAAATATAACTAGTAGTTTCTGGTACTTCTAGCTGACCACGTAGGTGCCGTCTGCCCCTACCTCCACTAGGTGTATAACTGACCACGTAGGTGCCGTCTGCCCCTACATCCACTAGGTGTACCTAGTAATCTTACCCAGTAGTTTCGTGTACCCCTACATAGGTGCCGTCTGCCCCTATCTTTACTAGGTGTACCCACTACTCCCCATCGATCGGCTCCCTAACGTAGATACCCGTGCTGGTCCCACAGTGGGGTGTATTACTCCCCTAAGGTGGCTACCCAATACTATCAACGGTGCACGGCTTTATATCTACACGATGCAACAACGGCTTATCTACCAGCCCGGGCCCACACACGCATATGAAACCCGTTGGACTTGCGTTGCCACCGCTACCCCGTTTTGGCCTCTTATAATCAAGCCCAATATGCGTGTCCCGTCACTCGACATGGGTCGAGCCCACAAAGATACGTTTGGGATATTGGTTGAAATGGGCCCCCACAAGCTACTACTTAAGCTTGTCATTTTATCTAGTGCATCCCACTTAACCCCTTTTTATAATCATGCCCCCTTACATGTTAAGGTTTGGTTAAGTCATCCAATTATATTACAATTGCCACTTAAGGCACCCACTAGATTTCCGCATGCCACCCAAGGCACTTACTTGATTCCCCCATGCCACCCAAGGCACTTACTTAACCCTTTATTCATGTTTAGTTACATGTTCCACTCTGGTTAAGTATTCTAATCGTATTTTCTATTGCCACCCAAGGCAACCCACTAGTTTTCTCATGCCACCCAAGGCACCCCACTAGTTACTACATGCCACCCAAGGCACCCACTTAACCCCTCATGTCCCACTACATGCTAATATGGTTAAGTGTTTCTTAATTAATTAAGACCGTGATCTCCCATAAAGACCTCCCACATTAGACTGGCTGTTATGACCGCCTGGTTAAGCCGGTAGAGTCCGGGCAGTCTTACGTCATAACAGAGTCTAACCTCGTGTCTTTACCTTAATCACGTATTTAATTTATGGCTAAGACCTCTCACATTGGGCTGACATTTGTAGCAACTGGTTAAGCCGGTCGGGTCCGGGCAGTTTTACACTACAAATGAGTCCAACCTCGTGTCTTAGTCGATTAATTACACCTAATTAATCACCCCCATATTAATTATCCCTAATTAATATCAAGTTTTCCATAACATGGGTAGACCTAACTCAATAGGTAAATTCCCATGGGGTAGACCTAACTCAATAGGTAAATTCCCACTTATGGTAATTTATTTTTATGGTATGCTTAATCATACCCAATCATTCACTTATTAACATATTTACCAACCCCATCGTTCCCCACGTAAATCGTTCTCATTTCATGACATAAATAAGGGGAAGATCATCACAAATATCATGGGTTTAGCATACAACTTTGTCATGGGTTAAGAGGATGTCAACTTGCATATATGAGCATATATTAACCCAACCACATTTAACCCCAAACTTGCACATTATCATACACATGTCTTACATAACATGTTGAACTTGCATATAAGCATTCTCATAACTTGCATAACACGTTAGACATGCATTTAAGCCTACACATAACTTGCATAAGTATTCACATACTTGCACATCACATTAAGCTCGCATTTAAACATATACATAACTTGCATAACATCATGCTCATAACTTGCATAATCTCATAAACTTAACTTGCATAACACTATGCACACAACTTGCATACCCTCATACACATAACTTGCATATGCACATAACTTACATAACATGTTGAGCTTGCATGTAAGCATAACTTGCATAATATGTCGAACTTACATATATGACTTGCATCTTAAAGGAGGGTAAACATGCATAGCATATAAGGGTGCCATCTTGCATATGTATATACCATATTTAAAAGGGTAAACTTGCATGTCATGATTTATGCATAATACCAAACACTTAGCATGCATAAAACCACTTACTTATCATGCATAGAATCAAATACTTATTATGCATAAAATCAAATACTTATTATGCATAAAACCAAATACTCGTTATGCATAAAATCAAATACTTATTATGCATAAAATCAAATACTTATTATGCATAAACCTACCACTTAACTTGCATAAACCCAAACACTTAACATGCATAAAACCACATATTTAGTATGCATACAATCAAATACTTATCATGCATAACGTCAAATACTTTAGCATGAATAACATCAAATACTTAACATGCATAACACCAACTACTTAGCATGCATAAAATTACATGCATAACTTGCATATCATGTTACATATAACTTGCATATATTCTCACATATAGTTTGCATAACATGTCCCATATGCATAAATGTTTAACATGGTGTTTTGCATCATAAAACATGGCCTTAACTTGCATTTAACATAAAACTTGCAAATCACATATCATACAAACTTGCATAAATACATTTATCCACAAACATAGCCATGTCTTATCACATCCTACCATAATCAATTTAACAATTGATTATTAAAGCCATAGAAACTCACCAAAACCAAGATTAGCAAATCAATGAAGTAAAACTAGTTGCCAAATATGAAGAAGAAGGTGATTAGGGGTTGATTAGCTTGCAACTCTCTTCATTTGATTTGTGGAGGCCATGACCAAGTTTCATTTTGCCATAGTTTAGTTACTAGATTTAATTATGAATGAATTAGGGTAGGGTTAGGGTCTTATTTATAGGATTAGGTAGTGTTTTAGGCCATTAGATTAACCCTAGGATAGATCCCAGCCCTCAAAAATCGTCACAAGCCTCCAAAACAAGACCAAGGGCCAAACCAGGTGCACCAGGCCAGCCAGGGTCAAGCCAGAAGGCTGTGCAGGTTTCTGGCTCGACACGGGCGCACTTCCCAAGTGCGCCAGTGTATTTTTGTG
The DNA here is from genome assembly GCA_030737875.1 of Allium sativum. Taxonomy (NCBI): domain Eukaryota; kingdom Viridiplantae; phylum Streptophyta; class Magnoliopsida; order Asparagales; family Amaryllidaceae; genus Allium; species Allium sativum. The sequence goes on from CM060911.1 coordinate 268,608,946, forward strand.
CTGGCGCACTTCACAGGTGCGCCAGTGCATTTCTGGTCTGTTTCCGGTTTTTCTGCCTAACTTCGTTCGTCCATATCTCCTTCATACGGACTCCGATTTTCGAAAACTCGGACTCTATTTCGCGTATTTTTTCCGAGACGAACGCAATGGCGCAACCCGTTTCCCATAATTCAGATTTTAAAATTTAATTCTGCCTTGATTTATGTTATAACAAGTTATTCAAAATACGGGTTGTTACATTCTCCCCTCCTTAAAGGATTTCGTCCCCGAAATCTCTAAGTCAAGAAGAACGTATCCTACCAACCAAACAACCATCTACTCAATCCATCAAACACGGGCATCCATTGTCCTTAAAACAATTTCTAATGATGTATGAGCATATGCAAAGAGTGTGTGTATATGTTCCCTATCTAATGTATGAACATATGCAAACCATGATAGTGCCATGCATCCATTATGTATGCGAGAGAACCCTATCGACACATACAATATCTACATGAGTGCACAATCATTCACCAAAATGCATCATCCATATGATAACACAATCATTATACATCCATAAATATAGTTTCCTACACACAATTTTATGCAATATGCAATATGAAGTGACTGAGCCGATCTAGTGCCTAGAGTGTGTTTATATGCATCCACGAGCAACCACTAGCAAACACTTGCATCCACTTGCATCCATCATACATAACATGTCTCAAACACATGTTTCAGCCATAGGACTATCCTATCTGAAGGTCAAAGGTACTAACGAGAGGACATACTAAGGATAAGATAAGCACAAGATATGCGATGAAGGAGAAGCAAAAGGACATACCCTCCGAAAGAAAAGGGTACCTCGAACGCATCTTCGCTTCCGTCTCCCAGGTAGCGTCACTCTCTTCATCTCCCCTTTGTACTTTGATTAGTTGAACCTCTCTGTTTCTCAACTTCCAAATCTCTGACCCAAGGATGCAAGTAGGAGCTCGTCGAATCATCGCATCACGCTCTGCTTCCACTTTTCTAAGTAAACTTGGCCCTATCACCTTTGCGGTCTCATGTAGGCACTTCCTCCCATGGGATACATCATGTACACTACTAAGTCTGTCGGGCAACTCCGCCAATGGAAGATGCTCCTCCCATGTACCTCCAAAATCCAAGATACATAGCCTCAAAAGGTCTTCTAAAACATGATTCACCCTCTCGGTCTGGCTGTCCGTCTGAGGATGATATGCGGTACTCATACACAACTGAGTCCCTACCGCCTCTTGCAAATTCTTCAAAAACTCTCTAGTGAAGATAGGATCTCGATCACTCACTATGCTAGAGGGTACCCGATGCAATCGAACTATCTCTCGAAGATATACAAAAGCTAGCCATGGAGCAGTCCACTTACTCTTCACAGGTATGAAATGGGTGTTCTTAGTAAGTCTGTCTACCACCACCCAAATTCCTGTATTACTCTTTCTCGATCTGGGTAACCTGTCAATAAAATCCAACGAGACGCTGTCCCACTTTCATTGCGGAACCTCCAATGGGTGAAGCAACCCACCTGGTTTCTTTCGCTCCGTCTTCACTCGTTGGCACACCAAGCATCGAGCGACATGCTCGGCCACATCTTTCTTCATACCGGCCCAGAAGAAAGCCCTCTTCATGTCTTGGTACATCTTACCCCCACCGGGATGAATGGTCATCCTAGAACGGTGTGCCTCATCAAGAATATCCTTCCTCAAACCCTCGTCTTGCGGTACACAAAGTCTACCGTCTCTACGCAAGCACCCTCTATCATCTAGGGTGTACCTACTCAAATGGCTGGACGACTCCCCCCTTATGAGCTTCTCTACCAACTCAACCAACTGTGGGTCGTCCCTCTGTGCTTCTCCAAAGCCCCAAAAGAGTAGGCCTAACCTCCAATGAGGCTAGCAAACCGGGTACAAAGTCAACGGAAGGCCTAAAGTCAAACATAGAAATAAACTCTAAGCTCCGTCGTTCAACGAACCACAAACTCGAGGACAACCTTTTTCTACTTAAGGCGTCCGCTACCATGCTACCCTTACCGTGGGTGTATGCTATCTCAAACTCATAGGACGCTAAGAATCCTATTCACTTTTGCTGTCTTAAGACTATGCGCCTGGGGAGTCTCCAATACTTCCCTAAGATATAGGGTAGGTTTTTTTTTTCTTCACTCCTAGAAAAAATCAGGATATTCTCCCATGCAAAATCGTCACAACTATCCATCCCTCACGCAGACCACCCTGGTCGAACTCGACATCCCCCAAATGCAAGCCCCAAAGGCCTAAACCAATATCAGACAAACACCCAAGAGATGCCTCCTTCGAACCTAGACGTCCTACGTGAGATGATACTAGTAAAAACGGCTAAATAATTAAGCCCTTGTCCAGCTCTGGATGTCCTTGCCAGTCTCGCTCCAAAACCATCGTTTATCCCATACTGGCTTTGCTCAGCCTATTGAGCACATACGAAAACTTATTTCGCTCCTAGAGAAGACCAAGATGTCATCCACAAAGACCATCACAACTTATTTAGGTACTCCTTGGACACCCTTCTCACCAAACCAACAAAATATGCGGGGGCGTACGTCAAACCAAATGGCATCACCAGCCACTCATAAAAACCGTCCGGAGTCCTGAAGGTAGTCTTCTCTATACTATCCTCAGCCACTCTCAACTGATGAAACTCCGTGGCTGAATCCACCACGACAACACTGAAGCGCCAACCAACTGATCAAAAAGATCATCAATCCTCGACAATGGGTGTCTATTCTTCTTTGTGAGTTTATTTAGCTCTCTTTAGCCTACACAAAGTCTGAGGGACCCATCCGCCTTCGTGGCAACAACTACTGGAGTGCCCCACTCCGATATACTTCGTCTTATGAACCCCTTCTCAAGCAAATCGCCTACTTACTTGTGGAGTTCCCTCCTCTCACGAGGAGCCACGTGGCACACTGGCCAAAACACTGGTTTGGCTTTGTCTACCAGATATATTTGGAAATCAATTTCCTGCTCCGGAGGTAAACCCTTCACCTCCTCACACACATCCGAGTATTCCCGGACCGCTCTAACAGTTCGCAAACTCTAGACCGACGTGTCAAGCGATTCTAGATAACTTAGCATAACAGATTCTATGGGATTGCAAGAGATCTCGAGAGTGTTACCCAAGCGGGTCATAAGCCTAACAACTCTCCCTTCAAAATCAAGAACGGCACCCCTACTGGATAACCAGTCCATGCCCAAAATTAACCCATAGCCCGTGAAGCCCAACAAGCATCACACCTAAACTCAACGCTAAGTATAGAAACTTTCAAACCCAAACACATCATGGAGCCCAATTGGGTTTGAAACAACTAAGGGATCATCTACCAAACTGGTGTCTAAGTGCAGTGACTCAACTAACAATGGTGGGATAAACGAACTCGATATATCAGAATCAAATAAAGCTTGAATCGGATGATAAAGAAATCCAAATTCCAACCTAGACGGTCATATCCCCATCTGGTACCCTAGTCGTGAGGGAATACAACTACCCTCCAGAAGATTCCATACCTTGCCCTTGCTTCTTTGAACAATCCTAATAAGGTGTCCTATTCCTCTCAAAAGGATAACCACTTGCCTTCTTCTTCCCTATTCTCCACTCGTAACCTCCCACCAATGAGGTTTCATCTTTCATTAACCAAACAACTATTTGAGCCTTCCTCCCATCGTTTATCCAATAGATACCTACCAGTCCTCCTCCTTCTTAAACCAACTTCTAATCCGACTAACGTCTAAGTCCCTTGAAGTGGTTTTCCATCCTTATCTATCTTAGAAAGATCATCTATACGCGGAGGGGAAACTCAAAACGAGAGAAAGGAAGAGATTCAAAATGGAGAATTCGAAAGATATAGATATGGCTATTGGGGATTATGCTTTTCTTTCAAAAACTTTTCTCTTAAAAGACATGTTTTTGAAAATACTCCTTTCAAAAATATTCTTAGAAAATAGTTTTTCTAAAAAAATTTATCTGTTCGGTAACCTTAAGCTCTGATACCACGTGTAACACCCCACACCCGCTAAGGTCACTCACAAAGGGAATGCCTTAGTTTTGGTGGAGTATTTTTAGTGAGTATAGAACAGAAAAATTACAACAGGACAGATATAAGTAATACTTGAAAATTTAAATCATCATTTCATTAACAAAACATGTTTGGCTACATCACAAAACCATAACAAGAGTCAAGTACATAATATCCATCCTGATAAAATAGAAGTACATAATCCCATTACATAGACAATAGCCAAAAAAATAAACTGAGCTTTACTTCTATCGTCCAAGCCCCAAAAGATAGATATAGCGGTCTGGTCCAAGCCCACTAGTGCTAAGTCCACTCTGGTAACCTGAGGGTGGGAAAAAAGATAAACAACAACGGGGTCAGACATAAGTCTGAGTGAGTCCTATAACCCTAACAATACAACCATTAAAGTAATTAGGGTATGATATAAACAAGATACGGTACCTCTGGGGATAATGACTACAATAAGTAGTCCACAAAACACAGGATGTACTACGATAATCGAAACAACGTATTTATCCACCCAAGGATAATTACTAGCTTACACCACCCCAGACCTACCCACCCAAGGGTAATTCCTACACTGCACCACACCAGTTCTACCCACCAAGAGTAATTCCTACTTAAAGGTTGATCCCACTTAAAGACTTAGAAAATATAACTAGTAGTTTCTGGTACTTCTAGCTGACCACGTAGGTGCCGTCTGCCCCTACCTCCACTAGGTGTATAACTGACCACGTAGGTGCCGTCTGCCCCTACATCCACTAGGTGTACCTAGTAATCTTACCCAGTAGTTTCGTGTACCCCTACATAGGTGCCGTCTGCCCCTATCTTTACTAGGTGTACCCACTACTCCCCATCGATCGGCTCCCTAACGTAGATACCCGTGCTGGTCCCACAGTGGGGTGTATTACTCCCCTAAGGTGGCTACCCAATACTATCAACGGTGCACGGCTTTATATCTACACGATGCAACAACGGCTTATCTACCAGCCCGGGCCCACACACGCATATGAAACCCGTTGGACTTGCGTTGCCACCGCTACCCCGTTTTGGCCTCTTATAATCAAGCCCAATATGCGTGTCCCGTCACTCGACATGGGTCGAGCCCACAAAGATACGTTTGGGATATTGGTTGAAATGGGCCCCCACAAGCTACTACTTAAGCTTGTCATTTTATCTAGTGCATCCCACTTAACCCCTTTTTATAATCATGCCCCCTTACATGTTAAGGTTTGGTTAAGTCATCCAATTATATTACAATTGCCACTTAAGGCACCCACTAGATTTCCGCATGCCACCCAAGGCACTTACTTGATTCCCCCATGCCACCCAAGGCACTTACTTAACCCTTTATTCATGTTTAGTTACATGTTCCACTCTGGTTAAGTATTCTAATCGTATTTTCTATTGCCACCCAAGGCAACCCACTAGTTTTCTCATGCCACCCAAGGCACCCCACTAGTTACTACATGACACCCAAGGCACCCACTTAACCCCTCATGTCCCACTACATGCTAATATGGTTAAGTGTTTCTTAATTAATTAAGACCGTGATCTCCCATAAAGACCTCCCACATTAGACTGGCTGTTATGACCGCCTGGTTAAGCCGGTAGAGTCCGGGCAGTCTTACGTCATAACAGAGTCTAACCTCGTGTCTTTACCTTAATCACGTATTTAATTTATGGCTAAGACCTCTCACATTGGGCTGACATTTGTAGCAACTGGTTAAGCCGGTCGGGTCCGGGCAGTTTTACACTACAAATGAGTCCAACCTCGTGTCTTAGTCGATTAATTACACCTAATTAATCACCCCCATATTAATTATCCCTAATTAATATCAAGTTTTCCATAACATGGGTAGACCTAACTCAATAGGTAAATTCCCATGGGGTAGACCTAACTCAATAGGTAAATTCCCACTTATGGTAATTTATTTTTATGGTATGCTTAATCATACCCAATCATTCACTTATTAACATATTTACCAACCCCATCGTTCCCCACGTAAATCGTTCTCATTTCATGACATAAATAAGGGGAAGATCATCACAAATATCATGGGTTTAGCATACAACTTTGTCATGGGTTAAGAGGATGTCAACTTGCATATATGAGCATATATTAACCCAACCACATTTAACCCCAAACTTGCACATTATCATACACATGTCTTACATAACATGTTGAACTTGCATATAAGCATTCTCATAACTTGCATAACACGTTAGACATGCATTTAAGCCTACACATAACTTGCATAAGCATTCACATACTTGCACATCACATTAAGCTCGCATTTAAACATATACATAACTTGCATAACATCATGCTCATAACTTGCATAATCTCATAAACTTAACTTGCATAACACTATGCACACAACTTGCATACCCTCATACACATAACTTGCATATGCACATAACTTACATAACATGTTGAGCTTGCATGTAAGCATAACTTGCATAATATGTCGAACTTACATATATGACTTGCATCTTAAAGGAGGGTAAACATGCATAGCATATAAGGGTGCCATCTTGCATATGTATATACCATATTTAAAAGGGTAAACTTGCATGTCATGATTTATGCATAATACCAAACACTTAGCATGCATAAAACCACTTACTTATCATGCATAGAATCAAATACTTATTATGCATAAAATCAAATACTTATTATGCATAAAACCAAATACTCGTTATGCATAAAATCAAATACTTATTATGCATAAAATCAAATACTTATTATGCATAAACCTACCACTTAACTTGCATAAACCCAAACACTTAACATGCATAAAACCCCATACTTAGTATGCATACAATCAAATACTTATCATGCATAACGTCAAATACTTTAGCATGAATAACATCAAATACTTAACATGCATAACACCAACTACTTAGCATGCATAAAATTACATGCATAACTTGCATATCATGTTACATATAACTTGCATATATTCTCACATATAGTTTGCATAACATGTCCCATATGCATAAATGTTTAACATGGTGTTTTGCATCATAAAACATGGCCTTAACTTGCATTTAACATAAAACTTGCAAATCACATATCATACAAACTTGCATAAATACATTTATCCACAAACATAGCCATGTCTTATCACATCCTACCATAATCAATTTAACAATTGATTATTAAAGCCATAGAAACTCACCAAAACCAAGATTAGCAAATCAATGAAGTAAAACTAGTTGCCAAATATGAAGAAGAAGGTGATTAGGGGTTGATTAGCTTGCAACTCTCTTCATTTGATTTGTGGAGGCCATGACCAAGTTTCATTTTGCCATAGTTTAGTTACTAGATTTAATTATGAATGAATTAGGGTAGGGTTAGGGTCTTATTTATAGGATTAGGTAGTGTTTTAGGCCATTAGATTAACCCTAGGATAGATCCCAGCCCTCAAAAATCGTCACAAGCCTCCAAAACAAGACCAAGGGCCAAACCAGGTGCACCAGGCCAGCCAGGGTCAAGCCAGAAGGCTGTGCAGGTTTCTGGCTCGACACGGGCGCACTTCCCAAGTGCGCCAGTGTATTTTTGTGCTGGCGCACTTCACAGGTGCGCCAGTGCATTTCTGGCCTGTTTCCGGTTTTTCTACCTAACTTCGTTCGTCCATATCTCCTTCATACGGACTCCGATTTTCGAAAACTCGGACTCTATTTCGCGTATTTTTCCGAGACGAACGCAATGGCGCAACCCGTTTCCCATAATTCATATTTTAAAATTTAATTCTGCCTTGATTTATGTTATAACAAGTTATTCAAAATACGGGTTGTTACAGTTTATCAGTCGTTGTTTATTAGCTTTTAACAAAGTTTATACATCGTTGTTTTAAATTTCACACAGCATTGAAACGGTGCTGTAAAATAATTTAGGAGATAATATTATTGTTTTCGTCAACGTTTGTTTGTGCTGTTAATGACATATGACAATGATTGATATTTTTTTGTCTAAAATGCTTGTTTTCAGGCAGGAACTTTCAACGGCCAACTATAAACGCTGTTAGTACTTTTATCACAGCGTTTATAATGAACTGTCAAAAGTATATACAATGGTTTCCATCAGCATTATTAAAACACTGTTACTATTTGTTCACAGCATCTTTTAAACACAGTTGTTTGTTTGTGCTTTTCTCACAACACTTCCTTCATGTTGCTTTAATGTTACATTTGCACATGTATTACTAATCTAAACTGCATGTTATTACATTTAAACCAGATAATACACTTAACGTAAATAAATCAAACCAGAAACTCATATGAAATCATAACTATTAATCATTCCCATTAGTTACGTTGAACATAATCCATAAACAAAGTTTACATAGATTCGTAAACAAAGCTTACATAAATTTAATTCATAAACAAAGATGGTATTTATAACCAACTTCATACAATACTAGACAAGGCCACAATATCTATAAACAAGATTGCATCAAATACTAAACAAAATGGGCAATCAAAACCTTTTCATATGCCTACTACACCACGCCAAAATACACTTGAATGCATCATCTTCAGCATTTTTTTGCATCGAAGCTAGTCTTCACATATAGTGCAAGGAATAAGTTCAGAAAAGTATTATAATCAAGAGTACAACAATTAAGATCCACAGAGCGTGTCACTTCTTTAATTTTGGCATTATATTTTGATATCGAGATTGATAAACTACAATGCTGCAAATACTAATATTCGGTACTACAAATTTAAGGGATGTGCCAAAATGACAATATTGCACTGTAAATATAAAGGGTTATGTCCAAAACTAATGAACTAAACCAATTTCCCATTCAATTAATAACTAAAAACCCAAACAGTGCAAATTATGTAGGATATTCATCAGTGGTTGCTCTGGACAGGATCACAACAGATTGCACAAGTATTTGACTATGCTAAGTCATTAAAAAAAAGGGAGGAAAAAAAAGACATGTATTCATAGTTGATCAGAATGTCCACATGGTTAGCTTTACACCGATAACAACTTGCAAAAGAAATTGTCATTCGATTCCTAATCTAAATTAAGAAAATGCCCACATGGTTACTTAGTGCCTTATATTGGAATAAAGCTGGCAACAAATAGTCATTTAAGAGTTCAAATCTAAGGTGGACCCAATATACACGTGTATCTCAGGGTCAACCAATTGGAGATGCCGCACATCTATATCATATAGAGAAATGCTAAGCACACTCTCTCTTAGGGAGAGTGAGCTTATACTTGCCACCTGATTGGTGGAAATGGGTTGACATTTATTACATCATACATAGTTAATGATTGGTGCCAACTCATTTTCATCAATCAAGTGGCAAGTATAAGTTCACTCTCTCTTAGGAAGAGGTTGCTTAGCATTTCTCTATATACGTAACTTTTAATAGCCCTTCAGGGATTGCAGACTTTCATTGGGAAACATTAACGTTCTTGCATTCCAACTCATAATAATGACCACGTCATTTATAATTAATCCATATATTGGACTAGACCCAATAATTCAAAACTGTCAAAAATGTATTCTTGCATCCATATAATATCAGCAGGGCAATTATTACGCTTGCTAAGTGTACTTATTAATATTTGGTTACTTACCATGAACTTACATAGTGTATTTATTATACCAGCATTTTAGCAGCTTTATTCAAACACCCTTTATGTGTATGCTGCGAACACATCCCTCGGCTTCACACCACAATACAAAATTTTTACATAACAAGGAAATGATTCGAAGAATACATATGCAAGAACACACGTCCATGAAGCCTACGTAACACAGTTTCTAGCTACCAGTTCAAACCCACGTCCATGAAGCAAAATAAATTCACATCGCTTCAACTCAATATGTTCCATGCAAGCACATTAACCTATATAAATGGATTATTTTGTTTGTATTTGACTACGCTAAGTCAATGGTTCTTTCGTACTTGTTCTGTTCAGAATGTCAATCATGTCATGTTTGGATGTTCATATCACATGATATAACCAATATCGTCAAATTAAAAAAATTTATGCCAATAACCAATAATATCACACAGCTTAGCCATGAATTGTTTGTATAGCTACACATTCTCAAATTTTATATCTTGAAGTATGGATAATATCCCTGTTAAAAAGGAAAATGGGTTACTTATATCAAAGAAGGAAAAGAAAATAAAATCGTGGTACTGCTTTTGTAGTATAAATTGAACTCTTGGGTTTGAAATCTATAGATATCAGTTATAATTTTCTGCAAAATCAAATGGAATTAACTGCACTTGCAAAACCATTATCAGGAAAAATGCAAACATATATAGTGATAAGATAATAGTTTAGGGTTTAATTTAAATAATTCTCAAGACGTTAGTTATAATATTCGGCAAATTCAAATGGAACTTATGTTATCTTTGTTTCTAGCTAGTTGGCGAAAGCAACCAACAGTAATTTCAAAGCCATTTATGTACCACATGTGTGTGAACTAGCATTAAACACACATCATCATATTTGCAGAGAAAGCGCCACAATATCAGCCACAAATTTTTTACGTAGTGACATTAATTAATCGATGTCGTTTTGTAACTAGTCAATTTGATTATGGCAGATCGTCCGTAGTAAATCACAACAAAGCAAACAACAGCTCTTCATATGTTCGCATAAAGCCATATATGGAGTAATTTACCATGCTAGCATATGGCGGAATCCATAATATGATTTAACATAAAACGATTCTAACATCTTTTCAATCTGAAGGAAATTCATAACCGCAAACCTTCATACCAAGTAACAATATAATTGATGCAAATGTATCAAACTTTTAAATCAAAGTTGAAAGCTCGAAAATACTATCTGTAAATTGTGCTTGATACATAACTTTATATTAAATCTCATAACCTTAATCGGTGGCACTGTAATTAGTCCATGATACCATAATTTAACAGAAGCCATGTTGAGAAATCGATTTCTGAATTTAATGCACTTATTTTTGAATTGGCATTAGGCCAAAATACAAACTGTCAGGTTGACAGAATTATGCACTTATTTAAAACTTCATTAAAATAAATGAATGTTTATCCCGTTGTAGAAATAATGTGCATATTCAGCTAGAAATAACCTGTATTCATATGGCAAGTCACAAACATAATTAACAATAGGACGCTAACCTTGACCAAATGAAAATGAAAGGTGTTTGACAATTGCATGTACAATGCATTATACGTTTGTTTTAGAAATATTTACTAGCATCATGCAGAGCACCGCATAAACGTCACTTTAGCCTAGCAGGATTGGAAACTTTCCGAAACTATAACCAAAGATTTCTTCTATTTTTAGTGTGGAACATTAAAACCACCCTCAGATGACGTATAAGTCAAAATAGTGACATCCACCATTTGTCAATTATATAGCGATCAATAACGTATTATTTTGTTGATGGTAAAGAATGACATGCAAACTCACTAAACGCATTCGCTATGCAAACTCACAACAGATCACAACAGATGTTCACCATTAGTAATTAGCAGCTACTATTAAAATCAATGCTTAAACAAGACGTTATGAAACTTATTTAAAAGTAGAGTCCACTCTCACATGAGCAGCAGGCCATGCTATATACTGTTGAACCAAGAGCATCTGATAAGCATTCCATGAATGATGTAGGCCTCCATAGAGATGCATTCGAGACTTTTACAATATCCACCCAAACTCTTATTGCATTTGGTCCCAATGGAATAGAATGAACCATATCATTAGGATCCGTTGAGGACACAGTGCCTTCAACTACTATTTTTCCTGTGTTGTCCACATCGAACAGCTTGCATCTGGTATTCACCGTGACATTTGCACTTTATCATATAACAAAAAAAAATGCTAATATATTAATGAAAATTCTTAAAGAGAGATATTAGCAATATATACATATTACCGTGATAGATGTAGGATCAGTATGTATTTGCACTCTATCAGGTATTTTAGTGTTTTCAAAAATCAACTTTGATTCTGGCCATGCTATTTTTTTACCGACGGCTTCTCCAATACATGTCATGCCTACTATAGGCCTCCATAGAAAGGCGTCTTCTTTTTTGGGGTTGTCCACCCAAACTATGGCGGCTTCTTTTCCAGGAGGAATACCATTGATAATCTGATTTGAATCACTCGAAAACACTCGTCCTTCGGCAACAAATTCTTTGCTTCCACCCCAATCGTACAACTTACATTTGTTATATGTGCTATCGGTTGTGCTCTATAAAAATTAAATAAAAATTTCATCAAAAATAAATATGGAAATATGCTACAAGTATTCACATTTGAATGTGAAAATAGTGAAAAATGACTTAATAGTGAAAAATAAAACTTAAGGCTAACGTGTAAATAGTCAACAGAGAAATTTTGTAACTTTATGATGTTGGCATGTGTAAACATTTTACATACAAGCACGTGTAAACTCGTCTTCTGTTTGGTGAAAATATACAAGAATTCTGACCTCATATAAATGCCACGAGATCAGCTCAAAGTCAAACACCAATCAACATTTGATCAAACATGTTGTTGTGTGCTACATTAGGCATATGTCTGGATTGTATAGGCCATGATACCAAAGTATTCTTTGTGGTCCAAATTCTACGATATGGCGCACGATCCAGTAATATTACTCAGATTAAATGGAGGAGTTGGGGGATCGTTTTACTAACAACGCGGCATCACAATGCAAGCATTGTTCAAAAGGCTAACATTTATGGTTCGACTATTAAATGATATCAATGTACAGATCAGTGAAAGCTAGAATTCATTCAGTAGTTTTAATTGCAGGCTTCCCCGCGTCTCACCCCAGTTTCATATTAAAACATATCAAAATCAGTCAAAGGAAAACATGGGTTGTTGGGCCATTTAGTGAGAAAAGTAATTAAATATATATTATTTGTAGAAAAATAATTCATGCGTGAAGCGCGTGCCTTAACGCTCATCATAGATAAATTAGTTGATCATTCACATGGTTTAGCTCTCCACTGAAGCGCTCGAACATCCCTGAGAAAAGCTCTGCTCTAAGACTGGAGCGCGATCCAAATTTATTGTGCATCGATCTAAAAAGGAAATTTCCAATTGGAAGAAAAAGTGTAGATCGCTAACAAAAGAAAGAGATAAAAAGAGCAGTTCTCCAAAAAGCAAGGTAACTTCGAAAACTCTGCCATTACTCTATCAAATTTATATCTACTTTCGTACTTAAATCTCAACCTTGTAAAAGATACATACGTAGGAAATGAGAAAAATAAGCTCAATGGTCATAGACCCCCATTTTAAGAGATAAGAATTCCATGACCGTAAAAAAAAAAAAAAAAAAAAAAAAAAAGACGGAGAGAATGTATTTACTGGCATATCCCTCTGTTAGAGTGAATGAAGTAATTAGGAACACCATCAGCTAAAAGAGAAAAGGAGTGGTGATGCATTCATATATAAGATTGACGGAAGATGTAGGAAAATCCCGTAAGTATTAGCATGTGATATGTAAAATCCCTATTTATCGTTGGGGTAAATGTCAACGGACTCTCTGTTATCAGAGAGGGCAAGAAAATTTTATTTGTTACATTTAATTTTTACTATTTTTCGTAAATAACATTTGCACACAGTTAGCCTATAATCAATATAGTTTGTGGCTTATCCTTATTGAGAATAAGATTTAGAAAAGTATGATTATACCATTTTGGCTTCCTTAAAAACTAACAAGACAATATACGTTGCACCTTAAAAATAGCACCTTAAGAATATAAACTGAAAAACTAACTAGACAAATAGTATAATGTAAAAATTAATATAACTACATAGTTATAATTAAACATCATATCGCATTTTATTTCTCGGGCTTCTCTCTTGTGCGGAAAACGACTCTATTTGCTGGCCATATTACCATCTCATCCTTGGCGTGTCCTATGTACACCAAACTAGGTAAAGGCCTCCACAAAAAAGCGTCGAATTTTCTAGGATGGACAATCAAAATTTTCATGGCGTTTGGACCTAAAGGTACTCCATTGAAAATATCTTTCGGATCACTCGACACAATTTTCCCTTCGGCGACAACCTCATCATCATTTCCAAGCCAATGCAATAAACTACAATTTTCACATGTTTGATTATGTGTACTCTGCAATTAATAAAAACTAAGTTATATAAAGGTATTAGAATTTGTATAATGTTGCAACCTTAATATGGTATATTTTTACCATTTGAGATATGTTTTTTTCTCCACAACTTTCTTTATCCTGTCAAATCAATAATATTGGAAAAACATTAGAAATTTGGACTACATATAGAGGCAAGATGAAAACTTTATTACGAGCTTTACTGTGTAAAAATACTATACTAATGGAATATTCAGTTGCAAATACCATAAGATGAAAAAGCTTCGTACATTATTCTTGCTGCCAAGTTAATGCCAAATTTGCATTAATGTAATTGAAGCTCCAAAAGTAAGAATGGATTATTTGTAATTTGTTAAATACAATTTTAAATTGTACCTAACGTTTCACAAACAAGTGAACCATCTGCTCTAGCTCTGAAATTCTACGATGACATTGAGCTATTTGCTTATTTTTTATTTGTGACAAAATTGCCTTGGTCGTTGTCATACCTCTACCCATTCCTCGAAGTCATTCTGGTCTATCTTCTCCCAACACTAGTGAGAGAGCCTCTTCTTTGATTTTACATGTCAAGCTAGACTCTGATTCATTCTCAACATCTTTTATTTTCGCCTACGAAAGTGAACACAAATTATATTTCATAGATGAGTTCTAAATTAGATCATTTTCAGCAAATTACACTTACAATAGCATCAGCGACATGCGTGTTCATCGGTTCGCCATTTTTTTGGGTATGTGTTTTAATCCAAACATCAACTCTAGAAACGGAAGAGGGACCAATACTTTCCTCTTTCTGAATTAAAAGAAATATAATATGTTCATAACATATAATATGTCTATATTAAGTGAATCATTCAATGACATAAACAAATCATATGCACCAATATTGTGCTTACAAATATAGACTTGCATTTAATAGGTATATGGAGCATATCTAATGATTCTCCTTTTTAGGCTATATATTTTATTTATTGTTGGAAGTCAATTGAACAAGGAACATAGCACATAATAGGGGCATGATTTCCACCAATTTGATGTATGTTTCATTCTATCAAGAGCAAGTCCATAGATTTTTTCTCAAAAAGTTTTCCATTCCTCAAACTAAATTAAGTGAATGGAAATCGAACTGCAAAGTCCTTATTGTTGTTAAATGCAAAAACATATGTAGAATTTTTTTGTGAAAATGTGTCAAATAGATAGTTCAGGTTGGATGATACTCAATTTTTAACTTCCTGTATGCATTATTTTTGTGAGCTAGTGATATTTTACAGTGTAAGATGGAACAATTTCTACAAGCAATTGACAAAAGGGTCGTTCTACCAAATGAAAGTACCGAAGCTGTTTAATTAACCTCAAATATTAGATTATATGTCTAAATCAAAATAGGGTTGTTAAGTTAGTTTAAAGTAGGGTAAGAGTCTCTCTTCAAGACACTATCAAGTATTATAATCCTCAATGCACGCAAAAAAACAAATTAAGCAAACATCGGATGCAAGAAGAAGAAGAATGCGACAAGAAATATGCATACTAACCATGGTGCCTTCTAGTTTGGATGGATTCAATTAACAATGTGGGCTGCAGAAAGTGAACACGTGTTGAATTACATGTGGCCTTAGAATGACTAAAATGGACGTTATTACGGCCCCAGATACCGCAAGGCCCATGAACGTGGAAAGAAGGAAATCCAGTGGTCTTAACGTGCTATTAATGATCTTAAAATGATTTAATTCCATTTAAAAAATTGGTTAGTTAATTCATTAAACCAAACTAATAACCATAGCTAATATATCAACCATTTTTCTCACCAAGTCCTTAGCTGCTCGAGTCATTCCTCGACGGCTACATGCATGCGGCATTTGCTTTTCCTTCATGATTTAAATTTTTCACTTCGTAACTAGATTAATGGAATATCACATTGGTTAGTTAATTTGCATTTTACGCATGCTTATATTTCGTATATGAGATGACAAAATTTATATTACAATTAACTTAAACTCTTTACTTGTTTTCGACTCAATAAACTGCTTCCATTCCTTCATACTTCTAATATTTTCTGGTTTTAGTCGAAGTTGTTCCTCCTTGTTTTTTTGCTTGTAATAACTTTCTAACGAATTTGCTTTTCGAACACCTCCAAATACATCCCATTTGCTGAAAAATGGGAGTCTTTTTCCATACCTCATCAACTTGAAATCTAGCCTGTAACATTTAGTAGAATGTTAACCATAATAAATAAATATAAGAAAAGTAAATTGTAATATTATTGAGAACAGATGATGTAATTGTATTCTGAACTATACTAGATAGATAATACATAACGTGTGCTATAGTATATATAGCAATGATATGATACTGGGCATAAAACAGATGCAAGCCCATATAATAAGCCCAATAGGCATTACAAAGCTCATTTTGATATAAGCCAATAGCGGCCTCTCTTGTTATATTATTACCCCGCCTCAAAATGTGCTAGGGTTTCTTCTGCAGTCTCTTTGCGCCGCCACCATTGAAAACCTTGAGCTCTTGTCTTAATCTCTCAAAATTTTGCTTCGACAATGCTTTGGTTAATACATCAGCCTTCTGATGAAAGGCGGGGATGTGTTTGACCACTAATTTTCCAGCTTCAGTCTTCTCTCTGACAAAATGGAGGTCTATTTCCATGTGTTTCGTCCTCGAATGCTGTATGGGATTAATCGAGAGAGAGACTGTGCTTCTGTTATCACACCAGAGGGTTGGTCTCTTGGCCAACTTTAACCCTAATTCGTCAATTAGGGCTTCTACCCAAATTATCTCTGCCGCGGTCGAGGCCATGGCTCTATACTCGGCTTCAGTGCTGGATCGTGAAATTGTAGCTTGCTTCTTCGTGCACCAGGAGATTGGGTTCGGTCCCATGAACAAACAGTAACCTGAAGTGGATCGACGGTCATCTGGGTCATTAGCCCAGTCAGCATCGCTGTAAGCGTTTAAATTAATATCCTTGCTTGCTTTTATAGAGATGCCATATTCTGTAGTTCCTTGTATGTACCTTAGAATACGCTTTACAGCAGTCCAGTGTTTGTTCAGAGGATTAGCCATGAACTGACATACCTTGTTGACGCTGAAACTGATCTCAGGTCTAGTTATAGTCAAATATTGTAGGGCACCTACTATGCTACGGTATTGTTTGTGATTTTCAATTGCTTCACCATCGTATTTGGATAATCTCAAATTGCTTGTCATGGGTGTGGAGATAGATTTAGCATTGTCCATGTTGGCTCTCTTAAGAATTTCTGTTGCATATTTCTTTTGTGAAAGGAAAATTTCAGTGTCTGTTTTCCTTTCAACTTGTATGCCTAAGAAATAGCTTAATTCCCCCATGTCTTTGATGGCAAATGTCTGTTCCAGTTGAGTCACAACTTTGTTAACCTCTGTTGAGTCATTCCCTGTTATGAGTATATCATCAACGTATACCAGAATATATGTAGTGCTTTTACTGTTTATTCTGGTATATAGTGAATTGTCTGAAACAGTGGCTTTGTAACCTAGATTAGTGAGGATGTTTTTCAGCTTTATGTACCAAGCTCTGGAAGCTTGTTTTAGGCCATATATGGCTTTCTGAAGTTTGCATACATAATTTTCTTTGCCTTTGCAAGCATATCCTGTTGGTTGTTGCATGTAGACATCTTCATTAAGGTCACCATTCAGGAATGCATTACAAACATCTAGCTGTCTAATGTTCCAACCATTTGAGATAGCTATGGATAGGATAATCCTGATGGTTGTTGGTTTAACAACTGGCGAAAAGGTCTCATTGAAGTCAAAACCATATTTTTGAGAAAAACCTCTAGCAACTAGTCTTGCCTTGTGTTTGTAAATTTTTCCATCAGCATCTTTCTTTAACCTGTATGTCCACTTGCATCCCACAATGTTTTTACCTTTTGGTGCACTGACTAAACTCCAAGTATTGTTCTTGATCAGTGCTTCATATTCTTCATCCATAGCATCACACCACTGTCTGTAGTTGATTGCTTGATCATAGTTTATTGGTTCAACATCACAATTGATGTCATTGATAGATGCATGGTAGATTTTAGGTTTGAAAATACCACTTTTGGCTCTAGTAATCATATGGTGTCTTGTTTGAGGTTGCTGTGCTTCACTATCACTGCTGTTGTCATCTGATAATGTGGTATTTTCATGATTATCCACATTGTTGTTGTCACTTTGAGCTTGGTTATCATCAGTTATATCATCATTATCATCTGAGCTATATCCTGATCTGGTACTAGACACAGTTGGTGTAGCTAGAGTTAAATCAGGCACTTTATCTTCATGTGTGTGTACAGTCCATTCTGATAGGGTAGGTATTGACCCCATCATTAATTTTGTTTGATCATGACTTTGTTTGTGTGTAGTTCCTTTTTCTGCAAAAGGGAAAACACACTCATTAAAGACAACATGTCTAGACATTATGACTTTCCCTTTCTCATCCATGCATTTGTAACCTTTTTGACTATTTCCATAACCTATAAAAGTACATTTGCTGGATCTAAGGGAAAGTTTATGAGTATTGTATGGTCTGAGGCATGGGAAACACATACATCCAAATGTCCTCAGTGTGCTATAATCAGGTTTCTTTTCATGTAGCATTTCATGAGGACATTTGAACTGCAATACCTTAGTTGGCATTTTATTTATCAAATAAACAGCTGTGTCAAATGCCTCATTCCAGTATTTCATAGGCATGGATGCCTTAGATAATAATGTTAGCCCTGTATCAACAATATGCCTGTGTTTTCTTTCTACAATGCCGTTTTGTTCAGATGTATAGGGGCAGGTAGTTCTATGAATTATTCCCTTGCTGTTAAAATAGCCTTTTAAAGGGAAAAACTCACTGCCTCCATCTGTTTGAACAATTTTTGTGCTACAGTTCAATTGCTTTTCACTGAAATTAATGAACTGTATCATAGTATTGTGAGTTTCAGACTTGGCCTTTAGAAAGAAAATCCAAGTGTATCTAGTGTAAGCATCTACAATTGATAAGTAATACCTGTGACCTTGCCTTGAGTGAATTGGTGCAGGACCCCACAGGTCTGCTGTTATCAGTTCAAGTGGTTTCGAATAAACAGAGGCAGATCTGTTGAAAGGTAATTTATGGCTTTTGCCTATTTGGCAATGTGTACAGATGCTGGAAACAGGTATGTATTTACAAGAAATTTTATTTTCATTCAATATTCTTGTAGTAATATCATGACTAGGGTGTCCTAGTTTACAATGCCAGATGTCAAAATCACTATCAATGGAAATTGGATTAACTTCAATAGAATCAGTATTATTTGTGACATTAGGAAGTTGAATACTAGCATTACAACACCAACTATTGTTAACATTTTCCAATCTGGGATTCACGCTGCAGAATCTGTACAATCCATTGTCCAGTCTACCCTGTAACAATATGTTTTTGCTTAGAGAGTCTCTAACAAGGCAGTAATTGGGGTGAAACTCAAAATATACCTTATTATCACTAGTGAATTGAGACACACTGATTAGGTTTTTCTTAACATTAGGGACTCTAAGTAGATTATTCAGTAAAAGTTTTCTTTTACCTTCAATAAAACCTGTTCCAGTGTGAGATATATTCATGGTTTCACCATTGCAAGTGTGAATGACTTGCTTACCTGAATAGTTCTTGTTACCAAGATTTAAATTCTGCAAATTGTTGGTGATGTGATTGGTGGCACCTGAATCTGGGAACCAATCCTCGCTGTTGATGTCTTCTGCTTTATTTGAGTCATCATTGTTGCCAGCAATAGTTGAAGTGTCTGCATTTGACCTGACCTGACCGGCTTGTGCAAGATTCACATTTGCATTTCTTTGATTGAATTGGCTTTGCTGTGAATTGTTTACATCAGTGTTGAACCTATAGTAACACCTGTTTGCTGCATGTCCAGGTTTGTCACAAATTTGACATTTGATTCTTGGAGTATTGCTGGATCTGCCTCTTCCTCTGCCTCTCTGGTTTGCATTTCCTCTCTGACCTTGGTTGTTACCTCTACCAAAACCAGGTACGTTTTTTGATTGGTTGGGATTTCTTGAACTTGAGGCAAAATTTATGCTAAAGTCATTTTGGGTAGCTTTTCTTTGCTCTACCCTACCTTCATGTGCCAACAAAGCCGAATAAACTGATTGCAATTCTGGTAGGACAGATTGTGTGGCAATGAAAGTAACAAGAGATTCATATTCTTCATCTAACCCATTCGTTAACGTAAGGATCTGTTCACTATCAGAAATTTGATGTCCCACGGCTTTTAGTTTATCGCATAGAGTTTTAACTTTAGAGATGTACTCTCTCATGGACATATCTCCTTTTCTTGAATTCTGAAACTCTCTTCTATAATGCATGATTCTTGCTGCTGATTGTGAATTGAATATTTGCAATATTGTAGTCCATATCTCATGTGAAGTGGTGCACCCTATGACTTGAGAGAGTAAGTTTGCGTTGATAGACGATAATAGCCAAGATGACAGTAAACTGTCTTGTTTTTGATGGTGAGTATACGCTGGGTTGCTAATCATTTGTCCATCCTTGTTGATTGTCATTGCAGGTGGTACAGACTTTGTTCCGTTGACATAATCTTGGAGGTCGTAACCTCTCAAGGCTGTCTCAATCTGGAATTTCCATAACAGAAAGTTCTCTTCGTCGAGAGGAATAGTGATAACCTGGCTCTTCGGCTTGATGAGAGTCAGAGGAGGAGCAGGGGGTTCAGCGCTGCCTATTCCAGAATTTGCTGTCGAATTATCATTGCTGGATTGATTCTGATTTCCAGTCATGATGAATAAATGGTGAAAAAGGTATTTGGCGAGGCTATTTGCTTGAAAGAGTGATAGCAACCAATGAAAAAGTGGGTAAGTAACGGTGCAGAGGTGGTTCTTGTGTTCTTTTGAATTCAAGAACTAGCACTCTCGTATCAAGAAGTCAAAGGATGAGATCAAGAATCTCTGATGACGAGCAAAGATTGTTGTAGCCGCTGTGAACGAGAGTTCTGGCTTGGCACGCACAATCACTGATAGGAACAGACGCAGCTCTATGATCGGAGATGGGTGGCTCTCCGATGATGAATATAAACTCTGAGGAGACCCAAATCACAGCCCCCTTTGATCGAGAGAAATATGTTTTCAATGTATGCCGTTTGGCAGTTTATAGCTCTGATACCATATAAGAAAAGTAAATTGTAATATTATTGAGAACAGATGATGTAATTGTATTCTGAACTATACTAGATAGATAATACATAACGTGTGCTATAGTATATATAGCAATGATATGATACTGGGCATAAAACAGATGCAAGCCCATATAATAAGCCCAATAGGCATTACAAAGCTCATTTTGATATAAGCCAATAGCGGCCTCTCTTGTTATATTATTAATAAATTATAAAAACAAAGAAATTATAATAGGCCGAAAAACTGTTAAGCCTGTAGACTGGTAATTTTTAATTTTGCCATCTTTTTATATCTATTAACATTTTCATTACTGCATACAAACTTCTAGAGGGGAACTCACAATGGTGCAATAGTGCTTGTTAATAGTCTGATCAAAACAGCTTGGTACACAAAGAATCTTACTACACTACAGTTAACTGCAGGATAAACAAATGCAGCTGGAGCTTTTAATATTAAAAGTTCTGTTTAAAATGCAAAAAGTGTCAGTGGAAATGTGAATTAACTATCACTATTTCAGCAGCTTTGTGGAAAAATGTTATGCAATGCTTAATGTTAGTCATATGGAAATAACAATGTCTGCTTATACCTCGGATATTCAAGGACTATATAATTTTGCATCACAAAGAATATAATAAAAAGAGAAACATGAAAAACAGAAACATTATACCGGATATGCGAAATATTATATTATTACATAAAAAATAACCTGTGATTCAAGTAAAATTTGGCCAGCACTTTAAATATTAGATTATTACATGATCAAGGGGAGATGAGGGTCCTGATTACAGGAAGGTACTGATAAAAAGCAGAATGAGCATTTGCAAAGTAATCAACATTATATCAAGAATTGAAGCTTGATAATCATATAGAATAACGCATTACTGGAAGAAGCATGCTTTTCAAACTAAGGTGCACAAGCATGAGTGTCAGGTTGAAATGCAATGACTGGGGTACGATACACATTCAATGCACGATTAACATAGAAGCATTAGATTCACAGGTTGAGCTGCTATAGCTTGGCCAGGATCACTGAAGGGATTTTGGATTATTTTGTGCATAGTGAGCATGTACGAGGGCATCAACATGTGTGAGTGTCAAATTAGCAACAGAGGAAACAACATGATGATGTAATGCATGAGTGAGATGTGGTATTGAAAAGAAAAGCTTTTACTGCCAAATGTGGTTAGTTTCAAATAAATTGATTCCCTGATTTGATTTCATTTCTGTTTCACAAATACAGGCACACTAAAATGGTTATAGATCTAAAATGGCAGAATTTACTGAAAGATGTAAATTAATTTTGAATTTACAACTCTACAGACATCAGATTATGAGCGAGATGCTCTGTCACAGGTAGACATAAATTGACAAAAACAAGATATAAGTCGAATTTACTGCAGCTTAACGAAACAAGACATAAGTTCTGTCTACATGTAGGCCGTGTTTTTTTTGCTAACCTGACCTACAAATATCATTGGTGTGGTCTATGAAAATAGAATATATTATACAAACTTCAAACAGTAAACTCATAACAAGTGCAAATAATTTTCAATACCGTTTTCAGTATTGTTAATCTGTTTTCAGTACTGTTTTCAATTCTGTTTTCAGTACTGTTAATTTTGCTTTCAATTTTTTTTTTTTTCAATATTTTATTCAATTCTGCCGAAGCCTACCACAAACGGGTAAAAGACCACATATGCACACGGAAACCAAAAAAGAACGAAGAGTCAGGTATTTGAAATTTAGACATTGTTACAAACTTAACAGAAAACAGTACTGAAAACAGAAAATACTTAACAGTATTGAAACAGATAAGTTGATTGATGAGAAAGATGAAAAGAAGGAGAATGAGAGTGTGAACGAGAAGAAGCAAGAGAAGAAGAAAGAAGAGACTGTGCTAGAGTCTATGGAAGAAGAGATGATGGATGAGACAGAGGAAGAGAAGTTGGATGAAGAAAAACTTTTAGAGAATAAAGAAGAAGATGCAATTGCTGAAGAAAAGCAAGAAGCTGTAGTGGAGAATACCGCTGACCATGTTGATGTGGCACTAGCGGAGAACAAAAGAGAAGAAAAGGCAAAGGCTATCAATGGGGAAGCAAACCAAGAAGAAGACTTTAAAGATGGACAAAAAAGAGCTGAAATCGTGATAAAAGAAATTAAAAGTAAGAAGTCACTAGTAATCGAAGAAGAAATCAAAGAGAAAGTCAAAGATGAACAAGTTGAAGAGCATACCAAAACAAATGAAGTGAAGAAAGAGAGCGCCAAAGAATTAAATATGAAAGGAAATAAAGTAGATGAAGATGATGCCAATGATAAAAAGTGTGAATGGAAAGGTAACGAAAATGAAGAACAGAAGAAACAAGGAGAAACTGAAGAGCTAGGTGAAAATTTGAAGCATAAGGAAAATTTTGAAGAAATTTGGAAAACAAATAAAGAAACTGAATTGATCAAATACTGTAAAAGTGATTTTTTTAAAGAATTTAAAGATGCCATATATGACTCATTCAAAATTAATGACACGGGAACAAAATGGAAGTTAGAGCATATAATTTTTGGAATACCACATAACAATGAAAGAAAGCAAGATGAACGGAGCATTGCAATAAAGATTTGTGAAGTCACATCAGAGACCGTGATAATGACGAAGAAAAAGAAAAAGAAAAGGAAAAGGAAAGTTTTGACAATTTCTTTGTGCCATCCAAAACACGTGAGATACAAAGAAATCTGCTTGGAGTAATAAAACCAATTTTACGGGGATGTTGAAAAGTAAACTTGGTTTTAAATGGAAACAAATAAATTTGGTTTTATAAGTAAATGTTAATTATGTAATAAATTCTATCTTTGTTTTAGGAAAGGCCAAAATCAAATAAATGATAATAAATTTTGGTCTATCAAAATATGCAATAGAATTATCTAGAGAGAGAAGAGTGTAGAACACTGTCATGTTATATATAGATACTCTCTCATATGTTGTACCAATCAATAATCAAGCAAGAAAAAGAATCAAGCAATAAAAATATTTTTTCTCCTCCCTTAAAAAATATTCTACTTTCTTCTAATTAGTTTCTCTTCCTCCATATAAATTTTTAACAAAGTGGTATCAGAGCTATAAAGTTTCCAACAGTACGTTTGTTTTGCAAAACAAAGTTTACTCACTTTTGCAAAGCTTATTTTACGCAATTCTGCAAATTTGATTTTAACTCCATGTATTCAAAAGTAAGTATAATTCAGTCTAGCATTTGCTTTTCCAACTGATATTACCAGGTCTTTCAAAACCAATATTACTTTATTTACCTAAACTAAAACCGCCCAGTTTAGCAAACCATACTTTTACCCAATTTATGGATATCTTACATGCTTGGTGTTCCAAATTGAGATTACTTAAATTCACAAAACTGAGATTCATAATTTTTTCCAACATGAAATTTATTATGTTTTGGATATGAGATCTACTTAGTTTTTGGAATTAAGATTATTCGGTTTTGGAGAACCCAATACCCAGTTTTTTAAATGCAAACAAGTCTTAAAGATTGAGAACAACATGATTCGACAAACACAAATCAATCTCGTAGTCCGGTATAATTTCTTTAATTAGTCTTTGGAAGGGCACTTCAAATTAGGAGCTCAGTGTAGTTTTTATACATTTGAATTTCACCAAAAGCAACTGTTCCAGGGGCCAGTAAAGGTTAGGCTTCTTCACTCCACCAGTAGTTGGCATTGACTTGCGAGTAGTCTTACTAGCTACAAGATTCATGGGAACCTTCAATCCGATTGACTTACGAGCAATTTTTTTGGTATAAGTCTCAATACATGTAAAGTTGCATACCGACGCAGCTTCTTTTGGGTCTTTTTCTTTTTTAACCTTATAGATTACTTTGTTTCTGGGCTTTGATACTTTTCCCCCATCTGTTTTTTGGCATAAAACTGGGTACTTCATGATTGATTACTGAGAAAATAATTTGTGTTAATCATATAAAATATCTATATACAATCTTATTAGCTTAAAAATTTTATTTTGTAGCATTTAGAAGTCTAGAAAGATTATGAAATTGTATGTGCTAAACTGTAAGCCAAATACATATTAAATGAAGTTATATGCCGACTGCATTTCCTTAAGTTGGATTGATATTATTTGCTTAAGTTATATGCCGACTGCATTTCCTTAAGTTGGATTGATATTATTTGCTTAAGACTTCATTGTAAATTTCACATATCAAATGAAGTTATATGCCGACTGCATTTGCTTAAGTTGGATTGATATTATTTGTTGCGTTTGACAGTGCTACATGAAAAAAGATATAAAGTCAACTCCATTAAGCATGATATATTGTTCTCTTGCACTATAGTTGAAGCAATTTTATAATGGTGGACACTACAACAAAAACACCATATTACAACTTTAATTTTACAACGGTGGTAAAATCACCGTTGTAATAAATGTTTTTTACAACTTTTTTCCAGAAAAGTTGTAATAAACTTAGTTTTAACAACTGTGTTATTTTGACAGTTGTAATAAAAGCCTATCACAACTGTTATTTTTTTTACTGTTGTAATATATGACTACACTACAACAAAAATACCATATTAATAATTAATAAAAATTCGATAATTAGTAAAAATATTAATACTCAATAAATATTGTTTAGTAATAACAATAAATAGTTCATTTGAAAATATGTAATAACTAAAATTAATAATTTCTTTTCGTTATAATAGTTATTATTAGAAATTAAAAATAAATAAATAAAAAATTGTTTTTAGTAATGAATGATTAATTTTAGTAATCAATAAATAAGAAGTAAGAATCACTAATTAAGAAGTAATAATTAAATAATTGTTTTTAAATATTTTAATAAAAATTTCAAGCAATTTATATAATATTATATTACATTTTTTCATAAAATAAAAAAAATAAAAATAAATTAATAACTGATAGTTTTAACAATTAACGTTCTGCTAAAACTTTTCACTATTACCTGTTGTAATAAGTGACAATTTTTACAATTAACATTTTATAATTAGTATTTATGTAATAATAAATTAATAATTTCTATTAAATAATCAATAATTAGTAAATAATTTTTAACAACAAAAATTAGTAATTGGTCTAATAAGTAATAAGTTATCAGTATTGTTAAATAATTAATTTTTAGTGTTAAATAATTAAGATATAATCGTTAATATTAATAATTTTCTTGACTCCGTGCATTGAATAAAGGCTATGAATATGTCATGCCTCTAGAAATAATCCTAGTCGTCGCTATTTAGTTGTTGGTGTTCTCTGACTAACCGTCGAATTTGACTATCAAGCCTCGACGATGATTGTTGGGCACTGCGCTGCGGCATGGGTTCGGGGGCGATTTTTTTAATATACTTCTTGGCTTTGAAAATCAAAACACTTCGGCTTTCAAAAAAACGGATTTTGGCTCCAAAGGAAAAATCAAAACACTTCCGAAACAAAACTTTTAGGATCCTGTAAACCAAATTTTTCGCTTCCCTCCACAGGCCCGGTTGTATGTCCCCGAAATTTTTATCTTCCCTCCACAAGCCCGCTTTTCTAACCCAAATTTTCATGAACCCAGTTAAATTTCGAGACCTAACCCTTGCTCTCGAGATCTTCAATGGCCGCCTCAAAAAAAGGATTATGGTCTTCACGAGCCTTTAACACCACCGCCCCAATTAAATTCATGACTCACGATACCCAACACCACTGCTCCAATTAAACTCACGAGACCCAAGGGGCTGGAGAGGCGTTGGTCTCGGTGCAGGCAGTCAGCGACTTTCAAGAGGTCGGAGGAGAGATGCGCTGATTATCGCAAGGGGCTGGAGAGGGTCGATCGCAAGGAGCTGGAAAGAAGTGCCTCAGGTTGTTTGATTCATATATTGGTTTCTCTGATGCATAATGTTCAAAAATATGTACCAACATCCGTGAATGTCTCTCAGGTTGTTGCTTTTAACTATATTTTAGTACTTCTATCCTATAGAAGACTTTTTTTGGGAAGAAAATTGCCTTCTTCTGAATTGAATTTAACATTTAAGTTGTTTTTATGTACTTTATCGGCCAAGTGTTGATTTCTTCTTGCCGAGCTTGTTAGAATTTATTGTAATGATTTCTTCTTGAGTTAGCATTAAGTATTAATTGTAAAGCTTATTCCATGTTCAGGTTGTTACATTTTTATGTTAGATTACTTACTAATTTTAGAGCTTTGTATGGTTACCAGACATACATGTTCAAGTGTGACACTGTTTATGGTCAATGGAAGCACCATGAAATCAAGGTGAAGGACTCCAAAACCCTTCTCTTTGGTGACAAACCAGTAGCTGTATTTGGTTGCAGGTTGGTGTCTTTAAAACTTTAGGAACTTGTTTACTATCTGTACTTATAAATTTTATTGCACTTCTTGCTTTGGTGCTAAACTTATCCGTGCTTGTTTTTATTAAGAAACCCTGAGGAGATCCCATAGGGTGAGGCTGGTGTTGATTATGTTGTTGAGTCAACTGGTGTCTTCACTGATAAGGACAAAGCTGCTGCTCACTTGAAGGTGAACATTTATCACAAACTGCATTGAAATTAACGAGTCGCTTATGCTTTGGTGTTGAGTTGTGAGTATATATACATATGTTAAATGGTTGGTACAGTTAAATTTTTGCTGATAACTGTGTATGTTTTTCAAAGGAGTTGGATATTTCAAACAAACTATCAACTGTTATGTTAGACTATAACCATCAGTTGACAAATTTTAGGATTTTACTATGGGGACAAAATGATTTTTCAGTCAAACTATAAGAACAAGATATTTGGGGTTATTGGGAGGAATTCACCAGGGCATTTTGGTAATTTGCTTTGTGATCCGTCATAGAATATTGATTTTGCCGTAGATTTTTACAAAATCATTTTTGATCCTTTGCAGTGTTCTTGCCATACTCGAGTGACCAACAAGGGGTGAGCAGCGGAATTCTTGCAGTAATGTCGCTATCAAATTTTGGTATTGTTGGCTTAAAAAAACACTTTTTTGTTCTTTTTTCTAACAGACATATTCATATGCAATAGGTTTGATCACTGCAGTGAACTTGCACCAAAAAGATAAATGGCATAAAGATTTCCTTGTCTTCGACTAGTATACTCCCGTAGGATATGCAATTTTTGTGGATAACTTGTGCTTGTACTAAGTTGCTTTGTAACGGTCAAGCATGTAATAATGTACGAAATGTTGTCTAAAACTTATTGTTTGTAATACTGAATATTTGTGTATTTTAATAAATTGGTTTGCAAATAACTGTAATATCAGATTTGCTTATGGAGTATTGATATATTTAGTGTATTGTTCTTTTCAGTTGCCAAAGATGTTTATTTTTTTTTAAACCCAAATGTCAATCACAACGGTGCATAACAGTTGTAGTAGATTTTATTACAAAGGTGCATAATTGTTGTAATAAAGTTTATTACAACGGTGGAAAAAAGTTGTAAAATATACATATTACAACGGTGTTGCAACAGTGCAAAAAAGTTGTAAAAGATATTAGTCTATTACAACTTCTTAATACACGACGGTTTGCCCACCGTTGTAAAATGTATATTACAACGGTGTTCCACCATTGTAATAGGGTCATTTTGTTGTAGTGGGAATGAGTTCATTAGGGTTTGGATGTTTCAAATTCACATAGACATTGTGCAAGTTCTTATACATTTGAGCAAATATTATCACAGTTATTAAAAAAGAGATACCCAACCATTCTCATATGCATTCCTGTCACTCTATTACCATTTTTCATGGTAGACTAACTGTACTGTAGACATCTACAGGCATTGACGCTTTAGCTAACAAAGAACTAGAAAAGATTCTGTAACAAATTTATGTGATACAGCTACATAAATTTTTATATATTTTCATCATTAAATGACTATACTTGAATGAATACCACTGTCGTCTGTTTGGAAAGCATAGTATTTAACAAAAAAATTAACAATATCTCACCAATGATTCACTTTCCTTATCGCACTGTGCTCTTCAGTTGCTACCACACTGTTATTATTCATGATGAACTAAGAAGATCATAAAAAAAAAATTCAAGTACAGTGTGAGCCCAAAAGTAATATCACTTGCGGCTACCATAAGCACTAAGAGTTAGGTCTAACACACACGCAGACTACTAAATGTTTACAAAATATCTATCCAGCAAAAGCAAAAAGCTGCACCATTGAAAATCAACACATTAAAATAAACACCAGCAAGTAAACAAGTCCTAACCCCAACACAAACAACCTACCATTCCTAATTCGGCTACGATCTCAAATGCTTTTGCTACATACGGTCGTATGAATAAACTATTCCAACACAGTTTAGCAACCCTATTGTAGTGGAGGAATTTTGATTCAAGACCGCTCAAATCAAAAATCCCCAACGTCGCGGAAAACGAGATCGTGGTAATAGTGCAAAAACAACCAATCGAACAATCTCAATCTTATCCAAGCCAATCACAATCACCAAATAATGGAAATAATAGAGAAATAACGAGAAACTAAATCACACAGGGATTTATAGTGGTTCCACCGACGTCTTGTCAGTGTACGTCCACTTTGAGAGAGAAACTTTTATTAATATCAATAGAAGAGTACAAGAGATTGATTACAATGATCAAATTTACTAGAAAATTTTGATTTTGTGGAGAAAAGAATTGAAGAAGATTAGGATTGCCAAAACCCTAATTAGAATAAATCTTGATCTAATCACTTGATTTTGTGTTATCTCCTTTTGGATTTGATGTAGCTTATATAGGCATAGAGAAGTATATGGAAATTCCCAAAAATTTCCTCTAGATCCGAAATATTCTCCAGATCCAAAATATCCTCCAGATCCAAAATATTCTCCAGATCCAAAATATCCTCCATATCCAAAATATTCTCCAGATCCTAAATATTCTCTACAATAGTATCGCATACTTCAACACTCCACCTCGATACTATATCCATCTACAACACAACCTTCAATGCACCCAAGCATTTCCTTCTATCTTCAATCAAGAAAGCTTGAATGTTTCCCCAATGAACTCCGGCATAGCCACCGCCCATTGCACTTCACTAACGACTTCAGGCATAGCCCCCACCCGTCAATAAAGTGTTGAAACATCCAACTCCTAAACCAGTCCCACCGAAAGACAATGTACTCGGGAGTGAAAATGAGTACTTACCATGAAGATAGAACAACAACCTCTCACCGATACTCTTCTACACCCAAGTTTCTCTCTCAACTGTGCCACCTCGTGGCACCTAGCATCTCTCCAAGCGAATTAAGTTTGAGCAATGCTCGAACTTCCCAACAGGCAATGTCTTAGTGAACATGTCCGCCGCGTTATCCTTTGTGTGCACTTTCCGAAGGCATACTTGCTTGTCTTCGTCCATGGCTACTAGAAATGACTCTCTCACTTCAATATGCTTCGTTTGTGAGCTAAACGCCAAATTCTTCGCCAAATGTATAGCACTTTGGCTATCACATCGAACATCAATACTCTCATGTTCGAAACCCAAGTCACACAATAGTCGCTTCAAATAGAGTGCCTCATTTGCCGCTTCCACAGCGGCTATCAACTCCGCCTCCGTAGTGGATAAAGCAACTACGGTCTGCAATCTCGATCTCCAACTAATGGCCGTACCACCAAGTGTGAAGACATATCCGGAAGTTGATTTCCTCCGATCCCTATCACCGGCGTAGTCCGAGTCACAATAACCAACTAACTTGCAACTCAATCCATCACTACCACCAAAAACAAGACCATGAGATGCTGTGCCTTTCAAGTATCTCAATATAGCCTTCACGGCTTCCCAATGCGATTTCCCCGGATTAGCCATATACCGACTAACCACCCCGACGGCATTTGCAATATCGGGCCTTGTACACACCATAACATACATTAAGCTACCAACCGCACTTGCATATGGCACCTTTGCCATATAAGCCTTGTCTTTCTCTCCGATAGGTGATCCCTTATCCGAAAGCTTCATATGTAAAGGTAAAGGTGTATTTAACGCCTTTGCATTCTCCATGTTAAACCGGCAAAGCACCTTCTTAATGTACTCCTTTTGAGTCAATCTCAACTCAAAACGCTTTCGGTCCCTTACAATCTCCATGCCCAAGATCTTCTTTGCTTCTCCAAGGTCTTTCATCTCGAACTCCGCCTTTAATTTCTCTTTCAACTTGTTGATTTCTGCCTTGTCCTTAGAAGCAATGAGCATATCGTCCACATACAAGAGTAAATACACCCAACAATCATTTCCTAACCTCTTGAAGTAAACGCAAGCATCTTTGATGCTTCGATGGAAGCTACTTTCAAGCAAGAAATGATCAAATCTCTTGTACCATTGCCTAGGTGATTGCTTCAAACCATATAGTGATTTCTTCAACTTGCAAACTAGTTCTGACTTACCTTCTACAACAAACCCTTCCGGTTGCTCCATGTAGATGTCTTCATCCAAGAAGGCGGTTTTCACATCTAGTTGCTCCAACTCCAAGTCGTAAATAGCAACTAATGCAAGTAGTATCCGGATAGAAGTATGCCTCACAACCGGTGCGAAGATCTCATCATACTCCTTTCCTTTCCTCTGTGCAAACCCCTTAGCCACTAGCCTAGCTTTGTATCCTCCATCGTCCTTTACCTTATATATCCATTTGCACCCAATAGCACGGTTTCCTTGAGGAAGTGGAACCAACTCCCAAATTTGGTTCTTCATCAACGATTGCATCTCTTCCTCCATGGCGCAAATCCATTTCGAGCTATCACTCGAACCCATGACGTCATTAAGGTCCATCGGCTCATTTTGGACTACATGAAGGGCATAGTCCAAATTCTCACAAAAGCTAAGATAGTTCCAATCACCATATCTTTCGGGTGGCCTTATAGCACGCCGACCAACCCGAGTAGCAATACCATCACCCAGTCTTCCTTTAGCTCCACCTTGAACTGAATCTTCTCTAGGCTCGTGCACATCACCAACACTACTAGAGGAATCCTGTGGACTATGTGATGTAACATCAACCGCATTCACCTCGCAAGCACCTCCAACAACTCTACTCTCTCTAGGTCTGAAAGTGGGAATAACTTCCTTCTTCTTTGATTCACCATGAACCAAATCCGGAACATCCGATGAGCCTTCGTTCTCCTTGAACATAGCCGACTCATCAAAAGTAACATTACGAGAAACCATAGCCTTCTTCGTTTCCGGATTCCAAATCCGATAGCCTTTGACGCCATCCATATATCCGAGAAAAATCCCTTTGAAAGCTCTAGGCGAGAGCTTATCATTCCCCGGATCATGCACATAAACAGGACTGCCAAATACACGAAGATAACTCAAGTCAATGCTATTCCCTTTCCACACTTCCTCCGGAATTTTGTTATCAATAGCCGAGCATGGAATTCGATTAATAATATGCACCGCGGTTGACAAAGCTTCGATCCAAAATCCCTTAGACAAACCCGATGTCAATCTCAAGCATCGAGCTTTCTCTAGTAGAGTTCGGTTCATTCTCTCCGCCACTCCATTAGATTGCGGATCTCCCGGTGTAGTAAAATGCCTCCGAATACCATGATGCTTGCAAAAATTCAGAAACTCTCCGGAAACATACTCGCCGCCATTATCGGACCTAAGAACCTTCAAAGATTTTCCACTCTCATTCTCAACAAGAGCCTTCCATTCTTTAAATCTTGCAAATGCCTCAGACTTGGCCTTCATTACATACACCCAAACCTTCCGAGAAAAATCATCAATAAAAGAAATATAATATCTTGCTCCTCCCAAAGAAGCTACAGGCGCTGGTCCCCAAACATCCGTGTGCACATACTCAAGAATCCCTCTTGAATCATGTTTTCCTTCACCGAATGATACTCTAGTTTGCTTCCCCATGACACATTCTTCGCAAAACTCCAACTTGCTGAAACTCTCACCATCAATCATCTCCCTTCGACGAAGAACATCTAAACTCTTTTCTGAGACATGACCCAATCTCAAATGCCACAGCCGTGTAGCATCTAAGCCACGAGAACTATCAACACTGACACAAGTTTTGCCTTGCACGGTCACTCCTTGAAGCAAATAAATACCATGAGTTCTAGCACCCCTCATTACCACAAGCACACCCTTCGAAACCCTGAAGCTATCACTCTCAATCGTGATCTTGCAACCTAAAGAATCCAACTGTCCCAAAGAGATAAGTGACTTCCGTAGTCCCGGAACATAGCGCACATTAGTGAGAGTACGAACCACTCCGTCAAACATTCGAATTTGCACGGATCCAATGCCCTTCGACTTGCAAACTGCACCATTTCCCATAACAATTGATTTTCCTTCCTGTTCAACATAAGAAGAAAAACAATTCCTATTAGGCGTCATGTGATATGAAGCCCCTGAATCAAGCACCCAATCGCTGCCCGAAACATCTGATGCTACTGCCTACAAAACATCTACGTCTCCCTCACCAACATCTCTCTCCACCGCAACTGATGAAGATGCTACTTCCTTCTTCCCCTTCTCTGGACAATCATTCTTCCAGTGACCAGGTTTATTACATATAAAGCACTTGCCATTTCTTTCCTTTGACTTTCCTCTTCCACTGGGCTTCTTAGACTTAGAACGCCCCCGGTTTCCCTTCTTCTTTGACTTTTCTTTCTCCGCAAATAAACCTTGACCATTACCAGCACCACTACTACCATCATTCAGCTCCTTCATCTGATCTCGCAATTCCTCACTAAGAAGACCCGTCTTGACATCATTTAGAGTCAATGTATCCCGACCATAGATCAAACTGTTTGAGAACCCAGTATAACGCTCAGGCAACGAACATAGCAATATCATTGCCTTCTGCTCCTCCTCAATCTTCAAATCTACCGCCTTCATCTTCATTAGCAAATCATCAAACACATTTAAGTGCGCCTTTAGCGAAGTTCCTTCCTTTATCTTGTAGGTAAAGAAAGTCCGCAACAAGATCAGTCGATTTGTGAGTGATTTCTTCATATACAACTCCTCCAACTTGTTCCAAATACCTTTAGCAGTCGTCTCACCACTAATTTCGGAAATAACATTCTCTCCCATGGCAAGTTGAAGTGTAGTGAATGCCCACTCTTCCATTTCTTCTCTCTCCACATCTGAGATGTCCTCTGGAAATAAATGTGTATCAAACACTACGCGATGTACCCGATTCCGCCTAAGAACCGCTTTCATCTTCCACTGCCACTTTTCGAAATCATTATCGCCATTCCACTTGTCGATAACCAATTGTGAACCAGCAGCTGCATACGACTCACGTACATAAGGAGCTACACCACTTGGACCAACTGTTGATGAATTATTTGAACCTGATTCCGGCATTTCTACAACTATCTACCAACACCAATGCTCTGATACCAAATGTAGTGGAGGAATTTTGATTCAAGACCGCTCAAATCAAAAATCCCCAACGTCGCGGAAAACGAGATCGTGGTAATAGTGCAAAAACAACCCATCGAACAATCTCAGTCTTATCCAAGCCAATCACAATCACCAAATAATGGAAATAATAGAGCAATAACGAGAAACTAAATCACACAGGGATTTATAGTGGTTCCACCGACGTCTTGTCAGTGTACGTCCACTTTGAGAGAGAAACCTTTATTAATATCAATAGAAGAGTACAAGAGATTGATTACAATGATCAAATTTACTAGAAAAATTTGATTTTGTGGAGAAAAGAATTGAAGAAGATTAGGATTGCCAAAACCCTAATTAGAATAAATCTTGATCTAATCTCTTGATTTTGTGTTATCTCCTTTTGGATTTGATGTAGCTTATATAGGCATAGAGAAGTATATGGAAATTCCCAAAATTTCCTCTAGATTCGAAATATTCTCCAAATCCAAAATATCCTCCAAATCCAAAATATTCTCCAGATCCAAAATATCCTTTAGATCCAAAATATTTTTCAGATCCAAAATATTCCCTACAATAGTATCGCATACTTCAACGCCTATCCCTACTTAATATGTTAAACATATTATCTAATATAGCGATGTCCATGTGCGTAGCACGGGCCACTCACTAGTTATAACATGCATCTGCGTCACTCACTCCCCCTGTTCACGAGCCACCATTTACTTTTCACTTCCTATATACATATTTTCGAACCTGCTACTAACTCTCAGGCTACTGACATTTCCATTCTTTTCATGTGTGAAATCCATCCTCCCGGCAGCTGTTCATTTCTCCGACCAACCCCATCTCCGCGCCACCGGTGCTCGACCCCACTCTGATCACCCAGGCAAGTCACGCTGACCTCCGATGACTGCCTGCTGGCGAACTATTCCGCCTCTGTCTTTGCTTCTCTCTCCTGTGCTCGCATTAAAGATACCGAAGGCATGCAACGTCTTCTCTCAGGTTATATATTAAATTATTATTGAGGTGTTCGGTTTTTAGAAGCATTGAAGCTTGCGTGGGTTTAAAATTGGCAGAGGAGTTCTTCTTAATTTTGTTAATGGAGCTTGCGGAACGAAGGTATTTATAGAAGGAATGGACGGATAGAAACACGGTCATGTCTGATGCGAGGTAGGCGCGTGGGTAAAACATGGTAGCTGCGCCCATTTCAATTCAGCGGGAAAAAAAAGGATATTTGCATGTGCAGTTATACTAAGTGTAGCTGTAAAACTAGGTGGCTTCGGTACTTGTATTATTTAACAACGAAGTTGTATATATATATAATGAAAAGTACTGTTGCTGATGAATTTTCTAGCCAGTATATAGTTGGGTGTCTACACATAGGTAGCTGTATTGTTTTACTAGGCTGGTATGCTGCTGCAATGTGCATTCATTTCACTAACAGTGTGATGGGAAGCGAAAATAGGTTTTTTTAATTTACTTTATGATGAAGTTGTGTAAATATAAATATCTTGATATGAGTTGCATGTGCTGTTTATTCACCTGATGAGACCATGCATATGCCGTGAATCCAGTGTATAGGTCTGCACGTCTTGGCTTAGTGATAGGGTAGCTGGTTCTTTAATTAATTGAAAAGAGGCAGTGTGTTCATTTAGGCTGATTCTTGTATATTAGGCTACGCATGTGCTCAGACAAGTAGGCATATTTTTTTTTTTTTGCTTTTGTTTGTTGGGTTGCTTAAGTCTTTAGTTTTATTGCTTATTTGGTTTCATACGGGTGGTTTATATATCCGCTAACCGTTAAAATACGCATCGCCATATCCGAACTTCGAACGAAATGAAAATGCACATACTGCTATGTTTCAACCTTCTAGTCTCAATGAAATTTGTTTGATAAGAAACCGACTCCGTTTGCACAACTACGTTATTTTAATTTATCGGTTCATCTTTAAATTTCACGCACCGATAAAATAACTCAGAATTGCTCCAAATTGAAAATATAGCAATAACTAGCTACACGAATTCTAATAAAATTTGTTATCGTCGAAGACGGTGGTCGCTAGAAAAATAATCATTTTTGAGGCGCTTAATATGGATAAAATAATTTAATTCCAAAACAATGCATTTTAACAATAATAAATTATCATCGTCGTTTGAATAACATATAGTTTCACATTCAACCAATATATAATTAAAACTCAACGTTCAAAATTTTGGGTTCAAACGGTATAAAATTCCTTTATATGTATTTAAATAAATCGTTATAATTTAGTTACAAAATCCATAGCGACTATTTGAAAATTTGAATTGGACATAACTAACAATCTATAACTTGAAATATCCATTTTTCTCTTTTATTAGAAAATTATAATCAAATCGATTCAAACGGTTCTTGTTTCGCAGAATTCCGACTTATAACGGATTTTGTTTATTCAATTGAAGTTCAAATCTTAAATTACGAACTACCGCGACTTTTCGAGTTCGTTTTATATATATATATATAGATTATACGTTCATACGTCGACTAATAATCGAATTATATATATTATAAATCCATTTAAAATTCCTATTCAACATTTAATATTGTAAGATATATTAAATATCTAATTACCAAAAATGCGGGACGTTACAATCAAAGTATATTAATTCCAAAATTTACTATAAATCAACAGATAATACCTATGCTGACCCAACCAACCTTTCTCCATCATCATATGCAAATGAATGAAATCAAGTATCTAAAATACAAGTAGCAGCTATAGACAAAGAATTAATCAAGCTATTACTTTTAAGTAGCTTCTATATCACATCAACCCTGCTTGCTTACTGTATTTTTCTAGAAATTGTGGCTATAAACAAGAAATTAGAAATAGATGATTTCAGTAAATTTCATAAGTTGTGTCATATACTTCTGAACTCAAGTCAAGAATCGATTATTTAAGAAGGTAAGTGAAAATAAAAAGTTACTACATGTTTAATCACTTGTTTAACTAAAACTCATTTCAACAATCGACCTCATCTCAAAATTTGTTGCCAAATAAAAGTTACTGTTTTATTCTACAATTCCCGTGACTTATGCACGTTCCATTATGGTGGCAAAGAAAAAATCAAAGTTAAATTTGTAGTCGAGGCAATACAGTAATCTCCAGTACTGATGTAACCATGACATGATTATTTCCAGTTAAGAAGTAAAGCATTAACTAGTGATGCTCTTTTCATACAGCTTTAGATGAATTATAGTAAATATGGTTTCCACTTTTGGTTCAGGTTTCATGTGATACCCAATGTTAAAGTCGTTTTAAAAGTTCTGTAACAAAAATGAGCATGAGTCAACCCTGATAAGCTTTTTCAAGAAATGGTGAAAATTAGAATTGGTGTTTATTTTCAAAATTAATACATCCATGGCCTACTAAAAATAAGTATCACCAGTTGAATTATAATGCACATACATACGGTTAGAATTGCAAATATTAAGAGTTTGAAATGCAACACATTTGCGTAAAAAAAAAACAAGGAAAATTAGAAAAGAAAGCCAAAAAAAAAAAAAAAAAAAAAAAAAAAGAAAGCAAACACGGAAACAAGTTCATATTTTTGCAGAGAAAACGTGCAAGGTTTAAGATGAGAAAACACATCTTAAATTTTGGTGCTTAAACTGCAAGTTCGAAATGTAAGCTAATTTGCCCCAAAAAAAAACCTTTTATGCACAATATTGAATACAATCGACAGTGTTAGCCAACGAACCAACCATCTTGTGGGTTGAATTATAATCCACAAGATTAGAAGACGAAAAGGATTTCATCTATGAAATCGACAGTGTTAACCAACGAACCAACCATCTATGTAATTATTCAGCTACACAGTTCGCAGATAAACAATCGTAAATTCAGTTCTAAAATCCTAAAACTGAGCCTAAACTGTCAAATTAATTCACATGTAGTCATAATAATGTACAAAAATAAGAGATTAATAGAATATTTCATATGAAGTACATGGAGAAATGAATATATAGATGGATGACCAACTTTAGCTATCACCAACTTTGCCACTTAAAGGCAACCTATATTTCTCGGTAACACATTAAATCATCCTTAATCCTCAATTAGTACGATATTATACTTACTTTAATACAATGCCTCAAGCAACACGCTATTCTAAGTCCCACCATAATAAATAGACAGGTCTGCTAAAAGTAAACAATTTAATTTCCCATAGTTAAATTATGATGCAGCTGTTATGTATGTCCATTGTTAACATATATAACCACAACCAGATGCACAATGATTCACCTAGCTATCATGCCTCATACATCTATCGCTTACTTCTATTATCCAATATAATCCAATATAATCAAGTTCTATTTTTAACGGTGGATGCACAATCACAATTTAAACCCACTATAACAAATTGAGCAAGCAAAACACAATAATGTGGCATAAGTATAAATAAGTAGAACAGCATGCAAAGGATGAACTTTGAAAACACACTGTAAAAATCATCAGGAAACAGTTACAAGAAAACACACTGCAAATGCAAATTGGAAATTATTTGTAATTTACTCCATTGCTGAACTGACAATACATCACAACAGACAACTATGAATTATAGATGGAGATCACCATAAACTATCATTAACAACTGGATTTTCATTTACAGCAGCTTACACGTCCATAACATTTGCATGTTTAGTCTTGACAATCGGATTTGAGCCGATCTTGACATTCGTATGAAATATTCTATGTTATATCGAATTACATAGATGGTTGGTTCATTGGTTAACACTGTCGATTTCACATTTTGGAAAATAATCTCTTTCTTTTTTATCTTTTTAGCTTATTGGGTCTTGATTAGGAAGAAACACATTAAATAATTTTATATCAGCCCACGTTGTCATACATGGCCATAATAGGCGTTCATTTGAAATGACATTCTAAGCTTTGATTACTTTACACAACATTCTAATCTTTGATGGTCAGAATGTTTGAATTTTTATGTCATGTGATAACGATATTGGTAAATTTGTACTTTTAATAAAGAAAAACTACGAACTAACATATAAAATGAACATAGTCCAATGATCATATTAAAAACAGGAATTTTCTATTTTAATAAAAGAAAACGAGTTAAAAAAAACAGAAAACTGCGAATTAGCATATAAAAGCATGTAACGGAGAACAATGAACATAATCCAATGAACTAATATATGGAAGCATGTAGCAGAGAACAATGAACATAATCCAGTGAACTTACACAAGGATGCTTAGTAATATTTCAAATTTCCAAACATTGCGGTCAGTCAGGTATTGTAGAACTGATGTTAAATTATAATGATTTATCTCTATCCATGGAGGCTGATGAGGTTAGTGCTGTTGACATAACTTTCTGTAATTACTAATTAGTTTATAAGCTTCTTTGTTATTCTAAAGCTCTTTTGTAAAAGGTTAATGCAAAGTTAACAGCATCGGTAGAAGCTCGTTTGCATGTTCTATCTTTGTAAACTGTATGGCCATAACCTACTCATTCTATATGCTGAAAACACATTAAATTTTGGTGTTTAAACTGCAAGTTAGAAACATAATCTACTTTTAAAAAAATACTGTTATGCCTCAGTGAAGAGATAAACTGCAGGTTTAAAATGAAAGATTGCCCATCCATATCAAATACACTTCCAACTCAAAAATTTAACCATCTCCATTTCCGTGAATCACAACAAGCATGCGAAAAATACTAAAATAATTAACAACAGAAAGAACCGACTTAGTATAAGGATGGGGAAGTATGATTGCGAAATATGTATTGTGAGTTGTTTTCTTTCATTTCTTCTTGTGTTCGCTAACTTTTACATTAACAACTATCCATAAAGTATAAATTAGATAATAGTCATAGTAATCAGATAGATTTAACATATTTGAAAATTTAATCAAACTAGGATATGATGATTATGATCCAAGAAGTATACTTGAAGCAAGTTACGAACTGCATAGACTTATAAAGGCATTAAACATTGTGTATGTGCTACATGTCAGGTTTTGTGAGAATTTTGTTAACACCTTATAATTTGAGTCGCTACCAATGCATTATAACCTTAACTAAACTAAAAATGGAGATTAAGAAATGAGAAGTCCATTAAAATTTTTGAAATGAACTACGCCACTTCAAAACAAAACAGAATTATACTATAGTACTAATCTTGAATCATTGAAAAACTGAAACCATACACTTGCTAATAATCTAAAACAACCATAAATTGAAAATAGTTTTAGAAACCGTGAAGCAAGCATAACATGAATTCCTAAACTTGCACACCCTTCCAGAATTGTCACTACACAAATAAGAGAGAAGCAAGGATTAAAAAAGAGGGGAAAGAAATCTGCGGGATTGAAAACGAAAAGGGAAAAAAAAAATCCAAAACACTAAATTAATTACCAACTAACTGGTTTGCTAAACAAACAGACCCTAAATCGATTTTCTACCTAAATTGATCGAAGTAAATTACCAACCCAAACAAAAACTATAGTAAGTGACTAATCTAAATGTATAAAAGACAAATTAGAACAACATCAATCGAAGTACCTAACCAAGAGAAGCTAGGGCACCACGAAATTGAAAACGAGGGAAAATAAGGAACGATGAAATTAGAAAATAGGTTTTTAGGGCAAAGATGAAATTGAAACACGAGGGAAAAAAACAACTGGAGAAAAAAAAGAGGGAAAACTATTTTTTTCAGTAGAGGGAAAAATGTTAGAAGAGGGAAAGCGAAATGTTGTTTTGACGGACACGTTTATCTCAGCGTTAACAGGTGGATTAAATCATCTGAACAATTTTTTACAGCTTTCCCGAAAGAAACGCTGATATGGATTGCGGTTGAAACTAATTTTTCTTGTAGTGCCTATCGTTGAAGTTAATAATTACGATGTTATCATCGAAGAAGAACCGAATGTTGAAGCAAAAAAATATGATTTATTGAATGCTGCTAAGAAACTCCTTTGAAATGGATATACAAGCGACACTCAGTTATCTGTATCTGCTAAGAACATTGTAATGAAATCAAAAACAACTTCACAAAAGTCGAATTTACAGATGTTGTGCAAGCTCCTAAATGGTACATGTCATCCGATAGTTTAATGTGGAAATTATTATGAAGCGAAAAAATTTATATTCATTTTCGGTTCGCCGTATCTGAAATACATACATGTTTAAATGGTTGCATGTTGTTTTAAAAAGAAGGCATCAATCTTAAGAATTATAAAATATGTAAGTAGGAATGATACAAACCAAGAAAAAAGGGAAAAGTTCCACACAAACATATTCATTATATTCCTATCACTTATAGACTTCAAAGGTTATATGCATCGTTTGTAGCAGCGTATCATATGAGATGGCATAGTGTGAGAACACATAAAGAAGACACATTAACACACCCAGCTGATGGGGAAGCATGGAAGCAATTTGATAAGAAATGTCTTGATTTCACAGTAGAGAGCCATAACGTTAGAATTGGTATATATCAGTATGAGTTTTCAACATTTTCACGGTTTGATTTTAAATATTCATCTTGACCAATAAATATTACACTTTGCAATCTACCTCTATGGATGTGTATTAAAATGCCATATATGCTTATCACAATTATTGTCCCTAGCCCTAATGATATGACATAGGGAATCAATGTTTACTTACAACCGTTAATTGAAGAGTTGAAAACATTGTGGTATGAAGGAGTTGAAACATAAGGCGTATCAAAAAAAACAAAGATTTTTTTGGTGTTTTCTTCTTTGTTATGGACTTTTATTGCCATGTACTATTGTCGATTTTCATGCATACGAAATGCTTTCAGGTTGGAGTACGACCGGTCGTTTAGCTTGTTCTTATTGTATGGAAGAAACACGAGCATTTTATTTACCGAATGAGATGAAAATTACATGGTTTGATTATCATCGGTGTTTTCTCCATATTAATCATCGTTTTAAAAGAGATAAGAATTTTTTACCGCTAACAGACATGAGATTTTGCAACCACCAACGGTTTAGTCAAGCGAAGATATATATGAAATTGTAAAAGATTATCCAATGATACATGAAACCGGAAATTGAAATTCAAGGTAAATCATCGAATCATAATTGGTGCAAAAAAGCATATTTTAGATGGTGCCTTACTTAAAAACATTATGATTTGTCATAATATTCACATGAAAAATGTGCTCGATAATGTGTTTAGTACAGTTTTGTATGTTAAGGGGAAGACAAAGGATGATTTGAAATCAAACGTGATATAGAAGTAA
This sequence comes from Allium sativum, assembly GCA_030737875.1. Taxonomy (NCBI): domain Eukaryota; kingdom Viridiplantae; phylum Streptophyta; class Magnoliopsida; order Asparagales; family Amaryllidaceae; genus Allium; species Allium sativum. Next base: position 268,652,004 of record CM060911.1, read on the forward strand.
TATGTAATCATCATGAGCTTCATATTAACCCAGATGACAATAAAGAACCTAAAACATGTTATAAGTTAGACAACAACCAAGGTAAAGCGGTGTTAAAATAGGTGGAATAAATACAGTTTCTCGATGGGATTTCCTCTAATCTTCGTAGATATGTTGACTATAAGAACAGAAGTTTGAGTAGGAAGAAAAACCATGATTGTCATGTAATGATGGAAAATTCTTTACCTGATGCTTCCTTTGAACTGTTGTTAGCAAAAGTTTGGAAGGTTGTAACAAAACCTAGTTTATTTAATAAGGAGCTTTGTTCAACTACGTTAAAAGCTGATCATCTATGTAAAATTGAGTTAGAAATCCCTATAATGCTCCGCAAACTAGAGAAAATGTTTCCTTTAGGTTTCTTTAATGTAGTAGAGCATTTATCTGTTCGTCTTCCATATGAAGCACATCTTCGAGGTCCAATGAAATATGGATGAATGTATTCATTCGAGAGGTATGTTATTAATACTGAATATGGAAATATTAATTTAATTATAAATATAAGCTAATTTTGAATTGAAATATTTTTCATTAGGTCCTTAAATCATTTAAAGAAAAAATTAGGTAAAAAGCTTGAGTTGAAAGTTCGATTTGCAAATCATACATCAAAGAAGAAGCTTCTTTCTTTTCTCTCATTATTTCAATGATCATATGAATTTATCATTTGAAAGTGTAATGCGTAATAATGAAGCCGTTGAACAAGATTCTTCAACAAAAGCAATGTTATCTACTTTTAGACAAAACGATCTATCTATTGGAAATTACCTGAATATGTTGGTTAGACAAAAGGGATTACCATGTAGCACACACATATATTATTCTTAATTAGGTAAATATCAGATTACAAGTATGGATAAAAAATAATAATACTGCACATACAGTATATTATGTTTATGTTTGCAATGTTTATGAATCATTAACATGATCGATCTATTTGAAATTGCGTAGAAATATAGTCAGACGATAGGGATTACCATATAGCGCACACATATATTCTTCTTAATTAGGTAAATATCAGATTACAAGTATGGATATAAAAAAATACTGCATGTATAAATTATTAACAATGCAGTATATTATGTTTATGTTTGCAATGTTTATGAACCATTACATCCTAGTGGTGATATAAGCAATGATTTCGTTAGTTGGTTTTCAACTACGTTTATGATCCAACAAATTGCGTGGTCAATGAAGTATTGAAACATTTAGTGATTGGGCCGAAAAGGAAAGTTAAAATGTACCCAATATTTTCATTAATATATAGAAATTCAACACCAAAGAATATAGTGCTGAAAAATTAAATTATAATTCCGGTGTATTTGTAAAAGACAGTGATGATCCTAATGATCATACAAAAAATTTCTATGGCACGTTAACCCAAGCTTAGCAATTGACATATTTTACAAGACCCGCAGAGGAAATATTTTTGTTTAGATGTAATTGGTTGTGCAAGTTTCCAGGTTATGGAATTATTGTGCATCCAAGTTATAATCTTATAGAAAAAACATACCTCGTGGTATCAAAAATATGATCCTTTTATGCTAGCCAAACAAGGCGTACACGTTTATTACACCCCTTATCCATCCCTAAAAAGAGATAAATGGTCGATAGTTTTTAAAACCAAGGCAAGATCTACGTTTAATGGAAAAATATTCTAAACGAACTAGCCTGTCTAACAGATATCGAGGAAATTTTTGAAATAACTATTGATCAAACTGATTTTGGACTTTTAAACGATGAATCAAATGTATTAATAAAAGCATTTAAGTCTATACAGGAAAACGAATAGAAACAGGGCCGAGTCTAAATCAGAAAATGAGATGAGTGATTAACGATAATTTATGCAATTATTCATGTTACATTTTTCTCATTAATTATGATATTTTTTCTCAAAATTATTATGAATTATACATAAGTCCGAACATACTAAAATGATATATGTGTGTGTGTGTGTGTGTGTGTGACAGGTATTGTCATTTTTTCGATGACATAGTTTTTCCCACTCAGGTTCCCCGTCTTCCCGCAACCGGTAGAGGTAATGGCAGTGGCCCTTCAGAGCCCCCACTCATCTAGCAGTGTATTTGTAGCTTAAGGCTGATAGGTTGAAAGTAATAGAATTAGTAGAAAAGCATTAGAAATTCTTGTGTATGGTGTGTGTGTGTGTATATATATATATATATATATAATCGTCTAAAGGTATGTTTTATATTTAACACTTGGGATTCAAATTGGAACCAACATGATTTGTTCTTAAATTTCTAAACGAGCTTATATGAGTAGGATAACAGCTTGTTGGCTTAGGAGGAGTAAGATCCCTGATCCCATCATGGAGATTATATGGCAGGATTTTCTTGTAAGTTTATCGCTTTATAATATGAACAAGTAACATTTTCTCATTAACACAAAATATATAGCAACTGCGCATTAACTTCTTAAACTCTTATATTATTTTTTAATGGTACATATTCCATATACTAAGTTGACAATTCCAATAATGCACAAAACATTGTTTATTTTCACCTCTAATGGTTTAGAGAAAAAAAAAGACCATTTTACTGAAAATATATTTTCATTTGTTTAACTAAGAAACATATATGGGAGTTATTTCCCAATTTGGATGCGTTTTTCTTTAAATTATAATGCATTCTGAGTTCCCGTCTACATTATGTACAAGTAGTAAAAATACTTTTGGGTTAGGAATTTAGTGATATGGTTATATGCAAGCTTAGTATTTAATTTTTCATGATAACACCCATCATGTGCAGGGGCAGTAGATCTGCAAGAGGCAGACGTTCCTCTAGTCCAGCACCATTGAAATTTGAAGATCGCCGGGAATTACAGGAAGACAATGTCAAGTCTTAAGAATCAAGGAAGAAACCAAATTGGGTGAGAACCAGCATATGGGATGCTTAGGTAAGGTGGTGGAACGAAAATGTGTTCAAGGTAAATCTATCAAATATCTCACTAATTATTGTTTCATAATAGTTAAATATATTGTTCCATTTAAATTTGAAGGCAGAGTCAGAGAGGAACTCTACAGATTGAAATAACAACCCAGTAACAGATCATGGCAGATCCAAATTTTTTTGCACTATCGTGAGGTTTTGTAAATTTATCAATTATGATTCTGAAAAATTATTAGATTGTGTATTGATTAGTTTAGTTATTAGTTACGCAGAATTAAAATATTTATATTGTTTAATGTTGGAAAGAGGGTGTGAATAACGTGTGTCAATGATGGACATATTTTCTGACACCCATGCCTTAAAGAAAACTGATGAAGCAGGCAACATTACATATGAATAGGAACATAAGATTAGGCAATGACTGCATACGTATGCGTATTTTAGATTTTAATTTATTAATCTTGATAAGTTTAGTAATTAGCTGTGTAGAAATTAAACAATGTTGTGTTAATTTTCAACTGTAATTCCTTTTGCATTGTAGGATAAGTTTCAAGAGGCATGGGCACAACTACTTGAGGGATTGAATCGTGGTAAGCTGACCCGGGATGTGGAAACGATATTTTTGATTATGTTATGGTTCGATGCAGTGGAATAGACGTTATAGCTACGGGTACCAATTGGTAATCTATAAAAATAAACTATCACATAAACGTTGCACAATTGATATAAAATTCATCAAAAAAAAATATAAAGGTTTTTCTATTTGCAGGCTAGAACATCTCAAAAGGCATATGAAAAAGCATAGGTCAAAGCTGAGATAAAAGGGCTTAGAGCCATGGTTGAGAAAATGCAGGAAGAGGATCGTCTTCGTTCTATACAGATGGAGCAGTTGAATCCGCGCTTAACGAAGTATGTGCAGCATTACAGTTCCTTTCATTCGTCATTTGGTGATTCCAGAGGTGAGAACGATACATGATGGGTATGTTTTTTGTGTTTGCACTTGGATATTGTATATATTGACTTGGAGTTGGTGAGGATGTTGTGTTTTGATATTTTGATCCACTTTTAGGTTGGATTGGATGTATTATGAGGTTGTATGCTTGTTTTGATGTCGTGTGATGTTGATGGGTTAAGTATGAGAATGTTGGATGTTTGATTTTCTTTATATTGATATTGATTTGTTGTATGTTGGATTTTTTATATCGTTTATGTTGTTGTACAATATGTTATATATACATACATACATACATACATAAATATATATATATATATATATATATGAATTATATGTATGAAATGACGTGAAGTTGAGAATAACATTGATATCTGGATTGGTTGGAAGCTACATGGCATGATGGAATTGTTGGACCAAAAAGTGGTTCTAATACCCAGTAGACTATAATTTGTAGAGATTAATGAAGAAATATAAAATGAAAATGAGAAACAATAAGCAAACACACAAGATTTATAGTGGTTCGACATTAACGAGCCTACGTCCACTTTATAATTCTTATATTCAACAAGGAATTACAATTGCACTGCTTAAACCCTTTAATCACTCGAGATACAATCGAGTTTCTCTCAAAAATGTATAAATACACTCAATTATTGTGAAATTTGAGTTCAGGTCGAATAATAATGGCGGAAGGAATGTGGATCTTCAATATATTAAGTGTCAAAAGTCCCTTCTCCATCTCGCTGATCCGGCATATATAGGATCGACCCTGGAAAAGTGAGCGGGAATGGTTCTGCATATGCGAAATGGGGTCCGTGTTTACACGTAGTTAGTGGGAGCAGTTTTCAGGTGATTGAGGGGTTCAGGTCATGGCGACATGGCAAGAAGTCCGATTAAATAGGAAGTAGCAGAGAACGTGGGCAAATCTGCATTCGTGGGATCGAAATGGCTATCGGATCGAGTTGTTCGACCTGACGCCGTTCGACCCAAAGGCCATCGACCTGGCAACTCCACCTCTGTTCGACCTGGAATATGAAAATCTATTTAGCTTGGCTTGTCTTTAACTCGACTCGATCCCAAGCTCTTGAATAGACATGACTCTTGGCGTCTAATTCACGTAATCATGATCACTTGGACTTTGGACGACCTTGTCCTAAGGCAGGCTAACATTCCCCTCCAAAGTACGTCTTATCATAGATGAGATGTGCTTTGAACACGTCAATTTATCCATTCTTGAATAAATAGCAGAAGTCGTGATTGTTCATTTCTTGTGCTATGTATAAATAGGAGCTTGCACCTATGATTGTCTTTGTTGCAATTGGCGATTCAAGACCTTCAACTGGAGCATAGACAGATTTATAGGTGAATTCTTCAACCTTTGTTAAATAAAAAGATTAGAGTTACCCATTTGAATCGTGTTAATTTGTCAGTTCTTGTATATATGACCACATGCATACAAGTCGTTCCGAACAATTCCTTTTGACCATTGAAATCCAATCAAATCACGTGAATATGACACATCACCACAAACATGACGTAGTCGCTAAGAACGTTCCTTATTTTTCTTCAATATTTTCAATTTTTAACTCTTTCCGATTTCCAAATTTTCTAGTCGAAAAAATTGTTGTGATGCGGGCTGAATTACTAGACCAGGTGACTACTTCACCTGAATGCTCCCTTTATTGCTCATATCGACTTTAAGCAATGTGGTCAGCCAGTCTTTTCAGCGAGTACAAACAATCTGTTTTGTGCCATATATAAGCCGGCATACCATTTCTATTCCCTTCACATTTGTTGATGTCAAAAGTTGGTCTTAAGACGATAACCCCCAATGTATGTTGAGTACACATGAGAAACGAAAAAAAGAGTACGGAAAAGACGTAAAAACAGGGAGCACACAAAAGATTTTTACAGTGGTTCGGCCAATCAGGGCCTACACTCCACATTATATATATTGATTAACTTTTTATTACAAGTACAATGGGTTTTTCCTTTTTGGAAGACAGTAGAGTGAGAAGGAGAATGTTTAGCTATTTTTGGTAATAGCCATAAGAGGTTTTGGTGTTTCAGAGAAATTCCAAAAGAAGGATCCCTTTTGCACTTTGAGGAAGGGTCTATTTATAGGCAGAGATGTGGGCCGAATCTGGAGATGACGTGGCATGCTACTTTTTTTAGGTTGGACATGTGGAGTTCGATCAAAGGAAGAAATGGTAGGCGGTAGGACCAGATATCACTGCCGAGGAATAGTATTTTTGGTGATCTTCGCCCATGTGGCGTCTGAGATATGGTGTATCAAAAGTAGAGCTTTTGTAACAAACCGAATTTTGAAAGACCGATTTTTTTTTCAAATTCTAATCTATCGAAACTCGTGTTGTTTGCTCTGGTATCCTGCAAAAAAGACAGAGATGTAAAATATATCAGAGCTCAGAAAAACATCTCACAGCGGAAAGGATAAAATATAATGTAATCAAATATAGCCTTACCAAGTTATTAATACTGCCTAGCCAGTATCCAAAGCTATAACATCTTTGCCACAAACCTAACCTGTGAGTGTTACGAGGAGGGAGTCAGAACATAAGTTCTGTATGACTGGATTTAAACTACACATCTTGAATAATCCTACATATACCATTCAGTTACATTTTCTTATTTATTAGGTTACTTGGGTTAACAACACTCAAGGCTTCCCCACACGCCGTACACATTTACTCCCCTAGTGGATTAACCTATTACAATATATATGGAGCTACCCCCAATATTGAGGTACATCCCGTGGTACCCCACTCGCACAGTCCCCACTGTAATGTCTCACAAATGTACGTAGTCCCTCATCCTACGCCGGAGTGACGTACGGATCTCTATATAACAACGTTACTTCAACATATATCTTCCATTACTGCGCTACGTACGGACTGCCACCTTCGATCGAATCAGATTACAGAATAATGCGCTCGAGTCAATGATACACTACCCAGAGCAGACTTGCATGTATATTGGCTTTCCCACGTACGTACCGTCAATCGTATTCAGTGCCTTAACTGCACATCCTCTGTTGTGCGTTCACCGAGTCTCGTGGCAGGGCTATAGAAGAAACATGGAACTCGGTCGAGAGCTTTTCCATACCTGTAAAGGCCCGCCTTTAAGAGCCTCAACACATAGATATCCCTCGGGTCTGTTTTTCATGGTGGTTATGGCCCCACCTTGGCCCCTCTCTCAACTAGTAAAGATTACAAGAGCTAAGCGACTGCCATTAAGCAAGCAAACAAAACATTTATGTGGCGTCTCCCCTCAACCACCATGCCTCGCAGTGAAAGGTTGATGGCGTCTTGGGTTTAGCTCTAGTCTTTCCGCATCCCACTGGCTGCCGATAATGGATACCCGATGATCTACTATCCTTGTTTGGTCCTGACCCCCGCCTACGTTGAGGCAATCGCCGAGTCGCCCTAGTGTCACCTCGTCACAACATTTTGACTGTAAAGCTACTTTTGTAGTCAAGGCCCACCCACTTAGTAGTTACGCGAAGATCCCAACCTCTGTGAGCACAGTCTGAAACTACACCACCACAGATGACTACCAGGAGTACATTTAACGTCTCAGGAAACCGCATATTCCCCCTTCCAGTCCTTCAGAGCCGATAGAATAATCAGATGAACGTCTGCGACCCTAGTGCCTCATGACACCATGATAATGTACCCCGCTGGGTTATTCACCCTCAAACGTACAGACTATTCCAAGCACCTTAGTTTAATGTGTTATTAGATCCTATGTCTAATGATTAATTATGCGCTTACTCTACCTCGTCAGAGTTCTCGTTAACTTGGTTATTCCCATTCACATTGACTTCTTATTCAAGTTACCAAGTTCCTCTTGCTTGTTAAATCCATTCACAACTTAATCCATTTAAGTTTATTCATAAGCCTACAACATGTTATTCTTATATTGTAATTCAAGGTTTTTAATCTACAATATCTTTTCGTTACCCATTTGTCCATCTCATGGTTGCAATAACATGTTCTACTTAATATGCAATTAAATAAATCTCAATTTACATGTTTCCTATTTAACATGTCACTTATTATTTATGATTAAATATAACTTATTTCATTTCAGAAGTTTGCCTCCTTTCTTCTTATTTAATCATAATTTCATGCTTCTATAAAAACACCCCTATACCCCTCTCTAAACTCACACAAATTCATTTGATACCGAATTGCTGCCGGAGCTTCTCTCATCCATGGCCGCCATCCTCTAAACAAAAATTCCTAAAGCTATCATACAATTCAAAATTCAATTCAATTGAAGAAGAAAGCTTCATCACCGGAACAACAACAATTCTACATCAAGTTCTTCTCGTTAATCTTTTGTTTGGCCACAAACTTGTAAGTTTCATGTTATTTTTAGATCAAAACACCTAATCCTTGCCATCTTGACATGGTATGAACAGTTACGAGTTTATTCATGATGTAAATATGCCTCTTTTATTTCTTATGACAAGTTTGGATCTATTCTCATCACTTGATTCATGTATTATCACTACCATGTTGTAACCTCTGTGAATATGATGATGTTTTCCTCCCTATTGTTTTCATTTCAACTTCTATCTCCCCTGATTTGTTTTTTTCTTTTGATAAGCCTTGGTCAACTTCGGACCTTGGCTCTAAATTTGTGATTTACGCTTGCGATTGAAACGGGGAATTGGGAAATTATTGTGGAATTATTGCCCACATGAATTTGGGAATTATCATTATATTGGCAATTTGGGTATAAGCTTGTTATGAGATTATTAGCATAATTTGGATCATCTTGTTATATGTGAAATTGGCTCAACATGATAATTGCGACATATGTATATATTGACATGAAACCTTGTCATACATGTAACTTGGTAATATTTGACATATGTAATTTGGCTAGACGTGATGCATAGAATAATCACATGAAAATTTGGCAACTTGGACACATATATGCTTAAATATGTAAAGTTGGGTTTTGGGGTACGATAAACATGTGTTTGACAATTTAACGCGCCTAAGACGCGAGGTTAAACTTGAGTAGTGGTGTAGACCTGCCCGGAACCAACCGGCAAATCCAGTGGCCACAACAATAGTAGTTTAATGTGAGAGGTCAAAGGCGATGGTTAAATTGTGAAATGCCTAACACGAGGTTAGACCTGAGTTGTGGTGTAAACCTGCCCGGAACCAACCGGCAAATCCAGTTACCGCAACAACATTGGTCTAATGTGAGTGGTTAGCACATAGGATGCATTTAACATGAGGTTGGAATGTGTTTGTGGTGTAAACCTGCCCGGAACCAACCGGCAAATCCAGTTACCGCAAACCATTTCCAATGTGAGAGTTTGATGCGTCCACAAGTAATAATAAATACAATCAAGACGAGTCGGTGTGTTGAGGTCAAGTTGAACACTTGACCAAACATAACATGACATGATGGGTTGGGGTTAAGTAACATGACTAGGCAGAAACACTTAACCATTTATGACATGAGTGGGTTGGGGTTAAGTAACTTGAACCTGATTGCTTGTTGACACTTAACCAAACCTGAGGTATGCGAATAGACCCAACGAAGCCCTAACAACGGGATACATTTCAGTAGTAACCCACATTAGGTATCTTGGAACCCTTAGCTAGGCAGGGTGGGGCATGATTACTGACTGATTATAAGAGGTCAAAATGCGGCATAGGGTGCGGCAGTGAAGGTTCCAATGGACTATGGGCGTGCACATGAGTCCGGAATGGAAGATTTAGACAGCTGTGTACCAAGTAGGTATAACTCCGGGCATCTAGGACTGGTATCAGGCTTGCCACTAGTAGGGACTAATACACCCTATTGGTGGGGCCAGCACGGGTATCTACAAGCAGGGCCGGGATGATACCAACGCCTGTTTTGGGCATTATAGGTTAGAGCCGATCAAACACGATAGGTACAGCGGGGACATTATATTGTCATTAAGGGGTTGGACCCTGTCATGTGTTGAGTACCTATGGATTATCATGTGGTGTATTTGGGGATCATTTATCGGGTGTATTTTAGTTGGGTGGTGCAGAGTAATTAGGAAATACGCGATGCTTTAGCATGTCCATGATCTTACCTTATCTCTTGACTACCCTACATCTTGCAATGTTTATACCATGGTTATCTTGTACTTAGTTTATTTCATGTCTAGATGTTCCTATGTTTACATGCTGAAAATCACTAGAACTTACCAGTCTTTTTGACTAACCTATTTTGTTTTCGCCTTCTTTTCTTCCGTTCCCCTCCCCTCAGGTCCATAGGGAGGGAATACTACAGCTTAGCCTTATTTCTTGTCAAGCTTGAAGGAGGACATGTATACTATGGACTTTTACTTATTTGGCTATGGCCGGCTTTTTCCACTTTGGGGATTATTTACTATGTTTTGACTTTATGCTTCTTTTTAAGAATAATGTTGTAAGGATATTTGAGACATGTTTTTATGTGTTGGTGTTTTGAGAATGACTTTATTGGAAACCATATTATTATGTTGCTATAAATGAAGCATGTTTTTGTTTTCCGCTGTGTTTTAAAAATATTCTGTGTATGTGACTTTTATCTGTTTCCACTTAATAAGACCTCCACTGAAGTTAAAGCATTCACCTTACCTTTATGAGTGACTTTAATGAACGTGGGGTGTCACACGCGGTATCAGAGCCTGAGGTTACCGAACCAGATAAAAAGGTTTTGAAAATATGGTTTTTAAAAGTATTTTCTATACAAAAGTCCTTTTTAAAAAAAACATCTTTCAAAGAAAAGTATACTTATTTTAACTGGAAAATTCCCCAAAGCCATATGCATTGTCCTTCCTTGTCTTTGTTTTGAATCCTTTTCTCTTTTTCTTTTTCAGCATGTCTAGTGGATCTGAGATACCAAACGGTGTTTACATACCCGCTTGGTTTAGGGAATACCTTGAGGCAAGGGCCAATGCCGCAGGCCCCGCCAATCCTCCTCCTCCTCCTCCAGCTCCGGTTACTCCCGGAGAAGATACTTTCTCTAAGATTTGCAAGAACTTCCGTGGTATGGGAGGAAAAGTCTTTAAGGGTTCTGAAACGTTCGTAGAAGCGCGTAATTGGCTGAAGGAGACAGAAGAGTTAATGGAGATCTTTGAGTTTAATGATAGGAGAAGGGTTCGTTTGGGTGCTTGGCTCATGAAGGATGAGGCTTCCTATTGGTGGGAGGTCACTAGCGCCGCTCAACCTATCGAGACTTGGGCTGAGTTTAGGCGGAGGTTTGAGATGAAGTTTCTATCACAGGCGGAGCAAAGTATGCAAAAAGAGAGGTTCCTAGCTCTTAAGCAAGGGAGCAAGTCGGTGAAGGAGTATGTGAATGAATTCAACTTACTTGCACGCTTCGGATTGGAGTTGGTGGATACAGACCACAAGAAGGCTCTACGCTTTGCTAGAGGACTGAATGAGCCATTACACAGCCTTGCTATGTCCCACGTTCCAATGGGGGCAACGTTCGAGAAGCTTGTAGATATTGCGTATTTCTATGAGGAAGACAATGGCAAGAAAGTAGGTAGGGCGCTGTGGTTTACTACATCCTCTAGAGGTACCACAGTGGAAATGGGAGAGCATATCGATGGACTTTGTGGATGGGTTGCCTAGGTCTCGAAGGGGCAACACTAGTATTTGGGTCATAGTAGACAGGCTCACGAAGAGTGCTCATTTCATCCCAGTCAAGAAGAAGAGGACCGCATCATCCTTAGCACCTATCTATGTGAAGGAAGTAGTTCGTTTGCATGGAGTACCCTCGAGCATCGTTAGTGACCGCGACCCTATCTTTACGAGCGACTTTTGGAAGAGCTTGAAAGAAGCCTTAGGGACTAGTTTGAGCTTGAGCACAGCATACCACCCTCAGACGGACGGCCAAACCGAGAGGGTGGATCGAATTTTAGAAGACCTCTTGAGATTATGCATTCTTGATTTTGGAGGTACATGGGAGGACCACCTTCCACTTGTGGAGTTCGCATACAACAACAGTTTTCAGATGAGTATTTGCATGGCTCCTTTCGAAGCCTTGTATGGGAGGCCGTGTAGATCCCCGACTTGTTGGTGGGAGTCCACGGAGAAGCTTGTACTTGGGCCAGACATGATTAGAGAGACTTCGGAGAAGGTAGACCTCAATCGTAAGCACATGAAGACCGCCAAGACAGACGGAAATCCTATGCAGATAGGAGACGGACAGACTTAGAGTTCAGTGTTGGCGATATGGTTTTCGTCAAGGTATCTCCATTGAGGAACGTCGTTCGATTTGGTTCAGTTGGGAAGCTAGCACCAAGATTTGTAGGGCCATTCCCTATCATTGAGAGAATTAGACAGATGGCATATCGAGTAGAGTTGCCCGAAAAGCTAAGTGGGGTGCATAATATGTTTCACGTACCCTATTTGAGGAAGTGCTTACACGACACCGTAGAGATTGTAGAGCCGATTTTGCTTGAGGAAGTTGAGGTGGAACTCAATGAGATGATTCGACGAGCTCCGACGTGCATTCTAGGAACAGAAATCAAAAGGCTGCGCAACAAGGAAGTCAAGCTAGTTAAAGTGCAATGGGGCGATGATGAGGGAGACGCTACATGGGAGACCGAAGAGAAGATGCGCTCGCAATACCCTTTTCTTTTTGAGGGTATGTCTTTCTTATATCTCCTCTATCGCTTAGTTGTGCTTATTCCTGTTTTATCCTTAGTATATCCTTTTGTTATGTCATTTACCTTTAGAATAGGGTGGACCTTTGGTTGAAACATGTGTTTGAAACATGTTATGGTTGATGGATGCGCGTGGTTGCAAGTGTTTGATAGTGGATGCTCGTGGATGCATGTACACACACTTAGGAACTAGGATCGGCTCAAGTCACAATTCATACCGCATGTGCATATAAATATACAGAAATGGTTGTTTAATGGATGCATGTTAATGAGTGTACCATATGGATGTTGCATATCGATGAATGATTGTGCACACATGTAGTTGTTAAAAAAAATTCATTAGGATAATTGAATACATGATTGGACTCATGGCACCATCATACCATGCATTAAGGAGGTCGACTAAATCAGTGGACCGCCTGATTTTGCATTAGATTGGGTCATAAACACACACTATTTGCATAAGTTCTTACAGCATTAGTTAACTTTTAAGGACTATGGTTGCTTGTGGGTGATGATTGAGTAGATGGATGTTTGGATGGTAGGATACGTTCTTCCTAGCTTGGAGATTTCGGGGACGAAATCCTTTAACGAAGGGAGAATGTAACACCCCAAATCTTTACCATACGATAAATTCACAAATCTGAATATAATTAAAATTTAAAATCATAATCTTAGGAAACGGATTGTGCCATTGTGTTCGTCTCGAAATTCTAGCCAAGATAGAGTCCAAGTTTTCGAAAAATGGAGTTCGGTCGAAGGAGATATGGCCTCACGAATTTTGAACGAAAGTCGGAATTTCAAAATAGCTCGAATTCGAATTCGAATTTCGAATTCAAACTCCAGGAAGCAGGGGCGGGAAAAGTCCCGCCCGAGACCCAGGTCGACTGGGGAGTCAACTGGGCAGTCGACCCCCCAGGGACCAGGTCGACTTGCAAGTCGACCTGGGTGTCGACCTGGTCGACTTGGCCAAGTCGGCCTGGTTGGTCGGCGGGGTTTGGGTCTGGTTTTCGGGTCCGTGACGTTTTTGGATGGCTCAAAAATGTTCTAGGGTTGATCAGACGGTTTATATCGCTTCATGCTTCTATAAAAACACCCCTATACCCCTCTCTAAACTCACACAAATTCATTTGATACCGAATTGCTGCCAGAGCTTCTCTCATCCATGGCCGCCATCCTCTAAACAAAAATTCCTAAAGCTATCATACAATTCAAAATTCAATTCAATTGAAGAAGAAAGCTTAATCAACGCAACAACAACAATTCTACATCAAGTTCTTCTTGTTAATCTTTTGTTTAGCCGCAAACTTGTAAGTTTCATGTTATTTTTAGATCAAAACACCTAATCCTTGCCATCTTGACATGTTATGAACAGTTACGAGTTGATTCATGATGTAAATATGCCTCTTTTATTTCTTATGACAAGTTTGGATCTATTCTCATCTCTTGATTCATGTATTATCACTACCATGTTGTAACCTTTGTGAATATGATGATGTTTTCCTCTCTATTGTTTTTATTTCAACTTCTATCTCCCCCGATTTGTTTTTTTCTTTTGATAAGCCTTGGTCAACTTCGGACCATGGCTCTAAATTTGTGATTTACGCTTGCGATTGAAACGGGGAATTGCGAATAGACCCAAAGAAGACCTAGCAACGGGACCCATTTTAGTAGTAGCCCACATTAGGTATCATGGAACCCTTAGCTAGGCAGGGTGGGGAACGATTACTGACTGATTATAAGAGGTCAAAATGCGGCATAGGGTGCGGCAATGCAGGTTCCAACGGACTATGGGTGTGCACATGAGTCCGGAATGGAAGATTTAGACAGTTGTGTACCAAGTAGGTATAACTCCGTGCATCTAGGACTGGTATCGGGGTTGCCACTAATAGGGACTGATACACCCTATTGGTGGGGCCAGCACGGGTATCTACAAGTAAGGCCGGGATGATACCAACGGCTGTTTTGGGCATTATTGGTTAGAGCCGATCACACACGATAGGTACGGTAGGGACATTATATTGTCATTAAGGGGTTGGACCCTCTCATGTGTTGAGTACCTATGGATTATCATGTGGTGTATTTGTGGATCACTTGTCTGGTGTATACTAGTTGGGTGGTGCAGAGTAATTAGGAAATACGCGATGCTTTACCATGTCCATGCTCTTACCTTATCTCTTGATTACCCTACATCTTGCAATGATTATACCATGGTTATCTTGTACTTAGTTTATTTCATGTCTAGATGTTCTTATGTTTACATGCTGAAAATCACTGGAACTTACCAGTCTTTTCGACTGACCTATTTTTTTTCGCCTTCTTTTCTTCCATTCCCCCCACCCAGATCCACAGGGAGGGAATACTACAACTTAGCCTTATTTCTTGTCAAGATTGAAGGAGGACATGTATGCTATGGACTTTAACTTATTTGGCTATTGCCAGCTTTTGCCATTTTGGAGATTATTTACAATGTTTTGGCTTTATGCTTCTTTTTAAGAATAATGTTGTAAGGATATTTGAGACATGTTTTTATGTGTTGGTGTTTTGAAAATGACTTTGTTGGAAACCATATTATTATGTTGCTATAAATGAAGCATGTTTTTGTTCTCCGCTGTGTTTTAAAAATATTCTGTGTATGTGACTTTTATCCGTTTCCACTTAGTAAGACCTCCACTGAAGTTAAAGCATTCACCTTACCTTTATGAGTGACTTTAATGAACTTGGGGTGTCACAAGATTAGTTAAGTTGAGTAGTTCCTAAGTGACGATCTGGTGTTGGTTTTGGCCTTCGGGATCGATACTTAGGGAATTGTTCTCTTACTAGTTCACAGTTAGGGACTGAAAGTTGTGGAAGAATAGTGATACGTAAATAAGCTATGGAAATGTTTTCCAATGTTATTAATATATATTTTCTAAACATAGAAAATAAGGAAATATGTATATATATACATATATATATATATATATACGATGATTGATCGATAGATACTCCATTTGGAAACAGGATCTGTTAGACCAAAATTTGGCTCTAACACCCAAATTATCATAATAAGAGCTAAATATGAAAATAAAAACAGAGAACACACAAGATTTATAGTGGTTCGGCGTTAACGAGCCTACGTCCACTTTATATGATTGATATTACTAGATTCTCAACAAGTACAGATTGATTCTCCACTCAAGTTTACAACAACAATCCACAATCTCTTGATAATTGTTTCACAAACTGAAAGAAATGGAGTAATTTCTGGTTGAGTTTTGATAATGGTGGAAATAGAGCTCTTGAGTGCCAAAAGATCCCTAAAATTGCCACTTCCAGGGGTATTTATAGGCGGTTCTAGCAGGTGGCTCGAGTGACACATGGCAGCGATCCCAAGCATCTAGGATCGGTTCAGAAGTGATTAGGAAAGAGTCAAAATGGCGGTTAGGGATAGGTGTCTTCAGATCCTAACGATTCGGTTCGTGGTTGAAGAGGTCACGCGAGCCATCAACTGGAGACGGGCTCGGATCGGGTGCTCGAAGGTGGTCGGGTCGTATGACCATGAGCGATCGAGTCGGGTCTCGAGCCGATCCCGGGTCGGGTCGCGAGCCAAATCCTGGTCAGGGGATCGAGCTGTTCGGTCTTCATCACGTTCGACCTCAACCCTTCGTAATTTATTCTCTTGGTGGCTAGACCCAAAAACTAGCCAACATTTTGCCCCCACGAAGTATGTTGTATTCGAAGAATGGAACATGCTTCGAAATTTCTGACTTGTCTTCTTCTAGGCTGATTCTTGAATCGTCATGATCGTTCGACCCTATCGTTGCATCGCTTCTTAAAGCCGCGTGATATTTTCTTTGAGTCTTGTATAAATATGGTCTCCCTCTTTCCATTTATTTCTCCGCAAAAGCTTCTTTATCTTCAACATCCACCCACAGAGGAGTTTAAATTCAGGTATTTCCCCTTTATTCGATTTTGTCAATCTTAATATCCCTAGTCCTTTTGTTATAATGGACCGTTCCATGACTAAGTTCCTTCAACTTTCCCTTGTCACGAGTTCGTGCTCGCTACTCGTTTACGACCCGATTGGGCTGGATCGGGCTATCGAGCCCATCGGATGAGCCCATCCATGTAGGACAAAAACTGGAAGGCGAAAAGGCCCGAGTTAGCAGGTATTTAACAGCACCTCCCTTCTTCTCCTCTTCTTCTTCTTTTCCATTTTCTTGCTGCCGCCCAAACTCTAAAAAACCCTAACTCGTTTCTCCAATTAATTTGCAACTCTCTTCGAATCAACTGATAAGGTAATCATGAAAATACTTTATGTCGCGATCTTAGTGTGGTTCCTTTTCGAAAGTAGTGCTTTTTTGGCTTCGTGAATGATTCTCGCTTGATTTTGCGCGGCAAGAATGAGTTTGGAGGCTGCCATGGCTAAGAATGGAGCATGACATCAATTTCGAGAAGAAGATGGAAGGAAAGGAATAGAGAGTAACTTGATGGTCAGGGTCGGATCGTGGTTAGATGGAGTGGAGGAACCGGATGGCAGTGTCAACTCTTCGGATCGGGTCGTGAGGTCTTTAGGAGAGCGGGTCGGGTTGTGAAAGCATGAAGCATTCGTTTCGGAGGGAGCAACGTGGAACGGGTTGGATCGTGGGGTTCATCTCATGAGCCGGGTCTTGACCCTGATCCGATCCCTTCGTGCGAGCCGAAAAGAGTTGTTTATCTCGAGCCTGTCTCTCAAGACGAACCGGGGTGCCTTCACGAGCCGACCCCTCTTAGCGAACCGATCCCCAAACACGAGCCGAACCATCTTGACCCTTCTGAACATGAACACAACACGTGATCGAGGAGTAAACATGAAAAAATCAAAACACTCTGAGGACAGTTAGGATTAGAGCATCGCAAACAAATTCTTTAAGCTTGAATAACAGCAAAAAATCGGACGATGGATATTAAACGAATACTTACATCATAATATTTCTTCGGCACTGCATGCATAAACACTCACTAGTACTTGCACACACGGGGGTCACGAGCAACTTACTCTAACTTTTCTTGTTTTTGTTTACTTTTATAGCAGATATGTCAGATAGACGCTCTTCTAGGCTTGCTAATAAGGTGATGCCCCCAAATCTACAAGTCATCACGATCCATACATTCTTCCTTCTGAATCAGATTGGTGTATCTCTAGTTCGGATTATAATTCCGACACTGATGCCGTTTCTACGTCTTCTCAAAGTGCCTCACTTGAAAGCGAAGATGAGAGAGCTCCTGATGAGCGCGAAGATGCTGAGTTCATCAATGACCCTGAAGATTCCAAAACACAAATCTACGATTCCACTAAAATAAAAGCGCTATGCCATTCGCACGGTATCCCTTGGGACGATATTAGAGTGCCAGGAAAGCATGATAGACCCCATTCTCCTCCGTAGGGTTATATGGCCATTACAAAGGTCATGTGCTCGGTCGGTGCTATTCCTCCATTCCCTCCTATTATCGTTGACCTTCTACGGCGATTACGAATCACTCCTATGCAGCTTCACCCAAATACTTACGCTGTCGGGTTTACATTGTACATCGCTTATGCAGAGGTCCTCGGTATCGAACTGACTTATCAGGACTTAAACTTCTTCTTCGACTTCAAGCATCGATCCTCTGGGACCCCTAACTTTGTTTTCTTTGAAGCGGTTCCTCAGATGAAAGTTTTAAGCTAGGGAAATAGTAACCTTGGTGATGCGAAAGCCAAGTGGTTCTACATTAGGCGCCAAAGAGGGGTCTCGGGAAGGTGGACACGTTCAAGTGAGCTTCTTTCCCTTCCAGAACATTTTACTAAAGTCACGAGTCAGTATAATAACATCTATCCTTTATGTCTTTGCAGTTTCCAATCCCAAGAAGCAGGAGGGTCAAGAGTATGAAGATCGTCTGAATCGCTTGCGAGAGAGCAAATCGAACTTCCTCAAAATCAAACCGTGTGTAACAGACGAGAACCTCCATAGGCATCACTTCCTAGATACTCGATGAGGAATTGCTGCGGGTAACATTCCCTTCAAGTATGTACCCCTAGATGGGGAACAAGCGATCCCCGCTCCAAGCCAACCTATAATAGCTCCTCCGAGTCCTCCACCGCATGATATCCAGGGTGATGAAGAGGCAAACACCCATATGATTAGGGAACCACAAGTTGGTCAATCAAGCGAGGCCGTTGTTTCCACAGAACAACACACGCCTATTGCTAGCACACCTCTTGTTTCTCCACCTCCCGAAAAACAAACCGAGGACAGGCCATTTCAAGAACTCGATAAGCTTCCACTTCCTAAGGATATTTATACCTTCAAGGATATTGGGACTGGATCCTTTTTTCACGGTCTTAAAGATAATCCGACCCCTACCAAGCCTAAGGACAAAACAAAAACAAGCCTCGATGCAGGCTCGGGTTCGTTGGGGGTTTCACTTAGGATTTACACCACAACACATTGCATCTAATACACTTTACTAATTTTCCAACCCAGGATTCTTACACTTGTTAAATCTGCAGGTAGGATGAAACGCTTCCACTACTCGCAACAAGATCTCAGGGCTAGCATTCCCAGATACAGCTCCAGTACTGGACGTAGTCATGATAGAGGTCGGGATAGGGAAAGGAGGAGGTCTTCTGATTCTCACCGTACCCATCGTCCTTCTTCCCGCTCTCCTTCCCGCCGTGATCCCGATAAAAGTCGCAGCCATCATCCATTACATGGTGTCGGGAAACAGCTTCATAAGGCTCCGGTGCCACCGCGAGGCGGACCACCTCAGGACAAACCTTCTAAGAGACCCCACGATCCTAAGGATCAACCCAAGGGGTCGGGTAAAGAGCTTACCAAGAAAATTTCTTCTGCTACTTTCCCTGGAGAGCGTAACATTGACATCACGACTACGCAGCCAATTGACCTTGATGCTAAGAATCAAGCGAGGATGGAGCTTTTGCAGCAACAGTTTCCCGACATATATTTTGGGAGTATGCATTTTGTACCAAAGCTTGAGCTAGTTCCCGATGGATGGGAGGATGATGTTAAAAAGAAGATTGATCTTGTCGCTACTCAATACCGAAAATTGAGATTCCGTGTTGAGAAATTATCGGAAGTCATTCGCCTCCTCAAGATCGATGTTCAGAATGCAATTGAGTTGGCCCAGTATGATGTGGATGCCAGAGATAGAATCAAAAAAGAGCTAGAGGATACCCAGGCTAAGCTAGCTATAGCAGAACGGGAAGCTTTCGATGACAAGAAAAAATTCGAAGAAGTGGAAAAACGCTTCCGTGAAGAACTTGATGGCTATAGTAAGGAGCGCACTGTCGCGAGAAAAGAGCTCGAGGACCTGAGATCAACTAACGTGGATCTCAAATTAGCTAACGATCGCTATATCGAGGAGAGAGCTACCCAAGATCAAGAGATGGCAAATCTGAGAGCCAAACAAGCCGAGGCTGAGGAAAGGGCTGTCTTAGCCGAAGAAAATGCCAATGCTGCCATCAATACCGCGACTGATACTTCTTCTCAGCTCGCAGTGGCTGGGGACGAGATTGCGGGTTTTGATGAGCTCTTAGCAGACTTTTTTATTCAGATTATCAAGACACGAGACATCTCATGGATAAGGAATTGTCCCAAGACTTTAGCCAGAACTTGGGAGCAGATAACGGAGATTGAAAAGAAAAGCCTCGAAGTGGAGGAAATCGATGAGAAGCTCTTATGGATACATACCTTAGGGTAATGAGCCAGAACGATGAGCAGAAGGGAGAGAAGCCATCAGGAAAGCTGTAGAGGAAGCGACGTACCACGAGAAGGGGAAAGGAGTAATAGATTGTGGTTCTAGTTCGACTGTGGATCCCCCAGGAGGAAAGACTGAAGAATACCACCTAGATAACCCCTTTATTCCCGGAATTCCTATCTCTCTTCCAGCTGAAGGTTCTGGTGCGGCTCCAGACGAGCACTCGGCTGAAGGTATTTCTTTATTCTCTCTGCAGCCCGTCAAAGTTGTCGTCGAAGAAAACATAATGAAGACCGTTCCTTCTCATAAATTAATATCTGCTTCTCCTGATGTAGGTGCAGCTCCGACCGATGAAGCTACTAAAGAGGCTATTCAAACAGCAGTGCCATCTAGCTCCACAGTTCTCGGAGGCGCGGAAATGATTGATGCAGTCAAAAACATCGATGGTGATGACGGGAACGGAGACAACGATGAGGATGTTGAAATTATTGAAACCCGTGAAAGCGGTAATGGGATGACTCTTGCAGAGATGAAGGCCAAAACTGATGCTCTTATTCAGGCCAAAGTCGAGGACGCTCCTCTCAACAATGCTCCTCTCGCTTCTCTTGCCCCCCAGTCTGGGATGGTTATAAAGTTATCTTCCAAGCCAATTACCACTCTGCTAGAGTCTCTGTCTGCTGGCACTCTTAAGGACCCTCCCCCTTCGAAGAGAAAAACACTGAAGCGGGGTCCCTCTGAACTTAGCACGGATGGATAGGAGACAAAGAAGCAGGAAAAGAAGCCGAAACCGTCCCCCAAGAAGAAGAAGTATTATCTTAGTTGTGACTTTGCTTTTGTTTTTATTTGGCCCTTTGGTGTTGTTGCGAGTGCGGCCCTCGCATTTTGCTTAGTTCCACGTTGTACCTCCTGCATTCAGTAAATAAAAGTATCATTTCTTCTATGTCTAGAATCCATGACTTATCTATTCCTATATCATGTTATCTGAATCACAATCTAATGTTAAATAGCAACACAAACATTGTGTAATAATCGTAAAACAACTATGTGTATGTAGTGCGTGAATATGCCCCCGATCAACAGTAAGTGTAATGCCTGGCTAGGGCTTGTCATGGATTGTTCAGGATCGACAATACGTTGCCCCCCATGTCCGGACATGGAGGGTTCGGACTCAGCTTTCAATCTTGCCCCCGGCACTACGACGGGGTAGGAATCCTTTAGTGGCACTTATCAACATGCCTTTATGCTCTCCTGTCTTTCATCTAAGGTAGAGCTCGAACTCAGCTTTCAGTCTGACCCGTTCCTCGACGGGTAGGAGTTCTGGGGGTGTCATTCCCAGACGCCTTTAGACTCTCCCGTCTATCGTTTCCAAGGGTAGAGTATCCGAAGCGGTCTTTTATCTTGGTGCACCATCACGCTTCGAGGACGCTGTCCGCGGTCCTTGCCAACCACTTTCATTTTCCGAGGATGGAAATTTTAATCGTCGTGTCACTTACACTCACCTTTTCTCGTGTAGTCCAATTTCTGCGAGTTAGAGGTCCAAAAACCAGAATTCACGATTTAAAACAAATCTTTTATACCCGGTAGCTGTTATGATACCTGCAATAATCAATCATAAAGTGCAACACATAATATATATAAAAAGCGTAATAGGGATAAATGCAAGAATAGTAAGTGACACGCGATATTTTTATAGTGGTTCGGCCAAATCAGGGCCTACGTCCACTTTATAATCTCTTGCTCATATTACTGGACTATTCTAGGCGAGTCCCGCCTTTTACAGGGTCCTAATGAACAAAAGATATTTCATGACGAATCATGTCAAATAGAGTTGTAAATGCTGGGCGTTCCACGTTCTAGGGACTTCCACGCCTTCCATCGTTGTTAGCTTGAAGGTTCCATTATCAAGCTTTTGTTTAATCGCGTATGGTCCTTCCCACTTCGGACCCAAGGCAGGTGGGTCAGGGAATAAGTGTTTCAATACCAGGTCACCAGGTTCAAAGGTCTGGGCTCGAACCTTCCTGTTGAAATATCTCGCGACCTGTTGTCTACGCCGAGCTGCTCGGAGATCCGCTTAATCCCTTTTCTCTTCAACCATGTCTAATGATTCCAAAAGCAATCGGTTATTGGTCATGGGATCATAGTAAGTGGTTCGATGCGATGGTACTTCCAGTTCCACTGGAATAACTGCCTCTGATCCAAAGACAAGGGCGAAAAGTGTATGACCGGTCGTCGTCTTGTAGGTCGTTCTGTATGCCCACAAGGCCAGTGGTAATTCATCAACCCACATGGCTCGGGCTCGCTTGAGCCGCTTTTTCAAAATGGATTTTATAACTTTATTTACTACCTCAGCCTGCCCATTTGCCTGGGGATGTGCTACATCAGTATACCTCTTCTCTATGGAGTATCTTTGGCAGAAATCTCTGAATTCCGCGCTATCAAACTGGGTTCCGTTGTCAGTTATAACCACTCTGGGAATTCCAAACCAACATATAAGGTTTCTAATGACAAAGTTTATTACCCTCTTGGTTGTAATTGTCGTCAATGGTTCAGCTTCGACCCACTTCGTAAAGTAATCGACAGCAACAATAGCAAACTTTGCCCCTCCTTTCGCGATCGGGAGGCTCCCGATTATATCAATCCCCCACATGGCGAACGGCCAGGGGCTCACCAGGGTTCTCAATTGATTGGGGTGCTCTAGGTATCTTAGCAAACTTTTGGCAACTGTCACACTTTCATGCGTAGGCAGCTGCATCCTTGTTCACCGTAGGCCAAAAATAGCCGTATCTCAATATTTTCTTGGCTAGGGTCTTTCCTCCATTGTGATCACCACACTTTCCTTCGTGTACTTCTCTCAGCACATGCTTTATGTCATCGTGAGCTATACAGTGGAGTTAGGGCATCAAAAACCCTTGCCGATACAAGATGCCGTCTTGTATTACATATCTGGGGGCTTTGCGGATTACCGCACGCCTCTCGCTCTTTTTCACGGGGAGCGTTCCGTTAGTCAAAAAATTCTTGATAGGGGTCATCCATGACTCCTTTTCTGGCTCTGTCTCCAGGACATGATCCACCTCCATCTGGTCGATGCTGGGAACCTGCATCGTTTCAATCGGGACTATCTCCACATTCTCGGGTTCATCAGAACTGGCGAGCTTGGCCAGTCTATCAGCTTTCTGGTTCTCAGACGGGGAATGTGCGAGATGTCATAGTGCTCAAAACTTTCCAGAAACTTCTCTACCATTCTCAAATACGACACAAGTCGCGGTCCTTTAGCTTGGAAGTCTTTCCGGACTTGCGACACAACAATCTGGGAGTCGCAGTAGATACTCAACCTCACGACACCCAACTCCTTTGCAAGCCTCAGCCCGGCAATCAGGGCCTCATATTCCGAATCATTATTCGTCATATGGAATTCCATCCTCAGCGCGTAATATATCGATCGCTTATCCGGGGTAATCAGTACTATGCCGGCTCCAGAACGCCTATCATTCCTTGCACCATCGGTGTATAGCTTCCAAGTAGTAGATTCATTCTGGGTTTCCGGTGATTCTTCATCTTTGTTCGGCTCCACTTCTTCCTCGGGGATGGTAAATTCGGCGATGAAATCTGCCAGGGCCTGCCCCCTTATTAGCCGTCGGGGATGGATATTCAAATCAAACAGGCTCAGCTCTATGTTCCACTTGAGCAACCTTCCTGACGCCTCCGGCCTTTGCAGGACCTGCCTAAGTGGGTGGTCCGTATACACAACAATGAGATGAGCTTGGAAATAATGTCGGAGTTTTCTAGAGTCAATCAACAAGCTATAGGCCAACTTCTCAATTTTTGGGTAATTACGCTCATCAGCCGCTAATTTCTTACTTACATAGTATACTGGCCTCTGCACCTTGTCTTCCTCTCTAACCAACACCGAACTAATCGCATGAGCCGATACCGCCAAATAAATGTAGAGGTCTTCATGATCAACAGGTTTGGACAGAATCGGGGGCTTTTCCAAGTGATCCAATAGATTCCTAAATACTTCAACACAGTCGGGGGTCCAATGGAAATTCCGGTTCCCTCTCTTTATCAAATCAAAGAACGGAATACATTTATCAGTGGCTTTATAAATAAATTTGCTCATTGCCGCTACCTTCCCAACGAGGCTCTGCACATCCTTTATCTGCCTAGGCTCTTGAATATTCCGAATCGCAGTGTTCCGGTCCGGGTTAATTTCAATTCCTTGCGAACTTACAAAAAATCCAAGAAATTTTCCTGATGCCACTCCAAAGGAACATTTCAGGGGATTCAACTTCATTACGTATTGCCGAAGAATCCCAAACATCTCTGCTAAGTCATTTGTGTGATTAGATGATCGCTTGGATTTCACTAACATGTCATCAACATACACCTCCATCGTCTTCCCGATCTGATCATAAAACATCTTGTCCACTAGACGTTGGTATGTAGCTCCGACATTCTTCAAGCTGAAGGGCATAATTACATAATAGTACAACCCCAAATTTGTAATAAAACTGGTGTTCTCCTGATCGGGAATATGCATGGGGATCTGATTGTATCCCGAGTACGCATCCATAAACAAAAGCAATTCATGTCCAGCGGTTGATTCCACCAACTGATCAATCCTGGGGAGTGGAAAACTGTCTTTCGGACAAGCTTTATTCATATCCGAAAAGTCTATACAAGTTCGCCATTTCCCGTTTGCCTTCTTGACCAACACGGGATTGGAAATCCAGTCAGGATAATTCGAATCTTTGATGAATCCATTACTTCTGAGTCTCTCTACTTCTTCTTTCAATGTCGTCGATCTCTCTTGACCAAGCGCGCGTCTTTTCTGTTTTATAGGAGGCTACCCGGACCTGACATTCAATGCATGACTCATAACCGACGGTGATATCCCACACATATTAGAAAGGGTCCAAGTAAATACATCAAGGTTCGCCTTAAGAAAATCAATCAACTCCTGCGCTAGAAGGGGATCCAGTTGAGACCCGATCTTTAGCACCTTTGTCAGATCGCGATCATCAATCGGCACTTCTACGGTTGCTTCATTAAGTGTGGCCATTCTGCCCTCAGGTCCTTCCTCATCCCCGGGGTCAATATCCTTGGGGAAATCTTCCGAGATCTCCCAAGGATTCATTCTCTTTAGTTGCTACGCTGAGTCCTCCTTTTCAGGAGGAGTTATTTCCTTAGGCTCCACACCCTTTCCTTTTCGTAATGCCTTCGATTCAGCCATATAACATTCTTTACTGGTGACTTGATCACCTTTGATTACTCCAATGCCTGCCTCGGTTGGAAATTTGAAAAGCAAACACCAAGGCTCGATACAAGCCCTGAACTCCGCAAGAGTTGGTTGCCCTAAAAACGCATTATAATAAGACTTCAAGTCCATCACAACAAACGAGAGTATTTTCACTCATCTCCGATCACCTTCGCCTAGGGTTACCGAAAAATCAATGTAGCCCAGCGGGGAAGTAACATAACCATTAAAGCAACGTATCCATCCTTCACACGGCTTTAAATCACTCATCTCCAGCTTCATCTGGTCGAATGCCTTTTTGAACAAAATATTCACCGAGCTGCCGTTATCTATTAAGACTTTGTGCACCAATGCAGGACCAATGTTAGCAGTAATCACCAATGGGTCATCGGTCGGAGCATGTATTCCGGTATTCTCTCTATTGCGGAAGACGATATCATCAGCCATCGTACTTTACTGCTTAATCGGCGCTTGATCCTCCTGATTGCTACATTCTGCCTCATCGAGATGCTTAGCCGCATTAACATACTGGTCCATGGCCTTATTACTATGCCCCGCTAAGTGGGGTCCTCCAGAAATGTTATTAATGACGATCCCTTTTCCTTTTTGTTGTGTAGTTGGCTTTTGGGGCGGCTTCCCCCTATTTTGGTCAGGACCGCCTTGTTCTCTATCCTTCAGTTTCACTTTGTACTCATCTAGCTTTCCTTCCCTGAGGAATCTCTCCACAAGGTCCTTCGAGTGACGGCATTCATTAGTTGTGTGACCGTACACTTCATGGAAAAGACAATATTTCCGAACATTAACGTGAAAGCAATCTATGTAAATGTCCTCTAACGTGACATTCAACGGGGTTAAATTTTCAAAAGGCTTAAATCGGGGTTGCTTCTACGGGCCATTTCTCCGATCCTTTCTTTGGTTCCCATTTCCAGTCGAGCCACCATCCCCTTGATTCTTGTTTCCAACATTAACCTGCACTTTTCCTGAACTATCTCCAGTTTGCTTAATTGCCACATTACTCTGGATGTCTTCTTTCTCGGGTACTTTCCTCTTTCGGTTCGCGTATATCTCTTCTCTGCGCAACCAGATTTTGGCCTTCTCATAAAAGGCCTCTCGAGATAGCGGTGGTTTACCAGCTAAGTATACACCAAACTCTGAATCTTTATCCACTCCATCAATCAGAGCCATAAGAATGGTTTGCTCATGTGGGTCTTTAACTTCCGTAGCTGCCAGGTTAAAACGATCAAGGTATGATTTCAGGGTTTCGCCAGGTTGTTATTTAATCATTGACAACTCAATGGCATTCTTAGATCTTTGGGTGTGGAGTTTGAACTGGTTTATAAATTTTTCACTTAATTCTCTAAAATTTGAGATCGATCGCGGGGGTAATTCAGTAAACTAGGTTAAAGCAACATCTTCCGAATACAGCGGGAATGCCATACACTTTACGGCGTCGGTGGCGGAAGCAGCGGTCATGTACCACGAATACCTCATCAAATGTTGGACCGGGTCTGCCTGCCCGGCATAGCGATTCATCGATGGTAAGTTGAAGCGTCGAGGAAAGCTAGTCGCCAATATATCGTCTGTGAACGACATGTGACTTCGATCAATACCCCAGTCTTCGTCGACGTACCCTCAATTGCTGGCCATAATGTTTCGAACCATTGCCTCTATATCGGCGTTAGTGAGAATTGCTTCGGGATCTGCGCTCCTAGCCCTTCGGGGCCCGCCAATTCCCATTCCAGGGAGTGGTAAATGATCATTTATCCTTGGCGAATTCCTGTGCCCCCCGCCCCCGTGGTCAGTCACGCGGTGAATAGGCTGGTAATCTTGGGGCTGGATAGGGTCGGCTATATTTTCTTCCATAGGCAGGTCTTGAGACCTCCGTCTAGGTGGGATCACCGGACCTGGGGATCTAGGATTGTTAGGGTTCTGTCATTGCTCTACCTCCTGCCGGGATGGAAAATCTCCAAACACAACTTCCTCAATGTCCTTCGGTCTCTCATAGGGTCGCCGTGGCGGCCTTAGAGGCTCCTTCGAGGAAGACGAGTATTCCGGTCCTAGGCGATTGGTCAGAGAAGGAGTCCTCTGTCTCCTAAGCTCTTCTATTTGTCTTCCCATCGCCGTAATGTTTCGCCTCATTGTGGTAGTTTCCCGTCTCTGCTCCTCCAAATTCTCATTTGTCCTTCACAACATGTCCATGAGCTATGAGAGACTTCGATCCGTCACTGGCGCCGGATCCACAGGTTGCTCGCCAGCCACTGCATTTTGGTTCAAAGCTCCAGGATTTGGTTGATTTGAAGTCCCAACGGAATAAGTATCAGGAATTGCTGCTTCTTTCCCTGCTCGTGAGGGCCCTACTTCTGGAGTTGGATTCGTGACCCTAAGCCCGGACCGGGTCGTGATACCATCTAACACTCGGATCGGATCGGTTCCATCTTCACGGTTCGTGGCTGCATCATCGGCTCGGGTCATGCCTTGCCCTTCTAGTCGGATCGGAACATCGCCTCCTCCCCGACTCGTGGTAGCATGGAGGTGTCGGATCGGAGCTTCTGGGCCGGGTCGGCTCGCCCCCGCGAGCCGCGAGCCGCGGTCGACTCTGCCTGCTGCTCCGACACATTTTCTTAATTCATCCTAGCATTTCTTGGTTCCTTATCCTTCTTAGGAGCCATGACGAATTGGTTTTGCTGGAGTTTCTGAAAACAGCTAAGAAACGGACTATCTTCTTTGGACTTGAATGTCCAAATAGTAGAACGATAACCCAGCAGACTGAGAAATCACTTCTCAGTGAAAGCATCAAAATGTTAGACCAAAATTTGTCTCTAACACCCAAATTATCAGAATAAGAGCTAAATATGAAAATAAAAATAGAGAACACACAAGAATTATAGTGGTTCGGCGTTAACGAGCCTACGTCCAATTATATGATTAATATTACTAGATTCTCAACAAGTACAGATTGATTCTCCACTTAAGTTTACAACAACAATCCACAATCTGTCGATAATTGTTTCACAAACTAAAAGAAATGGAGTAATTTCTGGTTGAGTTTTGATAATGGTGGAAATAGAGCTCTTGAGTGCCAAAAGATCCCTAAATTTGCCACTTCCAGGGGTATTTATAGGCGGATCTAGCAGGTGGCTCGAGTGGACACGTGGCAACGATCCCAAGCATCTAGGATCGGTTCAGAAGTGATTAGGAAATAGTCAAAACGGCGGTTAGGGACAGGTGTCTTCAGATCCTAACGATTCGGTTCGTGGTTGAAGAGGTCACGCGAGCCATCAACTGGAGACAGGCTCGAATCGGGTGCTCGAAGGTGGTCGGGTCGTAGGACCATGAGCGATCGGGTCGGGTCTCGAGCCGATCCCGGGTCGGGTCGCGAGCCAAATCCTGGTCAAGGGATCGAGCTGTTCGGTCTTCATCACATTCGACCTCAACCCTTCGTAATTTATTCTCTTGATGGCTAGACCCAAAAACTAGCCAACAGGATCGTTGTTTGTACACATGTTTTCATTTGATAGTTAAATCACCGACTAACAAAGATTTTGACCATTTTTTCGTTGTTAATATGGAGAGACCAGTTGGGTTATTATCCGAGAACCACTCCGTATTGGCATAAGCGTTGCAAATCAAGTATGCTGGATATAATCGAAGACCGAGTAAAGTGCAAGGACTGTTTTGTTAATCCTAGGTAGAAATTGCCTAAGATGGATTTATGTAATAGTACCTTCGGTTTGTCCAGTCCCAGGACGAACGTATATGGACGAAAGTTTGATAGAGTATTCATAACGAATCATATATGTTGACCTCTTCAAACGTATTACGTTTGGTGGCGGAGAAATTCGTTTCTCTTAGCTTTATACCCGTGATACCTTTAAGGAAATCAATAATGATTTGGTGGGTATGACGATGTGGCATTCAAAGTAAATGAAGATATGATATGTTAAAACGGTAAGTATGGCCTCTAGCCTCACAACCGGTAAATGACAAAAATTGGGCAGGCAGCATGGCTATGTGGGTAGCTTCCATTAGGGTGTATAATCACCTATCTAGAGAATATTCATTTGCTTTTTTAATCTATTTTGATGATGTCCCTTATCGGGAAACGGTTGTTGATCCCAACCGTTGGTGATATACATTTGCTACACTCAAGAGAAATGAGTGGGCGGTCATGTGTGGCCGAGTTGCAAGATGTTCTTGTTGAACTCGGTGTATTCTCCTCTAGAGATACATTATCGGCAGGTGGTTCCATACCTTGTCATAGTTGGAAATCCATTACCCAATAAGCGCCAGTGGTTTTGATTGTATACTATGTATGTGGAACGTGAGATGCAAGCGTTCTGCTAGATTGATATCTATTTGTATCTAGACATTATTATAATATCAGAATGATATTGTTTTCAAAGATGTGTTGGGCTATCGTAAGATAAAAACCATCTATGCTTATGTATGGATTGGTCTTACGATTATTCTTTCTTTTAAAAGGATTTTAAAAGTTAAACCAAGTGTTTGGAGTTTATTCACACTAGTCCCATGACTGACCCAGAGTTTATTTTTGTTTTGTTTTACCCTAAACTCTTGGATGCCCAAATTTGTACGGACAGCCAAGTAGTCGCGATTTTACAGATATACTTGAGGATCTTCGAGCAGGAGGCTTCAGGATCATAAAACTATTATTATTTCCGCTGTGTTGTAAGTGTTGTACTCTGATAAGTGTTATTGTATACATAACTAGTTTTATTTCAATGTTATGTTATATTTTATTTGTTCCGCTGTGAGATTCGTGTCACTCTGACGATGTATGTTCTTCTTCTTCTTCTATTCTAATTTTCTATCTTATCTATTCTCACCCTCTAACTTCCTTCATTAACTATCTGAAATTTCTGACACTTGAATGTTCGATATGGTGCCGAAATTTCTAACACTTGAATGTTCGATATGGGGTTATATGTCGAATTTTATAAGTCGAAAATTTTATCGGGTCGTTACAAGTTAAAAATATAACATTTGAGAAATTGTATGAAAATTACATGTACTTTTTTTTACTCGGATTGTCTGGATCTAAAATACGTGATTTCGAAATGAAAACGCACTAATCCTAATGGCGATTTAGTAGGCGCTGAAGAGTAAATAATTAGGACTGGGATGTAATTCAATTGAATAAAGCACTTAATAATTGGTTCGTAGACCATGCCAATAATTTATGCCAAATGTATTTGGAAAGGACGTATCAACGGGTGATGGCTAAAGCAAACAAATCACTGGTCGACACATGTAAAAATTATTACAATTGAACTGACCTAGAGTAGAGTTACAAGGTAAATTAAAAAAAACTTTTTGGATTCTTATTTAGCCTATATAGTTTAAATATAAAATAGATCCAATCTAATAAAAATATAAATAAAATCATATTATTTAATTTGGTGAAAAGGAATATTAAACTTAATTTAATGTATGTTAATGAATGTACCAAATAAACTCATGTTATGAAATATAAGTAATATATATTTTTGTACTAAACATGATTTTATTTTAAAGAAAACCATTTCATTTCTTTCCCTTGACATGGATGTATGTGTGTGTATACTAATTACAAAACCAACCCTCAAAACCCATCAAAAAGATGGCGAGGCAGGGTGGTGCTGCATAAAAACATAAAGACAGGAAAATGCCTCCCAATGGTGGCTCACAATCAGAAAACCAAAAGAGGGCCTAAACCAAAAAAGGTCAAAAAGAAGAAATAAGTACAAAAAAATCCTATGATAATAAGTAGGTAAAAGGTAGACTATGGTCCAATCGCTAGGAAGCAACATGAATATAGATCTGGATGAACTTGTGAAACCATCAATGTCAAGCAACGAGCATGTGTCGAAGCTGGGAAGACTGGTTGTGGATGGAAGGGCAAGTCCCTTTCCTCGAATCTTGAAAAGTATTAGAAAAGCTAGTAGGGATAACAAAATGACATAATGCAATAAAAAAGAGGGTTGAAGTCATGAGGATGTAGAATGAAAAATTCAGTGATGAATGATTTTAAGAAATGGTTAATTGGCTCCTTATAAGGGCAAACAATGAACATATATTTAACATATTCTTGAATAAGGTCAATAATCTTAGTTTAGTCAAAATGTTTGTTGTCATAATGGAAGTTGTTCCATGCACACCATAGATGTCAGTAAGGCGAACTCCCCCACCGAAACAGAAAAAACCTACAGAGCAGCTGTTAATGATAATAGAGTACCAAAAATTTGAAATAAGTCTCCAGGTTTCACAAAAGCCGAACTTTTAAAGGACCTTAATAAGGAAGAACCAAGGCAAACGACCATAATCCTTAGCCATATCCAACTTGATAACCACGTTTGCACTTCCGACTTTATGGTTAATCTGGGAAAAAAGTTCCTAAGCCACCGGGATGTTACCAGAAATGAGCCTACCTTTGATGAATCCCTCTTATCATGTGGAAATAATGTTTGGTAAAATGTCTGAAATTCTAATAGTAATCATTTCTGATAATATCTTATTACAAAAATTGCATAGACAGATCGGTCTAAGATTGGAAGGCTTTTTGGGGTTTTCAATTTTAGGAAGATGGATGATGTTTGTGGAAGTCTAGCTTAAAGGGAGGGGAGAGCTATAGAAGAAAGCCCGAATGACCTGAATGAGGTTAAGCCCAATGATAGCCTAGAAGTAATGGAAGAAGAAGCCGTTAAAACCACCCAGTCCTCCTATGTTGTTTTGGTCAAGCTAAAATACCTAGTCTTTGATCTCATCATCCTAAGGTGTTTCATATAAGATGGCATTGATAGGATCTTGAAAGAGGGATGAAATGTGCGAAAGAATGTCCATGTCAAGAACAAAAGCTATGGAGGAGCCAATGAGATCCTTAACGAATGAGATGATCGAATTCTCAATCTCATTCCCCTCAATAGCCCATGAACTATCTGGTTTTTGAATTTTATTAATAGAGAGTTTGGTCCTATTTTTATCGACCATGGAATGGAAAATTTTGGGGTTAAAGTTCCCAAGAGAAATCCATTTTAATCGAGCCTTATGTTTCCTGAAGAGCTCCTAAAATTAAAGGGCATGATTGAAACTATTTTTGGCTTGAAACAAGGAGTCTCATTTAAAGGGAGAGGGGTTCTCATCATAAAATGCTTCCATGATCGATAAATCTTGGTCATCCTCCATGACCTGGTCAAATATATGAGAGAAAGTGGGAGTGTTCCAAACATGGAGCTGTAACTTGACATTATGTAGCTTAGTTGAAAAGGATTGAAGCGGGTTCCTACTCGCCTAAGTGTTCCAAGCGGCCTTGACAATATTATGGAACGAGTGATGGGAGACCCATATGTTTTGGAATCGAAAAGGCTTAGAAGACATGTCAAATCCTAAATTCAAGTAGAGAACATTGGGGCATGATCTGGAAAGACCCGAAATTCGAACACTCCATCTTCGAATATCGTAACTATTTGGAATATTGTTATATGTTATCAATATGATTTTATACCTTTTTAAATATCATTTAATTACTAATTAATGATCCTTGACTTATTTTGGAAAATTTCTTTCAAAAAATATATTTTCGGAAAAATGTTGATAAAATGACCGAAAATCGTTTTATCAAAATACAGCTATTTTCTCAATAAAAGTTATTGAAAATTTTAGTGAGTGTCAAATTAATCATTAGGAAAGTAATTAGCAAATAAAAATATTTTTCATATTTATGGCTAACTATTTTGATGATGTCATCATTTTAAAAAATGAACATTTAAGGAAAGTTTCTGTATTTTGGGTATTAAAATATTCAAATAAGTGTTTTATAATTTGAATATACTTGTTTTAATTATTTAAATAAGATAAGGAATTTATTTTCATGTTTTGTTTACTTAAATAAATAATGGATTAAAAATATGGCCAAGGTTCAACTTCCAGATTTACAACCAATCGTCGAACAAAAGTTGTTTTAGATTGTTGCAACGTTGGTTGACACATACATAAACATGCATATACATAAGTATACAAGTATAAGTATATGCATAATAAGTCACATCAAGGTTTTAGAAAATATCTTAAGTGTATGCATATAAGCTCCTTATATGTATAAAAATGGAAGCTTAATCCTTAAGCTTTGAAAAAACAAACTTACCATCAACTTACACACCTCTTACATCACCTTACACACATATTCTTCTTCTTCTTCTTAAGCTATATTGATGGCTTCTTCATGAGTAATGGTGGAGGAGTAGGAGGAGAGGCATTGGCTTGGTTTGGAAGTGCTAAAGATTGGATTATTAGTATAGTGGTAACGAAAGGAAGTGGTTCTTTTGTTTTTATGGCTTTATGCTTGGTTAGGTATGAATCTAAGTTATCTCTTAGTTATATACAGTTTACATATGTGTTATGTTTGAAGTATAAAGTTAAAGTGACATTAACTAAGTAAAGTTATTAACTTTAGAACCCTCTTGCTTTTGAAAGCAAACGACAACTTTATATTATGTAGCATATATTCTTTTGCCCTCTTAAACATGTCTCATTAATTTCTTAATTGAAAAGTAATCTAAAGAGCATAACTCTAACAAGCCGACGAGTAAGCTTTTCTGTTTCTGAGATTGTTTTCGAGGGGCTTAAACTAAGGATATGTTCAGGAGCAACCAGTGCCCTAGCTCACCTGGCCTCATCGTGGACGAGGAATAGTTAACTTGATCATGTCAGAAACGAGTTAAGTATACGAATAATGGTAAATGTTGTTTTATTTATTGATTATCATTTATCGTTGGTTATTATTGTTTGATTGATTGTGTGATTTACGCTCGACCAGTTCACGAGAAAGTATGCTTTTATATTTAGCATTGGGTTGGGTGGAAAATATTTGTGCATTAACGCCATGTGATCTATTTCACGATTTGACTAAAAGGCGTTTAATGACAATATTGATTCATTTAATTTATGAACATAAATTTAAATGAATGATTTTGAAAGATTGTTTTCATAAAACACTAAGGAAGGAAATGTTTGATTTCAGAGAAATAGAAAATATTTGGAAATAAATATTTGTAAGATAATAAATGGTTTATACAAAGACGTTTTATAAATGAAGAGAATCTCAGTGGCTTAAATCCCGTTGTTTAAAATGATTTAGAAAGAAAACAACACTATGATTTGAAGATATTTGTGGCTATTATTGTTTTTTTTGAAGCAAAAAGGTAGTGAGTTAGATAGATTCACGCCTTAATATATTACATTTATGGCTTTTATTGTGAAACGATTTATCACTTCGGGATACTAAATGATTTGTTATGTTACTGAAATTCGGGTAACCCTTGAAAAAAGAAAGGTATGAGATGGGTTGAAGTCCTTGAAGATGGTCTGCTCTAAGGAGAGACATCATTTTTTAATATTGATATGTGTGAAGGTCGTGCCTAGTGGCCTTGTCATTAGGGGAGAAACCTTTGGATCTGGTGGCATATACGTTGATATGCTTGTATTATAGATATTTGAGATTTTCATAAGTGATTTGTTTTTAAATCCTGAAGTGAAGTACGATTTGATATAAAAGGAATAAATTATTTCAATGATTTGAAATGAAAGCCGGATTGTAGGATCGAAGAGATTATTTTCAAGAAGAATGGATTTTGAAAATAATAAAGTTGATTAGATTTGATAAATCTAAATTTAAAGATTAAGCCTAAAGGGTAGTTTGGGAATTGCATTGTTGTTTGTGCATCTAGACTCCATGAGTCCTATTTGTGAATAGGAGAACTACATTGGCTTGATCTTGTATCTAATTGGGTACCCAATTAGATAAGGGTATGTAGGCAGTCACAAGTGGTAGTGATGCAACCTCTTAAATAACATAACCCCTTTCTGTTTGTTGTTTGATAAATCAATTATTGATATATCTTTTCTTCTTACTATATTATTCTACATTTGACTTGCTTGTTGAGTTTGGAAGAGTGATTATTGTTGTGTATCTCATTAAAGTGGCACAACGATAGATTATTATTTAAGTTTTCTTGTATTATAGCACACCTGGTGTATTAAAAGATCTTTGATAGTTTGTTAATAAAAAATTGTATCCTGTACATTTAGCAGTATCGAATATTTATCAAATATTTTGTAGCAAGTTGGTAGTTTTCATTAGTAGTTTTAGAGTGGATAAATATTTCGGCAGTTTCGATTGTTCTGAAAAATCCAGGTCGTTACATTTGGTATCAGAGCTTAGGTTTGGTTCCTAAGAGAAAATTCGTCTAGGTTATTAATTTAACCTAGGAATTTTAAAATGAAACTACATTAGTTTGATAAATATAAATGGATAGGATAAGGCACCATATCTACGACCGGGGATATGGGTTGAATTATTTTTGGTGTGCTTAACTTAACTTTATTGTTTGCTTTTGGTTACATTTTCCTGTTCTTGCAATTTCGAGGACGAAATATTTTAAGTGGGGGAGAATGTAAAGACCCGAAATACGAATACATCAACTTCGAGTATCGTAACTATTTGGAATATTGTTATATGTTATAAATATGATTTTATAACCTTTTTAAATATCATTTAATTAGTAATTAATTATCCTTGACCCATTTACGAAAAATGCTTTCAAAAAATATATTTTTTTGGAAAAATATTGATAAAATGACCGAAAATCGTTTTATTAATATATAGCAATTTTCTCAATAAAAGTTGTTGAAAATTTTTGTGAGTGTCTAATTAATCATTATGAAAGTAATTAGCAAATAAAAGTATTTTTCATATTTATGGCCAACTATTTTGATGATGTCATCATTTTAAAAAATACGGAAAGTTTTGATATTTTGGGTATTTAAATATTCAAATAAGTGTGTTATAATTTAAATATATTTGTTTTAATTATTCAAATAAGATAAGGAATTTATTTTTATGTTTTTTTTAACTTAAATAAATAATTGATGGAGGATTAAAAATATGACCAAGGTTCAACTTTCAAATTTACAACCAATTGTCAAACGAAAGTTGTTTTAGATCGTTGCAACATTGCTTGATACATACATACATATACATACACACACATGCATATACATAAGTATACAAGTATAAATATATGCATAATTAGTCACATCAAGGGTTTAGAAAATATCTTACACACACACACACCTTATCGCACATTAATGCATTAGGTTTTTAAGGGCAATTTGGTATTTTCCCATTCACATTCTAAGGGTATATAAAGGAAGGCATACCCAGTTAGGAATATGGACACAATTTCTTCTTCTTCTTTAGCTATATCAATGGCTTCTTCATGAGTAATGGTGGAGAAGGAGGAGGAGGAGAGGCATTGGCTTGGTTTGGAAGTGCTAAAGATTGGATCTTTAGGCTAGTGGTAATGAGAGAAAGTGGTTCTTTTTTTTTTTTTGAAAGTTATGTATAAATTTTATTCATCAACTTGATAATTACAATATAGATTTTCTGAAGCATATAGAATGATATAACAAAATAACTCTCTATAATACCTCAAAACACCTGAACTCACGCTCACGAACTGAATAAAAACCAGCAAATCACCATTTCTCCAGCATTAACTACCCTTGTCAACAGACCCTTGTCAACAGAAAGTTGAGCATAGATTCTCACATGCTACACTTAACCAGCAAAGTACTTTACATTAAGGAATTGGCTACGCTAACTACAGCAAATTAGCACAGTATCAAAACCAAGAAGTACTGCAGCAGCATTCGTGTTATAAAATCATTATATAACGGATTTTTCCTCGTATGCCTTCTTGAAGCTTTCAGTTTATTGCTGAAAGGCATTACGTCCTCAGGCATATAATCGTTTCCTTCATTTAAGTCATCATCTGCCCAAAATTTTCCACTTGGTTTCTTGTTCTTGGATTTGGAAGTTGGCAGAGAGCTAGTGGGCACAGCAGAAGAAAGCAAGGCAGAGTTAACTACTGGGAAAGTTAATCCAGAGCCGGTAACATTAGGAGGAGGTAGTTGGATGTTTGAAGGTGGTTTCAAGTTTCCGTATGGTGAAGATTTGGAGGGTTTTGAAGTGCAGGATGTTATGGAAAAAGTAGAGGATATAGATGAATTGGCTAAATTTCCAGCGGCACTCAAAGAACTACATGAAGCAAAAGTACTGCACATACCTGGTTTTCCATTTGCAGATTTGTCAATATTAGTAGAGTTTTCCTCAAATAAATTACCTACTAGATCTTCCATTTCTTCAACCATATTGATTTTCTCTTTATTCTGGTTCCCAACTTCATTCGTGATGTTGACTTGCGCTTCTAAACCAGTATTAGAATCGGAATTACTTCCTACTTTAAGTTCAGCCTGCTGTGTATTAACATTCACATTAGAGCTAATATTAACATCTTCATTAACCACCTCTGCAGCTCCATTGCTATCAATTTCATTTGCAAGTGCATCAAATGGATTTGCATTAGCATTAGGCATATCAGTTCCATTATTAACATTAGCAGCTTCGTTACCATACTGCGCTCCTTTCTTTCTCCAATATTTCGATTTATTTGTCCTGGCAAATTTCCAGTTACCCTGGTTAAGATTTGATGTTCCTGTTCTATTAAACTGTCATGGGTGATCGTAGTTTTTGGCATTATTATCAACATAAACCTCATCTTGCACATCATCCTCCTTTACAGCATTGTCATTAAATTCACAATCACTAGTGGTATGACCAAAAGCTCTACAAACGGTACATATTTTGGGTCGCCAATCATAAGATAATTTAACTGAAGGACACTCTTTACCAAGACCCGTTACAACTATTTTTTCTGGAAGATCAAACTCCGATGAAATCTCAATTAAGGCTTTAGCATATCTGAATCTTTCAAGTTTTTCAGTGCTACTATCAAAGCAGATCAATCTCCCGACATGACAAGCTAGCCAATTTATACCAACCAACGTCCATAGAATTGTTGGAATGCAATAAAAATGAACCCAAACAGGGACTTTTTTGATCTGATACTGGGAATTTCCGATTGATGGATCCCATCTAGTTATGATAAACATTCTTCCTTTTATGAAGATAGGATCCGATTTCAGAATTTTTCTCTATCTGATTCGTTTGAAAAATTGAAATAGTAATGCGTACCATCCGTTCTAATGCTAACTTGCCCATTTAGTTTCCAGAACCGATTTAAGAAATTGACAACCATAGAATATGATGACTTACCATCAAGGAAAAAACCCACCAAAAATTTACTCCAATATTGCATACCTTCAGTTCTGGCTGATTCTGGAATATCCTTAGGTATGTCATCCCTTGGAATGTCCAAGTGCTTGGGCTGATAGACACCTGCATTACGTGGGAGGCATGCAAAAAGAGAAGCGTAATCCTTCTTGGTGAAAGCAGGAGAAGAGGCATTAGCCGCAGAAGGGATAGTAGCTTCAGATCTTATGGAAGATGGCAGCGGATCTGATGGGTTATATCTGAAATTCGGCACTGAAGGGATAGCTACGTCAGAAAGAACGGAGGTTGGATCTAAAGGGATAGTTCTGTGTTGTATATAACAATGTTGTATACACAATTATATGATTTTTGTTTGATGATAACAAACAAGTATATATTATTTTGAATGTGTTTGTTATTGTACTGTTATATCACATTACAGACAGGAATATAATATTTATATTTAAATAAAATACGACTGTACAGAAATTCAAATATTCACAGTGTTTTATTTAAATATAATATTTTATTTCAATATTCAAACAGTACAAATTTTTTTTAACTCCACTATTTGTACATCACTTATTACATATCAAATAAAATTCCATATACAGTGTTCTCCACTACAACACTCTATCTTTCAGTCACAGTTTCACTCATTCACTCTTTTATACAGACTCGTATACATATACACTTTTTCACACTGTTCTTGTCTTCATTCTTCTGTCTTCACAGCATCTTCACTGTCAGTCCAGTCACCGTTTGCTTACCTGTCACATGAAACAGAAAACACACAGTACACTGCAATAGAAATAAAACTGAACACATGCAAATATAATTTATTTTTTAAATTCTATTTGCCTCAGATTACGGTGTGTTTCTCATCACTTTTCTAGACTTGGTCTGATATGCAGGGACATAAAAACAAGTCTGAATGGCTGCATATACACACGTGTATACACGTGTGCACTGCCACGCCAATCCAGTGTGCAACTGAGGAGTAGCCGCAGTGGACCTTCTCGACTCAGTGCACGTGAAAAACAAAGTAAAAATGGCAGCTCAAAGGATCAAAGCAATCTAAACATAGTCAAAGAGATCGAGCTTCTACAAACATGAAGAAATTAAAAGTGGTCGAGCATGACATCTTTCAAGTAAACATGGCCGAGCAGTAACAATATTGTTTCAGCATAAATCAAGTGTGCAGCATAATACAAAATGCAACATGGAAGATATTTCCACACAAGCCAGTAAAGAATGCAAGGAGAGCAGAGCATAAAACACTTTCAAGTGTCAAGCAAAAATGGTGAATCAGGTGCAAACAAACTCAGAGAGACAAACTTATTTCAGCAGCATGCTTCATGTTCGAGCATACATGAACATAACAGCATAAACAAGAAAAGCTCAAGAGCATCTAGAATGGAGCAGTAATGACAAGCAATTCTACATGTCTATCATGGTTGGAGTTTTCAAAATGCAAACTGTCTTGCACATATACAAATGAAGCAGTGAAAATATACTTCAAGTGTGATAAGCAGACAAACCAAGTTCATGTGTCGAACAAACATAAATATGGTGAACTGGACATATCATATGTCATAAGAAAACATCTCAAATGGTTACA
The DNA here is from genome assembly GCA_030737875.1 of Allium sativum. NCBI lineage: Eukaryota > Viridiplantae > Streptophyta > Magnoliopsida > Asparagales > Amaryllidaceae > Allium > Allium sativum. The sequence continues at coordinate 268,692,343 of CM060911.1, forward strand.
GTCAAGCCAGCTTTGTCGGAGTAGCTCAAAACGGTGTAACAAGGCAGAATGATGCATTTTGTTTTCACAAGAATTTCAGCAAATTCAACATGGTCGAGGCATAATCAAAAATCACAAGCCAGCATTTACATGCATGTATAATAAAGTTAAGTATCAAAACAACATTAGTATTCAAGCAGTATGGTTAAATGCATGATCAGTCTGCTTATACAAGCAAAATTGTTCAAGAACAAAGTCATGGCAAATTGCATAAGTGAGACAGCATTTTCAATGGCTCAAACATGGCAAAGCAGTTTTTGCATGGTGAATGTGCAACAAAGCAAGGACAAGTCAAAACTGCATGCGAGATAAATAAGCATTCATGGTGGAGCATTTTGTTCATTCTTACATGGTGATACAACAATTCAGAAAAACCAAAAACTTAATGAATAAACCCGAGCAAATTTTTGGTTAAAGTCTCTTTCAAAAGTTCCTGTTTTGAACAATGTTTTCGGCAAGAATTTATCACCCCTTTCCTGTTTTTAAATCAAGGCAATATTGTTTACAAATTAGTGCTCACAGTTTTAAGGCAACAACTCACAATCTTCGCAAGGGGTCACAAGAACATCCATTCAAGGTTTAATCAAGCATACCAATCAAAGCCGACTTCATAAGTGGAAACAAAATCAGCAAGTGTTTTTCATGGCAATATCTTTAAGGGACCGCAAATTATTCTTCTGAATTGCCATAACAAATCCAAGGAATAATTGCAAGGGAACCACAAAACCAACTTATTATTTTCCAGAAATCAGCAATACATATTTGGCAACAGGTTCATCAATTAGTCTCGGCAACAAAAATGGCAAAAACAATTCCAGGAACAAAAAATGGCAAGAATTGCAAATGGATTTTTCAATATATACTCGGCAAGTTTTTATAACAATTCAATCAAGAAATTCACGCACAAACATTAAAAGCCGAGAATTTTAAAAAGGGAAAACATCAAAATTTCAGGCCAAGCCATACGATGGAAATCAGAGATTTAAAAGGATTTTGAATCCTATTTTAACACGTATCATCACAGGCAAAGGGTACTGAGAAAATTGAAAATCCAAGCATCAAAAATTTAGAGCATAAATCGAAGAGGAAAAATCAATTCAGAAATCACTCACCAAATTTTCGATCATAACCACATCCAAATCGAAGTACAAAATCCATGCATAGTTTCGAAGCAGCAGAGATTTAGTTCCAGAAGCATACGTTCGAGATTTGGAGTGTAGAAAACCCTAACTCCCAAATCAGAGAAAGCCAACGTGAAGAATCACGTAGCCACAAAGAAGAGAGCCTCAATTTCATCAATTCCAGAAGCCATCGAGTCGATTTGGGGGAAGATTCAGAAACCCTAGAGAATCGCCTGCCGCCATTTTATTTTCCAGAGCAAAGGAGAAAATGATCGGACAAGTGCAAATGAAAGTGGGCCGGCTAATTTCTCTTGTGGGCTCAGCCTAGTTTTAAAAGGGGATAACCCCTTATATTAAATTCCTAGGGTTTTCTTTGTTTATTTTTGTTTTGATTTTGATTTTTCTTCTGAAAACAATTCTGAACAGTTTTTCTAGAAGTCTGTAAAATTCTAGAGTTCCAGTTAGGGTATTGACTGGTAGTCCACTGGAGTCTGTAAAATCTAGGTTACGAGTTACAGGGTTTGTAATTCGGGAAATCTGATCGAGTGAATTTCAATCAGTCTAGGGTTTTGAGCGTAGGGTTAGGACAGAAGCAGGCGCTGCGAGTGTACATGGTCTTGTATGCGGGATCTGTTTATAACACCTAGTAGAAACCTTAGGAATGCAGCAGTAGGCAGGGTTTTGCCGAAGCTGGGTATATCTGTGTGTGATTTACTTTCTGCACTTTTATTTTCTGCTGCATTCTGTGATCTGTTTATTATTTTAATATCCTGTCAGTTTTTCAATTCAGTTTAAAAATTGTGATAAACCCTATTCACCCCCCCCCTCTAGGGTTAATCTAGATCCAACATTTGGTATCAGAGTCAGGTATTCGGTTAACTCTAGAGAAATGGTGAATCCTAGTTGTCAGTCCATAGAGAGTCAGTCCAGTCATATTCCATCTATTTTCAATGGTACAGATTTTTTAAATTGGAAATCAGAAATGAAATCTTATTTAAAATCTGTTGATATTAAATGTTGGAATAGTATTAAAAATGGGTATGATATTGTAAGTAGGGTTGATATTGAATTTAATTTACATGCTACTCATATTTTATATTCGTATATTGATGATATTCAATATAGCCTTATTTCCCATTGTTTGACTGCGCAGGAAATATGGCAGACTCTCAACGCGCTATATGGAAAAATTGACAAATGCTCAAAATCCCAGAAAGATAACTCGGCTTCAGATTTGTGCTTGACAGGTTGTACAGATGGAAATCCAGATGGAGACTCAACAGGAAATATTTCTTTGATTCACCGTTTAAATGGTTTAACTGAATCTGTTGAGAAGTTAAAATCTAAAAATAAACTTCTGAAATCTGAGAAGCTTGAGTTGATCTGCAAAAATAATGTTTTGGAATCAAAACTCAAAAACGTTAAGAATTCTTCAAATTCTAATTGCAAAAATTGTTTAAAATTGAAAACCAATCTTGTTCATCTCAATAAAAATATTCAAAAGTTTGAAAAGGAAATTCTGATCTTAAAAGAAAACAAGATTGAGTTATCAAATTTGAACAATCTTCTACAAAAGGAATTTGAAGTTTTTAAGACTGATATAAGTTCCAAATTTGAGATTGCTGAAAATGAAAATTTGGTGAGAAGTGATTTGATTTTGAAAGAACTTGAAAATGAGATTGAAAAATCCAAGATTTTTGAGTCTGAAAAACAAAAACGATTTGATTTTGAAATCTCGGAATCTCAAGCCAAAATTAAATTGCTAGAAAATGAGAATCTGGTTTTAAAACAGACCAATGCTGAACAGATGATCGCTATAAATAATTGCTCAAATTTATTAAAAGAAAATGGCGATCTAAAATCCAAAATTCAACGATTAGAATCCACTTTGGATAAATTTTCTAATGGGGAAAAATCATTGAATATGTTGTTACAAAACCAAGTTTCTATTGGAAATAAATCGGGTCTTGGCTTCGGAAAAAATGATGTTCTTGGAAAAACAAATGAGTTTGAAAAACGGAATTCAATTGGTTTTAAAAATCCTTCAAATCATTTTGGAAATGTTTTTTTTGAAAATTTGAACTCTAACATTCTCAAAGGATTCTTAAATCAAAAACGTGATGTGATTTTGATTGATAACAAATCATTTAAACAATCTTGGACCCCAAATAAAAATAAAACGGCTTCGACTAAATTCAAACAGATTTGGGTCCCGAAAGGTACAAAGGTAGATTCGAATGGTTTGTTATATAAACGAGTTTGGGTACCAAAACAAATGAATACAACTGTGAGTGGTTTTGCTAATTTTGTTCGACCACTTGATCATCTCAATCGTTAGGTACCAAAGGAGGCTGAGGAACAACTGTGCTGAAAAGAGAAACTGATTCAAACTGCTTCACATCATTGAATCGTCTACTGTTCCTTAGCCAAGTCTGGTGAGTTAGAGATCCACAACGTCTTCTGTGAATCAGGTATGATTTCTAACCTCATCCTTGTAAAAAAAAATTTCATTGTTTATTTCTGCTTCTTCTACCCCTTTCTATTTTATTTTCTTCTATTTGTTTTTTATTTGATTTGTCACTGCCAAATCTCTTTGTTTATTCTGTGCTTCTTAAACTTCAAATTACAGTTCTCATGATTTTCTGGAAATTCAATTTATTTGAATGAAACTCTCTTGTTTATAATCATTTCCAGATTCGGAATTTAATCTTGTAATTATCTGCAATTGTTTAGTAGTTTATTTTATTCTTGAATTTGTAACAGTGCTGAAGCATTCATGGCATATCTTGAACACTGTTAATTTGAATTCTAATTTTTTTTTAAGATCTGAATATTTAATGAAATTTCACACACCTTTGCTGTTCTGAGTTTATTCTAATTCATTTTAGAAAAGCTGAAAATATTATACTCATTACAGCACTCTATTATTTATCAGTTGTGATAATTTCATTGATTTTCGGATTGGCTTGAATCAGTGATACATCCTGAATTCCATCTTTATTCATGATCATTATGGTTAGAATATGTCTGTTTGAAATCATCTGAAATTCCTGATATTTTGAATATCACACACCTCTTGAATTTGAAATAATCAATCTTGTGTGAATAATTCATTATATCTCAAACTTCACATTGATTCAAGTGATTTCAAATAAACTATTTATTTATGGATCATGAATATCTCTTAATTATTTGATGTAAATGATCTGAAATCATTCTTAGAAATTTTGTGAAAAATTCCTTTGAAAATCTGGTCTTGAAATTCACTCCTATTTCATGATTATTTGATCTAATTATTTGTTTGTTTAAAATCATTTGAAATTATTGATTTATTGAATCTCACACATATCTCAAATCAAAAATTTATAATCTGGTGTGATTGATTCATTAAATTCTGATATTTTCATATTCCTCAAATGATTTCAAGTAAACAGTATTTTAATCATTAGATCATGAATCATCATATGTGGCCATCATCTTGACAAGTATGATTTGAAACTGTGTTCTGTGTTGCTCTGATACTGTTTTGAAAAATGTCTGTTCTGGAATCACATGCTTGCTGCTCTGATACATGTGCATAATCTATTATCTGTCTGTTTGGGCTTGATACTTAATAATTCTTTTGTCTATGACATTATTGTTTAGTATCATGTTAAAATTCCTTGTAAATAGAGACACCAAGTGGTATCAGAAACGCCTTATATTTGTTTCACCCATCTGTACTGAGATTCAAATTTTCACCTTGTATAGATCCATACATTTTTCTTCTTATACAAATAAATGTGCTAAATTTGTCTAGCTGGGTTTGTGTCTAAATTTCTTTAGCCTAAGATGTCCATGATAGTCCATCAGGGTGTAATTCAATTCCTCGATAAGCGAGAACATTTGGTATCAGTCTTTTTTCACTCATCTGTTTTTTTTTTAATTATCACCCTGTATAGATTCAATTTTTTTTATCTGTTTAATTTCTTCTTGTAATTGTTTTTCAATTTTAAAATTATTTATTTTTTATTCATTCAAAAATTGAAATCAATATCCAAATTGTTCTGTATTTATAATTCATCAAAATATATCAGAATCTGAAATTGTGATGAATTATGACTGCAATATAATTCACAACAAGAGGAGATTTTATCTGGATTTTCATGATGGTTGAATATTTATTATAATATCTTTGAACTGGCAATTATTTCACGACCATACTCATTATCTATCATCATTCTGCCATCCATGATAAATTTTTTTAAATGTGGAGAGTTTAATATTTTTTTTGAATAAACAGTGAAAATATTTGTGATGAAATTGTGGTTATGTTATTTTTCAGAATTAGTGTCAATTGAAAATTTTCAATAATCCCGGTACAGTTGGTCATATTTCATAATATAATTAATTTAGAAATTTATTTCACAGTCCATTTCTGTACCTATCACATTTCTATCATTCATATTGGTTGTATATACTGGGGAGTTTTTCATATTTAAAGCTGAAAATGATAAAATATATAATTGATACATAAGTGTGTCTCTAACCTCATTTAAAAATCCAAGCTCTGGTCATGCATGGTTAAGAGACAACTTATAATTTAAGCTGCGACTGACCTCATTTAAAAATCCAAGCTCTGGTTATGCGTGGTCAGTGTGCTCTTAAATAAAAATAAAAGAAAAAGGAATAGTGTGCTATAAATTGAAATAAACTTGAAATTCGCCTTTGTGTATAAAAGCCAGCCTACTAATCCATTTTCTAATCTGTGAAATGTGTTAATATTTTATGACGTATTATGATTTGCTGATTGATGGGTATTGGGATTTGAGGTTATTTGATCTTGTCACTTAAATTGAATTATTTATTATAGTCCAAATCCATCACTGTTTTTGTGCGTTATTTTTATAAAAATCCTTTGAAAATAATTGGAAATAATTTTATTTTTTTTAAAAAAACTCTCTCCGTTTTATATAAAATTCATCATATATTCGTCGTTCTCTAAAATGTGAAATATGACTCCAGTTCTTAGAATATTATGATTTTTGTTTGACTGATTGAATTTTATGATGATCGTTCTTCCTCTTAAGCTGAAATTATATTTTTAGTCAATTTTCATCTGTATTTTAAAATCTGTATCCTTTTGATGATAACAAAAGGGGGAGAATGGATTAGATTTTGATTTATGAGTGAATATTTTATAAATATTCTTAATTTTGAAAATTTAATTATTCATTTATAAATATTCTTAATTTTGAAAATTTAATTATTCATACATTTCACTCATGCATAGTTATAGGGGGAGTTTCTGTTGTAGGGGGAGCATTTAAATAGGGGGAGTTCAAATATTCACGAACAAACACATTTATTATATTCAAAATTTTTTATTTGTTTGTCATCATCAAAAGGGGGAGATTGTTGTATATAACAATGTTGTATACACAATTATATGATTTTTGTTTGATGATAACAAACAAGTATATATTATTTTGAATGTGTTTGTTATTGTACTGTTATATCACATTACAGACAGGAATATAATATTTATATTTAAATAAAATACGACTGTACAGAAATTCAAATATTCACAGTGTTTTATTTAAATATAATATTTTATTTCAATATTCAAACAGTACAAATTTTTTTTAACTCCACTATTTGTACATCACTTATTACATATCAAATAAAATTCCATATACAGTGTTCTCCACTACAACACTCTATCTTTCAGTCACAGTTTCACTCATTCACTCTTTTATACAGACTCGTATACATATACACTTTTTCACACTGTTCTTATCTTCATTCTTCTGTCTTCACAGCATCTTCACTGTCAGTCCAGTCACCGTTTGTTTACCTGTCACATGAAACAGAAAACACACAGTACACTGCAATAGAAATAAAACTGAACACATGCAAATATAATTTATTTTTTAAATTCTATTTGCCTCAGATTACGGTGTGTTTCTCATCACTTTTCTAGACTTGGTCTGATATGCAGGGACATAAAAACAAGTCTGAATGGCTGCATATACACACGTGTATACACGTGTGCACTGCCACGCCAATCCAGTGTGCAACTGAGGAGTAGCCGCAGTGGACCTTCTCGACTCAGTGCACGTGAAAAACAAAGTAAAAATGGCAGCTCAAAGGATCAAAGCAATCTAAACATAGTCAAAGAGATCGAGCTTCTACAAACATGAAGAAATTAAAAGTGGTCGAGCATGACATCTTTCAAGTAAACATGGCCGAGCAGTAACAATATTGTTTCAGCATAACTCAAGTGTGCAGCATAATACAAAATGCAACATGGAAGATATTTCCACACAAGCCAGTAAAGAATGCAAGGAGAGCAGAGCATAAAACACTTTCAAGTGTCAAGCAAAAATGGTGAATCAGGTGCAAACAAACTCAGAGAGACAAACTTATTTCAGCAGCATGCTTCATGTTCGAGCATACATGAACATAACAGCATAAACAAGAAAAGCTCAAGAGCATCTAGAATGGAGCAGTAATGACAAGCAATTCTACATGTCTATCATGGTTGGAGTTTTCAAAATGCAAACTGTCTTGCACATATACAAATGAAGCAGTGAAAATATACTTCAAGTGTGATAAGCAGACAAACCAAGTTCATGTGTCGAACAAACATAAATATGGTGAACTGGACATATCATATGTCATAAGAAAACATCTCAAATGGTTACAGTCAAGCCAGCTTTGTCGGAGTAGCTCAAAATGGTGTAACAAGGCAGAATGATGCATTTTGTTTTCACAAGAATTTCAGCAAATTCAACATGGTCGAGGCATAATCAAAAATCACAAGCCAGCATTTACATGCATGTATAATAAAGTTAAGTATCAAAACAACATTAGTATTCAAGCAGTATGGTTAAATGCATGATCAGTCTGCTTATACAAGCAAAATTGTTCAAGAACAAAGTCATGGCAAATTGCATAAGTGAGACAGCATTTTCAATGGCTCAAACATGGCAAAGCAGTTTTTGCATGGTGAATGTGCAACAAAGCAAGGACAAGTCAAAACTGCATGCGAGATAAATAAGCATTCATGGTGGAGCATTTTGTTCATTCTTACATGGTGATACAACAATTCAGAAAAACCAAAAACTTAATGAATAAACCCGAGCAAATTTTTGGTTAAAGTCTCTTTCAAAAGTTCCTGTTTTGAACAATGTTTTCGGCAAGAATTTATCACCCCTTTCCTGTTTTTAAATCAAGGCAATATTGTTTACAAATTAGTGCTCACAGTTTTAAGGCAACAACTCACAATCTTCGCAAGGGGTCACAAGAACATCCATTCAAGGTTTAATCAAGCATACCAATCAAAGCCGACTTCATAAGTGGAAACAAAATCAGCAAGTGTTTTTCATGGCAATATCTTTAAGGGACCGCAAATTATTCTTCTGAATTGCCATAACAAATCCAAGGAATAATTGCAAGGGAACCACAAAACCAACTTATTATTTTCCAGAAATCAGCAATACATATTTGGCAACAGGTTCATCAATTAGTCTCGGCAACAAAAATGGCAAAAACAATTCCAGGAACAAAAAATGGCAAGAATTGCAAATGGATTTTTCAATATATACTCGGCAAGTTTTTATAACAATTCAATCAAGAAATTCACGCACAAACATTAAAAGCCGAGAATTTTAAAAAGGGAAAACATCAAAATTTCAGGCCAAGCCATACGATGGAAATCAGAGATTTAAAAGGATTTTGAATCCTATTTTAACACGTATCATCACAGGCAAAGGGTACTGAGAAAATTGAAAATCCAAGCATCAAAAATTTAGAGCATAAATCGAAGAGGAAAAATCAATTCAGAAATCACTCACCAAGTTTTCGATCATAACCACATCCAAATCGAAGTACAAAATCCATGCATAGTTTCGAAGCAGCAGAGATTTAGTTCCAGAAGCATACGTTCGAGATTTGGAGTGTAGAAAACCCTAACTCCCAAATCAGAGAAAGCCAACGTGAAGAATCACGTAGCCACAAAGAAGAGAGCCTCAATTTCATCAATTCCAGAAGCCATCGAGTCGATTTGGGGGAAGATTCAGAAACCCTAGAGAATCGCCTGCCGCCATTTTATTTTCCAGAGCAAAGGAGAAAATGATCGGACAAGTGCAAATGAAAGTGGGCCAGCTAATTTCTCTTGTGGGCTCAGCCTAGTTTTAAAAGGGGATAACCCCTTATATTAAATTCCTAGGGTTTTCTTTGTTTATTTTTGTTTTGATTTTGATTTTTCTTCTGAAAACAATTCTGAACAGTTTTTCTAGAAGTCTGTAAAATTCTAGAGTTCCAGTTAGGGTATTGACTGGCAGTCCACTGGAGTCTGTAAAATCTAGGTTACGAGTTACAGGGTTTGTAATTCGGGAAATCTGATCGAGTGAATTTCAATCAGTCTAGGGTTTTGAGCGTAGGGTTAGGACAGGAGCAGGCGCTGCGAGTGTACATGGTCTTGTATGCGGGATCTGTTTATAACACCTAGTAGAAACCTTAGGAATGCAGCAGTAGGCAGGGTTTTGCCGAAGCTGGGTATATCTGTGTGTGATTTACTTTCTGCACTTTTATTTTCAGCTGCATTCTGTGATCTGTTTATTATTTTAATATCCTGTCAGTTTTTCAATTCAGTTTAAAAACTGTGATAAACCCTATTCACCCCCCTCTAGGGTTAATCTAGATCCAACATTCTGAGATTTGGTGCTGAAATTGCTGCGTCAGGTCCAACTGATGATGGTTGCGGATCCAATTGGTTAGATCTGAGATTCAAATCAAGGGTTTTGCCAGAAGAGGGGTAGCAATCGATGGAGGTGGGTCAGGTGGAATCGGCAGCAGAGAAGATCGGGGTAAGGGATGGAAGGCTGTGTCAAACGAGAAGGAAGTGGACGAAGAAAGGGTTTCGGATTGCACTGTCGCCATTTTCTAAAAAGGGGTCACTACTTACTTTCTATTTTTACTTAAGTTCTTTTTTTTATGGCATTGTGCTTGGTTAGGTATGAATCTAAGTTATCTCTTAGTTATATACTGTTTATATATGTGTTATGTATGAAGTATAAAGTTAAAGTGACATTAGCTAACTAAAGTTATCAACTTTAGAACCCTGTCGCTTTTGAAAGCAAATGACAACTTTATATTATGTAGCATATCGTCTTTTGCCCTTTTAAACATGCCTCGTTAATTGCTTAATTGAAAGTAATCTAAAGAGAATAACTCTAATAAGCCGACAAATAGGCTTAACTGTTTCTGAGATTCGGTTCGAGGTGCTTAAACTAAGGAGATGTTCAGAAGCAACCAATGCCCTGGCTCATCTGGCCTCACCGCGGACGAGGAATAGTTAAGTTGATAATGTATAAAATGAGTTAAGTATACGAATAATGATAAATGTTATTTTATTTATTGATAGTCATTTCTCGTTGGTTATTATTGTTTGATTGATTCTGTGATTTACGCTTGACTAGTTTATGAGCAAAAATGCTTTTATATTTAGCATTGGGTTTGGTAGAAAATATTTGTGTGCTAACGCCTTGTGATATTTCACGATTTGACTGAAAGGTGTTTAACGACAATATTGATTAATTTAATTTATGAACAAAAATTTGAATGAATGATTTTGAAAGATTGTTTTCATAAAACAATCAGAAATGAAATGTTTGATTTCAGAGAAATAGAAAATATTTGGAAATAAATATTTGGAAGATAATAAATGGTTTATAAAAAGATGTTTTATAAATGAAGATAATCTCGATGGCTTAAATCCCATTGTTTAAAATTATTTAGAAAGACAACAACAGTATGATTTGAAGTTATTTGTGGCTATTACTGTGAAACGATTTATCACTTTGGGATACTAAATGATTTGTTGTGTTACTGAGATTCGGATAACCCTTGACAAAGGAAAGGTATGAGATGGTTTGAAGTCCTTGAAGATGGTCTGCTCTAAGGAGAGACATCATTTGTTTATATTGATATGTGTGAAGGTCGTGCCTAGTGGCCTTGTCATTGGGGGAAAAACCTTTGGATCTGGTGGAATATATGTTAATATGCTTGTATTATAGATATTTGAGATTTTCATAAGTGATTTGTTTTTAAATCCCTAAGTGAAATATGAATTGATACAAAGGAATATATTATTTCAATGATTTGAAATGAAAGCGGGATTGTTAGATCGAAGAGATTATTTTCAAGAAGAATGGATTTTGAAAATAATAAGGTTGATTAAGTTTGATAAATCTAAATTTAAAGATTAAGCCTTAAGGGTAGTGTGGGAATTGCATTGTTGTTTGTGCATCGTAGGCTCCATGAGTCCTATTTGTGAATAGGAGAACTATGTTGGCTTGATCCTGTATCTAATCGGAAGCCTAATTAGATAAGGGTACGTAGGCAGACACAAGTGGTAGTGATGCAACCTTTTAAACAACATAACCCTTTTCTGTTTGTTGTTTGATATTTATCGATTATTGATATATCTTTTCTGTTTACTATATTATTCTGCATTTGACTTGTTTGTTTGGGTTTGGAAGAGTGATTATTGTTGTCTGTCTCATTAAAGTGGCGCAACGATAAATTTATCTATTTAAGTTTTCTTGTATTATAGTACACCCAGTGTATTAAAAGAACACAGATAGTTTGTTAATCAAAAATTGTATCCTATGCATTTAGCAGTATTGAATATTTATCGAATGTGGTGTAGCAAGTTGGTAGTTTACATTAGTAGTTTTAGAGCGGATGAATATTTCGGTAATTTTAATTATTTCGAAAAATTCGGGTCGTTACATGATCCGGGTCATTTATGAAGATGGTTAATTATAGGAGGACCCATAAAAAGGTATTTTCGTGAGACCTGCAGAAGCGATGGAATTGTTGAAATCATCCACGGATAGACAATTTTGTCATTATGATTCGCAATGATGTTAAAATCACTGCTGACGAGCTAAGAGTGAAAGCCCAAATTAGAAAGATAGGAGATGTCATTCAAGAGACCATGTCCGTCAGACCCAGAGCATTTAGCATAAACGCACGAGAATAGCTGAGGTTTAGACCGTGGAAAGATTTTGATGAAAATGTCAAGAAGTTGTTCAGTGTCATGAATGATTTTGCCATCCAATTAAATTTCCATAACACCTAAATTTTACCATTATAGTGAGAGATACCCAAGAAGAAGCCTAATTTCCAAACCAAGATGGGGGAGAGAGTGAGATTCCACCATCGGTTCTTGAAAAACTAAGACGAAAAAGTTGTGATTTTATGAATGCGTTTAAGTCTATTAACCATAAGATCGTTACCAATCCCTCTAATATTCCAAAATAGGATTTTAATCATTGTAAATTAAATTTGGGGAAGCTGGCGGAGTGTTTGAGAGTTTAGCAATAGCCACTCGCATTTTTGGTTTAAGTGGATGAATGTTTTGCTTCCCGCATTTGGAGCGGGACTGCGATTAGGTTCTTTCAGTGAAGATAGAAGAAAATTTCGACATCAAATAATCCTTGTTGGTAGAAAAAAGAATATATTCAAGGCCCATCGAAGAAGTCAAAGATGAAGAGGGAGGATCAAAGATAGATTGAGTGACAATGAAGAATTTTGGTTTCCCAAAGAAGGACGGGTAGGCATGTTAGAGTAAGTGGCTGAAAAACATGTGCCATCATTAAAATTAGAAGGCTCACTGATTAAATGGAATTTACTTAACTAAAAGATCCCACACCATCAGATAGAGAAATTGGGCACAAAGCACCTTCAGTTGACTTCTTAGGTACCTTATTGCAAGAGCTGTAAGCATGCAAAGGTCAAACAACTCGCTCCTAATCAAAAATGGCTCATCAGATAGGAGGTCATCCAAGTCCACTTTGAAGGCGACTTCTATTATAGTAGAATCGCATGCTATAGTTAAACAAGCCGGATCTGAAATATTGACTTTGGCATGTTTGTGGGGTCTTCCTTGACCATATTCTGTGGAAAAACCAAAGACTCAGAGCATGTCGACATTGGGAAGGAGATCTACCTTGGATGGAGAAACACGGGACTAGAGTGAGCGCTTAGCAGGTAGATATTAGTGGAACTTACTACCACTGATTTGACTGACAGTTGATTTGAACGCTCAATGGACTGAGCAGCCGGGCACCATTGATTAGAATGCCAACTGATGCATTCACTGATGAACAACCAGTGGCACATCTATTGGGAACATGAAAAGTCTATGGGGGATCAACCTGTGTTATGGGGAGAAAAGCTAGATCAAGCTATATTGTGGATGAGGCTGCAAAGCGGGGTGGAGTGGGTGCATAAGAATTAAGGGGATTAAACACAACTTGAGATCGACCAGTCAATAAATATGGACGTAATATCGGGTTAAACTCCATTATTTAAAGATCGGGCATATATTTCTGTAGACCAGCAAAAGCTGGAAGAGTCTCGGCTATGCTCATAGCAAATTAAAGCATTGGATGCATGTTATTCCACAAGCCCGCATTGATAAGAAAATGCACGAGTTGAATGTTATCTGAATACAATGTATAATTCAGAGGACATGAATTAACAGGTTGTCTATGCATTGAAAGAGTAGCTAGGTTAACATAAAAGGCATATCATTAGGTTGTTATGCACGTTCCATTAATTAGGACATTGTGCACGTCACCAAATTTCGGCTTAGGCAAGTTAGGCGGAATGGGACAAACCAATAGTATGGACTTGGATGGTTTGTGGACATGGATGGTAGGAGTACTTAGGGATGAACGACAAGCGGTGCAAACAGATGTAGAGCGGCTCGACTCTGGCCGGATGGGACATCGCATTTAGGAGACACTCCAATTTTCTGCGTGTCAACCACATTGACAGGCCATCTAAATTAGAAACATACTACGTACTTCATTTGAGGAGCCACAATAAGTTTGAAATAATTAACCAGATGAAGCGAGGCCCATGTTTGATCGAGCAGAGGTCGAGATACTGGGCCCTGCTATTTGGTTTTGTTGCTTGTGCTTTGTTTATTGGTCAATTTACCAATCTGAACGTCGTCAACTTTTTGGACATTGATAGTTAATGGCGTGAGATTAGAGTCATGAATAACCTTGCGACCAATGGAGGCCGAAAAAGAATTTATAGACTAAGTTGATTATGACCTGATTTTTTAGACTTTGGACAATATGGAGGGAGATTTCGTAGTCAACATGCTGCCAGTAGTCGCTACCGTTTGGCCTAATGAAAATTCTTAGTGGCAACAACCGGCATAAGTCCAATTCAACACAAACCTGAGAAAGACTAGGTGGATTCAGATTAATGGTGGCATCATCTGCTTTAAGAGGTTTGCCAATTTTTTCACAAAGCACCTCCAAGGCTTCTTTATTATATAGGTGAGCTGGTAGGTAAGGAAACGAAACTCAAATGAGAAACAACTGGTCGTCTAAGAGATGATGAAAGCCTATGGACCATTTAAGAACTTCCATTTGACCATTTAGAATAGTTAATTGCTCCCAGAGCCAAAGCCGGAAATAGTCCTCCTCATTAAATTGTTGAATAAGAATATGACGATCATCTACCATACCAATTTTAGCATGAGCAACCAAAGAGAATTTTGTGAATACCCCGTGGATTTTCTCAATATGCAAACGGGATGCCCGGTCAAACGGGAGCGAGCCCTGGAAGGCGAACATCTAATTTTCATTGTGGAAATTTTACTTTGGGCCTCGATGATTTTCGTCCAATAAGTGTATGCTGCAGTAGGGATGTTAATCAGGAAACATGCTCCTACGAAAAGAAAACAATTGGTTCCCCTCTTAAAATATGTTTTTGACCAAGCTATTCTAGGCAGACCTGCGACGGCAAAGGAGAAAAACTTTATAGAGCAGCACACGAAGCTGGTTGCTAACTAATAAAGAAAAAGGTTATGGTGGTAGATAAAGAACTTTTTGTTTCTTTCTCTCTCTTTGATTTGATTAAGTGATTTATAACTAAATCTGCATATATCTTTGATGTTCTATTTTTTAACTAATAAAATATTCTTTTGTAAGTTTACATTTGCATATGTTAAAATTTTCCTATATATCATTAGGAAAAAAGTAGGTCGTGTGCTGTAATTTGGGATATTCTTTCTATATCTTCTCAACTGGTTTTCGTATATATCATCACTCTAGTATACAGTCATTGCCTCACTAAAGAATTTCACTCATTCACATTGCAATTATGGCGCACAAAAAAATAGAGGAACAACATATTTTTTCTGTCCAAGTAGCCCACAATGATACCGATACAAATCATCATGCCAAAGAACAAAGCAAGAAACCAGGTATGCAAGCTGGTGATGTTCACAAGTGTACAACAGTGAAAAATGGCATGTTTCAGTTCATTTTTTCGAACATGTGAAAATTTGGCAACTACAAAGGTATATATGACAAGCCACTCAAAAGATTCCAGCAATACATAATGCAAATGTTATTTTTTGGAAAATCAACAATCTTCATTTCAAGCAAGATGTTCAAAAAAAAGGTCAAAAGCAACAGTGTACAGCATGCGTCAACATGCAAGGCTCAAGTGAACTAATTTGATGAAAATATACATGCAGAGGCTCAGTGGAGTAGCAAAGAATTGTTTTCATGTTCAAATGGTATAAAAAAAGGGAATCTATTTTGAAATTTAAAAAGAAAAGTCACTGGTTTAAAAGCAGGAAAGAGATTAAACTTGCAATCTTGGCAAATGCAAAATTTGGTGAGAAAAGATTTGGATAAAACATTTTTTTAAAACATGCATGTATTCATAATTGCATGGTGCAATAATACACAATCAAGAAGTTGTTTCCTGGTTTGAAAAATCCAGCACATGGAGAATTTAACTTCGGTAAAAATTACATTTCCAGGAATCACTCAACAATTTTATAACCGACAAATATTTATTCTTGGAAGAGATTTTATTCAAGGAATCAAAATGGGCATTAACAACAATTGCTCAAAATGTTTTTCAGAAAGCGTTTTCATTTTTCAGGAATATACAAAGAGGGTGACACAAAGCATGTACAAGCGTGATGAAAAATTGTGGCAAATGCAACACACATAGTGCAGCAGAAATTGAAGCATGTAGCATGAATGGTAACATGAAAATGCTCATACTCAAATAACACAACAAGGTAGATTACTTGAAACTACATATGCATACACAAGGGAAGTTACAAGTCAGGCAAGAGCCTTTATGAAATAAACCAATTCAGCATGAATGCCAAAATGAAGAAAGAGTCAAATCTGGACAGTATTAATGATGGCAAGCACAATATTTACCAAGCATACATCAGAAAAATCAATAACAACATTTTTTGGAATGTTTTCATTCTTCAGGAAATCACCAAATGGCACAAACAATTTTTTTTTGTGGAAAGCATTTAATTTTGCCAAGAATTTCATTTAGTTTTTCGAAGGAAGCAAGATGGGCAAGTATCATTTCAGCAAAACATATATGACAAGAATCAATTTAATTCTTTCCTGAAATCATTTTGGTGATTACAGTTTTTCTTTTACAATGTCAAATGAAAAAGGCAAAATATTTTCAGAATAACACAAGAACAATTCAACAAATTCTTATGGCAACAAATCAATGCAGTGGGAACAAATCAATGGTCCATATATACACAGGAACAATTTTTTGAATTAAGCAAGCATGTTAAAAATGCATTCATTGGATTTGTTTTGGGCAGAAACAAACCAATGGATTTCCAGAATGACAAGTTCATTAATATTGTTTCCACAAAAAAGCACAACAATCAATTAAAATGGGCCAAGTACTATTTCTGAAATCAAATATTGTTTTCAAAGTCACAATGGTTCATAAAGTTGACTAGTTTCATCAAGGACTTATGTCTAGAATTTATCAAGCAATCAAGACAAGAAATTAATCATGCAATCAGAAATATGGCAAGTGAACCAGTTCCCAGAATAAAGCATCCAAGTGCATTTTTGGGACAAAGTAAATTGTTCAAGTGTCCTCAAATTCATCAAGGCCTAATTCAATCGAGGGAACCAAAAGAGGAAAGTCGCCAAATCAATTCAAGCCAATTCATGTGAAATCAGAGAAGTTTTAGAATTTTAGAATCTTATATGAACACCTATTTCATCACTGGCTAGACTATTGAAAACCAGAGCAAAATTGAAAAATCAAATTCATAGAAACTCAGAAAATTCTTCATCGCTTTCGATCGCCAGAGAGAGGCAAAATCAATTGACAAAGGAGCATCAACTAATCGGAGCATCAGAGTGTAATCTAGAGCTAACTTTTTCAAAGTCGAATTGATTTGGGGTAAAACCCTATTTTCATTTCTCAGCCGCCATCAACAAAAAGGAATGCAAGTCTAATTTTTGATAAAGAAAAAGGGAGTGGTCAGCTAATGTTTTCTTAAGGGTCAAAAAGGGGTTTTATTTTTAATTTATTTTATTGTATTGTTTTGGATTTCTTTTGTAACCGTCTCAAATAGTTTATTAGTGTCTATAAAACTAGGGGTTTACTAGTTTGTCATTAAAACTACGGGTTACTAGTTATGAGTTTGTAGCTAGGGGAGAATCTGGGTTTTGAGCATATGATTAGAAAAGAAGCGAGGAGTTCGCGAGTTTACATGGTCTTGTAAGCGGGATTTGTTCTATTATCTATTAGATCCTTAGTGAATGCAGCCGTAGGCAGGGTTTTGCTGAAGCTGAGTATATCTGTGTGTTATTTACGCTCCGCACTTATTACTCCTTTGTTATCTGTGCTATGGTTATTATTCTGTGATCTGATAATTTTTAAATATCTCGTAAAAATTCAATAAACCCTATTCACCCCCTTTCTAACTTAACCTTATATAAATGCTTGGTTTCTGTAGAGAGGCATTTGGGGTGCTCACTATTTGGGGTGCCATTGAACACTCCTTATATATATATATGTATGCATGTTTTTCAAGGTTAGTAAATTGTAACAATGGTTTCAATTAAGGAGGTGTTTAAAATCAAATTATGTAGTATCACACAAAATTCCATTTTGATCTAAGTTAAAATAACGTTAACACATATACCTTTGTGCCTATATACAATTGAAAGTTATGTATTAAGTTTAAAATAGCATATATGAGTGTGTGTAATGACCGCCTATGCCATTGATACCAAAATAGTAATTATGTGATACATTCAGGGGTGGCCTTGTGGGCAGCCCACCAAGCCCACGGGCTGGGGCAACCCACTAGGGTCGAGGCAACCAAAAATAAAAAACCATTTGCATATATATTAACTTGTTTATAGACTTCATATGTGATATGTATTAGAAATATAAAACATGTGTTTGTTCAGCTATTTAGCATATGTTGATAACTGTTAAAGGTTAAGCGTTCAATTCATGCCGTTGTGATTATTAATTTACATTTTAACAAATACTTTAAGAGTAAATTTGATTTCGATCTCAATGAACATTATTATAACAACATAGAATTACATTGCATTGATTTTTTATCGTTGTGAAATATAGACAACCTTTGAAGAAACATTCATCCAACTCTATACACATGCTTTGATTAATCTCAAGCATGTATATCCATGGATCCCAACACGTATTATAGTTTAGAATTATATCGATTGAGAATTCTTTAGAAAAATACATGCATCTGATACCATTCCACAAATATAAAAAATTGTAAAAAAAGAAAATTATCTTTAAAAATTTAGAATATAACGTAAAATTATGTATTTTATGCTTGTTATCATAATATGTATTTTAATGCAAAATAAGATTGTATAAATAGAATGAAATTTTAAAATTGTATTCTTACATATTTTGAAGTTCTTAAAAAATATAAATGTAAAATATTTTTTACATTTTGTTCTAGTTAATCAATAAATATTATAGTCTTTATATATCCTAAACCAAGTCTCTTTTTCTTTCAAATACTTTAATATATTACTCATTGGTTTACGATAAATTTATGTGATGAGAAAATTCTTAAAAACTTTTATTAAATATCAGAATGTGTCGTTGCAATTTATTTTTCAAGAACAAACACTAGTTGATGATAAAAAAAATATAAGGTGAAATACACATATTTGTAAGTTTAGTTATGATATGGTAATGCAAAACTTAACTGAATTTTTTCTTTATTAGCTAATTTAAGTTCTAGGTAGTATTAAAGGCATTTGATTTGAATTTAATAATACTAGATCGGTATTAATAAATAAAAATTGGTGCCCTTAGCATCACATTCATATTTGATGCTAAACATACTAGGATTTACACTTACCAAACATAGTATTATTAAGCGTAAACCAATATGTCTTTAGCATCACATTAAATTTTTTATGCTAGAAGTTTGAGGCAACAAACTTTTATTTGGACAGGGGCAAGCCACCTCATAGGGCCGCCACTGGCTACATTCAATCATACCCAACTAATTTTGAATGATTATTAGAGATGAAATAACAAATGATATAACGTGTCTAAGAATATATTGATAAATTTTAATGTCAAATATGTTAGAGTATATGCCAAGAGATATGCTAGGGAATATGCTACATAATAAAGAATATACTAGGAATATTCTAGAGAATAAATGTAGCCTATAAATATATGATTTAGCATTGTATTCAGTCAATCAATTATCTCTATTGTAATAGCAATAAAATAAATATATAAAAATGTAGTCCCTTTATTGTTTAATGTTTCATCTCTCTCTTCTCTCTGGATCTGAATTCTAACATGGTATCAGAGCTTGGTTATACAGAGAGATAGGGAGAGGTTTATTGTTCAGCGTTTGTTTTCTTGTTCTGTTCTTTATTTTCGTTCCTTCTATAATTGGCGAATTCCTCCACCAAAAGCAGTGAAAAGCAGCGAATTCCAGATCGTCACTGCAGTCTCACTTTTCCTTGACCAAGTCAAAATAGCCATCCCACGCACGTTATCCCCTTTCCAATTGAATTCGACTTTTTCAAACTCTTCTACCTCTGTACATCCTCAATTTTCGATTTTGGAGAATGGTTTGTGAGCTGTCTTCGAATTGGGATTGCGATTTTTGTTAAAATAATAATAATAATAAATTTGTTCTCTCTTATCCAACTCAAATTGCGATTTCTTCTATTCTTTTTCGTTTTGGGTCCTTCGCTTCAGCTATTGAGATAGCAGGATCATCCCTTTGCTTGCCGAAGACCAACGGAAGTTCTGAAGGTGTCGGATCTGATTCGGGTGTTGGAGGAGTTCGGGTAGGATCTGTTGATGACGTTCGGCGATTACGTGGGTCGGAATTTCGAATCAACTTTTGGACATTGGCGATTTTGGCGAAGGCAGTGATGATGAACGTGGAGTTGCAGAGGTTTTTGACTGGGAGTATGGGTTTTGACGAGGTGTTCTGTTTTGAGGGGTTATTTGATTTTGGTTGCGGGAGCTGATGGTTGGTCAATATTTGTTTTTCGAATTTGGGGAGGAGAATGTCCAGTTCAAAGCGTTTGATGATCCGAGGGCTTGGGTAGAGGTCGATGACTGGTTGATTGGTGTTGCAAAGTTTGGCTTGACTGGAGATGAAGTGCTTATTACTTGCAGCAATTTCGGATGGTGATGGAAGTGCAGTTTCTGGTCCGGATTGACTAGCGATGATGTGGAAGTATGCAGTTGGAATGGTTTTCAGGTATTTTGTGTTTGGTTTGCTTGTGATGTGTATGTTTGCGATGTTACTTTGGTGTGTTGGAGTGTTGAATGGCATGCAGCTTTGTTTCTTGTTTGCTGATGGTTATTTTGTGCAATTTCGTAATGTTTTGAAGAGCAGTTTGTGGAAGCTTGGTCAAGTGATTGTGAATGTATGGTTGGAGTGAAGTTGTATTGCAGGTAATGAAAATCTGTTATGGGTAGGAGCAGTAGGTGAATTGGTGATTGGTTATGTATGGTTTAGTTTGGTTAATTGAGATTCTGAATGGTGACAATAGAGGGAGCAGAGTGGGTGTTTTTGGTATTGAACAGGTGTGTGTTTGGTGACAGTTTGGTGTTGTGTTTGGCAGATGTTGAGGATTAGTTTCTGGTTGAGGGTACTGCGATGTGAGTAAGGGGAGCAGTCGCGGTTGTGATGGTAGTATGGAGTTATGTATGGCATTTTGCTGTGTATTGGTAATTGATGAAGATGGTATTGTATGTATTGATGTCTGTATCGGTAACCCTGTTTATTAGGAGGGCAATTGACGTTGATTGAAGGTGGTAGATGGTACTGCAGGTATGTTTGGAGGATGCAAACATATGCTGATCATCCCTATTGATTTGGTTTTGTTTTTTTGTTTGTATGTTTGGGGGATGCAAACATACAAAACCATCCCATTTTGGTTTAGTTTTGTTTTCGTTTGATATGTTTGGGGGATGCAAACATATAAACTCATCCGGGGACCAGTTTTGTCATTTGACCGTTCAGATCTTTTGCTTACCGATCAAATTGAAGATTGTTTTGGATTGTTGAGTTGATGTTGGGTATTTGGTATTTGGCAGTTTCTTCTCTACTTCTATTTGGCAGACTTCTATTTGGCAGTTTCTTCGCAACTTCTTTTGGCAGCTTCTATCTGGCAGATTCTTCTCTGCTTCTATCGGCAGCTTCTATTTGGCAGTTTCTTCTCTACTTCTTGTGGCAGTTTCTTCGTAGCTTTGTATTTGGCAAACTCACGATTCTCCGCATCGTGAGTTTGAGGGGGGATGTTAGAGTATATGCCAAGAGATATGCTAGGGAATATGCTACATAATAAAGAATATACTAGGAATATTCTAGAGAATAAATGTAGCCTATAAATATATGATTTAGCATTGTATTCAGTCAATCAATTATCTCTATTGTAATAGCAATAAAATAAATATATAAAAATGTAGTCCCTTTATTGTTTAATGTTTCATCTCTCTCTTCTCTCTGGATCTGAATTCTAACAAAATATATGACATAAGAGGCAGCGATAACCTAAGACTATGAGATGTAGATCTTTTAATAGAGACCTAGTTTCTTTGATCTCCCTGCATCCAAAGCCTCACCTTTGAGCCTTTTTTTATCTATTTAACATGTTGTGTGGTTTCTTTGGTTAATGGATCAGGCTATATGCGACGCACTAGGGCTGCGGTTGGGTTTTCTGTGGTCTTGGTGGTTGGTCTTGGGTAGGGGTTACTGGTGTATCCTTGGGTTGGGGAAGCGTTGCTTTGATGATTTTGATTTTGCCTATAGAGATTGTTGTTTTAATGGTGTTGCATCATTTTTTTTGTCAGTTTCTTTTGCTATGGGTTGTTAAGAGTTATAGTAATTGTCTCGCTGGCGTTTCTTGATGTTATATCCCTCATGGCATGCTCCCACCATCTGTTCATAACCCGACAAGTCTAGATCCATGGTGAAGCCTGTCTTCGGTTTGGACGTTGAGTTGAGTTTTAGGCGTTCTTTTGTGTTGCAGCCTTGTTGTTTATATGATGGTACTTTTTTTTTGTTCCACATATCTACCAGGTGATGTTGGTTAATTGTTAATCAGATTTGCTATGTTAATTTTTGCTCTTGTAGCACGTGTAA
Organism: Allium sativum; assembly: GCA_030737875.1. NCBI lineage: Eukaryota > Viridiplantae > Streptophyta > Magnoliopsida > Asparagales > Amaryllidaceae > Allium > Allium sativum. The sequence continues at coordinate 268,715,005 of CM060911.1, forward strand.
TGCTGTTTTTTACGCTTGTCCTCACCCTGCATAGTGATGTATATCGTTACTCCAAAGAGTTTCGTCTCCAGATTTTTGTTTTGGCTATTCAGGTGTATTATGTCTTCAGAGTCGCTTGATTTGTAGAGTTTCTAGTTGTATAATTTCATGCGGCGTGGTGCTTACATTGCCAAGTGTGGTGCGTAATACATATGCCCATGTGGTGTAGTTTTCATTAGTTGCCAAGGAACTTGCTTCACATCTGTTTTGCATTGTACAAGAGGTATGACCTCTGTAAAATCAGTTTGCTGATACAAAATAATAATATTTTATTTTGTTTACAAAAAAATAACAATTTGAATTGCCATCAAATCAATATCCATAAAGCTATACATCAAGAGCAATTCTATGCTCACTCGCGCAAAGTGAGCTACGCTCATCGGACCCCTGGGCAGAAATTAGGTGGCCTACTACTTTTTTTTATTTTTTTTAAATTCAGCATGGCCCCACTAATTATTTGTAGTGGGGCCCGCGAGAATTGCACATGCAAAGTATTTTTCATACATCAATGTCGTATATCATACATACTATGAATCTTTTTAAAATAACCGCCTCAACAAAGAAAAACAAGCTGCACTGCTTAGGCTTCATAGTGCTACCTGACTGAAGGCATAGGAATCCGTATTGTGCAGAATCATGATAGCTCCTTCTGTCTTATCTTCCACTACAAGAACAACAATATATAGTCATAACACAATGCCGACGGCCACCAACGTCTAATTCCAACTGCTGGCAACTGCTTGTCATTTATGTGGTATTATTGTTATTTTAATAAGTTAGCAGTTCGAAGTCGTTGAAAGCCATAACTATTATAGCCTTTGGTGACCTTTGGTAGCCGTTGGAAATTATCGGATATCTATTTTTCAAGACAAGAATTTCTCATTCCCTATTTCTCTCCCAAAATTCACCAAATCCCACTACTTCTCCTCCTCCCCACGTGTTGCTAGCCTCCATTGTCCTCCAAATCACCTTCAATACAATCAATCAGCAATCTCGGCCTCCCTACGCCCTCCAATCATCTACAAATCTGGTATTTTTTTAAAACCCTACTTACTTTTAATTTCCTAAATTATAGTTAGTTTGTTATTATAGTTGTTTCTTATAGCGGATTGATTGTTTATTATATCTTACCGAGTGCTAATTACAATTATTAGCATCAAAGTGTCCAAATTAGTATTTTTTTAGTATATATGTTGATAATTTAGTGTAAGTGAGCATCTGAACTAGCATTAGATTAGTTAGGATTGATTTGATTGATTTGGTATATGTTTAGTAAAATGTCTAAAACGATAACTAAAATATGATAACCATATTGAACTCTTAACTGTTTTTTAAAATCAAGTATAATATTGTATGATGCATGCTGTAAAGATTATAAATAATAAGTTTAGTACATAAAAAAATTATATAGTTAATTTAGTATATAAGTGAACACGAATTATATATTTTGCGAAGTAGTAAAAATCATATAATTTTCTATATATTTAATAAAATGGTAAAATATAAACAAATTAATGCATAATGTGCTTTATTTTTTAAATTTAATAAAATAGTAAAACGTAAACAAATACTAAGTCCCTTAAAGAATTTTTGGCCCCATCTTAATAGTGTTTGTATATGATCATTATATAAACAGACATCCATATTTATTTGATACAATATTTGTAGGATTTGTCCTTGTATAAGACAAGTTAACAACACTGTAAAATAATTATGTTTCGTAAATCGTATGATTTTCAATGGTTCATTAAATTTTGACATTACTTCCTTTTTGTTCCTTGTGTACTCAAATTTGTATACGATATAAGGAACATGGGGGAAGTGCTGCTGAAATTTTACGAAATCGTTTAAAATGATATGATTTACGAAATATAATTACTACTGTGTTTTTAACGGAAGTGGGATGACTGACCATCACAAAAGGCGCTAAAAATGTCAATATATAAAATGATTGATAATTTTTTAATATTTATCATTGGTTTTAAAGTAGGAAAAAAGGGTCAATTACTTTATTGATTGAAATTGGATGTATCAATGAACTCAATAAATGGAACAATTTCTGATGAGGTACATGCGTTTATCGAAATTACTCTAAGTAATAATGAAAACGACATAGAAATTCATTGTCCATGTTGTAGGTACAAATGGTTGAAGCATTTAATACCAAATATGGTTTTGGTTTATTTGTGCCAATACGATTTCGTGCCCATTTATCTGGCATTAGGATCATCATGGAGAAATTATAACACCTAATCAAGAATAATTAGAGGAGGTGGTTGGTAATGAAGTTAGTACGATGAATCTCATATAACATATAATTGAAGATGCAACACGATCAATGTTCCGTCTCTACACCAAAAAACACTTTTAACAGCGTTCAAAAAATGCAGTCATATGATACAATAGCGTTTTTATGGATGCTGTATAACGACATGCGGTCGTTGATATGAAATTTATGACTGCAGCAAAAAAACGCTGTTGAAACATATGTTGTACAGCGTTTATCAGTCGTTGTTTATTAGCTTTTAACAAAGTTTATATATCGTTGTTTTAAATTTCACACAGCATTGAAACGGTGCTGTAAAATAATTTAGGAGATAATATTATTGTTTTCGTCAACGTTTGTTTGTGCTGTTAATGATATATGACAATGATTGATATTTTTTTGTCTAAAATGCTTGTTTTCATGCAGGAACTTTCAACGGCCAACTATAAACGCTGTTAGTACTTTTATCACAGCGTTTATAATGAACTGTCAAAAGTATATACAATGGTTTTCATCAGCATTATTAAAACACTGTTACTATTTGTTCACAGCATCTTTTAAACGCAGTTGTTTGTTTGTGCTTTTCTCACCACACTTCCTTCATGTTGCTTTAATGTTACATTTGCACATGTATTACTAATCTAAACTGCATGTTATTACATTTAAACCAGATAATACACTTAACGTAAATAAATCAAACCAGAAACTCATATGAAATCATAACTATTAATCATTCCCATTAGTTACGTTGAACATAATCCATAAACAAAGTTTACATAGATTCGTAAACAAAGCTTACATAAATTTAATTCATAAACAAAGATGGTATTTATAACCAACTTCATACAATACTAGACAAGGCCACAATATCTATAAACAAGATTGCATCAAATACTAAACAAAATGGGCAATCAAAACCTTTTCATATGCCTACTACACCACGCCAAAATAAACTTGAATGCATCATCTTCAGCATTTTTTTGCATCGAAGCTAGTCTTCACATATAGTGCAAGGAATAAGTTCAGAAAAGTGTTATAATCAAGAGTACAACGATTTAGATCCACAGAGCGTGTCACTTCTTTAATTTTGGCATTATATTTTGATACCGAGATTGATAAACTACAATGCTGCAAATACTAATATTCGGTACTACAAATTTAAGGGATGTGACAAAATGACAATATTGCACTGTAAATTTAAAGGGTTATGTCCAAAACTAATGAACTAAACCAATTTCCCATTCAATTAATAACTAAAAACCCAAACAGTGCAAATTACGTAGGATATTCATCAATGGTTGCTCTGGACATGATCACAACAGATTGCACAAGTATTTGACTATGCTAATTCATTAAAAAAAAGGGAGGAAAAAAAGACATGTATTCATAGTTGATCAGAATGTCCACATGGTTAGCTTTACACCGATAACAACTTGCAAAAGAAATTGTCATTCGATTCCTAATCTAAATTAAGAAAATGCCCACATGGTTACTTAGTGCCTTATATTGGAATAAAGCTGGCAACAAATAGTCATTTAAGAGTTCAAATCTAAGGTGGACCCAATATACATTTTCCATAAGTCTGCATATGGACGTGTATCTCAGGGTCAACCAATTGGAGATGCCGCACATCTATATCATATAGAGAAATGCTAAGCACACTCTCATTGGGAAACATTAACGTTCTTGCATTCCAACTCATAATAATGACCACGTCATTTATAATTAATCCATATATTGGACTAGACCCAATAATTCAAAACTGTCAAAAATGTATTCTTGCATCCATATAATATCAGCAGGGCAATTATTACGCTTGCTAAGTGTACTTATTAATATTTGGTTACTTACCATGAACTTACATAGTGTATTTATTATACCAGCATTTTAGCAGCTTTATTCAAACACCCTTTATGTGTATGCTGCGAACACATCCCTCGGCTTCACACCACAATACAAAATTTTTACATAACAAGGAAATGATTCGAAGAATACATATGCAAGAACACACGTCCATGAAGCCTACGTAACACAGTTTCTAGCTACCAGTTCAAACCCACGTCCATGAAGCAAAATAAATTCACATCGCTTCAACTCAATATGTTCCATGCAAGCACATTAACCTATATAAATGGATTATTTTGTTTGTATTTGACTACGCTAAGTCAATGGTTCTTTCGTACTTGTTCTGTTCAGAATGTCAATCATGTCATGTTTGGATGTTCATATCACATGATATAACCAATATCGTCAAATTAAAAAAATTTATGCCAATAACCAATAATATCACACAGCTTAGCCATGAATTGTTTGTATAGCTACACATTCTCAAATTTTATATCTTGAAGTATGGATAATATCCCTGTTAAAAAGGAAAATGGGTTACTTATATCAAAGAAGGAAAAGAAAATAAAATCGTGGTACTGCTTTTGTAGTATAAATTGAACTCTTGGGTTTGAAATCTATAGATATCAGTTATAATTTTCTGCAAAATCAAATGGAATTAACTGCACTTGCAAAACCATTATCAGGAAAAATGCAAACATATATAGTGATAAGATAATAGTTTAGGGTTTAATTTAAATAATTCTCAAGACGTTAGTTATAATATTCGGCAAATTCAAATGGAACTTATGTTATCTTTGTTTCTAGCTAGTTGGCGAAAGCAACCAACAGTAATTTCAAAGCCATTTATGTACCACATGTGTGTGAACTAGCATTAAACACACATCATCATATTTGCAGAGAAAGCGCCACAATATCAGCCACAAATTTTTTACGTAGTGACATTAATTAATCGATGTCGTTTTGTAACTAGTCAATTTGATTATGGCAGATCGTCCGTAGTAAATCACAACAAAGCAAACAACAGCTCTTCATATGTTCGCATAAAGCCATATATGGAGTAATTTACCATGCTAGCATATGGCGGAATCCATAATATGATTTAACATAAAACGATTCTAACATCTTTTCAATCTGAAGGAAATTCATAACCGCAAACCTTCATACCAAGTAACAATATAATTGATGCAAATGTATCAAACTTTTAAATCAAAGTTGAAAGCTCGAAAATACTATCTGTAAATTGTGCTTGATACATAACTTTATATTAAATCTCATAACCTTAATCGGTGGCACTGTAATTAGTCCATGATACCATAATTTAACAGAAGCCATGTTGAGAAATCGATTTCTGAATTTAATGCACTTATTTTTGAATTGGCATTAGGCCAAAATACAAACTGTCAGGTTGACAGAATTATGCACTTATTTAAAACTTCATTAAAATAAATGAATGTTTATCCCGTTGTAGAAATAATGTGCATATTCAGCTAGAAATAACCTGTATTCATATGGCAAGTCACAAACATAATTAACAATAGGACGCTAACCTTGACCAAATGAAAATGAAAGGTGTTTGACAATTGCATGTACAATGCATTATACGTTTGTTTTAGAAATATTTACTAGCATCATGCAGAGCACCGCATAAACGTCACTTTAGCCTAGCAGGATTGGAAACTTTCCGAAACTATAACCAAAGATTTCTTCTATTTTTAGTGTGGAACATTAAAACCACCCTCAGATGACGTATAAGTCAAAATAGTGACATCCACCATTTGTCAATTATATAGCGATCAATAACGTATTATTTTGTTGATGGTAAAGAATGACATGCAAACTCACTAAACGCATTCGCTATGCAAACTCACAACAGATCACAACAGATGTTCACCATTAGTAATTAGCAGCTACTATTAAAATCAATGCTTAAACAAGACGTTATGAAACTTATTTAAAAGTAGAGTCCACTCTCACATGAGCAGCAGGCCATGCTATATACTGTTGAACCAAGAGCATCTGATAAGCATTCCATGAATGATGTAGGCCTCCATAGAGATGCATTCGAGACTTTTACAATATCCACCCAAACTCTTATTGCATTTGGTCCCAATGGAATAGAATGAACCATATCATTAGGATCCGTTGAGGACACAGTGCCTTCAACTACTATTTTTCCTGTGTTGTCCACATCGAACAGCTTGCATCTGGTATTCACCGTGACATTTGCACTTTATCATATAACAAAAAAAAATGCTAATATATTAATGAAAATTCTTAAAGAGAGATATTAGCAATATATACATATTACCGTGATAGATGTAGGATCAGTATGTATTTGCACTCTATCAGGTATTTTAGTGTTTTCAAAAATCAACTTTGATTCTGGCCATGCTATTTTTTTACCGACGGCTTCTCCAATACATGTCATGCCTACTATAGGCCTCCATAGAAAGGCGTCTTCTTTTTTGGGGTTGTCCACCCAAACTATGGCGGCTTCTTTTCCAGGAGGAATACCATTGATAATCTGATTTGAATCACTCGAAAACACTCGTCCTTCGGCAACAAATTCTTTGCTTCCACCCCAATCGTACAACTTACATTTGTTATATGTGCTATCGGTTGTGCTCTATAAAAATTAAATAAAAATTTCATCAAAAATAAATATGGAAATATGCTACAAGTATTCACATTTGAATGTGAAAATAGTGAAAAATGACTTAATAGTGAAAAATAAAACTTAAGGCTAACGTGTAAATAGTCAACAGAGAAATTTTGTAACTTTATGATGTTGGCATGTGTAAACATTTTACATACAAGCACGTGTAAACTCGTCTTCTGTTTGGTGAAAATATACAAGAATTCTGACCTCATATAAATGCCACGAGATCAGCTCAAAGTCAAACACCAATCAACATTTGATCAAACATGTTGTTGTGTGCTACATTAGGCATATGTCTGGATTGTATAGGCCATGATACCAAAGTATTCTTTGTGGTCCAAATTCTACGATATGGCGCACGATCCAGTAATATTACTCAGATTAAATGGAGGAGTTGGGGGATCGTTTTACTAACAACGCGGCATCACAATGCAAGCATTGTTCAAAAGGCTAACATTTATGGTTCGACTATTAAATGATATCAATGTACAGATCAGTGAAAGCTAGAATTCATTCAGTAGTTTTAATTGCAGGCTTCCCCGCGTCTCACCCCAGTTTCATATTAAAACATATCAAAATCAGTCAAAGGAAAACATGGGTTGTTGGGCCATTTAGTGAGAAAAGTAATTAAATATATATTATTTGTAGAAAAATAATTCATGCGTGAAGCGCGTGCCTTAACGCTCATCATAGATAAATTAGTTGATCATTCACATGGTTTAGCTCTCCACTGAAGCGCTCGAACATCCCTGAGAAAAGCTCTGCTCTAAGACTGGAGCGCGATCCAAATTTATTGTGCATCGATCTAAAAAGGAAATTTCCAATTGGAAGAAAAAGTGTAGATCGCTAACAAAAGAAAGAGATAAAAAGAGCAGTTCTCCAAAAAGCAAGGTAACTTCGAAAACTCTGCCATTACTCTATCAAATTTATATCTACTTTCGTACTTAAATCTCAACCTTGTAAAAGATACATACGTAGGAAATGAGAAAAATAAGCTCAATGGTCATAGACCCCCATTTTAAGAGATAAGAATTCCATGACCGTAAAAAAAAAAAAAAAAAAAAAAAAAAAGACGGAGAGAATGTATTTACTGGCATATCCCTCTGTTAGAGTGAATGAAGTAATTAGGAACACCATCAGCTAAAAGAGAAAAGGAGTGGTGATGCATTCATATATAAGATTGACGGAAGATGTAGGAAAATCCCGTAAGTATTAGCATGTGATATGTAAAATCCCTATTTATCGTTGGGGTAAATGTCAACGGACTCTCTGTTATCAGAGAGGGCAAGAAAATTTTATTTGTTACATTTAATTTTTACTATTTTTCGTAAATAACATTTGCACACAGTTAGCCTATAATCAATATAGTTTGTGGCTTATCCTTATTGAGAATAAGATTTAGAAAAGTATGATTATACCATTTTGGCTTCCTTAAAAACTAACAAGACAATATACGTTGCACCTTAAAAATAGCACCTTAAGAATATAAACTGAAAAACTAACTAGACAAATAGTATAATGTAAAAATTAATATAACTACATAGTTATAATTAAACATCATATCGCATTTTATTTCTCGGGCTTCTCTCTTGTGCGGAAAACGACTCTATTTGCTGGCCATATTACCATCTCATCCTTGGCGTGTCCTATGTACACCAAACTAGGTAAAGGCCTCCACAAAAAAGCGTCGAATTTTCTAGGATGGACAATCAAAATTTTCATGGCGTTTGGACCTAAAGGTACTCCATTGAAAATATCTTTCGGATCACTCGACACAATTTTCCCTTCGGCGACAACCTCATCATCATTTCCAAGCCAATGCAATAAACTACAATTTTCACATGTTTGATTATGTGTACTCTGCAATTAATAAAAACTAAGTTATATAAAGGTATTAGAATTTGTATAATGTTGCAACCTTAATATGGTATATTTTTACCATTTGAGATATGTTTTTTTCTCCACAACTTTCTTTATCCTGTCAAATCAATAATATTGGAAAAACATTAGAAATTTGGACTACATATAGAGGCAAGATGAAAACTTTATTACGAGCTTTACTGTGTAAAAATACTATACTAATGGAATATTCAGTTGCAAATACCATAAGATGAAAAAGCTTCGTACATTATTCTTGCTGCCAAGTTAATGCCAAATTTGCATTAATGTAATTGAAGCTCCAAAAGTAAGAATGGATTATTTGTAATTTGTTAAATACAATTTTAAATTGTACCTAACGTTTCACAAACAAGTGAACCATCTGCTCTAGCTCTGAAATTCTACGATGACATTGAGCTATTTGCTTATTTTTTATTTGTGACAAAATTGCCTTGGTCGTTGTCATACCTCTACCCATTCCTCGAAGTCATCCTGGTCTATCTTCTCCCAACACTAGTGAGAGAGCCTCTTCTTTGATTTTACATGTCAAGCTAGACTCTGATTCATTCTCAACATCTTTTATTTTCGCCTACGAAAGTGAACACAAATTATATTTCATAGATGAGTTCTAAATTAGATCATTTTCAGCAAATTACACTTACAATAGCATCAGCGACATGCGTGTTCATCGGTTCGCCATTTTTTTGGGTATGTGTTTTAATCCAAACATCAACTCTAGAAACGGAAGAGGGACCAATACTTTCCTCTTTCTGAATTAAAAGAAATATAATATGTTCATAACATATAATATGTCTATATTAAGTGAATCATTCAATGACATAAACAAATCATATGCACCAATATTGTGCTTACAAATATAGACTTGCATTTAATAGGTATATGGAGCATATCTAATGATTCTCCTTTTTAGGCTATATATTTTATTTATTGTTGGAAGTCAATTGAACAAGGAACATAGCACATAATAGGGGCATGATTTCCACCAATTTGATGTATGTTTCATTCTATCAAGAGCAAGTCCATAGATTTTTTCTCAAAAAGTTTTCCATTCCTCAAACTAAATTAAGTGAATGGAAATCGAACTGCAAAGTCCTTATTGTTGTTAAATGCAAAAACATATGTAGAATTTTTTTGTGAAAATGTGTCAAATAGATAGTTCAGGTTGGATGATACTCAATTTTTAACTTCCTGTATGCATTATTTTTGTGAGCTAGTGATATTTTACAGTGTAAGATGGAACAATTTCTACAAGCAATTGACAAAAGGGTCGTTCTACCAAATGAAAGTACCGAAGCTGTTTAATTAACCTCAAATATTAGATTATATGTCTAAATCAAAATAGGGTTGTTAAGTTAGTTTAAAGTAGGGTAAGAGTCTCTCTTCAAGACACTATCAAGTATTATAATCCTCAATGCACGCAAAAAAACAAATTAAGCAAACATCGGATGCAAGAAGAAGAAGAATGCGACAAGAAATATGCATACTAACCATGGTGCCTTCTAGTTTGGATGGATTCAATTAACAATGTGGGCTGCAGAAAGTGAACACGTGTTGAATTACATGTGGCCTTAGAATGACTAAAATGGACGTTATTACGGCCCCAGATACCGCAAGGCCCATGAACGTGGAAAGAAGGAAATCCAGTGGTCTTAACGTGCTATTAATGATCTTAAAATGATTTAATTCCATTTAAAAAATTGGTTAGTTAATTCATTAAACCAAACTAATAACCATAGCTAATATATCAACCATTTTTCTCACCAAGTCCTTAGCTGCTCGAGTCATTCCTCGACGGCTACATGCATGCGGCATTTGCTTTTCCTTCATGATTTAAATTTTTCACTTCGTAACTAGATTAATGGAATATCACATTGGTTAGTTAATTTGCATTTTACGCATGCTTATATTTCGTATATGAGATGACAAAATTTATATTACAATTAACTTAAACTCTTTACTTGTTTTCGACTCAATAAACTGCTTCCATTCCTTCATACTTCTAATATTTTCTGGTTTTAGTCGAAGTTGTTCCTCCTTGTTTTTTTGCTTGTAATAACTTTCTAACGAATTTGCTTTTCGAACACCTCCAAATACATCTCATTTGCTGAAAAATGGGAGTCTTTTTCCATTCCTCATCAAGTTGAAATCTAGCCTGTAACATTTAGTAGAATGTTAACCATAATAAATAAATTATAAAAACAAAGAAATTATAATAGGCCGAAAAACTGGTAAGCCTGTAGACTGGTAATTTTTAATTTTGCCATCTTTTTATATCTATTAACATTTTCATTACTGCATACAAACTTCTAGAGGGGAACTCACAATGGTGCAATAGTGCTTGTTAATAGTCTGATCAAAACAGCTTGGTACACAAAGAATCTTACTACACTACAGTTAACTGCAGGATAAACAAATGCAGCTGGAGCTTTTAATATTAAAAGTTCTGTTTAAAATGCAAAAAGTGTCAGTGGAAATGTGAATTAACTATCACTGTTTCAGCAGCTTTATGGAAAAATGTTATGCAATGCTTAATGTTAGTCATATGGAAATAACAATGTCTGCTTATACCTCGGATATTCAAGGACTATATAATTTTGCATCACAAAGAATATAATAAAAAGAGAAACATGAAAAACAGAAACATTATACCGGATATGCGAAATATTAGATTATTACATAAAAAATAACCTGTGATTCAAGTAAAATTTGGCCAGCACTTTAAATATTAGATCATTACATGATCAAGGGGAGATGAGGGTCCTGATTACAGGAAGGTACTGATAAAAAGCAGAATGAGCATTTGCAAAGTAATCAACATTATATCAAGAATTGAAGCTTGATAATCATATAGAATAACGCATTACTGGAAGAAGCATGCTTTTCAAACTAAGGTGCACAAGCATGAGTGTCAGGTTGAAATGCAATGACTGGGGTACGATACACATTCAATGCACGATTAACATAGAAGCATTAGATTCACAGGTTGAGCTGCTATAGCTTGGCCAGGATCACTGATGGGATTTTGGATTATTTTGTGCATAGTGAGCATGTACGAGGGCATCAACATGTGTGAGTGTCAAATTAGCAACAGAGGAAACAACATGATGATGTAATGCATGAGTGAGATGTGGTATTGAAAAGAAAAGCTTTAACTGCCAAATGTGGTTAGTTTCAAATAAATTGATTCCCTGATTTGATTTCATTTCTGTTTCACAAATACAGGCACACTATAATGGTTATAGATCTAAAATGGCAGAATTTACTGAAAGATGTAAATTAATTTTGAATTTACAACTCTACAGACATCAGATTATGAGCGAGATGCTCTGTCACAGGTAGACATAAATTGACAAAAACAAGATATAAGTCGAATTTACTGCAGCTTAACGAAACAAGACATAAGTTCTGTCTACATGTAGGCCGTGTTTTTTTTGCTAACCTGACCTACAAATATCATTGGTGTGGTCTATGAAAATAGAATATATTATACAAACTTCAAACAGTAAACTCATAACAAGTGCAAATAATTTTCAATACCGTTTTCAGTATTGTTAATCTGTTTTCAGTACTGTTTTCAATTCTGTTTCCAATACTGTTAATTTTGCTTTCAAATTTTTTTTTTTTTTTTCAATATTTTATTCAATTCTGCCGAAGCCTACCACAAACGGGTAAAAGACCACATATGCACACGGAAACCAAAAAAGAACGAAGAGTCAGGTATTTGAAATTTAGACATTGTTACAAACTTAATAGAAAACAGTACTGAAAACAGAAAATACTTAACAGTATTGAAACAGATAAGTTGATTGATGAGAAAGATGAAAAGAAGGAGAATGAGAGTGTGAACGAGAAGGAGCAAGAGAAGAAGAAAGAAGAGACTGTGCTAGAGCCTATGGAAGAAGAGATGATGGATGAGACAGAGGAAGAGAAGTTGGATGAAGAAAAACTTTTAGAGAATAAAGAAGAAGAAGATACAATTGCTGAAGAAAAGCAAAGAGAATACCGCTGACCATGTTGATGTGGCATTAGCGGAGAACAAAAGAGAAGAAAAGGCAAAGGCTATCAATAGGGAAGCAAACCAAGAAGAAGACTTTAAAGATGGACAAAAAAGAGCTAAAATCGTGATTAAAGAAATTAAAAGTAAGAAGTCACTAGTAATCGAAGAAGAAATCAAAGAGAAAGTCAAAGATGAACAAGTTGAAGAGCATACCAAAACAAATGAAGTGAAGAAAGAGAGCGCCAAAGAATTAAATATGAAAGTAAATAAAGTAGATGAAGATGATGCCAATGACAAAAAGTGTGAATGGAAAGGTAACGAAAATGAAGAACAGAAGAAACAAGGAGAAACTGAAGAGCTAGGGGAAAATTTGAAGCATAAGGAAAATTTTGAAGAAATTTGGAAAACAAATAAAGAAACTGAATTGATCAAATACTGTAAAAGTGATTTTTTTTAAAGAATTTAAAGATGCCATATATGACTCATTCAAAATTAATGACACGGGAACAAAATGGAAGTTAGAGCATATAATTTTTGGAATACCACATAACAATGAAAGAAAGCAAGATGAACGGAGCACTACAATAAAGATTTGTGAAGTCACATCAGAGACCGTGATAATGACGAAGAAAAAGAAAAGGAAAAGGAAAGTTTTGACAATTTCTTTGTGCCATCCAAAACACGTGAGATACAAAGAAATCTGCTTGGAGTAATAAAACCAATTTTACGCGGATGTTGAAAAGTAAACATGGTTTTAAATGGAAACAAATAAATTTGGTTTTATAAGTAAATGCCAATTATGTAATAAATTCTATCTTTGTTTTAGGAAAGGCCAAAATCAAATAAATGATAATAAATTTTGGTCTATCAAAATATGCAATAGAATTATCTAGAGAGAGAAGAGTGTAGAACACTGTCATGTTATATATAGATACTCTCTCATATGTTGTACCAATCAATAATCAAGCAAGAAAAAGAATCAAGCAACAAAAATATTTTTTCTCCTCCCTTAAAAAATATTCTACTTTCTTCTAATTTGTTTCTCTTCCTCCATATAAATTTTTAACAAAGTGGTATCAGAGCTATAAAGTTTCCAACAGTACGTTTGTTTTGCAAAACAAAGTTTACTCACTTTTGCAAAGCTTATTTTACGCAATTCTGCAAATTTGATTTTAACTCCATGTATTCAAAAGTAAGTTTCATTCAGTCTAGCATTTGCTTTTCCAACTGATATTACCAGGTCTTTCAAAACCAATATTACTTTATTTACCTAAACTAAAACCGCCCAGTTTAGCAAACCATACTTTTACCCAGTTTATGGATATCTTACATGCTTGGTGTTCCAAATTGAGATTACTTAAATTCACAAAACTGAGATTCATAATTTTTTCCAACATGAAATTTATTATGTTTTGGATATGAGATCTACTTTGTTTTTGGAATTAAGATTATTCGGTTTTGGAGAACCCAATACCCAGTTTTTTAAATGCAAACAAGTCTTAAAGATTGAGAACAACGTGATTCGACAAACACAAATCAATCTCGTAGTCCGGTATAATTTCTTTAATTAGTCTTTGGAAGGGCACTTCAAATTAGGAGCTCAGTGTAGTTTTTATACATTTGAATTTCACCAAAAGCAACTGTTCCAGGGGCCAGTAAAGGTTAGGCTTCTTCACTCCACCAGTAGTTGGCATTGACTTGCGAGTAGTCTTACTAGCTACAAGATTCATGGGAACCTTCAATCCGATTGACTTACGAGCAATTTTTTTGGTATAAGTCTCAATACATGTAAAGTTGCATACCGACGCAGCTTCTTTTGGGTCTTTTTCTTTTTTAACCTTATAGATTACTTTGTTTCCGGGCTTTGATACTTTTCCCCCATCTGTTTTTGGCATAAAACTGGGTACTTCATGATTGATTACTGAGAAAATAATTTGTGTTAATCATATAAAATATCTATATACAATCTTATTAGCTTAAAATTTTCATTTTGTAGCATTTAGAAGTCTAGAAAGATTATGAAATTGTATGTGCTAAACTGTAAGCCAAATACATATTAAATGAAGTTATATGCCGACTGCATTTCCTTAAGTTGGATTGATATTATTTGCTTAAGACTTCATTGTAAATTTCACATATCAAATGAAGTTATATGCCAACTGCATTTCCTTAAGTTGGATTGATATTATTTGCTGCGTTTGACAGTGCTACATGAAAAAAGATATAAAGTCAACTCCATTAAGCATGATATTGTTCTCTTGCACTATAGTTGAAGCAATTTTATAATGGTGGAATGATATTGAGAATGCTGCAAATTTCTAGAGAATTCCAAAGTATTGAAGATAATACAAATTTCTAGAATTCTCAAGAGATTAATAAATTGCTTTGTATTATTGAATAAATATTTCTTGCTTTATCTAGAGTATTGTATCTAGAATATTCTTATGTATTATTATTAAATAAATTACTTGATGAATGTGGAATGTTCTCTCTAGAGAATTCTACATAATTGTAATGAGATGCCTATAAATATGAGCATGAGCACATTGTAAGGTTGTAGCAAAAACTATAAGCAATAAAATTGTTGTATTACAAAAACCATTGAGTAATTTCTCTATCAAACTTTCTTTCAACTATTCAACTATTTCAATCATTTATCCACAACAACTATTCAACTATTTCCTCTACTACAACTACTAACAAGTGGTATCAGAGCTTCGTTCGTTCGCATATTGGGCGAAAAAACATTGCAACAATTATAAGCTATGGCAAACATTGCTCAATCTCCATCACCTTCTGTCCCTATTTTTGCCGGTGAAAATTATGATTTTTGGAGCATAAAAATGAAGACATTTCTTAACTCTCAAGATCTATGGGATATTGTAGATGAAGGGTTCACTATTCCTGAAGATACTTCAACTCTTAGCCAAGCTCAGAAAAAGGAGATAAAGGAAAATAAACTAAAAAATTCAAAAGCGTTAAGTTTTCTACAACAAGCGGTGACCGACGCTATCTTTCCTAGAATAATGGGAGCTTCAAACGCCAAAGAAGCATGGACCACATTACAGGAGGAGTTTCAAGGAAGTGCAAAGGTACGCGCCATTAAACTTCAAACATTAAGGCGTGAATTTGAATTAATAAAAATGAAGGAGTCGGATACCGTAAAGGATTATTACTCCAAAATAAAAGAAATAGTTAGTCAAATAAGAGCTTATGGGGATAATATTCTTGACAAGAGGATTGTTGAGAAAATTTTAATTTCAATTCCTCGTAAGTATGACACAATCGTGACTACGATCGAGCAAACTAAAGATTTGTCTACCTTATCGGTGACTGAATTAATGGGCTCCCTTGAAGCATTTGAACAAAGAATGAGCAGGCATGATGAAGACTCGATTGAAAATGCTTTTCAGTCGAAACTCAAGCTATCATCCCAAAATAAAGCATATGGAGAAAATAAGAATGATGGAGAAGATTCTAGAAACAAAGGAAATTCTAGAAATTTCTCAAAGAATAAACAAGGCAAATATCCTCTATGTGGAATTTGTAAGATGACAAATCACTTGGAGAAGTTCTGTCGGAATCGTGGAAAGCCGCAATGTCGACACTGTAAGAAATTTGGACATTTGGAGAAGAATTGTTTCAGCCTAAATAAGCATCAAGCAAATTTCATTGAAGAGCATGACAGAGAACAACATCAATATGATCGAGATCAACATCTTTTTTATGCTACCCAAGATTCTAGTGAAGAAAATGGAGGAAACTGGTACTTGGATAGCGGTTGCAGCAATCACATGGCTAAAGATGGGAGCATCTTCAAGGATATTGATGATACTGTCAAAGTAAAAGTACGATTGGGGAATGACACCGTCGTGGAATCAAAAGGCAGAGGCACTGTTATGGTGGAAACAAAGAAAGGTACAAAATTTATCAAAGATGTTTTACTTGTTCCAAATTTAAAAGAAAATTTGTTGAGCATTGGTCAGATGATGGAGAAAGGCTACGCTCTTCACTTCGAAGGAGACATTTGCAAAATATATGATAACAACAATAAAAGACTAGAGATAGCTCAAGTAAAAACGGAGAAGAGAAATAGAAGTTTTCAAATAAGTTTTAAATATGCTACTAATATAGCCATGAAAGCACAAGTTGATGATTCATGGTTATAGCATCGAAGATTTGGCCACATCAACATTCAAGCCTTGAAATTGTTGTATCAAAAGAATATGATGAGATTTTCCATGCATAAAAGAAAATAATGAAGCCTGTGAAGGATGTCTTCTCGGAAAGCAACACAGATCATCATTTCCATCACGAAGCACTTGGAGAGCAAAAGACTTGTTGGAGTTAATTCACACCGACGTTTGTGGACCAATGAGAACACCTTCACTTCATAACAACAGGTATTTCATTCTCTTTATTGATGATTTTTCTAGAATGACATGGGTCTACTTCATTAAAGAAAAATCAGAAGTCTTTGGAATATTCAAGAAGTTTAAAGCTCTTGTCGAAAATCAAAGTGGAAAACGTATAAGGAAGCTGCGAAGTGATCGTGGTAAAGAGTACAACTCCCATGAGTTTGATAAATTTTGTGATGATGAAGGCGTTGAGAGGCAACTTACAGTTGCATATACTCCACAACAAAATGGAGTGTCTGAAAGAAAAAATTGCACAGTCATGGAGATGGCAAGATCAATGCTGAAGGAGAAGGGCTTACCCAACACTTTTTGGGCAGAAGCAGTTTATACTGCTGTCTATATACTCAACCGATGTCCAACTAGAGCAGTTGAAGACAAGACTCCTATAGAGGCATGGAGTGGACGAAAGCCAACAGCCAATCATCTAAGAATTTTTGGATCGATTTGCTACATACATGTTCCAGACCAAAAGAGACACAAACTAGAAGAGAAGACCATACGAGGAATCTTTTTGGGGTATAGCACACAATCAAAAGGATATAGAGTTTATAACTTGCAAACAAAGAAACTGACGATTAGTCGAGATGTCGAAGTTGATGAGAATGCTTCTTGGAATTGGGATGAACAAAAAGTTGAAAAAAGAAACATTTCTATTCCAGTACATCAATCTCATGAAGATGTAGAAGTGGAAGAAATGGAAGAACCAACAGAAGAACCAGGTACGCCCCTTTCACCTTCTCAACAACAAATTTCTTCACCAGAGTCTACTCCAAGAAGAGTTAGATCTTTGGTAGATATATATGAAACTTGCAACATGGCTATATTTGAACCCGAAAGCTATGAAGTAGCATCTAAACAAGAAGTATGGATCAAAGCAATGGAAGAAGAGATAAAAATGATTGAAAAAAATAATACCTGAGAGCTTGTAGATTGTCCTAAAGATAAAGAAATCGTTGGAGTGAAATGGATTTATAAGACAAAGCTAAATCCAGATGGCTCAATACAAAAACACAAGGCTAGGCTCGTAGCAAAGGGCTACTCGCAACAATATGGAGTCGACTATAATGAGACATTTGCTCCAGTTGCACGTCTGGACACAATTAGAGCTTTAGTTGCTCTTGCAGCTCAGAAAGGATGGAATGTTTTTCAACTAGATGTCAAATCAGCCTACTTAAATGGAGTACTAGAAGAAGAGATCTATGTGGAGCAACCACAAGGCTTCATAAGCAAGGGCAATGAAGACAAAGTGCTAAGACTAAGAAAAGCTTTATATGGCTTGAAGCAAGCACCTCGAGCATGGTACAATAGAATCGACCAATACTTCATTAATCAAGGATTTAGGAGGAGCAAGAGTGAGCCTACATTATACATCAAGACACAAGGTCAGTATGATACTCTCATTGTCTCTCTATATGTAGATGATCTTATCTACATGGGAAATAATATGAAGATGATAACTGCATTTAAAGAAGACATGATGAAAACATTCGAGATGACCGATCTTGGCTTAATGAATTACTTCCTTGGCATCGAAGTGAAACAACATAAGAAAGGTATATTTATCTCTCAAAAGAAATATACCGATAAACTATTAAAGAAATTTAGAATGAATGATTGCAAACCAGTAGCTACTCCACTCGTAACAAATGAGAAGTTGCAAAAGGATGACGGTGCCCCAGAAGCTGATGCATCTCGCTATAGAAGTTTGATTGGAAGTCTTTTATATCTTACTGCTACGCGACCGGATATCATGTACGCTACAAGTCTTCTATCAAGATTCATGCAAAGTCCAAGTCAAATTCATCTTGGAGTTGCTAAAAGAGTTTTAAGATATTTGCAAGGAACAAAGGAGTATGGAATATGGTACAAGACCATAACCAACTCAAAGTTGATTGGCTACACTGATAGTGATTGGGCAGGTTCAGTAGATGACATGAAAAACACATCGGGCTATGCCTTTTCACTTGGATCAGGAATACTCTCATGGGCATCAAAGAAGCAAGCAACAGTTGCACAATCAACAGCTGAAGCAGAATATGTGGCAGCAGCGGAAGCAACAAGTCAAGCTATATGGCTTCGGAGGATATTTGAAGAAATAGGTGAGCATCAAGATCAACCTACTACAATCTACTGTGACAGCAAATCAGCAATAGCAATCACAAAGAATCCGGTTCATCATAATCGAACTAAGCATATAACTATCAAGTATCACTTCATCAGAGATGCAGAAGCGGCAAAAGAAATTCAGCTCAAGTACTGCAGAACAGAAGATCAAGTTGCAGACATCTTCACAAAGGCACTGCCAAGAACAAGATTTGAGCAACTACGAACTATGCTTGGAGTATCCGAAATTTGCATCAAGGAGGAGTATTGAGAATGCTGCAAATTTCTAGAGAATTCCAAAGTATTGAAGATAATACAAATTTCTAGAATTCTCAAGAGATTAATAGATTGCTTTGTATTATTGAATAAGTATTTCTTGCTTTATCTAGAGTATTGTATCTAGAATATTCTTATGTATTATTATTAAATAAATTACTTGATGAATGTGGAATGTTCTCTCTAGAGAATTCTACATAATTGTAATGAGATGCCTATAAATATGAGAATGGACACATTGTAAGGTTGTAGCAAAAACTATAAACAATAAAATTGTTGTATTACAAAAACCATTGAGTAATTTCTCCATCAAACTTTCTTTCAACTATTTCAATCATTTATCCACAACAACTATTCAACTATTTCCTCTACTACAACTACTAACAAATGAGTTCATTAGGGTTTGGATGTTTCAGATTCACATAGACATTGTGCAAGTTCTTATGCATTTGAGCAGATATTATCACAGTTATTAAAAAAGAGATACCCAACCATTCTCATATGCATTCCTGTCACTCTATTACCATTTTTCATGGTAGACTAACTGTACTGTAGACATCTACAGGCATTGACGCTTTAGCTAACAAAGAACTAGAAAAGATTCTGTAACAAATTTATGTGATACAGCTACATAAATTTTTATATATTTTCATCATTAAATGACTATACTTGAATGAATACCACTGTCGTCTGTTTGGAAAGCATAGTATTTAACAAAAAAATTAACAATATCTCACCAATGATTCACTTTCCTTATCGCACTGTGCTCTTCAGTTGCTACCACACTGTTATTATTCATGATGAACTAAGAAGATCATAAAAAAATTCAAGTACAGTGTGAGCCCAAAAGTAATATCACTTGCGGCTACCATAAGCAATAAGCGTTAGGTCTAACACACACGCAGACTGCTAAATGTTTACAAAATATCCATCCAGCAAAAGCAAAAAGCTGCACCATTGAAAATCAACACATTAAAATAAACACCAGCAAGTAAACAAGTCCTAACCCCAACACAAACAACCTACCATTCCTAATTCGGCTACGATCTCAAATGCTTTTGCTACATACGGTCGTATGAATAAACTATTCCAACACAGTTTAGCAACCCTATCCCTACTTAATATGTTAAACATATTATCTAATATAGCGATGTCCATGTTCATAGCACGGGTCACTCACTAGTTATAACATGCATCTGCGTCACTCACTCCCCCTGTTCACGAGCCACCATTTACTTTTCACTTCCTATATACATATTTTCGAACCTGCTACTAACTCTCAGGCTACTGACATTTCCATTCTTTTCATGTGTGAAATCCATCCTCCCCGGCAGCTGTTCATTTCTCCGACCAACCCCATCTCCGCGCCACCGGTGCTCGACCCCACTCCGATCACCCAGGCAAGTCACGCTGACCTCCGACGACTGCCTGCTGGCGAACTATTCCGCCTCTGTCTTTGCTTCTCTCTCCTGTGCTCGCATTAAAGATACCGAAGGCATGCAACGTCTTCTCTCAGGTTATATATTAATTTATTATTGAGGTGTTCGGTTTTTAGAAGCATTGAAGCTTGCGTGGGTTTAAAATAAAATTGGCAGAGGAGTTCTTCTTAATTTTGTTAATGGAGCTTGCGGAACGAAGGTATTTATAGAAGGAATGGACGGATAGAAACACGGTCATGTCTGATGCGAGGTAGGTGCGTGGGTAAAACATGGTAGCTGCGCCCATTTCAATTCAGCGGGAAAAAAAAAGGATATTTGCATGTGCAGTTATACTAAGTGTAGCTGTAAAACTAGGTGGCTTCGGTACTTGTATTATTTAACAACGAAGTTGTATATATATATATATATAATGAAAAGTACTCTTGCTGATGAATTTTCTAGCCAGTATATAGTTGGGTGTCTACACATAGGTAGCTGTATTGTTTTACTAGGCTGGTATGCTGCTGCAATGTGCTTTCGTTTCACTAACAGTGTGATGGGAAGCGAAAATAGGTTTTTTGTGTAACTTGAAGATAAGAAAGTGGACATATTAATTTACTTTATGATGAAGTTGTGTAAATATAAATATCTTGATATGAGTTGCATGTGCTGTTTATTCACCTGATGAGACCATGTTGGAATTAAAGAGGAGGAGGATAACTAAATTTTGTTGCAAATACTTCTTACAATATTTCTTACATTACTTACAACAAAATATGGTCACCCTTATATAGTAGACTAGACACCCTTACAAATACCAATAGACACCGTTTCAATAATAGACACTACACTAAACAAAGTGACATGACACTTAAACTAATAGACAGAACAAATTACGAGACACAATAAATTGGGTTTATTTTCCAACATCCCCCCTTAAACCCAATTCTTCAATCATTTTGACTTTTTTTTTCTTCAAACTTCAAAGAACTTCCGGGAACATCTCGGTTTCGATTTTATATCTCACATGTTTCGGCAGAATTAAGAAATTGTCCAAACTTTCTTTTTTTTCTTTTCTTCTTTTCCATCAGAAAGATCTTCGATATAGTTCGTATTACAGTCATAAATCTTTTTTTTTTTTTTACCCTTGGCTGCCACTCCGCCGTCCATAAATTGATGCAAGAAGTTGTACCTGAGAACAATCACGAAAATGCATTGAATGGAATGAGAACATGGCAATGTCATTAATGACTATCTGGTTGAGTCTTAGATTCATTTGCTCCAAGTCAGCACCTCGATTGATCATACGCTGCTGGTGCTTTTCAACTATTAACTCTTTGTGATGCTTCCTTTTCTCATTTACGCCCATGTCATCCTTACAAACTGCGTAGAGTAAAACATCATTTTTCATATCCTTTTTACATAAAACAAATGTTGGCAAATTATCCACTACTTGATTTGTTGCAGGTGGTGTGCCTCTTATCAAACTATCATATTCGCTAAATTGCCCGTAGAGAATCTTGAATTCATTTGCGTTAACGAAATCAGCTTTTTCTTTTTCTCTCTCATTCTCAGCTTGGGTCGCGTCAACATCATCTAGAATTATCATTTGTTCAGTTGACTCTTCCAGTTTTGTTTCCTCGTTGATAGCTTCCTCTTCTTTTTCATTCTCTGCTGAAGTCACCTTATCAACGTGATCTGCAATGATCATTTGTACCGACTCCTCATTGGATTCTTGATTGTCAACAGCTTCCTCCTGCTCGACTCTTTTCAGAGCCAAATAATCAGTCTCGTCTTCCAATTTTTCGGCTTCAACATCTCTCTCCTCCCCACTATTTTTCTTCTCATCTTCCTTACCATAAATCTCCTTCAATAAAATCCACAATTCTTTTGCGGATTTTTCTCCTATAATATGGTCGAAAGCTTCTTCATCAATATTCTCACTCATTGCAGCTTGTGCACAACGATCTTTCCATCTCAACTTTGTGAATGCCTCACTCTCTTTCTCCGTCATATTTTTGACATCTTTTGGCCATTCGTAGCCATTCTCAACGATCTCCTAAAGCCCTTTGGAGATCAACTCTTCTTTCTTTTTATCACTCCACTCTTTGAAATTTTCTTTTGTGAGAACAAACGACGAGAAAAATAGCATTGCCAAAGTTTCAACCTGACGCTCTGATACCAATTGTTGGAATTAAAGAGGAGGAGGATATTGAAGTTTAATGGAAGAAAAACTCTTTTATAATTTCCTTAACAATTTCTTACACTTCTTAACTTATAACCAAAATGGTAGTAGGCTTTATATAGGAGCCTTTACATGACTTTTCATTCAATAGACACACACTTAACTAAGGAATACTCCATATTAAATAGACACACAAACTTCTAAATGACTCTTAACCATAAATACATAACACTTGACTCAAATGACACAACAAACTACGAGACACAATAAATTGGGTTTATTTTCCAACATGTCATTGTTTGATTTGAGACTGCATCCACAATTCTGCAATTGTTTCCTTCAAATATGATGGTATACCCATTGTCCATCATTTGGCCAATGCTAAGTAGGTTTTGCGACAGCTGGGTTTATTTTCCAACAGACCATACATATGCCGTGAATCCAGTGTATAGGTCTGCACGTCTTAGCTTAGTGATACGGTAGCTGGTTCTTTAATTAATTGAAAAGAGGCAGTGTGTTCATTTAGGCTGATTCTTGTATATTAGGCTACGCATGTGCTCAGACAAGTAGGCATATTTTTTTTTTTGCTTTTGTTTGTTGGGTTGCTTAAGTCTTTAGTTTTATTGCTTATTTGGTTTCATACGGGTGGTTTATATATCCGCTACCTACCGCTAACCGTTAAAATACGCATCGCCATATCCGAACTTCGAACGAAATGAAAATGCACATATTGCTATGTCTCAACTTTCTAGTCTTAATGAAATTTGTTTGATTAGAAACCGACTCCGTTTGCACAACTGCGTTATTTTAATTTATCGGTTCATCTTTAAATTTCACGCACCGGTAAAATAACTCGGATTGGCTCCAAATTGAAAATGTAGCAATAACTAGCTACACGAATTCTAATAAAATTTGTTATCGTCGAAGACGGTGGTCGCTAGAAAAATAATCATTTTTGAGGCACTTAATAACGATAAAATAATTTAATTCCAAAACAATGCATTTTAACAATAATAAATTATCATCGTCGTTTGAATAACATATAGTTTCACATTCAACCAATATATAATTAAAACTCAACATTCAAAATTTTGGGTTCAAACGGTATAAAATTCCTTTATATGTATTTAAATAAATCGTTATAATTTATTAACAAAATCCATAGCGACTATTTGAAAATTTGAATTGGACATAACTAACAATCTATAACTTGAAATATCCATTTTTCTCTTTCATTAGAAAATTATAATCAAATCGATTCAAACGGTTCTTGTTTCGCAGAATTTCGACTTATAACGGATTTTGTATATTCAATTGAAGTTCAAATCTTAAATTACGAACTACCGCGACTTTTCGAGTTCGTTTTATATATATATAAATTATACGTTCATACGTCGACTAATAATCGAATTATATATATTATAAATCCATTTAAAATTCCTATTCAACATTTAATATTGTAAGATATATTAAATATCTAATTACCAAAAATGCGGGACGTTACAATCAAAGTATATTAATTCCAAAATTTACTGTAAATCAACAGATAATACCTATGCTGACCCAACCAACCTTTCTCCATCATCA
Organism: Allium sativum; assembly: GCA_030737875.1. Taxonomy (NCBI): domain Eukaryota; kingdom Viridiplantae; phylum Streptophyta; class Magnoliopsida; order Asparagales; family Amaryllidaceae; genus Allium; species Allium sativum. The sequence goes on from CM060911.1 coordinate 268,739,700, forward strand.
TATGCAAATGAATGAAATCAAGTATCTTAAATACAAGTAGCAGCTATAAACAAAGAATTAATCAAGCTATTGCTTTTAAGTAGCTTCTATATCACATCAACCCTGCTTGCTTACTGTATTTTTCTAGAAATTGTGGCTATAAACAAGAAATTAGAAATAGATGATTTCAGTAAATTTCATAAGTTGTGTCATATACTTCTGAACTCAAGTCAAGAATTAATTATTTAAGAAGGTAAGTGATAATAAAAAGTTACTACATGTTTAATCACTTGTTTAACTAAAACTCATTTCAACAATCGACCTCATCTCAAAATTTGTTGCCAAATAAAAGTTACTGTTTTATTCTACAATTCCCGTGACTTATGCACGTTCCATTATGGTGGCAAAGAAAAAATCAAAGTTAAATTTGTAGTCGAGGCAATACAGTAATCTCCAGTACTGATGTAACCATGACATGATTATTTCCAGTTAAGAAGTAAAGCATTAACTTGTGATGCTCTTTTCATACAGCTTTAGACGAATTATAGTAAATATGGTTTCCACTTTTGGTTCAGGTTTCATGTGATACCCAATGTTAAAGTCGTTTTAAAAGTTCTATAACAAAAATGAGCATGAGTCAACCCTGATAAGCTTTTTCAAGAATTGGTCAAAATTAGAATTGGTGTTTATTTTCAAAATTAATACATCCAATAGGCCGGGAAAACAAACCAGTTGACAGGCCAAAATATCACCGGTCGACCGTTTCGTTCTAAAGCGGCTGCGACGCTTCAGAAGCGTTGCAAAACTGAAAGGTTGCATACGTTCGGAATCGAACAGAAATAACTGTTGCGATTCAACAGGTTGCAACGCTTGGCTGAGGGATGTCTCCTCTTCATCGCCTATATATACGACGCCAGAAACTGTTGCAAAATCACTAAGCAATTCTTTTTCTTCATATATCGTTCTGCAACACCATTAAACTGTTACAAAACAGTTCTGTTCGAAACACCTCTGAAGTGTTTCAATTCCGAAACTGTTGCAGAATCGCCATATTCTACTTCCTCTTCTATTCCACAATCTACATAGCATCATCAGAAATCAAATATCAGAGTGTTCTTGGTCGAATCAAAGTCGTACAAACTTTGAATTCGATTACGCTGTTTCAAGGCTTCATTGAATCCTGAAGTCAATAGTTCGATAACCCTTTTGTACCTGCTGGGTTGAACTATTGTCTGAAAGAATTTGCTCCGCAAATCCTTGAAGTCAGAAGTACGGCAGATTCTACTCCTCCAAAAGCGTCTCAAACCACAAAATCCCCAACAATTTTTCAGACAATAGTCGACCGGTGATAGTTTGAGCGCTTTGCAAGTGATGAATCAGCATTTGACGAAGTTGGAGCGGTTTGATGGAGAGAACTTCACTCGTTGGCAGGAGACTATGAAATTCTTTCTGATCACGGTTAAATTATTTCATATTCTCGAAGACGGATTGGAGAAAATACCGGAGGAAACCGATAAGGATAGTGCAGAATTAAAAGCAAAAAGGGCAAAGCGAAAAGAGGAAGATTTTCTATGCAGAGGCCACATACTGAATGCACTGTCTACTCCGATATACAATGCTCACAGGACCTTGGACACGGCGAAGGCACTCTGGATTGCGCTAGAAAGCAAATATCGCATCTCTGAGGCAAGTAATAAGAAATTTCTTATATGCAATTTTATGGATTTCAAAATGGTCACTAACAAGTCCATAATTGGACAAGTTAGTGAAATACTACTGTTAGTAAATCAACTTAAGGATGCCGGTATTGATCTCCCTGAATCATTTGTTGTTGGAGTTATTATTTCGAGACTCCCGAATTCTTGGAATGATTATAAGAAGAAATTAAAACATGCGGAAACCGATTATGATTTAGACGGTTTACAGCGTCAACTTCGTATTGAAGAGGATTCTCGTAAACGCGAACTAGATGATAATCCGCAAACTGAGTCTCATTCTAAGGCTAATAATGTTGAAATTAACGATAAGTTGAAGCCTAAGAATGAGACACAGTTCAAAAAGAAAGGTACTAATTCCAAGAATAAGAAGAAGGGTGACTGTTACTATTGTCACAAACCCGGCCACTATGCCCGAGACTGTCGTCTTCGGAAGAAACAACAAAAAGCGAATGTGGTCGAAGAAAAGCTTGTGGCTGTCGTACAAGAGGCGAACTCCGTTAGTGGCATTGACAATGACTGGTGGCTCGATACTGGAGCAACTATTCATATTTGCAAAGACCGTAATCTGTTCAAGACTTACGATGAGAATAACGGAGAATCCAGCGAAGTAACTAGCGCAAACAAAGTTGCAAGCAAAGTTCTGGGAAAAGGCACTATTGAATTGACATTCACCTCTGGGAAAGTTCTTACTTTAGTCAATGTATTTTATGTACCTGATATGTGTAAGAATTTGATTTCTGGATACCTTCTTAACAAAGGAGGATTCAAGATGGTGTATGAGTCTGATAAGTTAGTGTTGTCCAAGAACAGCAAATTTATTGGACAGGGATATTCTTGTAACGGCATGATTAAGTTGAATCTAATAAAGAAATCTTCTGCTTATATTGTTGACTCTGTTAATTTATGGCATAGTAGATTAGGACATGTTAATTATAAGTCACTTAGAAATATGCATAAATTAGGATTAATTTCTGATTGTGATTTCGAATCCATTTCTAAATGTGAGATATGTGTTCAAGCAAAAATACATCGAAAATCCTTTAAATCTATTGAAAGGAAAACTAGTTTGCTTGATTTGGTATATAGTGATGTGGGTGACTTGAAAAGTCATATCACCTATGGTCGTAACCAATACTATATAACGTTTATTGATGATTATTCTAGATATGCTTATGTATATCTAATGAAATCAAAAAAATGAAGCCTTTGATAAATTCAAAATTAACAAAGCAGAAGTCGAAACACAATTAGGAATTAAAATTAAAGTGTTACATTCAGATCGTGGTGGTGAATATTTTTCAAATGAGTTTACTTTGTTTTGCAAACAAAATGGTATCATTCACCAATGTACCGCCCCTTATACACCACAACAAAATGGTGTTGCTGAGAGAAAAAATAGAACTTTAGTAGAAATGGTTAATGCCATGCTCATAAGTTCTAATTTGCCATATAACCTATGGGGTGATGCTATGTTATCTGCATGTTACATTTTAAATAGAGTACCACTTAAGAAAAATAATATTTCTCCTTATGAATTATGGTTCAATAGAAAACCTAATCTTACTAGACTTAAAGTTTGGGGTTGCTTAGCATATGTTAGAAAACCAGACCCTAAACGACCAAAGTTAGGGAATAGGGCTTTTAAATGTGTTTTCATTGGATATTCTCTTAATAGTATAACTTATAGATTTATGATTCTTGATACCTTAGAAGTCATAGAATCTGTAGATGTAGAATTTTTTGAAAATCAAACTATTGAGAATCCATTGAGATCATCTAGTCCAGAACCAACTGAGACTAATGATACAAATGATGATGAATATGCTCCTGCTCAAAACAGCAAGGAAGTGTCAGTACCAGATGATAGTACTGAACACAGAAGAAGTAAAAGAGCGAGAATAGAGAAGGACTATGGTCCCGACTTCATAACATATCTCGTAGAAGGCAATAAGGACGAAGTCCTTAATGTGATAAGATATGTAATGAACGTCGATGATGATCCCAAAACTTATTCTGAGGCTATGAGTTCTAGAGATTCTAATTTCTGGAAAGATGCTATCAATGACGAAATGAATTCCATAATGTTAAACCAAACTTGGGTATTAAGCGATTTACCTCCTGGTGCTAAACCGATAGGATGTAAATGGATATTCAAGAAAAGGTTGAATACAAATGGATCCATTGATAAGTTTAAAGCCAGATTAGTTGCTAAGGGATATAAACAAAGACAAGGAGTAGATTATTTTGATACATATGCTCCGGTAGCTCGCATATCTTCGATACGTTGTTTAATAGCACTTGCATCAATTCATAACTTGGTCATACATCAAATGGATGTAAAGACAGCTTTTCTAAATGGAGATTTAGAAGAAGAGATATACATGGAACAACCTGAAGGTTTCATAACCCCAGGCCAAGAAAAGAAAGTTTGTAAATTAGTTAAATCTCTTTATGGCCTGAAGCAAGCTCCCATGCAATGGCATGAGAAGTTTGATAAAGTTGCACTGTCATTTGGATTCATTGTTAATGATGCAGATAAATGTATCTATAGCAAATCGGATAACAACGATTATGTTATAATATGTTTATACGTTGATGACATGCTGATATTTGGTTCCAACATATCCTGTGTAAATGAAACTAAGAAGTTTCTATCTTCTAAATTTGATATGAAAGATCTGGGAGAGGCTGATGTAATTCTAGGAATTAAAATCATTAGGAAAACGGGGGAGTTATTATTAACTCAATCTCATTACATTGAGAAGTTCCTAAAGAAGTATAATCATTATGATGACAAACCAGCACCAACTCCTTTAGATCCAAGTATAAAATTAGAAAAGAACACTGGACGTACCATTTCTCAATTGGAATATTCCAGTATTATTGGGAGTCTTATGTATGCTATGCATTGCACTAGACCAGATATCGCACATGCTATAAGTGTATTGTGTCGATTTACGAGTAATCCAGGTTTCGAACACTGGAAAGCCATTTCCAGAATCTTAGCTTATTTGAAGGGAACCATCAACTATGGTTTATCTTATAAAGGATATCCTGCTGTAATAGAAGGATATAGTGATGCAACCTGGAACAATGTAGAATCGAAATCCAAGTCTACGACTGGATGGATATTTACATTAGGAGGCGCTGCTGTGTCTTGGGCTTCCAAGAAGCAGACCTGTATATCTGATTCAACTATGTTATCAGAATTAATTGCATTAGCAGACGCATGTAAGGAAGCGGAATGACTTAGAAATTTGTTAGTAGAAATCCCATTATGGAAGAAGCCATCTCCAGCAGTCTTGATTAATTGCGATAATCAAGCAACGATATATAATGTTTCTAATAAAACATATAATGGAAAGTCTAGACATGTGAGTCTAAGACATCAAATGGTGAGACAGTTACTCAAAATTGGAGTTATAACTGTTGACTACATAGAAACAAAGAAAAACTTGGCTGACCCACTTACGAAGAGTCTTCCAAAGGCTATGGTTTCTATAAAGTCAAAAGAAATGGGACTAAGGTCTGTGAATGAAGATTGATCATCCTTAACAGAAACCCAACTTGTGTTTTGAAAAAGATAGACAAAGTTCAATGGGTACCAACAAGTTAAGGAAATGATTATGGAACACTAAATCAATAATCCCATAATGTTTAGTGTTGGATTCTGCATGAACTAAGGATGGATTAATATCCTTAATAAGTCTAGAAACCCTAAAAGGTGTCTCGCAGAAACACCTTAAGTGACTTACCTATATGAGTATGGAAATCAGGCCGTTTCCTAGGAAAGTAAGACCGCTTTCTAAGTAGACTCATGAACCAGGATTTAAGCACATGGCCATTAACGTGCTGAGCAATACAGAACACTCTAACTAAGGAATACAACATGTGTGATTGTTCCGGTTATATCATTAAGGGATACTTGGTTCAAGATTCGTTCACCGTTGAATCTCGATAGAACTTTGAATGATTTACACTAAGTAAAAGTTCAAATCCAAAAGATACTTTTATCTATGTGTTGTTTCCACGATGATGCAAAACTTGATCTTAGAACTACATAGGCTTGATCCCACTTGGGTATGTAGGAAGTCACCCTAGTGACTCAGCCATCCACTTTAATTTATTTTGAAAATTGGGGGAGATTGTTGTAAATTTTCAAATATTGTTTGGGATATGGGTTTGTTTTTGAAGAGGGAAGCAAGAATGGAAGAAGATAAGGTGTAGGGATTAGTCCCACATTGTAGAATATAAAAGAGTTTGTCACTATATAGGTAAAAGCTTGATACATGATATCAAAAGAAGAGAAAGAGGAATAAGGCAATGGGCCTTGAGCATGAACTTGGCATAAATAATAATCTTTGAAATGTCAAAAGATGGGCCTTGGGCCTTGGGGCTCTTGGGGTCTTGTGATCCAATAGGCCGGGAAAACAAACCAGTCGATAGGCCAAAATATCACCGGTCGACCGTTTTTTCAACCAGAGAATAAAACGGTCGACTGGTTGAGTTTTGGCGGTCGACCGTTTCGTTCTAAAGCGGCTGCGACGCTTCAGAAGCGTTGCAAAACTGAAAGGTTGCATACGTTCGGAATCGAACAGAAATAACTGTTGCGATTCAACAGGTTGCAACGCTTGGCTGAGGGATGTCTCCTCTTCATCGCCTATATATACGACGCCAGAAACTGTTGCAAAATCACTAAGCAATTCTTCTTCTTCATATATCGTTCTGCAACACCATTAAACTGTTACAAAACAGTTCTGTTCGAAACACCTCTGAAGTGTTTCAATTCCGAAACTGTTGCAGAATCGCCATATTCTACTTCCTCTTCTATTCCACAATCTACATAGCATCATCAGAAATCAAATATCAGAGTGTTCTTGGTCGAATCAAAGTCGTACAAACTTTGAATTCGATTACGCTGTTTCAAGGCTTCATTGAATCCTGAAGTCAATAGTTCGATAACCCTTTTGTACCTGCTGGGTTGAACTATTGTCTGAAAGAATTTGCTCCGCAAATCCTTGAAGTCAGAAGTACGGCAGATTCTACTCCTCCAAAAGCGTCTCAAACCACAAAATCCCCAACAATTTTTCAGACAATAGTCGACCGGTGATAGTTTGAGCGCTTTGCAAGTGATGAATCAGCATTTGACGAAGTTGGAGCGGTTTGATGGAGAGAACTTCACTCGTTGGCAGGAGACTATGAAATTCTTTCTGATCACGGTTAAATTATTTCATATTCTCGAAGACGGATTGGAGAAAATACCGGAGGAAACCGATAAGGATAGTGCAGAATTAAAAGCAAAAAGGGCAAAGCGAAAAGAGGAAGATTTTCTATGCAGAGGCCACATACTGAATGCACTGTCTACTCCGATATACAATGCTCACAGGACCTTGGACACGGCGAAGGCACTCTGGATTGCGCTAGAAAGCAAATATCGCATCTCTGAGGCAAGTAATAAGAAATTTCTTATATGCAATTTTATGGATTTCAAAATGGTCACTAACAAGTCCATAATTGGACAAGTTAGTGAAATACTACTGTTAGTAAATCAACTTAAGGATGCCGGTATTGATCTCCCTGAATCATTTGTTGTTGGAGTTATTATTTCGAGACTCCCGAATTCTTGGAATGATTATAAGAAGAAATTAAAACATGCGGAAACCGATTATGATTTAGACGGTTTACAGCGTCATCTTCGTATTGAAGAGGATTCTCGTAAACGCGAACTAGATGATAATCCGCAAACTGAGTCTCATTCTAAGGCTAATAATGTTGAAATTAACGATAAGTTGAAGCCTAAGAATGAGACACAGTTCAAAAAGAAAGGTACTAATTCCAAGAATAAGAAGAAGGGTGACTGTTACTATTGTCACAAACCCGGCCACTATGCCCGAGACTGTCGTCTTCGGAAGAAACAACAAAAAGCGAATGTGGTCGAAGAAAAGCTTGTGGCTGTCGTACAAGAGGCGAACTCCGTTAGTGGCATTGACAATGACTGGTGGCTCGATACTGGAGCAACTATTCATATTTGCAAAGACCGTAATCTGTTCAAGACTTACGATGAGAATAACGGAGAATCCAGCGAAGTAACTAGCGCAAACAAAGTTGCAAGCAAAGTTCTGGGAAAAGGCACTATTGAATTGACATTCACCTCTGGGAAAGTTCTTACTTTAGTCAATGTATTTTATGTACCTGATATGTGTAAGAATTTGATTTCTGGATACCTTCTTAACAAAGGAGGATTCAAGATGGTGTATGAGTCTGATAAGTTAGTGTTGTCCAAGAACAGCAAATTTATTGGACACGGATATTCTTGTAACGGCATGATTAAGTTGAATCTAATAAAGAAATCTTCTGCTTATATTGTTGACTCTGTTAATTTATGGCATAGTAGATTAGGACATGTTAATTATAAGTCACTTAGAAATATGCATAAATTAGGATTAATTTCTGATTGTGATTTCGAATCCATTTCTAAATGTGAGATATGTGTTCAAGCAAAAATACATCGAAAATCCTTTAAATCTATTGAAAGGAAAACTAGTTCGCTTGATTTGGTATATAGTGATGTGGGTGACTTGAAAAGTCATATCACCTATGGTCGTAACCAATACTATATAACGTTTATTGATGATTATTCTAGATATGCTTATGTATATCTAATGAAATCAAAAAAATGAAGCCTTTGATAAATTCAAAATTAACAAAGCAGAAGTCGAAACACAATTAGGAATTAAAATTAAAGTGTTACATTCAGATCGTGGTGGTGAATATTTTTCAAATGAGTTTACTTTGTTTTGCAAACAAAATGGTATCATTCACCAATGTACCGCCCCTTATACACCACAACAAAATGGTGTTGCTGAGAGAAAAAATAGAACTTTAGTAGAAATGGTTAATGCCATGCTCATAAGTTCTAATTTGCCATATAACCTATGGGGTGATGCTATGTTATCTGCATGTTACATTTTAAATAGAGTACCACTTAAGAAAAATAATATTTCTCCTTATGAATTATGGTTCAATAGAAAACCTAATCTTACTAGACTTAAAGTTTGGGGTTGCTTAGCATATGTTAGAAAACCAGACCCTAAACGACCAAAGTTAGGGAATAGGGCTTTTAAATGTGTTTTCATTGGATATTCTCTTAATAGTATAACTTATAGATTTATGATTCTTGATACCTTAGAAGTCATAGAATCTGTAGATGTAGAATTTTTTGAAAATCAAACTATTGAGAATCCATTGAGATCATCTAGTCCAGAACCAACTGAGACTAATGATACAAATGATGATGAATATGCTCCTGCTCAAAACAGCAAGGAAGTGTCAGTACCAGATGATAGTACTGAACACAGAAGAAGTAAAAGAGCGAGAATAGAGAAGGACTATGGTCCTGACTTCATAACATATCTCGTAGAAGGCAATAAGGACGAAGTCCTTAATGTGACAAGATATGTAATGAACGTCGATGATGATCCCAAAACTTATTCTGAGGCTATGAGTTCTAGAGATTCTAATTTCTGGAAAGATGCTATCAATGACGAAATGAATTCCATAATGTTAAACCAAACTTGGGTATTAAGCGATTTACCTCCTGGTGCTAAACCGATAGGATGTAAATGGATATTCAAGAAAAAGTTGAATACAAATGGATCCATTGATAAGTTTAAAGCCAGATTAGTTGCTAAGGGATATAAACAAAGACAAGGAGTAGATTATTTTGATACATATGCTCCGGTAGCTCGCATATCTTCGATACGTTGTTTAATAGCACTTGCATCAATTCATAACTTGGTCATACATCAAATGGATGTAAAGACAGCTTTTCTAAATGGAGATTTAGAAGAAGAGATATACATGGAACAACCTGAAGGTTTCATAACCCCAGGCCAAGAAAAGAAAGTTTGTAAATTAGTTAAATCTCTTTATGGCCTGAAGCAAGCTCCCATGCAATGGCATGAGAAGTTTGATAAAGTTGCACTGTCATTTGGATTCATTGTTAATGATGCAGATAAATGTATCTATAGCAAATCGGATAACAACGATTATGTTATAATATGTTTATACGTTGATGACATGCTGATATTTGGTTCCAACATATCCTGTGTAAATGAAACTAAGAAGTTTCTATCTTCTAAATTTGATATGAAAGATCTGGGAGAGGCTGATGTAATTCTAGGAATTAAAATCATTAGGAAAACGGGGGAGTTATTATTAACTCAATCTCATTACATTGAGAAGTTCCTAAAGAAGTATAATCATTATGATGACAAACCAGCACCAACTCCTTTAGATCCAAGTATAAAATTAGAAAAGAACACTGGACGTACCATTTCTCAATTGGAATATTCCAGTATTATTGGGAGTCTTATGTATGCTATGCATTGCACTAGACCAGATATCGCACATGCTATAAGTGTATTGTGTCGATTTACGAGTAATCCAGGTTTCGAACACTGGAAAGCCATTTCCAGAATCTTAGCTTATTTGAAGGGAACCATCAACTATGGTTTATCTTATAAAGGATATCCTGCTGTAATAGAAGGATATAGTGATGCAACCTGGAACAATGTAGAATCGAAATCCAAGTCTACGACTGGATGGATATTTACATTAGGAGGCGCTGCTGTGTCTTGGGCTTCCAAGAAGCAGACCTGTATATCTGATTCAACTATGTTATCAGAATTAATTGCATTAGCAGACGCATGTAAGGAAGCGGAATGGCTTAGAAATTTGTTAGTAGAAATCCCATTATGGAAGAAGCCATCTCCAGCAGTCTTGATTAATTGCGATAATCAAGCAACGATATATAATGTTTCTAATAAAACATATAATGGAAAGTCTAGACATGTGAGTCTAAGACATCAAATGGTGAGACAGTTACTCAAAATTGGAGTTATAACTGTTGACTACATAGAAACAAAGAAAAACTTGGCTGACCCACTTACGAAGAGTCTTCCAAAGGCTATGGTTTCTATAAAGTCAAAAGAAATGGGACTAAGGTCTGTGAATGAAGATTGATCATCCTTAACAGAAACCCAACTTGTGTTTTGAAAAAGATAGACAAAGTTCAATGGGTACCAACAAGTTAAGGAAATGATTATGGAACACTAAATCAATAATCCCATAATGTTTAGTGTTGGATTCTGCATGAACTAAGGATGGATTAATATCCTTAATAAGTCTAGAAACCCTAAAAGGTGTCTCGCAGAAACACCTTAAGTGACTTACCTATATGAGTATGGAAATCAGGCCGTTTCCTAGGAAAGTAAGACCGCTTTCTAAGTAGACTCATGAACCAGGATTTAAGCACATGGCCATTAACGTGCTGAGCAATACAGAACACTCTAACTAAGGAATACAACATGTGTGATTGTTCCGGTTATATCATTAAGGGATACTTGGTTCAAGATTCGTTCACCGTTGAATCTCGATAGAACTTTGAATGATTTACACTAAGTAAAAGTTCAAATCCAAAAGATACTTTTATCTATGTGTTGTTTCCACGATGATGCAAAACTTGATCTTAGAACTACATAGGCTTGATCCCACTTGGGTATGTAGGAAGTCACCCTAGTGACTCAGCCATCCACTTTAATTTATTTTGAAAATTGGGGGAGATTGTTGTAAATTTTCAAATATTGTTTGGGATATGGGTTTGTTTTTGAAGAGGGAAGCAAGAATGGAAGAAGATAAGGTGTAGGGATTAGTCCCACATTGTAGAATATAAAAGAGTTTGTCACTATATAGGTAAAAGCTTGATACATGATATCAAAAGAAGAGAAAGAGGAATAAGGCAATGGGCCTTGAGCATGAACTTGGCATAAATAATAATCTTTGAAATGTCAAAAGATGGGCCTTGGGCCTTGGGGCTCTTGGGGTCTTGTGATCCAATAGGCCGGGAAAACAAACCAGTCGACAGGCCAAAATATCACCGGTCGACCGTTTTTTCAACCAGAGAATAAAACGGTCGACTGGTTGAGTTTTGGCGGTCGACCGTTTCGTTCTAAAGCGGCTGCGACGCTTCAGAAGTGTTGCAAAACTGAAAGGTTGCATACGTTCGGAATCGAACAGAAATAACTGTTGCGATTCAACAGGTTGCAACGCTTGGCTGAGGGATGTCTCCTCTTCATCGCCTATATATACGACGCCAGAAACTGTTGCAAAATCACTAAGCAATTCTTCTTCTTCATATATCGTTCTGCAACACCATTAAACTGTTACAAAACAGTTCTGTTCGAAACACCTCTGAAGTGTTTCAATTCCGAAACTGTTGCAGAATCGCCATATTCTACTTCCTCTTCTATTCCACAATCTACGTAGCATCATCAGATATCAAATATCAGAGTGTTCTTGGTCGAATCAAAGTCGTACAAACTTTGAATTCGATTACGCTGTTTCAAGGCTTCATTGAATCCTGAAGTCAATAGTTCGATAACCCTTTTGTACCTGCTGGGTTGAACTATTGTCTGAAAGAATTTGCTCCGCAAATCCTTGAAGTCAGAAGTACGGCAGATTCTACTCCTCCAAAAGCGTCTCAAACCACAAAATCCCCAACAATTTTTCAGACAATAGTCGACCGGTGATAGTTTGAGCGCTTTGCAAGTGATGAATCAGCATTTGACGAAGTTGGAGCGGTTTGATGGAGAGAACTTCACTCGTTGGCAGGAGACTATGAAATTCTTTCTGATCACGGTTAAATTATTTCATATTCTCGAAGACGGATTGGAGAAAATACCGGAGGAAACCGATAAGGATAGTGCAGAATTAAAAGCAAAAAGGGCAAAGCGAAAAGAGGAAGATTTTCTATGCAGAGGCCACATACTGAATGCACTGTCTACTCCGATATACAATGCTCACAGGACCTTGGACACGGCGAAGGCACTCTGGATTGCGCTAGAAAGCAAATATCGCATCTCTGAGGCAAGTAATAAGAAATTTCTTATATGCAATTTTATGGATTTCAAAATGGTCACTAACAAGTCCATAATTGGACAAGTTAGTGAAATACTACTGTTAGTAAATCAACTTAAGGATGCCGGTATTGATCTCCCTGAATCATTTGTTGTTGGAGTTATTATTTCGAGACTCCCGAATTCTTGGAATGATTATAAGAAGAAATTAAAACATGCGGAAACCGATTATGATTTAGACGGTTTACAGCGTCATCTTCGTATTGAAGAGGATTCTCGTAAACGCGAACTAGATGATAATCCGCAAACTGAGTCTCATTCTAAGGCTAATAATGTTGAAATTAACGATAAGTTGAAGCCTAAGAATGAGACACAGTTCAAAAAGAAAGGTACTAATTCCAAGAATAAGAAGAAGGGTGACTGTTACTATTGTCACAAACCCGGCCACTATGCCCGAGACTGTCGTCTTCGGAAGAAACAACAAAAAGCGAATGTGGTCGAAGAAAAGCTTGTGGCTGTCGTACAAGAGGCGAACTCCGTTAGTGGCATTGACAATGACTGGTGGCTCGATACTGGAGCAACTATTCATATTTGCAAAGACCGTAATCTGTTCAAGACTTACGATGAGAATAACGGAGAATCCAGCGAAGTAACTAGCGCAAACAAAGTTGCAAGCAAAGTTCTGGGAAAAGGCACTATTGAATTGACATTCACCTCTGGGAAAGTTCTTACTTTAGTCAATGTATTTTATGTACCTGATATGTGTAAGAATTTGATTTCTGGATACCTTCTTAACAAAGGAGGATTCAAGATGGTGTATGAGTCTGATAAGTTAGTGTTGTCCAAGAACAGCAAATTTATTGGACAGGGATATTCTTGTAACGGCATGATTAAGTTGAATCTAATAAAGAAATCTTCTGCTTATATTGTTGACTCTGTTAATTTATGGCATAGTAGATTAGGACATGTTAATTATAAGTCACTTAGAAATATGCATAAATTAGGATTAATTTCTGATTGTGATTTCGAATCCATTTCTAAATGTGAGATATGTGTTCAAGCAAAAATACATCGAAAATCCTTTAAATCTATTGAAAGGAAAACTAGTTTGCTTGATTTGGTATATAGTGATGTGGGTGACTTGAAAAGTCATATCACCTATGGTCGTAACCAATACTATATAACGTTTATTGATGATTATTCTAGATATGCTTATGTATATCTAATGAAATCAAAAAAATGAAGCCTTTGATAAATTCAAAATTAACAAAGCAGAAGTCGAAACACAATTAGGAATTAAAATTAAAGTGTTACATTCAGATCGTGGTGGTGAATATTTTTCAAATGAGTTTACTTTGTTTTGCAAACAAAATGGTATCATTCACCAATGTACCGCCCCTTATACACCACAACAAAATGGTGTTGCTGAGAGAAAAAATAGAACTTTAGTAGAAATGGTTAATGCCATGCTCATAAGTTCTAATTTGCCATATAACCTATGGGGTGATGCTATGTTATCTGCATGTTACATTTTAAATAGAGTACCACTTAAGAAAAATAATATTTCTCCTTATGAATTATGGTTCAATAGAAAACCTAATCTTACTAGACTTAAAGTTTGGGGTTGCTTAGCATATGTTAGAAAACCAGACCCTAAACGACCAAAGTTAGGGAATAGGGCTTTTAAATGTGTTTTCATTGGATATTCTCTTAATAGTATAACTTATAGATTTATGATTCTTGATACCTTAGAAGTCATAGAATCTGTAGATGTAGAATTTTTTGAAAATCAAACTATTGAGAATCCATTGAGATCATCTAGTCCAGAACCAACTGAGACTAATGATACAAATGATGATGAATATGCTCCTGCTCAAAACAGCAAGGAAGTGTCAGTACCAGATGATAGTACTGAACACAGAAGAAGTAAAAGAGCGAGAATAGAGAAGGACTATGGTCCTGACTTCATAACATATCTCGTAGAAGGCAATAAGGACGAAGTCCTTAATGTGACAAGATATGTAATGAACGTCGATGATGATCCCAAAACTTATTCTGAGGCTATGAGTTCTAGAGATTCTAATTTCTGGAAAGAAGCTATCAATGACGAAATGAATTCCATAATGTTAAACCAAACTTGGGTATTAAGCGATTTACCTCCTGGTGCTAAACCGATAGGATGTAAATGGATATTCAAGAAAAGGTTGAATACAAATGGATCCATTGATAAGTTTAAAGCCAGATTAGTTGCTAAGGGATATAAACAAAGACAAGGAGTAGATTATTTTGATACATATGCTCCGGTAGCTCGCATATCTTCGATACGTTGTTTAATAGCACTTGCATCAATTCATAACTTGGTCATACATCAAATGGATGTAAAGACAGCTTTTCTAAATGGAGATTTAGAAGAAGAGATATACATGGAACAACCTGAAGGTTTCATAACCCCAGGCCAAGAAAAGAAAGTTTGTAAATTAGTTAAATCTCTTTATGGCCTGAAGCAAGCTCCCATGCAATGGCATGAGAAGTTTGATAAAGTTGCATTGTCATTTGGATTCATTGTTAATGATGCAGATAAATGTATCTATAGCAAATCGGATAACAACGATTATGTTATAATATGTTTATACGTTGATGACATGCTGATATTTGGTTCCAACATATCCTGTGTAAATGAAACTAAGAAGTTTCTATCTTCTAAATTTGATATGAAAGATCTGGGAGAGGCTGATGTAATTCTAGGAATTAAAATCATTAGGAAAACGGGGGAGTTATTATTAACTCAATCTCATTACATTGAGAAGTTCCTAAAGAAGTATAATCATTATGATGACAAACCAGCACCAACTCCTTTAGATCCAAGTATAAAATTAGAAAAGAACACTGGACGTACCATTTCTCAATTGGAATATTCCAGTATTATTGGGAGTCTTATGTATGCTATGCATTGCACTAGACCAGATATCGCACATGCTATAAGTGTATTGTGTCGATATACGAGTAATCCAGGTTTCGAACACTGGAAAGCCATTTCCAGAATCTTAGCTTATTTGAAGGAAACCATCAACTATGGTTTATCTTATAAAGGATATCCTGCTGTAATAGAAGGATATAGTGATGCAACCTGGAACAATGTAGAATCGAAATCCAAGTCTACGACTGGATGGATATTTACATTAGGAGGCGCTGCTGTGTCTTGGGCTTCCAAGAAGCAGACCTGTATATCTGATTCAACTATGTTATCAGAATTAATTGCATTAGCAGACGCATGTAAGGAAGCGGAATGACTTAGAAATTTGTTAGTAGAAATCCCATTATGGAAGAAGCCATCTCCAGCAGTCTTGATTAATTGCGATAATCAAGCAACGATATATAATGTTTCTAATAAAACATATAATGGAAAGTCTAGACATGTGAGTCTAAGACATCAAATGGTGAGACAGTTACTCAAAATTGGAGTTATAACTGTTGACTACATAGAAACAAAGAAAAACTTGGCTGACCCACTTACGAAGAGTCTTCCAAAGGCTATGGTTTCTATAAAGTCAAAAGAAATGGGACTAAGGTCTGTGAATGAAGATTGATCATCCTTAACAGAAACCCAACTTGTGTTTTGAAAAAGATAGACAAAGTTCAATGGGTACCAACAAGTTAAGGAAATGATTATGGAACACTAAATCAATAATCCCATAATGTTTAGTGTTGGATTCTGCATGAACTAAGGATGGATTAATATCCTTAATAAGTCTAGAAACCCTAAAAGGTGTCTCGCAGAAACACCTTAAGTGACTTACCTATATGAGTATGGAAATCAGGCCGTTTCCTAGGAAAGTAAGACCGCTTTCTAAGTAGACTCATGAACCAGGATTTAAGCACATGGCCATTAACGTGCTGAGCAATACAGAACACTCTAACTAAGGAATACAACATGTGTGATTGTTCCGGTTATATCATTAAGGGATACTTGGTTCAAGATTCGTTCACCGTTGAATCTCGATAGAACTTTGAATGATTTACACTAAGTAAAAGTTCAAATCCAAAAGATACTTTTATCTATGTGTTGTTTCCACGATGATGCAAAACTTGATCTTAGAACTACATAGGCTTGATCCCACTTGGGTATGTAGGAAGTCACCCTAGTGACTCAGCCATCCACTTTAATTTATTTTGAAAATTGGGGGAGATTGTTGTAAATTTTCAAATATTGTTTGGGATATGGGTTTGTTTTTGAAGAGGGAAGCAAGAATGGAAGAAGATAAGGTGTAGGGATTAGTCCCACATTGTAGAATATAAAAGAGTTTGTCACTATATAGGTAAAAGCTTGATACATGATATCAAAAGAAGAGAAAGAGGAATAAGGCAATGGGCCTTGAGCATGAACTTGGCATAAATAATAATCTTTGAAATGTCAAAAGATGGGCCTTGGGCCTTGGGGCTCTTGGGGTCTTGTGATCCAATAGGCCGGGAAAACAAACCAGTCGACAGGCCAAAATATCACCGGTCGACCGTTTTTTCAACCAGAGAATAAAACGGTCGACTGGTTGAGTTTTGGCGGTCGACCGTTTCGTTCTAAAGCGGCTGCGACGCTTCAGAAGCGTTGCAAAACTGAAAGGTTGCATACGTTCGGAATCGAACAGAAATAACTGTTGCGATTCAACAGGTTGCAACGCTTGGCTGAGGGATGTCTCCTCTTCATCGCCTATATATACGACGCCAGAAACTGTTGCAAAATCACTAAGCAATTCTTCTTCTTCATATATCGTTCTGCAACACCATTAAACTGTTACAAAACAGTTCTGTTCGAAACACCTCTGAAGTGTTTCAATTCCGAAACTGTTGCAGAATCGCCATATTCTACTTCCTCTTCTATTCCACAATCTACATAGCATCATCAGAAATCAAATATCAGAGTGTTCTTGGTCGAATCAAAGTCGTACAAACTTTGAATTCGATTACGCTGTTTCAAGGCTTCATTGAATCCTGAAGTCAATAGTTCGATAACCCTTTTGTACCTGCTGGGTTGAACTATTGTCTGAAAGAATTTGCTCCGCAAATCCTTGAAGTCAGAAGTACGGCAGATTCTACTCCTCCAAAAGCGTCTCAAACCACAAAATCCCCAACAATTTTTCAGACAATAGTTGACCGGTGATAGTTTGAGCGCTTTGCAAGTGATGAATCAGCATTTGACGAAGTTGGAGCGGTTTGATGGAGAGAACTTCACTCGTTGGCAGGAGACTATGAAATTCTTTCTGATCACGGTTAAATTATTTCATATTCTCGAAGACGGATTGGAGAAAATACCGGAGGAAACCGATAAGGATAGTGCAGAATTAAAAGCAAAAAGGGCAAAGCGAAAAGAGGAAGATTTTCTATGCAGAGGCCACATACTGAATGCACTGTCTACTCCGATATACAATGCTCACAGGACCTTGGACACGGCGAAGGCACTCTGGATTGCGCTAGAAAGCAAATATCGCATCTCTGAGGCAAGTAATAAGAAATTTCTTATATGCAATTTTATGGATTTCAAAATGGTCACTAACAAGTCCATAATTGGACAAGTTAGTGAAATACTACTGTTAGTAAATCAACTTAAGGATGCCGGTATTGATCTCCCTGAATCATTTGTTGTTGGAGTTATTATTTCGAGATTCCCGAATTCTTGGAATGATTATAAGAAGAAATTAAAACATGCGAAAACCGATTATGATTTAGACGGTTTACAGCGTCATCTTCGTATTGAAGAGGATTCTCGTAAACGCGAACTAGATGATAATCCGCAAACTGAGTCTCATTCTAAGGCTAATAATGTTGAAATTAACGATAAGTTGAAGCCTAAGAATGAGACACAGTTCAAAAAGAAAGGTACTAATTCCAAGAATAAGAAGAAGGGTGACTGTTACTATTGTCACAAACCCGGCCACTATGCCCGAGACTGTCGTCTTCGGAAGAAACAACAAAAAGCGAATGTGGTCGAAGAAAAGCTTGTGGCTGTCGTACAAGAGGCGAACTCCGTTAGTGGCATTGACAATGACTGGTGGCTCGATACTGGAGCAACTATTCATATTTGCAAAGACCGTAATCTGTTCAAGACTTACGATGAGAATAACGGAGAATCCAGCGAAGTAACTAGCGCAAACAAAGTTGCAAGCAAAGTTCTGGGAAAAGGCACTATTGAATTGACATTCACCTCTGGGAAAGTTCTTACTTTAGTCAATGTATTTTATGTACCTGATATGTGTAAGAATTTGATTTCTGGATACCTTCTTAACAAAGGAGGATTCAAGATGGTGTATGAGTCTGATAAGTTAGTGTTGTCCAAGAACAGCAAATTTATTGGACAGGGATATTCTTGTAACGGCATGATTAAGTTGAATCTAATAAAGAAATCTTCTGCTTATATTGTTGACTCTGTTAATTTATGGCATAGTAGATTAGGACATGTTAATTATAAGTCACTTAGAAATATGCATAAATTAGGATTAATTTCTGATTGTGATTTCGAATCCATTTCTAAATGTGAGATATGTGTTCAAGCAAAAATACATCGAAAATCCTTTAAATCTATTGAAAGGAAAACTAGTTTGCTTGATTTGGTATATAGTGATGTGGGTGACTTGAAAAGTCATATCACCTATGGTCGTAACCAATACTATATAACGTTTATTGATGATTATTCTAGATATGCTTATGTATATCTAATGAAATCAAAAAAATGAAGCCTTTGATAAATTCAAAATTAACAAAGCAGAAGTCGAAACACAATTAGGAATTAAAATTAAAGTGTTACATTCAGATCGTGGTGGTGAATATTTTTCAAATGAGTTTACTTTGTTTTGCAAACAAAATGGTATCATTCACCAATGTACCGCCCCTTATACACCACAACAAAATGGTGTTGCTGAGAGAAAAAATAGAACTTTAGTAGAAATGGTTAATGCCATGCTCATAAGTTCTAATTTGCCATATAACCTATGGGGTGATGCTATGTTATCTGCATGTTACATTTTAAATAGAGTACCACTTAAGAAAAATAATATTTCTCCTTATGAATTATGGTTCAATAGAAAACCTAATCTTACTAGACTTAAAGTTTGGGGTTGCTTAGCATATGTTAGAAAACCAGACCCTAAACGACCAAAGTTAGGGAATAGGGCTTTTAAATGTGTTTTCATTGGATATTCTCTTAATAGTATAACTTATAGATTTATGATTCTTGATACCTTAGAAGTCATAGAATCTGTAGATGTAGAATTTTTTGAAAATCAAACTATTGAGAATCCATTGAGATCATCTAGTCCAGAACCAACTGAGACTAATGATACAAATGATGATGAATATGCTCCTGCTCAAAACAGCAAGGAAGTGTCAGTACCAGATGATAGTACTGAACACAGAAGAAGTAAAAGAGCGAGAATAGAGAAGGACTATGGTTCTGACTTCATAACATATCTCGTAGAAGGCAATAAGGACGAAGTCCTTAATGTGACAAGATATGTAATGAACGTCGATGATGATCCCAAAACTTATTCTGAGGCTATGAGTTCTAGAGATTCTAATTTCTGGAAAGAAGCTATCAATGACGAAATGAATTCCATAATGTTAAACCAAACTTGGGTATTAAGCGATTTACCTCCTGGTGCTAAACCGATAGGATGTAAATGGATATTCAAGAAAAGGTTGAATACAAATGGATCCATTGATAAGTTTAAAGCCAGATTAGTTGCTAAGGGATATAAACAAAGACAAGGAGTAGATTATTTTGATACATATGCTCCGGTAGCTCGCATATCTTCGATACGTTGTTTAATAGCACTTGCATCAATTCATAACTTGGTCATACATCAAATGGATGTAAAGACAGCTTTTCTAAATGGAGATTTAGAAGAAGAGATATACATGGAACAACCTGAAGGTTTCATAACCCCAGGCCAAGAAAAGAAAGTTTGTAAATTAGTTAAATCTCTTTATGGCCTGAAGCAAGCTCCCATGCATTGGCATGAGAAGTTTGATAAAGTTGCACTGTCATTTGGATTCATTGTTAATGATGCAGATAAATGTATCTATAGCAAATCGGATAACAACGATTATGTTATAATATGTTTATACGTTGATGACATGCTGATATTTGGTTCCAACATATCCTGTGTAAATGAAACTAAGAAGTTTCTATCTTCTAAATTTGATATGAAAGATCTGGGAGAGGCTGATGTAATTCTAGGAATTAAAATCATTAGGAAAACGGGGGAGTTATTATTAACTCAATCTCATTACATTGAGAAGTTCCTAAAGAAGTATAATCATTATGATGACAAACCAGCACCAACTCCTTTAGATCCAAGTATAAAATTAGAAAAGAACACTGGACGTACCATTTCTCAATTGGAATATTCCAGTATTATTGGGAGTCTTATGTATGCTATGCATTGCACTAGACCAGATATCGCACATGCTATAAGTGTATTGTGTCGATTTACGAGTAATCCAGGTTTCGAACACTGGAAAGCCATTTCCAGAATCTTAGCTTATTTGAAGGGAACCATCAACTATGGTTTATCTTATAAAGGATATCCTGCTGTAATAGAAGGATATAGTGATGCAACCTGGAACAATGTAGAATCGAAATCCAAGTCTACGACTGGATGGATATTTACATTAGGAGGCGCTGCTGTGTCTTGGGCTTCCAAGAAGCAGACCTGTATATCTGATTCAACTATGTTATCAGAATTAATTGCATTAGCAGACGCATGTAAGGAAGCGGAATGGCTTAGAAATTTGTTAGTAGAAATCCCATTATGGAAGAAGCCATCTCCAGCAGTCTTGATTAATTGCGATAATCAAGCAACGATATATAATGTTTCTAATAAAACATATAATGGAAAGTCTAGACATGTGAGTCTAAGACATCAAATGGTGAGACAGTTACTCAAAATTGGAGTTATAACTGTTGACTACATAGAAACAAAGAAAAACTTGGCTGACCCACTTACGAAGAGTCTTCCAAAGGCTATGGTTTCTATAAAGTCAAAAGAAATGGGACTAAGGTCTGTGAATGAAGATTGATCATCCTTAACAGAAACCCAACTTGTGTTTTGAAAAAGATAGACAAAGTTCAATGGGTACCAACAAGTTAAGGAAATGATTATGGAACACTAAATCAATAATCCCATAATGTTTAGTGTTGGATTCTGCATGAACTAAGGATGGATTAATATCCTTAATAAGTCTAGAAACCCTAAAAGGTGTCTCGCAGAAACACCTTAAGTGACTTACCTATATGAGTATGGAAATCAGGCCGTTTCCTAGGAAAGTAAGACCGCTTTCTAAGTAGACTCATGAACCAGGATTTAAGCACATGGCCATTAACGTGCTGAGCAATACAGAACACTCTAACTAAGGAATACAACATGTGTGATTGTTCCGGTTATATCATTAAGGGATACTTGGTTCAAGATTCGTTCACCGTTGAATCTCGATAGAACTTTGAATGATTTACACTAAGTAAAAGTTCAAATCCAAAAGATACTTTTATCTATGTCTTGTTTCCACGATGATGCAAAACTTGATCTTAGAACTACATAGGCTTGATCCCACTTGGGTATGTAGGAAGTCACCCTAGTGACTCAGCCATCCACTTTAATTTATTTTGAAAATTGGGGGAGATTGTTGTAAATTTTCAAATATTGTTTGGGATATGGGTTTGTTTTTGAAGAGGGAAGCAAGAATGGAAGAAGATAAGGTGTAGGGATTAGTCCCACATTGTAGAATATAAAAGAGTTTGTCACTATATAGGTAAAAGCTTGATACATGATATCAAAAGAAGAGAAAGAGGAATAAGGCAATGGGCCTTGAGCATGAACTTAGCATAAATAATAATCTTTGAAATGTCAAAAGATGGGCCTTGGGCCTTGGGGCTCTTGGGGTCTTGTGATCCAATAGGCCGGGAAAACAAACCAGTCGACAGGCCAAAATATCACCGGTCGACCGTTTTTTCAACCAGAGAATAAAACGGTCGACTGGTTGAGTTTTGGCGGTCGACCGTTTCGTTCTAAAGCGGCTGCGACGCTTCAGAAGCGTTGCAAAACTGAAAGGTTGCATACGTTTGGAATCGAACAGAAATAACTGTTGCGATTCAACAGGTTGCAACGCTTGGCTGAGGGATGTCTCCTCTTCATCGCCTATATATACGACGCCAGAAACTGTTGCAAAATCACTAAGCAATTCTTCTTCTTCATATATCGTTCTGCAACACCATTAAACTGTTACAAAACAGTTCTGTTCGAAACACCTCTGAAGTGTTTCAATTCCGAAACTGTTGCAGAATCGCCATATTCTACTTCCTCTTCTATTCCACAATCTACATAGCATCATCAGAAATCAAATATCAGAGTGTTCTTGGTCGAATCAAAGTCGTACAAACTTTGAATTCGATTACGCTGTTTCAAGGCTTCATTGAATCCTGAAGTCAATAGTTCGATAACCCTTTTGTACCTGCTGGGTTGAACTATTGTCTGAAAGAATTTGCTCCGCAAATCCTTGAAGTCAGAAGTACGGCAGATTCTACTCCTCCAAAAGCGTCTCAAACCACAAAATCCCCAACAATTTTTCAGACAATAGTCGACCGGTGATAGTTTGAGCGCTTTGCAAGTGATGAATCAGCATTTGACGAAGTTGGAGCGGTTTGATGGAGAGAACTTCACTCGTTGGCAGGAGACTATGAAATTCTTTCTGATCACGGTTAAATTATTTCATATTCTCGAAGACGGATTGGAGAAAATACCGGAGGAAACCGATAAGGATAGTGCAGAATTAAAAGCAAAAAGGGCAAAGCGAAAAGAGGAAGATTTTCTATGCAGAGGCCACATACTGAATGCACTGTCTACTCCGATATACAATGCTCACAGGACCTTGGACACGGCGAAGGCACTCTGGATTGCGCTAGAAAGCAAATATCGCATCTCTGAGGCAAGTAATAAGAAATTTCTTATATGCAATTTTATGGATTTCAAAATGGTCACTAACAAGTCCATAATTGGACAAGTTAGTGAAATACTACTGTTAGTAAATCAACTTAAGGATGCCGGTATTGATCTCCCTGAATCATTTGTTGTTGGAGTTATTATTTCGAGACTCCCGAATTCTTGGAATGATTATAAGAAGAAATTAAAACATGCGGAAACCGATTATGATTTAGACGGTTTACAGCGTCATCTTCGTATTGAAGAGGATTCTCGTAAACGCGAACTAGATGATAATCCGCAAACTGAGTCTCATTCTAAGGCTAATAATGTTGAAATTAACGATAAGTTGAAGCCTAAGAATGAGACACAGTTCAAAAAGAAAGGTACTAATTCCAAGAATAAGAAGAAGGGTGACTGTTACTATTGTCACAAACCCGGCCACTATGCCCGAGACTGTCGTCTTCGGAAGAAACAACAAAAAGCGAATGTGGTCGAAGAAAAGCTTGTGGCTGTCGTACAAGAAGCGAACTCCGTTAGTGGCATTGACAATGACTGGTGGCTCGATACTGGAGCAACTATTCATATTTGCAAAGACCGTAATCTGTTCAAGACTTACGATGAGAATAACGGAGAATCCAGCGAAGTAACTAGCGCAAACAAAGTTGCAAGCAAAGTTCTGGGAAAAGGCACTATTGAATTGACATTCACCTCTGGGAAAGTTCTTACTTTAGTCAATGTATTTTATGTACCTGATATGTGTAAGAATTTGATTTCTGGATACCTTCTTAACAAAGGAGGATTCAAGATGGTGTATGAGTCTGATAAGTTAGTGTTGTCCAAGAACAACGAATTTATTGGACAGGGATATTCTTGTAACGGCATGATTAAGTTGAATCTAATAAAGAAATCTTCTGCTTATATTGTTGACTCTGTTAATTTATGGCATAGTAGATTAGGACATGTTAATTATAAGTCACTTAGAAATATGCATAAATTAGGATTAATTTCTGATTGTGATTTCGAATCCATTTCTAAATGTGAGATATGTGTTCAAGCAAAAATACATCGAAAATCCTTTAAATCTATTGAAAGGAAAACTAGTTTGCTTGATTTGGTATATAGTGATGTGGGTGACTTGAAAAGTCATATCACCTATGGTCGTAACCAATACTATATAACGTTTATTGATGATTATTCTAGATATGCTTATGTATATCTAATGAAATCAAAAAAATGAAGCCTTTGATAAATTCAAAATTAACAAAGCATAAGTCGAAACACAATTAGGAATTAAAATTAAAGTGTTACATTCAGATCGTGGTGGTGAATATTTTTCAAATGAGTTTACTTTGTTTTGCAAACAAAATGGTATCATTCACCAATGTACCGCCCCTTATACACCACAACAAAATGGTGTTGCTGAGAGAAAAAATAGAACTTTAGTAGAAATGGTTAATGCCATGCTCATAAGTTCTAATTTGCCATATAACCTATGGGGTGATGCTATGTTATCTGCATGTTACATTTTAAATAGAGTACCACTTAAGAAAAATAATATTTCTCCTTATGAATTATGGTTCAATAGAAAACCTAATCTTACTAGACTTAAAGTTTGGGGTTGCTTAGCATATGTTAGAAAACCAGACCCTAAACGACCAAAGTTAGGGAATAGGGCTTTTAAATGTGTTTTCATTGGATATTCTCTTAATAGTATAACTTATAGATTTATGATTCTTGATACCTTAGAAGTCATAGAATCTGTAGATGTAGAATTTTTTGAAAATCAAACTATTGAGAATCCATTGAGATCATCTAGTCCAGAACCAACTGAGACTAATGATACAAATGATGATGAATATGCTCCTGCTCAAAACAGCAAGGAAGTGTCAGTACCAGATGATAGTACTGAACACAGAAGAAGTAAAAGAGCGAGAATAGAGAAGGACTATGGTCCTGACTTCATAACATATCTCGTAGAAGGCAATAAGGACGAAGTCCTTAATGTGACAAGATATGTAATGAACGTCGATGATGATCCCAAAACTTATTCTGAGGCTATGAGTTCTAGAGATTCTAATTTCTGGAAAGAAGCTATCAATGACGAAATGAATTCCATAATGTTAAACCAAACTTGGGTATTAAGCGATTTACCTCCTGGTGCTAAACCGATAGGATGTAAATGGATATTCAAGAAAAGGTTGAATACAAATGGATCCATTGATAAGTTTAAAGCCAGATTAGTTGCTAAGGGATATAAACAAAGACAAGGAGTAGATTATTTTGATACATATGCTCCGGTAGCTCGCATATCTTCGATACGTTGTTTAATAGCACTTGCATCAATTCATAACTTGGTCATACATCAAATGGATGTAAAGACAGCTTTTCTAAATGGAGATTTAGAAGAAGAGATATACATGGAACAACCTGAAGGTTTCATAACCCCAGGCCAAGAAAAGAAAGTTTGTAAATTAGTTAGATCTCTTTATGGCCTGAAGCAAGCTCCCATGCAATGGCATGAGAAGTTTGATAAAGTTGCACTGTCATTTGGATTCATTGTTAATGATGCAGATAAATGTATCTATAGCAAATCGGATAACAACGATTATGTTATAATATGTTTATACGTTGATGACATGCTGATATTTGGTTCCAACATATCCTGTGTAAATGAAACTAAGAAGTTTCTATCTTCTAAATTTGATATGAAAGATCTGGGAGAGGCTGATGTAATTCTAGGAATTAAAATCATTAGGAAAACGGGGGAGTTATTATTAACTCAATCTCATTACATTGAGAAGTTCCTAAAGAAGTATAATCATTATGATGACAAACCAGCACCAACTCCTTTAGATCCAAGTATAAAATTAGAAAAGAACACTGGACGTACCATTTCTCAATTGGAATATTCCAGTATTATTGGGAGTCTTATGTATGCTATGCATTGCACTAGACCAGATATCGCACATGCTATAAGTGTATTGTGTCGATTTACGAGTAATCCAGGTTTCGAACACTGGAAAGCCATTTCCAGAATCTTAGCTTATTTGAAGGGAACCATCAACTATGGTTTATCTTATAAAGGATATCCTGCTGTAATAGAAGGATATAGTGATGCAACCTGGAACAATGTAGAATCGAAATCCAAGTCTACGACTGGATGGATATTTACATTAGGAGGCGCTGCTGTGTCTTGGGCTTCCAAGAAGCAGACCTGTATATCTGATTCAACTATGTTATCAGAATTAATTGCATTAGCAGACGCATGTAAGGAAGCGGAATGGCTTAGAAATTTGTTAGTAGAAATCCCATTATGGAAGAAGCCATCTCCAGCAGTCTTGATTAATTGCGATAATCAAGCAACGATATATAATGTTTCTAATAAAACATATAATGGAAAGTCTAGACATGTGAGTCTAAGACATCAAATGGTGAGACAGTTACTCAAAATTGGAGTTATAACTGTTGACTACATAGAAACAAAGAAAAACTTGGCTGACCCACTTACGAAGAGTCTTCCAAAGGCTATGGTTTCTATAAAGTCAAAAGAAATGGGACTAAGGTCTGTGAATGAAGATTGATCATCCTTAACAGAAACCCAACTTGTGTTTTGAAAAAGATAGACAAAGTTCAATGGGTACCAACAAGTTAAGGAAATGATTATGGAACACTAAATCAATAATCCCATAATGTTTAGTGTTGGATTCTGCATGAACTAAGGATGGATTAATATCCTTAATAAGTCTAGAAACCCTAAAAGGTGTCTCGCAGAAACACCTTAAGTGACTTACCTATATGAGTATGGAAATCAGGCCGTTTCCTAGGAAAGTAAGACCGCTTTCTAAGTAGACTCATGAACCAGGATTTAAGCACATAGCCATTAACGTGCTGAGCAATACAGAACACTCTAACTAAGGAATACAACATGTGTGATTGTTCCGGTTATATCATTAAGGGATACTTGGTTCAAGATTCGTTCACCGTTGAATCTCGATAGAACTTTGAATGATTTACACTAAGTAAAAGTTCAAATCCAAAAGATACTTTTATCTATGTGTTGTTTCCACGATGATGCAAAACTTGATCTTAGAACTACATAGGCTTGATCCCACTTGGGTATGTAGGAAGTCACCCTAGTGACTCAGCCATCCACTTTAATTTATTTTGAAAATTGGGGGAGATTGTTGTAAATTTTCAAATATTGTTTGGGATATGGGTTTGTTTTTGAAGAGGGAAGCAAGAATGGAAGAAGATAAGGTGTAGGGATTAGTCCCACATTGTAGAATATAAAAGAGTTTGTCACTATATAGGTAAAAGCTTGATACATGATATCAAAAGAAGAGAAAGAGGAATAAGGCAATGGGCCTTGAGCATGAACTTGGCATAAATAATAATCTTTGAAATGTCAAAAGATGGGCCTTGGGCCTTGGGGCTCTTGGGGTCTTGTGATCCAATAGGCCGGGAAAACAAACCAGTCGATAGGCCAAAATATCACCGGTCGACCGTTTTTTCAACCAGAGAATAAAACGGTCGACTGGTTGAGTTTTGGCGGTCGACCGTTTCGTTCTAAAGCGGCTGCGACGCTTCAGAAGCGTTGCAAAACTGAAAGGTTGCATACGTTCGGAATCGAACAGAAATAACTGTTGCGATTCAACAGGTTGCAACGCTTGGCTGAGGGATGTCTCCTCTTCATCGCCTATATATACGACGCCAGAAACTGTTGCAAAATCACTAAGCAATTCTTCTTCTTCATATATCGTTCTGCAACACCATTAAACTGTTACAAAACAGTTCTGTTCGAAACACCTCTGAAGTGTTTCAATTCCGAAACTGTTGCAGAATCGCCATATTCTACTTCCTCTTCTATTCCACAATCTACATAGCATCATCAGAAATCAAATATCAGAGTGTTCTTGGTCGAATCAAAGTCGTACAAACTTTGAATTCGATTACGCTGTTTCAAGGCTTCATTGAATCCTGAAGTCAATAGTTCGATAACCCTTTTGTACCTGCTGGGTTGAACTATTGTCTGAAAGAATTTGCTCCGCAAATCCTTGAAGTCAGAAGTACGGCAGATTCTACTCCTCCAAAAGCGTCTCAAACCACAAAATCCCCAACAATTTTTCAGACAATAGTCGACCGGTGATAGTTTGAGCGCTTTGCAAGTGATGAATCAGCATTTGACGAAGTTGGAGCGGTTTGATGGAGAGAACTTCACTCGTTGGCAGGAGACTATGAAATTCTTTCTGATCACGGTTAAATTATTTCATATTCTCGAAGACGGATTGGAGAAAATACCGGAGGAAACCGATAAGGATAGTGCAGAATTAAAAGCAAAAAGGGCAAAGCGAAAAGAGGAAGATTTTCTATGCAGAGGCCACATACTGAATGCACTGTCTACTCCGATATACAATGCTCACAGGACCTTGGACACGGCGAAGGCACTCTGGATTGCGCTAGAAAGCAAATATCGCATCTCTGAGGCAAGTAATAAGAAATTTCTTATATGCAATTTTATGGATTTCAAAATGGTCACTAACAAGTCCATAATTGGACAAGTTAGTGAAATACTACTGTTAGTAAATCAACTTAAGGATGCCGGTATTGATCTCCCTGAATCATTTGTTGTTGGAGTTATTATTTCGAGACTCCCGAATTCTTGGAATGATTATAAGAAGAAATTAAAACATGCGGAAACCGATTATGATTTAGACGGTTTACAGCGTCATCTTCGTATTGAAGAGGATTCTCGTAAACGCGAACTAGATGATAATCCGCAAACTGAGTCTCATTCTAAGGCTAATAATGTTGAAATTAACGATAAGTTGAAGCCTAAGAATGAGACACAGTTCAAAAAGAAAGGTACTAATTCCAAGAATAAGAAGAAGGGTGACTGTTACTATTGTCACAAACCCGGCCACTATGCCCGAGACTGTCGTCTTCGGAAGAAACAACAAAAAGCGAATGTGGTCGAAGAAAAGCTTGTGGCTGTCGTACAAGAGGTGAACTCCGTTAGTGGCATTGACAATGACTGGTGGCTCGATACTGGAGCAACTATTCATATTTGCAAAGACCGTAATCTGTTCAAGACTTACGATGAGAATAACGGAGAATCCAGCGAAGTAACTAGCGCAAACAAAGTTGCAAGCAAAGTTCTGGGAAAAGGCACTATTGAATTGACATTCACCTCTGGGAAAGTTCTTACTTTAGTCAATGTATTTTATGTACCTGATATGTGTAAGAATTTGATTTCTGGATACCTTCTTAACAAAGGAGGATTCAAGATGGTGTATGAGTCTGATAAGTTAGTGTTGTCCAAGAACAGCAAATTTATTGGACAGGGATATTCTTGTAACGACATGATTAAGTTGAATCTAATAAAGAAATCTTCTGCTTATATTGTTGACTCTGTTAATTTATGGCATAGTAGATTAGGACATGTTAATTATAAGTCACTTAGAAATATGCATAAATTAGGATTAATTTCTGATTGTGATTTCGAATCCATTTCTAAATGTGAGATATGTGTTCAAGCAAAAATACATCGAAAATCCTTTAAATCTATTGAAAGGAAAACTAGTTTGCTTGATTTGGTATATAGTGATGTGGGTGACTTGAAAAGTCATATCACCTATGGTCGTAACCAATACTATATAACGTTTATTGATGATTATTCTAGATATGCTTATGTATATCTAATGAAATCAAAAAAATGAAGCCTTTGATAAATTCAAAATTAACAAAGCATAAGTCGAAACACAATTAGGAATTAAAATTAAAGTGTTACATTCAGATCGTGGTGGTGAATATTTTTCAAATTAGTTTACTTTGTTTTGCAAACAAAATGTTATCATTCACCAATGTACCGCCCCTTATACACCACAACAAAATGGTGTTGCTGAGAGAAAAAATAGAACTTTAGTAGAAATGGTTAATGCCATGCTCATAAGTTCTAATTTGCCATATAACCTATGGGGTGATGCTATGTTATCTGCATGTTACATTTTAAATAGAGTACCACTTAAGAAAAATAATATTTCTCCTTATGAATTATGGTTCAATAGAAAACCTAATCTTACTAGACTTAAAGTTTGGGGTTGCTTAGCATATGTTAGAAAACCAGACCCTAAACGACCAAAGTTAGGGAATAGGGCTTTTAAATGTGTTTTCATTGGATATTCTCTTAATAGTATAACTTATAGATTTATGATTCTTGATACCTTAGAAGTCATAGAATCTGTAGATGTAGAATTTTTTGAAAATCAAACTATTGAGAATCCATTGAGATCATCTAGTCCAGAACCAACTGAGACTAATGATACAAATGATGATGAATATGCTCCTGCTCAAAACAGCAAGGAAGTGTCAGTACCAGATGATAGTACTGAACACAGAAGAAGTAAAAGAGCGAGAATAGAGAAGGACTATGGTCCTGACTTCATAACATATCTCGTAGAAGGCAATAAGGACGAAGTCCTTAATGTGACAAGATATGTAATGAACGTCGATGATGATCCCAAAACTTATTCTGAGGCTATGAGTTCTAGAGATTCTAATTTCTGGAAAGAAGCTATCAATGACGAAATGAATTCCATAATGTTAAACCAAACTTGGGTATTAAGCGATTTACCTCCTGGTGCTAAACCGATAGGATGTAAATGGATATTCAAGAAAAGGTTGAATACAAATGGATCCATTGATAAGTTTAAAGCCAGATTAGTTGCTAAGGGATATAAACAAAGACAAGGAGTAGATTATTTTGATACATATGCTCCGGTAGCTCGCATATCTTCGATACGTTGTTTAATAGCACTTGCATCAATTCATAACTTGGTCATACATCAAATGGATGTAAAGACAGCTTTTCTAAATGGAGATTTAGAAGAAGAGATATACATGGAACAACCTGAAGGTTTCATAACCCCAGGCCAAGAAAAGAAAGTTTGTAAATTAGTTAAATCTCTTTATGGCCTGAAGCAAGCTCCCATGCAATGGCATGAGAAGTTTGACACTGTCATTTGGATTCATTGTTAATGATGCAGATAAATGTATCTATAGCAAATCGGATAACAACGATTATGTTATTATATGTTTATACGTTGATGACATGCTGATATTTGGTTCCAACATATCCTGTGTAAATGAAACTAAGAAGTTTCTATCTTCTAAATTTGATATGAAAGATCTGGGAGAGGCTGATGTAATTCTAGGAATTAAAATCATTAGGAAAACGGGGGAGTTATTATTAACTCAATCTCATTACATTGAGAAGTTCCTAAAGAAGTATAATCATTATGATGACAAACCAGCACCAACTCCTTTAGATCCAAGTATAAAATTAGAAAAGAACACTGGACGTACCATTTCTCAATTGGAATATTCCAGTATTATTGGGAGTCTTATGTATGCTATGCATTGCACTAGACCAGATATCGCACATGCTATAAGTGTATTGTGTCGATTTACGAGTAATCCAGGTTTCGAACACTGGAAAGCCATTTCCAGAATCTTAGCTTATTTGAAGGGAACCATCAACTATGGTTTATCTTATAAAGGATATCCTGCTGTAATAGAAGGATATAGTGATGCAACCTGGAACAATGTAGAATCGAAATCCAAGTCTACGACTGGATGGATATTTACATTAGGAGGCGCTGCTGTGTCTTGGGCTTCCAAGAAGCAGACCTGTATATCTGATTCAACTATGTTATCATAATTAATTGCATTAGCAGACGCATGTAAGGAAGCGGAATGGCTTAGAAATTTGTTAGTAGAAATCCCATTATGGAAGAAGCCATCTCCAGCAGTCTTGATTAATTGCGATAATCAAGCAACGATATATAATGTTTCTAATAAAACATATAATGGAAAGTCTAGACATGTGAGTCTAAGACATCAAATGGTGAGACAGTTACTCAAAATTGGAGTTATAACTGTTGACTACATAGAAACAAAGAAAAACTTGGTTGACCCACTTACGAAGAGTCTTCCAAAGGCTATGGTTTCTATAAAGTCAAAAGAAATGGGACTAAGGTCTGTGAATGAAGATTGATCATCCTTAACAGAAACCCAACTTGTGTTTTGAAAAAGATAGACAAAGTTCAATGGGTACCAACAAGTTAAGGAAATGATTATGGAACACTAAATCAATAATCCCATAATGTTTAGTGTTGGATTCTGCATGAACTAAGGATGGATTAATATCCTTAATAAGTCTAGAAACCCTAAAAGGTGTCTCGCAGAAACACCTTAAGTGACTTACCTATATGAGTATGGAAATCAGGCCGTTTCCTAGGAAAGTAAGACCGCTTTCTAAGTAGACTCATGAACCAGGATTTAAGCACATGGCCATTAACGTGCTGAGCAATACAGAACACTCTAACTAAGGAATACAACATGTGTGATTGTTCCGGTTATATCATTAAGGGATACTTGGTTCAAGATTCGTTCACCGTTGAATCTCGATAGAACTTTGAATGATTTACACTAAGTAAAAGTTCAAATCCAAAAGATACTTTTATCTATGTGTTGTTTCCACGATGATGCAAAACTTGATCTTAGAACTACATAGGCTTGATCCCACTTGGGTATGTAGGAAGTCACCCTAGTGACTCAGCCATCCACTTTAATTTATTTTGAAAATTGGGGGAGATTGTTGTAAATTTTCAAATATTGTTTGGGATATGGGTTTGTTTTTGAAGAGGGAAGCAAGAATGGAAGAAGATAAGGTGTAGGGATTAGTCCCACATTGTAGAATATAAAAGAGTTTGTCACTATATAGGTAAAAGCTTGATACATGATATCAAAAGAAGAGAAAGAGGAATAAGGCAATGGGCCTTGAGCATGAACTTGGCATAAATAATAATCTTTGAAATGTCAAAAGATGGGCCTTGGGCCTTGGGGCTCTTGGGGTCTTGTGATCCAATAGGCCGGGAAAACAAACCAGTCGACAGGCCAAAATATCACCGGTCGACCGTTTTTTCAACCAGAGAATAAAACGGTCGACTGGTTGAGTTTTGGCAGTCGACCGTTTCGTTCTAAAGCGGCTGCGACGCTTCAGAAGCGTTGCAAAACTGAAAGGTTGCATACGTTCGGAATCGAACAGAAATAACTGTTGCGATTCAACAGGTTGCAACGCTTGGCTGAGGGATGTCTCCTCTTCATCGCCTATATATACGACGCCAGAAACTGTTGCAAAATCACTAAGCAATTCTTCTTCTTCATATATCGTTCTGCAACACCATTAAACTGTTACAAAACAGTTCTGTTCGAAACACCTCTGAAGTGTTTCAATTCCGAAACTGTTGCAGAATCGCCATATTCTACTTCCTCTTCTATTCCACAATCTACATAGCATCATCAGAAATCAAATATCAGAGTGTTCTTGGTCGAATCAAAGTCGTACAAACTTTGAATTCGATTACGCTGTTTCAAGGCTTCATTGAATCCTGAAGTCAATAGTTCGATAACCCTTTTGTACCTGCTGGGTTGAACTATTGTCTGAAAGAATTTGCTCCGCAAATCCTTGAAGTCAGAAGTACGGCAGATTCTACTCCTCCAAAAGCGTCTCAAACCACAAAATCCCCAACAATTTTTCAGACAATAGTCGACCGGTGATAGTTTGAGCGCTTTGCAAGTGATGAATCAACATTTGACGAAGTTGGAGCGGTTTGATGGAGAGAACTTCACTCGTTGGCAAGAGACTATGAAATTCTTTCTGATCACGGTTAAATTATTTCATATTCTCGAAGACGGATTGGAGAAAATACCGGAGGAAACCGATAAGGATAGTGCAGAATTAAAAGCAAAAAGGGCAAAGCGAAAAGAGGAAGATTTTCTATGCAGAGGCCACATACTGAATGCACTGTCTACTCCGATATACAATGCTCACAGGACCTTGGACACGGCGAAGGCACTCTGGATTGCGCTAGAAAGCAAATATCGCATCTCTGAGGCAAGTAATAAGAAATTTCTTATATGCAATTTTATGGATTTCAAAATGGTCACTAACAAGTCCATAATTGGACAAGTTAGTGAAATACTACTGTTAGTAAATCAACTTAAGGATGCCGGTATTGATCTCCCTGAATCATTTGTTGTTGGAGTTATTATTTCGAGACTCCCGAATTCTTGGAATGATTATAAGAAGAAATTAAAACATGCGGAAACCGATTATGATTTAGACGGTTTACAGCGTCATCTTCGTATTGAAGAGGATTCTCGTAAACGCGAACTAGATGATAATCCGCAAACTGAGTCTCATTCTAAGGCTAATAATGTTGAAATTAACGATAAGTTGAAGCCTAAGAATGAGACACAGTTCAAAAAGAAAGGTACTAATTCCAAGAATAAGAAGAAGAGTGACTGTTACTATTGTCACAAACCCGGCCACTATGCCCGAGACTGTCGTCTTCGGAAGAAACAACAAAAAGCGAATGTGGTCGAAGAAAACCTTGTGGCTGTCGTACAAGAGGCGAACTCCGTTAGTGGCATTGACAATGACTGGTGGCTCGATACTGGAGCAACTATTCATATTTGCAAAGACCGTAATCTGTTCAAGACTTACGATGAGAATAACGGAGAATCCAGCGAAGTAACTAGCGCAAACAAAGTTGCAAGCAAAGTTCTGGGAAAAGGCACTATTGAATTGACATTCACCTCTGGGAAAGTTCTTACTTTAGTCAATGTATTTTATGTACCTGATATGTGTAAGAATTTGATTTCTGGATACCTTCTTAACAAAGGAGGATTCAAGATGGTGTATGAGTCTGATAAGTTAGTGTTGTCCAAGAACAGCAAATTTATTGGACAGGGATATTCTTGTAACGGCATGATTAAGTTGAATCTAATAAAGAAATCTTCTGCTTATATTGTTGACTCTGTTAATTTATGGCATAGTAGATTAGGACATGTTAATTATAAGTCACTTAGAAATATGCATAAATTAGGATTAATTTCTGATTGTGATTTCGAATCCATTTCTAAATGTGAGATATGTGTTCAAGCAAAAATACATCGAAAATCCTTTAAATCTATTGAAAGGAAAACTAGTTTGCTTGATTTGGTATATAGTGATGTGGGTGACTTGAAAAGTCATATCACCTATGGTCGTAACCAATACTATATAACGTTTATTGATGATTATTCTAGATATGCTTATGTATATCTAATGAAATCAAAAAAATGAAGCCTTTGATAAATTCAAAATTAACAAAGCAGAAGTCGAAACACAATTAGGAATTAAAATTAAAGTGTTACATTCAGATCGTGGTGGTGAATATTTTTCAAATGAGTTTACTTTGTTTTGCAAACAAAATGGTATCATTCACCAATGTACCGCCCCTTATACACCACAACAAAATGGTGTTGCTGAGAGAAAAAATAGAACTTTAGTAGAAATGGTTAATGCCATGCTCATAAGTTCTAATTTGCCATATAACCTATGGGGTGATGCTATGTTATCTGCATGTTACATTTTAAATAGAGTACCACTTAAGAAAAATAATATTTCTCCTTATGAATTATGGTTCAATAGAAAACCTAATCTTACTAGACTTAAAGTTTGGGGTTGCTTAGCATATGTTAGAAAACCAGACCCTAAACGACCAAAGTTAGGGAATAGGGCTTTTAAATGTGTTTTCATTGGATATTCTCTTAATAGTATAACTTATAGATTTATGATTCTTGATACCTTAGAAGTCATAGAATCTGTAGATGTAGAATTTTTTGAAAATCAAACTATTGAGAATCCATTGAGATCATCTAGTCCAGAACCAACTGAGACTAATGATACAAATGATGATGAATATGCTCCTGCTCAAAACAGCAAGGAAGTGTCAGTACCAGATGATAGTACTGAACACAGAAGAAGTAAAAGAGCGAGAATAGAGAAGGACTATGGTCCTGACTTCATAACATATCTCGTAGAAGGCAATAAGGACGAAGTCCTTAATGTGACAAGATATGTAATGAACGTCGATGATGATCCCAAAACTTATTCTGAGGCTATGAGTTCTAGAGATTCTAATTTCTGGAAAGAAGCTATCAATGACGAAATGAATTCCATAATGTTAAACCAAACTTGGGTATTAAGCGATTTACCTCCTGGTGCTAAACCGATAGGATGTAAATGGATATTCAAGAAAAGGTTGAATACAAATGGATCCATTGATAAGTTTAAAGCCAGATTAGTTGCTAAGGGATATAAACAAAGACAAGGAGTAGATTATTTTGATACATATGCTCCGGTAGCTCGCATATCTTCGATACGTTGTTTAATAGCACTTGCATCAATTCATAACTTGGTCATACATCAAATGGATGTAAAGACAGCTTTTCTAAATGGAGATTTAGAAGAAGAGTTATACATGGAACAACCTGAAGGTTTCATAACCCCAGGCCAAGAAAAGAAAGTTTGTAAATTAGTTAAATCTCTTTATGGCCTGAAGCAAGCTCCCATGCAATGGCATGAGAAGTTTGATAAAGTTGCACTGTCATTTGGATTCATTGTTAATGATGCAGATAAATGTATCTATAACAAATCGGATAACAACGATTATGTTATAATATGTTTATACGTTGATGACATGCTGATATTTGGTTCCAACATATCCTGTGTAAATGAAACTAAGAAGTTTCTATCTTCTAAATTTGATATGAAAGATCTGGGAGAGGCTGATGTAATTCTAGGAATTAAAATCATTAGGAAAACGGGGGAGTTATTATTAACTCAATCTCATTACATTGAGAAGTTCCTAAAGAAGTATAATCATTATGATGACAAACCAGCACCAACTCCTTTAGATCCAAGTATAAAATTAGAAAAGAACACTGGACGTACCATTTCTCAATTGGAATATTCCAGTATTATTGGGAGTCTTATGTATGCTATGCATTGCACTAGACCAGATATCGCACATGCTATAAGTGTATTGTGTCGATTTACGAGTAATCCAGGTTTCGAACACTGG
Organism: Allium sativum; assembly: GCA_030737875.1. Classification (NCBI taxonomy): domain Eukaryota; kingdom Viridiplantae; phylum Streptophyta; class Magnoliopsida; order Asparagales; family Amaryllidaceae; genus Allium; species Allium sativum. The sequence goes on from CM060911.1 coordinate 268,777,247, forward strand.
AAAGCCATTTCCAGAATCTTAGCTTATTTGAAGGGAACCATCAACTATGGTTTATCTTATAAAGGATATCCTGCTGTAATAGAAGGATATAGTGATGCAACCTGGAACAATGTAGAATCGAAATCCAAGTCTACGACTGGATGGATATTTACATTAGGAGGCGCTGCTGTGTCTTGGGCTTCCAAGAAGCAGACCTGTATATCTGATTCAACTATGTTATCAGAATTAATTGCATTAGCAGACGCATGTAAGGAAGCGGAATGGCTTAGAAATTTGTTAGTAGAAATCCCATTATGGAAGAAGCCATCTCCAGCAGTCTTGATTAATTGCGATAATCAAGCAACGATATATAATGTTTCTAATAAAACATATAATGGAAAGTCTAGACATGTGAGTCTAAGACATCAAATGGTGAGACAGTTACTCAAAATTGGAGTTATAACTGTTGACTACATAGAAACAAAGAAAAACTTGGCTGACCCACTTACGAAGAGTCTTCCAAAGGCTATGGTTTCTATAAAGTCAAAAGAAATGGGACTAAGGTCTGTGAATGAAGATTGATCATCCTTAACAGAAACCCAACTTGTGTTTTGAAAAAGATAGACAAAGTTCAATGGGTACCAACAAGTTAAGGAAATGATTATGGAACACTAAATCAATAATCCCATAATGTTTAGTGTTGGATTCTGCATGAACTAAGGATGGATTAATATCCTTAATAAGTCTAGAAACCCTAAAAGGTGTCTCGCAGAAACACCTTAAGTGACTTACCTATATGAGTATGGAAATCAGGCCGTTTCCTAGGAAAGTAAGACCGCTTTCTAAGTAGACTCATGAACCAGGATTTAAGCACATGGCCATTAACGTGCTGAGCAATACAGAACACTCTAACTAAGGAATACAACATGTGTGATTGTTCCGGTTATATCATTAAGGGATACTTGGTTCAAGATTCGTTCACCGTTGAATCTCGATAGAACTTTGAATGATTTACACTAAGTAAAAGTTCAAATCCAAAAGATACTTTTATCTATGTGTTGTTTCCACGATGATGCAAAACTTGATCTTAGAACTACATAGGCTTGATCCCACTTGGGTATGTAGGAAGTCACCCTAGTGACTCAGCCATCCACTTTAATTTATTTTGAAAATTGGGGGAGATTGTTGTAAATTTTCAAATATTGTTTGGGATATGGGTTTGTTTTTGAAGAGGGAAGCAAGAATGGAAGAAGATAAGGTGTAGGGATTAGTCCCACATTGTAGAATATAAAAGAGTTTGTCACTATATAGGTAAAAGCTTGATACATGATATCAAAAGAAGAGAAAGAGGAATAAGGCAATGGGCCTTGAGCATGAACTTGGCATAAATAATAATCTTTGAAATGTCAAAAGATGGGCCTTGGGCCTTGGGGCTCTTGGGGTCTTGTGATCCAATAGGCCGGGAAAACAAACCAGTCGATAGGCCAAAATATCACCGGTCGACCGTTTTTTCAACCAGAGAATAAAACGGTCGACTGGTTGAGTTTTGGCGGTCGACCGTTTCGTTCTAAAGCGGCTGCGACGCTTCAGAAGCGTTGCAAAACTGAAAGGTTGCATACGTTCGGAATCGAACAGAAATAACTGTTGCGATTCAACAGGTTGCAACGCTTGGCTGAGGGATGTCTCCTCTTCATCGCCTATATATACGACGCCAGAAACTGTTGCAAAATCACTAAGCAATTCTTCTTCTTCATATATCGTTCTGCAACACCATTAAACTGTTACAAAACAGTTCTGTTCGAAACACCTCTGAAGTGTTTCAATTCCGAAACTGTTGCAGAATCGCCATATTCTACTTCCTCTTCTATTCCACAATCTACATAGCATCATCAGAAATCAAATATCAGAGTGTTCTTGGTCGAATCAAAGTCGTACAAACTTTGAATTCGATTACGCTGTTTCAAGGCTTCATTGAATCCTGAAGTCAATAGTTCGATAACCCTTTTGTACCTGCTGGGTTGAACTATTGTCTGAAAGAATTTGCTCCGCAAATCCTTGAAGTCAGAAGTACGGCAGATTCTACTCCTCCAAAAGCGTCTCAAACCACAAAATCCCCAACAATTTTTCAGACAATAGTCGACCGGTGATAGTTTGAGCGCTTTGCAAGTGATGAATCAGCATTTGACGAAGTTGGAGCGGTTTGATGGAGAGAACTTCACTCGTTGGCAGGAGACTATGAAATTCTTTCTGATCACGGTTAAATTATTTCATATTCTCGAAGACGGATTGGAGAAAATACCGGAGGAAACCGATAAGGATAGTGCAGAATTAAAAGCAAAAAGGGCAAAGCGAAAAGAGGAAGATTTTCTATGCAGAGGCCACATACTGAATGCACTGTCTACTCCGATATACAATGCTCACAGGACCTTGGACACGGCGAAGGCACTCTGGATTGCGCTAGAAAGCAAATATCGCATCTCTGAGGCAAGTAATAAGAAATTTCTTATATGCAATTTTATGGATTTCAAAATGGTCACTAACAAGTCCATAATTGGACAAGTTAGTGAAATACTACTGTTAGTAAATCAACTTAAGGATGCCGGTATTGATCTCCCTGAATCATTTGTTGTTGGAGTTATTATTTCGAGACTCCCGAATTCTTGGAATGATTATAAGAAGAAATTAAAACATGCGGAAACCGATTATGATTTAGACGGTTTACAGCGTCATCTTCGTATTGAAGAGGATTCTCGTAAACGCGAACTAGATGATAATCCGCAAACTGAGTCTCATTCTAAGGCTAATAATGTTGAAATTAACGATAAGTTGAAGCCTAAGAATGAGACACAGTTCAAAAAGAAAGGTACTAATTCCAAGAATAAGAAGAAGGGTGACTGTTACTATTGTCACAAACCCGGCCACTATGCCCGAGACTGTCGTCTTCGGAAGAAACAACAAAAAGCGAATGTGGTCGAAGAAAAGCTTGTGGCTGTCGTACAAGAGGCGAACTCCGTTAGTGGCATTGACAATGACTGGTGGCTCGATACTGGAGCAACTATTCATATTTGCAAAGACCGTAATCTGTTCAAGACTTACGATGAGAATAACGGAGAATCCAGCGAAGTAACTAGCGCAAACAAAGTTGCAAGCAAAGTTCTGGGAAAAGGCACTATTGAATTGACATTCACCTCTGGGAAAGTTCTTACTTTAGTCAATGTATTTTATGTACCTGATATGTGTAAGAATTTGATTTCTGGATACCTTCTTAACAAAGGAGGATTCAAGATGGTGTATGAGTCTGATAAGTTAGTGTTGTCCAAGAACAGCAAATTTATTGGACAGGGATATTCTTGTAACGGCATGATTAAGTTGAATCTAATAAAGAAATCTTCTGCTTATATTGTTGACTCTGTTAATTTATGGCATAGTAGATTAGGACATGTTAATTATAAGTCACTTAGAAATATGCATAAATTAGGATTAATTTCTGATTGTGATTTCGAATCCATTTCTAAATGTGAGATATGTGTTCAAGCAAAAATACATCGAAAATCCTTTAAATCTATTGAAAGGAAAACTAGTTTGCTTGATTTGGTATATAGTGATGTGGGTGACTTGAAAAGTCATATCACCTATGGTCGTAACCAATACTATATAACGTTTATTGATGATTATTCTAGATATGCTTATGTATATCTAATGAAATCAAAAAAATGAAGCCTTTGATAAATTCAAAATTAACAAAGCAGAAGTCGAAACACAATTAGGAATTAAAATTAAAGTGTTACATTCAGATCGTGGTGGTGAATATTTTTCAAATGAGTTTACTTTGTTTTGCAAACAAAATGGTATCATTCACCAATGTACCGCCCCTTATACACCACAACAAAATGGTGTTGCTGAGAGAAAAAATAGAACTTTAGTAGAAATGGTTAATGCCATGCTCATAAGTTCTAATTTGCCATATAACCTATGGGGTGATGCTATGTTATCTGCATGTTACATTTTAAATAGAGTACCACTTAAGAAAAATAATATTTCTCCTTATGAATTATGGTTCAATAGAAAACCTAATCTTACTAGACTTAAAGTTTGGGGTTGCTTAGCATATGTTAGAAAACCAGACCCTAAACGACCAAAGTTAGGGAATAGGGCTTTTAAATGTGTTTTCATTGGATATTCTCTTAATAGTATAACTTATAGATTTATGATTCTTGATACCTTAGAAGTCATAGAATCTGTAGATGTAGAATTTTTTGAAAATCAAACTATTGAGAATCCATTGAGATCATCTAGTCCAGAACCAACTGAGACTAATGATACAAATGATGATGAATATGCTCCTGCTCAAAACAGCAAGGAAGTGTCAGTACCAGATGATAGTACTGAACACAGAAGAAGTAAAAGAGCGAGAATAGAGAAGGACTATGGTCCTGACTTCATAACATATCTCGTAGAAGGCAATAAGGACGAAGTCCTTAATGTGACAAGATATGTAATGAACGTCGATGATGATCCCAAAACTTATTCTGAGGCTATGAGTTCTAGAGATTCTAATTTCTGGAAAGAAGCTATCAATGACGAAATGAATTCCATAATGTTAAACCAAACTTGGGTATTAAGCGATTTACCTCCTGGTGCTAAACCGATAGGATGTAAATGGATATTCAAGAAAAGGTTGAATACAAATGGATCCATTGATAAGTTTAAAGCCAGATTAGTTGCTAAGGGATATAAACAAAGACAAGGAGTAGATTATTTTGATACATATGCTCCGGTAGCTCGCATATCTTCGATACGTTGTTTAATAGCACTTGCATCAATTCATAACTTGGTCATACATCAAATGGATGTAAAGACAGCTTTTCTAAATGGAGATTTAGAAGAAGAGATATACATGGAACAACCTGAAGGTTTCATAACCCCAGGCCAAGAAAAGAAAGTTTGTAAATTAGTTAAATCTCTTTATGGCCTGAAGCAAGCTCCCATGCAATGGCATGAGAAGTTTGATAAAGTTGCACTGTCATTTGGATTCATTGTTAATGATGCAGATAAATGTATCTATAGCAAATCGGATAACAACGATTATGTTATAATATGTTTATACGTTGATGACATGCTGATATTTGGTTCCAACATATCCTGTGTAAATGAAACTAAGAAGTTTCTATCTTCTAAATTTGATATGAAAGATCTGGGAGAGGCTGATGTAATTCTAGGAATTAAAATCATTAGGAAAACGGGGGAGTTATTATTAACTCAATCTCATTACATTGAGAAGTTCCTAAAGAAGTATAATCATTATGATGACAAACCAGCACCAACTCCTTTAGATCCAAGTATAAAATTAGAAAAGAACACTGGACGTACCATTTCTCAATTGGAATATTCCAGTATTATTGGGAGTCTTATGTATGCTATGCATTGCACTAGACCAGATATCGCACATGCTATAAGTGTATTGTGTCGATTTACGAGTAATCCAGGTTTCGAACACTGGAAAGCCATTTCCAGAATCTTAGCTTATTTGAAGGGAACCATCAACTATGGTTTATCTTATAAAGGATATCCTGCTGTAATAGAAGGATATAGTGATGCAACCTGGAACAATGTAGAATCGAAATCCAAGTCTACGACTGGATGGATATTTACATTAGGAGGCGCTGCTGTGTCTTGGGCTTCCAAGAAGCAGACCTGTATATCTGATTCAACTATGTTATCAGAATTAATTGCATTAGCAGACGCATGTAAGGAAGCGGAATGGCTTAGAAATTTGTTAGTAGAAATCCCATTATGGAAGAAGCCATCTCCAGCAGTCTTGATTAATTGCGATAATCAAGCAACGATATATAATGTTTCTAATAAAACATATAATGGAAAGTCTAGACATGTGAGTCTAAGACATCAAATGGTGAGACAGTTACTCAAAATTGGAGTTATAACTGTTGACTACATAGAAACAAAGAAAAACTTGGCTGACCCACTTACGAAGAGTCTTCCAAAGGCTATGGTTTCTATAAAGTCAAAAGAAATGGGACTAAGGTCTGTGAATGAAGATTGATCATCCTTAACAGAAACCCAACTTGTGTTTTGAAAAAGATAGACAAAGTTCAATGGGTACCAACAAGTTAAGGAAATGATTATGGAACACTAAATCAATAATCCCATAATGTTTAGTGTTGGATTCTGCATGAACTAAGGATGGATTAATATCCTTAATAAGTCTAGAAACCCTAAAAGGTGTCTCGCAGAAACACCTTAAGTGACTTACCTATATGAGTATGGAAATCAGGCCGTTTCCTAGGAAAGTAAGACCGCTTTCTAAGTAGACTCATGAACCAGGATTTAAGCACATGGCCATTAACGTGCTGAGCAATACAGAACACTCTAACTAAGGAATCAACATGTGTGATTGTTCCGGTTATATCATTAAGGGATACTTGGTTCAAGATTCGTTCACCGTTGAATCTCGATAGAACTTTGAATGATTTACACTAAGTAAAAGTTCAAATCCAAAAGATACTTTTATCTATGTGTTGTTTCCACGATGATGCAAAACTTGATCTTAGAACTACATAGGCTTGATCCCACTTGGGTATGTAGGAAGTCACCCTAGTGACTCAGCCATCCACTTTAATTTATTTTGAAAATTGGGGGAGATTGTTGTAAATTTTCAAATATTGTTTGGGATATGGGTTTGTTTTTGAAGAGGGAAGCAAGAATGGAAGAAGATAAGGTGTAGGGATTAGTCCCACATTGTAGAATATAAAAGAGTTTGTCACTATATAGGTAAAAGCTTGATACATGATATCAAAAGAAGAGAAAGAGGAATAAGGCAATGGGCCTTGAGCATGAACTTGGCATAAATAATAATCTTTGAAATGTCAAAAGATGGGCCTTGGGCCTTGGGGCTCTTGGGGTCTTGTGATCCAATAGGCCGGGAAAACAAACCAGTCGACAGGCCAAAATATCACCGGTCGACCGTTTTTTCAACCAGAGAATAAAACGGTCGACTGGTTGAGTTTTGGCGGTCGACCGTTTCGTTCTAAAGCGGCTGCGACGCTTCAGAAGCGTTGCAAAACTGAAAGGTTGCATACGTTCGGAATCGAACAGAAATAACTGTTGCGATTCAACAGGTTGCAACGCTTGGCTGAGGGATGTCTCCTCTTCATCGCCTATATATACGACGCCAGAAACTGTTGCAAAATCACTAAGCAATTCTTCTTCTTCATATATCGTTCTGCAACACCATTAAACTGTTACAAAACAGTTCTGTTCGAAACACCTCTGAAGTGTTTCAATTCCGAAACTGTTGCAGAATCGCCATATTCTACTTCCTCTTCTATTCCACAATCTACATAGCATCATCAGAAATCAAATATCAGAGTGTTTTTGGTCGAATCAAAGTCGTACAAACTTTGAATTCGATTACGCTGTTTCAAGGCTTCATTGAATCCTGAAGTCAATAGTTCGATAACCCTTTTGTACCTGCTGGGTTGAACTATTGTCTGAAAGAATTTGCTCCGCAAATCCTTGAAGTCAGAAGTACGGCAGATTCTACTCCTCCAAAAGCATCTCAAACCACAAAATCCCCAACAAAATCGATTTTCTACCTAAATTGATCGAAGTAAATTACCAACCCAAACAAAAACTATAGTAAGTGACTAATCTAAATGTATAAAAGACAAATTAGAACAACATCAATCGAAGTACCTAACCAAGAGAAGCTAGGGCACCACGAAATTGAAAACGAGGGAAAATAAGGAACGATGAAATTAGAAAATAGGATTTTAGGGCAAAGATGAAATTGAAACACGAGGGAAAAAAACAACTGGAGAAAAAAAAGAGGGAAAACTATTTTTTTCAGTAGAGGGAAAAATGTTAGAAGAGGGAAAGTGAAATGTTGTTTTGACGGACACGTTTATCTCAGCGTTAACAGGTGGATTAAATCATCTGAACAATTTTTTACAGCTTTCCTGAAAGAAACGCTGATATGGATTGCGGTTGAAACTAATTTTTCTTGTAGTGCCTATCGTTGAAGTTAATAATGACGATGTTATCATCGAAGAAGAACCGAATGTTGAAGCAAAAAAATATGATTTATTGAATGCTGCTAAGAAACTCCTTTGAAATGGATATACAAGCGACACTCAGTTATCTGTATCTGCTAAGAACATTGTAATGAAATCAAAAACAACTTCATAAAAGTCGAATTTACAGATGTTGTGCAAGCTCCTAAATGGTACATGTCATCCGATAGTTTAATGTGGAAATTATTATGAAGCGAAAAAATTTATATTCATTTTCGGTTCGCCGTATCTGAAATACATACATGTTTAAATGGTTGCATGTTGTTTTAAAAAGAAGACATCAATCTTAAGAATTATAAAATATGTAAGTAGGAATGATACAAACCAAGAAAAAAGGGAAAAGTTCCACACAAACATATTCATTATATTCCTATCACTTATAGACTTCAAAGGTTATATGCATCGTTTGTAGCAGCGTATCATATGAGATGGCATAGTGTGAGAACACATGAAGAAGACACATTAACACACCCAGCTGATGGGGAAGCATGGAAGCAATTTGATAAGAAATGTCTTGATTTCACAGTAGAGAGCCATAACGTTAGAATTGGTACATATCAGTATGAGTTTTCAACATTTTCACAGTTTGATTTTAAATATTCATCTTGACCAATAAATATTACACTTTGCAATCTACCTCTATGGATGTGTATTAAAATGCCATATATGCTTATCACAATTATTGTCCCTAGCCCTAATGATATGACATAGGGAATCAATGTTTACTTACAACCGTTAATTGAAGAGTTGAAAACATTGTGGTATGAAGGAGTTGAAACATAAGGCGTATCAAAAAAAACAAAGAATTTTTGGGTGTTTTCTTCTTTGTTATGGACTTTTATTGCCATGTACTATTGTCGATTTTCATGCATACGAAATGCTTTCAGGTTGGAGTACGAACGGTCGTTTAGCTTGTTCTTATTGTATGGAAGAAACACGAGCATTTTATTTACTGAATGAGATGAAAATTACATGGTTTGATTATCATCGGTGTTTTCTCCATATTAATCATCCTTTTAAAAGAGATAAGAATTTTTTACCGCTAACAGACATGAGATTTTGCAACCACCAACGGTTTAGTCAAGCGAAGATATATATGAAATTGTAAAAGATTATCCAATGATACATGAAACCGGAAATTGAAATTCAAGGTAAATCATCGAATCATAATTGGTGCAAAAAAGCATATTTTAGATGGTGCCTTACTGAAAAACATTATGATTTGTCATAATATTCACATGAAAAATGTGCTCGTTAATGTGTTTAGTACAGTTTTGTATGTTAAGGGGAAGACAAAGGATGATTTGAAATCAAACGTGATATAGAAGTAATATGTAATCATCATGAGCTTCATATTAACCCAGATGACAATAAAGAACCTAAAACATGTTATAAGTTAGACAACAACCAAGGTAAAGCGGTGTTAAAATAGGTGGAATAAATACAGTTTCTCGATGGGATTTCCTCTAATCTTCGTAGATATGTTGACTATAAGAACAGAAGTTTGAGTAGGAAGAAAAACCATGATTGTCATGTAATGATGGAAAATTCTTTACCTGATGCTTCCTTTGAACTGTTGTTAGCAAAAGTTTGGAAGGTTGTAACAAAACCTAGTTTATTTAATAAGGAGCTTTGTTCAACTACGTTAAAAGCTGATCATCTATGTAAAATTGAGTTAGAAATCCCTATAATGCTCCGCAAACTAGAGAAAATATTTCCTTTAGGTTTCTTTAATGTAGTAGAGCATTTATCTGTTCGTCTTCCATATGAAGCACATCTTCGAGGTCCAATGAAATATGGATGGATGTATTCATTCGAGAGGTATGTTATTAATACTGAATATGGAAATATTAATTTAATTATAAATATAAGCTAATTTTGAATTGAAATATTTTTCATTAGGTCCTTAAATCATTTAAAGAAAAAATTAGGTAAAAAGCTTGAGTTGAAAGTTCGATTTGCAAATCATACATCAAAGAAGAAGCTTCTTTCTTTTCTCTCATTATTTCAATGATCATATGAATTTATCATTTGAAAGTGTAATGCGTAATAATGAAGCCGTTGAACAAGATTCTTCAACAAAAGCAATGTTATCTACTTTTAGACAAAACGATCTATCTATTGGAAATTACCTGGATATGTTGGTTAGACAAAAGGGATTACCATGTAGCGCACACATATATTATTCTTAATTAGGTAAATATCAGATTACAAGTATGGATAAAAAATAATAATACTGCACATACAGTATATTATGTTTATGTTTGCAATGTTTATGAATCATTAACATGATCGATCTATTTGAAATTGCGTAGAAATATAGTCAGACGATAGGGATTACCATATAGCGCACACATATATTCTTCTTAATTAGGTAAATATCAGATTACAAGTATGGATATAAAAAAAATACTGCATGTATAAATTATTAACAATGCAGTATATTATGTTTATGTTTGCAATGTTTATGAACCATTACATCCTAGTGGTGATATAAGCAATGATTTCGTTAGTTGGTTTTCAACTACGTTTATGATCCAACAAATTGCGTGGTCGATGAAGTATTGAAACATTTAGTGATTGGGTCGAAAAGGAAAGTTAAAATGTACCCAATATTTTCATTAATATATAGAAATTCAACACCAAAGAATATAGTGCTGAAAAATTAACTCATAATTCCGGTGTATTTGTAAAAGACAGTGATGATCCTAATGATCGTACAAAAAATTTCTATGGCACGTTAACCCAAGCTTAGCAATTGACATATTTTACAAGACCCGCAGAGGAAATATTTTTGTTTAGATGTAATTGGTTGTGCAATTTTCCAGGTTATGGAATTATTGTGCATCCAAGTTATAATCTTATAGAAAAAACATACCTCGTGGTATAAAAATATGATCCTTTTATGCTAGCCAAACAAGGCGTACACGTTTATTACACCCCTTATCCATCCCTAAAAGAAGATAAATGGTCAATAGTTTTTAAAACCAAGGCAAGATCTACGTTTAATGGAAAAATATTCTAAACGAACTAGCCTGTCTAGCAGACATCGAGGAAATTTTTGAAATAACAATTGATCAAACTGATTTTGGACTTTTAAACGATGGATCAAATGTATTAATAAAAGCATTTGAGTCTATACAGGAAAACGAATAGAAACAGGGCCGAGTCTAAATCAGAAAACGACGATGAGTGATTAACGGTAATTTATGCAATTATTCATGTTACATTTTTCTCATTAATTATGATATTTTTTCTCAAAATTATTATGAATTATACATAAGTCCGAACATAATAAAATGATACATATATATATATATGTGTGTGTGTGTGTGTGTGTGTGTGTGTGACAGGTATTGTCATTTTTTCGATGACATAGTTTTTCCCACTCAGGTTCCCCGTCTTCCCGCAGCCGGTAGAGGTAATGGCAGTGGCCCTTCAGAGCCCCCACTCATTTAGCAGTGTATTTGCAACATGATTTGTTCTTAAATTTCTAAACGAGCTTATATGAGTAGGATAACAGCTTGTTGGCTTAGGAGGAGTAAGATCCCTGATCCCATTGTGGAGATTATATGGCAGGATTTTCTTGTAAGTTTATCGCTTTATAATATGAACAAGTAATATTTTCTCATTAACACAAAATATATAGCAACTGCACATTAACTTCTTAAACTCTTAGATTATTTTCTAATGGTACATATTCCATATACTAAGTTGACAATTCCAATAATGCACAAAACATTGTTTATTTTCACCTCTAATGGTTTAGAGAAAAAAGACCATTTTACTGAAAATATATTTTCATTTGTTTAACCTAAGAAACATATATGGGAGTTATTTACCAATTTGGATGCGTTTTTCTTTAAATTATAATGCATTCTGAGTTCCCGTCTACATTATGTACAAGTAGTAAAAATACTTTTGGGTTAGGAATTTAGTGATATGGTTATATGCAAGCTTAGTATTTAATTTTTCATGATAACACCCATCATGTGCAGGGCAGTAGATCTGCAAGAGGCAGACGTTCCTCTAGTCCAGCACCATTGAAATTTGAAGATCGCCGGGAATTACAGGAAGACAATGTCAAGTCTTAAGAATCAAGGAAGAAACCAAATTGGATGAGAACCAGCATATGGGATGCTTAGGTAAGGTGGTGGAACGAAAATGTGTTCAAGGTAAATCTATCAAATATCTCACTAATTATTGTTTCATAATAGTTAAATATATTGTTCCATTTAAATTTGAAGGCAGAGTCAGAGAGGAACTCTACAGATTGAAATAACAGCCCAGTAACACATCATGGCAGATCCAAATTTTTTGCACTATCGTGAGGTTTTGTAAATTTATCAATTATGATTCTGAAAAATTATTAGATTTGTGTATTGATCAGTTTAGTCATTAGTTACGCAGATTTAAAATATGTATATTGTTTAATGTTGGAAAGAGGGTGTGAATAACGTGTGTCAATGATGGACATATTTTCTGACAGCCATGCCTTAAAGAAAACTGATGAAGCATGCAACATTACATATGAATAGGAACATAAGATTAGGTAATGACTGCATACGTATGCGTATTTTAGATTTTAATTTATTAATCTTGATAAGTTTAGTAATTAGCTGTGTAGAAATTAAACAATGTTGTGTTAATTTTCAACTGTAATTCCTTTTGCATTGTAGGATAAGTTTCAAGAGGCATGGGCACAACTACTTGAGGGATTGAATCGTGGTAAGCTGACCCGCGATGTGGAAACAATATTTTTGATTATGTTATGGTTCGATGCAGTGGAATAGACGTTATAGCTACGGGAACCAATTGGTAATCAATAAAAATAAACTATCACATAAACGTTGCACAATTGATATAAGATTCATCAAAAAAAAAATATAAAGGTTTTTCTATTTGCAGGCTAGAACATCTCAAAAGGCATATGAAAAAGCGTAGGTCAAAGCTGAGATAAAAGAGCTTAGAGCCATGGTTGAGAAAATGCAGGAAGAGGATCGTCTTCGTTCTATACAGATGGAGCAGTTGAATCCGCGCTTAACGAAGTATGTGCAGCATTACAGTTCCTTTCATTCGTCATTTTGTGATTCCAGAGGTGAGAACGATACATGATGGGTATGTTTTTTGTGTTTGCACTTGGATATTGTATATATTGACTTGAAGTTGGTGAGGATGTTGTGTTTTGATATTTTGATCCACTTTTAGGTTGGATTGGATGTATTATGAGGTTGTATGCTTGTTTTGATGTCGTGTGATGTTGATGGGTTAAGTCTGAGAATGTTGGATGTTTGATTTTCTTTATATTGATATTGATTTGTTGTATGTTGGATTTTTTATATCGTTTATGTTGTTGTACAATATGTTATATATACATACATACATACGTATATATATATATATGAATTATATGTATGAAATGACGTGAAGTTGAGAATAACATTGATATCTGGATTGGTTGGAAGCTACATGGCATGATGGAATTGTTGGACCAAAAAGTGGTTCTAACACCCAATAGACTATAATTTGTAGAGATTAATGAAGAAATATAAAATGAAAATGAGAAACAATAAGCAAACACACAAGATTTATAGTGGTTCGACATTAAAGAGCCTACGTCCACTTTATAATTCTTATATTCAACAAGGAATTACAATTGCACTGCTTGAACCCTTTAATCACTCGAGATACAACCGAGTTTCTCTCAAAAATGTATAAATACACTCAATTATTGTGAAATTTGAGTTCAGGTCGAATAATGATGGCGGAAGGAATGTGGATCTTCAATATATCAAGTGTCAAAAGTCCCTTCTCCATCTCGCTGATCCGGCATATATAGGATCGACCCTAAAAAAGTGAGCGGGAATGGTTCTGCATATGCGAAATGGGGTTCGGGTTTACACGTAGTTAGTGGGAGCAGTTTTCAGGTGATTGAGGGGTTCAGGTCGTGGCGACATGGCAAGAAGTCCAATTAAATAGGAAGTAGCAGAGAACGTGGGCAAATCTGCATTCGTGGGATCGAAATGGCTATCGGATCGAGTTGTTCGACCTGACGCCGTTCGACCCAAAGGCCATCGACCTGGCAACTCCCCCTCTGTTCGACCTGGAATATGAAAATCTATTTAGCTTGGCTTGTCTTTAACTCGACTCGATCCCAAGCTCTTGAATAGGCATGACTCTTGGCGTCTAATTCACGTAATCGTGATCACTTGGACTTTGGACGACCTTGTCCTAAGGCAGGCTAACATTCCCCTCCAAAGTACGTCTTATCATAGATGAGATGTGCTTTGAACACGTCAATTTATCCATTCTTGAATAAATAGCAGAAGTCGTGATTGTTCATTTCTTGTGCTATGTATAAATAGGAGCTTGCACCCATGATTGTCTTTGTTGCAATTGGCGATTCAAGACCTTCAACTGGAGCATAGACAGATTTATAGGTGACTTCTTCAACCTTTGTTATATAAAAAGATTAGAGTTACCCATTTGAATCGTGTTAATTTGTCAGTTCTTGTATATATGATCACATGCATACAAGTCGTTCCGAACAATTCCTTTTGACCATTGAAATCCAATCAAATCACGTGAATATGACACATCACCACAAACATGACGTAGTCGCTAAGAACGTTCCTTATTTTTCTTCAATATTTTATATTTTTAACTCTTTCCGATTTCCAAATTTTCTAGTCGAAAAAATTATTGTGATGCGGGCTAAATAACTAGACCTGGTGACTACTTCACCTGAATGCTCCCATTATTGCTCATATCGACTTTAAGCAATGTGGTCAGCCAGTCTTTTCAGCGAGTACAAACAATCTCTTTTGTGTCATATATAAGCCGGCATACCATTTCTGTTCCCTTCACATTTGTTGATGTCAAAAGTTGGTCTTAAGACGATAACCCCCAATGTATGTTGAGTACACACGAGAAACGAAAAAAATAATACGGAAAAGACGTAAAAACAGGGAGCACAAAAAAGATTTTTATAGTGGTTCGGCCAATCAGGGCCTACATCCACATTATATATATTGATTAACTTTTTATTACAAGTACAATGGGTTTTTCCTTTTTTGAAGACAGTAGAGTGAGAAGGATAATGTTTAGCTATTTTTGGTAATAGCCATAAGAGGTTTTGGTGTTTCAGAGAAATTCCAAAAGAAGGATCCCTTTTGCACTTTGAGGAAGGGTCTATTTATAGGTAGAGATGTGGGCCGAATCTGGAGATGACGTGGCATGCTACTTTTTTTAGGTTGGACATGTGGAGTTCGATCAAAGGAAGAAATGGTAGGTGGTAGGACCAGATATCACTGCCGAGGAATAGTATTTTCGGGGATCTTCGTCCATGTGGCGTCTAAGATATGGTGTATCAAAAGTAGAGCTTTTGTAACAAACCGAATTTTGAAAGACCGATTTTTTTCTTCAAATTCTAATCTATCGAAACTCGTGTTGTTTGCTCTGGTATCCTGCAAAAAAGACAGAGATGTAAAATATATCAGAGCTCAGAAAAACATCTCACAGCGGAAAGGATAAAATATAATGTAATCAAATATAGCCTTACCAAGGTATTAATACTACCTAGCCAGTATCCAAAGCAATAACATCTTTGGCACAAACCTAACCTGTGAGTGTTACGAGGAGAGGGTCAGAACATAAGTTCTGTATGACTGGATTTAAACTACACATCTTGAATAATCCTACATATACCATTCAGTTACATTTTCTTATTTATTAGGTTACTTGGGTTAACAACACTCAAGGCTTCCCCACACGTCGTACACATTTACTCCCCTAGTGGATTAACCTATTACAATATATATGGAGCTACCCCCAATATTGAGGTACATCCCGTGGTACCCCACTCGCACAGTCCCCACCGTAATGTCTCACAAATGTACGTAGTCCCTCATCCTACGCCGGAGTGACGTACGGATCTCTATATAACAACGTTACTTCAACATATATCTTCCATTACTGTGCTACGTACGGACTGCCACCTTCGATCGAATCAGATTACAGAATAATGTGCTCGAGTCAATGATACACTACCCAGAGCAGACATGCATGTATATTGACTTTCCCACGTACGTATCGTCAATCGTATTCAGTGCCTTAACTGCACATCCTCTGTTGTGCGTTTACCGAGTCTCGTGGCAGGGCTATACAAGAAACATGGAACTCGGTCGAGAGCTTTTCCATACCTGTAAAGGCCCGCCTTTAAGAGCCTCAACACATAGATATCCCTCGGGTCTATTTTTCATGGTGGTTATGGCCCCACCTTGGCCCCTCTCTCAACTAGTAAAGATTACAAGAGCTAAGCGACTGCCCCTAAGCAATCAAACAAAACATTTATGTCGCGTCTCCCTTCAACCACCATGCCTCGATAGTGAAAGGTTGATGGCGTCTTGGGTTTAGCTCTAGTCTTTCCGCATCCCACTGGCTGCCGATAATGGATACCCGATGATCTACTGTCCTTGTTTGGTCCTGACCCCCGCCTACGTTGAGGCAATCGCCGAATCACCCTAGTGTCACCTCGTCACAACATTTTGACTGTAAAGCTACTTTTGCAGTCAAGGCCCACCCACATAGTAGTTACCCGAAGATCCCAACCTCTGTGAGCACAGTCCGTAACTACACCACCACAGATGACTACTAGGAGCACCTTTAACGTCTCAGAAAACCGCATATTCCCCCTTCCAGTCCTTCAGAGCCGATAGAATAATCAGATGAACGTCTGCGACCCTAGTGCCTCATGACACCATGATAATGTACCCCGTTGGGTTATTCACCCTCAAACGTACAGACTGTTCCAAGTACCTTAGTTTAATGTGTTATTAGATCCTATGTCTAATGATTAATTATGCGCTTACTCTACCTCGTCAGAGTTCTCGTTAACTTGGTTATTCCCATTCACATTGACTTCTTATTCAAGTTACCAAGTTCCTCTTGCTTGTTAAATCCATTCACAACTTAATCCATTTAAGTTTATTCATAAGCCTACAACATGTTATTCTCTAGATTGTAATTCAAGGTTTTTGATCTACAATAACTTTTCGTTACCCATTTGTCCATCTCATGGTTGCAATAACATGTTCTACTTAGTATGCAATTAAATAAATCTCAATTTACATGTTTCCTATTTAACATGTCACTTATTATTTATGATTAAATATAACTTATTTCATTTCAGAAGTTTGCCTCCTTTCTTCTTATTTAATCATAATTTAATCTTACATTGTCACTACAACATATCGTTGTTTACTTATTAACTTAGTTCTCTAAGGTTTTCTAATAAGTTTCCTCTTCCATTAATATAACTTATGTTGTCCTTATCAGCAGATTTCATATTCACTTTTCATAATTGACTCAATTTACAATTAAGTACAACTTATCTTATCACATAAGTTATTCTATTTTCTTTATCGTTCTTTATAACCTAAGCTATAATTTCCACTTGTCCCTAGGACAAGCCTACCTATTATATAACATTCTCATTAATGTAATTTATTTATAATAGATTATTATCATTCCTCGTTCATTCCAATCATTTTACTGTTTGTAATTTCCATTCGATTTCATTCATTTCCATTCATTTACATTAATTACAATTAATGCCATATATTTTTATCTTTACATATATATATATATATATATATATATATATATATATATATATGCTCCCGCACTAGACCTCTCATATTAGATTAACAACTTATGGATGATGGATTTGTCGGGCGGTTCCAGGCAAACTTCTACCACAAGTTGAATTTAACCTCGTCTCTTAGCACCGTTACATGTATATTTCCGCACTAGACTTCTCACATTAAATTAACAACTTGTGAACGCTGGATTTGTCGGGCGGTTCCGCATAGTCTTCTACCACAAGTTGATTTTAACCTCGTGTCTAAGTGCATTGCAGCTTTTCTATTTAAACATGTTCATTCTTTCAAGTTTTATTGCAATTTATATTTTACATGTCATACTTGATTTCACCTTAAGTCCGT
Source organism: Allium sativum (assembly GCA_030737875.1). Classification (NCBI taxonomy): domain Eukaryota; kingdom Viridiplantae; phylum Streptophyta; class Magnoliopsida; order Asparagales; family Amaryllidaceae; genus Allium; species Allium sativum. Next base: position 268,795,320 of record CM060911.1, read on the forward strand.
TATTTGATTATCATGTCGCATGTAATTAATTCCATTCCAAAATAATAACATGTATTATCAATCATGTAATTATTCTAATTTAACAATTTGACGTGTAATTGTCTCAATTTTTACAATTAAGGTTTCAAGCATAGAATATGCCACGGATTAACCTGTAATTATTCCAATTTCACTGTAATTTAACTTACGGTACCCAACTAACAAGTTATTAAAACATGCAAATATATAACAATAATTGCTTCCACATATTCTAACAAGTTTATACATTTCCGCATATTAACATCTTAACGTATTAAGGGTTCAATCATATTAACATTTCAACATATTAATATTTCAACGTATCATGTTAACATCTCAACATATTAAATTAATATTTCATATTAACGGGGAATGTCAAACGATGATATACCATTATCAAAAAGGTATATTTTAAATCTACTTGCCTAATTGCTTTTCAAATCCTGAATGTGATCCAGATCTAGCATTTCATGGTTCCCCTAACTGGATTTAGAACCTAAACAACCATGGATCTATAATTTTAACTAAAAGAAAGAGGGAAGAAGGAGAAGAAAAACTAAATAGATCAGATCCAAGAACTTACCTCACATATATCGGAATTCTAGATGCCTATACTGCAGATCTACATCTCTTATCTTCAAACCTTGAATCAGAAGAAGCTTAAGAACTAATAATTATTTTCTGAAAAGGTTTGGAGAAAGAAGAGAAATGGCAGAGCCTAGGCAGCACCTCAGAAAATATGAGTATGAGGCTAGGCTTCGCTATTCTATTTTTAGGCATACTAAAGAAACCAGGTCCTTTAGATTTGAATTACAAACCATCAGAACCGTCCATGTCACTAAAACCGTTCAGATCTGGGGTATGGGTGTTGACACTGGTGTCGACCCCCCCCTTTATATATATATATTCTTTGTTTGCTCACGGTCGTTGATTTGAAATTTTATTTGTATTATTTACCACATATAATCTTCTTGTATGTATATGAAACTTCAAATGCTCCTTCTATATGCATAAACTATATTATTTTCATAACTTTGCCTTTCTTAATTAGTTTTTTTTGGCAAGGCCAGCCGGTTTTTATAGTGATCCGTAACACCCTTTTATTTATTACAAAATAAAAAATACAAATGAGTTCAGGTGATATGCTTTTTACATATCAGCTATATCAGTTTTTAAGGTGGACCGTCTACCTTTATCGGCATTTATCGTGGGTCGTCCACAAAATCTAACCAAGATTACAGCCCTGGAGCTAGTATAATTTGCTAGACTACAAAATGTCATTTCCACGAAGGGAGAAATTACATTATACAAGCTACACGGTATAATACTAACGTAACAAGTACAAAAAAGTAACTTTAGGTCGTGCTGTGAACATCATCCGTAGTTTGACTTGACAGTACCACCCCATCAAGCCTAAAGTGTTCCATGGCGTTTCACTGCAGCAGAGACTACAGTGAACGGTTGCATAATAGTAGAGCCAGAAAACCCTATCACTTCCTAGAAGAAATAGGGGCGTTGCTTGTAAGCAAAAATCCAAAAAGCTGGGTGCATTCTTACGACTGAAAGGAAGGATTTGTTGAATCATTGCAAACCAGAACGCCTTTCAAGAAACAAAGAAGTACCCACCATACAAGATCGCAGATTGGAAGGCTTCAAAAGAAGTTCATTTTGTGACAAACTGCTCGATAAAAACATTGCCTAACTAGCATCACAACAAGAACAGATCTTGCAAAAGCACAGACCACCACATAACGTTCAAACGGCAAGCATCAGCGTCATAAGACATCTCGTGTTTTTTCATTAAACTGAAGCGATGACCCATACAAACAAAACCAACCATAAGTAATACTAGAGACATAAGCTAGAACAAGAGCAGTAGTCAAGTTGCATAACACTGAGAACCTTTAACCAAAGAAGGACTAAACGCCCCTTCACACAAACAGATCCAAAAAAAAAATCTACGACCTTCAGCAAGTACTGCTCACAAGTTGAGTTCCGACAAACAAATAAAATCCATTGCCATTTGCACCATCACAAACAAAAAGCTAAGACGCGAAATCCAATAACCAATAGGAAACACCGCTTACCAGAAAAACACCACATAAATGATGAAAACCCTACCAAATCCGAACTGAACATCAGAGGAACTCACGTCGAGACGGTCGTAAATTCCAGGATTTGCCTTGAAGTGGATAGAGTCGCTGACAGAAGCAGATCCGCTGAGTTCTAGTGTGAAGGAAAGAGATTACAGTTAAAAAGGGGATAAAGGAAATCAGAAGAGATAACGTGGGAAAGCTTAGATAAAGAGGATAGACTCAGCTCTGGGTTATAACTTACGCATGTCGAAAGCATGATAGGGATAGAAGATAAAGGAAGGAGTTTGAGGGTGGAATGGGCGAGATTTGTGTTGCGAGGGGCGATGCAAAGAAAGAGAAAGCACCCTATCATGTCACCATTTACGAGTTTTTTTATTCCAAACGAAGCTTAGTGAACTTCAGCTTGTGCTTAGGGATACGACCTTTCTTAATTAATTAATGCATGACTTCTTTTCTTTTTAAACACTTTCCTATTAATGCATCAATCTACTATATTTAATGCATTTCTCTTTAAATACTATTGTGCGTTATTCACACATTAACTTTCTTTCTTCATGCGTTTAACTTTTATAGCATTTCTTTTCTTTTATTAACACTTGCACTGATTGCTCTTTTTAATATAAAGAATATTTTCTTTTGAATATTTTACGTATATTCATGTGCGTTCCTTCTTATGCCATTACTTCTCATTTTTATTGATTGCTCCGCCATACATCCATGTGCCATTACATATATCCATGTGCTATTATTTCTTTTGAATTCATTACTTTTCAAATTTACCTTTTAATTGCATTAATTACAATGCTTCCTCTTTTTATTCCTTATTGCATTTATTAGCGTGCGTTACCTTCCTCTAAAATTATGTATGTGTGTGTGTGTGTGTATATATATATATGTGTGTGTGTGTGTGTGTTTGTGTGTTCCATTTTAACGCTCGCGTGAAATTAACCACTTTCTTATAATTTATGTATTGCATTAATTAGTATCCACACTACCTCTTTTATTATTAATGCATAAGATTTGTAAGTTAGTGCATGCAACATATTTATATTGCGTGCAACCAATCCTTTTTTTCTTTTAATGCATGCATTACATTTTTATTTCCATGTATTTTCTTACCTTTCTCTAAGCATTAAGAACCGTATTAATTCTCCTCCTTTTCAATGTATGAATTTATTTAATTTATATACTACCATTATTTTAATTTTCCTTTATGTTCATGCATATACATATATGCATATTTTTAATTTTCATAAAAATGCGGGGTGTTACATTCTCCCATCCTTAGGGAATTTCGTCCCCGAAATTCGACGAGGGTAAAATTAGATAATCCCTCGCATAAATATATTCATCATGTGTGCATCCAATTTTTGCAAACATTGTGCACATGTGCAAAGTGCAATACATCATAGTGATTCATGTATGCCTAAGAGGTACCTCCTATATGTATGCAAATTTTTCAAAAATCCTTTCTAAAACATGATGCTCACATCCTAAATATACTGGTAGTTCTATATGAACGCAATATTTTGAAAATCAAAATACATTTTCATCCAAATTTTCCCACACTCTTACTGAATAAAAGCGTAGTTTATCCAATTGTTGCATCCAAAATCCTACCAACCATCTTTAAATTTTGAATTTTAGAAAAATCTAATTTTCTAAATTCGATTTCTTATGCTCCAAAAAGGTATAAAATGGAAAAATTCCTATTTTCCTATCCAAGCACAACCCACATAAGAAAACTTCCTTTTCTTTTTCAGCTTATCTTGGAAAAAATTCATTATTATTCATCTTTTCTTAAAATTTTCATTTTCCTTAACCGTTATATTTGTTGCTTCATTGTATTTATTGTTTTCCTTTTTAGTTATGTTATTTTCCTTTCTTAGCTTATTTAACTTAACCCAATGATCTAAGTTTATTTTTCAAATAAGCTTTCCAATGTTTCAACTAAAACAGGAAAAACGAACACCCTACACAGCTACTACCAAGGGCCAAGAATCTTAGGACTATGTCATTTCCGACAATTAAAAGTCTAAATAGCAGGATCTAACCACTTACTTTCCCTTCACTATCTAGTAGTCATTACTACTCCTTGTTGTGTACTAATAGTCTCTTTTTTTAAGCAACAATCATAGACTTCACAATGCTTATGCATCCTACGAGAGTTTTCTTTATTCCAAGATAATCCTTACTATTTACTTCATAGCCTCAAACTTTTCATGTTCTCCTTAGGCACTAATCCTTACCTACTCTATTCTTTTTAAAACATGGGTTGGCATATTTTTTTTTTTCAAATCACAAAAGCTGGAGTAGACAAGGACAAATATTCCTCAATCAGATTTACATTGTTTCTACTTACAATGTTAGTTCAGTTACCCACTAAAAGGTGCAAACATCTACTCTATTCTTAACTTCTACAACTCATTTTGTCGACCAACAAAATTTCTTTTTAAAGCAATAATTTATTCTTAAGAGAATAGAGATTTCAAAACTTTCTTTCATGAAGATGCAATATTTTCTATGTTTCGCTTTTTAATCCTTTCATATAATATGTATGAAAACTAGCGAGCTAACATGCTCTATTGCATGCATCTTTTACTGAGAGAATTCATTTAAGACAAAATATTCACAAGAAATCATTGTTTTTCAAAATATACCCCATTTTACTTTAAAACCCAATATGCAGTTTTCAAATATGTTTTTTTACATATATCTTTCAAACATCAAAAATACTTTTAAGATTAAAACTTGAAAACACCATAAATATCTTCCAAAAGCTTTAATAATTTCATGTTCTTAAAAGTTAACAATGGGGTTAAACTCAAAGTGGGTTTTTCCTAGGCTTTCCTAGACACTCCCACCAAGTCAATTCTCTCAACTATATATATTCCTAATCCATTTTTCTCTTTTTAACCTTTTCAAATTTATAAAATTTTACTGCCAAATCCACTAATCTGAAATACTAACATTTCAAATACTAACATATGGGATACTTCTTTCTTCAATACCAATCACATTATACACTTTCCACCCAAACCACCTAAGGTCCCAAATTTTCCATGTTCATTCCTTTAGTGTACAAAACAGATATTCCAACTCTTTCCATATTTTTCTCTTTTTATTTAGTGGGCTCCTTTATGGATCTAGGTTTATATATATAATTTATTTATATTTTTGAAAATACAAATACATTCACTCACTATATATACAGGAATGCTAAATCTAAGCTCTTATAGTAGATGTAACAACCCAAATTCCGACAGATCGAATATTTTTCTCAAAATTCTAATATATCGAAACTCGTGTTGGTTTGCTCCGGTATCCTACAGAAAAGACAGAGATATAAAATATACCAGAGCTCAGAAAAACATCTCACAACGGAAAGGATTAAATACACAAATATAGCCTCACCAAGGTATTAATACTGCCTAGCCAATATCCAAAGCTATAACATCTCTGACACAAACCTAACCTGTGAGTGTTATGAGGAGGGGGTCAGAACATAAGTTCTGTGTGACTGGATTTAAACTACACATCTCGTATAATCCTACATATACCGTTCAGTTACATCTTATTTATTAGGTTACTTGGGTTAACAACAATCAAGGCTTACACGCATGTCGTACCAATTTACTCCCCCAGTGGATTAACTTAATTCAGTATATATGTAGCTACCCCTAATATTGAGGTACACCCCGTGGTACCCCACTCGCACGGTCCCCACCGTAATGTCTCACAAATGTATGCAGTCCCTCATCCTATGCCGGAGTGACGTACGGATCTCTATATAACAACATTATGTTCCGCACATATCTTCCACTACTATGCTACGTACAGACTATCACCTTCGATCGAATCAGATTACAGAATAATGCCCTCAAGTCTACGATACACCACCCAAAGTAGACATGCATGTATCTAGACTTTCCCACGTATGTATCGTCAATCATATTCAATGCCTTAACCACACATCCTCTATTGTGCGTGCACTGAGTCCCGTGGTAGGGCTATACAAGAAACACGGAACTCGGTTGGGAGCTTTTCCATACCTGTACAGGACCGCCTTTAAGAGCCTCAGCATACAGATATCCTTCGGGTCTGTTTTTCATAATGGCTATGGCCCCACCTCGGCCCTTCCCTCAACTAGTAAAGACTACAAGAGCTAAAAGGCTTCCCCTAAGCAAACAAACTAAACACTCATGTGGCATCTCCCCTCAACCACGTAACTCGATAGTGAAAGGTTGATGGCATCTTGGGTTTAGCTCAAGTCTTTCTACATCCCACTTGCTGCCAATGATGGATACCCAATGATCTACTATCCTGGTTCGGTCCTGAACCCCGCCTCCATTAAGGCAATCGCCGAATCATCCTAGTGTCACCTCGTCACAACATTCTGACTACAAAGCTACTTTTGCAGTCAAAGCCCAACCACTTGGTAGTTACGCGCAGACCCCAACCTCTGTGAGCACAATCCAAAGCTACACCACCACAAAGGACTACCAGGAGCACCTTTAACGTCTCGGGAAGCCGCATGCTCCCCATTCCAGTCCTTCGGATCCAACAGAATAATCAGATGAACGTGTGCTTCCCTCGTGCCTCATGACACCATGAATATCTACCCCGTTGGGTTATTCACCCTCAAATGTACGGACTGTTCCAAGCGCCTTAGTATAATGTGTTATTAAATCCTATGTCTAATCATTAATTATGCGCTTACTCTACCTCGTCAGATTTCTCGTTAACTTGGTTATTCCCATTCACATTGACTTCTTATTCAAGTTACCAAGTTCCTCTTGCTTATTAATTCTATTCATAACCTAATCTATTTAAGTTTATTAATAAGCCTACAACATGTTATTCTCTAGATTGTAATTTAAGGTATGCAATCTACAATCTCTTGGCGTTGTTCATTGTCCCATCTCATGGTTACAATAACATGTTCTACTGAATATGTAATTAAGTATATCTCAATTTACATGTTTTCAATTTAACATGTCACCTATTATTTATGATTAAATATAACTTATTTCATTTCATAAGTTTACCTCCTTTCTTCTTATTTAATCATAATTTCATCTTACATTGTCACTATAACTTATCTTTGTTTACTTATTAACTTAGTTCCTTAAGGTTTTCTAATAAGTTTCCTCTTCCATTTATATAACATATGTTGTCCTTATTAGCGGATTTCATATTCTCTTTTCACAATTGACTCAATTTACAATTAAGTACAACTTACCTTATCACATAAGTTATTCTATTTTCTTTATCGTTCATTATAACCTAAGTCATAATTTCCCCTTGTCCCTAGTACAAGACTACCTATTATATAACATTCTCATTAATGTAATTAATTTATAATAGGTTATTATCATTTCCCATTCATTCCAATCTTTTTACTGTTGTAATTTCCATTCAATTTCATACATTTCCATTCATTTACATTAATTCCATATATATATATATGCTCTTGCACTAGATCTCCCACATTAAAGTAACAACTTATGGATGCTGGATTTGCCGGACGGTTCCGGGTAGACTTCTACCACAAGTTGAATTTAACCTCGTGTCTTAGCACCGTTACATGTATATTTCCACACAAGACCTATCACATTAAATTACCAACTTGTGAACGCTGTATTTGCCGGGCGGTTCCAGGCAGACTTCTACCACAAGTTGATTTTAACCTCATGTCTAAGTGCGTTGCGGTTTTTCTATTTACCGTAATCCTAAACATGTTCATTCTTTCAAGTTTTATTGTAATCTTTATTTTACATGTCATACTTGATTTCACCTTAAGTCCATTATTTGATTATCATGTCACATGTAATTAATTCCATTCCAAAATAATAACATGTACTATCAATCATGTAATTGTTCTAATTTAACAATTTGACAAGTAATTGTCTCATTTCTTACAATTAAGGTTTCAAGCATATAATATGCCACAGATTAGCATGTAATTATTCCAATTTCACTGTAATTTAACTTATGGTACCCAACTAACAAGTTATTAAAACATGCAAATATACAATAGTAATTGTTTCCACATATTCTAACACGTTTATACATTTCTGCATAACAACATCTTAACATATTAAGGGTTCAATCATATTAACATTTCGACATATTAATATTTCAACGTATCATGTTAACATCTCAACATATTAAATTAACATTTCATATTAACGGGGACTGTCAAACGATAATATACCATTATCAACAAGGTATATTTTAATTCCACTCACCTAATTGCTTTCCAAATTCTAAATCTGATCCAGATCTAGCGTTCCATGGTTCCCTTAACTGGATTTAGAACCTAAAAAAACATGGATCTATAATTTTAACTAAAAGAAAGAGGGAAGAAGGAGAAGAAAAACTAAATAGATCAGATCCAAGAACTTACCTCTTATATATTAGAATTCTAGATGCCTATATTGTAGATCTACATCTGTTATCTTCAAACCTTGAATCAGAAGAAGCTTACGAACTACTATTTATTTTCTTAAAAGGTTTGGGGAAAGAAGAGAAATGGCAGAGCCTAGGCAGCACCTCAAAAAATATCAGAACAAGACTAGGCTTTGCTATTCTATTTATAGGTATACTAGAGAAATTAGGTCCTTTAGATTTGAATTACAAACCATCAAACCATCAGAATCGTCCATGTCACTAAAACCGTTCAGATCTGGGGTATGGGTGTCGACACTGGTGTCGACCCCCTCCTTTATATATATATATATATATATATATTCTTTTTTTGCGCACGGTCCTTTATTTGAAATTTGATTTATATTGTTTACCACATACAATCTTCTTGAGCGTATATGAAACTTCAAATGCTCCTTCTATATGCGCAAACTATATTTTCTTCCTAACTTTGCCTTTCTTAATTAATTAATGCATATCTTCTTTTATTTTTAAACTCTTTCCTATTAATTCATCAATCTACTATCTTTAATGCATTTCTCTTTAAATACTATTGCGCATTATTAACACATTAACTTTCTTTCTTCATGTATTTAACTTTTATGGCGTTTCTTTTCTTTTATTAACACTTGCATTGATTGCTCTTTCTAATATTAAGAATATTTTCTTTTGAATACTTAACATATATTCATGTGCGTTCATTCTTATGCCATTACTTCTCATTTTTAATGATTGCTCCGCCATACATCCATGTGCCATTACATATATCCATGTGCTATTATTCCTTTTGAATTCATTACTTTTCAAATTTATCTTTTAATTGCATTAGTTACAATGCTACCTCTTTTTATTCCTTATTGCATTTATTAGCGTGCGTTACCTTCCTATAAAATTATGTATATATATATATATATATGTGTGTGTGTGTGTGTGTGTGTGTGTGTGTGTGTGTGTTCCATTTTAACGCTCGCATGAAATTAACCACTTCCTTATAATTTATGTATTGCATTTATTAGTATCCACACTACCGCTTTTATTATTAATGCATAAGATTTGTAAACTAGTGCATGTAACATATTTGCACTGCATGAAACCAATGCTTTCTTCCTTTTAATGCATGCATTACATTTTTATTTGCATGTATTTTCTTACCTTTCTCGGTGCATTAAGAATTGTATTAATTCTCTTCCTTTTCAATGTATGAATTTATTTAATTTATACATTACCATTATTTTAATTTTCCTTTATGTTCATGCATATACATATATGCACATTTTTAATTTTCATAAAAATGCGGGGTGTTATAGCTTTAGCTAGATGCACTAGCCGCTTTTATAGTCTTGAGAACCGGGCTTCTCGAGAGTGACTCATCTGGATATTTTCACATGGATCTGATCGGTCCTGCTTTTTAGGAAACGGTTTACTCGGTCGGTCGACCAAAAATCTTGGGATATATTCTAGGCCGAGCTTCTTCTAGGCCGATTTAAACGGTGGGCCGACCGTTGGGATCGATCGGGCCTGACTGGTGAGCCTTCTGATGTTGAGCTTTGATCTTGTTCAACCGAAATTTGGTCAATGCTTTGCCCCTCAGAGCATATCTTTCTGGTGAAGGAAGGTGTGCTCTGGATAATCGTAACATCCAAGTCCAACATATAGAGAACTATGATTATGCCAAACCATATTAAAGCCAGAAGACCAACGAGGTCGTATTGAGGCGAGGAAACCGACGGTCGGTATAGATTGTATTACGGTGGGGAGACCGACTACCATTGAGGACCGTATTAAGGTTGAGGATGATATGAAGGTAATCGACCATACATCCTATTATAATATCTGGTTCCTTCAAAGTGTAAAGATTGCGGGCACACACCGAGCTCGACTTAGTGGTCGGTGAACATTCAACATGTTTGGTTTAAGGTTTGCGAGCACTTGGCATGTTCGACTTAGGATGAGCACCCGCCGGGCTCAGGGTGACGAACACTTGGTGTTTGGCTTAGCAGTTGCTAGCGTAGGCCATACGAGGATGGCGACGAGCTCGGCTTAGGGTGGCGAACACTTGGTATGCTCATCTTAGAGGTGCGAGCATTGAGCTCGGCTTAGGAGGTAGTGAACACTCGACGTGTTCGGCTTAGAGGTGCGAGCGTTGAGAGCTCGACTTAGGAGGTGGCAAACACTCAGTGTGTTCGTCTTAGAGGTACGAGTGTTGGACATAGGAGGATGACAGTGAGCTCGGCTTAAGCATTGTGGGCGTAGGCCATACTAGGATGGCGACAGCCTTGCTGCGAGGAGGGTGGTGAGTACTCAGCGTGTTCGGCTTGGAGGTGCGAGCGTTGAGCTTGGCTTAGATGGTTTGTGATGTCACTGAAGCGTATCAGAACAGATAGGAAAGAACTTTTATTTATACTAAGTTATTACAAAACAAAACTAGTTCGACCTAAGTTGAATCCAGAGCATGCCTAGAGAACATATCTTGTACACGTGTACCCCAACTAGGTCATTTTATTTAAAAACAAAAAACTTAAACAACTCAAAAAAGAAAAGATTATCTGCTCCAGATCAGTTGATTATGATGCCATGATTGCTCGATCCTGGATCCCTCCTGTTTTGAGGAGTGTGGGAGCCATTAGGAGGAGCATTGGAGGGTGGCTGAGGTGCTACGGATGATGCAGGCTTTTTGACATACTCAGGAAGCTCTCCTTGTTTTACCCGAGCTTCAATGAGATCGCGCAAGTGTCGGTAATCATTGGTGTTGTGACCGAGCATATCATGGAATATGCAGTGCTTACCTGATTCGCACTCACTTTGAGTCGGCTCCCGTATGATGGGCTTATGAAAAGGTAGAGAACCTCGTACATTGAGGAATATTTCTAGGAGGGAAGAATTAAGCTCGGTGTACTGGTCGTACTTGGGTTCTCTTCGGGACTGCACATTTCGATCATTCCTGCCTGGGGCTTTGCCTTTCATTTTTAGATTGTTCAGGACATTTGCAGTGGATGGTCCTTCCTTGGTGGCGAGTATGTCGAGACTCTCCATCTCGATGTTGGAAACTTCTTGCCGGAGGAATCGGTCATCTTCAATGTAGAAGTCCTCGATGTCTTTAGGAGGATCTCTGGTTAAATAAATCCAAAATTCCGATCGGTTTTGGACACCGTCTATGGCAGCCATAAGTACCATCGACGGTTCAGAATGGTCGACCGATGCTATGGTTGCTTTGAATCTTTCAAGGAAGGAGTTGAGAGTGTTGCCGGGTCGTTTCTTGATGGAGGAGAGGAACATAACACCTTTAGGTCGAGGATATGAACTCTGAATTGCTCGATGAAGCGGGTAACAAGCATGTTCTAGCTGTTGATCGACTCAGTTGTTAGCCGTATGAACCACATGCTGGCTATGTCTGTGAGGAAGATGGGGAAGCACTTGGCATGACATTGGTTTAGGCGGATAACACTTCCATGTGGCACATGTATCACATGAGGTGAATGGTCCGGTCGGTTCTACCATCGTAGGGCTCCAGGACCAGAAGCTTGAAGTCGGGAGGATTTCGAGCATTTCTGATCTCTCGAGTGAAGGGACTTCGGTGGATGTCGTCTACATCCTGTTGAGATGAAATCCCTCGAATGAAGCGTCTGATGATGCTTGCAAGCTGGCTTCCATCTCAGAGAAGTTGCTGCCAAGGGTTTAACTCAACATTAGGGTTGTTCGGGAGAACCCCGGTACTGGGATCCGACGAAAGCATGCTCGAAAGGGAGCATTCGATTGGCTCTGTCTCCGAGAGTCGAGAGAAAGTGCAGGTGGTCCGCAGCTCTAGTCGTTGGTTCTAGGTAGACTGGAGTTGCTTGGTTAAAACTGACGTTGGGTCGAACCGTGCCTGCGATGGTGGGATCATGACGATCCAGCATAGCTTGCGATGTTCATGGATTGGCGTTGCCCCCGGTCGGGGTGATATCATGATGATCTTCCATAGCATTACTCTCCCTCCTATCTCGAGCTGTCATTCTAGGGTGGTGTTGCTGGTTCGAAGGGACGGCGACACTAGCTCTTGGTTGAAGGAGAGGTTGCATAAGATGGGTTGTTGTAAGATGCTGAGTTGTAATGGAAATGGCAACGTTTCTGGTTCTGGACGACCCAACACTTGCTCGATTGATCCAGGGAGTTGAAGGTGTCCCTGGAGTGGAGGCAAAGCGGTCGAATGACCTAGATCTTGATCACGGGCCTTCTGAGGATCTACAGCTACAGCTGCGCTGGTTGCTGGAAGTGACACTTCGGGCAATGGTCGGTCGAGAGGAAGTGAAGCTATGGTCTGATCTGCGGCCGCAGATCGAAGATCAATTGTTACCCCTGCTTCGCCCGATGGAGGAAATGATATCGGAATCTGAGGTTAAGTCTCCATCCGACTGAGAAGGTTATTCATCAACTACTGTTGATGTTTGAGAAGTTCATCCTAGTGATTTTGTCCATGTCGTCCCTAGTGAGGTATCGGGATGCGTCTTCATGGGAGGAAGCCTCATGACTTCGCTCCGTTGCTGCTGCTCCTACTGCATCGGTGGATAAAGAACAAGAAGATGAAGCACCTTTATTCAACTTCATAGTCATGTCGGGCTTGGGTAGTGCTGAGTGTAGCAGAAGGTCAGTAGCGTGCCCCCTACCTGGCGTGCCAAAGTGTTGACATCAAAAGTTGGTCTAATGACGATCAAACCCCAACGTATGTTGAGTGCATACGAGAAACTGAAAAAGAGTACGAAAAAGAAGTAAAAACAAGGAGCACATACAAGATTTTTATAGTGGCTCGGCCGAAATCAGGGCCTATGTCTACTTTATATATATTGCTTTACTTTTGAATACAAGTACAATCGGTATTTCCTTTTTTGAACAAATTAGAGTGAGAAGGAGAATGTTTAGCTATTTTTGATAATACCCATAGGAGGTTTTGGAGTCCAGAGGAAGTCCAAAAGAAGGATCCCTTTTTCCACTTTAAGGAAGGGTCTATTTATATGCAGAGATGTGGGGTGAATCTGGAGATGACATGGCATGCTACTTTTCGGGCTTGGACACGTGGAGCTCGATCATAGGAAGAAATGGTTGGCGGTAGGACCGAGTATCACTGCTGAGGAACAGTAATTTTGAGAATCTTCGTCAACGTGGCGACTAAGATATGGTGTATCAAAAGTAGAGCTTTGGCCGGATGCGCTGACCGCTTTTATAGCCTTGAGAACCAGGCTTCTCGGGAGTAACTCATCTGGATATTTCCACGTGGATCTGATCGATCATATTTTCATGAAACGGCTAACTCGGTTGGTCGACCGAAAAACTCGGGATATATTCTGGACCAAGCCTCTTCTAGGCCGACTTAAATGATAGGCCAACCGTTGGGATCGATCGGGCCTGACTGGTGAGCCTTCTGATGTTGGGCTTTGATCGTGTTGAGCCACAAAAGCTTTTGGCCAAAATTTGGTCAACAACATTGTTCATTTATTGTTGTACCACTTTGAATCTTCCTAGCACTAATCCCCAAATTCAACTGATCCCTTCGAATTTAAACTCCATTCATAGGTGGGTTGTTAGTTCATTTATTTTATTTCATAATCCAGGGATTCTCGGGAATTTAATCGCAAATTCGAGAGATTTGCTTCGATTTTAGGCTAATGGAATGGCGTGTTTGAGTTCACCATCACTTCGGCATCAGGCATTGAGTTCGCCATCGATGGTAGTTTTAATCTTGATATGATGGAGGATGGGTGATGGAGAATGATGATGTGAGAGGCCATGGACGTGGGTTGTGAAAAGCTTGGTAAAATGATCGAAGGAGTGGAGAAGGAGACTTGGGTCGGCTCAGATCTCCCTAGGTTGAATAAAGCATTCGATCCAATGTATAGTTTTAGTTCGGTGAAGTTCCAGAAACGACCAGGAAGGGGTTTGAAGAAAAGGCAGGGGATCGACTTGAAAATTCTCGACCCGGGGATATTTGATCCGAGGTCATCGACCTGGAGACTTGACTTGAACCATTTCTCTTATGCACAAACACTTTAAGCCATCAACATAATTCTCACATATAAATACTTGTAAATGCATTCAAGTCAATGAGTATGGAAATGCATCAACTTCAGTTTAATCCATAATATATATACAGATTGGTCAACACCCATATAACATACACATTCTCGTGTACAAATAGGATAGAGCCTTTCAGTATTCGGACTTGAATAGCACAATGTACTTGCTCAGGAATCCTGGACTTAATGATATAACCTTTCGCAATACTGCGATGCATATCAACCAATTTCATACTTTCATCACTTCTTTTACGCAATTCACAACATCTGCATTGCACACATTAGTGCGCGCACACACACAGAGGGGGTACAAGTTATTTTACTCTAATCTTTAACGTTTCTTGGATAGTACAACAAGCATGTCTAGAAGGTGTCCTACAAGATACTCTGAGAAAGGCAAAACTCCTGAGACATCAACTAATCCTAATATTCTACCATCGAGCTCTAATTCGGATGATACTGATCTAGAATTTGAAGTCGATATCCATGAGGATGCAGAATTCTCCGATAAAGGAATTTCTATGGACGAGGAGGTAGGAGGAGTAGACTACAATAGAGCTCTTGACACATTTAGCGATGCAGTTTTCTAGAAACACCTAATGACTCCTGGGTATCCACTACTGATGAGTCAAGGCTTCGACGGTTATGTCTGAAACATGGGTTATCTTGGGATAAGGTTCGAGTTGCCGAAGTTTTGGATAGACCTCACAATCCTCCCGAGGGATATATGGCGATAAGCCAATAGATGTGCTCGGTCGGGAGCATTCCTCCATTTCACCCTTTCGTCATCGATTTTCTTAGACGATTGAGAATAGCTCCAATGTAGCTTCATCTGACATCATATTCGAACTTATACACCTTGTATATTGCATATATGGAAGTCCTGGGTGTGGAACCCACCTATTAAGGTATAGTATTTTTTTATAACTTCAAGCACCAAGAAGTTGAGACTCCCTCCTTTCTCTATTTCAAATCTGCACCCAAAAGCAAAATTATCACCAATGGATTTAGTAATATGGGTGATATATGGCCCAATTGGTTCTATATTTGACATCAAGCTGGATATGCCAGGAGATGGATTCGATCTGGTGAGCTCCAAGTCTGTTTCCTTACTTTAACCTTGCTTATAGATTTTCTGACCTTTTCTTCTTTACTTTTAGTTCCGAATCCAAAGAAACCGCAAGGCCAAGTGTATCAAGATCGCATGACTGCTTTACTGAATGCTCAACCAGCTTTGTTAAGTGTTAGAAGCTGCTTAGTAGATGACTTTCTTCACCAGTACCAATTTCTTTGTCCGCAACAAAGTATAGGAGTCAGCGGAGGCCGGGATCCTGCACGTGTGCCTCCAGCTAAGATTCCTCTTGCGTCAATGGGTACTGGAAGCATTCCCCGGTCAAGGGAAAGGTTCCAGTGTCATCTGAGGCTGGGGAAGCCTCGATGAATAAAGATCTTGCAAGTTCCAGTCAGAAACCTCAACAGGAAGAGAGAGAGAAATCTCCTAAGAAAGTGACTAGTTACGCACTCAAGAGTCCCTCTCCAATAAATGTATTCACATAAGAGCTTATGGAAAAGACTACCAAGGAGGAGCCTATGGGTCTTTCTCGAAAGGTTACATCTGTTGCACAGAGACAGCCTTCTCCCAAGACTCCATCTCCTGCCAGATCACTAGCACATGATACCCATCACAAGAAATCAATGTCTCCATTTAAAGGCTTGAGTGATCTTCCAATGCCAGAGACTATATTCTTATTAATATATTGGCTCTGGTTCTTTCTTTCCTACCTCCGAATAAGAAATCACACCCACCAAGAAAGGGAAGATGACACCTACCCGTCAAACTTCGGGATTCGGTCCGTCGGGGGATCACTTAGTACACATACAGCACAGACGTTGCACATCACAACACCTGTGTGTTATATTACTTTTTGATTTTAACACTGGCTTGTGTTAACTTACAGCTACGATGTCTCACCAAAGTTATGACCCTAGAAAGCTTTTGCCATAGCCTCCCGAAGTCCTATTCCTACACCTGACATGATTATAGAGATGACCATGAAAGAGATGATAGAAGGCGTTATCAATTAAGGTATTATCTCTCCTCATGCTCCCGCTCTTCGTTTCGCTCAGATTCTAACAAGCATAAGAGTTACCAATCCACCGTGAATGGGATAAATAGATTCCCAGGGATCCAGTTCCTCCAAAAGAATCATTTCCTCCGCACAAGCACTCCACAAAGCAATCCGACCCTAAGAAAAAGTCCAAAGGCAAGGATAAAGATAAGGATAAGGGTAGTGCAGCTATCATTCCAGCCAAACGAAAATCCATCAATATCTCCATATTGAAACCTACAGTGCTTGACACCTCCATTTTCGAAAGAGTAAAAACCCTAAAGGATAAATTCCCTAAATATCACTTTGGGAATATGCATTTCATGCCTACTATCGAACCAGTCCTTGCAAACTGGTCAAATAGCGTCAAGGCAAAAATAGACTTCATGGATCAACAAACAAGGAAACCTACAAGTTTGCCTAGAAACTATCTGAAGTCATAAAGAACCTCCAACTGGGCTTAGACAACCAAAAACAAGTATCAGAACCTGACATCTAGGCTAAGAGGGCTGCCGAGAAAGAATGTGAGGATGCCCAAGCTAAGCTTGCACTTGCAAAGCACGATGCCAAAAAATATAAGAAGTTTCATGATGAGTTGCAACAATGCTTTCATAACGAGCTTGACTCCAATAGCAAAGAACAAACATCTCTCAAGAAGCAAATCCAAAGCATTACAATTGAGAATACTAAACTAAAGTTACCTTGTCCTCGCCTCGAGCATGAGAAGACTGAGCTTGATAAGGACGTTGTCAAACTTAAAGTCAAACTGGCTAAAGCTGAGGAGAGGGAAAGAAACGCCAGGGAGAATGCTAACATTTCCCTTGAGTCCACTTCCAATTCTAAAGCACGGTATGAGGTTGATAAGGTTGTGACAGAGAAACAACTCACTGAAGCCAAAGAAGAACTGGATGGTTTTGTACATCCTCTATGTCTTTCTTCGCACAAGTCCTTTGAAATCATGACATACCCTGGGTGCAAGACTAACCCACGACATTAGCTAATGCATGGGATGAGCTTGTCGACGAGGAGAAGCACAGGATGAAGTTGCAAACTATTGATGAAGAAGAGCCGATGATAACTTTCTTAAGGTGTGACGCACCTGAGCGTCCGGCAGAGGGAAAGAGGCTGCTATGAGAAGCTGCAAAGCAACAGGATAAAGGTAAAGATGCCATTGAAGTTGGCTCCAGCTCCTCCTATATAGTGACCAAGGCTGGGGAGATAGAGGTGTACGACTCTGAACATCCAGGACTTGCCACATGCATATTTCTCTCCATATTACTGAAGCCACCACTCCTGTCACTCCTGGAGATCAGCCAGCTGAAGGTATTTCTATATTTTCTCCACAGTTTGCTAAATCTATTCTGGCATGTCATTGTGTTATGAGGCTTCTAATTGTGAGGCCTATTATTTATCCGGAGCTAATAACTTTTGCTCTCTGTGCTTTTGGTACAAAGCATGCTGATGTAGCTAAGGAGTAGGAGACAAAGTAAGCTGATGTGCCTGTAGTGATTCCCGGTGGTGACGCCCCGAAAGAGAGAGATGATAGCTACACTAAAAGATTTTGACAACAAAGATGGTGATGATGTTGTCATCTATGCTGGGGAGTCCAGTAAAACTAAGGAACTTACCCTTGAAGAGATGAAGGTAAGGAATGAGGAAAAGCTCATGAAGGTCAAAGTTGAAGTCTTGGAATCTCCCACCTCCGTTGAGCTTATCCAAATGATTCCTCCTCTTAGCCCAAAGGTTTTCACCAAGCCTTCTGGATCAATTTTAATAGACTGAACTTCCCAGTCCGTTGCTGATCTAGATGATCCCTCATCTGGGAAAACTAAGAGGATGAAACATTTTCTCACGGAAACTGAGAAAGAGGAGCAGAGGAAGGTCAAAGAGCTTAAGAAGTCCACTATTGCTCTGAAACCTTAGTGGACCTTTGATTTGATTTTTAACTTTCCATTGGCCTGATGTAGTTTTTGCGAGTGTGGCCCTCACAGTTTTGTTTTGTTGTCCTATGTATGCATCTTGTAAATAAATCAAAGTTTCTACAATGACATACATTTGTAGGTTTGTTTATCGCTTTCTATTTCATTTTTTATAACGTAACTAGGAGGTATAGTATATATGCCCCTAGTTAACCCTGAATTATAAGCTAAGTCCTTAGCAAATTCGAGGTTAATTTATAAGATCATGTCATTGCCTCCAGCATCAATGGGGATTTCAGGCTCAGTTCGCACTCATGCCCGCAAGCCTACTCTCCTGTCATAAGTTCAGTTTAGAGTCACTGGCTAATGGCCTTAAATCATGGTGCACCATTCATGCTTATCCTGATAATTAGAGTTATGCATGCGAACGGCCGTGTCATTCACTTTGGCATTAACTCTGCACTTTTAGTCTTAAAGTAAGCTTTGTCGATTCGAGTGTCGGTATCAAACCCAAATTTAGTCCGTACCCCGTTTCAAGCTCAAAGAAACGAGGTTAATCGGGGAAGCGATCGAGTCATGCTTCTCTAGTCTTCGTCCCTTTTCCCACATGTCTAGGGCAGAGGTCTCCATTTGAGATGATCGGATCATAACCTTATCATTTATACTCATCCCATTAGCATGCGGTGAAGAGCTAATGCGATATCTAGTTGTAGTATTCTCACTTTGGTTTGTAAAATAGGGATCAACATGCCGTGCACTAGAGCTTGGCTCGATTTCAGACAATCCAAGTCTGATTATTCTTGGTCTTGAGTTTGCTCATCGAAACGCGAGCGAGTGAGCATTGTCAAGGGGAGCATTGTTCCCTTCATTTAGGCATGGTGTGAGCCGGTTGTATCACAACACTTTGCCAAATTGACATAAATTGTTATAGATCACAGAAAGAGCTTTTACTTATACACAATAACTTCAAGCAAGTCATGTCTTATTACATATTCTAAAAACGAAATAAAAATAAAGGCTTAAGTCAAATAGCGTCGTAGGTGCTCGGCATTCTACGCTATTAGAAGATGATCGCTATCCACGGTTGTTTGCCTAAAAGATCCATTATCAAGCTTCCAATGAACGACATATGGTCCTTCCCATTTCGAGTCCATGTAGGCTACGGTCGGGAATACTCGCTTCAGAACAAGGTCGGCAAGTTCGAAGGTTCTAAGATGGACCTTTCGGCTGTAATATCGAACAACCTAATGTTTATGCTCTGAAGCATGCAAATCCGCCTCATCTCTCTTCTCGCTGATCATATCCAGTGACTCAAGGAGAAGAGCCTTGTTGATCAAAGGGTCTTAACATGTCGTTCTATGAGAGGGGACTTCAAGCTCTACCGGGATGACTGCCTCTGAGCCATAGGAGAGTGCGAAAGGAGTATGGCCAGTCGTTGACTTATTGGTTGTTCGATATGCCCATAGAGCCCACGGTAACTTGTCAATGCACTTGACCTTTGCCTTCTCCAATCGCTTTTTCATAATGGACTTGATGATATTATTCATGGCTTCTACTTGTCCATTCGATTGGTGGTGTATAACAGCTGTGTATGTCTTCTCGATTTGGTATTGCCAACGGAAATCTTCGAACTCTATGCTGTCAAATTGGGTCCCATTATCAGTTATGATAGTTCTGGGGACTCCAAATCGACATATAATGTTTCTGACGATAAAGTTGTTCATCGGCATTGTCATGATTATGGTTAGCTGCTAAACTTCACCCTATTTTGTAAAGTAGTCCACAACCACGATTGCATATTTCGCTCCTCCTTTGGAAATTGGAAGACTCCCAATGATGCCTACTCCCCATACTTCATACGACCACGGACTCACCATCGAGGTGAGTTAGCTTGGTAGAGCTCTAGGAGTCTTAGCAAACTTCTAGCACTTGCCGCAGCGTCATGAATAATCAGCCGCGTCTCGGTTTATGGTAGGCCAGAAATAGCCATATCACAATATTTTTTTGCTAAACTCTTTCATTCGGTGTGATCACCACAGTCGTCTTTATGTACTTATCTCAGCACACACTTGATGTCGTCATCGGCTATGCACCGGAGTAAGGGAACTGAGAACCCCTTCTGTAAAGCATGTCACGCTGCATAATGTATCTTAATGCTTTGCGCAAAACTGTGCGCCTTACATTTTAACTCTCTAGAAGAGCTCCATGCTACATGAAGTTCTTTATGAGGGTCACCAAGGACTCTCTCAGGTTCAGGCTCCAGTGTTTGATCAACTTCCATTTGATCAATGCTCAGATTGTCCAGTGTTTCAATTGGAACCATTTCCGTCTCTTCCGGGTTATTAGAGCTTGCTAGTTTGGCTAGTTTACCGGCCTTCTAGTTTTTTGCTCATGGGATATGCTATAATACTCCATGCCATCTAACAGTTCCTCAACCAGTTCCAAGTAGGCTGCAAGTTGGGGTCCCTTTGTCTGAAACTCTTTCTAAACCTGAAATACAATGATTTGAGAATCACAGAAAATATCCAATGCAACTACCCCAATTCCTTCAAGAGTCTCATTTCGGAAGTCAGGGCCTCGTACTCGGAATCATTGTTACTATCGGGAAAATTAAGCCCCGAAGCATAATAGATCGATCGTCCCTCAGGAGTTATCAAAATAACCTAGTGCCTGAACGACGATTTCGGCTTGGATTCTGGAGGGCCAGCTTCCTCATCTAACACTCTTCCTCGAGAATTGTGAGTTCAGCTATGAAGTCTGCCAATGCTTGCCCTCAGATGGGGTTTGTTGGAAGAAAAGTGAGATCAAACCCACTTAGTTCATTATTCCACTTAAGCAATCTCATAAATGTCTCAGGTCATTGAAGGACCTTTCGTAGCGGCTGGTCAGTGTATATCATGATTAGATGAGCCTAGAAGTAATGGCAGAGCTTTCTTGAAGCAATCACCAAGCTATAGGCAAGCTTTTCAACCTTTGGGTAGTTGCATTCCGCCCCTGTCAACTTCTTACTCACATAATAGACTATCCTTTGGACCTTATCTTCCTCGTGGACAAGCGCTGAATTGATTGCATGCGATGACACTGCCAAGTATACAAATACGTCTTCATGATCTATAGGCTTGGATAGTGTTGGGGGTTTCTCCAAATGACTTAGCAGATTCGGAAAGGATTTAACGCAATCTGAAGTCCACTCAAAGTTACGCTTCCCTCGCTTTATTAAGTCAAATAAGGGAATGCACTTATCGGTGGTCCTAGAAATGAATCTGCGTAAAGCTGCGATCTTTCCCGCCAAGCTCTGTACATCCTTGATTTTTCGTGGTTCCAGGATATTCCTGATCGCTGCAATCTGGTCTAGGTTGATTTCAATTCCACATGAACTGGATATGAAACCCAAAAACTTCCCTGATGCAACGCCAAAAGAGCATTTTAAAGGGTTGAGATTCATTTTGTAATGCCGAAGGATATTGAACATTTCCGCAAGTCTGAAACATGAGCGGCCGATTGCTTAGACTTCACAAGCATGTCATCAACATATACTTTCATAGACTTCCCAATCTGGTTATGAAACATATGATTTACCAGACATTGGTATATTTCCCTGGCTTTTCTTAGTCCAAACGACGTTATTACATAACAGTATAACCCAAGGTCCGTGATAAAGCTAGATTGTTCCTAGTCTGGTACATGCATTGGAATCTGGTTGTAGCCCAAATACGCATCCATAAACGGAAGAAGTTCGTGCCCTACTGGTGAATCTACCAGCTGATCAATCCTTGGAAGCGAAAAGCTATCTTTCGGGAAGCCTTGTTCAGATCTGAAAAATCGATGCATGTTCACCACTTTCCATTAGCTTTCTTTACAAGGACAGGATTCGATATCCATTCTAGATATGTTGCAGCTCGAATAAAGTTGAGCATGCATCTTTTATGCTTGACTAGGACATATTTCTGGTTTATATTTAAAGAGTGGCTCATGATTGATGGAGATATCCCACACATGTCAGCATGGGTTCATGCAAATACATCCAGTTTGGATCGTAAGAAGTATGTCAACTCCCCCGTCCGAAGAGGGTGTAAATGGGATCAGATTTTCAAGACCTTTGTTGGGTCGTCGTTATTAATCTGAATATCCACTATTGTTTCATTGGGTGTCACCCTTTTACATCCTAGTTCCTCATCCTCTATGGGATCAATGTCCTCCAAGCAATTTCAGCTGGGATGTTTCCTTTACTTGCTATGTTGATGCCTCTTTGGCAAAAGGGGATGTAATTCTGGGTT
Source organism: Allium sativum (assembly GCA_030737875.1). Lineage (NCBI taxonomy): Eukaryota > Viridiplantae > Streptophyta > Magnoliopsida > Asparagales > Amaryllidaceae > Allium > Allium sativum. Next base: position 268,818,214 of record CM060911.1, read on the forward strand.
CTTCACCAACCCCATCACGGATTACTTTCCACTCTTCTAAGTAACAAGCTCTTCCTATCACTTGGTCTCCACGAACCATTCCCACTCCCGCTTCAGTTGGGAATTTTAGAAGTAAACACCAGGGTGCAATGCATGCTCTAAACTCGACCAGGACTGGTCGACCCAAAAAGGCATTGTAGGGAGAATGTATATGCATCATGGGGAATGAGCGGATTCACACTCTCTTGCAATCTCCCTTACCAAGCCCTATTTATCGACCACTCCTACCGGTGTAGTTATCGAACCATTGGAACCATGTATCTATCCAGTGCTTTTTTAAATAAGATATTGACGGAACTCCCGCAGTCAACAAGGACTTTCCGTAGAGTCACTGGGCCAATAATGGTCGATATCACCAACGGATATGTACTTGGAGTTTCCACTCCCAACATTTTCCTGATCGCAGAAAATGTTGTCGTCCATTATCGTTTTCTACTGCTTGATTGGGGTAGCATCTTCGTGAATACTGCACTCCCCTACATCCAAATGCTTCATAGTGTTAACATATTGCTCCATTTTTCTTGTGCTAAACCCTGCCGAATGCGGTCCTCCAGAAATGGTATTAATAACAACTCCTTTTCCTTTTTTCTCGGCGGTGGCTTTAGGAGCCACTAGACCTTAGTTCGGGGCTGAACCTCCTTACCCCCTATGCCTTGGAGCCGCCTTGTACTCATCAAACTTCCCTTCATGCAACAACTTCTCGATTACATCTCTCAAATGTCGGTATTCATTTGTCAAATGGCCGTAGGTTTCATGAAACAAACAAAACATCCTGGTATTACACTCTTTCTCCGTCGAGTCTCCCAAGGGTGTTTTCTTGTACTGCATCATATTGGATGTATCGAAGTAAATGTTTTCCAAGATGTCATTCAATGGCGTATAACTTTCGAAGGAATGGAATTAGGATCATTTCTTAGAATCACCCTTCTGACTATTATTCCCTCTGTTGCCATTCTTACCTTGGCGGCCATTCTTTTCGTTCTGATTTCCTACATTAATTTCTACTTTATTGAAACTGTCGCTGAACTGTTTTATAGTGACATTGCTTTGAATCTCCTCCTTCACAACTTCACTGAATCTCCTTTTTTGGTTTAGGTACATGTCTTCTTGTTACATATACATGTTTTCTTTCTGATAAAATAACTCAATAGTCATGGGAGGTTTTCCAATGAAATATCTTCCGAATTCTGTTTCTTTGTCTACCCCATCAATCATTGCCATTGGGATAGTCTCTGGATTAGGGTTGTTTACTTCAGCGATAGACATATTGAAGCAATCCAGGTACCTCCTCAATGTTTCTCTAGGGGCCTGTTTAATTATAGAAAGCTCTATGACATTCTTAGACTTTAGCGCGTGCAGTCAGAATTAATTCAAATACTTCTCACTTAGATCTTTAAAGTTAGGAACCGATCGAGGAAGAAGTCTGGTAAACCACATCATAGCGGCCACCTCGAGTTATATCGAGAAAGTTTAACACATTATGGCGTCGGGAACTGCTGAAGCATTCATATACCACGAGTAACGCATTAAATGCTGTCATGGATCTGTTTTACCCAAATAATGACATATTGTGGGTAAGTTAAATCGCCTCGGGAACCGCGATTCCAAGATATCTCCTGTGAAGAGTGTGTGGCTACAAGCTATGCCATAATTTTCATTTATGTACCCTCTACATCATTCATGATCTGTCGTACCATTGCTGTTATCTCTGCATTGGTCAATACATTTTCCGGCTCAGCGTTGTTAGCTCTCCAAGCCCCCTTGCCCCTGTTTCAGGTAACGTTGCCTGATCTGTTGTTTGAGCAGAACTTCCTTCCCCCTACAATCTCATTCAATCACATGACGAGTGGGTGGAAGCATGGAAGCATGAGTGGTTTGGGAAGTGCCTTGGTCCCTAGGAAGGACTCGGGATCCACGCATCGACATGAGCATAGGATCTGCTAAGCTAGGGTTATTAGCGACAAGCCAAACTACTGCATCTTCTTGAGAAAGCAGTGTACCGAATCAGAGATGTCGAAGATTTTCGGTCTTTCATAAGGTCTTCTCTGACGTGATGACTTCCCATTCTCTTCATATGAAGATGAACCCTCTACTATCTGATGATGGGGGAGGAAACTGTGTTCTTTGACTTTAGAACACCTCCTATTGGTTGACTATTGCGTCCATGTCATTTCTGATTGTAGCATTATCCCATCTCTGAGCTTCTAGGGCTGCATTGGTCTCTTCGAATCCGGAGAACGGACATTCCGAAGTCATCTCATGTAATAGCTAAAGAAGGAGGCTTATCGGTGGTGGCGGTAACGGTCCGAGAAGTCAATAGTTCGGGTTGGGTATAGTCGACACGGGCTTGTTCGACCCGGGGGATCTTATTGCTGGTTCAGTCTGCAAATTGGCCTGCTGCTCTTTGCTAGTTGCTGCTCCCTGGGAATTTTGCGGGTTTCTATCTCTCTTTGAAACCATAGTAATCAAAATTGTCAAGTTTGCTAAAAATATCAGTAGTAGTAGAAAACCGGACTATTCCTTTGGACTTGGTGATACGAATAGTAGACAAATAATCCCAAAGCTGATAATTTGAAGTTTCTCAGTGAAAGCACCAAAATGTTAGACCAAAATGTGGTTCTATCACCTAATAAAGTAGAGTTTCTAAAGATTAATGAAGAAATATAAAATGAAAACGAGAAATAACAGGCAACCATATAAGATTTATAGTGTTTCAACGTTAATAAGCCCATGTCCACTTTATAATTCTTATATTCAACAAGGAAATACAATTACACTGCTTGAACCCTTTAATCACTCGAGATACAATCGAGTTTCTGTTTGTGAACAAATTGAACAACTGTAAAACAATTGTTAGATTCGTTCGGCTTTTCTAAACAACAAGGATTGTTGTAGAGGGTGTCGAACTCTAGGACAAAAAATATTTAAACTAGTAAATCCAATCAAGTTATTCCAAAATTTTGATTGGTTAAAAACTTAAGAAAATAAATAAAATTAGAGTTTTATCTAATGAAAGAAGGCAATTAGGGAGCAATGACATAAATTAGATTCGTAATCATTAATAGCCAAACAAACAAATACAATTGTAATTCATGTTTCTGTCACAAACATGAATCAACGATAATTAGGTTTATACAAACAAATATGTGAATAACAACAGGTATAACATATGCAGGAGCAAGCTCTTAAACAACCATAGGCTATCAGGACAGATTCACTATTTCATTTCTACAATCCTAAAAATTAGATCTAAATCCGATAAGCGTTAGATCGAACTCGAATATATCCTATGAAGGAGCATAGCTCTTAAATGACACAGAGTATGAAGGTTCAGATCTAACCCTTGGTCCAGATCTAGATCTACATACATGAAGTTCTAATCTCTTTGGCTGTGTGATTCATATTGAATCTAATCTAAGCGTCATCACCCCCTAATTAAAGAGGATTAGCTAGACATAGCTAAAAGAAAAGAAAATAAAAAGAAAATTAAAAACATGAAATAAAAATACGCTAAAAGTAAAGAGAAAGGGAGAAGAGTTTTATTCCAAGAGAAAGATTACGGAATAAAACTAAGTGTGTTTTTACATGAAGGAGATACAACGTATTTATAGTTGCTTTGGCCAAGGCTAAGAGGCAAATTACACAATGTGAGACAAAACCCCTTTTCCGAAATAACACATAAACCATATAGCTCGGGGTGAACACGTACAGCGTGTGAATGGATTTGCAAATGAGCCAATGTGAATGCAGCATGAGTGAGAGGCCTTGCAAATGAGCCAATGTGAACGCATGCAGCGTGTGAATGGACTTGCAGGCATCAAATGGCATAAACTCCAACTATTTCATAACATCTGCAACAAGCTATCATTATGAAAAGTCATTGAATCTTCAAAATACGCGGTAGAAGGTAGTTGAACAACAATATTCTTCAAGCTTTAATCTAGCTCTCAAAATCAACATTCTTCTAACACCAATTCTTCAAGCTTTTCAACAATTAAGTGCATTAATCCATTCATTGCAAATAATCTTGAAACACAACTATAAATACACAGTATCAGTTATTTAAAAGATAAAATAAGATAAATAAGCAGATAAAATATACACATTTATGTGTATATCAAATACCCCCACACTTATCTTTTTATTCGTCCTCGAATAAACTAGACTAAGATATGTCACACATTCGTAGGAAACACGATTGCATTTAGTTTATGCAACAAGCCGTTAAACCCCTAGGTGTCCCTAGTAGGACGAGTGTTGTTTCATGAGGGTTTTCAGTGGATACTACCCACAAAATCCAAAGCGTCTTAGGTACGCAGATTAATCAAATGATATACTCAAGGTCTTTCAAATTTCAAGGACTTTACTTAACTTCAATAATGACAGTTTAGTCCTAAATTGTCTATCCCATTACTGGTGCAGAAATGAATAAAAATTTTCAACCTGAACCGTAATTCCTTGATAACACTGTAATTGCCTTGAAGGTTAAGAGCGTAGTGTCAACCAAGTTCTACATATCGACAATGTGCACCCAATCATTTCTTTATTCTCTTTTTTTTCAATAATTTTGCACCAGTGCAACTATACTGTATTGGATGTGTGTTATGCATAGATGAAGGATAATTTTGTAAGTTCTAAAAATGTAATAGATAAGAGGGAAAGTGTATTAGTTGAACTTCAAGCTACAAAAGATAAAGTAATACTAAGGCATATATGGACGTTATGTTTCCTTTCATCTCCTCTACTACAATCCTCGCTTCCAAATACTATATGATGGATGTGGATGGAATGGAACTGAGTGATTTATAGTCAAGAATGATGAATGACTATTTTATACTCAGAGATTTTCTCTTTATTTCATTTTTTTCCTTTTCTTCCTTTTTTTTCTTTTTCATCATCATTTTTTTTTCATTTTTTATAACTGCATGATGAATGATGAGTGGGAATGGAATGGAATGATACCGTATATTATTTCATTTGATTCCTCCTCTACGAAGCGAATCATAACCAACACTTCATGAAAGGAAAAATTCTATGCCCTAGTTACTCTGCTTCCATAACCCTAGCTCAACACACAAGTCTAGATTGATGTTATATGAAAAGTTGAAAGGAAAGATAAGCAAAGTTTCGTAAGATAGATAACCTATATAAAATAAGACGTGGTGTATGGTTATCCTACCTTAAAACAAGTACGGAGTGGGTAGTGTAATATTGGTATATAAAAAGTGACGTTCTTTAACCTTTGACAATGAATCAGTAAAAAGGTTCTTGAGTATACCAATATAAGAAAAACTTGTCGAAAAATGGATGTAAATCGACTAAAACATGGGTTTGAATAATGTGGGGTATCGAAGAAGAACGCTACAATAAGTCAATTCTCCTTAAGTGGGCCAAGTGGAATTTAGAACTTACAAGTTTGAAGCTTTGAGTGAGAAAAATATTATGCATGAGAACGAACTCAGAAAATCCAACAAATGTAGGTGCAAAATCATTATTTCATTTGATTTTTTTTTATGATTATTTTTACTTGCACATTCTAACAAGTATAACAAGGGTTGACACGCTTACTCCAGAACACGACTAACATCTGCACAGTCTCAAGCTAGCATCTTACAAAGACATGTTACAACTCAATGAATAAATAATGTTCATTCCCATCACCCAACAATTCAACTTATCAATGAAGATCAGGGTGTTTGTAATGACCCGAAAATCCCCACCCTTTAGATCGACAATAAACCACACAGGTCTGATCCAAAGGTTGGAAATCCTCGAATGCATTAACTCTGGGCATATAACACATCAGAACAATAACAGAAGACTTTTTATTACATCATAATAATGTAACATCAGAGTACAAAATATCAGAGTACATTGATACATTCATACTACAGCGGAAGATAAATTTACAACAATTTACATCAATGCAGCGGAAGAAATAAAATAATGCGTAGCGGAAGATTTTTATGCTACGGACACAGCTTTATGCTTCAATCCAGAATCCTGCTAAATCTAAGTATCTACAAAAAAAAAATACTCGACTGCCTGTGTGGAAAATAATGGGCACCCGAGTTTGAAAGGGAAAAACAAACTGCGGGTCAGTCATGGGACTGGTATGAGAAATCTGACAGTTAAAAACTTTATTTGAAAGTTGGGTAAATCAAGGGACCACACCATTAATACGGAACGGGTTTCCTCCCAAGAATACCTGTGCATAAACATAAATCATAAATAAACATATGGATCTATAATGCATCAATCAACATGCAATTCCCTAATCTACCCATTTAGGCTTAATCCTAAAACTTAGATTTCAAAATCTAATTCTCTTTACAGAAATTATTTCTTTGGACTTTATTTCCCGATTTCTTATTTCAATAAATTCGAAATACATATATGGATTTCATATCAAAGTATATTTCACTTCGGAATTTCAAAACAAAACATTAAGAAATATGAATTTCAAAGCAAATGCATACAAATAAATATGCAACCAAATATCGAGAGGTTTCACCCATCGACAAGGCAAAGGGCATGACTTAAGGAACTCGATATATTTATATGCACCTTACACTAGGGAGGCTACACACACTGACAATGCATCCACCCTTACTTGGGAGGGAGGATTACACCGCCTAAAGCCATTTAAGGTTATAATCACCCATACTATTAGTCGTACGGGTTACTCGAATATTTAGCTACATACTAAAATATTTTTATATTCCGAAGTAAGGAAAATCATCTCACAACATAATAATCACAAGTACTTTCAGATCTATAATATGTTTCTAAATCATTTCGAAATCATCGGGTTTAACCCTCGAAATCTTTTCTGTTTTATAAAACATTCCCTGTCCAAAATCGGAAATAATATTTCTTTTTGTTTAAGAAATCACTTTTCAAAATCATTCATTAATTTTGAAATAAACAAAACAACGCTAACACCTTATAGTCAAATCGTGAAGTGTTTCACAAGGTGTTAGCATAAATATATTTTTACCCAACCCAATGCTAAATGTAAAATGCATAATTTGCTCATAAACTGGTCGAGCACAAACAAAATGATTAATCAATAACAATGAATATTGAAAATCAAATATATCGTTATTAATGTTTTATAATGATTCATTCCTATTTTTATTTTAATAAAAATAGTTCTTTTTATTATAAACGACGTTACAGGTCATATAGGATTATGGCGCTGTTTTTATGAAATTTTGAATTTCATATATCTTGAAATCTAACCGTTGGATCTAAGTAAATTTGATATCGATAGAAAGATCTTTCCAAAACGAACCTAACGGTTCCGGTTTTGGGAAAATCCGACGGTCGGATCTTTTGGTATAATCATTCAACGTTACGATTTCAAAACGCGAACTACCGCGCGTGATTCGTTTAATATTTAATTTATATTTATAAATAATACATAAATATAAAACAAAGAATAACTCTTTAAATCTATTCTTTTTATTGAAAAAGAATATTACATCAAAATCTGTTCTTTTTAATGAAAAAGACAAAAACACCAAAATTTATTCTTTTAGTTGCAAAATACAAATTTACACAAAACCTATATTTTACAAAATCAATAAAATAATATTTTATTGAAAATATAATCTTGACGAAAATTTCATGTTCAAAAATAAAAAAAACAAAGATGAAATCTTTAAATCTTTACAACTCAATATTCATAAAAATAAAGATGGAATCTTTACGCATCAACAAAATCAATAATATGAATCTCAAATCAAAATGAGATTCTTATCACGCGAATAAATATGAAAATTTCATCGCAATATCATATCTAGAATATCGGATCTGAAATAAGAGTAAAATCGCATCGCATAATCAGATCTAAATGATGGATCTGAAAATAAGAATAAAATTTGCATCGTATACACAGATCTGAAATATTAGATCCGGAAATAAAGAAATAGATCGCGTCGCTTAATCAGATCTAAATGATGGATCTGAAAATAAAGAATAAAATAACATCGCGTACTCAGATCTTTAAGATGGATTTGGAATAAATAATAAAATAACATCGCAAATTCAGATCTTAAAGATGGATATGAAATAAAGAAATAAAAATGCATCGCGTACTAGATCTAGAATTTTAGATCTGAATTAAAGAAATAAAACCCATCGTAGACATAGAACTAGATTATTACATACATACATATACACAGATTTTTAAAGCGAGAAAATAATTAAAATCATATTTAATTAAAAATTCAGAATTTCTCACCTTGCATTTTGTTCTGTACAGTTCAGATTTGAAATCTGACCAAAATCTGATTTGCTTAGAATTTGTTCTAGTTAGTGGAAATGTAGATCTCGGATTCACGATTCCAGCGGATCTGAAATTGTTAAATTCTGAATCCGGATCAATGAGATATGACTTTATTTGTATAAATTATATTTTTAAAATTAAATTAATTAAATAACATAAATTGATATACTCTTTCTTCCTCATCGAGAACACGACCGTGATTTTTTTCTTTTGCTCGATTCTAGGCTTGCATTTACCCATTGATTGGAGCAGGGTGGTGTCGATCAGATTATGGGACATGGAGGAGCGAGGGGAGGCGCACCGGAGGGGCCTTACTTGGTTGAACTCGATCCCAAGGATTGGCAGTGGCGGCGGCCGAAACGGGCCAGCTTCGAAGTGGTGATTCGCGAGCAATACTCAACTAAATCCAATCAAACCCATATGGAATCGAAGATTTGAGAGAGTACTACAGATTCTCTAAAGAAGGAGGTGATTTTATTGAGTAGTGGAGGAGAAATTAGATGAAAAAATTTCGAGCTCTGTGCGTCGTTGAATAGAGGAAGGCGGCGGCACAGAAATGAGATGGAGATTAGGATTGATGAATAGTGTATATTTATAAAATTGTTTTATTAAATTTTCAAAAAAACCATCTTTTTCTAAACAACTCCAATTCTGAAACGACCTGAAATCCCCCTTGCAGGAAATCGCGGATAGAATTGAGAACACGACACATCGGAACATAAATAGAAGAACATTTCATTGTTATTACAACAATTTGCATCAGAATACAGAATATACAGAGTATAAATGAACGTTACACATTTTACATTTCAGAGTTTAATATACATAGCAACGGAAAATAATAACACAAATGGATAGAATAAACGGGTACAAAGCTTCCCGAGTATAACTCCATCTGTAGGTCTGGATCCTGTAAAAATGAGTAACCTGCAAACCAAAACTACTAGCTGCCTGTGTGGAAAATAAGCGCACCCAGAGTTTAGGTTAAAACAATAAACTCCAGGTCAGTCATGGTGACTGGTGTGAGAACTAAAACAGTTATTAACTTTTGGTTTTAGAGATGAGTAATTCAAGGGACCACGCCGTATGTCACGGAATGGGTTTCCTCCCAAGAATACTAGTGCCTAAACAACAACGAATATGAATGTATCAATCCTAGGCGATATAATATATTATGATGTCACCTACGTATACAACTAGTTGGATATCTGAGTATGTTGCAGCTTACGTTCTCTTCCCGAGAAAAACCGCCATACCCGGCTATACAACTAATCGTGGCTCGCATATTGGAAATTGGATTTCTGTCTGTGAACCAAGAAATGTGGATCGGTAATACCTGAGCAATATGTTTCTTGGTCCTATCGGACCTAAGAAGAGTCTTTGTGAGACTCTGAGTCTTTATGGGACTCGATATGCATTGGTCCCGCAGTACCGATTTTTCATTCATAGCTTAGATGGAGAATCACCCCTGAGGGTGCTCCCAGATCGTTTCGATCCTTCACAGCTTTCGTTGCTTAACAGCTTTCATTGTTTAACAGCTTTCATTTGTTTTAACTGCTTTGCTGGAGAATCACCCCAGAGGGTGCTCCCAGGTCGTTTAGATCCTTCACAGCTTGTAGTGGTAAATCATTATCCTTCACAGCTTTCAGTGGAGACTCACCTCGAACGGTGCTCCCAGATAATAGATTCTACTTAACGGTATCCTTCATAGCTTTAATGGAGACTCACCTCTGACGCTGCTCCCAGATCTTATGGATCCTTCACTGCTTTCAGTGGAGACTCACCTCAAACGGTGCTCCCAGATAATAGATTCTACTTACGGTATCCTTCACAGCTTTAGTGGAGACTCACCTTATCGGTGCTCCCAGATAATAGATTCTACTTACGGTATCCTTCACAGCTTTAGTGGAGACTCACCTCTAAGGGTGCTCTCAGATCTCATGGATCCTTCACAGCTTTCAGTGTTTATAGTATCATTTATAGCTTTGGTGGAGAATCACCCCTGAGGGTTCTCCCAGATCGTTATAGATCCTTCACAGCTTTCCTTGATTAACAGCTTTGGTGGAGAATCACCCCTAAGGGTGCCCCCAGATCTCATGGATCCTTTACAGCTTTCATTTTCCGTTTATTTGCTCGACCCCAATCATTCACGGGTTGTGAAGCTCGTTGAAGTCACGTCATACACATAGCGGTGCTATATTAAAGCGGTCTTTGATCATCATCGGCAAGACTTTGCTTTTCGACAAAAGTCTTGATCTATGCTTCTTGGCATGCCACACTATCAATCCATACTATATCGTTGATCATCTACCAATATATAATCTCTAAGTATCAATCCCGAAGGTCGAAACCAACATCAGATTGTCTCAGAGAAGAGTTAAGTTAGGGAATAAATTCCCCTTCACCAGGCAGAAATATATTTAGCAGATATCAACAATACGGTATATCGGAATACAATGTCTAACACACAATCCATTTGCAAGTCCGTTCTGGGTCTGAACGAAACCGGAGGCACCTCCAATTTGGAGAGAGGGCCTCGCATGTCCGGCCTTCAATCGCCGTCTTCATCGTCGACTTCAATCGTCGTATCCGTTATTCAGAATGGGTTAAACCCGGCCTTTCCGAATTACTCGCGTATCTAATGATCAGGTGCTATAAAAACACAACATACGCTTCATTCCAATTAAGGATATTCTTGGAAAAGGTTCCCATTAATTTTATCAAAGATAAGTTCATTTAAACTTATACTTTGATCTGCCTCGATGTCATGTCAAAAGATTTAATTATCTTTTCTCATCCAAACCATGTTAAGGTTTATCAAGCCAGTCGGGATTAGCGAAGCTTATCGAAGTGATCATTTATTATCTTTCCCAATCCCAAACTATTCATCCCATGGAATAAAACTGGCGGTATTCCATATCTGACACCCACTGTGTTATCGGTAAAAATTTAATTACCATTTGACGTTCAAATCTATTTAAAGATTTAACTATCGCTTGGAGTAAAACTGGCGGTACTCCATTCTCGATCCTTTCCTGAATTCGGTAATTTTTAATTACCCTATTCTCTTGTCAATCTATTTAAAGATTTATTAAACCCTCAGTTTAATATTCGAAATCATTGCTTAATGATTATTCATGCTTAGGGAATTAATCCCGCCTTTACTTGGATTGAAGAACAAATGTCATTTAAAACACCGCTCACGATAAATCCAAAATCAATTCCCATTTCATTCCAATTGTATTTGTTAACTGGAAAATCTCTTTAAACCTTTATTAAAAGATTCATGCTTTTTCAACTGGGTTTAAGAATGATATTATTTAAGATATCATTCACGACAAACCCAAATCCAATTTGATATTTAATATAAGATCCTGAATAGAAATTATATCGACTCATATTCAATATCAAATTCTGAAATCAACTGATATCATATCGGGAATAACGATATCGATATCTTCCAAATTCCCATAACGATATCCGTATAATTACGGAATCCAATGCTGGAAAATCCGAAGATAATTTCCACTCAAATCCGTGCCAAATTATATATTGGAAAATCTGTGGTTATATCAAAACCATTTCTATTCTTCCAGTTATTTATAAAAGTTGATAAATATCTTATTCTGATAAAAATCTCTTTTATCTGCTTAACTTGGAGTATTTCATCCAAAAATCATTTCACATCATTCATTACGATTTTACGTAATTTTTCCCTATTTTTATTTATTTAAAAATAGGCCTTTTTAGTTAAACGACGTTTCAGGTCATTTAACGTCACTGGCGCTGTTTTTGTCCAGATTTGAATTTGACATTTCTCAAGATCTAACCGTTGGATTTCAAATCTCATATGCTCATATGAAAGCTCTTTTCGATACGAACCCGTAGGTTCCGGTTTTAGAAGAATCCGACGGTCGGATCTTCCGCAACGTCCAGTTGAAGTCAATGGTTGAAATTCGCAAACGGTCGCTGTGCGAAACGTTCTATTCGAGCCATCATATATATATATTTATATATAATATATATATATCGCCGATTTCCGTTTATAACGTATTTCATAAAACGTTATAAATTCGTTTTGAAAACCATTTCAACTTGCCTTTCAATTTTTAGTAAAAATTGAGTTCACTAAATCATTATTAAATTTAATTGATAATCATTTCAAAATATTTTATTTTGAAATCCAGTTCATTTTCATATTCATTCTAAAATGAATAAAATCGATGTAAAAATCCGTTCGAATTCAAATGGCGATTTCTACCCAACTAGGCTTAAATATATTTAAGTAATTCGTGTCCATCCAAAATCGGACATCTAAAATCGTTGTTTCCAAATGGAATGAGACCCAATCAATCACCGTATAAATTTAATTATATGGATTTCATACATCGTATGTATTCAATAAATAATGATGATGAATAATCATCGAACATCCAAACAACCAGAGTGCACCGTACAATTCACTTGGGATTTGTGTGATCAGACTATCATCCCAAGACCCGTGTAGGGTTTCAATCAACAAATACGAATTTTATTTGTGCATTTGGGCGACGTGTAAAATTCTATCGTCCCAACCAATAACAGAGAAATTGGTGTACATAAACGAATCGTCCGATTCGTAAATGAATGTATACGTCCGTTTTCACTGTTCAAATATATATACGAATATATTTTTCCTACTTGTCCGTTTTCACTGTTCAAATATATTTACGAATATATTTTTCTAACATATCAAACAATTTAAAATAACAGTCACAACACAATATACGCAAACAAGTCGTCCATGGTCTGTGGACGACGTAAAACAGTTCAGAGATGCAGTTATAAAATAAATAACTGTACAGGTGATTTGAGTGAGAAGTTCTCACATAGGGTTCCACTCCTTCGTTCTGTTAATTTCTGATTTTTTTTGCTCGCGTTCAAATTTTCCTGAAATTCTACGTTGCTCCATTTTGGTTCTGGTCAGTTCCAGAATGTCCGTCTCGCTCCTACGATTCCAACGCACCTTCATTTGTATTTTTCGGAGCTCGTATGAAGAAGTTACGGATTTTTACACATTAATTACACTTTGAGAGAATTAAAACATACTTAATTAAATAATTAACTCTCCTAATTACACTTAACCCATGCTAATCCTTCGTTCTTTCTTCGTCCGTTATCCCTGGAGACTTCGAACTGCCGACTTCGAACTTCAACTCACGCACGACGATCTGACACCCCGGCCACCCATCAGGCGACGCCACCGCCTTCACCAACCTCCCCTCTCCGCACGGTGACCACCGCCGCCAACCTGCACCCACCAGCACGCCGGAATCCCAGTGTGAACGAACGACGGTTGAGGCTCAATATCGAGCAATCCACAAAGCGAAATCCAATCTCCACCATTCAGATTAGAGATTTCGTTACCCTCTCCATTTTTGCTTCAGATGTTTTCGTGAATTATTGACTGGATTTTGAGATCAAGGGAGAAGAAGATTGGAAGATTCTGGCCTTCCATTTTCGCTGTGGCGGCGGCCCAGACAAAGAAAGGGAAAAATTAGGGTTAGGGGCCTTGGGCCCTATTTATAGATAATTATTTTATTATTTTAATTTTCCAAAAATGCCCTTTTTCGTACGAACTCCAAATCAAACCCAACGACTATCGCCCCTAGCTAAATACCCCCATTCCGGACATAATGGGATATGTCTCGTAAGCCAATTCGGCTGTTTTTAACTACTTTTCTCAGATTTAAAATATTACATTTTAAATTGAACTTGAACGTACGTTTCGAATTACCGGGGCCACATACTGACTCCAAAAATTCTCGAAAAATAGGTATAGCTATATTTTGATGATACAGACCCATAGGAACTGGTTTCGCCGAATTCCGAGTCCGTTTGCAAAATCGCCTTTTTCCGGTCAATCGAATTTATACTGAATTTGCCGAACGCGTTTAATTCTACCACGCTCACAAATTAGCTCCAGAAACTCCAGATAAATAGACCAAGCTATGATTTGACAATACGGTCCCATAGGAACTGGTTTCGTCAAATTCTGAGCTCGTTCGTAAAATGGCCTTTTTCTAATCGATTGAATTTACGTCGAAAACCGAAGGTGCCCCTATTTGTGCTACGCTCACATACTAGCTTCAAAAATTCCGAAACTTGGAACCTAGTAATAATTTGACATTCCGGATCCATGGAAAGTGGTTTCGTCGAATTCGGACGTCGTTTGCAAAATCTCACTTTTTAAGGGCTTATATATGAAATTTATATATATTAAATATATATAAATTCCATAACGACTTTTCTGAATTTTAATTTTCTCATAACTTACGATTTATAAAGTGAAATTTCAGTTTCTTAAATTCCTTGGAAAGATATGATGAATTCGATCCTACGATTTCTTGTTTTGTTCAATTCTGACTTATAATTGATTTTATATATTTTCTGGAAATTGGAAATCGAAATTTCAAACTACCGCACCATTTCAGGCTCGTAATATAACTTATTTAAATTTATAAGTCGTGCCTTCGTTTTAAATAAATTTTAGGTCGTTATTATTTAAAATATCCATTTTAAATATTCCAAATTCTTTAAAATAGCCAAAATAAAAATTTTAAATTGGTTCGGATTTCCGGGTTGTTACAATCTCCCCAACTTAAAATCTTTTCGTCCTCGAAAAGGAACGGAGCTGAAAGTTGTTTTACAAACCAACTCAACTTTCATTCTGGCTTTCATTCTTCAACTTTTCAGTTTCTAAGAAATTTCAAATTCTTCAAAAATTTGGCTAACGCCTTAAATTTTCGAAAAATTTCGCCATAACCTCCTTTGTACGGGGTTACCGGACAAATTTCAAACCCTGGCACACAGGCCCTCTCATCTCAAAAGAAAAAGAAACAGCCAAGCGGCTAGCCAATCGGCTCATAAAATCATCAAATCCCAAACAATCAGTAAATATAATAAACATGTACCAATCTGTCGGGCATATAATTTTATTCCACTTCTCTAGCCTCCTCTCTATGACCTGTTCAATCATATATACGTGTATATGTATGCAAATGAAATCAATTTTCGATTTATTTCAAATTTTGATTCAGTTTGGCTTACTTTACTCCTCATATTTATAATGACTTCATTATTTCAATATTCTTATTAATGAAACCTACATCAAACAACACAATCATCAATCAATTAGTTGATTACATTTCCAAACACGTATATTTTATATATATGCTCAAGATCACATTTTTGATGCCAAATCACAATCAATAAACTTATCTACGTTTTGGTTCTCACATCAGTTAATTGGAAAATATATAGATATCCCACTGGCGAAACTCGAGCATAAATTCTGGTGATAATCGATTAATCATCAGAATCATCCCCGGGCGACTAGAGTGTGATTCTATATCTATCTAGTATTTTTAAGACTTCATATACACGTGGATCAGACGTATATGCAAAATCTCCTAATACTCGATAGTCCAAACCAATATAAAGTAATACACTCAAATACGTATTATTAAGTTATATTTCTCAAAGATAAGTTTGTTTTTAATAAAAAAACACTCTTCCAACTTATCCTAGGATACTACTGATCCTAACTCTGACGAGTTATTCTTATAGGACATCACTAGTCCCATTTCTGATGAATTCTTTCGTTCGGTTCTAATGTGTCTTATTCTCGAGCTTTGTAAACCAAAGCTCTGATACCAACTGAAATGACCCGAAATCCCCCTTATAGGAAATCACGGATAGAATTGAGAACACGACACATCAGAACATAAACAGAAGAACATTTCATTGTTATTACAACAATTTGCATCAGAATACAGAATATACAGAGTATAAATGAACATTACACATTTTACATTTCAGAGTTTAATATACATAGCAGCGGAAAATAATAACACAAATGGATAGAATAAATGGGTACAAAGCTTCCCGAGTATAACTCCATCCGTAGGTCTGGATCCTGTAAAAATGAGTAACCTGCAAACCAAAACTACTAGCTGCCCGTGTGGAAAATAAGGGCACCCAGAGTTTAGGTTAAAACAATAAACTCCAGGTCAGTCATGGTGACTGGTGTGAGAACTAAAACAGTTATTAACTTTTGGTTTTAGAGATGAGTAATTCAAGGGACCACGCCGTATGTCACGGAACGGGTTTCCTCCCAAGAATACTAGTGCCTAAACAACAACGAATATGAATGTATCAATCCTAGGCGATATAATATATTATGATGTCACCTACGTATACAACAAGTTGGATATCTGAGTATGCTGCAGCTTACGTTCTTTTCCCAAGAAAAACCGCCATACCCGGCTATACAACTAATCGTGGCTCGCATGTTGGAAATTGGATTTCTGTCTATGAACCAAGAAATGTGGATCGGTAATGCCTGAGCAATATGTTTCTTGGTCCTATCGGACCTATGAAGAATCTTTGTGAGACCATGAGTCTTTATGGGACTCGATATGCATTGGTCCCGCAGTACCAATTTTTCATTCATAGCTTAGGTGGAGAATCACCCCTGAGGGTGCTCCCAGATCGTTTAGATCCTTCATAGCTTTCGTTGCTTAACAGCTTTCATTTGTTTTAACTGCTTTGGTGGAGAATCACCCCTGAGGGTGCCCCCAGATCGTTTAGAACCTTCACAGCTTGTAGTGGTAAATCATTATCCTTCACAGCTTTCAGTGGAGACTCACCTCGAACGGTGCTCCCAGATAATAGATTCTACTTAACGGTATCCTTCATAGCTTTAGTGGAGACTCACCTCTGACGCTGCTCCCAGATCTTATGGATCCTTCACAGCTTTCGGTGGAGACTCACCTCAAACGGTGCTCCCAGATAATAGATTCTACTTACGGTATCCTTCACAGCATTAGTGGAGACTCACCTTATCGGTGCTCCCAGATAATAGATTCTACTTATGGTATCCTTCACAGCTTTAGTGGAGACTCACCTCTAAGGGTGCTCTCAGATCTCAAGGATCCTTCACAGCTTTCAGTGTTTATAGTATCATTTATAGCTTTGTTGGAGAATCACCCCTGAGGGTGCTCCCAGATCGTTATAGATCCTTCACAGCTTTCCTTGATTAACAACTTTGGTGGAGAATCACCCCTAAGGGTGCCCCCAGATCTCATGGATCCTTCACAACTTTCATTTTCCATTTATTTGCTCGGCCCCAATCATTCACGGGTTGTGAAGCTCGTTGAAGTCACGTCATACACAAAGCGGCGCTATATTAAAGCGGTCTTTGATCATCATCGGCAAGACTTTGCTTTTCGACAAAAGTCTTGTTCTATGCTTCTTGGCATGCCACACTGTCAATCCATACTATATCATTGATCATCTACCAATATATAACCTCTAAGTATCAATCCCGAAGGCCAAAACCAACATCAGATTGTCTCAGAGAAGAGTGAAGTTAGGGAATAAATTACCCTTCACCAGGCAGAAATATATTTAGCAGAGATCAACAATACGGTATATCGGAATACAATGTCTAACACACAATCCATTTGCAAGTCCGTTCTGGGTCTAACCGAAATCGGAGGCACCTCCAATTTGGAGAGAGGTCCTCTCATGTCCGGCCTTCAATCGTCGTCTTCATCGTCGACTTCAATCGTCGTATCCGTTATTCAGAATGGGTTAAACCTGTCCTTTCCGAATAACTCACGTATCTAATGATAAGGTGCTATAATAACACAACATACGCCTCATTCCAATTCAGGATATTCTTGGAAAAGGTTCCCATTAATTTTATCAAAGATAAGTTCATTTAAACTTATACTTTGATCTGCCTCGATGTCATGTCAAAAGATTTAATTATCTTTTCTCATCCCAACCATATTAAGGTTTATCAAGCCAGTCGGGATTAGCGAAGCTTATCGAAGTGATCATTTATTATTTTTCCCAATCCCAACCTATTCATCCCATGGAATAAAACTGGCGGTATTCCATATCTGACACCCACTGTGTTATCGGTAAAAATTTAATTACCATTTGACGTTCAAATCTATTTAAAGATTTAACTATCGCTTGGAGTAAAACTGGCGGTACTCCATTCTCGATCCTTTCCTGAATTCGGTAATTTTTAATTACCCTATTCTCTTGTCAATCTATTTAAAGATTTATTAAACTCTCAGTTTAATATTTGGAATCATTGCTTAATGATTATTCATGCTTAGGGAATTAATCCTGCCTTTACTTGGATTGAAGAACAAATGTCATTTAAAACACCGCTCACGATAAATCCAAAATCAATTCCCATTTCATTCCAATTGTATTTGTTAACTGGAAAATCTCTTTAAACCTTTATTAAAAGATTCATGCTTTTTCAACTGGGTTTAAGAACGATATTATTTAAGATATCATTCACGACAAACCCAAATCCAATTTGATATTTAATATAAGATCCTGAATAGAAATTATATCGACTCATATTCAATATCAAATTCTGAAATCAACTGATATCATATTGGGAATAACGATATCGATATCTTCCAAATTCCCATAATGATATCCGTATAATTACGGAATCCAATGCTGGAAAATTCGAAGATAATTTCCACTCAAATCCGTTCCAATTTATATATTGGAAAATCTGTGGTTATATCAAAACCATTTCTATTCTTCCAGTTATTTATAAAAGTTGATAAATAACTTATTCTGATAAAAATCTCTTTTATCTGCTTAACTTGGAATATTTCATCCAAAAATCATTTCACATCATTCATTACGATTTTACGTAATTTTTCCCTATTTTTATTTATTTAAAAGTAGGCCTTTTCAGTTAAACGATGTTTCAGGTCATTTAACGTCACTGGCGCTGTTTTTGTCCAGATTTGAATTTGACATTTCTCAAGATCTAACCGTTGGATTTCAAATATCTTATGCTCATATGAAAGATCTTTTCGATACGAACCCGTAGGTTCCAGTTTTAGAAGAATCCGACGGTCGGATCTTCCGCAACGTCCAGTTGAAGTCAATGGTCGAAATTCGCGAACGGTCGCTGCGCGAAACGTTCTATTCGAGCCATCATATATATATATATATATATTTATTTATATTTATATAATATATATATATCGCCGATTTCCGTTTATAACGTATTTCATAAAACGTTATAAATTCGTTTTGAAAACCATTTCAACTTGCCTTTCAATTTTTAGTAAAAATTGAGTTCACTAAATCATTATCAAATTTAATTGATAATCATTTCAAAATATTTTATTTTGAAATCCAGTTCATTTTCATATTCATTCTGAAATGAATAAAATCGATGTAAAAATCCGTTCGAATTCAAATGGCGATTTCTACCCAACTCGGCTTAAATATATTTAAGTAATTCGTGTCCATCCAAAATCAGACATCTAAAATCGTTGTTTCCAAATGGAATGTGACCCAATCAATCACCATATAAATTTAATTATATGGATTTCATACATCGTATGTATTCAATAAA
The DNA here is from genome assembly GCA_030737875.1 of Allium sativum. Classification (NCBI taxonomy): domain Eukaryota; kingdom Viridiplantae; phylum Streptophyta; class Magnoliopsida; order Asparagales; family Amaryllidaceae; genus Allium; species Allium sativum. The sequence goes on from CM060911.1 coordinate 268,837,998, forward strand.
TAATGATGATTAATAATCATCGAACATCCAAACAACCAGAGTGCACCGTACAATTCACTTGGGATTTGTGTGATCAGACTATCATCCCAAGACCCGTGTAGTGTTTCAATCAACAAATACGAATTTTATTTGTGCAGTTGGGCGACGTGTAAAATTCTATCGTCCCAATCAATATCAGAGAAATTGGTGTACATAAACGAATCGTCCGATTCGTAAATGAATGTATATGTCCGTTTTCACTGTTCAAATATATATATACGAATATATTTTTCCTACTTGTCCATTTTCACTGTTCAAATATATTTTTCTAACATACCAAACAATTTAAAATAACAGTCACAGCACAATATACGCAAACAAGTCGTCCATGGTCTGTGGACGACGTAAAACAGTTCAGAGATGCAGTTATAAAATAAATAGCTGTACAGGTGATTTGAGTGAGAAGTTCTCACATAGGGTTCCACTCCTTCGTTCTGTTAATTTCTGAATTTTTTTGCTCGCGTTCAAATTTTCCTGAAATTCTACGTTGCTCCGTTTTGGTTCTGTTCAGTTCTAGAATGTCCGTCTCGCTCCCACGATTCCAACACACCTTCATTTGTATTTTTCGAAGCTCACATTAATTACACTTAGAGAGAATTAAAACATACTTAATTAAATAATTAACTCTCCTAATTACACTGAACCCATGCTAATCCTTCGTTCTTTCTTCGTCCGTTATCCCTGGAGACTTCGAACTGCCGACTTCGAACTTCAACTCACGCACGACGATCCGACACCCCGACCACCCATCAGGCGACGCCACCGCCTTCACCAACCTCCCCTCTCCGCACGGTGACCACCGCCGCCAACCTGCACATACCAGCACACCGGAATCCCTGTGCGAACGAACGACGGTTGAGGCTCGATATCGAGCAATCCACAAAGCGAAATCCAATCTCCACCGTTCAGATTAGAGATCTCGTTACCCTCTCCATTTTTGCTTCAGATATTTTCGTGAATTATTGACTGGATTTTGAGATCAAGGGAGAAGAAGATTGGAAGATTCTGGCCTTCCATTTTCGCTGTGGCGGCGGCCCAGACAAAGAAAGGGAAAAATTAGGGTTAGGGGCCTTGGGCCCTATTTATAGAAAATTATTTTATTATTTTAATTTTCCAAAAATGCCCTTTTTCATACGAACTCCAAATCAAACCTAACGACTGTCGCCTCCAGCTAAATACCCCCATTCCGGACACAATGGGATATGTCTCGTAAGCCAATTCGGCTGTTTTTAACTACTTTTCTCAGATTTAAAATATTACATTTTAAATTGAACTTGAACGTACGTTTCGAATTACCGGGGCCACATACTGACTCCAAAAATTCCCGAAAAATAGGTTTAGCTATATTTTGATGAGACGGACCCATAGGAACTAGTTTTGTCGAATTCCGAGTCCGTTTGCAAAATTGCCTTTTTCCGGTCAATCGAATTTATACTGAATTTGCCGAACGCATTTAATTCTACCACGCTCCCAAATTAGCTCCAAAAATTCCAAATAAATAGACCAAGCTATGTTTTGACAATACGGTCCCATAGGAACTGGTTTCGTCAAATTCAGAGCTCGTTCGTAAAATGGCCTTTTTCTAATCGATTGAATTTACGTAGAAAACCGAAGATGCCCCTATTTGTGCTACGCTCACATACTAGCTTCAAAAATTCCGAAACTTTGAACCTAGCAATAATTTGACATTCCGGATCCATGGAAAGTGGTTTCGTCGAATTCGGACGTCGTTTGCAAAATCTCACTTTTTAAGGGCTTATATATGAAATTTATATATTAAATATATATAAATTCCATAGCGACTTTTCTGAATTTCAATTTTCTCATAACTTACGATTTATAAAGTGAAATTTCAGTTTCTTAAATTCCTTGGAAAGATATGATGAATTCGATCCTACGATTTCTTATTTCGTTCAATTTTGACTTATAATTGATTTTATATATTTTCTGGAAATTGGAAATTGAAATTTCAAACTATCGTGCCATTTCAGGCTCGTAATATAATTTATTTAAATTTATAAGTCGTGCCTTCGTTTTAAATAAATTTTAGGTCGTTATTATTTAAAATATCCATTTTAAATATTCCAAATTCTTTAAAATAACCAAAATAAAAATTTTAATTTGGTTCGGATTTCCGGGTTGTTACAAATTCCAACCCAACAAAAGCCCTTTCTAGCTAATATCCCCCGTTCTGGACTTAATGAGCTATGTCCCGCAGGCCCAAACGACTGTTTTGACCTCCTTTTCTTAATTTTAAATATTAAAACATTTATTATTTAATTCAACCGTACGTAAAAATTCACCGGGTCACAAACTGACTCCGAAAATTTCCAAAATATATATTTAACTATGTTTTGACGCTGCGGACCTAGAAAAATTAATTTCGCTGAATTCTGAGCTCGTTTGTAAAAAGGCCTTTTTCTAAGTCGATTAAATTCAGCAGAAAATTTCCAAACTCATTTTATTTTACTGTGCTTACAAATTTATTTAAAAAATTATGGAAAAATTAATCAAGCAATAATTAGACATTCCGGATCCATAGAAAGTGGTTTCACTGAATTCGGACATCGTTTGAAAAATGACTATTTTTAATTGTCAAATAATTATTTAAAAATAGAATTTTTAAATTCTGACCCAATTTCATCAAAATTAATTAAAATAAAATTTTAAAATTGGCCCCAAATTTCCGGGTTGTTACAAACTCCCCCACTTAAAAACTTTTGGTCCCCGAAAAGGAACGAAGCTAAAAGTTGTTTAATAAATCAACTCAACTTTCATTTAATTTCTAAGAATTTTCTAATTTTCTAAAATTTGGCTAACACCCTAAATTTTGGAAAAAAATTCGCCATAACCTCCTTTGTACGGAGTCGTCGGAAAAAACGCAACTTGCCTCATAGGGCCCTCATCAATCTAAAAAGAAAATGAAGAAAGAGGATAGGAGAGAGAAAAAGCCAAGTGGCAAGTCAACGGCTCATAAAATCAAAACCCAAGAAATATGGTAAATGTGTACCTATTTGTCGGGCATACAATTTTATTCCTCTGCTTCTAGCCTCCTTGCTATGACTTCAAATATGTGTATATACCTATCGCAATTCTAATCAATTTATCATTCATTCTCACATTGGTTAGTTGAATTAACAATCAAACATCACAACCAGCAATCAGTTAGTTGATTAATTTTCAAATATATATAACTTTTTTTATATATCCAAAAATCATATTTTCTAAAATCGGATTATATATATATAATTACAAATATGTTAATTATAAACTTGTCACTCTCAACTCATCCTAGGGCATTACTAACCCTATCTCTAATGTTTTATAGGATATTTCTAATCCTACCTCTGATGAGTCTTTCATTAAGTTCTAATGAGTTGTACCCCAAAGATTTGAATTTAACCTAGGCTCTGATAACAAATGTAATGACCTGAAAATCCCCACCCTTTGGATCGACCATAAACCACACAGGTCTGATCCAAAGGTTGGAAATCCTCGAATACATTAACTCTGGGCATACAACACATTAGAACAATAACAGAAGACTTTTATTACATCATAATAATGTTACGTCAGAGTATATAATATCATAGTACAATTATACATTCATACTACAGAGGAAGATAAATTTACAACAATTTACATCAATGCAGCGGAAGAAATAAAATAATGCATAGCGGAAGATTTTTATGCTCCGGACACAACTTTATGCTTCAATCTAGAATCCTGCTAAATCTAAGTATTTGCAAAACAAAACTGCCTGTGTGGAAAATAATGGGCACCCGAGTTTGAAAGGGAAAAACAAACTGTGGGTCAGTCATGGGACTGGTATGAGAAATCTGACAGTTAAAAACTTTATTTGAAAGTTGGGTAAATCAAGGGACCAAGAGTAACTATGCATAAACATAAATCATAAATAAACATATGGATCTATAATGCATTAATCAACATGCATTTCCCTAATCTACCCATTTAGGCTTAATCCCAAAACTTAGATTTCAAAATCCAATTCTCTTTACAGAAATTATTTCTTTGGACTTTATTTCCCGATTTCTTATTTCAATAAATTTGAAATACATATCTGCATTTCATATCAAAGTAGATTTCACTTTGGAATTTCAAAACAAAACATTAAGAAATATGAATTTCAAAGCAAATGCATACAAATAAATATGCAACCAAATATCGAGAGGTTTCACCCGTCGACAAGGCAAAGGGCACGTACCTAAGAAGCTTGATATATATATATATATATATATGCACCTCACACTAGGGAGGCTACACACACTGACAATGCATCCGCTTGGGAGGGAGGAATACACCGCCTAAAGCCATTTAAGGCTATAATCACCCATACTTTTAGTCGTACGGGTTACTCGAATATTTAGCTACATACTAAAATATTTTTATATTCCGTAGTAAGGAAAATCATTTCACAACGTAATAATCACAAGTACTTTCAGATCTATAATATGTTTCTAAATTATTTCGAAATCATCGGGTTTAGCCCTCGAAATCTTTTCTGTTTTATAAAACATTTTTATAAAACATTCCCTGTCCAAAATCGGGAATAATATTTCTTTTTAGTTAAGAAATCACTTTTCAAAATCATTCATTAATTTTGAAATAAACAAAACATCGCTAATACCTTATAGTCAAATCGTGAAGTGTTTCACAAGGTGTTAGCATAAATATATTTTTACCCAACCCAATGCTAAATGTAATATGCATAATTTGCTCATAAACTGGTCGAGCACAAACAACATGATTAACCAATAACAATGAATATTGAAAATCAAATATATTGTTATTAATGTTTTATAATGATTCATTCCAATTTTTATTTTAATAAAAATAGTTCGTTTTATTATAAACGACGTTATAGGTCGTATAGGATTATGGCGCTGTTTTTATGAAATGTTGAATTTCACATATCTAGAAATCTAACCGTTGGATCTTAGTAAATTTGATATCGATAGAAAGATCTTTCAAAAATGAACCTGACGGTTCCGGTTTTGGGAAAATCCAACGGTCGGATCTTTCGGTATAATAATTCAAAGTTACGATTTCAAAACGCGAACTACCGCGCGCAATTTTTTTAATATTTAATTTATATTTATAAATAATATATAAATATAAAACAAAGAATAACTCTTTAAAACTATTCTTTTTATTGAAGAAGAATATTACATCAAAATCTGTTCTTTTTAATGAAAAAGACAAAAACACCAAAATTTATTCTTTTAGTTGCAAAAGACGAATTTACACAAAACCTATATTTTACAAAATCAATAAAATAATATTTTATTGAAAATATAATCTTGATGAAAATTTCATGTTAAAAAAAACAAAAACAAAGATGAAATCTTTAAATCTTGACAAATCAATATTCATAAAAATAAAGATGGAATCTTTACGCATCAACAAAATCAATAATATGAATCTTAAATCAAATGAGATTCTTATCGCGCGAATAAATAAGAAAATTTAATCGCAATATCAGATCTAAAATATCGAATATGAAATAAGAGTAAAATCGCATCGCATAATCAGATCTAAATGATAGATCTGAAAATAAGAATAAAATTTGCATCGTATACACATATCTGAAATATTAGATCTGGAAATAAAAAAATAAATCGCGTCGCATAATCAGATCTAAATGATTGATCTGAAAATAAATAATAAAATAACATCGCGTACTCATATCTTTAAGATGGATATGGAATAAATAATAAAATAACATCGCAAATTCAGATCTTAAAGATGGATCTGAAATAAAGAAATAAATGTTCATCGCGTACTAGATCTAGAATGTTAGATCTGAATTAAAGAAATAAAACTCATCGCAGACACAGAACTAGATTATTACATACATGCATATACACATATTTTTAAAGCGAGAAAATAATTAAAATCAGATTTAATTAAAAATTCAGAATTTCTCACCTTGCTTTTTGTTCTGTACAGTTCAGATTTGAAATCTGACCAAAATATGATTTCCTCAGAATTTGTTCTAGTTAGTCTAGAAATGTAGATCTCGGATTCACGATTCCAGCGGATCTGAAATTGTTAAATTCTGAATCCGTATCAATGAGATATGACTTTATTTGTATAAATTATATTTTTAAAATTAAATTAATTAAATAACATAAAATAATATACTCTTTCTTCCTCAGCGAGAACACGGCCGTGATTTTTTCCTTTTTCTCGATTCTAGGTTTGCATTTTCCCATTGATTGGAGCAGGGTGGTGTCGATCAGATTATGGGACATGGAGGAGTTAGGGGAGGCGCATCGGAAGGGCCCCACCTAGTTGAACTCGATCGCCAGGATTGGCGGTGGCGGCGGCCGAAACGGGCCAGCTTCGAAGTGGTGATTCGCGAGCAATACGCAAGTAAATCCAATCAAACCGGTATGGAATCGAAGATTGGAGAGAGTACTACAGAATTCTCCAAAGAAGGAGGTGATTTTATTGAGTATTGGAGGAGAAATTAGATGAAAAAATTTCGACCTTCGTGCATCGTTGAATAGAGGAAGGCGGCGGCACGGAAATGAGATGAAGATTAGGGTCGATGAATAGTGTATATTTATAATATTATTTTATTAAATTTTCAAAAAAACCCTTTTTCTAAACAACTCCCATTCCAACCCAACAAAAGCCCTTTCTAGCTAATATCCCCCGTTCCGGACTTAATGGGCTATGTTCCGCAGGCCCAAACGACTGTTTTGACCTCCTTTTCTTAATTTTAAATATTAAAACATTTATTATTTAATTCAACCGTACATAAAAATTCACCGGGGTCACAAACTGACTCCGAAAATTCCCAAAAAATATATTCAGTGTGTTTTGACGCTGCGGACCTAGGAAAATTAATTTCTCTTAATTCTGAGCTCGTTTGTAAAAAGGCCTTTTTCTAAGTCGATTAAATTCAGTAGAAATTACCAAACACATTTTATTTTACTGCGCTTACAAATTGATTCCAAAAATTATGGAAAAATTAATCAAGCAATAATTCGACATTCCGTATCCATAGAAAGTGGTTCGCTGAATTCGGACATCGTTTTAAAAATGAATATTTTTAATTGCCAAATAATTATTTAAAAATAGAAATTTTAAATTCTGACCGAATTTCATCAAAATTAATTAAAATAAAATTTTAAAATTGGCCCCAAATTTCCGGGCTGTTATAGTGTTCTTTATGAATTTTAAGTTAGTCCTTGTTCAATGAATGACCTAATTCATAAAATTTGATTGCTGTTGTAATGTAAATTTCCCCCCACACTTGAGTGTGACTGTGTCCTCACAGTCGTTAATCAGACATATCTAAGTGAAAGGGAAAGAAAATATTTACATATGTACAAAAGAGGGTTAGTGCGTCACACCGAATGTAGTATGGCTCATGGAGGACCATGAGCTCTTCCTCTTGGTTGGGTATTGGTTCCAAGTAAGGCTTAAGGTGTTGACCATTGACCTTATAGGATGATCCATTGGTTGGATACTCAATTTCTACCGCACCATACGGAAAAACGGTCCATACAGTGTAAGGTTCTGTCCATCTAGATTTCAACTTACCCGGAAACAAATGCAATTTCGATTCATACAAAAGAACTTCTTGACCTGGCATGAAAGTTTTACGTAAAATTGATTTATCATGAAAAACTTTCATTTTGTCCTTATAAATTCGTTCATTTTCATATGCATCATTTTGAATTTCGTCAAGCTCATTAAGTTGAAGCTTCCTAAGTTCACCTGCTTGCTCTTAGTCCAGATTTAGAGTTTTTATTGCCCACAACGCCCTATGTTCTAGTTCAACTTGCAAGCGACATGGCTTACCAAAAATCAACCGATAAGAGGACATACCTAAGTTTGTTTTGAAAGCGGTGCGGTAAGCCCAAAAAGCATAGATTAACTTTTGGAACCAATCTTTACGATTTCGATTCACAGTTTTCTCAAGGATTTGTTTGATCTTCTTATTCGATACTTCAACTTGCCCACAAGTTTGAGGATGGTAAGGAGTGGAAAACTTGTAGGTTATCGAATACTTTCTCATGAGGGTTTCAAAAGAATGATTACAGAAGTGTGTTCCGTTGTCGCTGATTATTATGCGAGGTATGCCAAACCTAGAAAAGATGTTTTCTTTTAAGAAGCGCACAACAACCTTGTTATCGTTTTTTTTGCATGGAACAACTTCAACCCATTTAGAAACATAATCGACGGCTAAGAGAATGTAAAGGTTCCCAAAAGAATTAGGGAAGGGTCCCATGAAGTCTATACCCCAAACGTCAAAAACTTCGACCTCTTGAATGGCGTTTAGGGGCATCATATTTCATTTACCAATTTTCCCTAAGAATTGACATCGATCACAAGTTTTGCAGAATTCACAAGCGTCTTTGAAAAGGTTGGGCTAGTAGAAACCCGATTGGAGGACCTTTACGGCTGTCCTTTTGGGGCCGAAGTGACCACCATAGGCTTGGTCATGACAAAAAGAGAGGATATTGTGAGTTTTAGTGTCGGGAACACACCTTCGAATGATTTGCTCGGGACAATACTTGAAAAGATAAGGCTCGTCCCAATAAAAATGCTTCACTTAGGAAAAGAATTTGTGTTTATCCTGCTTAGACCAAAAGGAAAGGGTCTGCTTAGCGACTAAGTAGTTAACAATGTCAACAAACTAAGGATCAGTGGATAAAGAAAAGAGCTGTTCATCCAGAAAATTCTCGTTGATCGGAAGAGAAGAAGACGGGGCATTTAAAGGACGAGACAAGTGGTCAGCAATAACGTTGTCGGATCCTTTTTTTATCCTTAATAGTGATATCAAATTCTTGAAGAAGAAGGATCCAACAAATAAGACGAGCCTTAGCATCCTTTTTAGAGAAAAGGTACCTAAATGTTGAGTGATCAATATGAACAGTGATGTGTGAGCCAACAAGATAAGGTCTGAATTTTTCTAGAGCAAAAAAGACTGCCAAAAGTTCTTTTTCAGTGTTCGTTTAATTGATTCGAGCGTAGTTCAAAGTCTTACTCGCATAGTAAATGACATGAAGATTTTTATCGATACGTTGTCCTAGGACAACGCCAACAGCGAAATTCGAGGCGTCACACATGATTTCAAAAGGCAGCTTCCAGTTTGGAGAACACATGATAGGGGTAGAGACAACTCCGTTTTTGAGATGCTCAAAAGATGAAACATAGTCAGAATTGAAGTCGAAAGGAACATCCTTACTAAGAAGATTAGTCAAAGGTCGAGTGATTTTGCTGAAATCCTTTATAAAGCGACGGTAAAATCCAGCATGACCTAAAAAGGATCAGATGTCCTTAATGGACTTGGGAATGGGAAGATTAGAGATAACTTTGATTTTTGCTTTGTCTACTTCAATTCCTTTATTAGAGATGACATGTCCTAAAACAATGCCATGTTTGACCATGAAGTGACATTTTTCCCAATTAAGAGTTAAGTGTTTATCTTTGCAATGGTTGAGAACAAATCAAGATAATGTAAACTCTCAGTGTAAGAATCCCCAAAGATGGAAAATTCATCCATGAAAACTTCCAAGAATCACTCGATCATATCAGAAAAAATGCTGATCATGCACCTCTGGAAGGTGGCTGGCAAATTACAGAGACCAAAAGGCATACAACGGTACGCAAATGTACCGAAAGGACAAGTGAAAGTGGTCTTCTCTTGGTCCTCAAGAGCGATAGGGATTTGATTATAGCCCGAGTACCCATCAAGGAAACAATAGTACTCGTGACCGGCTAGTCGTTCTAACATTTGATCGATAAATGGCAGAGGGAAATGATCCTTACATGTTGCAGCGTTAAGTTTCCTATAATCAATACAAACACGCCAACCCGTATGAGTGCGGGTTGGGATAAGTTCGTTAGCTTCATTTTGGATCACATTTATCCTCGATTTCTTAGGCACGACATGAATCAGACTAACCCATTGACTATCGGAAATCGAGTAGGTGATTCCATTGTCAAGATATTTAAGGATTTCAGCACGAACTTCTTCTTTTATGATGGGGTTTAGTCGACGCTGAGGATCACGAGTGGGCTTGGTATCATCTAAAAGGTGGATTCGATGTTGGACTATCGAAGGACTAATCCCCTTAATATCAGCCATGGACCAACCAATTGCTTCCTTATTTTTCTTAAGGATGGGAAGGAGCAATTGTTCCTACTTTATAGTAAGGTCAGAAGCGATAATGACAGGAATAGTTTCATTGTCTCCTAAGTAAGCGTACTTAAGATGACTGGGAAGAACCTTGAGTTCGGATTTGGGAGACGACTCAACCGAAGAAATTGGTTGAGGGATAGGCTCTGTTGTGAGTGGCTCGACAGGAATTGGTTCAGAGACATTTTCCTGGATATCTTGAAACAAAGTTTCATAATTCGATTCAATTTCATTGTTCAGATGGTCGAGCTCAGGTTCATTGTCGTGGACCGAATGGATTTCAGAAAATTGGTCCATATAAGAGTCAAGAGAGTTTTCGGTTCTAAAGGTGTTTAGCTCGATGGTCATGTTACCGAAAGAAAGTTTCATTGACCCATTTCTACAGTTGATTAGCGCATTAGAGGTTGCTAAGAAGGGTCGTCCTAAAATCAAAGGGATCTGGTTCGTAGGGTTGCTTACTTGTTGAGTTTCTAGGACAATGAAGTCAATTGGAAAGATGAATTCGCCAACTTTTATCAAGACATCCTCAATTTCACCCACAGGTTTCTTAGTTGAACGGTCAGCAAGCTGAAGGGTAACCTTGGTGGGTTTCAGTTCTCCTAGACCTAATTGGCGGTAGACGGAATATGAAAGCAAGTTAACACTAGCACCCAAGTCTAGTAAGCATCTATCGATTTTCTTGTCTCCAATAGTACATGATACTATGGGGTAGCCAGGATCTTTATACTTCGCTAGCATTGATTAAGACAAGACTTAGCTTAGAGTCGCGGCTAGAAACACTTTCTTAGGTGCGTGTGTATGGCGTTTTTGAGTGCATAAATCTTTTAGAAATTTCGCATATTGCGGAATTGGTTGAATGATATCTAAAAGACGAATGTTCACTTTAACTTGCTTAATGATTTCTAGAGCCTTTTCTATCTGGTCAGTCTTTTTCCTAGGTAGGAGTCTATGAGGAAATGGAGCAGACAACTCAATAGGTTGGGCTACTTGAGTTTGAGGATGGTCCCTATCAGAAATTGGCTCAATATTCTGATCCGGGTTGGTCGAATTTTTGGCAGGGTTTGAAAGATCGTCCGGTAAATCATCTGGGTTGACCACATGATTGTCAATCTTATTTTCGGATCTAAGAGTTGTGAAAGCATTCAATTGACTAACGTTTGAATCTTAAATAACGTGAATTTGGTTGGAATTCAAATTTTGACTCTTGGGGTTTGGAATGGGTTGACTCGGGAAAGTGCCTCTTACTTGTTCACTTACGGAAGTGGCTAACTGACTCATTTGCAGTTCAAGTTTAGCGATCGATTGAATCGTGCTTTACACGTGCGAAGTCAATAAATTTTGAAGATTATTACTTGATTGGAGACTTTGAGTCGTTGATTTAGTCAACTCTTCGAGAGTTTTCTCAAGTGAAGTTAATCGTTTATCATCTTGGGGAGTAAAAGATTGTTGCGCTTGATTTTGAGAAGGTGGCGCAACATTTTGGAATCGATTTTGTTGAAAAGAAGGTCTAACCAAATTCTAAGATCTATTCATCAGGGGGTTATTTGGACCATAATAAAGATTTGGGTGGTTGTTAGATTTGTTGAAAGCGTTCGCTTGCTTAAGGGACTAGGGACAGTCATCAGCCATATGATCGGATTTAAGACATATGTGACACGTGGCTTGGGAAACGTTACTAGCCTGAGTGTGTGATCTAACAACGTTCAGTATGGCATCTGCAAGAATATTCGAAGACGAAGATTCGATAGAATTGCTACTGGCACGCGAATAGAGAGATTTTTCATTGTTTCGTTCCCATTGTTTTGATTTTTCTGCTAAATCGTCTAGAAATACCCAAGCTTCTACGCCAGTCTGTTTTAGGAAATTTCCCTGACACATAAACTTTAACATTTGCCTAGAATTATTATCGAGTCCATTGTATACAGTTTGGCATAACGACCATGTTTCGTAGCCATGATGGGGACAACTTAACAACAGTTCTTTAAATCTTTCGAAGTATTGCCAAAAAGATTCACCCCCTTTTTGGTGGAAATTAGTGATTTCACTTTTGATTTTAGCTTTTTTCTGGAGGGTAGAATTTCTTAAGGAAAACTGCTGTGAAGTCATCCCATTTTCTTATCAAATTTGAAGGTAAGCTTAGAAACCATTTTTCAGCGGAGTCAGTTAGTGCGAATGGAATCAAATGAAGTTTAATTCCATCCTCACATAACTGTTGTAATTAAAAGGTTGCACAAGCATATTCAATTTTCGTTAAGAAATTATATGGGTCGTTATAAGAAAAATTACCGAATTTGGGGAGGATGTTTATCTGACTCGGATGAATTTCGATGTGGTTACCTACAGGATCAGGTAACTGAATGCAAGAAGGGACAGAAACTCTATCGGGAAGGAATCCGTCTATCAGGGTACGAGGTGCGGGTTCATTAGTCATTTCTAAGGATTGTTCGAGTAAAATGGTTTCTGGGGAAAGAGGAGGTGGTTCAACTTTAACTAAACGATGAGATTCTTGGACCAGAAAAAAGAATAAAAGAGATCGCCAAAGAAATTTAGAAAATGGAGTAGTTCGGAAAAATGTGAGAGAAAAATGTTTTGAAAATGGGAGTTTTAGAAAATTAACGAGGGCTAAAGAAAAAAAATTAAAAAAAATTATTTGTTTTTATTTTTCAATTTTTTTTCGTTCTTGAGAAGTTTTGATTTTTTTTATTTTCCAATTCACAAAACACACAGAAATTAGCTACAATGAAATTCTCTGTCCTCAATAGGTCCTAACTGAAAATTTACAATCTTAATAATTTCAAACTACACACGTAGCAAGTTCAGCTAGCTTGGGACAGGATTTATCAGTGCACCACGAATCACCATGGCAATTCTACTGAAGGTTTAAAAAACTGATTGAGTTCAAAACTCTACTCTTTGTTAGACACTGGGAGAGTTAGCTAGTATAGTCCTAATTATTAAGAAAATAAACTTTACCCTAATTGAGCCTATGACGCCCTTAAGTCCAGAGTCTACAATTTTTTTTATTACTGCAGCTTTTTTCTAGTATGAATGCAATTTTTCAATCATAGAACAATCACAGAATAATAAATTGCTGAAATGAAATTTTTACAAGAAAGCCGTGGCACCTGCAGAAAATTTTTACAAACAATTTCTGTATATTTTTCAATCAGCAACAGACCCTGTAGAGTTTATAAAATTTTACAGTTCGCAGTCTGTCCAGTGCAACTGAGTGGCGCTAGCGTGTTCACACCCCACTTGGTGTGCAAACGTTCCAATTATTCAAATTCTACTAATAGCAAATTGCTTGACCTCTGAAATCCCTGTTTGTTGATTGAATCATTCCTGTTGGTCTTTAATATTTTTTTTAAAGCGTTTGGGAAGAGAAAGCTAAAACTAACTCAAAAATTAAAAAAAAATGAAACAAATAAAAACTAACCGAACGCAAAATTTTTATTTTTTTTATTTTAAGAAGCAAATTGAAAATAGAATGGATGGGGGCAGAAATAATTAAATAAATACAGATCACAAATACGTTCGAAACCATGGTAAACAACCAAATACTGACGCACTCAACCCTAGGGGTGAGCATTCGGTCGGTTCGGTTGGTTTTGATGGGAAAAATGTCAAACCGAATTAAAATCAAAAAAAATCAGAACCAAACCGAATTAATTTCGGTTGGCTCGGTCGATAACCACATTAATCGAATTACAAGAATACGTTACTACTTAAATGATTAATTCACTCAAAAGAAAACATAAATTTATACTTGAAGAAATTTTAATAACATTTTTGTCGTTTGTAATAAAATTTGACTTATTTTTAGCAGCTAAGTTTATATTTTATCACTGAATCAATTACTTAAAACATTATAATAGCATAAAACTGGATAATATATTAAAAGTTTGGTTAATTCGGTTAAACCGATAACCAAAAAAAATTATTTTTAAAACCGAACTTAAACCGATTTAGTTTCGAAACCAAACTGAACCGACCAAATTAAACCGGTTCGGTCGGTTAATTCGGTTCTAACCGAATACTGCTCACCCCTACTCATCCCACACTAGGGTAAAATACACGCACACAATCCTTTCTATTCGAAGTTTGGAAATCCTCAAACCCAAATAAAGGAAACAAATCGCCTTTTTCTTTCTCTTTTTTTACGAGAAACATAAGGAAATCAGAGGAAATAAAGAAAAATTATGTATATTCCACTTCGAGTGGAATTCAGAGTAGAATCGGGTATTATTCGAATTTCTCTCAATTCGGATTCTAAAAATTGGGGCTTGGTTCAATTGGGGCTTTTCGAATCGGGGGATTTGCGGTTGAATCTAGGTTAATTTGAAAATTTGAATTCGAAGATCTGAGTTCGCTGCCTATAGGTTTGGGGAATTGAACGGAACTAGGTGTTTCGAAATTTGTGAGTTCGAAGTTTGGAGTGCAAAGTAGATGAACCAAGTGTTCTGAGTTCGGATGTTGGCATAGTTGTACGTGGGTTCTGGTGCGAAAAATTGGTTGACGTGGGGTTTGCAAGGAGTGGTATGAGACAGAGGTTGATGTGATAATTTCACAAGTGAGGTCAGTTGGAAAAGGAGATGATGCGTGTACGGTGAAGGGCTGGTGATCTTTGACTGTAAGGTATGTGCGATTGGGGTATTTGGTTGTTTCAGGGTGGCGTGGTAGGCTTTCGAACTGGGTTTTGGGGAGATGAATGGTTTCGACCGGAGCAGAGGCTCAAGTTATTGGATGTTTGAAGGAGAAGGTTGTTTGGGATTCTAGAATCGGGTCGGTTTTGTCTGTGAGGAGATGGGTGAGTTATTGTTCAGGATTTCTGAAGTTGATAGTTCATGGTGGTCTTTGGATGTTGAGAGGAGGACCAGAAGTTTAAGAGAGATCGTGGATTGGTCCGGTGTGTGATCGCAGATGGTTTGATCCAGGCAGTAGGGTAGAGGTTTATTGCAGATGATTGCAGCGGTTTGGTTGAGGATGATGGTGACGTATCAGAACTGGTTGGTGTTTGGTTTCAGACTGATGGCTGCTGAATATGATAGATGCAGAGAAAGAGCCAAGGAATAATGGCACGAAGAAAATTTGTTTCCTATTATTATTATTATTTTATTGTAAAAGATGAAAAATGGTAGAAATTGGAAAGAAATACAAAGGAAAGAAATTGACAAAACTAGCAAGAAAATACAAGGAAAAAAATAAAAATAAAAACAACAATAAAAATAAAACTAACAAAAATTGAAATATAAAATATTTTTGTGTTTTTTTTAATGAAAAATAAGAAAATAAAAATATTGCCCGAAGAATTTACCAATAAAAATTATTTTGATCCCGGGCAATGGCGCCAAAATTTGTTTGCGAACAAATTGAACAACTGTAAAACAATTATTAAATTCGTTCGGCTTTCCAAAACAACAAGGATTGTTGTAGAGGGTGTTGATCTCTAGGATAAAAAATATTTAAACTAGTAAATCCAATCAAGTTATTCCGAAATTTTGATTGGTGGAAAACTAAAGAAAACAAATAAAAAGAGTGTTTTATCTAATGAAAGAAGGCAATTAGGGAGCAATGACATAAATTAAATTCATAATCATTAATAGCCAAACAAACAAATACTGATCTAATTCATGTTTCTGTCACAAACATGAATCAACGATAATTAGGTTTATATAAACAAATATGTGAATAAGAACAAGCATAGCATATGCAGGAGCAAGCTCTTAAACAACCATAGGCTATCAGGACAGATTCACTATTTCATTTCTACAATCCTAAAAATTAGATCTAAATCCGATAAGTGTTGGATCGAACTCGAATATACCCTGTGAAGGAGCACAGCTCTTAAATGACACAGAATATGAAGGTTCAGATCTAACCCTTGGTCCAGATCTAGATCTACATACATGAAGTTCTAATCTCTTTGGCTATGTGATTCGTATTGAATCTAATCTAAGTGTCATCACCTCCTAATTAAAGAGGATTAGCTAGACATAGCTAAAAGAAAAGAAAATAAAAAGAAAATTAAAAACATGAAATAAAAATACGCAAAAAGTAAAGAGAAAGGGAGAAGAGTTTTATTCCAAGAGAAAAATTACAGAATAAAACTTAGTGTTTTTTTACATGAAGGAGATACAATGTATTTATAGTTGCTTTGGCCAAGGCTAAGAGGCAAATTACACAATGTGGGACAAAACCCCTTTTGCAAAATAACACATAAACCAAATAGCTCGGGGTGAACGCGTACGACGTGTGCATGGATTTGCAAATGAGCAATTGTGAACACAGCATGAGTGAGAGGCCTTGCAAATGAGCCAATGTGAATGCATGCAGCATGTGAATGGACTTGCAGGCATCAAGTGACATAAACTCCAACTGTTTCATAACATCTTCAACAAGCTACCATTATGAAAAGTCATTGAATCTTTAAAATACGCGGTAGAAGGTGGTTGAACAACAACATTTCTTCAAGCTTTATTCTAGCTCTCAAAATCAACCTTCTACTAACACCAATTCTTTAAGCTTTTCAACAATTAAGTGCATTAATCCATTCATTGCAAATAATCTTGAAACATAACTATAAATACACAGTATCAGTTATTTAAAAGATAAAATAAGATAAATAAGCGGATAAAGTATACACATTTATGTGTATATCAGTTTCTCTCAAAAATGTGGAAATACATTTAAGTATTGTGACGCCTGATTTCGAGTCAAATAATAATGGCAGAAGGAATATGGGTCTTCAATATATCAAGTGTCAAAAGTCCCTTATCCATCTCTCCAATCGAGTATATATAGAATCGGCCATGAAAAAGTGAGCGCGAATGGTTTTGCATATGTAGCATGTGGTCCGGGTTTACAGGTTTTTACTAGGAGCAGTTTTCAGGTGGTTGAGGTGTTCGGGTCTTGGCTACGTGGCAGGAAGTCCGGATACATAGGAAGTAGCGGAGAATGTGGGCATATCTGCATTCGTGGGATCAAAATGGCAGTCGAATCGAGTTGTTCGACCTGATACTGTTTGACTCGAAGGCCATCGATCCGGTAACTCCTCCCTTTGTTCGACTTGGAAGATGAAAATCTGTTTAGCTTGGTTTGTCTTCGACTCGACTCAATCCCAAGCTCTTGAATAAGCCTGATAATGTCTAATGCACGCGATCGTGATCACTTGGACTTTGGACAACCTTGTTATAAGGCACGCTATCAGGAATAAAAAAAATACCCAGATTACTAACGACAATAATCAGATTCTGATGGCTAAACATTCACGAAATTCAAATGCCTTGTAACGAATTATTGGTGAATCTCCTACCCACATGGTTGTCGACAGACGTTGGAAAGCCATTGTTAATTCCCATTAGAAGCCATTGGAATAACCATAGAAATGTGGTCTCCGATTCCATCGAAAGTCAACAGAAACCACGTATCTTATTCCAATGGCAATAACAACGTCTATTAAAAGCAACCGTTGGCTATTTGCCGCTAGAATAAGGCTTTCTCTTTTATAGTGTTCGAACAACTACTTTGTAACAACTTGTAAATAAAAAGCGATTAAATAGTTAATAACAAGCAATGAGTTTATTTGGGACATGAACTGAGGAATTAGAATTATAGTGGAAATTTTGGAATTTTAAAAAAACATTAGGTTAAAAGAATAATTTTTATAATATAAATTAGAAATCAATTAACAAATTATTTAAATATTTTGTTAATTAAACAAGTAAAATTATATAAAAATATAATAATAAAGTATATATAGGGTTGAAAATTGTTGAAAAGAAAATCAATGGAAAAACTGGCTATCGAAGCAATTAGATTGCAATTTGGGTTTGTTTGTTTCATTTTATAATAAAGTAAAAAAAAGCAAGAAGAAAAATAAGTAACGCCCGTTGCAAATAACCCAGATAGATTATAGATGTATCCCAAACTTAATATGGTTTCGTTTTGAAAAAAATGTGAATAAGATTAAGAAAAGGTGTGTCAGCTCAATGGAAGGCTTTTCATATACCTCCCTTCGGTCGCCTAGGAAACTTCCAAAGAACTCTCCCTAAACTTGTAACACCCCACATCCATTAAGATCACTCACAAAGGGAATTCCTTAACTTCAATGGAGTATTATGGGTACTGGAACAGAAATATCGCAAGACAGACATATATAGATAAAACGGTGGAAAAACTTCATATCATTTATGAAATATAATTGTTTACAATATAAGCCCATACAACTTCCAATACCCAATTACATAGCCAAAAATATCTGTCTTGTTAAAAACAAAGAAGCATAAAAGTAAATAATAGTATTCCCCAATAAAGAAAAGCAAGCCATAGCCGAGATGAGTCTAAACCAAAGCAATGTGTTGATCTTGAGGCGGAAAGAAACCCAAACTAAGTATTAGTATTCCCTCACTAATAACCTGGGGGAGATAGGATAAAAAGAGGAGAAACAACGGGTCAGTCATAAAGACTGGTAAGTCCTAGTGACTTTCAGTAGATAAATAAGTAAAGATAACACGGCATGAATAAACTGAAAGTAAACATAAGCATGATGATAGGATAGACAACAGGCACGATAAACTGGGTATAACTTCGCAAGTCCTCAGTATCAAGTATATCATTGCAAGGTTCCTATCAAGAATAACACCGCAAGAATAACATCGCAAGATTTCTATGCTTCACCGTTACACTATTTCCTTGATTTCCTATGTTCTCTGCACCACCTAACTAGTATACACCCACTAAACATGATAAGTGATCCCCATACCCCACGTGATAGTTTCATAGGTACACAACTCATGACAAGGGTTTAAGCCCTTATGGACAGTATTCAGTCCCACCGTACCAATCTCGTTTGATCGGCTCTAACCTACAGTGCCTTACAGGCGTTGGTATCATCCCGACCCTACTTGTAGATACCCATGCTGGTCCCACCACAGGGTGTATCATTCCCTACTAGTGGCAACCCCGATACCGATTCTAGAATGCACGGAGTTATACCTACTTGGTACGCAGCTATCTAAATCTTCCACTCCGGACTATGTGCACGCCCATAGTCCGTCGGAACCTGCACTGCCGCACCTTATGCCGTAATTTGACAGCTTATAATCAGTCAGTAATCGTGCCCCACCCTGCCTAGCTCAGGGTACCAAGATACCTAATATGGGTTACTACTGAAAAGGGTTCCATTACTAGGGTTTCGTAGGGTCTACTCGTATAGCCCATCCATGTTTGGTTAAGTGTCAACAAGCAATCAGGTTCAAGTTACTTAACCCACCCACTCATGTCACATATGGTTAAGTGTCAATAATCAATCACTTTCAAGTTTACTTAACTAACCCATCCATGTCATATTTGGTTAAGTGTTCTCCATACATTCAGGTTAACTTAACCCCACCACCCATCACGTTAAATTGGTTAAGTGTCTTCTCTTATTTTACTCAACCCCACCACACGTTATATTGGCTAAGTGTTTTCTTGTGTTACTTAACCCTACCACACATCATATTAGGTTGGTTAAGCGTTACCCCCTTATGTTAACTTAACCCCACCACACACCACATCATATTGGTTAAGTGTCCCTTCTCATGTTAACTTAACCCTACCCATGTCCGGTTATATCGGTTAAGTGTTTCCCCTTGTGTTGCTTAACCCTACCGCACGTCTTGTTATACCGGTTAAGTGTCCTCCCTTGTGTTAACTTAACCCCTACTGTATGTCATGCCATATTGGTTAAGTGTACGTTGACTTAACCTACCCACTTATCATGTTGTGACGATTAAGTGTTACCCTCTTGTGTTACTTAACCTTACCACGCATCATATTATATTGGTTAAGTGCATGTTATCTGAACCCCAGCCACTAGTCATATTATAACGGTTAAGTGTTATCAGCCCACTCAAGTTGACTTAACCCAGCCCAATAGTCATGTTATAATGGTTAAGTGTTCTTAACCCAGCCCACTAATCGTGTCATAATGGTTAAGTGTTCTCGACCTATCCAAGTTAACTTAACCCAGCCCACTAGTCAGGTTATAATGGTTAAGTGTTCCCAACTTACTTAACCCCATCCACTTGTCTAATTAACACGTTATAATGGTTAAGTGTTCACAATTTACTTAACCCAACCCACATGTCTAGTCAACGTGTTATAGTGGTTAAGTGTCATTAAGAAATCTAGTTCAGGTTTACTTAACTTACCAATTCATGTCATATTGGTTAAGTCTAGTCATACTACTTAACCACACTTACCCGTCTAATTAACATGTTACCTTGGTTAAGCCCATTCTTACATGTGTCACGTGTTCCTATCTCAATCTGGTTAGGTCCATATTTACATGCCCAATCTACATGTCACCCCACCTAACCCTCTAACCATACCCATGTCTTATTATGGTTAGTATCCAATTCCTTAATTCATTCATTATGACGAGCGATACATGACCTCTCACATTAGACCGAGCACTTTGTGGCCATTGGGTTTGCCGGGCGGTTCCGGGCAGATTTACACCACAAACCGAGTTTAACCTCGTGTCATAAACAGTTACGCCTACAATTCAGCCTTCGACCTCTCACATTAGACTGACACTTTGTGGCTACTGGATTTACCGGGCGGTTCCGGGTAGATTTACACCACAAACCGAGTCTAACCTCGTGTCAAAGGTTCATTAATTATCGTATTTCACCCAAAACCCCAATATCACGTCATGTGTTTAACATATAATAAAGTTCATATTCATGCCAATTATCAAGTACACAACCCTTTTCATGTTTCAAGTTCCCAACTTTACATATCAATTTATGCCCAAGTTCTAAATTTCATGATAATTATACATATGCCCAATTTATACCAAATTTACATATGTTCAGTCTATGCCGTTTTACATGAATACCAAGTTTTATGCCAAATTATACAAATCAAGTTCTAGCCAAATTTACATATTTCAAGATCCATGCCAAATTACTTATGCCAATCTAAATCTTGCAATTACCATCATAATACCCAAATTTCCAATTGCCAATAATTCCACCAACCGCATATTTTCAAATAGGCAATATCCCAATATTCCCCCATATTCAGTCGCACGCAAAACGCGGTTTAGGCCTAGGTCTGAAATTGACCAAGGTTCATAAAAAGAAAATAAATAGGGGGAGGTAGAAATTTACATGAGAATAAGACCAGATAGAGAAAATCATCATTACAGGCATAAAGGCTTTAACATCATATGAATCAAGAAACGAGATAAACAACAAGATGAATAGATCATAACTTGGCATGAGAATAGGCATAAGATAATAATACAACTTCAAGAAAGACAGATCCAACAAAATAAATTGATTACAATATCGCAGGCATATAGAACTGAAAATATTATGGACATGAAAGCTTTCAATTGATATGAAACAATCCAAAATCATAGATCCAAGAGGAGGAAAAAATAGATCAGAATAGAAAATCAAGCTTATATACAATTTCACATTATTTCATGTCCATCCCATAATTAAATATTTAAATTTGAAAATAACTAGAACTTATAGATCGTGGCAATGAATTAAGGATTGAATTCGTTGGCGTTGTTGATTTATTGTTGTAGAAGCTTTGTCCTTTGAATTGAATTGAGTTTGAATGGTATATGAAGGCTTAAGAAGAAGATTAGAGGTGGCGGAAATGGTTCAATATGAATTTCAGCAGCATAATGGTGTCATATGAATTTGTGTGAGTTAGGCTAGGTCTAGGGGTGTTTAACTTGGTGTAGGAACTTAGTTTAGGCCCTTAGATCAACCCTAGAACCCATCCGGACCATCCAAACCCCTTTCAGGCTTCAAAAATGAGTTCTGGGCCGAAACAGGCCGACCAGGTCGATTTGTAGGGGGGTCAACACCCTAGTCAAGTACCTAGTCGACCTGGCCCCCAAGTCGACTCCCAGGTCGACCTGCCTGGTTCTGTGCTGCCCGAAATTTGCTGAATCTTCTACAGGCCATAACTTCTTTATCCGGACTCCAATTTTCGAAAACTTAGGCTCAATTTCATGTAGAATTCCGAGACGAACGCAATGGTGTAACCCGTTTCCCATAATTCTTATTTTATAATTAATTATGCCCAGATTTGTGACTGTTACTTGTTATCAAAATACAGGGTGTTACACTCTCCCCCCTTAAAGGATTTCGTCCCCGAAATCACCAAGTTAGGAAGAATGTGTCCTACCATCCAATCGTCCATCTACTCATACATCATCCACAAGCAGCCATTGTCCTTAAAAGATTTCTAATGCTATATGAACATATGCAAGAAGTGTGTTTATATGTTCCTTATCTAATGCAAATGACCAGGCCTGATTGATCTTCTTAATGTAAAATATGTTTAGTGTCATGAGTCCAACATGTATGCGAATAGTCCTAGTCATATAAACACTATATATGTGCACAAACATCCATCCATATGCAACATCCACATGGTAACACATTCGATTTCATCCATAATCAAGTATAAACACTCATGCATATGCAATATGAAAGGTGACTGAGCCGATCTAGTGCCTAATGTGTGTGTTATGCATCCACGAGCAACCACTTGCAACCATCAATCATAACATGTCTCAAACACATATTTGCATACATAGGTTTCTACCAAATGATCTAATCGAATGATAGAAGCAAGAAAAAAAACCTTGCGCCTATTAGGCAACGTCAAAAATGGAAGTCTACGTCACATATATACTGATTAGGAGAAGGACCCCCCTAAGCATCAGCCCCGAAGACTGAAATCAACATCAGACTGACACATAAGGAATCACTCAACCTAACCAACACATGATTCTTGGAAACTAAGCATGATGGACTCCTTTTAGGTCACAAGAAGAACCGACCCATATCCTATAAAACCCAAAAAGTTTGGTCAAATCAGCGGACACCCCCGAATCCCAACATATCCTACAAACATAAGAGTCATACTTCCTATGGGGTTTGCAACAGAAAGAGGATTGAGAATAAGACCAAGAGGATATACTTAAAAGATAGCATGCAAATAAGCTCTACAGAAAAAGAAAGATCGAGGATGTACTCTCAAAAAGAGGTATGATGCGCGTATCTAGTCTAAGTCGCATTTTCTTGAGCTTAACCCCATTGTGCTTTGACCGTCTTTAACTTCATGATTTCGTAGATTCTTAATTCCTATTTCCAAAATAGGAGTTGAGACTCATTTCATTGTCGCCTCTCGTTCCACTTTCACTTATTCTCTTTCTAGTATATTCGGCTCAAACATAACTGCGTACTCATGGTTTCATGCAAGCTCTCCAAAATTCATTAGTGAATCTTGGATCTCATCCACTTATTAGAAGGTATACTACATAAATGAACTATCCCTTGAAAATAAAGAGATGCCTACCATGCCGCCGAATGTACTTACTAAGGAAATTTCCTATAACTCATGCATAAGCAAAATGAACCATCCGCCTTAGTGGCGAACACTACTCAAGTGAATTGCAAATTATTAATAGATGTAAAAAGAAATTCTAGATTACTAAGCATGACTGAACCCTAAAGGTTGACTTCGAGGGTATTACTCAGGCAAGTCAAGAGTCTAACTACCCTCCCTTCATACTCGAGAATGGCACCATCACTGGATAACCACTCCATCCCTAGAATCAACCCATAGCCCAAAAACATAAGCATTACATCTAAACTTAACACTTAGCATACACATTCTCAAATCCAAACAAGTCATGAATAAACAAGCCGATTCCCCAATAGGATTTGAGACAAAAATTTGGGATCCTCTAACACGCTAGTACTAAGGTGCAGAGACTCAACTATAGAAGCAGTTACAAAAGAATGCGATGTACAAAACAAAGTTCTAATGGGATGACAGAAAGGAAAAGCTAAATTTTTAACCAAAAATGGTACTACCTCTCTTAGGTACGCTAGAAGTGAGAGTATGCCATTGCCTTCCATAAAATCATATCCTTTGCTCTCATCCTAGTACTTAACTACATGTCCCTTTTTACCCTACTAAGGGTACTCTCTCTCGTCATGGGTTTTTCACTTTGGCCTCTTTCCTTTCACCTTTTTCCATTTTCGTGGATTAAGGCTTATCGACAAGCTTCTCACCGTTGGGCTTGTGCTTCTTAGCCCAAACATCCTTATCCTCATTCCTACTATCCTTATATAGTTCATTAAAAAGTTTCTCGGAAGCTACCTCCATCGCACGACAACCTTACAAAGCTTGAAATAAGATTAGTCCTAAGTGGAACTACTGCGGCTACAGATGGAGGTTGGGCACTTCTTTGCGCTCCAATAGGTACTCCTACCAAACTATAGCGAAAAAAAGAAAAGAAGAGATTCAAAGAGAGAATCAAAAGATAGTGCGTATGGCTTTGGGGAATATGCCTTTCAATAAAACAAAACTTTTCTTGAAAATTTGCTTCTTTGTAAATGTTTTGAAAATAGTTTCAGAAGGTCTTTAAAAACTTTTACCCAGTCCGATAACCTTCTGCTCTGATACCAAATGTAACAACCCACATCCGTTAAGATCACTCACAAAGGGAATGCCTTAACTTCAATGGAGTATTATGGGTAATGCAACAGAAATATCACAAGACAGACATATATAGATAAAACAGCGGAAAAACTTCATATAATTTATGAAATATAATTGTTTACAATATAAGCCCATACAACTTCCAATACCCAATTACATAGACAAAAATATCTGTCTTGTTAAAAACAAAGAATTATAAAAGTAAATAATAGTATTCTCCAATAAAGCAAAGCAAGCCATAGCCGAGATGAGTCTGAAACAAAGCAATGTGTTGATCTTGAGGCGGAAAGAAACCCAAACTAAGTATTAGTATTCCCTCCCTAATAACCTGGGGGAGATAGGATAAAAAGAGGAGAAAAAACGGGTCAGTCATAAAGACTGGTAAGTCCTAGTGACTTTCAGTAGATAAATAAGTAAAGATAACACGGCATGAATAAACTGAAAGTAAACATAAGCATGATGATAGGATAGACAACATGCATGATAAACTAGGTATAACTTCACAAGTCCTCGGTATCAAGTATATCATTGCAAGGTTCCTATCAAGAATAATATCACAAGGTTCCTATCAAGAATAACACCGCAAGAATAACATCGCAAGATTTCTATGCTTCACCGTTACACTATTTCCTTGATTTCCTACGTTCTCTGCACCACCTAACTAGTATACACCCACTAAACATGATAAGTGATCCCCATACCCCACGTGATAGTTTCATAGGTACACTACTCATGACAAGGGTTTAAGCCCTTATGGACAGTATTCAGTCCCTACCGTACCTATCTCGTTTGATCGGCTCTAACCTACAGTGCCTTACAGGCGTTGGTATCATCCCGGCCCCTACTTGTAGATACCCGTGCTGGTCCCACCATAGGGTGTATCATTCCCTACTAGTGGCAACCCCGATACCGATTCTAGAATGCACGGAGTTATACCTACTTGGTACGCAGCTGTCTAAATCTTCCACTCCGGACTATGTGCACACCCATAGTCCGTCGGAACCTGCACTGCCGCACCCTATGCCGTAATTTGATCGCTTATAATCAGTCAGTAATCGTGCCCCAGCCTGCCTAGCTCAGGGTACCATGATACCTAATATGGGTTACTACTGAAAAGGGTCCCGTTACTAGGGTTTCGTAGGGTCTGCTCGTATAGCCCATCCATGTTTGGTTAAGTGTCAACAAGCAATCAGGTTCAAGTTACTTAACCCACCCACTCATGTCATATATGGTTAAGTGTCAACATTCAATCACTTTCAAGTTTACTTAACCCACCCATCCATGTCATATTTGGTTAAGTGTTCTCCATACATTCAGGTTAACTTAACCCCACCACCCATCACGTTAAATTGGTTAAGTGTCTTCTCTTGTTTTACTTAACCCCACCACATGTTATATTGGCTAAGTATTTTCTTGTGTTACTTAACCCTACCACACATCATATTAGGTTGGTTAAGTGTTACCCCCTTATGTTAACTTAACCCCACCACACAACACATCATATTGGTTAAGTGTCCCTTCTCATGTTAACTTAACCCTACCCATGTCCTGTTATATCGGCTAAGTGTTTCCCCTTGTGTTACTTAACCCTACCACACGTCTTGTTATACCGGTTAAGTGTCCTCCCTTGTGTTAACTTAACCCCTACTGTATGCCATGCCATATTGGTTAAGTGTACGTTGACTTAACCGACCCACTTATCATGTTGTGACGGTTAAGTGTTACCCTCTTGTGTTACTTAACCTTACCACGCATCATATTATATTGGTTAAGTGCATGTTATCTTAACCCCAGCCACTAGTCATATTATAACGGTTAAGTGTTATCAGCCTACTCAAGTTAACTTAACCCAGCCCAATAGTCATGTTATAATGGTTAAGTATTCTTAACCCATCCCACTAATCGTGTTATAATGGTTAAGTGTTCTCGACCTATCCAAGTTAACTTAACCCAGCCCACTAGTCATGTTATAATGGTTAAGTGTTCCCAACTTACTTAACCCCATCCACTTGTCTAATTAACACGTTATAATGGTTAAGTGTTCACAATTTACTTAACCCAACCCACATGTCTAGTTAACGTGTTATAGTGGTTAAGTGTCATTACGAAATCTAGTTTAGGTTTACTTAACGTACCCATTCATGTCATATTGGTTAAGTCTAGTCATATTACTTAACCGCACTTACCCGTCTAATTAACATGTTACCTTGGTTAAGCCCATTCTTACATGTGTCACGTGTTCCTATCTCAATCTAGTTAGGTCCATATTTACATGCCCAATCTACATGTCACCCCACCTAACCCTCTAACCATACCCATGTCTTATTATGGTTAGTATCCAATTCCTTAATTCATTCATTATGACGAGCGATACATGACCACTCACATTAGACCGAGCACTTTGTGGCCACTGGATTTGCCGAGTGGTTCCGGGCAGATTTACACCACAAACCGAGTCTAACCTCGTGTCATAAACCATTAAGCCTACAATTCAGCCTTCGACCTCTCACATTAGACTGACACTTTGTGGCTACTGGATTTGCCGGGCGGTTCCGGGCAGATTTACACCACAAACCGAGTCTAATCTCGTGTCAAAGGTTCAATAATTATCGTATTTCACCCAAAACCCCAATATCACGTCATGTGTTTAACATATAATAAAGTTCATGTTCATGCCAATTATCAAGTACACAACCCTTTTCATGTTTCAAGTTCCCAACTTTACATATCAATATATGCCCAAGTTCTAAATTTCATGATAATTATACATATGCCCAATTTATACCAAATTTACATATGTTTAGTCTATGCTGTCTTACATGAATACCAAGTTTTATGCCAAATTATACAAATCAAGTTCTAGCCAAATTTACATATTTCAAGATCCATGCCAAATTACTTATGCCAATCTAAATCTTGCAATTACCATCATAATACCCAAATTTCCAATTGCCAATAATTCCACCAACCGCATATTTTCAAATAGGCAATATCCCAATATTCCCCCGTATTCAATCGCACGCAAAATGCGGTTTAGGCCTAGGTCCGAAATTGACCAAGGTTCATAAAAAGAAAATAAATAGGGGGAGGTAGAAATTTACATGAGAATAAGACCAGATAGAGAAAATCATCATTACAGGCATAAAGGCTTTAACATCATATGAATCAAAAAACGAGATAAACAACAAGATGAATAGATCATAACTTGGCATGAGAATAAGCATAAGATAATAATACAACTTCAAGAAAGACGGATCCAACAAAATAAATTGATTACAACATCGCAGGCATATAGAACTGAAAATATTATGGACATGAAAGCTTTGATTCAATTGATATGAAACAACCCAAAATCATAGATCCAAGAGGAGGCAAGAATAGATCAGAATAGAAAATCAAGCTTTTATCCAATTTCACTTTATTTCATGTCCATCCCATAATTAAATATTTAAATTTGAAAATAACTAGAACTTATAGATCGTGGCAATGAATTAAGGATTGAATTCGTTGGCGTTGTTGATTTATTGTTGTAGAAGCTTTGTCCTTTGAATTGAATTGAGTTTGATTGGTGTATGAAGGCTTAGGAAGAAGATTAGAGGTAGCAGCCATGGTTCAATATGAATTTCAGCAGCATAATGGTGTCATATGAATTTGTGTGAGTTAGGCTAGGTCTAGGGTGTTTAAATAGGTGTAGGAACTTATTTTAGTCCCTTAGATCAACCCTAGAACCCATCCGGACCATCCAAACCCCTTTCAGGCTTCAAAAATGAGTTCTGGGCTGAAACAGGCCGACCAGGTCGAATTGTAGGGGGGGGGAGTCGACACCCTAGTCGTCCTGGCCCCTAGGTCGACTCCCAGGACGACCTGCCTGGTTCTGTGCTGCCTGAAATTTGCAGAATCTTCTACAGGCCATAACTTCTTCATCTGGACTCCGATTTTTGAAAACTTGGGCTCGATTTCATGTAGAATTCCGAGACGAACGCAATGGCGCAACCCGTTTCCCCTGATTCTTATTTTATAATTAATTATGCCCAGATTTTTGACTGTTACTTGTTATAAAAATACAGGGTGTTACAAAACTCCACACTACTTTATAATTCAAATAGAATCTACAAATTAAAATAATAGAGATGCCTAGTTTCTCAACACCTACATCGAATTAGCAATTAATCAATTGTATAGTTGTCATCAAGCAAGGAAGTTAGTGGCTCAAAGAAAGAAGCAAGCATCAAGAAGAAAAGAGAAAATGCAAAGGGAGAGGGATCTTTACAGAGGAAGTATAACCATTCAGGTGAGTGTTCTTGCACTCACTACCAAAATAGCACTTGAAAATTAGGAAACAAAGTTAAGTTTATATATGCATATGTTCATTTGATTATGCTTTGTTTTGGTAAGTAAAATGTTGTGATTATACATACATGTATACACCCACTCATATATATAATATATAGTGCAAATTAGGGAAGCATCCCTAAAAGCAAACTTAATAAAGAGGATCCCACCCTAACTTTCCGTTCAAAATATATTCTTGTTTAACCGTAGCAAACAAATTTCGTGTTTTTTTTTGCTATATAAAAAAAATTCAAAAAATTGTGAATATTAACAGAAGAATTCTGAGAAAAAAAATTGTTGAAATGTCTGCAGTTATTCTAAATAATTGCAGACATATTTGCAATTATTTCAAACAGTGTGATGTAGGCGTTAAAAGGGAAAAAAAGGTGCAGCAATGTTTGAAATTATCCTCGTAATTATAGACATATCCGCAATTGTGTATAGTTCATTGCAAATGTGTGTTATTATATGAAAAATTGCAGCAATATCTGCAATTTCGCAAATAATAGCTTTTGTCTGCAGCTTTTACTAGAAATGAATTATTTTTCATTTGTATGCAATTTTCATCATTTTTTTGATGATTTTGCTACAATAATGTGTTGTTTAAATAATTGTAGCATTGAATTTGAGTGTTTAAAGGAAATTAGCGAAATTGGCATAAAAATTTGGAATATTTTAATAAAGTTGCTACAATATCTTTAATTTCTCGAAAATTCCAGGTTTCGTAAGACAGTAAATATTTTTTTTTCGTTTTTGAAGGTTTTTTTTTATTTTTTTCTTACATGAATACGAAGATGATTATTTGTTAAATTAAATGTCAAAGTACGGTAAATTTTTACGTTGATTTTTGTTTTTTTTTGTTTTTTGATGATTTTCGAAAAACAGGGACCTAATTTATAAAGTTTTAAGACAGAGAGTTTTTTGTATTTTGAAACTTAAACTGGTCCTGAGCCAAACTATCCCAGATACATATGTGATGTTTCTTGTGGTTGAATGTACTTCTATGTTCAATCATGAAACGACCCGAACTTCCCCGACCTTTGAACCGACTATAAACCACACAAGTCTGATATGAAAGACGAGCAAATTCAGGTTGCTTTTGAGAACACGACAAATCAGATTACAAACAGAAGAACATTTCATTGTTAATTACAATAATTTTACATCAGAGTACAGAATATACAGAGTATGAATAAATATTATACATTAAACATAAAATCAGAGATTAATACACATAGTTGCGGAAAATAATAACAACACAAATGAAAAAATAAACGGGTACAAAGCTTCCCGAATATTGCTCCATCTATAAACCAAGATCTTGTAAAAATGAATAACCTACAAATCAAAATTACTAGCTGCACGTGCAGAAATAAAGGCACCCAGAGTTTAGGTTAAACAATAAACTCATGGTCAGTCATGTGACTAGTGTGAGAACTAAAACAGTTATTAATTTTTGATCTTTAAGTTTAGTAATTCAAGGGACCATGCCGTATGTCACGGAACGGGTTTCCTCCCAAGAATACTAGTGCATAAAACAACAGCGCAATGCTAAAGGAAAAATGAGACCATTATAAGACCTAGGTCCTATCACACAATGTCAGAGGATATGGTTTTACCTTATAATGGTCAAATATGCTTGGTACGTGAAATTCATCCTTTATTATTACTATAAGTGATATAAGAGAAGAAATCAAATTCAAATATAAATGTATCAATCCTAGACGGCATGGATACCATCTACCATGTCGCCATACTAGGCTATACAACTAAAGCCGTAAGTCGCGTATTGGAAATTGAATTTCATCTATGAGTCGGGGCTAAGGATATTCCCCACCGATTTCGAGACACTCTAGCAAATGCCTCAAGGTTACTCTCTCTGGGCAACCTCTAGATCTTCAGGGCCGGTCCACACCTACTTTTGTGGATTAGTATTCCTAAACACACGTTTCCCAGTCCTATCAGACATATGAATCGACCAATATGTAACCGATATAACCGAGCGCCTCGCAACTCCAACAACCACATAAGCAAAAATGCCAGGCCCTGTAAAAACACTAACATAACTTCTAGCTAGAAAGAAACGTCGTGCACCCCCTGCAGTCACGATCCTGTTTTTGACTCATACCAAGGTGTGAGGCTCGCGAATTGACGCTACAACACAAAGCGATGCTATATTAAAGATGTGCTTTGATCACCAATCACAAGGCCCTGCTTTTCAACAAAAGCCTTGATCCATGCAACGCAGTAAGCCACAATGCCAATCCATACCATATCATCGATCATCTACTAATATATAACCTCTAAGCGCATATGTCTCAAAGACGAGTGAAGTAACGGAATAAATTCCCCTTCACTAGGCAAAAATATAGTTAGTAGAGATCAATGATATAGTATAATAGAATACAGTGTCAGACATACAATCCATTTGCAAGTCCGTTCTGGGTCTGAACGAAACCGGAGGCACCTTATTCATTTCCCATATGTCCAATACAAGAGAGAGGTCCTCGCATATCCGTCGATCTCCAAGTACGTCTGGACGATCACCAATTTTCCATCTTCTTAGGTCTACAGCCCAATCAAGATATCAGAAATCATTCATTCGATGTGAAAACCTCCGGTCTTGAACCACCGTCTTCATCGTCGACCTTAGTCGTCGTATCAGTTATTCAGAATGGGTTAAACCTGGCCTTTCCGAATAACTCGCGTATCTTATAATCAAGTGTAATCAAAACACAACATACGCCTCATTCCAATTCAGGATATTCTTGGGAAAGGTTCTCATTAATTTTATCAAAGATAAGTTCATTTAAACTTATACTTTGATCTGCCTTGAAATCATTTCAAAAGATTTATATATATTTTAAACCATTCAAACCATTTAAGGTTAACCAAACTAGTCGGGATTAGTGAATCTTATTGAAGTGGTCATTTATTATATTTCCCAATCCCAACCTATTCATCCCATGGAGCAAAACTGGTGATACTCCATATCTAACACCCACTGTGTTATTGGTAAAATATTACCATTTAACATTCAAATATTTTTAAAGATTTAACTATCGCTTGGAGAAAAACTGGTGATACTCCATTCTCGATCATTTCCTAAATTCGGTAAGTTTAATTACCTTATTCACTTTTCAATCTAATTAAAGATTTATTAAAGATCTCAGTTTTAATCTTCGAAATCATTACTTAATGATTATTCATTTTTAGGAAATTAATCTTGTCTTTACTTGGATTAAAGAACAAGTGTCATTTAAAACACCATTCACGATAAATCCAAAATCCGCTTTAATTGGATTAAAGAACGAATGTCATTTAAAACACCGTTCACGATAAATCCAAAATCATATTCCATTACATATGGAATCTCCACATAAATACAATCAGTCTTAATCAATATGAATGTCCATGTCAGATTATTAATATAAATGGAATAATGGCAAAGCCTTTTAAATTCCAGATATATTTATAATCCTCCTTCATAGAAGCTCATCTCGATTATTAACAAGTCGAATTCTACTCAATTCCAATTTGATGTATTATATTGGAAAACTCTTTTTTTTGAAACCAAAAATGTGTGATCTTCTGAGAAGAAGAGAGCACACATATTTATCATAAAGTCAAAAAATACAGAGTTTCAATATAACTCTCTAGAAGTAAAACAAACAACAACACTCCGAATAACAACCCGACTTCTAGGAAAGTATTGGATAGTAGATAGATGAGCTCCGGATAAACCACCGCCCATCTACTCCTATATCGAATTCCGGCAATGCCACCACCCGATATAGAAGTATATCTACTCCGATACTATAATCAAAACTCTCGGAAAAAAATAATAAGATGTACAACCCACAACAACTCTCAAAGTATAATCCAATAATAGCTCCTCCATAACACCAAGCATCAAATCCAGCCCACTATCCATATATTCCACCAATATGCTCTTCCACCTAAAAACCTGGATAATAACTTGAAACACCCACCATTAGTAACCATCACATATATGTAAGAATATATATAGCTATATATAATTATATATATATATATATGATTAACTATATATATATTAAAATATATATAACCCATTATATATCCATACATATATGTGTCATAAACATAAATAAGTGCTGAAAGGAAATAATTTATGAAGAACCCCAAATTAGAAGCAATCCATGCAGTTCTTCACTATTCTTTCCACCTGAAAAACCTGGATAATTGCTCCAACAACCCTCATTAGTTACTATCACATATATGAATGGATATGTCCAAAACAATAAGAAAACAGAACATTTCCAAAGTCAAAATTTAAAAACTATGCCCTAATACGATACCTATTATTTCTAAAATATCTAACAATGCTCTTAAATAACTCCAAATTAGACCTAACTTTTTGCAACAAGTTACCAGAACTCAAATCTCTAAAATACTTATAACATGGGTTGGTCATCCATTCTAAACAGAAATAAACTATTTTAATGATTAAGTTATCAGGGAACACTGAAATAAAATGAAAGAGTCTTTGATTCCTTTCCATCCAAATGAACCAACAAATGATAATAATTAACGAATCCATTATATATCTCTGCTTTGATTTATAAGAAAATCTATAGTGATTCCAATATTTCTCACAGTTATTAAATATATTAACACTAGACATAACAAAAATCCTAAGTACCATGGTTAAAATATAATTAGACAAATTACAAGAAAAGAATATATGATCAACATCTTCCTCTGAATGACTGCAAAAACAACATTTAATATCCAAAACCACATTCTTCCTCTTTAAAAGCTCTACAGTGTTAAGCTTCTTATGTAAAATCAACCACATAAGAAACTTAGCTTTAGGAGGAGAATTTGATTTCCATATAAACTTAAAGGGAAACAATGACATACCCGAGAAATTGATAAGTTTATACACTGAATTGACTGAGTATACTAAACTCTTATCCAAACCCCAACTAATGGTATCTCTAAACTCATCCAGATGATATAAGTTTAATTTTGCTTTCAATAAGGCCAATTGTCTTAGTAGATCTCCCTCTAAAATATAATCAAATGTAAACTCCCATGGGGGTTCTGAATTCCTTCTATAAACATCCGCGATTAGTGCATTCTTGAAATCACAAACATTAAAAAGTTCGGCAAATTCTATTTTAAGAGGAATACAGGAAATCCAAGCATCATGCCAAAAAAAGGTAGAATTACCAGAATGCACTATCATCTTGCAACCTAGCTTAAAAAAGTCAAAACAATTTAATACTTCCTTCCAGAAATGAGATAAACTATTAGACCTACTAACTCCCAATCCCCCTATAATCTCCCCCCTAGAATAATAAGATTTTAAAACTAAATTCTTCCAAGTAGCCACAGTATCTGGACTTCTAAATTTCCATAACCATTTAGTTAGTAAGGAAGAATTGAAGTTAACCAAGTTAATAATCCCTAAACCCCCGTCCCTTTTGGACTTGCAACACAATTCCCAATTAACTAAACATTTATAACTATTACAATTGAGATCCCCATTCCATAGAAAATTCCTTCTAATTCTATCGATTTTCTTAATAACCCACCTAGGAAAACGATGAACCGTCATCCAATAGGTGGGAATGGCTGATAAAACCGAGTTAACTAACACTAATCTCCCTGCTCTAGAAAGAAATTTATTGTTCCAGCTAGATAATCTATTACTAATTTTATCGATAATAATTATCCAGTCATCCTTTTTAAGCTTGGAAGGTCTGATTTTAAAACCTAAATAGTCAAACGGAAATTTCATAATATGGCAGTTTAAGGTGCTAGCTACCAAAGATTCAACATTACAATTATCATTAAGGACCATGACTGCACTCTTATCGAAATTAATTCGGAGTCCTGACAACATCTCAAAGCAATATAATATAAACTTAAGAGTGATAACATGCTTTGGTAAATGAGACGAAAATAATAGTGTATCATCTGCAAATTGCAGAATAGACAATTCGTTATGAAACTCTTCATACCCTACACATCCTAAAACCCCTAGATTCCCCGCCCTCTTAATGACTCTTGAGAAAACATCTACCGCTAGAATAAATAAAAAAGGCGAGAGAGGATCGCCTTGCCTGAGACCTCTCTTAGACTGAATCCTTTTACCAATTACTCCATTTACCACTATACTAGAACATCCAGACTTAAGTAGTAACATAATCCAATTAGTCCATCGAACACTAAAACCTCTAGCTAGACAAAGCTCGCAAATAAAATCCCAATCGACAGAGTCAAAAGCCTTCTCGAAGTCTAACTTCAAAATGGCACATGTTAAATTATTTTTAACACAGACATTTATATACTCTTGTACTGCCACTACCCCGTCCGCTATATTTCTACCCTTAATAAACGCTGTTTGTGAAACGTCTATTAGGTCATTTATCTTAGTACTTAGTCTATTTGCAAGAACTTTTGAAATAATCTTTACTGATACATTAATTAATGAGATAGGTCTGAAATCTTTAAGTTGATTCGCTCCAACTCTCTTATGTATGAGAATAACATTAACAAAATTAAAATTCCCTAACCTTAGATTACCACTATAAAAATCATTAAAAAGATTAATAATATCAACCTTAAGGATCTCCCAAAATTGCTTGTAAAAAAGAACAGAAAATCCGTCAGGCACTGGTGCTTTGTCACTAGGCATATCGCAGATTGCCTTCCATATCTCGTTCTCCGTGAAAGGACTATCTAATCCAGACAAATCTATCCTAGAGGTACGCGGATAAATATCATTCCATCTAATATTTATCCTTCTTTTTATCCTAGTACCTAAAATCTGCTTGTAATATCTTGTAAAAGCGTCATTAAGGTCCTTCTGGACGGATATCTCTACATCATTGACTAGAACGGAATGGATAAAATTATCACGCCTCCTTTTATTAGCTATATTATGAAAAAATTTCGTGTTATTATCACCTTCTTTTATCCATTGAATTCTAGATCTTTGTCTCCACATGATCTCTTCTTTCTCCATAGTCAACTTAAGATCATGCCTTAAATTATTAAGTCTATCCCTTTCATTCATATTAAGTATTCTAGTTTCACTAACTTTATCTATATCTAACATTTCACATAAAATTCTATCTTTTTTAATTCTGACATTACCAAAAACATACTTATTCCATCGCTTAAGAAAAAATCTTAGCTTTCCTAGTTTTGCAACAAAAATCTTGGCTGAATTATCTTTATACAAATTATTGAAATAAAATAAAGAATTCCATTTAACCGAGACCAAATTACTAAAGTTACTATCCAATAGCCACATCTTCTCGAATTTAAAATTTCTACTTATTATTATATTTGAGTCGCAGGATAAAATGATTGGGCAATGATCCGACAACAAAAATGGTAAACCCTTAACTCTACAAATGGAATATCTATCCTCTACCTCAGAATTAATAAAGAATCTATCTAACAGAGCAAAGGAAGGATTATCCCTTACATTGGACCAGGTGAAACTTCTGTTATAAATCGGAATCTCTATCAGATTATTATCTAATATAAATTCATTAAATTCCTCCATATCGGAGAAGTCTCCTTCTCTAGGAGCTCTCTCCCCTAAAAATCTGGTGACATTAAAATCACCCCCAACAAACCATTGATTAAAAGAGTGATTACTAAAGTCAGTACACTCTATCCACAACTGTCTTCTCTCTAATTTGGTATGCGGGCCATATACATTTGAAATGCCCAAAAGAGAATTGTCTACTGTCGATGCTAATATAACATGTAATGAATGCACCATAGGCAGTTCCTGTACAAGTCTAAATTTATTATCTTTCCAACTGATCATGAGTCCACCTGCAGTACCTATTGCCGGCAAACAAGACCAGTTACGAAAGGAAATCCCCCCTAATCTTCTAAAAAAACTAGGATTAGGGTTATCTATCTTAGTTTCTTGAAGTAAAACTATATCAAGGTGGAAATCTTTAAAAAAATTCCTGACTTTATCACATTTTTTGGGTTCATTTAGACCCCTAATGTTCCAACTAATGATCCTCATCGACCTATTGATGAAGCTCGCTCTAGTTCTCTACTCCTAATAAAATCCGCGTCTAAATCTAAGTCAGAAAAAACGAAAGCTGTGTCACTAGCTAACTGAAATAACTGATCAGTGGAAAGACTACCTAAAGCAAACGGGGAATAATCACTACCGAAAGTAGAAGCAATACCTGAGCCCGAGTTCGCATTGCTACTACTAGCAACCAAACCCTGGGACCTACCATGAGATGATGCAGATCTATTTCTCAACCTCGCACTGCGTCTAACCACTCCAGAACCGCGCTCTGCTCTCCTTCTCCTTCCTCTCCTTGCCGGAGAAGAAAAAACGCCAGTAAGAGATAGATCTGTGCTATGTTCGGTTTCGCCAACCGACATCAAGCTATCTAACTGACACACTGACCCTATCTTCCCACACAGCCATGCATCCTCCATCTGAAATACCCCATAATTCGGACACCATGACAATGTAAAGATACTCTCAACTGACGCCTTCAGCCGAATCATACACCCTGACGAAGCCAAAACCACCACCCCGCCATTCCATCTACTATCTTCCCATAAAAAATACCTTCTCCAATCTCTCCAGCTTTCATTATCCACCCTCATTTCCCCACTACACACCGTCTTATCCATCTGCCAATCATTAAGTTTAGCAACAGCCCATATGTTTTGTCCAACACCACCAGCGCCTTCTTTTAACTGTCCCACTACACACAACTTTTTCATAGCAGGAGAGAGACTGTTCAGCCCCACTTTATGACCCGAAAGTGTCATCCTTTGCCTCGCCAATTTAACTTTCCCAACTTTAAAACCCAATTTACATTTTGATACAATCGTATCCATGCCCCTAGACTGATCAGCTGAAGCAAGCACATCCAAGTCATAGTTCAACAACCCCTCATACCTGTGTGGTTCGTTGACGTCGCACGGCACCTTTTCACGATTAATATGAGCACATCCATCACTGTCTAATAATTCAAAAGCATTCGAAAGAATCACCTCCTCGGCCACTTTCCAGTTCATATTTTCCTCAGTCCCTTCCCATTTTTCCTTTGCATTATCAACAGTAACATGCAACTCCACGGACCCAATAACATGATCTTTATCGGTGCCACTAACAGCAACAGAATCCACATTCTCATTATCACAATCAAAGATGCATACAGTATCATCATCCCCCAAAACTTTTCCGACCCTACCTGTTCTCACTTCTCTTCCCAGCATATTTGTTTGATCCATGATCCCATTATTTCCTACACAAACACCCTTATGCAACCTAACGTTATCACCGAGACCCATACAGATCAACACACACGGGTCTAATAACAAAGGATCATTTAAAGCTGACCAGTAAACCTCATCAACAGTCTTACCATCATCGACAAAGCAAGTATCATGTACTGACTTACCACCGTCAACAATGTAAGTACTTCCATCATCAGGTAGTAAAGCATCTATTCCCATATCCTCCCCAGAATTACTTACCATACCTGTTTTATCAATCTCGATATTTGCAGACTTAAGATTCAATTCACCTTCCTTATAATCGCAATTAATAATAGTATTCACGATATCGAAATGCGCAAGTAGCTTGTCTAACAGCCTAAAAACCATCCTCTTTTTCCTTGCCGTCGAGTCAGTGTAAATTCTTCTTAACTTGACAAGATTCAGACTAAAGGCAAAGGCACTCTCTTTTCTTGTCATCGGGAAAGGAAGGGGTGGGTATATGTCCACAACAGTCTTACTTTTATTCCATAGAATACCATCTAACATTCCTTCCAGGTTCCATCCCAACAGCAATAGCAAATAAGCTCCGTTGTTCTCCTGTCCAGAAAAATCAACAGTATACAATTCTAATAACTCTTCTACTAACTGACATATCATCAAACAGTTGAAGCGTATCAACTCCACCACTGTATTACCAGCAAACCTTTTCGGACAGTTTATCCGTCGATGCCCCAAACCTCTACAGTTGAAGCATCTTACTCCATTTCTACAATCCTTTGCAAAATGCATTGAGTCGCCACATCGAAAACAATAACGTCCACCCACCTTGTTGTTAAAACTAAGGCTATTTGACTCAAACCAGTTGGTCATAATAGACGATGAAGCTTTTGCAACATCAGCATAGGAGCGATTGTCAGAGTATGAAGAGAGATTAGAACTTACCTCTTTTTTATAGCATACACTTTGTCTGAAAGTTAAGTTTAGTCTCCCTTCTTTTAAATTTGTCATCATTTTGATCCGCTTCGGGCCTGAATCTTTAAGAATACCTGATATACCATGATAGATACCTCTAGACTCTCCACCGAAAATGAGTACATCACCAGAATCCAACTTGATCTTAACCATTTCATTGGATCTTACATCTCTATAAACGAATTCAGCTGAGTCTCCTATAGAGAAAGATACGACAGGCAGACCCATCGAGATGCTTTCCAAACTCTCATCTTTGTCTTGGTGTAAACCCAATCTTCCATCTAAATCATAGAAATTAACAATGCAGACATCCGGGGACATGGACGGTAGCACCTTACCGCCAATTTCCTGTTGCGCAAGCGACAGTGCGTTATTAACCAAATTCTTGAATTCCCAAGGAATGATTGGGGGAGAGGCACCATCTAGAGATCGCCTGTCCTCATATGATCTTGATTGGGGATTCCAGTTTCTACCTAGACACATCATCAGAAGATTGAGCATCGCACCATTGTCGTAGCCTGGACGGTAAAAGCCACCATCTCCCATACCTAGCTCTTGACATTTCTTGACAATTAAAATCTGATCCTCAATGTTTAAGAAATTCTTTAATAAAATCAGTCCCTGTCCCAGGACGTGATGATACGCCCCAACAAACTTTGTCTGAACCCTCAAAGAATTAGATGGGAACGAGCAGTTTCCACTTTTATGCCCTAATTTGTCACAATTGAAATATCTGATTTTGGAAGAACAATTTCTCGCTATATGATCGAACTCACCACAACAATAACATCGCTTCTTGAAATGAACTGAGACCAGATCCGGACGAGGGGAGAATCTCATCTTTCTCCTCTTCGCAAGTATATTGCAATTTGTCTGGCTGGGTTTGTGTTTAAATTTCTTTATATTGGAAAACTCTTCTTTGGAAAATTTCCTTAAATCTTATTAAAAAGATTTATAAATTCCAAATCATATTTCACTGTTAATCGGGTTAAAGAACAAGTGTTGTTTAAAACAATGTTCTCGATAAACCCAAATCCAATTTCTGTTTCATCCCAATTACATTTGTTAACTGGAAAATATCTTTAAGTCTTAATTAAAAAACTTATGCTTTCTCAACTGGGTTTAAGAACGATATTATTTCAGATACCATTCACGACAAACCCAAATCCAATATTGAATACAAGATCCTGAATAGAAATTATATCGACTCATATTCAATATCAAGTTTTTAAATCAACAAATATCATATCGGGAATAACGATATCGATATCTTCCAATTCCCATAATAATATCCGTATAATCACGGAATCCAATACTGGAAAATCCGAAGATAATTTCCATTCAAATCCATTTCCAATTTATATTTATTAATTGGAAAATCTCCTGTTTATATTAAAACCATTTCTAATTCTTTTATTTCTTCATAAGAGAAAACAAATCCTTATTCTGATAAAAATATCTTTTGTCTTCATGACTTAGAATTTTTCGTCCAAAATCCTTTTCAAATCATTTATTATGATTTTATATAAGTCTTCCCTATTTTTATTTATTTAAAAATAGGCCTATTTAATTAAATGACGTTTCAGGTCATTTAACGTCACTGGTGCTGTTTTTATTCGAATTTGAATTAAACATTTCTCAAAATCTAGCCGTTGGATTTCAAATCTCTTATGCTCATATGAAAGCTCTTTTCGATACGAACACGTATGTTCCGGTTTCAGAAGAATCCAACGGTCGGATCTTCTGCAACGTCAAGTCGAAGTCAATGGTCGAAATTCGCGAACGGCCGCTGTGCGAAACGTTCTATTCAAGCCATTATATATATATATAATATATATATAGACGATTTCCATTTATAACTTATTTTATAAAACGTTATGAATTCGTTTCAAAACGATTCCAACTTGCATTTCAATTTTTAATAAAAATTGAATTCTCCAAAATCATTATCATATTAAAATGATAATCTTTTCAATATATTTTATTTCGAAATCCATTTCATTTTCATATTCGTTATAAAACGAATAAAATCGATATAAAAATCCGTTCGAGTCAAAATAGCGGTTTCTACCTTACTCGGCTTAATATATTTTTATATATTCGTGTCCATCCAAAATTGGACATCAAAACCAAATTTTGATTTATTTTGTGTCCATCCAAAATCGGACACCAAAATCGTATTTTTCCCAAACTGGAATGAGACCCAACCAATCACCACATAATTTCAGTTATATGGATTTCATACATCGCATGTATATAATGATGATTAATAATCATCTAACATCCAAACAATTAAAGTGCACTTTTACAACTTATCACAAGGGAGACGTGTGATCAGAATATCATCCCAAGACCCATGTGGGGTTTTAAGCCAACACAATCAATTTAAACAAATTATTGGTTAATAAACTTAACCAATTCTAATTCAGTTTCAGTTATTTGAACACTTGGGCGATGTGTAAAAATTATCGTCCCAATCGATATCACATAAATAGACGAATCATAAACAAGTCGTCCGACTTGTAAATGGATGTGTATTTTTATTTTTAACTATCCAACAAATACCTGAAATTTTATAACTTCGTTTATAAAATTTTATTCAATGCCTAATTATTTTATAATTCTCAAATCTAAGTTAAAATTTATATTTTTAACTTACCAAAATTTTTCTAACACT
This sequence comes from Allium sativum, assembly GCA_030737875.1. Classification (NCBI taxonomy): domain Eukaryota; kingdom Viridiplantae; phylum Streptophyta; class Magnoliopsida; order Asparagales; family Amaryllidaceae; genus Allium; species Allium sativum. Next base: position 268,880,000 of record CM060911.1, read on the forward strand.
TTGTAGAAAATTTCGGTAGCACAACGGCGTGATATGAACCACAGAATAGGGTCTAGCCCTACCCCGTGCCTCCTAATGGCTCGCGCATTGTACATATCGAATCTAAACAATTTTATTCACAATCAACATCCAATTTCACTCAATAAAATTAATAGGGTTGCCAAACCCTATTAAATACCAATCAATCAATTTCTACATCACCATCCTAACAAACAAGTCGTCCATGGTCTGTGGACAACGGGGAAGAGTTCATATATGCGGTTATAAAATAAATAACTGAAATTAAACGATTTGAGTGAGAATATGTTCTCACATTTGGGATCCACTCCGTCATTCTTTAGGCGTCGCATACCTACGTTAAAAATCATATTTTTAACCGATTAATAATTATTCCATAGTATGGTTATTTTATAATTATCATTCATTAGCTAAAAATCTCATTTTTAGCTTTCTAAAAATATTTTCAACATACGATAAAAATCATATCTTTCCACAACTAAAAATATTTTTTTTCATAACTTAAAAATATATTTTCAATTCAAGAAATCGAATCTTTTCAATTCAAGGAATCATATTTGGTTCATACATAAGAAAATCTAATTTTTTTTCATAACTTAGAAAATCTTGTTTTCATAATCATAAAAATCGCATTTTTAGTATCATAAAAATCGTATTTTTACATACTAAAAATTATATTTTTCCTTAGCTAAAAATCATATTTTTACTCACTAAAAATTATATTTTTCCTTAGCTAAAAATCATATTATTACTTCCAAAAATTATGAAATTTGGAACCTAGCAATAATTTGACATTCCAGATCCATAAAAAGTGATTTCGTCGAATTCAGAAGTCGTTTGCAAAATTTCACTTTTTAAGGGCTTATATATTAAATTTATATATTAAAAATATACATAAATTCCATAGCGACTTTTCTAAATTTTAATTTTCTCATAACTTACAATTTATAAAGTGAAATCTCAGTATCTTAAATTCTTTACAAAGATATGATTAATTCGATCCTAAGATTTCCTGTTTCGTTCATTTCTGACTTATAATGGATTTTATATATTTTCTCAAAGTTGAAATCGAATTTTCAAACTACTGCGCCATTTCAGGCTCGTAATATAATTAATATAAATTTATAAGTGGTAACTTCGTTTTAAATAAATTTTAATTCGTTATTATTTAAAATATTTATTTTAAATATTCAAAATTCACTAAATTTGCTAAAATAAAATTTTTAAATTGGTTCTGATTTCCCGGGTTGTTACAATCTCCCCAACTTAAAAAATTTTTGTCCTCGAAAAGGAATGGAGCTGAAAGTTGTTTTACAAATCAACTCAACTTTCATTATTTTCATTACGGCTTAAGTTCTTCAACTTTTCAGTTTCTAAGAACTTTTCAAATTTCTCAAAAATTTGCCTAACACCCTAAATTCCCAAAAAATTTTGCCATAACATCCTTTGTACGGGGCTATCGGAAAAATTTCAAACCGCCACACAGGCCCTCTCCAATCCATAAGAAAAAGAAACAGCCAATCGGCTCATAAAATCATCAAAAACCCAAACAAATTTGTAAATATGATAAAGATGTACCAATTTGTCGGGCATACAACTTTATTCCACTTCTCTAGCCTCCTTGCTATGACCTGTTCAATGTATAAGCATGTACATGTATGCAGATGCAATCAATTTTCGATTCAGTTCAAATTTGATTCAGTTTGGCTTACTTTACTTCTCATTCATTAATTGGTTTTATCATTTCAATACTCTTATTAGTTCAAACTAATAATCAAACAACTCAATCAGCAATCAATTTGTTAATTAAGTTTTCAAACATGTATCTTTTACATATATTCTCAAAAATCATATTTTTGATGCCAAATCACAAACAATAAACTTAGCTAAGTTTTGGTTCTCACACCAGTCTATTGGAAATATATAGATATCCCACTTTCGAAACTCGAACAAAAATTCTGATGATAATATATCAATCACCAGAATCATCCCCGGGCGACTAGAGTGTGATTCTATATCTATCCAGTATATTTGAGACTTCGCACGTTTGCAAGGCGTATGTGCAAAATTTACTAATACTCGATAGTCAAAATCAATATAAAATAAAATACTCAAATACATATAATAAGTTATATTTTCAAAACTAGTTTTGTTTCTAATAAAAACACTCTTTCGACTCATTCTAGGGTATTACTAACCCTATCTCTAATGAGTCATCCTTAAAGGATATTACTAATCCTACCTCTGATGAATTCTTTCGTTCGGTTCTAATGTGTCTTGTTCTCGAGCTTTGTAAACCAAAGCTCTGATACCAACTCAAACGACCCGAACTTCCCCGACCTTCGAACCGACTATAAACCACACAAGTCTGATCCGAAAGACGAGCAAATTCAGATTGCTTTTGAGAACACGACAAATCAGAACACAAACAGAAGAACATTTCATTGTTAATTACAACAATTTTACATCAGAGTACATAATATACAGAGTATGAATAAATATTATGCATTAAACATAAAATCAGAGATTAATATACATAGCAACGGAAAATAATAACAACACAAATGAAAAAATAAACGGGTACAAAGCTTCCCGAATATAGCTCCATCTATAAACCAGGATCTTGTAAAAATGAATAACCTGCAAACCAAAACTACTAGCTGCCCGTGCAGAAATAAGGGCACCCAGAGTTAGGTTAAACAATAAACTCCAGGTCAGTCATGTGACTGGTGTGAGAACTAAAACAATTATTAATTTTTGATCTTTAAGTTAAGTAATTCAAAGGACCACGCCGTATGTCACGGAACGGGTTTCCTCCCAAGAATACTAGTGCATAAAACAACAGCGCAATGCTAAAGCAAAAATGAGACCATTATAAGACCCAGGTCCTATCACACAATGCAAACACAAACCAGAGGACAGGGTTTTACCTTATAATGGTCAAATATGCTTGGTACGTGAAATTCATCCTTTACTATTACTATAAGTGATATAAGAGAAGAAACCAACTTCAAATATAAATGTATCAATCTTAGACGGCATGGATACCATCTACCATGTCGCCATACTAGGCTATACAACTAAAACCGTAAGTCACGTATTGGAAATTGGATTCCATCTATGAGTCGGGGCTAAGGATGTTCCCCACCGATTTCGAGACACTCTAACAAATGCCTCAGGGTTACTCTCTCTGGGAAACCTCTGAATCTTCAGGGCCGGTCCACACCTACTTTTGTGGATTAGTATTCCTGAACACACGTTTCGTGGTCCTATCAGACCTATGAATCGGCCAATATGTAACCGATATAACCGAGGCGCCCCGCAACTCCAACAACCACATAAGTAAAAATGCCAGGCCTTGTAAAAACACTGACACCACTTCTATCTAGAAAGAAACATCGTGCACTCCATGCAGTCACGATCCCGTTTTTGACTCATACCGAGGTGTGAGGCTCGCGAATTAACGCTACAACACAAAGCGGTGCTATATTAAAGTTGTGCTTTGATCATCAACCACAAGGCCCCGCTTTTCAACAAAAGCCTTGATCCATGCAACTCAGCATGCCACAATGCCAATCCATACCATATCATCGATCGTCTACTAATATATAACCTCTAAGCGCATATGTCTCAGAGACGAGTGAAGTAAGGGAATAAATTCCCTTAAACAGGCAGAAATATGTTTAGTAGAGATCAACGATATAGTTTAATAGAATACAGTGTCAGACATACAATCCATTTGCAAGTCTGTTCTGGGTCTGAACGAAACCGGAGGCACCTTATTCCTTTCCCATATGTCCAATACAGGAGAGAGGTCCTCGCATATCCGTCGATCTCCAAGTATGTTTGGACGATCACCAATTTTCCATCTTCTTGGGTGTACAGCCCAATCAAGATATCAGAAATCATTCATTCGATGTGAAAACCTCCGGTCTTGAACCACCGTCTTCTTCTTCGACCTTAGTCGTCGTATCAGTTATTCAAAATGGGTTAAACCCGGCCTTTCCGAATAACTCGCGTATCGTATAATCAAGTGTAATCAAAACGCAACATACGCCTCATTCCAATTCATGATATTCTTGGGAAAGGTTCTCATTAATTTATCAAAGATAAGTTCATTTAAAGTTATACTTGTATCTGCCTCGAAATCATTTCAAAAGATTTATATATCTTTTAAACCATTTAAACCATTTAAGGTTAACCAAACTAGTCAGGATTACCGAATCTTATCGAAGTGATCATTTATTATATTTCCCAATTCCAACCTGTTCATCTCATGGAGCAAAACTGGTGATACTCCATATCTAACACCCACGGTGTTATTGGTAAAATTTAATTACCATTTCACGTTCAAATCTTTTTAAAGATTTAACTATCGCTTGGAGCAAAACTTGTGATACTCCATTCTCGATCATTTCCTGAATTCGGTAAGTTTAATTACCTTATTCGCTTTTCAATCTAATTAAAGATTCATTAAAGATCTCAGTTTTAATCTTCGAAATCATTACTTAATGATTATTCATTTTTAGGAAATTAACCCTGTCTTTACTTGGATTAAAGAACAAGTGTCATTTAAAACACCGTTCATGATAAATCCAAAATCCCATTTAATTGGATTAAAGAACGAACGTCATTTAAAACACCGTTCACGATAAATCCAAAATCATATTCCATTACATATGGAATCTCCACAGAAATACGATCAGTCTTAATCAATATGAATGTCCCTGTCAGATTATTAATACAAATGGAATAATGGCAAAGCCTTTTAAATTCCAGATATATTTATAATCCTCCTTCACAGAAGCTCATCTAGATTATTATCAAGTCGAATTCTACTCAATTCCAATTTGATGTATTATATTGGAAAACTCTTCTTTGGAAAATTTCCTTAAATCTTATTAAAAAGATTTATAAATTCCAAATCATATTTCACTGTTAATCGGGTTAAAGAACAAGTGTTGTTTAAAACACAGTTCACGATAAACCCAAATCCAATTTCTGTTTCATCCCAATTATATTTGTTAACTAGAAAATCTCTTTAAGTCTTAATTAAAAGACTTATGCTTTCTCAAATGGGTTTAAGAACGATATTATTTAAGATACCATTCACGACAAACCCAAATCCAATTCGATATTGAATATAAGATGCTGAATAGAAATTATATCGACTCATATTCAATATCAAATTCTGAAATCAACAGATATCATATCTGGAATAACGATATTGATATCTTCCAAATTCCCATAATAATATCCGTATAATCACGGAATCCAATACTGGAAAATCCGAAGATAATTTCCATTCAAATCCATTTCCAATTTATATTTATTAATTGGAAAATCTCCTGTTTATATTAAAACCATTTCTAATTCTTTTATTTCTTCATAAAAGAAAACAATTCCTTATTCTGATAAAAATATCTTTTGTCTTCATAACTTGGAATTTTTCATCCAAAATCCTTTTCAAATCATTTATTATGATTTTATATAAGTCTTCCCTATTTTTATTTATTTAAAAATAGGCCTATTTAATTAAATGACGTTTCAGGTCATTTAACATCACTGGCGCAATTTTTATTCGAATTTGAATTAAACATTTCTCAAAATCTAACTGTTGGATTTCAAATCTCTTATGCTCATATGAAAGCTCTTTTCGATACGAACCCGTAGGTTCCGGTTTCAGAAGAATCCGACGGTCGGATCTTCTACAACGTCAAGTCGAAGTCAATGGTCGAAATTCGCGAACGGCCGCTACACGAAACGTTCTATTCGAGCCATTATATATATATATAATATGTATATATATAATATATATATATATCAACGATTTCCATTTATAACGTATTTTATAAAACGTTATGAATTCGTTTCAAAATGATTCCAACTTGCATTTCAATTTTTAATAAAAATTGAATTCTCCAAAATCATTATCATATTAAAATGATAATCTTTTCAATATATTTTATTTCGAAATCCATTTCATTTTCATATTCGTTATAAAACGAAAAAAATCGATATAAAATCCGTTCGAGTCAAAATAGCGGTTTCTACCTTACCCGGCTTAATATATTTTTATATATTCGTGTCCATTCAAAATTAGACATCAAAACCAAATTTTGATTTATTTTGTGTCCATCCAAAATCGGACACCAAAATCGTATTTTTCCCAAACTGGAATGAGACCCAACCAATCACCATATAATTTTAGTTATAGGATTTCATACATCGCATGTATTTAATGATGATTAATAATCATCTAACATCCAAACAACCAAAGTGCACTTTTACAACTTATCACAAGGGAGACGTGTGATCAGAATATCATCCCAAGACCCGTGTGGGGTTTTGTAACGACCCGTATTCTACGCATCATAGGATCGTAGGATATTTATTTCTTTCACATACGAAGTCGTATGGTCATGTAACTTTGGGAGACGACTATTGGGGTCATTTCCCATGTTCATGATTTTTCTCGATTTTTAAATGACCATTTTACCCCTAGTTGGCACTGTTTTGGCCATAAATTTTGACTGGAAAGGAATTTTGACCTGAAACCACTTCCATTGGCTTCGGATGATGGTTTCTCTTTCCGTAGAGTGGTCACATTAGCCAAACGGACTTACCGTTTGGGAGATATGGCTGAAACAAGTTTCAGATGGTGAAAAACAGCTTAATTGGGCTTAACCGGGTGATTAGCAGCTAGGCCCAGAGGGGAATTTCGGGTTTAGAGGTATAGGAGGACTGATTAGGGTTAGGTTATCACTTTCATTTCAGTTTTGAGCCGCCACAAACCTCCTTGAGACCTTAGTAATGGCTTCCATCCTCTAAAACCACTCCAAAACACATTTTAGTGAAGATTAAGCCTAAACTACATCAAAGCAAGGCCAAATAGCAACAAAGCAAGGTTGGAGCTGCTGCTATACATAGGAATTCGACCTAAACAGAGAGTATTTCAGATTTGGTGTTTCATTTGTGGCCAAGGTGAGTGATTTGCATAGTTTTTGCACTAATTACGGTAACTAAGGGTAATTAGTGAAGATTAGCGAATTTATACGTAAATAAATTCTGGAAAAATTCTTAAAATTCTAAAATAATGTTTTAAGGCTCTGTTAGAAATTTGGGTTAATTTCGATGTGTTGTGCTAATCGTATGCTTAAACATGATTAAGAGGGATTATAGGAAAATGTGAGGTTTTAGCCACTTTTGATCCATTTTGGTTCATTTGAATTGTTGTTAGGTGTTTGTGGTTGTTCTTACATGTTGCTATGACTCTATGGTACGTTTTATGATTGATTAGAATAGTTAGATTGGTCGAAAATGCCGTCGAATGGCGTAGAAAGCTCGCTGGAAAGTTGCAGAAGTGTGCAGGTTCCGAACCGGTTCGGATCGGAGAAAGGGGTCGGATCGGATTTGTGAACTGACCAAAGGGATTCGAACTGAATTGGAACTTGTCACTGGAGGAGGCTTGGCGAGAATCAAGGCCGTTTACTTGGAGTTGGAGTGGACAAGGGGATCGGATCAGAAGAATAATTGGAGGCCAGATCGGATCGACTAGGAGATGCAGGGCTCGGATCGGAAGTAAACATTTGGGAGAACTAGCAAGAGGGAAGGCCACGCGGATCAGATGGCAAGGAGGGATCGGATCGGAATACGTGAAGAAATAAGGGAGCGGATCGGAGCGCTAGAAGGAAGGACACCCGACCCGACCCGGAGGAGGACACCGACCCGACCTGAAGTGGAATACCCGACCCGAACCAAATGGAAAGATGACAAGGAAGGAGGACCGAACCGAACCGACGAGGGTAATGACCACCGAACCGAACCGTATTCTAGGGATGCTACTGCACGACAACTCTTCTGAAGACCCACTCCAATTCGATCAAAACCCGAGATGCAAAGGAAGTCCAAATGAGAAGTTAGAGCTCAAGATTTAGATGGGAATCAATGAGCTCGCTTCATGGTTGGGCTTTGCTGCGGGACGCGTGCTAAGGAGTTATCGATGTCTATAGCTTTGAACCACTATGGTAGGAGGTACGAAGACGGATTCAGGGCCATTATGGCATCGGTAGAACCAAGGGCTACGATTAATGAAATGGGTCATTGAAATGTTTGGTCATGACTCCATATGTTTAGCTTGGTCATAGCAGGGTTTCTACAAGTCGGGATTCGTCGTTACCTCAATTTGTCTAGTGTTCCAAGGTGGTAGATGTCGTATGCTTTACGGACTGAGTGAGAGATGTGAGGATGGTTGCTATGGTTGATTTGTTTGCTATCATTATGACATGCACACCCCACCCCCGTATCCTTACACCCTTTATTATGGCACCTTGGAGTATTGTACGGTATGTGGTACTAACTCTTTGGTTGCAGGTCCAGGTTCAGGTATGGCATAGTATACCTGTTATTATTCTGTTTAGATGCTTATCGCTCATACCAGGCTTTATGTCTGACCCAGAGTTTTATGTCTCCTCTTATTACTCTGGGTGCTCACACGAGCAGACTAGAGACAGGTTAGCTGGTGATGCACGGGTAGACGATCCGGAGACGAGCAGGAGGCTTCCACGTACTATATACATAATATTCTCCCTGTGTTGTTGAAGATCACTGCTTGGGCATTGTTGGTGTATCTTCTACTTTAGCTTTCTTTTGTTTGGAGACAGTAAATTTGGAAAATTGTAATAAGCTGTATATGGATTTCCGCTGCTCTGATGATTGATGTTGATTTTAGTTATCAGCTTATGCACTGTCTCGCCTGTTTTATGTCAAGTATGTTATTATTATATTTTATCCCATGCGCTGTGAGACATCCTACAGGTTCCTTGATTAGTTCATTCTCTTCTTTCTTTTCTTCTGACGACCGTTCTGTGCTAGCTGGGCATGTGTACAGCGCACTTTCGGAGGAAATGCAGGCTGGTGCGGGACGGGCCGTCACACTTGGTATCAGAGCTCTAGGTTGCGTAGTTAACCTAGGGAAGTTATCAGGGAGAGATAAAATACATATACGAGAGAGCGTATTTGTGATTACTTTGGTTTTTAAAAGCTATATATATATATATATATATACTATTAGTAGTATAAGGATGAAGTCGTACTGCACTAGCACCACTATGGAGTCGTTAATCGTTTCCTTTTTCAGATTGACGATGAGCCGATATACTAGAGGTGCTGGTAGGGGAGCCAACAATGGGAATGCTGCTGACATGAGGACGATGTTTACTGACCTCATGAGAGAGATGCTTAGAGATGTACAGAGGGCAGCTCCCAATGGTGGAAATGGTGGTGGTCCAATAGTGCAGGCGCCAAGAGTCGACTTCGCCAAGCTGAATAAGGATTATACTAGTCTTGGTGGGAAGTCATTCCACGGAACGGAGTCGGCTACCGACGTTCAGGATTGGTTGGATAGTTGCGAACGTATCTTCGAGGATTTGGGTATCGAGGATGCGATGAAAAGAAAGCTAGCGTCCCGTCAGCTGCAAGGGCGGGCAATGAATTGGTGGAATGCTATAAAGGCAGCTACTCCCGAAGATCAGATTACTTGGGAGCAGTTTAAGGCTCGCTTTAGTGAGAAGTTCATTCCGGCTGCTCAGAAGTCAGTGCTGTTCAAGAAGTTCTTGGAGCTCAAGCAGAATGGCAGAGCTGTCTCGGAGTATATTGCTGAATTTGACACTTTGTCAAAATATGGGTTATCTCTCATTGATACTGCCGAGAAAAAGAATGAGAAATTCATAACTGGTTTGGATCAGTACTTGGGGGAAAAACTTATTAACCACATCGATGAGACGTTTGAATCGATTGTGGGGAAAGCGTTAAGATCAGAAAGTCTCCACCCTAAGTCGAAGACTGAGGTTGCATCTGCAGAAGAGCCAAAACCACAAGCAAGTTGTGGAGGCAAGGGTGGTTCCCAGAATAAGAGAAAGCAGAACCAAGCTAAGGATGGCCAGAAGAAAAAGAATAAGCAAGATGTTGAGTGCTTCAGCTGTGGTAAGAAGGGCCATTATGCTAGTAATTGTCGGGCCAAGCCAGCGGATAGGAAGTGCTTCAACTGTGGCCAAATGGGACATCACAAGGACAAGTGCCCACAGCCCCCTAAAGAAAAGAAAATGGTGAAAGCAAATGCCCTTAATGCTATTCCTTCTTCGTCGAATGCCCCAACTGCGGCGGAGAAGGGAAAGAATGTCGTCATTCAAGGTATGCTTTCTGTTTATGATGTTCCTGTTAGAGTTTTGTTTGATACCGGAGCTTCCAGTTCTTTCATATCTAGTGACCTGGTAGATAGGTTGGGATTGGAGCCTGAGATTGTCAATAGACCTTTAGTAGTGACGAACCCGATTGGTGGTTCGACTAGCCTTAGCATGATTTGTCGTAATGTGGTCTTATCGAGTCATGGATGCATGTTTGATTGTGATTGCTTTGTTTTGGGCTTTACTGGGTTTGGCATTATTTTGGGAGTAGATTGGCTCCAAAGATACGGGGTGGTGGTAGACTGTGAGGGCTTTTTGGTGACAGCTAGAGCGGATGATGGGCGGAGGATAGTGTTTGGTGGTCTACCCAGTAAGGGGGTATTGGCTAGTTTTCTAAACTCCCTCGACATTCCGCATAGTGAGTTGTCAGGTTTGCCCGTGGTTGGCCAGTATCCGGATGTTTTCGAAGAAGTGACCGGACTTCCACCACACCGAGAGATTGAGTTTCGTATTGATTTGGTAAAGGATGCCAGGCCTATAGTGATGCCACTTCGTCGTATGGCACCAAGAGAGCAGCGAGAGCTCGAGGTGCAAGTCAGCGATCTTTTGAAGAAAGGATTTATTAGAAGGAGTGTTTCTGAATGGGGAGCACCAGTTGTGTTTGCTACCAAGGCGGATGGTTCCCTTCGTTTGTGTGTAGACTACCGCGAGTTGAATAAAGTGACGAGGAAGAACAAGTATCCTCTACCGCGGATAGATGATTTGTTCGATCAGTTGAGTGGCGCGAGAGTATTTTCTCAGTTGGATCTCGCGACAGGTTTTCATCAGCTTAGAGTGGAAGCTGAAAGTATAGCTAAAACGGCATTTCGAACGCCGTCTGGATTTTATGAGTGGTTGGTCATGCCATTCGGGCTGACCAATGCCCCAGCATATTTTGTGGATCTTATGAATAGGGTATTCAGATATCAGTTGAATAAGTCTGTCCTTGTATTCGTTGATGATATTTTGGTCTATTCGAGGACAGAGGAAGAACACAAGGAACATTTAAGAGTAGTGATGGAGGTGTTGAGAAAACACCAATTGAAAGCAAAGTTTTCTAAGTGTCACTTCTGGAAGAGGGAAGTGAGGTTCTTGGGCCATGTTGTATCAGAGAATGGTATTGCCGTGGACCCAGCAAAGGTGGCTACGGTACAGGATTGGCCTACGCCCAAGAATGCAACAGATGTAAGAAGTTTCTTGGGATTAGCTGGATATTATCGTAAGTTTATCCAAGGTTTCTCCAAGATAGCAGCACCATTGACCCAGTTGACCAAGAAGAATCAAACTTTTGTCTGGGATGAAAGGTGCGAGAATGCATTCAAAAGTCTAAAGGACAAGTTGACAAGCGCACCAGTGTTAGTCATTCCTAAGGGGGATGAAGAGATGACGGTATACACGGATGCCTGTGGTACCGGACTGGGTGCTGTATTAATGCAAGGCGGTAGGGTTGTAGCTTACGCAAGTCGGCAATTGAAACCACACGAGAGAAGATACCCTACCCATGATTTAGAATTGGCGGCAATCGTGTTCGCGTTAAAGATGTGGAGACACTATCTCTTGGGAGAAAGATTTGAGCTGTTTACAGATCATGAGTCGTTGAAGTATCTATTCTCCCAGAAGGATTTAAATCTCCATCAGCAGAGATGGTTAGAGTTCTTAGCTTCCTATGATTTTGACATCGCATACACACCGGGAAAGGGCAAAGTGGTGGCTGATGCATTGAGTAGAAGACATGCCAGCTTAGGGGCTATGTTCCTTGAATGGAAGCAACTGGAGTTTATCGCGGGGTTTGATTTCAGACCAAAGTGCGAATTGAATCCAGAAATGTTAGCAAGTTTGGCGATCAGACCCACTTTGGTTGAGCGGATCGGCTCTAGTCAGAGGGACGATCCTAACCTATTGGAAATCATCTCCAAGTTAGAGATGGGTATCGATGAGGAGATGAACAAGTATGGGCTTGATCGAGATAGATGGCTTAGAAGGAATGGAAAGCTCGTTGTACCCAATGTCAATGGATTGAGAGATGAAGTGCTTAGAGAATGTCATCACTCAAAACTGACTATACACCCCGGTGGTAATAAGATGTATCGAGATATGAAGCAGACTTACTACTGGGAAGGGATGAAAAGAGACGTTGGGAAGTTTATATCCAAGTGCATGAATTGCCAGCTAGTTAAAGCCGAGCAAAAGAAGCCTAGTGGGTTGTTACAGCCCTTAGAAATTCCCGAATGGAAATGGGAGCAAGTCTCGATGGATTTCATCGATGGATTACCAAGGACTAGATCGGGATATGACATCATTTGGGTAATTGTAGATCGACTGACTAAAAGTGCAAGGTTTATACCAGTCAAATCGACCAGAACGGCAGCTAAGTTAGCAGAATTGTATATGAAGTGGGTAGTGAGATTTCATGGAGTACCTAAAGGCATTGTGAGCGACCGAGACCCGTTGTTCACTAGTGGGTTTTGGAAGAGCTTACAAGAGGCTCTAGGGTCAGAATTACATCTCAGTACCGCATATCATCCTCAGACCGACGGTCAGACGGAGAGGGTGAATCGTATTTTGGAAGATCTCTTGAGAGCATGTACATTGGATTTTGGTGGATCATGGGATGACCATTTACATCTAGTAGAGTTTGCATATAATAATAGCTACCAATCCAGTATCGGTATGGCTCCGTTTGAAGCTTTGTACGGAAGGCCGTGTAACTCACCATCATGTTGGATAGAGACTGGCGAGAAGTTTATGCTTGGACCAGATGTGGTGAGGGAAACTTCAGATAAGATCAAGATCATTCAACAACGAATGAAGGCAGCCCAAGATAGGCAGAAGAGTTATGCTGATAGGAGGAGAAGAGACCTAAAATTCTCCGTTGGTGACTTGGTGTTTGTCAAGACTTCTCCGTTGAAGAGCGTAATACGATTCGGCAGGAGAGGCAAGTTGGCACCAAGATTTGTTGGCCCATTCCCTGTTCTTGAATTAGTCGGGAATTTGGCATACAGAATTGACTTACCAGAGAAGATGGCGGGAGTTCATAACGTATTTCATGTTTCCCAACTAAGGAAGTTCGTTCACGACTCAGATATGACTATTTCGCCTGATCAGTTAGAGGACTTCGAAGTAGAACCCGAGGCGGTTGGGAACCGTAAGCCGGCCCGTATTGTCGCGCACGACATGAAGCAACTTCGAAGGAAGGCGGTGAAGCTAGTCAAGGTACAGTGAAGCGAGGACGAGAATGATTGTACTTGGGAAACAGAGGAGGACATAAGGAAGAAGTATCCAGAACTCTTTGCCTGGTAAGATTTTGACTTCGATTTAGTTTTCCGCATGCTAGGATAGGCTTGTTTGCTTGTTTTGCATATTTGATTGTTGTATATGGATGTTAGGCATGCGGGATCTCTTGTATGTTTTGGGTTAAGGAATTTCAGGGACGAAATTTCTTAAGGGGGGGAGAGTGTAACGACCCGTATTCAACGCATCATAGGATCGTAGGATATTTATTTCTTTCACATACGAAGTCGTATGGTCATGTAACTTTGGGAGACGACTATTGGGGTCATTTCCCATGTTCATGATTTTTCTCGATTTTTAAATGACCATTTTACCCCTAGTTGGCACTGTTTTGGCCATAACTTTTGACTGGAAAGGAATTTTGACCTGAAACCACTTCCATTGGCTTCGGATGATGGTTTCTCTTTCCGTAGAGTGGTCACATTAGCCAAACGGACTTACCGTTTGGGAGATATGGCTGAAACAAGTTTCAGATGGTGAAAAACAGCTTAATTGGGCTTAACCGGGTGATTAGCAGCTAGGCCCAGAGGGGAATTTCGGATTTAGAGGTATAGGAGGACTGATTAGGGTTAGGTTATCACTTTCATTTCAGTTTTGAGCCGCCACAAACCTCCTTGAGACCTTAGTAATGGCTTTCATCCTCTAAAACCACTCCAAAACACATTTTAGTGAAGATTAAGCCTAAACTACATCAAAGCAAGGCCAAATAGCAACAAAGCAAGGTTGGAGCTGCTGCTATACATAGGAATTCGACCCAAACAGAGAGTATTTCAGATTTGGTGTTTCATTTGTGGCCAAGGTGAGTGATTTGCATAGTTTTTGCACTAATTACGGTAACTAAGGGTAATTAGTGAAGATTAGCGAATTTATACGTAAATAAATTCTGGAAAAATTCTTAAAATTCTAAAATAATGTTTTAAGGCTCTGTTAGAAATTTGGGTTAATTTCGATGTGTTTTGCTAATCGTATGCTTAAACATGATTAAGAGGGATTATAGGAAAATGTGAGGTTTTAGCCACTTTTGATCCATTTTGGTTCATTTGAATTGTTGTTAGGTGTTTGTGGTTGTTCTTACATGTTGCTATGACTCTATGGTATGTTTTATGATTGATTAGAATAGTGAGATTGGTCGAAAATGCCGTCGAATGGCGTAGAAAGCTCGCTGGAAAGTTGCAGAAGTGTGCAGGTTCCGAACCGGTTCGGATCGGAGAAAGGGGTCGGATCGGATTTGTGAACAGACCAAAGGGATTCGAACTGAATTGGAACTTGTCACTGGAGGAGGCTTGGCGAGAAGGAAGGCCGTTTACTTGGAGTTGGAGTGGACAAGGGGATCGGATCGGAAGAATAATTGGAGGCCAGATCGGATCGACTTGGAGATGCAGGGCTCGGATCGGAAGTAAACATTTGGGAGAACTAGCAAGAGGGAAGGCCACGCGGATCAGATGGCAAGGAGGGATCGGATCGGAATACGTGAAGAAATAAGGGAGCGGATCGGAGCGCTGGAAGGAAGGACACCCTACCCGACCCGGAGGAGGACACCGACCCGACCTGAAGTGGAATACCCGACCCGAACCAAATGGAAAGATGACAAGGAAGGAGGACCGAACCGAACCGACGAGGGTAATGACCACCGAACCGAACCGTATTCTAGGGCTGCTACTGCACGACAACTCTTCTGAAGACCCACTCCAATTCGATCAAAACCCGAGATGCAAAGGAAGTCCAAATGAGAAGTTAGAGCTCAAGATTTAGATGAGAATCAATGAGTTCGCTTCATGGTTGGGCTTTGCTGCGGGACGCGTGCTAAGGAGTTATCGATGTCTATAGCTTTGAACCACTATGGTAGGAGGTACGAAGACGGATTCAGGGCCATTATGGCATCGGTAGAACCAAGGGCTACGATTAATGAAATGGGTCATTGAAATGTTTGGTCATGACTCCATATGTTTAGCTTGGTCATAGCAGGGTTTCTACAAGTCGGGATTCGTCGTTACCTCAATTTGTCTAGTGTTCCAAGGTGGTAGATGTCGTATGCTTTACGCACTGAGTGAGAGATGAGAGGATGGTTGCTATGGTTGATTTGTTTGCTATCATTATGACATGCACACCCCACCCCCGTATCCTTACACCCTTTATTATGGCACCTTGGAGTATTGTACGGTATGTGGTACTAACTCTTTGGTTGCAGGTCCAGGTTCAGGTATGGCATAGTATACCTGTTATTATTCTGTTTAGATGCTTATCGCTCATACCAGGCTTTATGTCTGACCCAGAGTTTTATGTCTCTTCTTATTGCTCTGGGTGCTCACACGAGCAGACTAGAGACAGGTTAGCTGGTGATGCACGGGTAGACGATCCGGAGACGAGCAGGAGGCTTCCACGTACTATATACATAATATTCTCCCTGTGTTGTTGAAGATCACTGCTTGGGCATTGTTGGTGTATCTTCTACTTTAGCTTTCTTTTGTTTGGAGACAGTAAATTTGGAAAATTGTAATAAGCTGTATATGGATTTCCGCTGCTCTGATGATTGATGTTGATTTTAGTTATCAGCTTATGCACTGTCTCGCCTGTTTTATGTCAAGTATATTATTATATTTTATCCCATGCGCTGTGAGACATCCTACAGGTTCCTTGATTAGTTCATTCTCTTCTTTCTTTTCTTCTGACGACCGTTCTGTGCTAGCTGGGCATGTGTACAGCGCACTTTCGGAGGAAATGCAGGCTGGTGCGGGACGGGCCGTCACAGGTTTTAAGCCAACACAATCATTATTGGTTAATAAACTTAACCAATTTTAATTCGGTTTCAGTTATTTATGCACTTGGGCGATGTGTAAAAATTATCGTCCCAATCGATATCACATAAATAGATGAATCATAAACAAGTCGTCTGACCTGTAAATGGATGTGTATTTTGATTTTAACTAGCCAACAAATATCTGAAATTTTAAAACTTCGTTTATAAAATTTTATTCAATGCCTAATTATTTTATATTTCTCATATCTAAGTTAAAATTTATATTTTTAACTTACCAAAAATTTTCTAACACTTTTTTAAAAATTTCGGTAGCACAACGGCGCGATATGAAACCCGGAATAAGGTCAAGCCCTACCCCTCGCCTCCTAATGGCTCGCGCCATGTACATACCAAATCTAAACAATTTTATTCACAATCAACATCCAATTTCACTCAATAAAATTAATAGGGTTGCCAAACCCTATTAAATACCAGTCAATCAATTTCTACATCACAATCCTTACAAACAAGCCGCCCATAGTTTGTGGACAACGGGGAACAGTTCATATATGCAGTTATAAAATAAATAACTGAAATTAAACGATTTGAGTGAGAATATGTTCTCACCTTTGGGATCCACTCCGTCATTCTTTAGGCGTCGCATATATATTGCATACCTATGTTAAAAATCATATTTTTAACCGATTAATAATTATTCCGTAGTATGGTTATTTTATAATTATCATTCATTAGCTAAAAATCTCATTTTTAGCTTTTTAAAAATATTTTCAACATACGATAAAAATCAAATCCTTCCATAACTAAAAATATTTTTTTTCATAACTTAAAAATATATTTTCCATTCAAGAAATTGAATCTTTTCAATTCAAGAAATCATATATTGTTCATACATAAGAAAATCTATTTTTTTCATAACTTAGAAAATCTTGTTTTCATTATCAAAAAAATCGCATTTTTAGTATCATAAAAATCGTATTTTTACATACTAAAAATTATATTTTTCCTTAGCTAAAAAAATCATATTTTTACTTACTAAAAATTATATTTTTCCTTAGCTAAAAATCATATTTTTACTGAAATAAAAATCGTAGCTTTATCATAATAAAAATCGTATGTTTATCATATTCAAAAATTCAGATTTTTACCAATTCCATTCACATAAAAATTCAGATTTTACAATTTCAATGTATATATATATATATAAAAAACTCACTGTGTTTTGTTTTTTTCCTTTTTCTGGACGTTAAACCGGAGCTCACCACTTAGGGCACCGGAATCCCATCGCCTCTGTCGTCTGGAAGAAGATCGGAGCTGGGTGGTGGCACATCGGAGCTTTGGCGAAGGCGTAGGGGGGTGCTGGCGTAGGCGGCCTGCATCAGGATGGGCGGTGGAGGGCTGCGTAGGTTCTGGCTCGGAGGCATGACGGCCTGGCGATGGAGGTTGCGGAGTGGGTTTCGACATCGGGGGATCTCGCGAAGACATTGGGTTCGTCTTCTGGAGGAGCGCGCAGGGTGGATGAGCGACGAAGGGGAAGGTATCGATGGGGGAGGGGAGGCGCGACGCTAGGAGGAGGGTGGAGGCATCCATCGACCGTCGACGAGGGCGGTAGGGCTACAGCCATTTTTTTTCGATTTTTGAAAAATTAAATTTGTGGGGAATGGAATTTTAACGTGGAATATAAAAGTGGGGGAGGGGGTGGTATATGTAAAAGATTTTATTTTCTTCCAATTTATTCCTCCAAAAAGTCGACTTTTTATCTAAGTTCCAAACGAGACCCAACGACTTTCGTCCCTAGCTAAATACCCCCATTCCGAACGCAATGGGATATGTTTCACAAGCCAATTCGGCTGTTTCGATTAGTCTTTATCAAATTTAAGTTTATATAAATCTACATTTTAAATTTGAATTCAACGTACGTTTTAATTTGCCGGGGCCACATACTCACTCCAAAAATCCCAGAAAAATAAATCTGGTTATGTTTTGACGATACGGTCCCATAGGAACTGGTTTCGTCAAATTCCGAGTCCGTTTGCAAAATGGACCTTTTTCAGTCGATTAAATTTACAACTGAAAATGCAGTCGCCTTTATGTGTGCCACGCTCACATATTAGTTCCAAAAATTATAAAATTTGGAACCTAACAATAATTTGACATTCCGGATCCATAGAAAGTGATTTCGTCGAATTCGGAAGTCTTTTGCAAAATTTCACTTTTTAAGGGCTTATATATTAAATTTATATATAAATTCCATAGCGACTTTTCTAAATTTTAATTTTCTCATAACTTACAATTTATAAAGTGAAATCTCAGTATCTTAAATTCTTTACAAAGATATGATTAATTCGATCCTAAGATTTTCTGTTTCATTCAATTCTGACTTAGAATGGATTTTATATATTTTCTCAAAGTTGGAAATCGAATTTTCAATCTACCGCGCCATTTCAGGCTCGTAATATAATTAATATAAATTTATAAGTCTTAACTTCGTTTTAAATTAATTTTAAGTCGTTATTATTTAAAATATTCATTTTAAATATTCAAAATTCACTAAATTTGCTATAAAAAAAATTAAATTGGTTCTGATTTTCCGGGTTGTTACAAATCAATTGCTTGAGTGAACAAATGACAATATTTAAATTCGATCCACATGATCAATTTCCAACATTAAATATACACCAACCATAGAATAGTGAAATGTGAGTGAGCTTTAATGGTTTATGGCAGTGTGCATGCTACATGAATATAATGAAGTGAAAATGATGATTTAGAAGCTTGAATAATGACATGTGAAAAAAAAGGAGTACGTAATAAAGTAAAATAAAATAAATAAAAAGATCCTATGGCATTTCAAAACTCTTAGATAATAGAATATGAGTAAACGAAGTTCAATGCTAGTATATATAAAAACACGTGTGTGTATGTGTGTGTACACGCACACACGAGTAGAATAGGGCACACGTGATGATAGTGTGTATTTCACATGTAATTTTTTTATAAAAATTATATATGATTAACACATTCGAGAGAAATTAGTTTGCACAAATATTTAGTCATGTTTTTACCTTGCAATCATGTGTAATTAATCTAAATTTTTATTTCTAAGTTGTAATAAATTATTTTTTGTCAGTTTGAATTTGAATTATATTATTAATTAACTAACAATGAATTTGTAAATTATGTTTATTTGGGTGAATGACATTTATTTTTTAGATTCTAGTTTTAAGTATGTTAAGGTATTTTTAATTTGTAAATTAGTTTAACTATTAATCCAAATTTTAAGCAAGGATTGATATTTTAAATTATAAATAAATTCAAGTGTTAGATTCTATTTTTGAGTTATGGAGTGAAAAAGTGGAGATGTTGTAGTAGGGGTGCAGTTTGTTGATGAATGTAGGCTATTTGTTAGGATGGTGGCTAGTTATGCAGAGAAGGGCGATGCTGAATAGTGGGGAAAAGTTGTTTGGATGGTTTTTGTTAAGTTATAGATGCTGCAGCATATTGGAGAAACTTGGTTGTGTTTGAATAGGTAAGGGGAGTTAAGGTATTTTTGTTATAACGAGGAGAGGAAGTAAGTGAATCAATTTTGAGATGGATCAGAGGTATCAGTTCTGAACGTAGTGAAGAAAAGGAGATGAATGTAAAATAGAACAGAAATGCAGTGACAAAAATGTATGTATATACATACACACACACACACACACACACACACACATATATATATATATTTGTGCAATATATACAAAAATGTGAATAAAATGCCTGAAAGAGAAACTGAAATGCAAGTATTTGTTGAGCGCAACAAACTCTAGAAGCACTAAATCTGAAAGCGTCAAATAAATGCATGAAACACTAAATTATGGAACCGCTAAATAAGAACTAATATCAAAAGGGAGCAACAAAATAAATAATAAGAAATAGAAAGTAATCACTGAAACCACTACAACAGGAAAACACAGTGCATTTTTTTAAATGAAACTACAAATAGAACACACCTTAAATGCACAAATGAACTAAAATGAACACAAAGAGTCAATAAAACACAAATGCATGCAAAAAAGTTCTTTATTATGAAGGAAAGAAAACTAAGAACACAAAAAACACAATTACACACACAAAATTAAATGGAACAACATAAGATCAGCGTAGAAATAAGTGAACAAACACAAAATCTATGAACAAACATCACTTTCTCTTAAAGAAAAACAATAAACAAGAAAATTAATTCGAAGAATAATGTTAAAATTAATTAACTTTCCTTAACAAAATCGCCAAAAACTTGTTCGTCGCTCCAGAGTTTTCTATCGTTTAGAAATTCGTCGCGCAAATATAGAAATAACAACCACAAGCGCACATCATACAATTTTAGTATGTGGCTAGTACTGGTCAATCCACTAAGAAAAAAATAATTTATAAAGTCTTACTCAATCAAATTAAACGTTTAGATTGTGATTAGCTAAAAATTAGAATAATAGCAACTAAAAGTAAGCAAAAATTGAGATAAAAAACTACGAGACTAAAAGCCAATTTAGAGGCAAATTCACTTTGCTCTTTCTTAACATGGATCAACATAAAATCAAATGATGATCTCTTTTTAATCTAAGTAGGATTAGTGATGTATTTATCATAAGCATGACCTATTTGTATTATTAATTAACACAAATTAGATCATAAAATTATTATTTACACATGAAATCCTGCTTTTCTCTCATTCACGAAACAGGGCATAGAAAACGAAACAGGGCATAGAAATAAGTATGACCTATTTACTATTAATTAGCAACATATATTATCAAATTTTAATTGAAACTTCAATTCATTGTCATGATCATATTTTAGATGAAGAGGCAATTTGACACTCATGAAATAAGCACAGTTTATGTTATGAACAAAAGAGGCTATCAATTGCAACATGAAACACACATAAAAATATACATTCATTATCATGAAACACAAAGATCTCAAAAATATAAGATTATGTTGTATCTACATTAATAAAAGAAAGCTTCATTACCTCTAAATTGTAGGGTTAGCTTATCATTTGTGTTATGATTTTAAAACAAAGAGAGTTCAACATTGAAAACAACAAAAGTAGAGACTAAACAATGAAGAAAAGAGACTAACTATGGACTAATTACATAAAAATAAAGCTATACTATTGTTTGAAAGTAAGTGATGCGGAGACAGAGAAGAAAATAGAATATGGTAGAGAAGCCTTGAGGCGTGCTGACACTATTTGAAAACAATATTTCCGCAGTATAGGAAACTTGTTCACAGGATACAACAAGGCTCGAGAATTTGTGTAAGAGAGGGAGGAGAGTAGATTGCTTAATACGTCTTCAGGGTGGAGAAAGTCAAAATTATAGAGAAGCAAATATCTGTTGGCGAAAGGTTACGTATGTTAAAAAAGACGCAATGGTTCCAACAGTTAGTATTCGAATTTTAAAAATATAAATTTGAACTCTGGAATGAAACGGCTTTGTATGATCATCAAAAGTGCCTGAGTGCCTATCTATGACCATTTAAATATAAACCCTACTAGTTAGCCCAATCCTATTCATGTGCTTTACTCAATTTGTTTAACATATTGGACCAATAAATATATTTATTCCATTTCCATCTTCTTCTACCATGTGGGACATTTGCACTTCTTCTCCACTATACTCACAAATTACATATAACATTCCCCCACTAATTTGTGTGTATAATTTTTCCTTTTGATAAACATTATCCATACAAAAAGGTATCTTTCGATTTGGACCTTTAATTAGTGTGCATTAGTTAAAGTTTTAACGAAGTTGTAGGTGTCTGTAGAAGATTGAACCACAACTCTGTCGTAAAACCGAACAGATGACACAGACAAATTTATCTGCTAGATCTCACATGATTCTCAACACAACCTTAGCACTATTATATACGGCCATGTGCTAATCCTGAATTCATGAACATTTATAAATGTAACACATACATTTATTGAAGCCGCATCACTTCTATGTTCAACTAGGTAAAGCCTATCAAATGCAAACTCTACGTTATGCATTTGCTCACAAACTAGCCTTGATCAATAAAACATACATGGAACCGTGCAAGTTCTTTTAACTGCTTATTGATAACTTGTTGTTACCCATTTAACTTGAAGACTAATATACTAATCTGAAGCTGGGCTCCCGTCATCGGCGCTTAGAATTTTAAATCCCATATTTTTTGTTGTACTTTGCACTAAGTCTATAGCAAGTGCTTTAGTGAGAGGATCCGCTAAATTTTCGCCGGAATTTACATATTTAATGGTGATTACACCTTTAGTAATTAAATATCTCACAAACATATGTCTTAAGCTAATATGTCAAGATTTTCCATTATAAATGTCACTATATGCTCTAGACAATGTTGCCGAACTATCGTAGTAAATAGAAATAGCAGATAACGAGTTTGGCCATAACTCAATGTCTAATAACAAGTTTCATAACCATTCTGCTTCCTTAGCTGTGGCGCTAAGGGCTATAAATTTTGATTCCATAGTTGAATGTGTTATACATGTTTGTTTCTTAGATTCCCAAATTATGGCCCCTCCTCCTAATGAGAATATCCATCCTGATGTTGATAGGCTCTCATTGGTACTAGACATCCAACTTGCATCACAATATCCTTCTAGCACACTTGGATAATCAGTATAAACTAATTTCAATTCTTTTGTTCTTTTTAGATATCCGAGGATCCTATTAATAGCTTTCCAATGATGTATACTCGGTTTGGATGTAAATCTTGACACCATGTTAACAGCAAAAGCTATATCTGGCCTTGTGCAATATGTGACATACATAAGACATCCATGGCACTGGCATATTCCAATTGAGTAATGATTCGACCTTTATTTTCTTCCAACATCACACTAGAATCAACTGGGGTACTATCATCTTTTATATTAAGATGCTTGAACTTATCAAGTATTTTTTCAATATAATGGGTTTGGTTTAAGGCATATCCTTTTTCATGTTTTTCAACTTTGATTCCCAATATTGTATCTAACTCATTAAGGTCTGTTATTTTAAAAACTGAAGTTAGATACTTCTTGGTATCAGTGATTCCTTTCATGTTGTTACTAGCAATATCCTGTCATCAACATATAAGCATAGTACCACTATATAATCATTGGTTTTCTTACAATAGACACATTTATCAGCATTACTATGCCCGAAACCATTAGCCAGAATTGCCTCATCAAACTTCTTATGCCATTGCATTGGAACTTGCTTTAAACCATATAGTGACTTAACTAATTTTCATACTTTGTTTTCATTTTCTGGTAGGACAAAACATTCAGGTTGTTCCATATATACCTCCTCGGCTAAGTCACCGTTCAAGAAGGCCGTTTTTACATCCATCTGATGAATATTTAGTTTATATATTGATGCCAATGCAAACAAAAATCTTACGGATGTAGTCCTTGCAACCAGAGCATAAGTATCAAAATAATCTATAACTTCTTTTTGTCTAAAACCTTTTGCTACTACTCTTGCTTTGTAAGTTTGTATAGAACCATTTGTTCTATATTTCTTTCGAAACACCCATTTGCACCCGATTGCCTTAGAACCAGGTGGAAGATCCACTAAAACCCATGTTTTGTTGGATAGTATAGAATCCATCTCATCATTTACCGCTTCTTTCCAAAAGGTAGAATCTCGTGAAGTCATAGCTTCTTTAAAAGTTTTAGGATCGTCATTAATATTAAGTACCATATGTGTAACTTCTACCACTTTTGATCTAATAGCCTCAACCAGAATGTAATTGAATCAGAGGAAATGAAATCAAAACTCAAGTGTTTTTCTTTTCTAACACGCTGACTTCTCCTAGGCTCACTTGGTTCATCATGTACTCTTTTTTCTCCAATAATTTTTTCTGAAGTTTCTTCTATCATAGGTTCAACCGTGCTATGTAGAAATTTATCTTCAAAGAATTCCACATGTATGGATTCCATTATCACATTGGATTGTAAATCCAGCAATCTATATGCTTTTGAATTTTGTGCCCAACAAATACACTTTTAATACCTCTTGGTCCTAACTTTGTCTTATGGGGATCCTGAACTTTGTAAAAGGCTAAACACCCCCAAACTTTAAAGTTAGATTTTCTACCATTATTCCAAATTTCATAAAGTGAAACCCCGAATTTCTTAAAAGGTACTTTATTATAAATATGACATGCTGTCAACATAGTTTCACCCCATAAGTAAAATGGTAACTTTGCATTCATAAGCATTGAATTAACCATATCTACCAAGGATCTATTTTTTCTTTCAGCCACCCCATTTTGTTGGGGTGTGTATGGGGTTGTCCGTTGGTGAATAATTCCATTGTACTCACAAAACTGATTAAAGATATCTAAAAAATATTCACCCCCATCATTTCGAAGCACTTTAATTCTTTTTCTTTCTGGTTTTCAACTTCAGATTTAAATTCTTTGAATTTTTCAAATGCTTTGTCTTTGGTTTTCAATAAGTATACATAAGTGTATCTTGTATGGTTGTCAATGAAAGTGATGAAATATCGCTTTCCTCCTCTCGTTAGTTGACCATTAAACTCACAAATATCAGAATGCACGAGTTCTAGCAAATCGCTGTTTCTTTCAACTTTAGAAAATGGTTTTTTAGTCATTTTGGCTAAACTCAAATTTTGCATTTTTTGTAGTCTTTGACAGAATAGTTAATATATCCATGTTTTGACATATAATTTAAACAATTAAAATTTAAATGTCCTAATATAGCTTGCCATAAAGAACTAGGAGAGTCAGCAATATAAGCAACCATAGTAATTTCATTAATAGATAATTTAAACAAGCCATCACATGAGTATCATTTTCCTACGAATATTCCATTCTTAGATACAATAACTTTATCCTATTTTAGAACAACTTTAAATCCCTTCTTGCATAAAAGATTTGCAGAAACTAAGTTCTTTGTCAAGTCCGGAACATGGAACACATTAACAAGGGTGAGTTTTTTGGCCAGAAGTGAACTTTAATTCTACACTTCCCTTGCCCATAACTTTAGCCGAAGCATGATTTCCCATAAGAAATTCTTTAGGAACTTTCATTTCGTCATAGGACTTGAACACATTTTTGTCATTGCATACATGAATGGTAGCGCCAGAATCAAGCCACAAATCTGCAGATTTTGTCATAGAGGCCATGTGAAGTTCTGTGATCATTGTGATAAATTCTTGTCCAACATCTTCCACAACATTTTCTTTATTATTTCCAGAACCAGATTTGGAGTTCTTTTCTGCCTTGGCGTTGAATCGACAATCTTTGATGAGATGTCCTTTAATGCCACAATAAAAACAAGGCCGATTCTTAGACTTATTCTTGAAATCTTCCTTTTTGGGTTTCAAACTATTGTTTGAATTTCTTGATTTTCCAGAAACTGGTTCTTTGGAAGATATGTGATGAACTTTCGATCCTAAGATCGACTCATCTCTGACACGATTTTCACTTTCGATTTGCAAGCGAGTTATGAACTTGTCAATAGAGAAACTATCCGATGAATGAAGAATTTTCCTTCTGTAATCGTTCCAAGTGGGAGGAAGTTTGGACAGAATTGCTCCAACTTGAAGAGCATCAGGAATAGTAATCTGCAGTTCTCTCATTTGGGAAACTAGAATCTCCAATTCACAGATTTGATCCATGATTGGTATGTTATCAACAAACTTAAATTCAACATATTTTTAAGGCAAGAAAACGATCGATACCTTCATGTGTTTGTATTTGGACTCAAGGGCAGACCATACCTCTTTCGGTGTTTTATAATTTCAATAAACATCATACAGCATGTCGGTGAGTGCGTTGAGAATATATCCTCTGCATAACATTTCATCCTTCTCACGCTTTGCTTTATCTTCTGCAATTTTCTTTTTAACTTCCTCAGAATCAGTAGGCTTAGGATCTGCAATTGTTGTAGCGAAGGATCGAGCAAGTAGTGAAGATTCAAAGATAGCAAAAGCCATGTCATTCTGTCTTGCCATCTAGTATAGTTTGTTCCATTAAAACGGTCAAGCCTGATGGATTCTTTCCATCAATCTGAAGTTGGACATTGGATTTCAGTTCTGTCTCCATTGGAAAATTTATTGTTTTCGATTGTTTGAAAGTAAGTGATGCAGAGACAGAGAAGAAAACAGAATATGGTAGAGAAGCCTTGAGGCATGCTGACACTATCCGAAAACAATATTTCCGTACTATAGGAAACTTGTTCGCAGGATACAACAAGGCTAGAGAATTTGTGTGAGAAAGGAAGGAGAGTAAATCGCTTAATAGGTCTTTAGGGTGGAGAAAGTCGGATTTATAGAGAAGCAGATATATGTTGGTGAAAGGTTACGTCTGTTAAAAAAGACACAACGGTTCCAACAGTCAGTATTCGAATTTTAAAAATATAAATTCGAACTCTGGATTGAAACAACTTCGTATGAACATCAAGGCGCAAGAGCGCCCAAGTGCCCAAGTGCCTATCTATGACCATTTAAATATAATCCCAACTAGTTAGCCCAATCTTATTCATGGGCTTTACTCAATTTGTTTAACATATTGGACCAACCAATATATTTATTCTATTTTCATCTTCTTCTACCATGTGGGACATTTGCACTTTTTCTCCACTATACACACAAATTACATAACGCTTGCATGAAAGTAAATATAATTTATGAACAATAAAAAGAAAGCATGTAATGTGAAATGAACATTAAAAAGAACATGCGGGGTATTGTGTTGCTAGTCTTGCAACTATTTCTTGTTTGAGCGATTTCCTTTATGCGGAGCTTTCTGGCCTAGAGTGAGCTTGGCGATCTGGATTCACTTCGGTCTTCGGTGTTATGGTGATTCCGGTGATGCATCTGCACTCAAATTTTCTATAATCATCGATATTCCCTCTCCTTTTTCATTCCTCTCACACGTCTTTTGCCAGATAGGCCACTATGCAAGTACTCTTTTTTGGGTACTGTTCATGATATAGCCACTGCGGTGTGGTGCTCATGTGACCTGGCAGGCTAATGTTTGAACCTTCTGAAGCTAGCACCATTCAGCCTGTTCATACTGTTGCCTAGTCACGCAAGCCTTGGACACTCTACATTTTGTGTAACAGTTATAATGTTTTTTTTCTTGTATCCAGTATGTAATTTTCTTCATCTTAAGCATGTAATTTTTTCTCTTCCTACGCGAAGAGACAGGACATAGTCTAATGTAAACATAGTAGCCTAGTAATTGTAATAGCTCCTGGGCTATAATCTAGTTTAGAAATTCCATGGACGGCACACGTTAAATGTCGTAGGCGGTGAACAGTCCACCTTAAAAACCAAATGTAGCTGACTATCTACCACAGTCACCTGTTCTTTTTGTATATTTTTATTATTGGTTATAATAAAAGGTGTTTGCGGTCACTTTAAAAATCGGCTGGTTTTGCCAAAAACATTAAAATGAACATGTAAATATTAAGACTGAAAAATTTGTCTTGAGTGACGTCTTAAGTTCCACAAGAAAATCAAAAAAAGAATAGTTAAATAAAAATGGCATAAAAGAGAGCATGTAAATAAAGAGAAGTCCTAAGAACCTATTTTTATTTCACTTGATCTTTTGTTTTCACTTGCATACATGTAGTGTTAGAATTTGTTAGCCTAGTGACAGAACGATATATGTAGTGTTATTATAGAAAGCATTATTTGTCCATTCACCAGAACTTTTGTTCTGACCTCCTCCTCGTAACAGACCCGTAGGTTAGGCAGGTGAAAAAAAATTACAACTTAAAGACACTTGCTAGTCAGTGTCATTACTATGGTAAGTATTTACCTTTTATTATATTTTATTCAATTCCGATATGAGATATTTATTATGAGCTCTGACGTCTGCTGGATAGCAGACAAACTAACTCGGGTTTCAGTTGACTTGGATTTTAGCATTTTTGCAAAAATTCGGGCCTGTTCAAATTTGGGTTGTTACATTAGAAGTTCAACGTTTCAAGTTTAAATGTATGCCTACAATCAGATACATCTAGGAGTGTGCATCCAATTGGTATGTTATAAGCCTATGTTTGGGTCCAAGTCCAGTCATTCACAAGTAATCCATATCCATAGGTAAGTATGAAAGTTCAAGTTCAAACATGTTAAAAAAATTCTAACTTCCTATATAAGATGGATCATAACTGATCCCTCCACCCACGAAGACCGAGAAAACTTTCCCGTTCCCTAAAGTTGATACGATCCCTCTACCGATATATCCACACAACTTCTTCTCTAATCCATAGCCGATTTTCTAGGATTCTTAGGATCGAATCGGCAGCAGACTTAACAAATTTAACAACCCTGGTTTCTAGATCCAAGCATAAATTCAATAAACCTAATTAACTGTGTACCTTTTGTTGCTTTTTCAACTCACAAACTCATAAGAAATCTAGATCTAATCAAATCGATTTGAGCGCTCTTGATGATGGCGGCGCCTCTACATGATCCATGAACGCTTGCCTTGAGATCGCCGAATGATGTTGAGGAAGAAGGATAGGGGTACTAGCCAAAGAACGCGAATTTCTTTTCTTTCTTGATTTTAGTTTTCTCTATATATCAAAGAAAAGGGTTGTCACCACTTTATAAAACCAAAGAGAATAGTAAGGACTGATATTCACGTCTTTACCATTTCAAACGTATAAAATATCAACGTTCGATATTTTCTTTTGTTAAGAATGGTTCTCCCTCTTTCAAGCGTTCTATTATGTGACCCTATAAGTTATTACAACATTGAAAATAATTTAAATCATATTTAAATTATAAACAGTGAACGACATTTAGTAATACATCGCGGTTGCCCAAGTTATAATAAAATCAACGACTCGATACAACCTTTTCTATGACCAGTGTATTAACATAATTTAATCCTTTTAACAATTATATCTAAGATTAAACTCGAGGCATGGAATGTATCGTCCTCTTCATAATTTAATCCTTTTATATTGATCAATGAGAAGATTATATAAAACAAATCAAGATTTGAGCACGGTCATGCATTTTATAATCATATTCAATCACGAGGCCCACAGATATCTATGCTTATATTGTAGGGTTAAATTCCATTTAGATCATTCATATTATTTAATTAATTTCAATGTATCTGATAATTACCTTTACTATATGCTCGGTTAAAAGTAACTTTTGATGATATCAAGATACAAATATCCTCGAATAAAATATATAATGATTTTAGGTTTGAGGACTATTACATCACAGTCACTGTGAGAATTACTTATGCTACTATTAATTATGCTCCATGAAGTTTTCTCAAGTTGGGTCAGCCCAATACACAATTCTCTAATACGTATTTATGTATTGACATTAATATTACATATATTAATGATCAACGAGATATGATCATCAGTCAATCAACATACTAGTTTCAATGATTCATTGTTGTCATGTAGATATATAGTAAAACTCGACTAGGGACATTTAATAATTATAATACTCAGTATTATATTATACAATCTCATGTTCAAGTCACTTACTTGAAAATATATAATTCTTTATTATTATAATAAGGACTTCAATTATGTTAATATTCATATTACGCAGTAATTATAACATAACAAAATATTTTATTCAAAATAAAATATAACATCAACAATGTTATTATTCACATTGAATAGATTGTCTCTAGGGCACAAACTTTAACAATCTCCCACTTGCACTAGAGCCAATCACTCATGTATCATGTACCCATAAAACTAGTGTGACTGTCATTCTCCTGCTACGAAAAAGCATTAGTCAATGGGCCTACAACATTATTATCTATTAGTACTTTGCATATATGTATATCTCCTATGTCAACAATTTCACATATGAGATGGTATCGCCGAACTGTGTTTAGATTGATGATGTGATCTAGGTTCCTTAACTTGAGAAATGGTCCTATCGTTGTCAAATTAAAATCTATTGGATCAACAATGGATGGAACAATAGAAAATTTTGTGATGAACTTCTTAATCCAAACAGTCTCCTTAGCAACTTCAGAAGCAGTAATGTATTCATCCTGCATAGTTGAATCAGACACTGTTTCTTACTATGAATTTTTCTAGCTTATAGCAGCACCATTAAAGAAGAACACACTTTTGGACTATGACTTATAGTAATCTCTATCAGTCTGGAAACTAGCATTTATGTAACCTTTTAAAATCAATTCCTCTTCTCCTCCATATATTAAGATTGTGTCTTTAGTCCTTTTCAGGTACTTAAGGATGTTCTTTACTGTTGTCTAGTACGTTTCACCTGAATCAGGATGGAATCTACTTATCATACTTAAAGCATATGATACATGTAGACGAGTACACAACATTGCATATATGATTGATCTAATTGCCGAAGCAAAAGGGACCGTTCTCATGCATTCCTTATCATCTTGTGACTTAGGACATTGAGTCTTACAAAGTGTTATGATGGGTATGTATCCTCTCTTTTCCTTTTGCATGCCAAACCTTTTACCACTTCGTCGATGTATGTACTCTGACTTAGGTCGATCAACTTTCTTGATCTATATCTATAGACCTTGATACCTAAGATATAGGTTGCCTCGTGCAAGTATTTCATGGAGAAACTTTTCCCTAACCATGTCTTTACCGCTTGTAATGAACTAACATCATTCCCTATAATTAATATGTCATTAACAACACCAGGAACATTACATTACTCCCACTAATTTTCTTGTTTCCACAAGGTTAATCTTCATTTTTAATGAAGCCAAACTGTTTAACTGTTTCATCAAAACTAAGATTCCAGCTCTGAGATGCTTGCTTTAATCCATAAATGGATTGTTGTAGTTTACACACTTTTCTAGCATCCTTTGGACTGACAAAACCTTCAGGTTGTGTCATGTACACATCCTCAATAAGATCCCAATTAAGGAATGCAGTTTTGATATCCATTTGCCAAATTTCGTAATCGTAAAAGGGATAAATTGCAAGCATAATCCTGATGGACTTATCTATTGCTATTTGGGAGAACGTTTCACCACAGTCAACTCCTTGAACTTGTTTGAAACCTTTTGCTACTAATCGGCCTTTATTGGTTTGTACTCTACCTTCAATGTCGATTTTCTTCTTGTAACATACTGACTTTCCCATACCCTTTGAGTTGACAATCACAACTCATGTCCAGTCCAAATTGCACTGAAAAGCAGATAGTTAAAAGAAAGAAGAAAGAGGGTGAGATAAGAAGAAATTTTAGAATAAAAGAAAACGTACATAACACAACACAGAGTCTCACATCGCAGTGGAACAGAATATAATATAGAAATAAATCTTATTGAGAGCTTTGAAAATACTTATAATCATCAGAGCACATTAACACATCTGGATAGTTATAATAATCTGTCCTCATTATACAACACGAAATGGAAACATAACTATATAATATCATACGTCTGGACTTCTCCAGCTCATCTCTTCACAGCATCCGATAACCTGAACCTGTACAACCCGGTCTAGCCCTTACAAACGTCGGATTAGTTTGGTGAACCAGAATGAGAAAACACACTAATTTTATAGGTAACATCCAACTTGATTTTAAAGTTAAATCTTTTCTAACGAAAAGGATAATCGTAAGACCAAATCCACAGATAAATATGGACGGTTTTTACATTACGATAACCCAAATTATTTTTGAAATTAATATTTTTCTGATATTACAATAGGCATGTAATACAGGTATATAACAATCTAGCAGAACACTTGCATCTCACGCTCTACATACATAGTATACAATCTAAATTGCGGGCTCTTATTGGAGAATGTATTTCCTGGCAACGTATGCGACCACCTTCCGATAATGTACCTCTGGAGATGAATACATTGGTGTTCAACAAGAACATCTTGCAACCCGGCTAAACATGATCGGCCCCTCATTTATTTGAGAGTACTGAATATATCGTTACCATGGTTGGAGGCCAGCTAACTGCTGAAAGCATACAAAAATAAAGTGATAACCAAAGGCATTTGATTTCTCCAGATGTAACAACCCGGAAAATCTGGGCCAGTTTAAAATTTTTATTTTGGCAATTTTAGCGAATTTTGTTTATTTAAAATGAATTATTTTAAATAATATCGACGAGAAATTTATTTAGAAAATAATTCGACGTATATATTATACGCGTCGTCGTTAGAATATAAATATTTATATATAATTATAAATAGAATTGAAAATGGCGCGGTAGTTCGATAATTCGATTTCAAACTTCAATTGAATGTACCAGGTGCAAAACAATCCGGATTTTAGTGAAACCAAAAATAATGGAATCTAATAGTGAATATCTTTCCAACGAATCCGAAAAATCAAGATTTCATAGCGGGAATCAAAAGATATGTCCAGTTGAAAATTCTGAATAGTCGCTATGGAATTCAGGCCCTTAAAAATGGACATTTTGCAAATGACCTCGGATTTTGACGAAACCACTTTTGTTAGATCCGTAGTGTCAAATTATTGCTAGGTTTCAAATTTCAAAATTTTTCGAATCAATATGTGAGCGTGGCAAAGGAAAACGCGTTTGACCAGTTTCTGTTGATTTTAATCGACTGGAAATTGGCCATTTTTCAAACGGTCTCAGAATTCGACGAAACTAGTTTTGTTAGGACCGTATTGTCAATACGAAGCTAGAAAATATTTTTCTGTAATTTTTCTAGTTAG
This sequence comes from Allium sativum, assembly GCA_030737875.1. Taxonomy (NCBI): domain Eukaryota; kingdom Viridiplantae; phylum Streptophyta; class Magnoliopsida; order Asparagales; family Amaryllidaceae; genus Allium; species Allium sativum. Next base: position 268,912,987 of record CM060911.1, read on the forward strand.
TATGTGACCCCGGTAATTGGAAATGTACGTTTAAAATTCAATATAATGATTTAAATGTAAATTCAACAGAAACTATTGTAACGATCACATCAGCTTGCGATACATATCCCATTGTGTTCGGAATGGGGGTTAAACGCTATGGACGACAGGCGGTGGGCCTCGTTTCGAGGTCATATGTAAAAGTCAACCTTTTGCGAAATTTAATAATTAAATATTAAAAAAAAAAATATACTTTCCCTTCTTATCTATTGCTTGCCCCCCCCCCCCCCCCCCCGTTCATTCGATTACAACCAGGAAAAAAGAAAAAAAAAACCCTAGCAATCGAATCGCTGCCGCCCCCGACCTTGACGCCGACGAACACCATCGCGAGCCCCCTGGAAGCCACTGCCCTCCTCCTTCTTCAATTCGCCAGCCCCCCCCCCTCGAGCGAACGCCGCCGACGAAGCTTTCCCCCCCCCCCCTCGCTGGCGACGCTGAAGCCGCCGACGACCTCTTCTTTCCCCCCCCTCTCCTTCGCAGACAAAGGTAAGCGTTTCTATTTTATTTTTATTTATTTTTAATTCTGTAAAATACTGTTTTTCTAGGATTAAATACTGATTTTCTTTTTTTTAAGTTTGAAATACTGATTTTTTTTAAGTTTGAAATACTGATTTTTTTAAAATTCTGAATAACTGATTTTTAACAAGTATGAAAAACTGATTTTATTAAAAGAGTAAAAACTGTTTTTTTTAAAAAAAAAGAAACTGAAAACTGGATTTTTAAATAATGTAAAAACTGGATTTTTAAATAATGTAAAAACAGATTTTATAAAAGGAAAAAAAAAACTGATTTTGTTTTTTTTAGAAATAAAACTGATTTTGTTTTTAAGAAAAATAAAAACTGAATTTTTAAGAAAAATAAAAACTGAATTTTGTGAAATGATTTTAAAACTGATTTTAAAATGATTTATAAACTAAAAGGAGATCAGAAATTTAAAAGTAAAAATCAGATTTTTATATATTGAACTTTGAACTAAAAATTCGATTTTTATATATTGAACTTTGAACTAAAAATTCGATTTTTATATATTGAACTTTGAACTAAAAATTCGATTTTTATATATTGAACTTTGAACTAAAAATTCGATTTTTATATATTGAACTTTGAACTAAAAATTCGATTTTTATATATTGAACTTTGAACTAAAAATTCGATTTTTATATATTGAACTTTGAACTAAAAAATCAGATTTTTATATATTGAACTTTGAACTAAAAATTCGATTTTTATATATTGAACTTTGAACTAAAAATTCGATTTTTATATATTGAACTTTGAACTAAAAATTCGATTTTTATATATTGAACTTTGAACTAAAAATTCGATTTTTATATATTGAATAGCGAAGTAAAAAAAAATTCGATTTTTATGTATGTAGTGGCTACGGGCGACGAAGCTGACGAAGATGCGAAAACAATGAAGATTTCTATCAAAGAAGTGCCGTGGAGCTAGGATAGCTATAAGTGAGAATTTCTCACCTTTCAATTTCATTTCTATTTATATATATATACTAGGATGCAGACGGTGCTTAGTAGCACCCGACACAATCGTCCACAGACCATGGACTTGTTTGTTTGGTTGCATAGCTTAGTTATATGATTTGATTTGAATTTGGTTGTTTGGTGAATTTGATTGATGTGTGAATGGCGTGGGCCTTCACTAGACCGGGGATAAGGCTAGGCCTTGTCCCGTTTCTAGTATCGTGCCGTTATGCCGCCGAAATTTTCTAAAATAAGTTAGAAAAATAAAAATATCATTTTATTTAAAAGAATGAACTGAATAGAAATTCATATGTTGGAATAAAATGTTTTATCGTTAAAAATATAATTTTTAACGTGAATGTGAATAAATAAATATTCATTTACAAACCAGACGGTTTGTTTATGTACACCTATTTGAAGGACATTGATTGGGTCGATAAATTTTACACATCGCCCAACTGCACAAATAAAATATGCGTTTGATTGTTTGAAACCCCACACGGGTGTTGGGATGAAATTTGAAGTTCACTCATCCTAATTGATTAAATATGTCGATCGATTGATTGACAGGCTGTTACAAGCGTTAGATATCTATATTTGATGCTTATACAGTGTAGTGCACTTTGGTTGATGGTTGATTATTTTTCCATGCTATTATACACATGTAATGTATGAAAATCCATATAATTAATTTTATATGGTAATTGATTGGGCCTCATTCCAGTTTTGAAAAAGAAATATTTGAAAAAGAAATATTTGAAAAAGAATAAAGGAATATATGAAGCCGTGTTGATTAGATTGACGCCATTTTGACGTGAACGATATTTATATCGATATTGAAAACGATTTCGAAATGAATTGAATTGAAAACGATTTCGAAATGAATTGAATTGAAAACGATTTCGAAATAAATTGAATTGAAAACGATTTCGAAATAAATTGAATTGAAAACGATTTCGAAATGAATTGAATTGAAAACGATTTCGAAATGAATTGAATTGAAAACGATTTTGAAATGAATTGAATTGAAAACGATTTCGAAATGAATTGAATTGAAAACGATTTCGAAATGAATTGAATTGAAAACGATTTCGAAATGAATTGAAAACGAATTCAAATTGAATTGAAAGCAAATTGAAATGAATTCAAATTGAATTGAAATTTGAATTGAATAGAAATGAATTTTAAAACGAATTTATAGAGAAGAATTCAATAATGATTTGAATTGAAACGGAAGTTGAAATTGCTTTTGAAACGAATTTAAAACTATTTATATAATTCGTTTTAAATAGAAATCGACGAAATATATATTATATATATTATATATATAATATAATGGCCTGAATAGAACGCGCCGCGCCGCGGCAGTTCGCGAATTTCGACCATTTATTTCAAACGGACATTACGGGAGATCCGACCGTCGGATTCTCCTAAAACCGGAACCGTTGGGTTCGTATCGAAAAGAGCTTTCTAATGAATGTTAGAAATTTGAAATCTAACGGTTGGATTTGGAGATACGTCCAAATCAAATTCGAAAAAGGTCGCTGTAAGTGCAGTTCGATGGCCATTGATGGAAATCGACTGTACGGGCCTTGATAAAATTATTAAAAATAGTAATAATTTATGTAAAATCATAAGAAATGATTTAGAAAGAATTGGGATGAAAAACTCCATATTTGAAAAGATAAAAATAGATTTTTATCGAAATGAACTAGTTTTGAACTAGAAATATAATTCTATTTATTTTTAAATAAATAAATTGGATTTGAAATGGTTTTGAAAATAACCAGAATTTCCAATGATTGCATTGGAATGGATTTGAATCGAAATTGTCTTCGGAATATTTCGATGTTGGAATTCGTGATTATACAGATGTTGTTATGGAAATTTGAAAGATATATATTTATATCGTTATTTCCAATACGACATTTGTTAGTCGTAGAATTTGATATTGAATATAAGCCGATATATTTTCTATTCAGAGCCTTGTATTGAATATCGAATGTGATTTGGGTTTGTCGTGAATGGTGTCTTCACTAACACTGTTCTTGAACCCAGTTGAGAAATGATTAAATTTTTTTATTTAGATTTAATGAAGTGTACCAATTAAATAATATTTAATTGGAGTTGAATTGATATTGATTTTTGGGTTTATCGTGAACAGTTTTTTAAATAACACTCGTTCTTTAACCCGATAATTAATGAATGTGATTTTGGGTTTATCGTGAACCGTGTTTTAAATGACACTGATTCTTTAACCCAGTTAACGATTAAAACTAAGTGGAGTTTTAATGAATCTTTAATTAGATTGAAATGATCGAAAATGGAGTACCACCAGTTTTGCTCCAGGCGATAGTTAAATCTTTAATTAGATTTGAACGTGAAATGGTAATTGAATTTACCAATAACACTGTGGTGTTAGATATGAAGTATTACCAGTTTTACTTCATGGGATGAATAGGTTGGGATTGGGAAATTAAAACAAATGATTACTTCGGTAAGGTTCGCTAATCCCGACTAGTTTGAATTGAGATTCAAAAATAGAATAAAGAATAAATTCAAGGAATTTATCTTGGATAAAATTAATGGGAACCTTTTCCTATGAATGTGAAATTTAGAAACTAACTGTCGGTTAGCCAAGCAGAAGGGTTTTCTGGATATTGATCTGATGTTGGTTTCGGCCTTCGGGGTTAATGTTTGGGGAATTATTCTCTTGATTAATTTACGGTTAGTGACTAATGAATTGGAATGAGGCGTATGTTGTGTTTGTGTAACACTTATTTAAAATATACGCGAGTTATTCGGAAAGGCCGAGTTTATCCCATTCTGGATAACTGATACGACGATAAGTCGAAGATGAAGACGGTGGTCGAAGACCGGAGGTCTTCACGTCGTTTGGGTAATTACTGATGATCTTGATTGGGCTGTACACCCAAGAAGATGGAAACAGTTAGTGATCGTCCAGACATACTTGGAGATCGATGGATATGCGGGGTACTAGGTGCCTCCGGTTTCGTTCCGACCCAGGACGGACTTGTAAATGGACTGTGTGTCTGACATCGGATTTCATTCTGTGTGACTGATATCGGTTGCATAGGATGGTTTGCCTGTGTGGCATGCTAAGATGCAAATGATCAAGGCTTCTGTTGAAAAGCAAAGTCTTGTGGTGATGATCAAAGCACGGCCTTTGTGGCGTAGCTTTGTGTAACGTTTACCTCGCGTGTTTCACACCAGGTATGAACCAAAAACGGGAGACAGACCTCAGGGAGGACTTGCGTTTCTTTCTAGTTAGAAGTGGCGTCAGTGGTTTTACACGCCCTGACGAGTTTGACTTATGTGGTTGTTGCTGTTGCGAGGCGCCTCGGTTATATCGGTTTCGGCCGATGCATTCTGGTCGGCTGACGGACCAGACTTACACCCCATAGGGTGGGGAAACGTAGTGTTCAGGCATTTTAATCCACATCGGTGGACCGGCCCTGAGGATCCAAGGGCCCACCTGTGTCTGGGTCCTGAGACACGGACTAGAGCGTCTCGAATCGGTTGAGGACTATCTTTTGCCTCGGTTCATAGACGGAAATCCAATTTCCAAATATGTGACATTTGCGGTTTTAATTTGTAAATCTATATATGGCGACATAGTGGCATGGGACGCTCATGTCGCCTATGATTGATACTTATGATTTGAAGTTGTTTTATACACTATGCACTTATTATAGTATCAAATGATTTGTTTTAAACGTATCAAGCATTCTTTGGCTGTTATAAGGGAAAACCCTATCCCCCGGCTTGCATTGCATTGTGTGATAGGACCTGGGTCTTATAACAGCTTCATCTTTCTTTATTTAGCATTGCGCTGTTTGTTTTATTCACTGGTACTCTTGGGAGGAAACCCGTTCCGTGTTATGCGGCGTGGTCCCTTGATTTACCTTTGAAAATAAAGATTAATAACTGTTTTAGTTCTCACACCAGTCACATGACTGACCTGGAGTTTATTGTTTTAACCTAAACTCTGGGTGCCCCTATTTTGACACGGGCAGCTAGTAGTTTTGGTTTTGCAGATTTACATTCACAGGATCCTGGTTTACAGCTGGAACGATATCCGGAAAGCTTTGTATCCGTATATCTTCTTCTAGTTGTGTATTGTATAATTTTCCGCTGCTATGTAATGTAATTTAAATCTCTGATATTTCTGTGTAATATTCATTTATACTCTGTATATTCTTGTAATCTGATGCATTGTTGTAATATACAGTGAAATGTTCTTTTATATGCGTTCTGTTGTGGCTTGTTCTCGAACTATCCGACGCTTTCCTTTACGGGGAAGTTGCGGGTCTTTACACGTGGTATCAGAGCTTTGGTTTACAAAGCAGAGAACAAGACACATTAGAACCATACGAAAGAATTCATCAGATATTGGATTAGTAATATCCAATGGGAATGACTCGTTAGAGATAGGATCAGTAGTATCCTAGAACGAGTGTGAAGAGTATTTTTTGTTAAAGTGAAAACAAATTTTTGTTTTAAAAATTTAAATCAATTATTCGTATTTGATTATTTGTTTATATTGGGTTGGACAATCCAGTATATATAGATTTTGCGTATACGTCTGATCCGCGTGTATTCGAAGTTTTAATATACTGGATAGATATAGAACCACACTCTAGTCACCCGGGGATGATCCTGATGATGGTGCATCATCATCAGCATTTATATTCGAGTGTTGAAGGTGTGATATCTATATATTTCCTATTGACTGGTGTGAGAACCAAAATTAGATAGGGCCTATTGTTGTGAATTGGCATCAAAAACAAGATTTTTTGTATATGTATCAAAGTTATGAATTTCAAATGATAATTCACTAATTGATTGATGTTTGTGTTGTTTGTTTATTTGTTTGCTAATTTTTAGCCATTTAGCCTAATTGAATCAAATATTGAATTGTATTGAAATTTGGTTGCATTTGCTTGCATATACATATGTATCATTGAACAGGTCATAGCAAGGGGGCTAGAGCCGAAGAATAAAATTTGTTTGCCCGACAAATAGGTACATGTTTACTACATAATTTCCTGTTTTGTTTGGGTGATGATGATTTTGTGAGCCTATTGGCTAGCCGCTTGGCTTTTTCTTTTTCTTTTTGAGATCTGAAGGACCGGGGAAGCTATTTGAAATTCCCCGATGCTCCCATTGCAGGGGAGGTTATGGCGAAATTTTTCGAAAATTTAGGGTGTTAGCCAAATTTTTGAAATTTAGAAAATTCTCAGAAACTGAAAAGTTGGAGAATGGAAGCCGGATCGAGCGTAGAGCTGAATAATCAAACCACTTTCGACTTTGTTCCTTTTCGGGGACGAAAAGTTTTAAGTGGGGGAGATTGTAACAACCCGGAAAATCTGGGCCAGTTTAAAATTTTTATTTTGGCAATTTTAGCGAATTTTGTTTATTTAAAATGAATTATTTTAAATAATATCGACGAGAAATTTATTTAGAAAATAATTCAACGTATATATTATACGCGTCGTCGTTAGAATATAAATATTTATATATAATTATAAATAGAATTGAAAATGGCGCGGTAGTTCGATAATTCGATTTCAAACTTCAATTGAATGTACCGGGTGCAAAACAATCCGGATTTTAGTGAAACCAAAAATAATGGAATCTAATAGTGAATATCTTTCCAACGAATCCGAAAAATCAAGATTTCATAGCGGGAATCAAAAGATATGTCCAGTTGAAAATTCTGAATAGTCGCTATGGAATTCAGGCCCTTAAAAATGGACATTTTGCAAATGACCTCGGATTTTGACGAAACCACTTTTGTTAGATCCGTAGTGTCAAATTATTGCTAGGTTTCAAATTTCAAAAATTTTCGAATCAATATGTGAGCGTGGCAAAGGAAAACGCGTTTGACCAGTTTCTGTTGATTTTAATCGACTGGAAATTGGCCATTTTTCAAACGGTCTCAGAATTCGACGAAACTAGTTTTGTTAGGACCGTATTGTCAATACGAAGCTAGAAAATATTTTTCTGTAATTTTTCTAGTTAGTATGTGACCCCGGTAATTGGAAATGTACGTTTAAAATTCAATATAATGATTTAAATGTAAATTCAACAGAAACTATTGTAACGATCACATCAGCTTGCGATACATATCCCATTGTGTTCGGAATGGGGGTTAAACGCTGTGGACGACAGGCGGTGGGCCTCGTTTCGAGGTCATATGTAAAAGTCAACCTTTTGCGAAATTTAATAATTAAATATTAAAAAAAAAATATATACTTTCCCTTCTTATCTATTGCTTGCCCCCCCCCCCCCCCGTTCATTCGATTACAACCAGGAAAAAAGAAAAAAAAAAAAAACCTAGCAATCGAATCGCTGCCGCCCCCGACCTTGACGCCGACGAACACCATCGCGAGCCCCCTGGAAGCCACCGCCCTCCTCCTTCTTCAATTCGCCAGCCCCCCCCCCCCTCGAGCGAACGCCGCCGACGAAGCTTTCCCCCCCCCCCCTCGCTGGCGACGCTGAAGCCGCCGACGACCTCTTCTTTCCCCCCCCTCTCCTTCGCAGACAAAGGTAAGCGTTTCTATTTTATTTTTATTTATTTTTAATTCTGTAAAATACTGTTTTTCTAGGATTAAATACTGATTTTCTTTTTTTTAAGTTTGAAATACTGATTTTTTTTAAGTTTGAAATACTGATTTTTTTAAAATTCTGAATAACTGATTTTTAACAAGTATGAAAAACTGATTTTATTAAAAGAGTAAAAACTGTTTTTTTTTAAAAAAAAAGAAACTGAAAACTGGATTTTTAAATAATGTAAAAACTGGATTTTTAAATAATGTAAAAACAGATTTTATAAAAGGAAAAAAAAACTGATTTTGTTTTTTTAGAAATAAAACTGATTTTGTTTTTAAGAAAAATAAAAACTGAATTTTTAAGAAAAATAAAAACTGAATTTTGTGAAATGATTTTAAAACTGATTTTAAAATGATTTATAAACTAAAAGGAGATCAGAAATTTAAAAGTAAAAATCAGATTTTTATATATTGAACTTTGAACTAAAAATTCGATTTTTATATATTGAACTTTGAACTAAAAATTCGATTTTTATATATTGAACTTTGAACTAAAAATTCGATTTTTATATATTGAACTTTGAACTAAAAATTCGATTTTTATATATTGAACTTTGAACTAAAAATTCGATTTTTATATATTGAACTTTGAACTAAAAATTCGATTTTTATATATTGAACTTTGAACTAAAAAATCAGATTTTTATATATTGAACTTTGAACTAAAAATTCGATTTTTATATATTGAACTTTGAACTAAAAATTCGATTTTTATATATTGAACTTTGAACTAAAAATTCGATTTTTATATATTGAATAGCGAAGTAAAAAAAAATTCGATTTTTATGTATGTAGTGGCTACGGGCGACGAAGCTGACGAAGATGCGAAAATAATGAAGATTTCTATCAAAGAAGTGCCGTGGAGCTAGGATAGCTATAAGTGAGAATTTCTCACCTTTCAATTTCATTTCTATTTATATATATATATAGGATGCAGACGGTGCTTAGTAGCACCCGACACAATCGTCCACAGACCATGGACTTGTTTGTTTGGTTGCATAGCTTAGTTATATGATTTGATTTGAATTTGGTTGTTTGGTGAATTTGATTGATGTGTGAATGGCGTGGGCCTTCACTAGACCGGGGATAAGGCTAGGCCTTGTCCCGTTTCTAGTATCGTGCCGTTATGCCGCCGAAATTTTCTAAAATAAGTTAGAAAAATAAAAATATCATTTTATTTAAAAGAATGAACTGAATAGAAATTCATATGTTGGAATAAAATGTTTTATCGTTAAAAATATAATTTTTAACGTGAATGTGAATAAATAAATATTCATTTACAAACCAGACGGTTTGTTTATGTACACCTATTTGAAGGACATTGATTGGGTCGATAAATTTTACACATCGCCCAACTGCACAAATAAAATATGCGTTTGATTGTTTGAAACCCCACACGGGTGTTGGGATGAAATTTGAAGTTCACTCATCCTGATTGATTAAATATGTCGATCGATTGATTGACAGGCTGTTACAAGCGTTAGATATCTATATTTGATGCTTATACAGTGTAGTGCACTTTGGTTGATGGTTGATTATTTTTCCATGCTATTATATACATGTAATGTATGAAAATCCATATAATTAATTTTATATGGTAATTGATTGGGCCTCATTCCAGTTTTGAAAAAGAAATATTTGAAAAAGAAATATTTGAAAAAGAATAAAGGAATATATGAAGCCGTGTTGATTAGATTGACGCCATTTTGACGTGAACGATATTTATATCGATATTGAAAACGATTTCGAAATGAATTGAATTGAAAACGATTTCGAAATGAATTGAATTGAAAACGATTTCGAAATAAATTGAATTGAAAACGATTTCGAAATAAATTGAATTGAAAACGATTTCGAAATGAATTGAATTGAAAACGATTTCGAAATGAATTGAATTGAAAACGATTTCGAAATGAATTGAATTGAAAACGATTTCGAAATGAATTGAAAACGATTTCGAAATGAATTGAATTGAAAACGATTTCGAAATGAATTGAAAACGAATTCAAATTGAATTGAAAGCAAATTGAAATGAATTCAAATTGAATTGAAATTTGAATTGAATAGAAATGAATTTTAAAACGAATTTATAGAGAAGAATTCAATAATGATTTGAATTGAAACGGAAGTTGAAATTGCTTTTGAAACGAATTTAAAACTATTTATATAATTCGTTTTAAATAGAAATCGACGAAATATATATTATATATATTATATATATAATATAATGGCCTGAATAGAACGCGCCGCGCCGCGGCAGTTCGCGAATTTCGACCATTTATTTCAAACGGACATTACGGGAGATCCGACCGTCGGATTCTCCTAAAACCGGAACCGTTGGGTTCGTATCGAAAAGAGCTTTCTAATGAATGTTAGAAATTTGAAATCTAACGGTTGGATTTGGAGATACGTCCAAATCAAATTCGAAAAAGGTCGCTGTAAGTGCAGTTCGATGGCCATTGATGGAAATCGACTGTACGGGCCTTGATAAAATTATTAAAAATAGTAATAATTTATGTAAAATCATAAGAAATGATTTAGAAAGAATTGGGATGAAAAACTCCATATTTGAAAAGATAAAAATAGATTTTTATCGAAATGAACTAGTTTTGAACTAGAAATATAATTCTATTTATTTTTAAATAAATAAATTGGATTTGAAATGGTTTTGAAAATAACCAGAATTTCCAATGATTGCATTGGAATGGATTTGAATCGAAATTGTCTTCGGAATATTTCGATGTTGGAATTCGTGATTATACAGATGTTGTTATGGAAATTTGAAAGATATATATTTATATCGTTATTTCCAATACGACATTTGTTAGTCGTAGAATTTGATATTGAATATAAGCCGATATATTTTCTATTCAGAGCCTTGTATTGAATATCGAATGTGATTTGGGTTTGTCGTGAATGGTGTCTTCACTAACACTGTTCTTGAACCCAGTTGAGAAATGATTAAATCTTTTTATTTAGATTTAATGAAGTGTACCAATTAAATAATATTTAATTGGAGTTGAATTGATATTGATTTTTGGGTTTATCGTGAACAGTTTTTTAAATAACACTCGTTCTTTAACCCGATAATTAATGAATGTGATTTTGGGTTTATCGTGAACCGTGTTTTAAATGACACTGATTCTTTAACCCAGTTAACGATTAAAACTAAGTGGAGTTTTAATGAATCTTTAATTAGATTGAAATGATCGAAAATGGAGTACCACCAGTTTTGCTCCAGGCGATAGTTAAATCTTTAATTAGATTTGAACGTGAAATGGTAATTGAATTTACCAATAACACTGTGGTGTTAGATATGAAGTATTACCAGTTTTACTTCATGGGATGAATAGGTTGGGATTGGGAAATTAAAACAAATGATTACTTCGGTAAGGTTCGCTAATCCCGACTAGTTTGAATTGAGATTCAAAAATAGAATAAAGAATAAATTCAAGGAATTTATCTTGGAGAAAATTAATGGGAACCTTTTCCTATGAATGTGAAATTTAGAAACTAACTGTCGGTTAGCCAAGCAGAAGGGTTTTCTGGATATTGATCTGATGTTGGTTTCGGCCTTCGGGGTTAATGTTTGGGGAATTATTCTCTTGATTAATTTACGGTTAGTGACTAATGAATTGGAATGAGGCGTATGTTGTGTTTGTGTAACACTTATTTAAAATATACGCGAGTTATTCGGAAAGGCCGGGTTTATCCCATTCTGGATAACTGATACGACGATAAGTCAAAGATGAAGACGGTGGTCGAAGACCGGAGGTCTTCACGTCGTTTGGGTAATTACTGATGATCTTGATTGGGCTGTACACCCAAGAAGATGGAAACAGTTAGTGATCGTCCAGACGTACTTGGAGATCGATGGATATGCGGGGTACTAGGTGCCTCCGGTTTCGTTCCGACCCAGGACGGACTTGTAAATGGACTGTGTGTCTGACATCGGATTTCATTCTGTGTGACTGATATCGGTTGCATAGGATGGTTTGCCTGTGTGGCATGCTAAGATGCAAATGATCAAGGCTTCTGTTGAAAAGCAAAGTCTTGTGGTGATGATCAAAGCACGGCCTTTGTGGCGTAGCTTTGTGTAACGTTTACCTCGCGTGTTTCACACCAGGTATGAACCAAAAACGGGAGACGGACCTCAGGGAGGACTTGCGTTTCTTTCTAGTTAGAAGTGGCGTCAGTGGTTTTACACGCCCTGACGAGTTTGACTTATGTGGTTGTTGCTGTTGCGAGGCGCCTCGGTTATATCGGTTTCGGCCGATGCATTCTGGTCGGCTGACGGACCAGACTTACACCCCATAGGGTGGGGAAACGTAGTGTTCAGGCATTTTAATCCACATCGGTGGACCGGCCCTGAGGATCCAAGGGCCCACCTGTGTCTGGGTCCTGAGACACGGACTAGAGCGTCTCGAATCGGTTGAGGACTATCTTTTGCCTCGGTTCATAGACGGAAATCCAATTTCCAAATACGTGACATTTGCGGTTTTAATTTGTAAATCTATATATGGCGACATAGTGGCATGGGACGCTCATGTCGCCTATGATTGATACTTATGATTTGAAGTTGTTTTATACACTATGCACTTATTATAGTATCAAATGATTTGTTTTAAACGTATCAAGCATTCTTTGGCTGTTATAAGGGAAAACCCTATCCCCCGGCTTGCATTGCATTGTGTGATAGGACCTGGGTCTTATAACAGCTTCATCTTTCTTTATTTAGCATTGCGCTGTTTGTTTTATTCACTGGTACTCTTGGGAGGAAACCCGTTCCGTGTTATGCGGCGTGGTCCCTTGATTTACCTTTGAAAATAAAGATTAATAACTGTTTTAGTTCTCACACCAGTCACATGACTGACCTGGAGTTTATTGTTTTAACCTAAACTCTGGGTGCCCCTATTTTGACACGGGCAGCTAGTAGTTTTGGTTTTGCAGATTTACATTCACAGGATCCTGGTTTACAGCTAGAACGATATCCGGAAAGCTTTGTATCCGTATATCTTCTTCTAGTTGTGTATTGTATAATTTTCCGCTGCTATGTAATGTAATTTAAATCTCTGATATTTCTGTGTAATATTCATTTATACTCTGTATATTCTTGTAATCTGATGCATTGTTGTAATATACAGTGAAATGTTCTTTTATATGCGTTCTGTTGTGGCTTGTTCTCGAACTATCCGACGCTTTCCTTTACGGGGAAGTTGCGGGTCTTTACACCAGATCAGGTAATGATATACCATTTTAATGGGCACTACCCACATAGCCATGCGACCTACCCGATTTTATACCATTTTCGTTGATGAGGCGTGAGGTCATAATTTATTTATTTACCGTTATTATTATTTTAGGTCATCTGGCCACCATTCGCTTTGAATGCCACATCGTCAGATCCGCTAGATATCACTAATTGACGTCCACAAAAATATTTTGCGTATTTAGCTATGGGAAGGTGTCCAGCCTTCTCTTCCATCAACAGAAATACGTTTGAAGAAATCAACGTACGTGATCCTTTGGAAATACTTTGTCAGACATTCGTCCATACAAGTCATCCAGGAACAGGATGAACCGAAGGCACCCTCCTACCATATCCTATATAGGTATCACCCCCAAGGATTAGTAGTGAGTAGTCCTTGTAATCCAAAAATTTCATGCACGATAGAATCATTACTGAAATATTTTTGGGCGCTAAACCAGAGAAATTCAACAAGTGGTTCTTCCGTTTATGAAGATCAACAGTCTTCAGTTGCTCCATCTTCAATCTGTATCTTCACGTATTTGCTGGTTCGGAATGGTTTTCGAACATAAATTCGATCTCGTACTTTCCGTACCAACAATCGTATGGGCCAGATTTGATAGTCGGTTATTTATCAAATAAATAATCATGAGAATAAAATGGGTTCACTGATTCAGTTTCGACATTATTTGGCCTCTTTAATTAAACATCTATTAATGATATTCTTTAAATCCTCCAATATTTTTTGAGTTTATCCTTTACTACGTATTATAAATACGAATATTCTTAAAAATCATTTCATGCACTTATAAAATTTTCGAATACTGTTTTTAATATTGTTTATGGAAATCATAACTTATGTTTCCCTCAATTGTTCTTGTTTATAAACTAATACCATTTTCCTTTGAAAACCTAGTTTAGATCTCAACAACGTTTATTTCATTATACTTCTCCATTAATCTTAATAATCCTTTATAATATTATACTCGAATTTCAATTCCATTATAAATAGAATCCTTTATAAAATTTCTTCAACCTTTCTTTATAAATATTTTTCAACTTCTTTGAAACAAAAACACAGTATTTGTTTTTTAAATCATATATGTCTACCTTTAAAAAATCTAATATAAATGTCTTTACAATTCTTATATAAATACCTTTAAAGACCTTACATTTATATCTTTTATAACTCTTATATTGACACCTCTTACGAATCCTTATATTAATTGTTATCAAAACAATTAAACTTATCATCCGTATCAAACGTTATAGATTTCATTTCAAACATTTTACTTTCTTTAATTATACTTTTTTTCAAATCATTCCGACAACTTATGCTTTGTTTGAAATCACATAGCGATCTTTAAAAGATCTTCAGTTTATAAATCAAATAGTTCAATTTATTATTTGTAATAATTTTTACAAGTTCATTTTCGAAAACTCTGACTTCATTTACAAATCCCATTTGTAAATTATTATTGAAAACTAATATTTTGATTATATTTCTAAATTCTCAATTTCCATTTACAAAATCATTTGTAAATCATTTACGACAACTTATATTCATTGCCATTTCCAAAATCTTTTACTTAGCTTACACTCTCGACTACGATTTACATTTCGAACTTTGGAATATCACATTCCAAACCTCGGAATAAATCTCACTATGTTAACCATTTTCCAATGTCTCAATTTCCCTTTTCTAACTTTAAATTTTAAGCAATTATTTAATTTAAGCTATCGTATTCGCTTAAAAAATCCCTTTTATAATGTCGTTATAAAAACTTGGTTTTTATATAAAACCAGTTCTCAAACTCCTTTCACAATTCAATTCGATTTCATTTCAACCTTGATTACTTATGAATTCCAATTAAAAAGTAATCTCATAAATTATTATTAACTAAAATAATAATTTACTTTATCATTAACTACCGTAGAAGTAGTTATCTTTTTTTATTAACTAAAACAATTAGTAAATTTCTTTTTAAAATCTTATTAAGACTGAAACCAATATTCGTTAAATTATTTCATTACATTAATTAAAAACAAATTAATTTAATAATCAATTTCAATTAAACGGTTGACTCAGTTAACTAAAAACATGATTTTCTTGTTAACTGATTCCAATTTGTTTTCCTTTAAATTAATTAATAGTATAATTAATTTAAATAATTCCATTTAATTATTTTTTAAAAACAATTATCCAATTCTTAACCGTTAGGTTAATTTCTGCTCATCTGTTTGTAAATATTATTAACATAAGAATTTCATTTATAAAACCATTTAATAACTTCTTATAACTTAAATAATAAATATTTATTTCGTTACATAAATTTTTATTCAATTAACAGATTAAAAAAATCTATTTTCAGTTATAAAATAATTTCATAACTTCCTTTAAGTCGATTTACCTGGCGTTAAATCCATATTTACAAAATGAGTGATTTGTAGGCCATATACTACCAACTACTCAACCAATATTACTCATTGGTTTAAACACAACAAATGTTGAATTTCAAGTCAACGACCAACAACCAAATCAATCATCCAATCAAAACAGTTTATATGATAATGTGAAAATAAATAACCTCTAATATATTTGAGGAATCCGGTTGGATTCCTCCAACATGTACTTCCTTACATCCCAATACGTTATCTCAAATATAATCATTCAACTAAAATAAATAATGGTTTGCATAACAGTCAATAACGACAATTCAATACCAACCAGTTTATTTCACACAACCATAACAATTCTAACAATTCATTAAATTAAACATGTTTATTTATAAATGTGACCAATAAGGTAATTGGGACTAATCGTTAAAATAACGATTGGTGTTTCACTGAAATTAAACAACGTTTAATTTCATTGATTCAATCAATATGCATATATATTTAACAAACAGTCAATCACTAGCAACCATTCCACACAAATTATAAAACCCAACTTATATAAAAATATAAGTAGGAATAACTAAGTGAGTAAACTCACCTTGATCTGATTTCCACTGCTTAAACAGTTGGTGTTAATTAAATTAAATGAGTGTTAAATTTAATTAAAAATCCAGTTGATTCCAATCCCGTCCAGTTCTGTTGCATGATGTAGTGCTCGTTGGGACGAGTCCAATGTCTCTTGAATCGTCCAATTCTGATTATCCAATACAAAGTTATACAAGTTTTAGTTTACAATTTAATGTAAAAAATTAACCCTAATTTATATTATTAGTTTTAATTATAAATTAGTTTTTATTAATTAGTTTGAATGAGGAAAAAATGCGCACGACTTCTCTTCGTGCCTAATCTCATTCAAGACAAACTTCCCAAACCTTCACCACTTTTCGACAGCTGCTATATACATTAAGTATAACATTCGTTATCATATATTATATTATTTAATATACAGTTAAGCACTTTAACTAATCGCCACCTGTTTTTCTTCATTCCAGAACATGGCTTGGCTTCAGTAATCGATCCCCATTTCACATTTTGTCTTTTGTTCCCTTAACCTTTGAATGAAACAACATGCCTCCTTTCATTTGTTCACGTAGATGCCACGTGTCCCTTCTTTCTTTTGTACATCGAGATAATCCACTACTCACGATTTTTTTTTCTTTATACTGAAATATGCTGTTAAGAGCAAACTTCCCATGCAAACCCTCTTCATTCCCACAACGCACCACTCTCCCTATTCAAACCGGCACTGCAACCACCGTTGGTCCGTCGGAGAATGATCAGCACCTCCCAGAATACGCCGCTCCACTCTCGACCATCGCCTTCAGTTTCGGCCTGCTCGACTTCACCATCTGCTCTGAAACATCCCATGAACTGCGCGCCTTCATAATCAAATCCTGATCAGTTAGGAGACTGAGAGATCATCATAGCCGGTCCTCATGTAATGTCACGCATTTTTAGCCGTCGAATAATTAATTTATTCAATTATTAAATATCAATTTAGAGATATCGATAACGTGAATTAAATAATATTAAATATTTAATTAATAATTATAAAATAATAATATATTAGAATGTCGGAAAAGTCGGAAATAGCTAAATTCACGATCTTGGGTGAATTGGATCAGTTATGATATTTAATTCAGATTAGAATTGAATTAGAATAAAGAATATATTTAAACGACGACGTCAGAACGTATAATTTATAATTTTATTTAAAATGAACCTGAAACGTCGCGGCAGTTCGTAAGTTGGCGATTTGAACTTCAACTGGATATACAGAATCCGTTTCAAGTCGGATTTCTGTGAAACAAGAAACGTACGGAGCTGGTGGACTATATTTTTCTAATGGAAGAGAAAAATCGAGATTTCATGTTGTAGATTGTGAGTTATGACAAAACCAAATTTCCAGAAAAACGCTATGGAATTCCTTAAGAATTTGCAATGCTTTATTTACGTTATAATAGGAATATTCAATATAAATTGAATATCGATTCAACCTGGACTTGGAATATCAAGTATAAAATTATTCTGGAGCTGTATGACATCATAGGTGGATATATACGATAATATTAATTTATTAATATTAATTGAATTATTTTAAATATATTTATATATTTAAAATGGTTTAATTAGGGCCCTAGAAAATAGGAGTTTTTGCAGACGATCTCCGAATTCGACGAAACCAATTTTATAAAATCCGGAATATTAAATTTTTGTCATATTCCAAGTTTCATATTTTTGGGAATCAGTATGTGGTCGTACGGATTTTTAATGTGAGAAACAGTCGATAATTGGACCTTTAAAAATAGGCTGAGTGAGCAAACGAAGTCGGAATTCGATGAAACAAGTTCCGTTGGGTCCGTAATGTCAAACTCTAGTTACATGTCCAATTTCATGATTTTTGGATATCGTGGGTAATTATAGGAATTTTTAGAGCGATAAATAATCAACTTTTTAATTGGATTTTTGTGCACCCTAAATCAGTATTTTTGGAATTTCACAGAATAGGCCAACCTGTGTATATTTTTATATTTCTGGAATCCTGGCGCCTCGCTGATCACAATGGTATTTTTGGTTTTGTCCGTACGTAAGTAGAATCTTATACTTCATCATTAAGTAAAACATAAATAGAATATACCCTGACCTTGCCTATATAATAGCTTTTTCCCCTTTCCTTTAACCTATTTTCATTCTCGCTTCAGCAAGAATCCGCCGCATCCTTGTTTCTGGAAAATCAAACTCTCGAGCAAAATAAATAAAGGGTGGTGCTAAATGCAGTAAAAATTTCCTCCATGCAGTAATCAAAAATTGGTCTAATTTACTGTAATATCCTTCACTTATTTTCTGTGCCCTTGCTAAATGCAGTAAAAATTTCCTCCATGCAGTAATCACCATAAGTGTTTTTTTGGGAAATGGTGTCGCTCAGCTGTCTACTCCAATAATGAGCCATCGGGTCATTTAATATTAGCAAGGGCTAATCTGTAATTGCCGTTTACTGTATGGAGAAATTTTTTATTGCATTTAGCAATCATGTAAATAAAAAGAAATCCAAGAAAATCTCCATAAATTCGGAAATTTATATCTTCTACATCCTCAAGTCTTTCTCTTCCTTTCTGCGGCCTCGTTTTTGAGTTCGACGTCCTGGTGCCGCTCGAGATGTTTTCGTGTTCGCTGACGTCTTCACCGCGAGCTGGGGTTCACCGAAGTCAAGATGGGTGTCGAGCTGCGTGGGTTCCTCTTCGAATCTACAACATTTTTCCGGGTTCGACCCCAATTTCTATCGAAGTCTTCAGCAGCCGAAATCTAGGGCATTGACGCAAGGCAATGGAGAACGGCGAGATCGACAGTTTGGGTGAAGGGGAGAGTGACGTCATTTGTTTCAGGCAGTGAAGATTCGGCTATGCCGTTGATTCCTGGAACGAGATTTGTGGAGTGGAATTGGAGTTTGGGTTTTACTGGGTGATGACAAAGTATGCGGTGATGGTGGTTTGGGTTTACTGTGTGTGTGATTTTCGGTAGGGTGTGTGACGTGAAGTTCGGGGTGATGGCTTGAGAATGATGGATGGAAAGAGCAGCAAATCAAAGTGAAAAGGTTGGATTTGCGGATCTGTATAGTTCAAAATTTGGTAGGGGATTTAAAACTGTATTTTTAGGTTTGGGTAGAAGCAGTATTCCATGATTTCAGTGGGTGTCAAGGAGTCGTCATTGAGTATGAAGGGTGAAAGGTTGGAGTTAGCTGTCAGCCATGGATTCAAATATTGGAGCTTTTGATTTTGAAAAGGCTGGAGGTTGTCAAAGTATGATACATGATTTATGGAAGGTGATTATGGAATTAGTAATAATAATATAATTAGTTTAATTATGTAAACATTAAATCATTTTAAATCTTGTAACAATGATAACTCTGTCATGTATTATCAGAATTGTACGAAATCAGATCCGATAGGATCATATGGACGATAACTATACGCTGGAACTGAATTGGAACGATCTGGAGCTTATCTGAATTTATATCGAAATAAATTGTCAGGATCCGAGTCAACATTCGTAAATCGTATTTTACGATTACGGACAATGTGAGTAAAACTCACTAACTCTGTTCAGCTTATATTTTTATAAACTTTACTTTATTTTGATAAATCATGATTGATTGCTGTGTACTGATAGTTTGGACTGTTAAGTAGATTTGATTGAAAACGTAGATAGATACATTTATAAATCCTAAATCAAATCTTGATTCTGTTGAATAGTATATTTCATTGTGAAAAGAAATTGGATGTTATTTATGTTGTTTAACATCTGTGGATGCAGGGAGACAGGTTGGAGGAATCCGACTGGATTCCTCAACATTTATTTTTTTGTTTTACATATATTTTTGATATATGCTGTGATATATAATCTGTTAATGATTGTATGTGTTTGGATGATATCAATCATGGTTGTTTGGTATTTTTAAATATCATAGAAATACTGGAACGTAGAAAAGGGAATTTCAATGTTTATATTGAAATGAATATATTTATAAAATCGATAGGATTTTATAAAAGGAAAACATTTATTTAATTAGAAAATAAATAAATGAAAAAGGAAACATTTATTTAGAAAATAAATGAAATAAAGTAGAAACATTTATTTAGAAAATAAATGAATTAAAATAAAGGAACATTTATTTAGATTTTAAATAAATGAAATAAAGGATATTTATTTAGGAAATAAATAAAGGAACATTTATTTAGATTATAAATAAATGAAATAAAGGATATTTATTTAGGGAATAAATAAAGGAACACTTGTTTGGAAAATAAATAGAATTATACAGGGACTAGGTTTATACCCGTGTTTCGCTCACGAGTATAACATAATATGGATTTAAATAAACTGTAAATAGGAAATCTATTTTAAACAGATAAATTGAGAAGATTTAATTTATAAATAATGTTTTATAAATTAAATAAAATATTTATCATTCGATAAATGGAATACATAAGTCTGAACTTATATAGAGAAGTTGGAATTGGTTTTAAACCCGATAGTTTAAATAGAAGGTGAACTCAACACTTTTAAAGTGGAGAAACGTTATGAAAAGAACATACATAAAGTGAAGAACCGTTACTAAAATGTAAATCTTTATAAAGGGATAAACGTTATAAAAAGGAGTTCAATCGAATTAGTTATTCGAAGTATAAGTTAATAAATTCGAGTTAAGATTATCGAATTGAGTTATCCAGTTAAGTTAATCAATTCGAGTTAAGATTTTCATTTTGAGGTAATCGAGTTAAGTTAATCGATCGAGTTAAGTTAATCAATTCGAGTTTAGATTATCGAATTGAGTTATCGAGATAAGATAATCGAGTTCAGTTAATCGATCGAGTCCAGTTAATCGATCGAGTTAAGTTAATTGATCGAGTTAAGATAATCTAGTTAAAATTAATCAAGTAAAGTTAATTGAATATTAGTTATTCAATTAGAGTTGATCGAATATTAGTTATTCGAAAGTAAGTTATTCGAATTAGTTATTCGAAGGAGCTAATCAAGTAAGTTATTCGAATTAGTTATTCGAAGGAGTTAATCAAGTAAGTTATTCGAATTAGTTATTCGAAGGAGTTAATCAAGTATGTTATTCGAATTAGTTATTCGAAGGAGTTAATCAGGTAAGTTATTCGAATTAGTTATTCGAAGGAGTTAATCAAGTAAGTTATTCGAATTAGTTATTCGAATTAGTTATTCGAAGGAGTTAATCAAGTAAGTTATTCGAATTAGTTATTCGAAAGAGTTAAACACATTAGAGTTATTCGAATTAGTTATTCGAAAGAGCTAAACACATTAGAGTTATTCGAAATAGTTATTCGAATAGAGTTAAACACATATAAGTTATTCGAACTAGTTATTAGAATAAAGGTAATCGCGTAAGAGTTAATTGAATATTAGTTATTCAATTAAAGTTAATCGAATTTAATTATTCGAGAAGAGATAATCGAATGTAGTTATTCGAAAGGAGTTAATCAATTTGAGTTAAGTTAATCGATTTAAGTTAAGTTAAATCGAAATGGAGTTAATCGATTAGAATTAAGTAGTTAGAGTAAATCGAATAAGTTATTCGATGAGAGTCAATCCATTTAAGTTAATCGAATATTAGATAATCGATAAGAGTAAATACATTTAAGGTAAATCGAATATTAGTTATTCGATAAGAGTTAATCCAATAGAGTCAACCAGGTAGAGTTATTCGAATTAGATATTCGAATAGAGTTAAACACATAAGAGTTATTCGAATAGAGTTAAACAAATTAGAGCTATCGAGTTAGATTATCGAATTAAGATAATCGAGTTAAGTTATCGAGTTAGATTATCGAATTAAGATAATCGAGTTAAGTTATCGAGTTAGGTTATCGAATTAAGATAATCGAGTTAAGCTATCGAGTTAGATTATCGAATTAAAATAATCGAGTTAAGTTATAGAGTTAAGATAATCAAGTGAGTTAATCGTATAGGAGTTAAGCGAAATAGAGTTATTCGAATATTAGTTATTCGAATAAGAGTTAATCAAATAAGAGTGAACCATATAGAGTGGATCAAATTTGAGCAATCAAATTTGAGTTAATCGATTTGAATTAATCGAATAAGATTAATCAAATTAGGGATAATCGAATGTAAGTCATTCGATGGAGAGATAATCGAATCCAAGTTATTCGATAGAGAGATAATCGAATCCAAGTTATTCGAAGAGAGATAATCGAATCCAAGTTATTCGAAGAGAGATAATCGAATCCAAGTTATTCGAAGAGAGTTAATCGAATATTAGTTATTCGAAAGAGAGAGTTAATCGAATAGAGATTACTCGAAAAAGGAAAACATACGTCGAATTCGATTTATATCGAATTCGGGAAAGTATTTTTTACTTTCCGTGTTTAAATAAAGATTTAGTTATTGATTAAGAAATAAAGGTTGGATGTTAAGTTAGATATTCCAGAAGTAGGGTTTATAATGTTAGGGTTATAATAAATGTTTTTCATAAAAGAAGTGGATTCGAAATCTGAATCCGAGAATTTGCGTAAGCAAATGATTGTTAAAATATGAGCGGTGAGCTTCATCTATTGCAAGGTTAAGAACGTTGTTCAGTTAAGGTCTGAGAGGTAATCATACCCCAACTTGATTGACTTCGGAATTGACTAAGGAATAGTTAAAGTTCGAAAAAAAAAGGTTAGTAGAGATACAGTTAAATAATAAGCGACCAACGTATTAAGCAGTCGTAACGACATTCAATACAACGTTCGTTTGAAATCAGTAAATAAGTGTTGGAAACGTTTTCCAAATATAATCAGATATGTTTTCTAAACATAGAAAAATGGGAAAAATATGAATATACATATATGATGATTGATTGATCGAATTTCTATAAAGAAATAAGATCGTTGTTTGCACACCGACATTTTTCATTTGATAGTTAACTCACCGACTATCAAGTTTTTACCATATTTACGTTGTTAATATGGAGAGACCGGTTGGATTATTATCCGAAGAACCACTCCGTATTAGCATAAGCGTTACGAATCAAGTATGCTGAAGATAATTGAAGACGGAGTAAAGTGCAAGGGCTAATGTGTAAGTCTTAGATAACATTGCCTAAGATGGATGTACTGGGTAGTGCCTTCGGTTTCGTTCAGTCCCAGAACGAACGTATATGGACGAATGTCTGACAGAGTATGTCTAACGAATCATATATGTCGATCTTGTCAAACGTATTATGTTGGTGGCGGAGGAATTCGTTTCTCTTAGCTTTTATACCAGTGATACCTCTAGGGAAAATCGATAATGATTTGACGGGTATGACGATGTGGCATTCTAAGTAAATGAAGATATGTTCAAAAGACGTTATGACCTCTAGCCTCACAACCCGGAAAGGACAGAAATCGGGCAGGTAGCATGGCTATGTGGTTAGCTCCCATTAGGGTGTAGTATCACCTGTCTAGATAATATTCATTTGCTTCTTTTATAACTCATTTCAATGTCGTCCCTTATTTATAGTCCGGAAGGATGGTTGCTGATCCCAACCATCGGTGATATACATTCGCTACACTCAAGTCAAGTGAGTGGGCGGTCATGCATGACTGGGTTGTGAACCCGTGTACTCGTGTCTAGAGGTACACCTCCGGATAGGTGGACCCCTACCTTGTCATAGTTGGAAACCCATTATCCAATACGCACCTGCGGTTTTGTTTGTATACTATGTATGTAGAAACGTGAGATGTAAGCGTTTCTGCTAGATTGATATCTATTTGTTTTTAGACATTATTATAATATCAGATGATATTGCTTTTCAAAGTTGTTTTGATTCTCATAAGGTAAAAACCCGTTCCGTATTCACGGCGTGGTCTTATGAGATATCGCTCACTTTCTAAAAACCGTGTTAAAAGTTAAACCAGGTTTTACTCATACCAGTCCCATGAATGACCCGGAGTTATTTGTTTTGTTTTCCCTAAACTCTTGGGTGCTCAATTTGTACGGGCAGTCAAGTAGTCGGGATTTTTCAGATACACTTGGAGAGCTTGGAGCAGGAGGCTTCAGGATTATAACTATTATTATTTCCGCTGTGTTGTTAAGTGTTGTACTTTGAAATGGTATGTATAAGTACTGATTTGTATTTCAAAGTTATGTTATATTTTATTCGTTCCGCTGTGAGATTCGTTTTACTCTGATGATGTAAGTTCTTCTTTTCTTCTTCTATTCTAAAAGTTCTATCTTATCTTTCTCACCCTCTAACTTCTTTCACTAACGTCGCGGAATTTTTGACTCTTGAGGAGTCGAAAATTTTCGGGTCGTTACACCTCATGAGGACCTCAATGAGATAGACACTTTTTTAGTTGGAAAGTTTGGATATAAATCAATGGATTTAGGGTTTCAGGGTGAGATAGATTGGATCACTGCTGCCGTTGGTTTCATTCTAGCGGCTCAGAAATTTAGTTGACCGCGTGAATACCGTTTAACCGAAATAGGGTTCGCCATGTTATATATATAGTGTGGATTGGCAGTAATTTATTAATTTTATAATATAATGAAACTTTGTCATTAAATAACGTGTTAGAAACCACAACATACGATGTCCGATCGATAAGAAACTCCTAATCCTAACATAAAAATACATTTTGGACCCGATGGGACATGTTTCATAAAATTCCGAGGTCGTTTGTAAAAAGCCCTTTCTAATTACCGATGAAAAATCACGCATTTAAATTTATCACGATCATAAGAAAAATCCAATCAACTTGAAACATTGACGTTCTACTAGAATTTTTCCGTATGGATCCAATGAAATTTGTTTCGATAAATTTGGATTTCGTTTGGCCAGTCGTTTATTTCTTTAAAGTTACCCCTATTTAAATTGATTAAAATAAAATAAACGATCAAATAAAAATAAAGGCGTTTGACGCTGCCACGATCACATGGTTAATCGGATCGCTACAAATTTGAAAAGTAACAATAACTTACTAATACAGATCCAATAAAACTTGTTTGGTCGAAATCCATATCCATTTAAAAAATGACGATATTTTATAATTTAAATTATTTGTCGGTTTACAATTAAATTCCGTACGCTCACATATTAACTCTGTTTGGCCCCAAAATTTGCAGCATGCTATGTTTTAACGTTACGAATCCAACAAAATTTATTTCATCAAAGTCTGAGTTCGTTTGCAAAATGACTATTTTTAACGCTTATAAAATATCCAATAAATATAAATTAATTCCAAATTAATTAAATTAAATAATAGTAAATTATTTTTATCCTATATATATCCAATTAGAACATATATACAACTTCAAATATAAAATATACAACTCAATTTCGTCAATTTAGAGTTAACCGTTATCCAAATTATGTAAAAACCCTTATAAATTATTAAATAAACGTTATCGTTTATTAACGATTTTCGTAGCGACTATTTAAAAATTTGAATTGCACATAACTAACAATTTATAACATGAAATCTGAATTTTTCTCTTTTATATGAAAATTATAATCAACTAGTTTCAAACGTTTCTTGTTTCATAGAATTCCGACTTATATCGAAGCCTGTATATTCGTTTAAAGTTCAAAACTCAATATTATGAAATGTCGCGCCATTACGAGCTCGATTTAAATTAAATATAAATTTAGTGTTCCTAATTCATTTTAACAAATGAATTTGGTATTAAAATCGATTAATATTCCAAATAAAATATTTAAAATCTATTAAATATCCGACTATTAAAAATACGGGACATTACAATCTCCCCCTTAAAAGAATTTCCATCCCAAAATTTCTATGGTAGGAAAACTGCTACAAATCCATTATCTATTCAAAAATCCAATTTATATTAAATCGTAAACTAATTTATTATTGCTAAAATAAAATTTTCAAAATATCATAAAATTTCTAACACTTTAAATTCCCGAAATTTTTAGCATAGTCTCCCCTGTACGGAGTGACATCTGCGATATCGCAGGAACAAATAATATATATACATCGACCACACGGTCGGAAAAATAAATTCAAAACCCAAAATTTATATTTTCGCGTAGGTGTACCTTTTGCGAGTGCTATTGAGCATATTACTCAATTTATGTGCAGCCTACTCAACCAAATTAAATCCTCATAGCCATCTGACACTTGTACTTAACTTAGTTCAACATGTAAGTAACAAATATATGCACTTTTAAATGACATTTCATCAATTAACAAGTATAAGTATACATATTTCAAGAAATTAACATGAAATATCATTCACATGCAAATACCGGGTTAAACCATTCGTTTTAATTCATATGTGGTTTCATTCTAATTTTATTATACTGGGTCTAATTTTCAATTTATTTAACTTTTGATGAAGTTTATTCATCCTGCTTAACAAACAAACAGTCAACCAATCAACAACCAATCTGACAACCAACTCAATCAAATCAATTGAATTTACATTCAGTATTAATATTTTACTTTGGTTTCACATATTTGAACATCAATCGATTAAGATCCAGTTGATTTCTATGAATTTTTTTTATTCATTCAATTTCCAAGTTTCAATCTATTTTATTTAAATTCAATATTCATTATTAATTTAATTGCACTTAAACAAATTAAGTTTCAAATTCCAAATCCAATTTACTAACTTATTCTCTAATTAGTTTGTAATGACCCGCAGTTTTAGCCGTCGAATAATTAATTTATTTAATTATTAAATATCAATTTGGCGATATCAATGAGCCGAATTAAATAATATTGAATATTTAATTAATAATATAATAAATATATTATAATGTCGGAAAAGTCGGAAATAACTGAATTCACGATCTTGGGTAAATTGGATCAGTTATGATAATTAATTCAGTTTCGAATTGAATTTGAATAACGAATATATTTCATCGACGACGTTTGAATGTATAATTTATAATTATAATTAAAACGACCCTGAAACGTCGTGATAGTTCGTAATTTGGCGATTTGGACTTCAACTGGATATACAGAATCCGTTTCAAGTCGGATTTCTGTGAAACAAGAAACGTACGGATCTAGTGGACTATATTTTTCTAAGGGAAGAGAAAAATTGAGATTTTATCGGGTAAATTTTGAGTTATGACAAAATTAAATTTCCAGAAAAACGCTATGGAATTCCCTTATATTTTGCGACGCTTTATTTACGTTATAAAAGGAATATTCAATATAAATTGAATATTGATTCAACCCAGACTTGGAATATCGAGTATGTAATTATTCTGGAGCTGTATGATATCGTATGTGGATATATACGATAATATTAATTTATTAATATTAATTGAATTATTTTAAATATATTTATATATTTTAAATGGTTTAATTGGGCCTTAGAATATAGCCGCTTTTGCAAACGACCTCCGAATTCGACGAAACCAAATTTATAAAATCCAGAATATTAAATTATTGTTAGATTTCAAGTTTCGTAATTTTTTGAATCAGTATGTGGCCGTACGGATTTTTAATGTGAAAAACAGTGGATAATTGGACCTTTAAAAATACGTCGGGTGAGCAAACGGAGTCGGAATTCGACGAAACCAGTTTCAGCGTGTCCGTAATGTCAAACTCTAGTTGTATGTCTATTTTCGTGATTTTATGTGATCATAGGAAATTTTTAAATCGATGAAAAACAAGTAAATAAGATGAGTGGATGAGATTTGTACACCAAGCCAAAATTTACATTATAAATACCCCCTTTACATCGTTTTAACCTAAACTCATTCCTCAGAAAAAATGGCGCCGCCTTCTTCTTCATTCTAAAACGTGAAATCCATTCGAAGAAAAATCCTCACAAATTCAAATAAAACTCAACAAATCTTCAAACTCATATACTCCAACTCCTATTGAAAAGCTCTTCAATCTAGTAAGAGCCATGAGCAAATCCGACGTCAATGGATTCGCAGTTTGGTTCCAGCGTCAGGATAGGGTTCGAAAACGTGGAAGAGGGAAGCATCGATTGAAGTTTTTAGTTATATTTTTGGATTCACCAATGTAAATCGCATCGAATATGAGTCTTTGGTGGATTCTGATGTCAGTTGTTGTCGTGGGTGTCTCTGAGCTGGTGCGTGAAGGGCGACGTCGTTTGTTTTGAGGAGCTCGAGCTCTGTTGTGTTGGGTAGAGGAGAAGTAGCTCGGAGAGGAGGGAAGAACGGTGATGGTCTGGAGTTTTTGTCCGTGAATGGGAAATGATGTATGGAGGGGTCTGTTGTGATGTGTGCTGGTGCGTGAGGAGGGAAATTGGAGAAGGAGAATGACTGTAAGGGAAGGCAGGTT
The DNA here is from genome assembly GCA_030737875.1 of Allium sativum. Classification (NCBI taxonomy): domain Eukaryota; kingdom Viridiplantae; phylum Streptophyta; class Magnoliopsida; order Asparagales; family Amaryllidaceae; genus Allium; species Allium sativum. Next base: position 268,941,647 of record CM060911.1, read on the forward strand.
GTTTTCATACGGGAAGGAAGAACGTGATAAAGAAGATGGTGATTTGAGGAGCACGTTGGAGGTATATATTTATTTGGTGAAGTAGTTATCGCAGAAATTGAGTGGTGAGAAGCCTATAACTGTGTAGTTGATTTCTGGAAGAGATGTGGAATTGGGTAGCCATGATTTTCCATGGAAGATGAAGAGCGCAGTTTGAAGCAAAGTGGGGAAGATGATTTCGAAAGGCTGGAGTTCACGGCTAAGGAAAAGGAAAGGGGAAATAGGGCGATGGGCCTACGGTATATAAAAGGAAATGGGCCGACGGTATACATAAAAGGTTAAAGCCCAAATAAATAAATAAAATCCAAGTTTTTATTTCAATAAAATGTATATGAATTTGTAATTGTTATAACTTGATTGTACTGTATCAGAATCGTACCAAAAACGTAATCCGACAGGATCGAGTGAACGTCAGCTACAAATGGAAGCGACTAGGAATGAACAGGAGCTCGTAACAATTTATAGTGATATAAATTGTAGGATCAGAACCGACATCCGTAAATCGTATTTAACGATAACGGACAATGTGAGTAAAACTCACTAAACTCTGTTCAATTTATATTTTTATAATCTGTACTTTATTTTTGATAATCATGATTGATTGTTATGTATTGATTGATGGACTGTTAAATAGATTTGATTGAAAACGTAGAGATAGTTATATATAGAAAACCGACAATCAAATAGTGATCTGTTTATCAGTATATTTCATGATTAAAATGAAATTGATATATATTATGTTGTGTAACATCTGTGGATGCAGGCAACAGGTTGGAGGAATCCGACTGGATTTCTCAACATTTATTTTTACTGTTATTTGTATATTATGATATATGCTGTGATATATAATCTGTTATAGATTATATATGTTTGGATGATATTGATCATTGACATTTGGTTGTTAAAATACAATTGAAAATACTGGAACGTAGAAAAAGGAAATTTTCAATATTTATATTGAAAATGAATTTATTTATAAAATCGAAGGATTTTATAAAAGGAATATTTATTTAGACATTAAATAAATAGAATAAAGGATATTTATTTAGAGATTAAATAAATAGGATAAAATGAAATATTTATTTAGGGATTTAATAAATAGAATAAAAAAAAGGACACTCATTTAGGAAATAAATAAATTGAATTATAACGGGATATTTATTTAGGAAATAAATAAATAGAAATAGACAGGATATTTATTTAGGAAATGAATAGGAAGTTACAAATAAGAAATTATTTATAACGGAATAAGATGTTATGAAAAGGAGAAACGTTATTAAAAGGACATTTTTAAATTGAAGAACCGTTACTAGAAGTAAATCTTTTAAATGAATAAACGTTATAAATAGGAGTTAATCGAATTAGTTATTCGGATAAAGTTAAACACACATAAGTTATTCGAATTAGATATTCGAACAGAGTTAAACAAATTAGAGTTATTCGAACTAGTTATTCGAATAGAGTTAAACACGTAAGAGCAAATTGAATATTAGTTATTCAATTTGAGTTAATCGAATTTAATTATTCGAAAGAAGTTAATCGAATTTAATTATTCGAAAGAAGTTAATCGAATTTTATTATTTGAAAGAAGTTAATCGAATTTAATTATTCGAGAAGAGTTAATCGAATTAAGTTAATTCGAAAATGGAGTTAATCGATTAGAGTTAAGTTATTCGAATTAGATATTCGAATAGAGGAGAATCATATAAGTTATTCGAATTAGATATCCGAATAGAGTTGAACACCTATAAGTTATTCGAATTAGTTATTCGAAAGGAGTTAATAAATTAGAGTTAAGTTAAGTTATCAAGTCAAGATAATCGAGTTAAGTTAATCAAATCGAGTTAAGTTAATCAATTCGAGTTAAGATTTTCGAATTGAGTTATCGAGTTAAGTTAATCAAATCGAGTTAAGTTAATCAAATCGAGTTAAGTTAATCAAGTCAAGATAATCGAGTTAAGTAAATCGACCGAGTTAAGTTAATCGATCGAGTTAAGTTATCGAGTTAAGATAAACTAGTTAAGTAAATCGAATAGTAGTTATTCGAATAGGAGTTAATCGAATATAGATATTCGAATCAGAGTTAATCCAAATAAGTCACCATTCAGCACGACCGCTAGCGTACTTCGTAGGGCTGCAGATAGCCTACGACGGTCGGATGTTTTCTGAGGGAATCAGGCGTAACCATTGTGATCACTGCGATCTAGAGTTATGCGAATGGAGTTAAATCGAATTAGTTATTCGATGAGAGTCAGCCCATTTAAGATAAATCGAATTAGTTATTCGATGAGAGTCAACCCATTTAAGTTAAATCGAATTAGTTATTCGATGAGAGTCAACCCACTTAAGTTAAATCGAATTAGTTATTCGATGAGAGTCAACCCATTTAAGTTAATCGAATTAGTTATTCGATGAGAGTTAATCCATTTAAGTAAATCGAATATTAGTTATTCGATAAGAGTTAATCAAATAGAGCCAACCAGTAGAGTTATTCGAATATTAATTATTCGATAGAAGTTAATCGAAATAGAGTTAATCAAAAGGGAAAGTACTATTTACTTTCCGGGTTTTAAATCAAGATTAAGTTATTGATTAAGAAATTAGGTGACTGTTTAATTATTCGAGTTAGGAAATAAAGTTATAGGTTAAGTTAGGTATTCCAGAAGTAGAGTTTATAACGTCAGCGTTATAATAGATGTTTACATTAAAGAAGTGGATTCGTAATCAAAATCCGAGAATTTGCGTAAGCAAATGATCATTAAAATACGAACGGTGAGCTTCATCTATTTCAAGGTTAAGAACGTTGTTCAGTTAAGGTCTGAGAGATAATCATACCCCAACTTGATTGACTTCGGAATTGACTAAGGAATAGTTAAAGTTCGATAGAAAAGGTTAATAGAGATACAGTTAAGGGATAAACGATAAATGTATTGAACAGTCGTAACGATGTTTATACAATGTTCGTTGAAACCCTTAAATAAGTTGGAAACGTTTTCCAAATATAATCAGATACGTTTTCTAAACATAGAAAATGAGAAAACATATATATGTATATGATGATTGATTGATCGATTTTCTATCTAGAAATAAGATCATTGTTTGCACACCGACATATTTTCAATTGATAGTTAAATCACAGATTATCAAGTTTTGACCATTTATACGTTGTTAATATGGAGAGACCGGTTGGATTATTATCCAAAGAGCCACTCCGTATTGGCATAAGCATTGCGAATCAAGTATGCTGAAGATAATTGAAGACGGAGTAAAGTACAAGGGCTATCCTGTTTACAGAATAGTGTCTTCGGTTTGTCCAGTCCCAGGGCAACTTGTATGGACGAATGTCTGATAGAGTATGCCTAACAGATCATATACATATTGATCTCTTCAACGTATTACGTTGGTGGCGGAGGAATTCGTTTCTCTTAGCTTTTATACCCGTGGTATCGTTAGGGAGAATCGATAATGATTTGACGGGTATGATAATGTGGCATTCAAAGTAAATGAAGATATTGCATGTAAAAGATACGTTATGACTTCTAGCCTCACAACCGGAAATGGCACAAAATCGGGCAGGCAGCATGGCTATGTGGGTCATTACCATTAGGGTGTATAATCATCTATCTAGAGAATATCCTTTTGCTTCTTTATAATCTACCAATGCTGTCCCTTATATATATATATATATATATAAACGGTTGCTGATCCCAACCGTTGGTGATATACATTCGCTAACTCAAGCGTATTGAGTGGGCGGTCATGTGTGGGCTGAGTTGCAAGATGTTCTTGTTGAACTCAAGTGTATCGTTCCTAGAGTACACTAATCGGAAGGTGGTTCCATACCTTGCCAGGAAAAATCCATTATCCAATAAGCGCCCGCGGTTTTGTTTGTATACTATGTATGTAGAACGTGAGATGCAAGCGTTCTGCTAGATTGATATCTATTTGTATTTAGACATTATTATAATATCAGAATAATAATGCTTTTCAAAGTTGTTTTGATTCTCATAAGGTAAAAACCCGTTCCGTATTCACGGCGTGGTCTTATGAGATATCGCTCACCTTTTAAAAACCGTGTTAAAAGTTAAACCAGGTTTTACTCATACCAGTCCCATGACTGACCCGGAGTTTATTTGTTTTGTTTTCCCTAAATTCTTGGGTGCTCAATTTGTACGGGCAGTCAAGTAGTCGGGATTTTACAGATGCACTTAGAGAGCTTGGAGCAGAAGACTTCAGGATTATAGCTATTATTATTTCCGCTGTGTTGTTAAGTGTTGTACTTTGAAATGCTATGTATAAGTACTGATTTGTATTTCAAAGTTATGTTATATTTTATTCGTTTCGCTGTGAGATTCGTGTTACTCTGATGATGTAAGTTCTTCTTTTCTTCTTCTATTCTAAAAGTTCTATCTTATCTATTCTCACCCTCTGTTTTCTTTCTAATAGTTATCTGATTTCCAGTGTAATTTGGGTTAGACTTGTGTTATTTGGTCAGCTCAAATTGGTCCGGAATTTCGGGTCACTACATAGTTCATTATCATTACACAATCCAAACTTTGATTCATTGAATCTCATTTACTAATTTCATATTGAAATTCTCTTTTTGGCTGTATTACCATTTCAAAAAAAAATCTAGTTTGAATTTCATACAAATCAATCAAACACAAAATATCTCAATAAATTGGTAAAATAATTTCTTTTCTATATATAAAATATATGTTGGGTAAAATTATTTCATTTACCCTCCTTACAAAATGATATTGTATCCATTGCCAATTCAATGCTTCTCAACACTTGAATGGATCAAACAACACAATACAAAACATTTGTATATAAAATCTACAAATACGCTCTCTCATATATACATAACTCGCAACTAATGTCCAACCCAAATTGCACCGAAAAGCAGATAGTTAATGGAAAGAAGTTAGAAAGTGTGATAAGAAAGAAATATTAGAATAGAAGAAGATGAACACAACACAGAGTCTCACATCACAGAGGAACAAAATATAATATAGAAATTAACCTTATTGAGAGCTTTAAAAATACTTACAATCATCATAGTACATCAACACATCTGAACAGTTATAATAATCTGTCCTCATTATACAACACACAGCGGAAACACAACTATATAATATCATACATCTGTACTTCTCTAGCTCATCTCTTCACAGCATCTGATAACCTAAACCTATACAACTCGGTCTAATCCGAGCAATACAAACGCCAGATCAGTCTGAAGAACCAGAGTGAGAAAACCGACTGGGTAACATCCAACTTGATTTTAAAGTCAAATCTTTTCGAAAGAAAAGGATAATCGTAAGACCAAATCCACACGTAAATATGAATGGTTTTTACCTTACGATAACCCAAAACATTTTTGAAATCAATACTATTTTGATATTACAATAGTGATGTAATACAAGTATATAGCAATCAAGCAGAATGCTTGCATCTCACGCTCTACATACATAGTATACAATCAAAACCGTGGGCTCTTACTGGAGAATAGATTTCCTAGCAAGGTATGGGACCACCTTCCGACAACGTATCTCTGGAGATGAATACATTGGAGTTCAACAAGAACATCTTGCAACCCAGCTAAACGTTACCGACCCCTTATTTCTTTGAGAGTACCGAATATATCATTACCACGGTTGGGGACTAGCCAACCGCCAAAAGCATATAAAAATAAAGGGACAACCGAAGGCATTTGATTTCTCCCGATCAGGTAATGATATATACCATTTTAATGGGCACTACTCGATTTTATATCATTTCCTGGTTGATGAGGCTAGAGGTCATAATTTATTTATTTACCTTTATTATTATTTAGAATATCTGGCCACCATTTACTTTGAATGCCACATCGTCAGATCTTCTAGATATCACTAATTGACGTCCACAAAAATATTCTGCGTATTTAACTAAGGGAAGGTTTCCAGCCTTCTCTACCATTAACAGAAAAACATATGAAGAAATCAATGTACGTGATCCTTTGGAAATACTTTGTCAAACATTCATCCATACAAGTCATCCAAAAACAGGATGAACCGAAGGCACCCTCCTACCACATCCTATATAGGTATCACCCCAAGGATCAGTAGCGAGTAGTCCTTGTAATCCAAAGATTTCACTCACGACAGAATCATTACTGAAATATCTTTGGCCGCAAAACCAGAGAAATTCAACAACTGTGTAACAACCCAGAATTTCAAAGCCAATTTAAAAATTTTATTTTGGTGATTTTAATGGATTTTGAATATTTTAAATGAATATTTTAAATAATAACGACTTAAAGTTTTTTTAAAACAAAACTTAAGTTTATAAATTTATTAAATTTATATTACGAGCCTGAAATAGCACAGTAGTTTTAAAATTCGATTTTAAACTTTGAATGAACATACATGATTCAGTGTAAGTCAGAATTGAATGAAACTGGAAACGTTAGGATCGAATGAACTATATCTCTATAAAGAATGTAAGAAATTTTGATTTCACTTTAGAAATATTAAGTTATGACTAAGTGAAATTTTAGAAATAGCAGTATAGAATTTATATATATTTTAATAACATATAAACCCTTAAAAATGGAAATTTTGCAAATGACTTCCGAATTCGATGAAACCACTTTCTATGGATCTGGAATGTCAAATTATCGTTAGGTTCCAAAATTCATAAATTTTGGAACTAATATGTCGACGTGGTACATTTAAAGGCACCTACAATTTTAGTTGTAAATTCAATCGACTGGAAAATGGCCATTTTTCAAACGGACTCGAAATTTGACAAAACCAGTTCCTATGGGACTGCATCGTCAAAACATAGCTAGATTTATTTTTCTGGAATTTTTCGAGTCAGTGTGTGGCCCCGGTAAATTAAAACGTACGTTGAATTCAAATTTGAAAAGTATATTATTTTATATTTTAAGTTTGATAAAAACTGATCGAAACAGCTGAACCGGCTTACGATACATATCCCATTGGGTTCGGAATAGGGGTATTTAGTATAGGGCGAAAGTCGTTGGGTCTCGTTTGGAGTTAGAGGGAAAAGTCAACTTTTAGTGTTTAAAATAAAAAATTAAAATAATAAATATATATGATATTATATAACTCCCTCTCCCCTTATCTCCCCCAAAATTGAAATCGAGCAGAAAAAATAAAGAAAACAAAACGCGCCTCGTCTACCCACCCCGACGCCGGAGCCGCTGCTGCTAGGGCGCCGCTTTCCCCCAGACAACCGCGCCTCTCATCGGCCCCTTCGTTGATCAAACACCGCGTCCCCTTCGAAGAATAGACTCGTCGAGACCCCACTTCTCTCGAGCCCTACAGCCAACTGCCACCTAAGACGAGCCGCCACCAAATCAATGAGCGCCACCTCATCGCCTGTCCACTACCGCACCGGACCTAAAGTCGACCCCCCCTAAAGCTGCGCACCCACCGGTGCACCACCAGGCGACGTCAGCAAAAAAGCCACCCTCTTTTTCTCCTTTCAAAAAGTAAGCATCCGATTTTCCCTTTATTATATAAAAGCCGATTTTCCTTTATTATATAAAAACATGATTTTTATTAATGAGAAGGAGTGATTTTTATTAAATACATAAAGATTGGATTTTTAAATACATAAAGATTGGATTTTTACTATAAGAAAGGCGAGATTTTTATTCTAGGAAAGGTGTGATATTTAATAACATAAAAATACGATTTTTAGTTTATAAAAAACATGATCTTTAGTTATATAAAAATCTAACTTTTGGTTAGATAAAAAAATAGGATTTTTATCGTAGCAATGAAAATATTTTTTTAGAAGGATAAAAATATGATTTTTACCTTATGAATGCTATTTATAAAATAGTCATACAATGAAAGAATTATTAATATGTTAAAAATATGATTTTTAACGTAGGTATGCGATATAGGTGACGAATAAAGAATGGCTTAGTGGAACCCCAAGGTGAGAACATTTTCTCACTCAAGTTCTTTAAATTATGTTATTATAAACATAGGTTGTAGACGGGGCCCCTGACACTACTTTTTTGTTAAACCATGGTTGTTTAGTTGGTTTATGATATTGGATGGATTGTTGGATTATTGTGTAATAGGGTTTGGCAACCCTATTAAGAAATTGTTTGGGAATGATGTCGGATGTGGATTTAATTGATAGAATTTGTTATGTATATGGCGCGAGCCATTATCAGGCGAGGGATAGGGCTAGACCCTATTCCGGTTCTAGTATCACGCTGTTTTGTTGTAGAAATTTTCTTAAAAGTGATAGAAAAGTTTAGTAAGTTAAAATATTATTTTTAGATTATAACTACGATAAATAAAATAATTTATTGGATAGTTAAAAATAAGAATACACATCCATTTACAAGTCTAATGACTTGTTTATGCTTGCCTATTTTTGTGATATCGATTGGAACGATAATTTTCACACATCGCCCAAGTGCACATATATTTTTATTATTTGTTGGTTGAAACCCCACAAGGGTCTTGGGATGATATTCTAATCACATCTCCCTTGTGATTAGCTGTATGTCTGTCGATAGACTGACAGGCTGTTGTATGCATTATTATTTATTTATTTAATGCTTACAAGGTTGTAGGGTGCACTTTGGTTGTTTGGATGTTGAATGATTGTTTATTATTGAATACATGAGATGTATGAAATCCATATAAATAATATTATATGGTGATTGATCGATCTCATTCCAATTTGGAGAATAATGAATATTTTTACATAATATTTAAAGAATAATCAAAATATGGTTTTGATGTCCGATTTTGGATGGACATGAATATATTTGAATATATATAGCCGAGTTAAGCAGATTGACGCTATTTAACTCGAATGGATTTTATATCGGTTTTATTCATTTTTAAATGAATATCGAGAAGATTAAATTTTCAAAGCTAATACTTTGAAAATAGTATCATTATAAGATTGTAATGATTTGAAATATTCAATTTTGGTTTTAAAGTTGAAATAGAATTTGAAATCGTTTTCAAATGAAATTATAAACTTTTTATAAAATACGTTTATAAAAGAAATCGACGATATATATATTTATATATATAAATGGCTCGAATAGAATGCATCGCGCCGCCATCGTTCGTGAATTTCGACCATTGACTTCGATTGGACGTAGCGGGAGATCCGACCGTCGGATTTTCCTGAAACCGAAACCTACAGGTTCGTATTGAAAAGAGATTTCGAAAGATAATATGAGATTTGAAATCCAATGGTTAGATTTTGAGAAATGTTTAATTCAATTTTGAATAAAAACGCGCCAGTGCTGTTAAATGACCTGAAACGTCGTTTAGCTGAAACAACCTTTATTAAATAAATAAAAATAGGGAAAAAATTATGTAAAATCAGAAAAAAATGATTTAAAAGAGTTTTGTATGGAATATTCCAAGTCTATAAAGATAAAAGATATTTTTATCAAGATAAGTGAATTATTTTCTTTTATAAAGAAACAAAGAAATTAGAAATGGTTTTAATTAACCAAAATTATTTCCAATGAATATATTGGGGTGGACTTGAATGGAAAGAATTTTCGGAATATTCCAATCTTTGGATTCCGTGATTATACGAATATTATTATGGGAATTTGGAAGATATCGATATCGTTATTCCTGATATGATATCTGTTGGTTTCAGGATTTGGTATTGAATATAAGTCGATATAATTTCTATTCAGAATCTTATATTTGATATCGAATTGGATTTTGGATTTTTCATGATTGGTATCTTTACTAATACTGTTCTTAAACCAGTAGAGAAAGAATAAATATTTTAAGTAAGATTTAATGAGATTTTCCGATTTATAAATATAATTGGAAGGAAAGAAAGTTGATTTGGGTTTATCGTGAATAGTGTTTTAAACGACATTAGTTTTTTAACCCGATTAATGGTGAGTTATGATTTGGAATTTATTAATATTTTAATTAAGATTGAATAGAACTTTCCAAAGTAAAGTTTTCCAATTTAATACATTAAATTGGAATTGAATGGAATTCGATTTATTAATATTCGAAATGAGCTTCTGTGAAGGAAGGCTATTACTATATATGGAATTTGAAACGCCTAGCCTTTATTCCATTTATAGTATGAGTTTGACACGGAAATTTATATCGATTACGATTAAGTTCTTTTCTGTGGAGATTCCATAGGAAATGGAATATGATTTTGGGTTTATGCGAACTGTGTTTTAAACGACGCTAGTTCTTTAACCCGATTGAAATGGGATATGATTTTGGATTTATTGTGAACGATGTTTTAAATGACATTCGTTCTTTAATCCAATGAAAAGCAGGATTAATTTCCTAAGATTAAGAAATCATTAAGTAATGGTTTTTGAGATTAAAACTAAGATAGAGTTTTAGTGAATCTTTAGTTAGATTGTAATGTAAATAAGGTAATTAAAACTTACCGAATTCAGGAAATGATTGAGAATGGAGTATCACCAGTTTTGCTCCGTACGATAGTTAAATCTTTAATTAGATTCAAACGTGAAATGGTAATTAAATATTACCAATAGCACCGTGGTTGTTAGATATGGAGTACCACCAGTTTTTCTCCATGGGATGAATAGGTTGGGATTGGGAAATATAATAAATGATCACTTCGGTAAGATTCACTAATCCCGACTAGTTTGGAAAACCTTATTTTGGTTTAAATGGTTTAAAAGATATATAAATCTTTTGAAATGATTTCGAGGAAAATTAAAGAATAAGTTTAAATGAACTTATCTTTGATAAAGTTATTGGGAACCTTCCCAAAAGAAATGAATCTAAGGATAAAATAATATTCTGGATTGGAATGAGGCATATGTTGTGTTTTATAGCACTTGATTTTAAAATACGCGAGTTGTTCGAAAAGACCGGGTTTGTGCCCATTTTGAATAACTGATCCGACGATAAGTCGACGATGAAGACGGTGGTTGAAGACCGAATATTTTCACATCGTAGGGATGATTACTGATGCCTCGATTGGGCTGCACACCCAATCAGGGGTTACAGTGGTGAGCGTCCAGACGTACTTGGAGATCGACCGGATATGCGAGAAGCTCTCTCCTATATTGGACATGTGGGATGAGGAATAAGGTGCCTCTGGTTTCGTTCAGACCTAGAACATACTTATATATAGATTATGTGTCTGACATTGTATTATTTTTCTGTATTCATCGATCCCTGCTAAATATATATCTGTTGGTGTCTTACTTAACGCCCCTCTCTGAGATGTATGACCTTAGAGGTTATGTATTGGTAGATGATCAATGATATGGTATGGATTGACAGTGTGGCATGCTGAGTTGCATGGATCAAGGCTTTTGTTGAAAAGCAGAGCCTTGTGGTTGATGATCAAAGCATGTCTTTAAATAGCATAGCTTTGTGTTGTAGCGTTAATTCGTGAGCCTCACACCCCGATGTGAACCAGAAACGGGAGAGGACGGCAGGGAGGGCATGCGTTTCTTTCTAGCTAGAAGTGATGTCATGGTATGGAGCCCCGACAATTTTACTTATGTGGATGTTGGAAAGCGAGGCGCCTCAGATATATCGGTTACTACGGAGCCAATGGATATTGAGACATCTGGCTCATTTATGCCCGATAGGGCAGGGATACGCATATTGCAGGCATTACTAATCCACTTAAATGTGGACCGGCCATGCATTTTCCAAGGGATGATGCGTTCTGTCCTTGACGCTCGGGCTAGAGAGTCTCGAATTTGTAAGGACGATCCCTTGCCTTGGTTCACAGATGGAATCCAATTTCCAATACGCGACTTTGCGGTTTTAGTTGTATAGCCTAGTATGGCGACATGATATATGGTACCCATGCCGTTTACGATTGATACATTTATATTTGAAGTTGATTTCTTCACTTATAGTAATAATAAAAGATGAATTTCGCGTACCAAGCATATTTGGCCATTATAAGGTAAAACTCTATCCTCCGGCTTGCGTTGCATTGTGTGATGGGACCTGAGTCTTATAATGGCTTCATTTTTCCTTTAGCATTGCGCTGTTTGTTTTATGCACTAGTATTCTTTGGAGGAAACCCGTTCCATGTTATACGGCGTGGTCGCTTGATTTACTTAAACTAAAAGTTGATAACTGTTTTAGTTCGCACACCAGTCAAATGACTGATCTGGAGTTTATTTTTTAACGTAAACTCTGGGTGCCCTTATTTTCCGCATGGATAGCTAGTAGTTTTGGTTTGTAGGTTATTCATCTTACAGGATCCTGACTTACAGATGGAGCAATATTCGGGAAGCTCTGTACCCGTATATTTCTCTCATTTGTGTTGTTTATTATTTTCCGCTGCTATGTATATAAATCTTTGTTATGTTAAATGTATCATATTTATTCATATTCTGTAATATATTCTTGTACTCTGATGTAAATTGTTGTAATAAAAATGAAACTTTCTTCTGTTTATGTTCTGATTTGTCATACTCTCAACTAAATCCGCCATTCTCCATCTCTTCGGGGATCGGGGAAGTGTGGATCGCTACATTTGGTGTCAGAGCTTTGGTTTACAGAGCTCGATAACAAGACATATTAGAACCGAACTAAAGAATTCATCAGAGATTGGATTAGTACTATCCAATAAGAACGACACGTTAGAGATAGGGTTAGTAATGCCCTAGAATTAGTCAAAAGAGTGTTGTTTCTTACAAACAAATCTAGTTTTGAAAATTTTAAACTTTATTATACATAATTGAGTATTTTATTTTAAATTGTTTTGGACTATCGAGTATTAGGAGATTTTGCACATATATCTGATTCACGTGTATACGAAGTCTTAAAAATACTGGATAGATACAGAATCACACTCTCGTCACCCGGGGATGGTACCGATGATAGCTCGAGCATCACTAGTATTTATTTTCGAGTTTCGAAAGTGGGATGTCTATATATTTCTAATTGACTGGTGTAAGAACCAAAACTTAGTTAAGTCTATCGTTTGTATTTTGGCATCAAAAATGTGCTTTTGGGTAAATACGTAAAAGATACATGTTTGAAAACTTAATCAACTAATTGATTACTGGTTGTGTTGATTGATTATTAGTTTTACTAATAAGAGTATAGAAACAATAAATCCTTTATGAACATGAAAGGGAAAGTTAACCAAGCTGAATCAAAATTTGAACTGAATTGAAATTTGAGCGCATTTGCATACATATACATGTATATCTATTGAACAGGTCATAGAAAGGAGGCTAGAGAAGCGGACTAAAATTGTATGCCCGACAAATAGGTACATATTTACTGTTTTGTTAGGTTTGGATGATTTTATTAGCCGATTGCCTTTTTTCTTTTTGATTGGAGAGGGCCTGTGTGGCAAGGTATGAATTTTCCGGTAACCCCATACAAAGGAGGTTATGGCGAATTTTTTTCGGAAATTTAGGGTGTTAGCAAAATTTTTGAAAAATTTGAAAAGTTTTTAGAAACCGAAAGGTTGAAAAACTTAAGCCGTATTGAATAGAATGGAAGTTGAGTAAGTTAGTTAAACAACTTTCAACTCCATTCCTTTTCGAGGGCAAAAAGATTTTAAGTAGGGGAGATTATAACAACCCGGAATTTCAAAGCCAATTTAAAAATTTTATTTTGGCGATTTTAATGGATTTCGAATATTTGAAATGAATATTTTAAATAATTATGACTTAAAGTTTATTTAAAACGAAACTTAAGTTTATAAATTTATTAAATATATATTACAAGCCTGAAATGGCGCGATAGTTTTAAAATTCAATTCTAAACTTTGAATGAACATACAGGATTCAATACAAGTCAGAATTGAATGAAACTAGAAATGTTAGGATCGAATGAACTATATCTTTCTAAAGAATGTAAGAAGTTTAGATTTCACTTTAGAAATAGTAAGTTATGACTAAATTAAATTTTAGAAATAGCGCTAAAGAAATTATATATATTTTAATAATATATAATCCCTTAAAAATGAAAATTTTGCAAACGACTTCTAAATTCGAAGAAACCACTTTCTATTGTCAAATTATCATTAGGTTCCAAAATTCATAATTTTTGGAACTAATATGTGGGCGTGGCACATTTAAAGGCACCTACAATTTCAGTTGTAAATTTAATCGACTGAAAAAGGGCCATTTTGCAAACGGACTCGGAATTTGACGAAACCGGTTCCTATGGGACCGTATCGTCAAAACATAGCTAGATTTATTTTTCTCGAATTTTTAGAGTCAGTACGTGACCCCGGTAAATTAAAACGTACGTTGAATTCAAATTTAAAAGGTATATTATTTTATATTTTAAATTTGATAAAAACTGATCGAAACAGCCGAACCGGCTTATGATACATATCCCATTGGGTTCGGAATGGGGGTATTTAGCATAGGGAGAAAGTCTTTGGGTCTCGTTTGGAGTTAGAGGGAAAAGTCAACTTTTGGGGTTTAAAATAAAAAAATTAAAATAATAAATATATATAATATTATATAACTCCCTCTCCCTTTATCTCCCCCAAAATTGAAATCGAGCAGATAAAAATAAAGAAAAAAAACGCGCCTCGTCTACCCACCCCGATGCCAGAGCCGCCGCTGTTAGGGCACCGCTTTCCCCCAGGCAACCGCACCTCTCATCGGCCCCTTCGTTGATCAAACACCGCGTCCCCTTCGAAGACTAGACTCGTCAAGACCCCCCTTCTCTCAAGCCCTACAACCAACCGCCAACTGAGACGAGCCGCCACAAAATCAATGAACGCCACACCGTTGCCTATCCACCGTCGTACCGGACCTGAAGTCGACCCCCCTGAAGCTGCGCACCCACCGGAGCACCACCAGGCGACATCAACAAAACTGCCACCCTCTTTTTCTCCTTTCAAAAAGTAAGCATCCGATTTTCCCTTTATTATATAAAAGCCGATTTCCCTTTATTATATAAAAATATGATTTTTATTAATGAGAAGGAGTGATTTTTATTAAATACATAAAGATTGGATTTTTAAATACATAAAGATTGGATTTTTATTATAAGAAAGGCGAGATTTTTAATCAAAGAAAGGCGAGATTTTTAATCTTGGAAAGGTGAGATATTTAATTACATAAAAATATGATTTTTAGTTTATGAAAAACACGATCTTTAGTTATATAAAAATCTAACTTTTGATTAGATAAAAACAAATAGGATTTTTATCGTAGCAATGAAAATATTTTTTTAGAAGGATAAAAATATGATTTTTACCTTATGAATGCTATTTATAAAATAGTCATACAATGAAAGAATTATTAATATGTTAAAAAATGATTTTTAACGTAGGTAAGCGATATAGGCAACGAATAAAGAATGGCGGAGTGGAACCCAAAGGTGAGAACATTTTCTCACTCAAGTACTTTAAATTATGTTATTATA
This sequence comes from Allium sativum, assembly GCA_030737875.1. Lineage (NCBI taxonomy): Eukaryota > Viridiplantae > Streptophyta > Magnoliopsida > Asparagales > Amaryllidaceae > Allium > Allium sativum. Next base: position 268,957,078 of record CM060911.1, read on the forward strand.
AACATAGGTTGTAGATGGGGCCCCGGACACTACTTTTTTGTTAAACCATGGTTGTTCAGTTGGTTTATGATATTAGATGGATTGTTGGATTATTGTGTAATAGGGTTTGGCAACCCTATTAAGAAATTGTTTGGGAATGATGTAGGATGTGGATTTACTCGATAGAATTTGGTATGTACATGGCGCGAGCCATTATTAGGCGAGGGATAGGGCTAGACCCTATTCCGGTTCTAGTATCGCGCCGTTATGTTGCAGAAATTTTCTAAAAAGTGTTAGAAAAATTTAGTAAGTTAAAATATTATTTTTAGATTATAACTACGATAAATAAAATAGTTTATTGGATAGTTAAAAATAAGAATACACATCCATTTACAAGTCTAATGACTTGTTTATACTCGCCTATTTTTGTGATATCGATTGGGACGATAATTTTCACACATCGTCCAAGTGCACAAATATTTATATTATTTGTTGGTTAAAACCCCACACGGGTCTTGGGATGGTATTCTGTTCACGTCTCCCTTGTGATTAGCTGTATGTCAGTCGATAGACTAACAGGCTGTTGTAAGCATTATTATTTATTTATTTAGTGCTTACATGGTTGTAGGGTGCACTTTGGTTGTTTGGATGTTGAATGATTGTTTATTTTTGAATACATGAGATGTATGAAATCCATATAAATAATATTATATGGTAATTGATTGGTCTCTTTCCAATTTGGAGAATAACGAATATTTTTACATAATATTCAAAGAATAATCAAAATATGGTTTTGATGTCCAATTTGGATGGACACGAATATATTTAAATATATATATATAGCCGAGTTAAGTAGATTGACGCTATTTTCAACTCAAACGGATTTTATATCGATTTTATTCATTTTTAGAATGAATATCGAGAAGATTAAATTTTCAAAGCTAAAACTTTGAAAATAGAATCATTTTAAGATTGTAATGATTTGAAATATTCAATTTTGGTTTTAAAGTTGAAATAGAATTTGAAATCATTTTCAAATGAAATTATAAACGTTTTATAAAATACGTTTAAAGGAAGTCGATCGTTCGCGAATTTCGACCATTGACTTCGATTGGACATAGCGGGAGATCCGACCGTCAGATTTTCCTGAAACCAGAACCTACGGGTTCGTATCGAAAAGAGCTTTCGAAAGATAATATGAGATTTGAAATCAAACAATTAGATTTTGAGAAATGTTTAATTCAATTTCGAATAAAAACAGCACCAGTGCGCTAAACGACCTGAAACGTTGTTTAGCTGATACGACCTATTTTTAAATAAATAAAAATAGTGAAAAATTATGTAAAATCATAAAAATTGATTTAAAAGAGTTTTGGATGGAATATTCCAAGTCTATAAAGATAAAAGATATTTTTTTCAAGATAAGTGATTTATTTTCTTTTACAAAAAATAAAGAAATTAAAAATGTAACCAGAATTATTTCCAATGTATATATTGGGATGGATTTGAATGGAAAGAATATTCGGAATATTCCGATATTGGATTCCATGATTATACAGATATTATTATGGGAATTTGGAAGATATCGATGTCGTTATTCCCGATATGATATCTGTTGGTTTCAGGATTTGGTTTTGAATATAAGTCGATATAATTTCTATTCAGAATCTTATGTTTGATATCGAATTGGATTTTGGGTTTGTCGTGAATGGTATCTTTAATAATACTGTTCTTAAACCTAGTATAGAAAGAATAAATTTTTTAAGTAAGATTTAATGAGATTTTCCGATTTATGAATATAATTGGAAGGAAAGAAAGTGGATTTGGGTTCATCGTGAACTATGTTTTAAACGACATTAGTTCTTTAACCCGAATAATGGTGAGTTATGATTTGGAATTTATTAATCTTTTAATTAAGATTGAATAGAACTTTCCAAAGTAATGTTTTCCAGTTTAATACATTAAATTGGAATTGAATGGAATTCAATTTATTAATAATCGAAATGGGCTTCAGTGAAGGAAGGCTGTTATTATATATGGAACTTGAAAGACCTGGTCGTTATTCCATTTATAGTATGAGTTTGACACGGAAATTTATATCGATTACGATTAAGTTGTTTTCTATGGAGATTCCATATGAAATGGAATACGATTTTGGGTTTATCGTGAACCGTGTTTTAAACGACACTCGTTCTTTAACCCGACTGAAATGGGATATGATTTTGGATTTGTAACAACCCGTATTTTCAATAACCTGTTATAACATAAATGGAGGCAGAATTAAACTGTAAAATCTGAATCAAGGGAAACGGGCTACGCCATTGCGTTCGTCTCGGAAAAATACGCGAAATAGAGTCCGAGTTTTCGAAAATCGGAGTCCGTATGACCAAGATATGGCCTCGCGAAGTTTCACGAAAAATTCCCAAATTAAAGTATACTTAATTAAGTGAAATGGGTTGCGCAGAGAAATATATATATATATATATATATATATATATAATTGAAAATTAAATAAATAAATATGCAAAAATGTTCAAAACAGCGAATTGGGATAGGGGAATAACCGAACCGGCCGATTTTTGAGGTCGACCCAAGCCCGCTGGGTCGACTAGGGGTTAATCCAGGGTGTTTGGCTGTCAACCCGTGGGCCGATTCGCTCAAATGCAGATTTTGCATTTGGATGGTTCTCATGGTTCATCTTTAATCTAAAGGCCCTAGATGGTTCCTACACTTGACTTCTTCCCCAAGACATGCTTTGATGGCTTGGATTGAATCTAGGTTTAATCCTATGGCCTAAAACACTTGCCTAATCTATAAATAAGACCCTAACCTATCCTAAATCCTCATTATTCATTCATGCAACTAAACTATGGCAAAATTTTACCTCTCATGGCCTCCACTCTCTTCATAAAATTTCTAAATGGTTTCTATGAGAGATTTTCCATGCATACAAGTGTTTTCAAGCTTGTATGAGTGTCATTAGCTTGCATTCAAGTCAAGTTTCTATCTTTGCATCATAAAGCAAGGGTTTTGATCATTTTGGCTCAAGGATTTTTATGTTAGAGCTTGCATTTTGGGTCTATTTGATTGCATAAGGGCTTTGTCATATCTTTTGTGCCTTCATAGCAATGTAAGCCCTTTCACTACTCTTAGATATTAACTATGAAGTTAAATGTTCATGTTGCAAGTTTGGGTTTGATCATTGAGTATGATACATGCAATCATGTCATGCAAGTATATGAAGTCATTATCTTGATCTTGTGAGCTAAAAGCTACAACCTTTATGTTGAAATGTTGCATTAGGCAACATGAGAACCCTCATAACCTTTATGTCAACTTGCATATGAAGTCATAACCCTTATATGATGATATATGCGAGTTACTAGTCATCATTCCATATCTTTTGTCACCATGATTCGCTTATGTGCCAAGTTTGGGTTTATGCATGTTTTGAGGCTTAAGAATGTAACATGCAAGTTAATGAACACATTTGTGCCTCATTTGCCACCATGATTAACTTGTGGCTTAATATCCATTTTTGTCATGCCTTTGCCAAGTCTCTTCTTTTAATCCATTACGTTGTCGCGAACGTATATGCGAGTTTAAAAGCGTTGGGTTATGTTATGGGTAATTTCTAATGACATGAAAATACAACTTGAAAACATGACTTGAAATATAACATGGAAGTTGACATGTAAGTATGCATAAAAACATAAGCTTGGGAATTTACCTATTAAGTTAGGTCTACCCTTTGGGAATTTACCTATTAAGTTAGGTCTACCCAAATGCTTGAAAACTTGTAACATGTTTTGGGAAACATGATGGACATGACACTTAGATAATATAAGTGTGGCCAACTCGAGGTTGGGTTGAGTTTGCAACGTAAAACTACCCGGAACCGACCGGCCTAACTAGTAGTTGCAAACAATAGGACCCAATGTGAGAAGTTGGTCATGTTGTGCTTGTACCCGAGGTTAGACCAAGTTGTGGTGTAAAGCTACCCGGAACCGACCGGCTTAACTAGTAACCACAACAAAGTCTAATGTGAGAGGTGAAGGTGCATTAAGTAATTAATGCCACATGATAGGGTTAAGTTAATTTGATTAATGACTCTTAACCAAATATGACATGGACAAATGGGTTAAGTAATTTGATTAGGCTAATGATACTTAACAAAACATGACAAGGTTGGGTAGGTTAAGTAACTTGATTTGCCTAATGACACTTAACCATTTTTATATGACTAGTGGATGGGGTTAAGTTAACCAACACTAAATCAATCCAACGCGATAACTTGGTAAGGTTAAGTAAGTTTTCTTAATGACGCTTAACCGAAAAATACGGTTAACGAATGGGGTTAAGATTAGACTCAACTAGTCTAAACATGGAAATCGGATGGGGTTAAGTTAGCCTAGACTTAATTAATCCCACTTGGTAGTTTAATGGGGTTAAGTTAAACACTTAACTAATCTAAACATGATGAATTGATGTGGTTAAGTGACCTATACTTATCCAATCTAACTCGTTAATTTATTGTGGTTAAGTTAACCAATACTTAACCAATATAACGTGAAAACATGATAAGGCTAAGTCACGAATCGCTTGAATACACTTGACCGATTTGACTAAGTAAATTGATAGGGTCAAGTTAATATATACTTAACCAATCTAGAATGATAATTGGACGAGGTTAAGTCGTGAATTGCTTAATATACTTAACCAACTTGAGCATGGTTTGTAGGGTTAAGCCTTGAACTTGGATACTTAGCCAATTTTGACAGGATTTGTAGACGGGTTAAGTCATGAACTTAAGTGACACTTAATCCATTATGTAAACCCTAGTTCTGAGGATTAGGTGGATAACCGTAGTTAACAAGGATAACGGGAACAATGCTAAGTGGTAAACCTTAGTTGAAGAATAACTAAGTAATGATTCTTAGTCAAGGAAATTTAGACCAGTTCATAGATAGATGAGTAACCTGATACGGTAGGTCATCGTTTAAGTATACGAGTAGGAGCAAGTATCTGATTTAGATAAAGGCTCCAGCGAACTGGGTAACGAAGCAGCGGCTTCGGGGAACGTGAGGATATTCTTGGTATCCCTCTATGAGCTGCCAGGTGATTATACTAGGCTCATGAGAGGTTAAGGTCTGCGTTAGAAGAATCAAGAGTATGCCTTGGTTGCTATACGAGCGACCTAAAGACGGGGATGGATAGGGGATAGTCGACGATACACGGTCGTACCCTAGATAGCATTTCGTCAGGCTACCTACCATCTTTGGTCAAGCGTGTACGTACGGAAAGGCAGAGAACACCCAAAAGACCATAATTTCTATCTAATTATGGTTGCGGTAAGGCTTGGATGTGGGTTGGCCAGTGTTGTGTTCTCATACAGGATTTATCCTGTCTTGTCTTTCACTAGTTGAGGGAGTGGTCTCGTGGGACCATAGCCACGTATAAGAAAAATAGACCTTAGCATCTGCATCGGCAGATAAATCGAAAGCTCCCGACCGAGTCCTGTATTTCTTGATTTGCCCTGTGACAGGACTCGGATGGCACGATGTGATACATGTGCATACAGTCATGGAAAAGCGATTCACGATGAATGCGTGGGAAAAAGGGCGCGGTTGGCGGTTAGCGTAATCCCTAGTGGCCCTAGGTGGTTGAACCCAAACCGAGATACGAAAACGTGCAATAGGTAAGCATAATCCCTAGCAGCCCTAGGTAGCATAAGTCCTAGTTGTACAAACAATAATTCATGTTGGAAGACCCTAGCTAGGTTTAGGGTAACAGTCCAAACCGATCTTAAGGATCATGGAACTATGTTAAAGTAATATAGAATCTCATGGGAAAGCCCGTATGGTCTACGGCAAGGGACTGAACATTTACATGGAATAAAACATACAATTTGAGTAACCTATATATGCGATATATTAGGTTGACATGGACCATTACACGACTTTTGAGTGAGGGTCATTCTTGGTTAACACATGACACGGTGGGGATACTAGTACGGTAGGTGCAGAGCTAAAATACAGGATAGATATCACGGGGCGTTATACGTGACAGATATCTTGGGGATATTATACTTGATAGAAACCTGACGATGTGATACCTTGTTTTATCTTGACATCGTAATTTATCATGACACCTTAGTTTATCTGAGTTCAGTAGTTCATCCTGTTATTTTGATTTAGCTTATTTATCTTGTTATCATGCTTATGTTCATCTCAGTTTCTCATGTCAGTTAACTTTACTAGTTTTTATGCTAATAGTAGATAGGGCTTACTCAGTCTTTTTGACTGACCCGTTTTGTTTCGCCTCTTTTCTTCCGTTCCCCCCAGGTTACAGGGAGGAAATACTGTTGTTTAGTTCGGACTTCTTCTGCTTGAAGGTCATCATGGATGGCTTGGACTTTTCTTGGCTAATGGCTACTTTACTGTTTTTACTTGGGGAATAATTTATGAAAATGTCATTATGCTTCTTTACTATTGCAAGACAGGTTTTGATGTACTCTGATGTAAAAGGCTTTAGACCTTATTTATTCATGTTATGAAAGTTTGATTTTACTTCCGCTATTTTATATGTTCTGTCTTGTGATATTTCTGTGCATGTTTACCAATAATGCCCCTCTAAAGCTAGTGCATTCCTTTGCGAGTGACCCTAGCGGAGGCGGGGTGTTACACGTGGTATCAGAGCAGAAGGTTACCAGACTGGGCAAAAGTTTTTAAAGACCTTCTGAAAACTATTTGAAAAAAAAAACCGTTTACAAAGAAGCATTTTTCAAGAAAATTTTCTTTTAAAAGAAAAAGGCTATTCCCCAAAGGCCATTAGCACTATCCTTGTTTCCTTAATTGAGTCTCTTTTCCTTTCTTTCCTCCATCTGTAGTCACAGTAGTTTTAACTGCGACTAGTCTTTTCTACCTACGAAAGTGCTTTCCATACGATGGAGGTGGTTCTCGAGAGACCAGTGGCCGCGTTATAAGAAAGGATCGTGAGAAAGAAGGATAAAGGATACGAGCTTAAGGATGAGCAACTTGTTGGTATGGCTTAGTCCTCAAAGGAGGGAGAAAGATGAACAATGAAACCCATGACGAGAGAGTACCTTTGGCATGGTAAAACGGGGCGGATAGTTAAGTATTATGGGACAAGGACAAGATCATCGGGAGGGCAGTAGTATGCTCTCATTTCTAGAGTACCTCGGAAGGAGGGTAACGATCTTGTTAAAGGTTTAGCTTTTCTTCTCTATCATCACGTTAGGACTTCGTTGTTCGTATCATTTAAGTCTGCTTCGATAGTTGAGTCTCTGCACCTTAAGTACTAGCGTAATAGAGAATCCCATTTTTGTCTCAAAGTCCTATTGGAGAATCAGTCCATTTATACATGACTTGTTTGGATTTGGGAATGTCTATGCCAAGTGTTGAGTTTGGAAATAATGCTTATGTTTATAAGCTATGGATGGATTCTAGGGATGAAGTGGTTGTCCAGTAGGGGGTGCCACTCTCGGTTTTGATAGGAGGGTAGTTAGACCTTTTGACTAGCCTTGGTAATGCCCTCGAAGTATCGGGTAACCTTTTTGAGGTTCTGTCATGACTAGTTACTTAGAATCCCTTGATGCCTTTATTGGAAATTTGAAGCCCGATCGAGTGGTGTTCGCCAATAAGACGGATGGTTTACTTCATTTATGCATGGGTTATAGAGATCACCCTAGTAAGTGCGCATGATAATCTGATTGACATCTGTTTACTTTCAAGAGAAAGTTCTTCTACATGGAATGCCTTATAGTATATAAACGAGATCCAAGATTCACTAGTGAATTTTGGAAAACTTGCATGAGATCATGAGTACGCAGTCATGTTTGCGTCAAGTATTCTAGGAAAAGGATAAGTGCAAGTGGAACGAGAGGCGACGAAGAAATGAGTTCCAGCTCATGTTATGGAAACAGGAATAAGAAGCTACAAAATCGCGAAGTTAAAAGACGACTTTGATGGTCAAAGACTAGATATGCGCATGATATCTCTTTTTGGGAGTATATCCTTGATCCCTGTTTTCTGTAGAGCTTACTTGTAGGCTATCTTTTGTGGACATCCTCTCGGTCCTATTCTCCGTTACAAACCCTGTAAGGAGTTTGTCCTGTTTATCTTCTCGACCCTATTTCAGGGAATTCTAGGTAGAACCCTATGGATGTAAACATGTATTTGAAACATGTTATGATTGATATGGTTGCAAGTGGTTGCAAGTGGTTGCTCGTGGATGCGCGAATACACATTAGATACTAGCTCGACTCGGTCACATTTCATATTGCATATGCACGAGTATTTATACTTGTTTATGGATGAAATCGAATGTATTATCATGCGGTTGTTGCATATGAATGAATGATTGTGCACGCATATAGTATCTATATGACTAGGACTATTTGCATACATGTTGGATTCATGGCACTATACATATTTTGCATTAGAAAGATTATTCAGGCCTGATCATTAGCATTAGCTAAGGAACATGTACACACACGTTTTGCATATATTCATACAGCATTAGAAATCATCTAAGGACAATGGTTGCTTGTGGATGATGTTTTGAGTAGATGGATGATGGATGGTAGGATATGTTCTTCCTAACTTGGAGATTTCGGGGACGAAATCCTAAAAGGTGGGGAGAATGTAACAACCCGTATTTTCAATAACCTGTTATAACATAAATGGAGGCAGAATTAAACTGTAAAATCTGAATCAAGGGAAACGGGCTATGCCATTGCGTTCGTCTCGGAAAAATACGCGAAATAGAGTCCGAGTTTTCGAAAATCGGAGTCCGTATGACCAAGATATGGCCTCGCGAAGTTTCACGAAAAATTCCCAAATTAAAGTATACTTAATTAAGTGAAATGGGTTGCGCAGAGAAATATATATATATATTGATATATATATATATATAATTGAAAATTAAATAAATAAATATGCAAAAATGTTCAAAACAGCGAATTGGGAGAGGGGAATAACCGAACCGGCCGATTTTTGAGGTCGACCCAAGCCCGCTGGGTCGACTAGGGGTTAATCCAGGGTGTTTGGCTGTCAACCCGTGGGCCGATTCGCTCAAATGCAGATTTTGCATTTGGATGGTTCTCATGGTTCATCTTTAATCTAAAGGCCCTAGATGGTTTCTACACTTGACTTCTTCCCCAAGACATGCTTTGATGGCTTGGATTGAATCTAGGTTTAATCCTATGGCCTAAAACACTTGCCTAATCTATAAATAAGACCCTAACCTATCCTAAATCCTCATTATTCATTCATGCAACTAAACTATGGCAAAATTTTACCTCTTATGGCCTCCACTCTCTTCATAAAATTTCTAAATGGTTTCTATGAGAGATTTTCCATGCATACAAGTGTTTTCAAGCTTGTATGAGTGTCATTAGCTTGCATTCAAGTCAAGTTTCTATCTTTGCATCATAAAGCAAGGGTTTTGATCATTTTGGCTCAAGGGTTTTTATGTTAGAGCTTGCATTTTGGGTCTATTTGATTGCATAAGGGCTTTGTCATATCTTTTGTGCCTTCATAGCAATGTAAGCCCTTTCACTACTCTTAGATATTAACTATGAAGTTAAATGTTCATGTTGCAAGTTTGGGTTTGATCATTGAGTATGATACATGCAATCATGTCATGCAAGTTTATGAAGTCATTATCTTGATCTTGTGAGCTAAAAGCTACAACCTTTATGTTGAAATGTTGCATTAGGCAACATGAGAACCCTCATAACCTTTATGTCAACTTGCATATGAAGTCATAACCCTTATATGATGATATATGCGAGTTACTAGTCATCATTCCATATCTTTTGTCACCATGATTCGCTTATGTGCCAAGTTTGGGTTTATGCATGTTTTGAGGCTTAAGAATGTAACATGCAAGTTAATGAACACATTTGTGCCTCATTTGCCACCATGATTAACTTGTGGCTTAATATCCATTTTTTTCATGCCTTTGCCAAGTCTCTTCTTTTAATCCATTACGTTGTCGCGAACGTATATGCGAGTTTAAAAGCGTTGGGTTATGTTATGGGTAATTTCTAATGACATGAAAATACAACTTGAAAACATGACTTGAAATATAACATGGAAGTTGACATGTAAGTATGCATAAAAACATAAGCTTGGGAATTTACCTATTAAGTTAGGTCTACCCTTTGGGAATATACCTATTAAGTTAGGTCTACCCAAATGCTTGAAAACTTGTAACATGTTTTGGGAAACATGATGGACATGACACTTAGATAATATAAGTGTGGCCAACTCGAGGTTGGGTTGAGTTTGCAACGTAAAACTACCCGGAACCGACCGGCCTAACTAGTAGTTGCAAACAATAGGACCCAATGTGAGAAGTTGGTCATGTTGTGCTTGTACCCGAGGTTAGACCAAGTTGTGGTGTAAAGCTACCCGGAACCGACCGGCTTAACTAGTAACCACAACAAAGTCTAATGTGAGAGGTGAAGGTGCATTAAGTAATTAATGCCACATGATAGGGTTAAGTTAATTTGATTAATGACTCTTAACCAAATATGACATGGACAAATGGGTTAAGTAATTTGATTAGGCTAATGATACTTAACAAAACATGACAAGGTTGGGTAGGTTAAGTAACTTGATTTGCCTAATGACACTTAACCATTTTTATATGACTAGTGGATGGGGTTAAGTTAACCAACACTTAATCAATCCAACGCAATAACTTGGTAAGGTTAAGTAAGTTTTCTTAATGACGCTTAACCGAAAAATACGGTTAACGAATGGGGTTAAGATTAGACTCAACTAGTCTAAACATGGAAATCGGATGGGGTTAAGTTAGCCTAGACTTAATTAATCCCACTTGGTAGTTTAATGGGGTTAAGTTAAACACTTAACTAATCTAAACATGATGAATTGATGTGGTTAAGTGACCTATACTTATCCAATCTAACTCGTTAATTTATTGTGGTTAAGTTAACCAATACTTAACCAATATAACGTGAAAACATGATAAGGCTAAGTCACGAATCGCTTGAATACACTTGACCGATTTGACTAAGTAAATTGATAGGGTCAAGTTAATATATACTTAACCAATCTAGAATGATAATTGGACGAGGTTAAGTCGTGAATTGCTTAATATACTTAACCAACTTGAGCATGGTTTGTAGGGTTAAGCCTTGAACTTGGATACTTAGCCAATTTTGACAGGATTTGTAGACGGGTTAAGTCATGAACTTAAGTGACACTTAATCCATTATGTAAACCCTAGTTCTGAGGATTAGGTGGATAACCGTAGTTAACAAGGATAACGGGAACAATGCTAAGTGGTAAACCTTAGTTGAAGAATAACTAAGTAATGATTCTTAGTCAAGGAAATTTAGACCAGTTCATAGATAGATGAGTAACCTGATACGGTAGGTCATCGTTTAAGTATACGAGTAGGAGCAAGTATCTGATTTAGATAAAGGCTCCAGCGAACTGGGTAACGAAGCAGCGGCTTCGGGGAACGTGAGGATATTCTTGGTATCCCTCTATGAGCTGCCAGGTGATTATACTAGGCTCATGAGAGGTTAAGGTCTGCGTTAGAAGAACCAAGAGTATGCCTTGGTTGCTATACGAGCGACCTAAAGACGAGGATGGATAGGGGATAGTCGACGATACACGGTCGTACCCTAGATAGCATTTCGTCAGGCTACCTACCATCTTTGGTCAAGCGTGTACGTACGGAAAGGCAGAGAACACCCAAAAGACCATAATTGCTATCTAATTATGGTTGCGGTAAGGCTTGGATGTGGGTTGGCCAGTGTTGTGTTCTCATACAGGATTTATCCTGTCTTGTCTTTCACTAGTTGAGGGAGTGGTCTCGTGGGACCATAGCCACGTATAAGAAAAACAGACCTTAGCATCTGCATCGGCAGATAAATCGAAAGCTCCCGACCGAGTCCTGTATTTCTTGATTTGCCCTGTGACAGGACTCGGATGGCACGATGTGATACATGTGCATACAGTCATGGAAAAGCGATTCACGATGAATGCGTGGGAAAAAGGGCGCGGTTGGCGGTTAGCGTAATCCCTAGTGGCCCTAGGTGGTTGAACCCAAACCGAGATACAAAAACGTGCAATAGGTAAGCATAATCCCTAGCAGCCCTAGGTAGCATAAGTCCTAGTTGTACAAACAATAATTCATGTTGGAAGACCCTAGCTAGGTTTAGGGTAACAGTCCAAATCGATCTTAAGGATCATGGAACTATGTTAAAGTAATATAGAATCTCATGGGAAAGCCCGTTTGGTCTACGGCAAGGGACTGAACATTTACATGGAATAAAACATACAAGTTGAGTAACCTATATATGCGATATATTAGGTTGACATGGACCATTACACGACTTTTGAGTGAGGGTCATTCTTGGTTAACACATGACACAGTGGGGATACTAGTACGGTAGGTGCAGAGCTAAAATACAGGATAGATATCATGGGGCGTTATACGTGACAGATATCTTGGGGATATTATACTTGATAGAAACCTGACGATGTGATACCTTGTTTTATCTTGACATCGTAATTTATCATGACACCTTAGTTTATCTGAGTTCAGTAGTTCATCCTGTTATTTTGATTTAGCTTATCTATCTTGTTATCATGCTTATGTTCATCTCAGTTTCTCATGTCAGTTAACTTTACTAGTTTTTATGCTAATAGTAGATAGGGCTTACTCAGTCTTTTTGACTGACCCGTTTTGTTTCGCCTCTTTTCTTCCGTTTCCCCCCCAGGTTACAGGGAGGAAATACTGTTGTTTAGTTCGGACTTTTTCTGCTTGAAGGTCATCATGGATGGCTTGGACTTTTCTTGGCTAATGGCTACTTTACTGTTTTTACTTGGGGAATAATTTATGAAAATGTCTTTATGCTTCTTTACTATTGCAAGACAGGTTTTGATGTACTCTGATGTAAAAGGCTTTAGACCTTATTTATTCATGTTATGAAAGTTTGATTTTACTTCCGCTATTTTATATGTTCTGTCTTGTGATATTTCTGTGCATGTTTACCAATAATGCCCCTCTAAAGCTAGTGCATTCCTTTGCGAGTGACCCTAGCGGAGGCGGGGTGTTACAGGATTTATTGCGAACGGTGTTTTAAATGACATTCGTTCTTTAATCTAATTAAAAGCAGGATTAATTTCCTAAGATTAATAAATCATTAAGTAATGGTTTTTGAGATTACAACTAAGACAGAGTTTTAATGAATCTTTAATTAGATTGTAATGTGAATATAGTAATTAAAATTTACCGAATTCAGGAAATGATCGAGAATGGAGTATCACCAGTTTTGCCCCATACGATAGTTAAATATTCAATTAGATTCAAACGTGAAATGGTAATTAAATATTACCAATAGCACCGTGGGTGTTAGATATGGAGTACCAACAATATTTCTCCATAGGATGAATTGGTTGGGATTGGGAAATATAATAAATGATCACTTTGCTAAGATTCGCTAATCCCGGCTAGTTTGGAAAACCTTATTTTGGTTTAAATGGTTTAAAAGATATATAAATATTTTGAAATGATTTCAAGGCAGATTAAATAATAAGTTTAAATGAACTTATCTTTGATAAAATTAATGGGAACCTTCCCAAAAGTAATGAATCTAAGGATAAAATAATATTCTGGATTGGAATGAGGCGTATGTTGTGTTTTATAACACTTGATTTTAAGTTACGCGAGTTATTCGAAAAGACCGGGTTTATGCCCATTCTGAATAACTGATTTGACGATAAGTTGACGATGAAGACGGTGGTTGAAGACCGGAGATCTTCACATCGTAGGGATGATTACTGATGCCTCGATTGGGCTATACATCCGATCAAGGGTTACAGTGTTGATCGTCCAGACGTACTTGGAGATCGACCGAATATGTGAGGACATCTCTCCTATATTGGACATATGGGACGAGGAATAAGGTGCCTCCGGTTTAGTTCAAACCCAGAACGGACTTATATATGGATTGCATGTATGACATTGCATTCTTTTTCTGTATTCATCGATCCCTGCTAAATATATATCTGTTGGTGTCTTACTTAACCCCCTTCTCTGAGACGTACGAGCTTAGAGGTTATATATTGGTAGATGATCAATGATATGGTATGGATTGACAGTGTGGCATGCTGAGTTGCATGGATCAAGGATTTTGTTGAAAAGCAGAGCCTTATGGTTGATGATCAAAGCACAACTTTAGATAGCATAGCTTTGTGTTGTAGCGTTAATTCGCGAGCCTCACACCTCGGTGTGAACCAGAAACGGGAGAGGACGGCAGTGAGGACATGCGTTTCTTTCTAGCTAGAAGTGGTGTCATGGTATGGAGTCCAGACATTTTTAATTATGTGGATGTTGGAAAGCGTGGTTCCTCGGATATATCAGTTACTATGGAGCCGATAAATATTGAGTCATCTGGCTCATTTATGCCCCATAGTGCAGGGAAACATATGTTGTAGGCATACTAATCCACTTAAATGTGGACCGACCCTGCGTTTTCTGAGGGACGATGCGTTCTGTCCTTGAGGCTCGGGCTAGAGAGTCTCGAACAGGTAAGGACGATCCCTTGCCTTGGTTCACAGATGGGATCCAATTTCCAATACGTGACTTTGTGGTTTTAGTTATATAGCCTAGTATGGCAACATGGTATATGGTACCCATGCCGTCTATGATTGATACATTTATATTTGAAGTTGATTTCTTCACTTATAGTAATAATAAAAGATGAATTTCGCGTACCAAGCATATTTGGCCATTACAAGATAAAACTCTATCCTCCGGCTTGCGTTGCATTATGTGATTGGACTTGAGTCTTATAATGGCTTCATTTTTCCTTTAGCATTGCGCTGTTTGTTTTATGTACTAGTATTCTTGGGAGGGAACTTGTTCTGTGTTATACGGCGTGGTCCCTTGATTTACTTAACTTTAAAACTAAAAGTTTATAACTGTTTTAGTTCTCACACCAGTCACATGACTAACCTGGAGTTTATTGTTTTAACCTAAACTCTGGGTGCCCTAATTTTCCGCATGGGCAGCTAGTAGTTTTGGTTTGCAGGTTATTTATTTTACAGGATCCTGACTTACGGATGGAGCAATATTCGGGAAGCTCTTTACCCATATATTTCTCTCAATTGTGTTGTTTATTATTTTCTTCTTCTATGTATATAAATCTCTGTTATGTTAAATGTATCATATTTATTCATACTCTGTAATATATTCTTGTACTCTGATGTAAATTGTGGTAATAACAACGAAATGTTCTTTTGTTTATGTTCTGATTTGTCATGTTCTCAACTCAATCCGCCATTTTCCATCTCCTCGGGGATCGGGGAAGTGTGGATCGCTACAAAATGGTTCTTACGTTTATGAAGATCAATGGTCTTCAATTGCTCCATCTTCAATCTAAATCTTCACGTATTTGCTGGTTCGGAATTTTTTTTTGAATATAAATTCGATCCCGGTCTTTCCGTGCCAACAATCGTATTGGCCAGATTTGATAGTCGGTTATTTAACTATCAAATAAATAATCATGAGAATAAAATGGATTCACGGATTCTGTACTCGGCATTACGTGGCCTCTTTAATTAAACATCTATTAATGATATTCTTTAAATTTTCTATTATTTGGAGTTTATCCTTTACTTCTTATTATAAATACGAATATTCTTAAAAATCATTTTATTCACTTATAAACTTTTCGAATACATTTTTTAATATTGTTTATGGAAATCATAACTTTTGTTTCCCTCAATTGTTCTCGTTTATAAACTAATACCATTTTCCTTTGAAAACCTGGTTTAAATCTCAACAACATTTACTTCATTATACTTCTCTATTAATCTTAATAATCCTTTATAATATTATACGCGAACTTCGATTCCATTATAAATAGAATCCTTTATAAAATTTCTTCAACCTTTCTTTATAAATATTTTTCAACTTGTTTGCAATAACAATACTATATTTGTTTTTTTAATCATATATGACTGCCTTTAACAAGTCTAGTATAAATGTCTTTACCAGTGTTATATAAATATCTTTAAAAACCTTGCAGTTATATCTTTTACAACTCTTATATTGACATCTCTTGTGAATCCTTATATTAATTGTTATCAAAACAATTAAACTTATCGTCTGTAACAAACGTTACATATCTCATTTCAAACATTTTACTTTCTTTAATTATACTTTTTTCAAACCATTCCGACAACTTATGCTTTGCCTAAAATCACATAGCGATCTTTTAAAGTTCTTCGGTTTATAAATCAAATAGTTCAATTTATTATTTCTAATAATTGTTATAAATTCATTTTCCAAACTATTACTTCATCTACAAATCCCATTTGTAAATTATTATTGAAAACTAATATTTTGATTATATTACTAAATTCTTAACTTCCATTTATAAAATCATTTGTAAATCACTTATTACAACTTATATTCATTTGCATTTAAAATTTTTTTTACTTAGTTTACACTCTCGACTACGCTTTACATTCCGAATTTTGGAATATCACATTCCAAACATCAGAATAAATCTCACTTCGTTGACCATTTTCCAACGTCTCAGTTTCCCTTTTCTAACTTTGAATATTAATAAAATATTTAATTTAAGCTATCGTATTTGCTTAAAAATCCCTTTTATAACTTTGTTATTGAAATTTGGTTTTTATATAAAACCAGTTCACAGACTCCTTTCACAATTCAATTCGATTTCATTTTAACTTTGATTATTATTAATTAAAATAAGAATTTACTTTATCATTAACTACCATAGAAGTAGTTATATTTTTTTATTAACTAAAACAATTAGTAAATTTCTTTTTAAAATCTTGTTAAAATTGAAACCAATATTCGTTGAACTATTTCATTACATTAATTAAAAACAAATTAATTTAATAATCAATTTCAATTAAACAGTTGACTTAGTTAACTCAAAACACGGTTATCTCGTTAAATGAATCCAATTAGTTTTCCATTAAATTAATTAATAATATAATTAATTTAAATAATTCCATTTAATTATTTCTTAAAAAAAATTATCCAATTTTTAACCGTTAGGTTAATTTCTAGTCATCTGTTTATAAATCTTATTAACATAAGAATTTGATTAATAAAACCATTTAATAACTACTAATAACTTAAATAATAAATAACAAATATTTATTTCGTTACATAAATTGTTATTCAATTAATAGATTAAAAAAATCTATTTTCAGTTATAAAATTTCATAACTTCCTTTATGTCAATTTACCTGATGGTAAATCCATATATACAAAATGGTTGCCTGTAATAACCCGCAAAATCTGAGCCAGTTTAAAAATTTTTTTTTGGCGATTTTAGCGAATTTTATATATTTAAAATAGATTATTTTAAATAATATCGACGAGAAATTTATTTTGAATATAATTCGACGTATATATTATATACGTCGTCGTTAGAATATAAATAATCATATATATTTATAAATAGAATTGAAAATGGCGCGGTAGTTCGATAATTCGATTTCAAACTTCAATTGAATGTACCGGGTGCAAAACAATCCGGATTTTAATGAAACCAAAAATAATAGGATCTAATTGATGATATCTTTCCAACGAATCCGAAAAATCAAGATTTCATAGCGGGAATCAAAAGATATGTCCAGTGGAAAATTCTGAATAGTCGCTATGGAATTCAGGCCCTTAAAAATGGACATTTTGCAAACGACCTCGGATTTCGACGAAACCACTTTTGTTGGATCCGTGATGAAAAGTTATTGCTAGATTCCAAATTTCATAATTTTTCGAGTCAATATGTGAGCGTGGCGAAGGAAAACGCGTTTGACCAGTTTTAGTTGATTTTAATCGACTGGAAAATGGCCATTTTTCTAACGGTCTCAGAATTCGACGAAACTAGTTTTGTTAGGACCGTATCGTCAATACGAAGCTAGAAAATATTTTTCTGGAATTTTTCGAGTTAGTATGTGACCCCGGTAATTTGAAATGTACGTTTAAAATTCAATATAGAGATTTAAATGTAAATTTAACGGAAACTGATAGAAACAGTCGAATCAGCCTACGTGGCATATCCCATTGTGTTCAGAATGGGGTTGATTAGCTAGGGGCGACAGTCGTTGGGTTCGAATTGGGTTTTGAATGGAAAGTCAATTGTGTGGAGAATTAAATTAATTAAATAATTAATTATATTATATAACTTCCTTTTCCCCCTTTCTCCCCATAACCCGTCAACAACAGGAAAAAAAAGGGGGTCAAACTCGCGTACGATGTCGGAGCCCTAGCCCGCCGGAGGCGCTCCCCACCTCGCGCCACCGTCAACCTACTCCGCCTGCCCTTCCTCTGCTCCTCCCGCTCCTCTCTCTCTTCTTCTAACGTGTGAGCCTCGAACCCCCCCCCCTTCCCGAAATCAACCAATGCCGCCAACGCCCAGGGGCCACCTTCGATGCGCCGCCCCTCCATTCCGCCTCACCAACTGACCTCGCCGCAACTCCACCTCCCATTCAGCCATTTCCGACGACGTCGATAAACCCCCCCTCTGCGAACCCAAAACCGAATAGGAAAAGGTACGTTTTGTTTTTATGAGTTAATTCAGTTATATAAATTAGTTTTATGTATACAATACGAAGATAAAGAAATGATTTTTATAGCAAGAAAGGATTGACCTTTAGAACATGAAAAGTTGGGATTTTCAACGATAACAAGGTTGGATTTCAATAGAAAAGACGTGATTTTTAAAATAGAAAAGATTAGATTTTTAAAGGAAGAAGGACAATATTTTTAAATGGAGAAAGGTGAGAATTTCTCACCTTTCAATTTCTTTTCTAGCTATATATATATATATATATACTAGGATGCAGACGGTGCTTAGTAGCACCCGACTCAATCGTCCACAGACCATGGACTTGTTTGTTTGGTTGCATAGATTAGTTAGATGATTCGATTTGAAATTGAATTGTTTGGTGAAATGAATGAATTTGATTGATGTGTGAATGGCGTGGGCCTTCACTAGACCGGGGATAAGGCTAGGCCTCGTCCCGTTTCTAGTATCGTGCCGTTATGCCGCCGAAATTTTCTAAAATATGTTAGAAAAATAAAAATATCATTTTATCTAAAGAATGAACTGAATAGAAATTCATATGTTAAAATAAAATGTTTTATCGTTAAAAATATAATTTTTAACGTGAATATGAATATAGTGAATGTGAATAAATAAAATATTCATTTACAAACCAGACGGTTTGTTTATGTACACCTATTTGAAGGACATTGATTGGGTCGATAAATTTTACACATCGCCCAACTGCACAAATAAAATATGTATTTGATTGTTTGAAACCCCACACGGGTGTTGGGATGAAATATGAAGTTCACTCATCCTGATTGATTAAATATGTCGATCGATTGATTGACAGACTGTTATAAGCATTAGATATCTATATTTGATGCTTATACAGTGTAGTGCACTTTGGTTGATGGTTGATTATTTTTCAATGCTATTATATACGTGTGATGTATGAAAATCCATATAATTAACATTATATGGTGATTGATTGGGCCTCATTCCAATTTAGAAAATAAAGGTTCATGTGTTGACTGTACTCATCCGTTGAGATTAGTCATGTGTTGAACGAAATATTTTAATAATAAAATTTACATCTTTATCAATATAAAATAAAGGTTCATGTGTTGACTGTACTCATCCGTTGAGATTAGTCATGTGTTGAACGAAATATTTTAATAATAAAATTTACATCTTTATCAATATAAAATAAAGGTTCATGTGTTGACAGTACTCATCCGTTGAGATTAGTCATGTGTTGAACGAAATATTTTAATAATAAAATTTACATCTTTATCAATATAAAATAAAGGTTCATGTGTTGATAGTACTCATCCGTTGAGATTAGTCATGTGTTGAAAGAAATATTTGAAATAGAAATATTTGAATAAGAAATATTTGAAATAGAAATATTTGAATAAGAAATATTTGAAATAGAAATGTTTGAAATAGAATATTTGAAAATAGAAATATTTGAATAAGAAATATTTGAAATAGAAATATTTGAATAAGAAATATTTGAAATAGAAATGTTTGAAATAGAATATTTGAAAATAGAAATATATGAAGCCGTGTTGATTTGATTAACGCCATTTTGACGTGAACGATATTTATATCGATTTTATTCATTTTAAAATGAGTATTGAAAACAATTTCGAAATTAATCGAATATAAAACGATTTCGAAATGAATCGAATATAAAACGATTTCGAAATGAATCAAATATAAAATGATTTCGAAATGAATCGGATATAAAACGATTTCGAAATGAATCGAATATAAAACGATTTCGAAATGAATCGAATATAAAACGAATTCGAATTGAATTGAATATATAATGAGTTTGATTTGAATAGAAAATGAATTTGATTTAAATTGAATTTGATTTGATTAGAAAAAGAAATTGAATTCGAATGGAATGGAAAACGAAATGAATTCGAACTGAATAGAAAAGAAAATGAATTCAAATTGAATAGAAAACGAATTTGATTTAAATCGAATAGAAAACCAATTTGAATTGAATCGAATAGAAAACGACTTTGAAATTGAATTGAATTGAAAAAGAATTCAAATTGAATTGAAAGCGAATTGAAATGAATTCAAATTGAATTGAAATTTGAATTAGATAGAAATGAAATTTTAAAACGAATTTATAAAGAAGAATTCAATTTTGCTTTGGATTGAAATGGAAGTTGAAATTGTTTTTGAAACGAATTTAAAACTATTTAAAAAATTTGTTTTGAATAGTAATCGACGAAATATATATTATATATATAATATAATAGCCTGAATAGAACGCGCCGCGCCGCGGCAGTTCGTGAATTTCGACCATTTATTCCAAACGGACATTACGGGAGATCCGACCGTCGGATTCTCCTAAAACCGGAACCGTTGGGTTCGTATCGAAAAGAGCTTTCTAACGAATATTTGAAATTCAAAATCTAACGGTTGGATTTGGAGATACGTCCAAATCAAATTTGGAAAAGGTCGCTGTAAGTGCAGTTCGATGTCCATTGTTGGAAATCGATTGTACGGGCCTTAATAAAATTATTGAAAATAGTAATAATTTGTGTAAAATCATAAGAAACGATTTGAGAAAAATTGAGGTGAAAAACTCCATCTTTGAAAAGATAAAAATGGATTTTTATCGAAATGAACTAGTTTTGAACTAAATTAAAAACCCAATTATTTTTAAATAAATAAATTAGATTTAAAAAAGGGGTTTTAAATAATCGGAATTTCTAATATATTTGATTGGATTTGAAATGGGTTTATCGTGAACGGTGTTTTAAATAACACTAGTTCTTTAACCCAATAATAAATAGAATGTGATTTGGGTTTGTCGTGAACTGTGTTTTAAATAACACCTAGTTCTTTAACCCAGTAAAAGGAGTATTATTGAATCTGCAATTAGATTGAAATGTGCATTGATAATCTAAATTATCAAATTTGGAAAATAAGCGAGAATGGAGTATCACCAATTTTGCTCCAAAGCGATAGTTAAATCTTTAATTATATTTGAACGTGAAATGGTAATTAATTTTACCGATAACACCATAGTATTAGATATGGAGTATCGCCAGTTTTGCTCCAAAGCGATAGTTAAACCTTTAATTAGATTTGAACGTGAAATGGTAATTAATTTTACCGATAACACCATAGTATTAGATATGGAGTATTACCAGTTTTGCTTCATGGGATGAATAGGTTGGGATTGGGAAATAAAATAAATAATTACTTCGTTGTGGTTCGCTAATCTCGACTAGTTTGAAAAACCATAATTTGGTTTGTAACGACATCCAAAGGAAGATTAAAGGATAAATTTTAAAGAATTTATCTTTGATAAAATTAATGGGAACCTTTCCCTGAGAATATGAATTGGAATGAGGCATATGTTGTGTTTGTGTAACATTTGTTTTAATATACGCGGGTCGTTCGGAAAGTCCGGGTTTATACCCATTCTGAATAACCGATTCGACGATATGTCGAAGATGAAGACGGTGGTCGAAGACCAGAAGTCTTCACATCGTTTGGATAATTACTGATGATCCTGATTGGGCAGTACACCCAAGAGGATGGAAATAGTTGGTGGTCGTCCAGACGTACCTGGAGATGGATGGATATGCGAGGAAAGTGCCTCCAGTTTCGTTCAGACCCAGAACGGACTTGTAAATGGATTGTGTGTCTGACATTGGATTTTATTCTGCGTTGATTGATTTCTGTTAAATAAATATCTATTTGGCGGCGAAGAATTTATTCTTTTGCTTAACGCCCTTCTCTGAGACGTACGAGCTCAGAGGTTACATATCGATAGATATCAATCGCATGGCATGAATTGCCTGTGTGGCACACTGAGTTACATAGATCAAGGCTACTGTTGAAAAGCAAAGTCTTGTGGTTGATGATCAAAGCATGGCCTATGTGGCAACTTTGTGTATAACGCAAATTCGCGAGCCTCACACCTCGGTATGAGTTAAAAACGGGATACAGACTGCAGGGAGAGCACGACGTTTCTTTCTAGCTTTGGTGGTGTCAGTGACTTACCAGCCCTGACATTTATATACTTTTCACCTTTGTGGTTGTTGGATGAGGCGCCTCGATTATAGGTCTGTAAGGACCGGGAAACGTGTGTTCAGGCATAATTAATCCTCTAACGTAAGTGAGGACCAGCCCTGAAGATCCAAGGATTTCCCAGAGTGTGTAGTCCTGAGATATTTGCTAGAGTGTCTCGAACGCGGAGAGGAGCTTGCCCCTTGCCTCGACTCATGACGGAAATCCAATTTCCAATACGAGATATTTCGGCTTTATTTGTAGAGCCTAGTATGGCGACATAGTAGCATGGGATGCTATGCCGTCTATGATTTATATTTATGATTGAAATTGTTTTGACACTATACACTTATTATAGTATCAAATGATTTGTTTTAAACGTATCAAGCATGTTTGGCTGTTATAAGGTAAAACCCTATCCTCCGGCTTGCGTTGAATTGTGTGATGGGACCTGGGTCTTATAATAGCTTCATTTTTCGAAAAAGCATTGCGCAGTTTATTGTATGCACTGGTATTCTTGGGAGGAAACCCGTTCCGTGTTATACGGCGTGGTCCCTTGAATTACTCTCTTTTAAAGTAAAGTTTTAAATAACTGTTTTAGTTCTCACACCAGTCACATGACTGACCTGGAGTTTATTGTTTTAACCTAAACTCTGGGTGCCTCTATTTTCCGCACGGGCAGCTAGTAGTTTTGGTTTTGCAGATTTATATTCACAGGATCCTGGTTTGCAGCTGGAATGATATCCGGAAAGCTCTGTATCCGTATATCACCTTCAGTTGTGCTTTGTATTATTTTCCGCTGCTATGTAATTTATTGTAATCTCTGATATTTATCGAATGTAATTTATTCATTCATACTCTGTATATTCTTGTATTCTGATGGAATTGTTGTAATAACAATGAAATGTTCTTCCGTCTGCGTTCTGATTTGTCCTGTTCTCAAACGATCAGGGGTTTCGAACGGTCTAGATCGGTTTAACGACTGATTCGGATCGAGCGAAATTCCTTGTCGTCACATTGCCAATTACTCAGCCAATATTACCCATTGGTTTAAACACAACAAATGTTGAATTTCAGATCAACGGTCAACAACCAAATCAATCATCCAATCAAAACAGTTCATATGGTAATATGAAAATAAATAACCTCTAATATATTTGAGGAATCCGGTTGGATTCCTCCAACCTATACTTCTCTGCATTCCAATACGTAATCTCAAATATAATCATTTAATGCATATAAATAATGGTTTTCATAACAGTCAATAACGACATTTCAATGTCAACCAATTTATTTCACCCAACCATAACGCTTCAAACAATTCATTAAATTAAACACGGTTATTTTATAAACGAGAACAATAAGGTAAGTTACCTTAATTGGGACCAATCGTTAAAATAACGATTGGTGTTTCACTAAAATTATGCATATATATTTAACAAACAGTCAATCACTAGCAACCATAGCATACAAATTATAAAACCCAACTTATATAAAAATATAAGTGGGAATAACTGAGTGAGTAAACTCATCTTGATCTGATTTCCACTGCTTAAACAGTTGGTGTTAATTAAATTAAACGAGTGTTTAATGTAATTAAAAATCCAGTTGATTCCAATCCCGTCCAGTTCTGTTGCATGATGTTGTGCTCGTTGAGATGAGTCCAATATCTCTTGAACCGTCCAATTCTGATCATCCAATACAAAGTTATACAAGTTTCAGTTTACAATTTAATTTAAACAATTAACCCTAATTTATATTATTACTTTTAATTATAAATTAGTTTTTACTAATTAGTTTGAATCAGGAAAATCGCGCCCGACTTTTCTTTGTGCCTAATCTCATTCAAGACAAACTTCACAAACCTTCACCACTTTTCGACAGCTACTATATACGTTAAGTATAACGTTCATTATCATATATTAAATTATTTAATATACAATTAAGTACTTTAACTAATCTCCACTTGTTTTTCATCATTCCAGAAGAAGGCTTAGCTTCAATAACTGATCCCCCTTTCATGTTTTGTCTTTTGTTCCCTTAACCTTCGAATGAAACAACAGTTTTCCTTTCATTTGTTCACGTAGATGCCACGTGTCCCTTATTTCTTTTGTACATTGAGATAATTCACTACTCACGTTTTTTTCTCCTTTATACTGAAAAGTGCTGTTCATAGACAACTTGCATGCAAACCCTCTTCGTTCTCACAACGCACCACTCTCCCCATTCAAACCGGCGCTGCAACCACCATAGGTCCATCGAAGAATGATCGGCACCCCCTAGAAAACGTGCCGCTCCACCCATCGCCTTTAGTCTCGGCCCGCTTGACTTCGCCATATGCTCCAAAACATCCCACAAACTGCGCGCCTTTTTAACAATATCCTAATCAGTTAGAATACCGAGACATCATCACAGTCGGTCATTAGAAGGACCTCAAATAGCTAGACACTTTTTTATTTGGAAAGTTTGGATATAAATCAATGGATTTAAAGTTTTTGGGTGAGATGGACTGTATCACTGCTATCGTTGGTTTCATTCTGGCGGCTCAGAAATTTAGTTGACCACATGAATACCATTTGACCAAAATAGGATTTGTCGTGTTATATATATAGTGAGGATTAGGAAAAATTTATTAATCTTATAATATAATGAAACTTTGTCATGAAGTATCGTATTAAAAACCACTACATACGATGTCCAATCGAGACGAAACTCCTAATCCTAGCAAAAAAAATATTCCAAACCCGATTGGACAGGTTTATCAAATTTCGATGTCATATGTAAAATGTCTTTTCTAATTACAGATGCAAAATCACACGTTTAAATTTCCCACGATCACAAGATAAATCCAATCAACTTGAAACATTGACATTCTACTAGATCTTTTCCTTACGGATCCAATGAAATTTGTTTTGTTAAAATTGGAGTTCGTTTGGTTAGTCGTTTATTCCTTGAAAGTTACCCCTGGCTAAATTTGCCAAAATAAAATAAACGATTAAATAAAAACAAGGGTGTTTGACGCTGCCACGATTACACGGTTAGTCGAATTGCTACCAAATTTGAAATGTAACAATAACTTACTAATACGGATCCAATAAAACTCGTTTGGTCGAAATTCGACTCCGTTTGGAGAACAACGATATTTTATAGTTTAAATTGTTTGCCGGTTTACATTTAAATTTTGTACGCTCACATATTAAATCTGTTTGGCCATAAAAATTTGCAGCACGCTATGTTTTGACGTTCCGGATCCAACAACATTTATTTCATCGAAATCCGAGACTGTTTGCAACATGGTTATTTTTAACGCTTATAAAATATCGAATAAATATAAATTAATTCCAAATTATTTCAATTAAACAATAATAAATCATTTTTATCGTATATATCCAAACAAAACATATATACAACTTCAAATATAAATTATACAACTCAATATCATCAATTTCGAGTTAACCGTTATCTAATATATATAAAAACCCTTATAAATTATTAAATAAACGTTATCGTTTATTAACAATTTTTAACATGAAATCTGAATTTTTCTCTTTCGCATGAAAATTACAATTAACTAGTTTCAAACGTTTCTTGTTTCACAGAATTCCGACTTATAATGGATCATGTATATTCATTTAAAGTTCAAAACTCAATATTACGAACTGCAGTGCCATTATGAGCTCGCTTTAAATTAAATATAAATTTAACGCTCATACTTCGTTTTAACAAACGAATTTAATATTAAAATCGATTAATATTCCAAATAAAATATTTAAAATAATAAAATATAATAAATATCTGACTACCATTACACTTTTTGAAAACTCACTTACTCCCGATTGATTTCATCCCGTCAGGTGGATCAATTAGAGTTCACATGTAACGACCCAGAAATTTCGACAACTAGAATGTGGAATTAATTGAAAGATGTAATTACGATTGAATAAATTTTATATTGATACTTGAGTTAAATTGATTATATTGTTTGTGTATGAATTGAATTCAATATTTAATTTATTTTGGTTGGTTGAGAATCAAGTATTTATCGTTGAATATTTGTATTGAATTTGGTTGGATATTTAAATCGGATTTGAAATTCGATTGGAAAACATAAATGGTAAATTTAAAAATGGTATCGACGTTAAATGAATTAGAGATTTTATTTATTGAAATATATGGAAAATTGGTTCGATATGTGCATATTCGTACGTTTAAAGAAATTGAAAACACAACGTTTTAAAATTCAGAATCAAATGGGTTTATTGGGGGACAAAGAGAATAAAAATCAGTTACTAATTAAAAAAACATCATTGAATACAAACGAAGTCAGGTTACAATTAAATTAATTTTATTGAAATTGGAACGTGAAGACGTTGAGATACGTATAATTTTTGTCCCGTTTGGAGATTTCGTGGACGGTGTGAAATTAGGGCGTTCTACGGTATTCGCGGTAGGAATAAATATTTAATTATACTAAATATAACCTACCTCACATATAAACCATGCTAACTTATCATCTATACATCGCGCAGCCTTCCTATCCCTACTGATATTACGTTAATCTTATCCCCATTTCACCTTCCATAAATCTCACCTCGCTTTCCCAAATTCTTCAGATCAGAAAAAAAATTGCTTCCCCTTATTTCTTTTAATGGCCGAAGCCAGGTTGTTCTAACCTCTAGAAAATCGATTTTCCCCAATTCCTTCAGAATGAAATCTTTCCCAAATCATTGTAATGGCCTCCTCAATTTTCCTTCCATCATTCACTCTTGTTGTTCCTCCCTAAACAAAAATTATTCAGAACTGAGTCTTGTTCTTCTCCTCCAAGACAAAGCCACCATCTTCCTCATGTCGCCAACGCATGATCTTCTCTTGCTTAAAAATTTAAGTTTTGCTACCAGTCGAGCCAAAACTTCAAGTGCTTGAAACCCGTAGCTCGACCTCGTCAGCTCTAGATCCGTGCCTGTGTGTCTTCCCTTTGGTTAAGGTGAGTGCTAATCTCACTCACGATTATCCTAATTCAAGTAGAATAACTTCGATTTAAAACAAGGTATAATAGTAGAATTTTATTGGGTAATTTGCATTTGAGTTTTGGCTGTGTCAATGGGTAATGTTTAATGCCCTAACCTTGCTTGCCGTGACTTCGCTGGCCTTTTACCTGTTGTTGCTCTTGTCACTACTGTTTTGGTTTATTGTTCTAATTAGTGTGCATGTTTTTGACTTGTTTAATTGTGTACATTAATACCATAAAAGTTGGTTTCTAAATGCCAGCCTATTTTTAACAATTTTCCAAGAATCTGTCCATCTTCATCTCACCCTGGATTTATGAATCTGTTTTTATGTTTTGACTCATTTGTATTTGGATTTGAATGGCTCTATTTTGCCTTGTAAACTTCGGGTCATCTAAAGTAGTAGCACTGATCACAACTTGATCAACTAAGTTGCTTGTTCGAAAGAGAAATCACTTGTTGTCTATACATGCAGATATGTTTGAATAGGTTATAGTTAGCTAATTTAGTATGCATATAAAAACTTGGAAACATACCATGAAAAGAGAACATTCCCTATGAGTAATCACTCTATATCACTTTATTGTTCTTATAAATCTTTAAAGGGTTCAAACAGCTTATGTGATATGAAACGAGCATGTTGAACTTAAATATAAAATTAGTTAGATTATGATTTGAGGGGTAATAACATGAGACAGTAATTTAAAGGTAGTAGTAGAAATTAAGTGAGTTTTAATCCATTTTGAGATTTTATATGTATCATTTTCACACAAATATCTGCATGAAATGGTTGCTGTGTATATAATATTATATACATGTTGTTTTGGTAGAAGTGAATCACTATAGGCAAGTAAAACCTGAGAAAAAGGAAATGAAGAGAACATATGACTTACTTTGAATACTTTCATGATTTTGCTATTGGATACATAAAATGGGAAAATTTCATTTATTTTTAAATGTCATGCATTATATACGTGCACCTTTACTTGTGAAATATGTATGTTTGACATTATCATAATTGCTGGGAAAAATTGTATTTATATGAGGCATTTGAATATTACATCTGTAACAGCCCGGAAAATCCGAACCAATTTAAATTTTTTATTTTAGCTATTTTAATGAATTTTGAATATTTAAAATGAATATTTTAAATAATAACGACTTAAAATTTATTTAAAACGAAGTTACGACTAATAAATTTATATTCATTATATTTCGAGCCTGAAATGGCGCGGTAGTTTGAAAATTCGATTTTCTACTTTGAGAATAAAATATAAAATACATAATAAGTCAGAATTGAGCGAAACAAGAAATCTTAGGATCGTATTGACTAAAATTTTCTAATGAATTTAAGAAATCAAGATTTCACTTTATAAATTGTAAGTTATGAGAAAATTAAAATTTAGAAAAGTCGCTATGGAATTTATATATATTTATAATATTTAAATTTAATATATGAGCCCTTAAAAAGTGGGATTTTGCAAACGACGTCCGAATTCAACGAAACCACTTTCTATGGATCTGGAATGTCAAGTTATTGCTAGATTCCAAATTTCATAATTTTTGGAGCTAATATGTGAGCGTGGCACACATAAAGGCGACTGCATTTTCAGTTGTAAATTTAATCGACTTGAAAAAGGCGATTTTGCAAACGGACTCGGAATTTGACGAAACCAGTTCCTATGTGACTGTATCGTCAAAACATAGCGAGATTCCAAAATTCGTATTTTTGGAATCAATATGTGGCCCCGGCAAATTAAAACGTACGTTGAATTCGAATTTAAAACGTATATTATTTTAAACTTAAATTTGATAAAAACTGATCGAAACAGCCGAACCGACTTACGAAACATATCCCATTGAGTTCGGAATGGGGGTATTTAGCTAGGGGCGACAGTCGTTGGGTTGGATTTTGAGTTCGGACGTGAAACCCTAATTTCTGGAAATTAAATAACATTATTATATTTATATATATATTTATATTTTTCCCTTTCCCTTTATCCCCCAATCAGAAAACACAAATCGAAAAAAAAAGAGAAAAAGAAAATGGTAGAGCGACGTCGCGCTCCTTAGCAGGCCGCCCACCCACCGTCGCCGTCGGCCTCCACCATGCCGCACCCCCTCTGACCGACCCCTTCCAGCCTCGCGCGAGATTCCCCATCTCGAAGACGAAGACCGCGACGCCCCAATCGAAGAAGGCTGAAGCCCTTCACCGCCGTCGCTTGGATGGCCAGCACCACCGTGAGCTTCTGGCGATCCTCCCCGACGCCAGCGAACGCCCAAACCCCCCCTCAGTCGCGAATCGAAGACGCAGCACCCCAATACAGGAAATTAACGGAGAAAGGTAATTTTTCTTCTTTACTTTAAAAATCTGAAAACTTATTTATTATAAAATCTGAAATTTATTTACTATAAAATCTGAAATTCATTTATTATAAAATCTGAAATTTATTTGATTCAAAGTGGTTGAGTACAA
Organism: Allium sativum; assembly: GCA_030737875.1. Classification (NCBI taxonomy): domain Eukaryota; kingdom Viridiplantae; phylum Streptophyta; class Magnoliopsida; order Asparagales; family Amaryllidaceae; genus Allium; species Allium sativum. The sequence goes on from CM060911.1 coordinate 268,987,193, forward strand.
AGATATGATTTTTATTATGAGAAAGACGAGATTTTTAATTATAAAAAGATTTGATTTTTGTGTATAGAAAGATTTATTTTCACGTATAAAAAGGTTTGATTTTTAATGATATGAGAAAATATTTTTATGAAGATTAAAAATATGGTTTTTAGAAGTATGAGAAAATATATTTTTATGAAGATTAAAAATATGATCTTTATATGTTTTTCATTGAAATAAAAATATGAAAACAAAGATATGATTTTTATGAAATTAAAAATATGATTTTTAACTTAGGTATGTTACTAATAAAATAGGCATACTCTGAAATTTTATTAATCGGTTAAAAATATAATTTTTAACGTAGGGATTCGATATAGACTGACGAGCAAAGAATGACGGAGTGGATCCCACGGTGAGAACTTCTCACTCAAATCATTTCTTGTTCAATTATTTATTTTATAACTGCATATATGAACTGTTCCCTGTTGTCCACAAACCATGGACGACTTGTTTGTTAGATTGTGAAGTAGAAATGGATTGGATTGATTTGTTGATGATTGGATAATAGGGTTTGGCAACCCTATTAGGGAATCGATTGAATTGGGGTTTAGAATGTGAACAAAATTGATTTGATTTGACAGGTACATGGCGCGAGCCATTAGGAGGCACCGGATAGGGCTAGACCCTATTCCGGGTTTCATATCGCGTTGTTGTGCTGCCGAAATTTTATAAAAAGTGTTAGAATAATTTTTGAAAGTTAAAAATATTATTTTTAACTTAAAAATGGTATGGATAAAATAATTGGACATTGAATAAAATTTTATAAACGAAGTTATAAAATTCTAGATATTTAATGAATAGTTAAAATAGAAATACACATCCAGTTATAAGTCGAACGACTGGTTTATGATTCGCCTATTTATATGATATCGATTGGGACGATAATTTTTACACATCGCCCAAGTGCACAGATAATTCAAACCGAATTGGAATTGGTTGAGTTTATTAACCAATAATTTATTTAAATTGATTGTGTTGGCTTAAAACCCCACATGGGTCTTGGGATGATATTCTGATCACACATCTCCCTTGTGATTAGCTGTAAAGTGCACTTTAGTTGTTTGGATGTTAGATGATTATTAATCATCATTGAATATATGCGATGTATGAAATCTATATAATTAAAATTATATGGTGATTGATTGGGTCTCATTCCAGTTTGGAAATAACGATTTTGGTTGTCCGATTTTGGATGGACACGAAAATATAAAAATCAAGGTTTGGATGTCCGATTTTGGATGGACATGAATATATTTAATTATATTAAGCCGGGTAAGGTAGAAACCGCTATTTTTACTCGAACGGATTTTTATATCGATTTTATTCATTATATACTGAATATGAAAAATGAAATGGATTTCAAAATAAAATATTTTGAAAAGATTATCATTTTAATATGATAATGATTTTGAGAATTCAATTTTGATTTAAAATTTGAAAAAGGAAGTTGAAATCGGTTTTGAAACGAATTTATAACGTTTTATAAAATACGTTATAAATGGAAATCGGTGATATATATATATATATATATAATGGCTCAAATAGAACGTTTCGCGCAGCGACCGTTCGCGAATTTCGACCATTGACTTCGACTTGACGTTGCGGAAGATCCGACCGTCGGATTTTTCTGAAACCGGAACCTACGGGTTCGTATCGAAAAGAGCTTTCAAATAAGCATAAGAGATTTGAAATCCAACGGTTAGATTTTGAGAAATGTTTAATTCAAATTTGAATTAAAATAGCGCCAGGGACGTTAAACGACCTGAAACGTAGTTCAGCTGAAACAATCTATTTTAAAATAAATAAAATAGGGAAAAAGATATGTAAAATCATAATAAATGATTTGAAATGATTTTGGATGAAATATTCCAAGTTATGAAGATAAAATATATTTTTATCAGAATATGTGATTTGTTTTCTCTTATAAAGAAATAAAGGAATTAGAATGGTTTTAATATAACCAAGAATGATTTTCAATCAATAAATATAAATTGGAAATGGATTTGAATGGAAATTATTTCGGATTTTCCAATATTGGATTCCGCGATTATACGGATATTACTATGGGAATTTGGAAGATATCGATATCGTTACTCCCGATATGATGTCTATTGATTTCAGAATTTGATATTGAATATGAGTCGATATAATTTCTATTCAGAATCTTATATTTAATTTCGAATTGGATTTGGGTTTGTCATGAATGGTATCTTAAATAATATCGTTCTTAAATCAAGATGAGAAAAGAATAAATCTTTTAATTAAGATTTAAAGAGATTTTCCAGTTAATAAATACAATTGGAATGAAACAGAAGTAGATTTTGGGTTTATTGTGAACGGTGTTTTAAACGACACTAGTTCTTTAACCCAATTGAAATGGAATTATGATTTGGAAATTAATTAATCTTTTAATTAAGATTTAAAGGATTTTTCCAAAGTAAAGTTTTCCAATTTAACATATTAAATTGAGATTGAGTGGAACTCGATTTATGAATAATCGAAATGTGCTTCTGTGAAGGAAGGCTGTTACTATTTATGGAATTTGAAAGGCTTGGTCGTTATTCCATTTATAGTATGAGTTTGACACGGAAATTTATATCGATTACGATTAAATGGTTTTCCGTGAAGATTCCATATATGAAATGGAATATGATTTTGGATTTATCGTGAACAGTGTTTTAAATGACATTCGTTCTTTAATCCAATTAAAGATGAGATTTTGTATTTATCGTGGACGGTGTTTTAAATGACATTCGTTCTTTAGTCCAATTAAAGAAGAGATTTTGGGTTTATCGTGAACGGTGTTTTAAATAACACTTGTTCTTTAATCCAAGGAAAGACAGGATTAATTTCCATAAAATGAATAAACATTAAGTAATGATTTTGAATATTAAACTTAGAGTTTAATGAATCTTAAATTAGATTGAAATGTGAATAAGGTAATTAAAATTACCGAATTCAGGAAATGATCGAGAATGGAGTATCACCAGTTTTGCTTCATGCGATAGTTAAATCTTAAATTAGATTTGAGGCGTTGAATGGTAATTAAAATTTCCGATAAAACCGTGGATGTTAGATATGGAGTATCACCAGTTTTGCTCCATGGGATGAATAGGTTGGGATTGCGAAATATAATAAATGATCACTTCGGTAAGATTCGCTAATGCCGACTAGTTTGGAAAACCTTAATATGGTTTGAATGGTTTAAAAGATATATAAAACTTTTGAAATGATTTAGAGGCAGATCAAAGATTAAGTTTAAATGAACTTATCTTTGATAAAATTAATGGGAACCTTTCCCCAAGAATATCCTGAACTGGAATGAGGCGTATGTTGTGTTTTGATTACACTCGATTATAAGATACGCGAGTTATTCGGAAAGGCCGGGTTAAACCCATTCTGAATAACTGATACGACGACTAAGGTCGACGATGAAGACGGTGGTTCAAGACCGGAGGTCTTCACATCGAATGGATGATTTCTAATATCTTGATTGGGCCGTACACCCAAGAAGATGGAAAAATTGGTGATCATCCAGACGTACTTGGAGATCGACGGATATGCGAGGACCTCTACCCTGTATTGGATATATGGGGGAGGAATAAGGTGCCTCCGATTTCGTTCAGACCCAGAACGGACTTGTATGGATTATGTGTCTGGCACTGTATCCTAGTATACTGTCCCATTGATCTTTGTTCAATATATTTCTGCCTGGTGAAGGGGAATTTGTTCCCTTACTTCACTCTTCTCTGAGGTGTATACGCTTAAGAGGTTATATATTGATAGATGATCAATGGTATGGTATGGATTGATAGTGTGGCATGCTGAGATGCATGGATCAGGACTTCTTGTTGAAAAGCAGAGTCTTGGGGTTGATGATCAAAGCACGACTTTAAAAAGCATAGCTTTGTGTTGTAGCGTTAATTCGCGAGCCTCACACCTCGGTATGAGTTAAAAAGGGGATCGGACTCCAGGGAGTGCACGACGTTTCTTTCTAGCTAGAAGTGGCGTCAGGGCTTACACTGCCTGACGAGTTTGACTTATGTGGTTGTTGCGAGGCGCCTCGGATATATATCGGCTACTACGGATTCGATGAGTAGGTCCTATAGGACCGGGAAACGTGTGTTCAGGAATAACCAATCCACAAAATGTATGTGTGGACCGGCCCTGGATGATCCAAGGGTTCACTGCGGGAGATCCTGAGTCATCTTGTTAGAGGTGACTCGAATCGGTAGGGATTGTCCCTAGCCTCGACTCATGACGGAATCCAATTTCTAATACGATACCTTTACGGTTTTGGTTGTATAGCCTAGTATTGGCGTCATAGTGGCATGGGACGCTCATGTCGCCTAGGATTGATACATTTATATTTGAAGTTGATTTCTTCACTTATATCACTTATATTAATAATAAAAGAATAAATTTCGCGTACCAAGCATACTTGGCCATTATAAGGGAAATCCCTATCCTCTGGTTTATGTTTGCATTGTGTGATGGGACCTGGGTCTTATAATGGCTTCATTTTTCCTTTAGCATTGCGCTGTTGTCTTATGCACTAGTATTCTTGGGAGGAAACCCGTTCCGTGACATACGGCGTGGTCCCTTGAATCACTTAACTTTAAAATCCAAAGTAATTACTGTTTTAGTTCTCACACTAGTCACATGACTGACCTGGAGTTTATTGTTTTAAACCTAAACTCTGGGTGCCCTTATTTTCCGCACGGGCAGCTAGTAGTTTTGGTTTGCAGGTTATTCATTTTTACAGGATCCTGACTTACAAATGGAGCTATATTCGGGAAGCTTTGTACCCGTTTATTTTTCCATTTGTGTTATTATTTTCCGTTGCTATGTATATTAAACTCTGATATGTTAAATGTATAATATTCATTCGTACTCTGTATATTCTGTATTCTGATGAGAAATTTTTGTAATAAGCAATGAAAAGTTCTTCTGTTTGTGTTCTGATTTGTCGTGTTCTCAAAGCAATCTGAATTTGCTCGTCTTTCGGATCAGACTTGTGTGGATTATAGTCGGTTCGAAGTACGGGGAAGTTCAGGTCATTTCAGTTGGTATCAGAGCTTTGGTTTACAAAGCTCGAGAACAAGACGCATTAGAACCGAACGAAAGAATTCACCAGAGATAGGATTAGTAACATCCTATAAGAGTGACTCGTCAGAGATATGATCAGTAGTATCCTAGGATGAGTCGAAAGAATATTGTTTTTGAAAAATAAATCTAATTTTGAAAATAAAATCTTATCATACGTATTTGAGTATTTTATTTTAAATTGATTTTGGACTATCGAGTATTAGGAGATCTTAAATATACGGTAATTAACGTGTATTCGCAGTCTCGAATATGCTGGATAGGTATAGAATCACACTCTAGTCGCCCGGAGATGATTCTGATGATAGTGTACACATCATCAGTATTCATGTTCGAGTTTCGAAAGTGGGATATCTATATATTTCCAATAGACTGGTGTGAGAACCAAAACTTAGATAAGTTTATTGATTGTGATTTGGCATGAAAAATGTGACTTTTTTTATATATACCTAAAAGATACATTTTTGAAAATTAATCAACTAATTGATTGATGCTTGTGTTGTATGATTATTGGTTTCACTAGTAGTATATTGAAATAATAGAACCAACATTAGAATGAAAGGAAAAATTTGAACCAAATTGAAAATGAACTGCATTTGCACACATGTACATGCTTATATATTTGAACAGGTCAACGCAAAGAGGCTAGAGAAGCGGAATAAAATTGTACGCCCGACAAATTGGTACATGTTTATTACATATTTACTATTTCTTGGGTTTTTGATGATTTTATGAGCCGATTGGCTGTTTCTTTTTCTTTTGGATTGGTGAGGGCCCTGCGTGGCTATTTGCGGTTTTTTCGGCCTTCCCGTACAAAGGAGGTTATGGCGAATTTTTTTAGAAATTTAGGGTGTTAGCCAAATTTTTGAAAAATTGGAAAAGTTCTTAGAAACTGAAAAGTTGAAGAACTTAAGTCGTAAGAAAAATAATGAAAGTTGAGTTGATTTGTAAAAACAACTTTCAGCTCCGTTCCTTTTTGAGGACGAAAAGATTTAAGTTGGGGAGATTGTAACAACCCGAAAAATCCGAACCAATTTAAAATTTTTATTTTAGCTATTTTGATGAATTTTGAATATTTAAAATGAATATTTTAAATAATAACGACTTAAAATTTATTTAAAACGAAGTTACGACTAATAAATTTATATTAATTATATTACGAGCCTGAAATGGCGCGGTAGTTTGAAAATTCGATTTTCAACTTTGAGAAAAAAATATAAAATTCATAATAAGTCAGAATTGAACGAAACGAAAAATCTTAGGATCGTATTGACTAAAATTTTCTAATGAATTTAAGAAATCAAGATTTCACTTTATAAATTGTAAGTTATGAGAAAATTAAAATTTAGAAAAGTCGCTATGGAATTTATATATATTTACAATATATAAATTTAATATATGAGCCCTTAAAAAGTGGGATTTTGCAAACAACGTCCGAATTCAACGAAACCACTTTCTATGGATCCGGAATGTCAAGTTATTGCTAGATTCCAAATTTCACAATTTTTGGAGCTAATATGTGAGTGTGGCGGCACACATAAAGGCGACTGCATTTTCAGTTGTAAATTTAATCGACTGGAAAAAGGAGATTTTGCAAACGGACTCGGAATTTGACGAAACCAGTTCCTGTGTGACCGTATCGTCAAAACATAGCAAGATTCCAGAATTCGTAATTTTTGGAATCAGTATGTGGCCCCGGCAAATTAAAACGTACGTTGAATTCGAATTTAAAACGTATATTATTTTAAACTTAAATTTGATAAAAACTGATCGAAACAGCCGAACTGGCTTACGAAACATATCCCATTGAGTTCGGAATGGGGGTATTTAGATAGGGGCAACAGTCGTTGGGTTGGATTTAGAGTTCGGACGCAAAACCTTAATTTTTGGAAATTAAATAACATTATTATATATATATATTTATTTATATTTTTCCCTTTCCCTTTATCCCCCAATCAGAAAACACAAATCGAAAAAAAAAGAGAAAAAGAAAATGGCAGAGCGACGTCGCGCTCCTTAGCAGGCCGCCCACCCACCGTCGTCGTCGGCCTCCACCATGCCGCACCCCCTCTGACCGACCCCTTCCAGCCTCGCGCGAGCTTCCCCATCTCGAAGACGAAGACCGCGATGCCCCAATCGAAGAAGGCCGAAGCCCTTCACCGCCGTCGCTTGGATGGCCAGCACCACCGTGAGCTTCTGGCGATCCTCCACGACGCCAGCGAACGCCCAACCCCCCCCCTCAGTCGCGAATCGAAGACGCAGCACCGCAATCCAGGAAATTAACGGAGAAAGGTAATTTTTCTTCTTTACTTTAAAAATCTGAAAAATTATTTATTATAAAATCTGAAATTTATTTACTATAAAATCTGAAATTCATTTATTATAAAATCTGAAATTTATTTGATTCAAAGTGTTTGAGTACAAAGATTGGATTTTTATTATGAGAAAGACGAGATTTTTAATTATAAAAAGATTTGATTTTTGTGTTTAGAAAGATTTATTTTCACGTATAGAAAGGTTTGATTTTTAATGATATGAGAAAATATTTTTATGAAGATTAAAAATATGATTTTTAGAAGTATGAGAAAATATTTTTTTATGAAGATTAAAAATATGATCTTTATATGTTTTTCATTGAAATAAAAATCTGAAAACAAAGATATGATTTTTATGAAATTAAAAATATGATTTTTAACTTAGGTATGTTACTAATAAAATAGGCATACTCTGAAATTTTATTAATCGGTTAAAAATATAATTTTTAACGTAGGAATTCGATATAGACTGACGAGAAAAGAATGACGGAGTGGATTCCCACGGTGAGAACTTCTCACTCAAGTCATTTCTTGTTCAATTATATATTTTATAACTGCATATATGAACTGTTCCCCGTTGTCCATAGACCATGGACGACTTGTTTGTTAGATTGTGATGTAGAAATGGATTGGATTGATTTGTTGATGATTGGATAATAGGGTTTGGCAACCCTATTAGGGAATCGATTGAATTGGGGTTTAGAATGTGAACAAAATTGATTTGATTTGGGAGGTACATGGCGCGAGCCATTAGGAGGCACCGGATAGGGCTAGACCCTATTCCGGGTTTCATATCGCGCTGTTGTGCTTCCAAAATTTTATAAAAAGTGTTAGAATGATTTTTGAAAGTTAAAAATATTGTTTTTAACTTAAAAATGGTATGGATAAAATAATTGGACATTGAATAAAATTTTATAAACGAAGTTATAAAATTCTAGATATTTAATGAATAGTTAAAAATAGAAATACACGTCCATTTACAAGTCGTATGACTTGTTTATGATTCGCCTATTTATATGATATCGATTGGGACAATAATTTTTACACATCGCCCAATTGCACAGATAATTCAAACCGAATTGGAATTGGTTGAGTTTATTAACCAATAATTTATTTAAATTGATTGTGTTGGCTTAAAACCCCACAAGGGTCTTGGGATGATATTCTGATCACACATCCCCCTTGTGATTAGCTGTAAAGTGCACTTTGGTTGTTTGGATGTTAGATGATTATTAATCATCATTGAATATATGCGATGTATGAAATCCATATAGTTAAAATTATATGGTGATTGATTGGGTCTCATTCCAGTTTGGAAATAACGATTTTGGTTGTCCGATTTTGGATGGACAAGAAAATATAAAAATCAAGGTTTGGATGTCCGATTTTGGATGGACACGAGTATATTTAATTATATTAAGTCGGGTAAGGTAGAAACCGCTATTTTTACTCGAATGGATTTTTATATCGATTTTATTCATTATATAGGGAATATGAAAAATGAAATGGATTTCAAAATAAAATATTTTGAAAAGATTATCATTTTAATATGATAATGATTTTGAGAATTCAATTTTGATTTAAAATTTGAAAAAGGAAGTTGAAATCGGTTTTGAAACGAATTTATAACGTTTTATAAAATACGTTATAAATGGAAATCGTTGATATATATATATATATATAATGGCTCGAATAGAACGTTTCGCGCAGCGACCGTTCGCGAATTTCGACCATTGACTTCGACTTGACGTTGCGGAAGATCCGACCGTCGGATTCTTCTGAAATCGGAACCTACGGGTTCGTATCGAAAAGAGCTTTGAAATCCAACGGTTAGATTTTGAGAAATGTTTAATTCAAATTTGAATTAAAACAGCGCCAGGGACGTTAAACGACCTGAAACGTCGTTCATCTGAAACGGCCTATTTTAAAATAAATAAAATAGGGAAAAAGATATGTAAAATCATAATAAATGATTTGAAATGATTTTGGATGAAATATTCCAAGTTATGAAGATAAAATATATTTTTATCAGAATATGTGATTTGTTTTCTCTTATAAAGAAATAAAAGAATTAGAATGGTTTTAATATAACAAAGAATGATTTTCAATCAATAAATATAAATTGGAAATGGATTTGAATGGTAATTATCTTCGGATTTTCCAATATTGGATTCTGTGATTATACGGATATTATTATGGGAATTTGGAAGATATTGATATCGTTATTCCCAATATGATGTCTGCTGATTTCAGAATTTTATATTGAATATGAGTCGATATAATTTCTATTCAGAATCTTATATTTAATATCGAATTGGATTTGGGTTTTCGTGAATGGTATCTTAAATAATATCGTTCTTAAATCCAGATGAGAAAAGAATAAATTTTTAATTAAGATTTAAAGAGATTTTCCGGTTAATAAATACAATTGGAATGAAACAGAAGTAGATTTTGGGTTTATTGTGAACGGTGTTTTAAACGACACTAGTTCTTTAACTCAATTGAAATGGAATTATGATTTGGAAATTAATTAATATTTTAATTAAGATTTAAAGGAATTTTCCAAAGTATAGTTTTCCAATTTAGAATATTAAATTGGAATTGAATGGACTCGATTTATGAATAGTCGAAATGTGCTTCTGTGAAGGAAGGCTGTTACTATTTATGGAATTTGAAAGGCTTGGCCGTTATTCCATTTATAAAATGAGTTTGACACGGAAATTTATATCGATTACGATTAAATGGTTTTCCGTGAAGATTCCATATATGAAATGGAATATGATTTTGGATTTATCGTGAACAGTGTTTTAAATGACATTCGTTCTTTAATCCAATTAAAGATGAGATTTTGGATTTATCGTGGACGGTGTTTTAAATGACATTCGTTCTTTAGTCCAATTAAAGAAGAGATTTTAGGTTTATCGTGAACGGTGTTTTAAATAACACTTGTTCTTTAATCCAAGGAAAGACAGGATTAATTTCCAGAAAATGAATAATCATTAAGTAATGATTTTGAATATTAAACTGAGAGTTTAATGAATCTTTAATTAGATTGAAATGTGAATAAGGTAATTAAAATTACCGAATTCAGGAAATGATCGAGAATGGAGTATCACCGGTTTTGCTTCATGCGATAGTTAAATCTTTAATTAGATTTGAGGCGTTGAATGGTAATTAAAATTACTGATAACACCGTGGGTGTTAGATATGGAGTATCACCAGTTTTGCTCCATGGGATGAATAGGATGGGATTGGGAAATATAATAAATGATCACTTCGATAAGATTCGCTAATCCTGACTAGTTTGGAAAACCTTAATATGGTTTGAATGGTTTAAAAGATATATAAATCTTTTGAAATGATTTATAGGCAGATCAAAGATTAAGTTTAAATGAACTTATCTTTGATAAAATTAATGGGAACCTTTCCCCAAGAATATCCTGAACTGGAATGAGGCGTATGTTGTGTTTTGATTACACTCGATTATAAGATACGCGAGTTATTCGGAAAGGCCGGGTTTAACCCATTCTGAATAACCGATACGACGACTAAGGTCGACGATGAAGACGGTGGTTCAAGACCGGAGGTCTTCACATTGAATGGATGATTTCTAATATCTTGATTGGGTCGTACACCCAAGAAAATAGAAAAAATGGTGATCGTCCAGACGTACTTGGAGATCGACGGATATGCGAGGACCTCTGCCCTGTATTGGACATATGGGGGAGGAATAAGGTGCCTCCGGTTTCGTTCAGACCCAGAACGGACTTGTATGGATTGTGTTTCTGGCACTGTATCCTAGTATACCGTCCCATTGATCTTTGTTCAATATATTTCTGCCTGGTGAAGGGGAATTTATTCCCTTACTTCACTCTTCTCTGATGTTTATACTCTAAAGAGGTTATATATTGATAGATGATCAATGGTATGGTATGAATTGATAGTGTGGCATGCTGAGATGCATGGATCAAGACTTCTAGTTGAAAAGCAGAGTCTTGTGGTTGATGATCAAAGCACGACTTTAAAAAGCATAGCTTTGTTTTGTAGCGTTAATTCGCGAGCCTCACACCTCGGTATGAGTTAAAAACGGGATCGGACTCCAGGGAGTGCACGACGTTTATTTCTAGCTAGAAGTGGCGTCAGGGCTTACACTGCCTGATGAGTTTGACTTATGTGGTTGTTGCAAGGCGCCTCGGATATATATCGGCTACTACGGAGTCGATGAGTAGGTCCTATAGGACCGGTAAACGTGTGTTCAGGAATAACCAATCCATAAAATGTATGTGTGGAACGGCCGTGGATGATACAAGGGTTCATTGCGGGGGATCCTGAGTCATCTTGCTAGCGGTGACTCGAATCGGTACGGATAATCCCTAGCCTCGACTCATGACGGAATCCAATTTCCAATACGATACCTTTACGGTTTTAGTTGTATTGCCTAGTATTGGCGTCATAGTGGCATGGGACGCTCATGTCGCCTAGGATTGATACATTTATATTTGAAGTTGACTTCTTCACTTATATCACTTATAGTAATAATAAAAGAATAAATTTCGTGTACCAAGCATACATGGCCATTATAAGGGAAAACCCTATCCTCTGGTTTGTGTTTGCATTGTGTGATGGGACCTGGGTCTTATAATGGCTTCATTTTTCCTTTAGCATTGCGTTGTTGTCTTATGCACTAGTATTCTTGGGAGGAAACCCGTTCCGTGACATACGACGTGGTCCCTTGAATCACTTAACTTTAAAATCAAAAGTAATTACTGTTTTAGTTCTCACACCAGTCACATGACTGACCTAGAGTTTATTGTTTTAAACCTAAACTCTGGGTGCCCTTATTTTCCGCACGGGCAGCTAGTAGTTTTGGTTTGCAGGTTATTCATTTTTACAGGATCCTGACTTACAGATGGAGCTATATTCGGGAAGCTTTGTACCCGTTTATTTTTCCATTTGTGTTATTATTTTCCGCTGCTATGTATATTAAACTCTGATATGTTAAATGTATAATATTCATTCATACTTTGTATATTCTGTATTCTGATGAGAAATTGTTGTAATAAGCAATGAAAAGTTCTTCTGTTTGTGTTCTGATTTGTCATGTTCTCAAAGCAATCTGAATTTGCTCGTCTTTCGGATCAGACTTGGGTGGATTATTGTCGGTTCGAAGTACGGGGAAGTTCGGGTCGTTTCAACATCCCTGGTTAATCTTATGCTTTGTTTACTCTTAAACCATCATCTTAACGTTACCCTTGTTATGCATAAATATTGATCATGGACATAATACTAGGGTTCAATGCACGTATAACAAACGAGGTTTTGTGGTCTACTAGCTTTGTATACCACAATTTGATAGGCCTTATTTGAAAAAAACTATAAAGGGCTTCCCGTTAACTATTTATATACTTAAGTTGGAGCAAGCAGGATATATATATATGCAATGCATTTTTGTCTTATGTTAGATAAAATTATTAATATTCATATTTTTAAAATATTAAACTTGAAGTTGCATAAACAATGAAGCTGTTCAGTGAATATGAGGTTATAATTTAAATAGTGAACAAACATCTACTTACCCATTGAAATGTTGATATTCATTTTCAACATAGATGGAATAATAAATTAGGGTGTACTCCTTTAGTAACTTTCACCTGTTCTTTTAGAGGATACATGCGGATCGTCTTACCAAATACCTTCACTGTTTAGGATGCCACTTTGTAAATACTTTTAGAAGCTCTTTGTTGATGCTGGTCATTTCATATTAGAAGTCGTTTTAAAAGATGTAGGAGGTGTTATAATTAGCCAAACTATCATATTTAGCTTGATTTTTGTCATACCTATATAGGTTCTCCGCCGGTCTTTAGCACCTTTTGTCTGACCTATAGTTGCATAACTATGAGAATCACGCGGGTGAATGCATACCAATATTTCATGCATAATATACCCTTGCTGTGCATTTAAATAGGTAAAATGTTTCACTGTTTTGACCTTCTCGTGTACCCTATGACCTGTTGCTTCCATGTGGCTACTGGTCTTGTGTTTAGCCACTTGTCCCTGGGTTTTGTTTTCATGCTACTTAGTATTTGCATATTACATCATGCCATATGTGTTGGTTCGACTGCTGTTGACTTTGTATTGGTGTTCTTTTTGCCAACTATACTTGCGGCAGTATTGCTTCAATCTCTCTTGACTCAGTTTTGACCTGCACAATTACAAACTGTTGTGCATACGTACCTCCATGTATGCGGCCCGTACATACAATATACATGAGCCATGTTTTCATTTCACTCGTGCTTGCCGATTCGCCTTTGTGTAGCTAAATGCTGTCGGTTTTACCGCATATTGCGAGCATCCTATGAACTTTACCGTACATGTTATTTGTGGTTGCGGGATGCTAGGGCAGTGCACACGTGTACCTGTACACGTGTGTACATGCAGGCTTCCATAATCATTTGTCCCTAAAAATCAAAACTGGTATGGATGGCAACTACACCACTTATATTTTGCAAATGTGCTGGGAGTCAGGATTAACTACTATATTTTATACAGTTTATATTGAAGTTAATTTACTTGAACTATGATTTAATCTTGACTCGAGTGTTTTATGTTTTTACACGGAACGCTCGGGTCAGACCCGAGCATTACATAATTTAAAGATTTCAGCTATGGATTCGAAGACTGGTGAAGTGGGGATCCGAAGATGAGCGCGCTCTGACTATTAAACCAGTAAACATATTTTCTTGTATTTAAAAACTGTATTTTCAGTTCCACTGTACAGAGAAAATTCTTGTATCAAAAATTCTGATTTATAAATAAAAGATTTATTCTGTTGTTCTATTACTGTGTTATTTATCTATTCTGTGTTTTCTGCGTTGTCTCTGTTTTTTAAAACTTTGTAACCTAACTACGATCCATCATTTTGGTCGTTTTAAGTTGGTTTAAATTACCAATTTGAAGCAATAAAAAAGGCGGGACGCTACAAGTGGTATCAGAGCTTTGGTTTATTCAAAGCTTAGCTTATTGAGTTTAAAAGCAGATCTTGAAAAAAAAGGTTTTAGAAAAAACAATTTTTGAAAGATAAGTTATTTTGGAAATAAAATATTATTTTGAAATCAATACAACGGAAATAGAAATTTATTTTTGAGATTTGATAATTTTGTTTCGAAACCCCAGTCCTCGGAAGTCTTTGAATCCAAAATTGCAAGAGCTGATCTTCGATAAAGTACTCTTAGATTTGAATTTAGAATCCATCATCGAATGATATCTAAAGTAAATATATATAAGAGAATTGATGAATAAGTTTCTCTAAGCATGTGTGTTAGTAATCATAGACAATTGAAATTTATTGGAAATGAGAATTTCGATGGGAATTTAAATAAAAAAAGAGGAAAACTAAAATCATTTCAAAAATGAAACGATAAAATTTTATTTTGATATTCAGAATATAAATTAAGGAAAATAAAATTGAAAGGATATAATTAGAATTCGATTGTGTCGAATTGAGTTACTAATTTGTTTAGATTATTAGAACTTGGAAAATAAAAATCTATAATTGGTTTCAAACCAATGGTGTATAATCGAATACAAGAATTCGATAGTGAAGTATAAACTTGTTAATAAATTAACAAGAAGTGAATTTGTAAACAAGAATTGTAAGTAAAGCATAAACGAGAGTTATAGATGAAGCGAGATATAAATGAAGATTTTGAAGAGAATTGAACCTATATGAAGTTAAAACTAATTTGATATGACGAGTCTGTATTCCTATAAAAGGAATAATATTTAGAAGTGAATAACGTTGGAAAGCGAAAATGTTGTTAATGAATTTGGGAATAAAGAAAATGGAGTTGACTAGTAAGATGAGATTATTCTGAAGTTCAGAATATAAATCAAATGGAATTTTTCCGAAGTTCAGAATGTATTATCGAATGAGAGATTTTTCGAAAGGAATCTATTTATGGAAGTCAATAATGTCAGGGAACCACTATTTACTTTCCATTTTAAATAATAACTTAATACATTAGTAATAAATTGTTTATGTATGTAGAAAAATAAAGTATATTTTAAAGTTAAATATCTTGAAAGCGTGAATTATTGTAAAAAAAGAAATTCTTAAATTGTTTTGGAAGTTACGAGAATGAGTGCTTTGTTGGTATTCAAAGTTGTGAACTTGATCTATTTCAAAGTTAATAATGTTGTTCAGTTAAGGTCTGAGAGGTAATTATACCCCAACTTGATTGACTTCATTATTGACTAAGAAATGATTAAGGTTCGATAGCAAGAAATGGTTAAGTGAAGTAAGAAAATTAGGGTCAGCAGTTAAGTGAAAATAGCGCTGTTTTATATAATATATGTTCAAATTCAAATAATAATGTAGAAATGTTTCCCCCTAAGAATAAAGTGGATTTTCTATAGAAAATAAAGGTTGGTGAATGTTTGGAAATGTTTTCCAATGGTAATAAGTGATTTTCTATAAATATGATAATTGGAAAAGTTTTTTTCAAAGATCGTGAGAGGCTAACGGGTTTTGATAAGTTAGAATGGCAAGAACCAAAGAACAAAAAGTCATAAGTCTAAAATAAAGGGCTGTAGAACGTAAAAGAAGTGAATTTGTAAATTGAATCGAGAATTGCTTAAGCAATGATCTGATAAGAAATTAAGTAATGAAATTGAGGAATTTAGAAACTGACTGGAGATTAGTCAAGTTAAATGACTTTCTAAGTGTTGATATTATGTTGGTTTCGACCTTAGGGATTGATATTTGGGAAGTTGTTCACTGGATAATTGACGGTCGAAGGGTGTGAATATGAAGGAGTAGTAATGTGTGAATGAGAAGTTCGTCATAAGAATGTATAGTTATGGAATTTTGAGAGCATGAAGATTAGAAATAAGCGATA
Source organism: Allium sativum (assembly GCA_030737875.1). NCBI lineage: Eukaryota > Viridiplantae > Streptophyta > Magnoliopsida > Asparagales > Amaryllidaceae > Allium > Allium sativum. The sequence goes on from CM060911.1 coordinate 269,003,553, forward strand.
AACTTAATAATGGGAAAATTGTAAGAAAATTTGGTTTGTAACAAATGGATTCATGAATCTGATTGAAAGAGATATCAAATATTTGAAGTAATTAAGAGAATCAAAACTAAAGTTTTGGAATTTGATTGACAATTTGGGAATATTTGATTTTAGATATTGGGTACAGAAGTTTCCAAACTTATATAGGAAATATATATAATAATATATCGAATTCGAAAACTATTAATGTGAAAGGTAATCAGTTGAAATGAAATCTGGTATAACCAAATTTGTATAAGAATGAGATAATCGGAAATGTGATTTTGAAAGAAAATCGTAATTATGATTTATGAGTACTATATGTATATAGTATTATATGTTTACAAAGCAAAATAAGGAAAGTACCTTCCTTCTCTTTGAAATTCAAGCTTAGTTATGCTGCTGGTGGCAGTAGGTTGTCTGGACATAAAACTCATGAGTTGTCATTGAGCACGACTGCTAGCGAAATTCACAGGGCTGTAGATAGCCTACGGCGGTCGAATATTTCCTGAGGGAATCAGGGGTAAACATTGTGATCACTGCGATCTAGAGCCGTTGGAATTCGACCGTGTAGCGTGCAGGGCTGTAGATAGCCTACGGCGGACGGATGTTTCTTGGGGGAACCAAGCGTAACCATTGTGACTGCTGCGATCTACAGTTGAATTATAAGGGCGTAATCCGCAGAGTTGTGAAAGCTTACGGGTATGGATGTTTCCTGAGGGACCCAGTCGTAACCATTGTGCACCTGCGGTCCATTAGGATATCTTAGTAATTGAGCCACCTGTTTAATGCAGCAGTTTGTCTTCATGACTTGATTCGTATTTGTAACCTGATTGGTCTTTGTGACCTGATTTATATTTATCATTTCATGATTTGTCTCGTGACCCTGAGAGAGAGCAACCAACGTGTAACAACCCGTATTTTTTAATAATCTGTTATAACATAAATCGAGGCAGAATTTAATTCTAAAATGGGAATCAAGGGAAACGGGCTATGCCATTGCGTTCGTCTCGGAAAAATACGCGAAATAGAGTCCGAGTTTTCGAAAATCGGAGTCCGTATGACCCAGTTAAGGCCCATTGAAGTTTGCAGAAAATTTCTAAGTAAAAACAGATTTAAAATTTAAAATTAGAAACAAGGGTTTGGGCCAGCCGGGCCAAGGCGGGAAAAATCCCGCCATGGACCCCATGTCGACAGGCCTGTCGACAGGGGTCTTGGCATGTCGACTGCCCTGTCGACAGCCCTGTCGACAGGGGGTGCCCAGGCAGTCTAGCCTGGTGCACCATTTTTGATTTGGGCTGGGTCTTGGGGCTTGGTTCTAGAGAATTCCGAGATCTGACGGGCCAAAACTAACCTAGGGTTAATCCTAGGGCTAGAAACTCTCTAATCATCTATAAATAAGGCCCTAATCTACCCTAAATCACTCATTAATCATTCTAGCAACAAAACTATGCCAAAATCCAAACTCTCATGGCCTCCACCCTCTTCATACAAATCCTAATTTAATTCCTAAATGATTTTCCATGCATACAAGCATATTTAGGCTTGTATGATCCTCCTTAGCTTGCATTAAAGGCTTGTTTTTCAATTGGCATCATAAAAGAGGAGTTTTGATCAAGTTTGCTTGCATTTGGGGGTTGTAATTAGTTGCATAAGGGGTTCTTTACATTTGCTATAGTCGTTTGAGCCCGCATAAGCATAGTAAGCCCTCTTACCTTCACTTTGTAAACTCTAAAGTTAATATGTGGTGAAAATTGAGATTTATGTGAGTTTATTTGATTATGCTTGCTTATGCGAACTCACTATGCCATGTTTTACATGTTTCACAAGTTATGCATATGCGGATTTACTATGCCATGTTTTACATGTTTCACAAGTTATGCATGCATATGCGGATTTACTATGACATGATTTGCAAGTTTATTTGAGTATGCATGTTTATGCGAGTTTGCTAAGCTATGATTTGCAAGTTTATTTGAGTATGCATGTTTATGCAAGTTTGCTAAGCCTTGATTTGCAAGTTAAATGAGTTATGCATGTTTATGCATGTTTGCTAAGCCATGATTTACAAGCTAAATGAGTTATGCATGTTTATGCATGTTTGCTAAGCCATGATTTACAAGCTAAATGAGTTATGCATGTTTATGCATGTTTGCTAAGCCATGATTTACAAGATAATTGAGTTATGCATGTTTATGCATGTTTGCTAAGTCATGATTTACAAGGTAATTGAGTTATGCATGTTTATGCATGTTTGCTAAGTCATGATTTACAAGTTAATTGAGTCATGCATGTTTATGCAAGCTTACTAAGCCACGATTTGCAAGATTATTTAGTTATGCATGCTTATGCAAGTTTAAAAATGACAAGTTGTGCATATTTTACATGTTATGCATGTTTATGGTAATATGCAAGTTCACTATGCTAAGTGGTGCAAGTCTAACATGTTATGCATGATTGTTGTGCAAGTTTATCATGTATATTGTGCCAAGTTCCCTCTCCCTATCCTTTATGCGTTATTACGAATATGTAAGCGATAGAATGACGTTGGGGGGTTTTTGGGTAAACTTAAAATACATGAAAATACAAGATTGGGAATTTACCTATTAAGTTAGGTCTACCCCTTGGGAATTTACCTATTAAGTTAGGTCTACCCAAGTATTTGTTGACTTGTAATTATGTTTTGAAATAAAGTGGACATGACACTTAGAAAACATAAGTGTGGCCAACTCGAGGTTGGGTTGAGTTTGTAGCGTAATCCTACCCGGAACCGACCGGCTTAACTAGTGGCTACAAACAATAGGACCCAATGTGAGAAGTTGGTCATGGGGTGCCAAGACCCGAGGTTAGACCAAGTTGTGGTGTAAAGCTACCCGGACCCGCCCGGCCTAACTAGTAACCACAACAAGGTCTAATGTGAGAGGTTGAGGTGCATTAAATTAATTAATGCCTCATGGTTAGGGTTAAGTCAGGGTCCACTAATACTTAACCAATTTGGGGATTCAAGGGATGAGAATGGGGTTAAGTTACACTTAACCAATTTAATCAAGTTGGGAATACAAGGGATTAGAATGGGGTTAAGCCACACTTAACCAGTTTAATCCAGGATTAGTGAAGGGTTAAATCACACTTAACCCTCTTGGGAAACCCTAGCAACGTGGTCTGTTCTAACAGTAATCCCAGTTTGGTATCATTCACAACCCTAGAAGCTAGGCTAGGGCGGGGCACGATTACTGGCAGATGTAAGCGACCAAAGGGCGATGGCCGAGTGGTACAGCGGTGCGGGTTCGGCGGGCTACGGACGTGCACGTAGTCCGATTTTGGACAAACTCGAGGCACGGGTACCAGTAGTTTAGGGCTGTGCATTATTGCTTAAGTGTCCGGGGTTGACACCCGAGGGCTTGATACACCCAAAGGTGGACCCAGCACAGACTAACTACAACCATACGTGGGCCATATGGACACCAACACTTGACGTGTTAGGTTTATAGGGAGCCGATCGACTAGACCGTGGGGCTGGACCTTATACTAAGGTCACTTCATGTTATTGGGCCAAAGTTTGGGCTAAGGGATCAATACCTGTTATGTTGGGTTACTAGTACACCGTGGTGCAAAAACTTAACTCTGTTTATGCGATGACACCTCTATCTATCTTGTAGTTGATTTATCATGCCAGTATGTTGTTATCTATGATCATCTCAGTTTCCATCATGATGTTAACTTTATTAGTTTATAGACTGATCGTAGCAGGGCTTACTCAGTCTTTTTGACTGACCTGTTTTCTTTCGCCTCTTTTCTTCCGTTTCCCCCCCCAGGTTCTCAGGGAGGGAATACTAGAGCCTAGCTTGGATTTTAGCTGCTTCCTTGGATAGCTCAAGTATGCTTTGGACTTGAGCCGCTATGGTTTATCACTCTTATTTGGGGATAGTACTTATGTATTTTCAGTTTATCAGATGATGTATTTATCTAGACTTGTAATTTTGGGAAAAGTGACATTTTGATGTACCAGACTTGAGTTTTGAAATGGTTTATAAATCTTCCGTTGTTTTATTTGCTTACTCTGTTTATTTACATATACATATATATGTCATGTCCTACCTTGCTATATCATTATGCATGTTTACCAATAATGCCCCTCCAAAGCTAGTGCATTCCTTTGCGAGTGACCCTGGCGGAGGTGGGGTGTTACATTTGGTATCAGAGCATATGGTTTACGAGAAGGGATAAAAAGGTTTTAAAACTCTTTGAAAAACTATTTTCAAAACCAAGTATAAAGTATTTTCCAAAGAAAAGTCTAGTTGTTTTTAAAGGCTATTCCCCAAAAGCCATTAGCACTATCCTTTGACTCCTCGTTTGAACTCTTTTCTTTTCGTTTCCAGCATGTCTGATAATCTCATCTTGCCCGAAGGAGTAACGATACCCGATTGGTTTCGTCGGTACTTGGAAGTCACGGCACCGGTCCCGGGTGTCCCTAATGTTGTCTCCCCAGTCGAGGCCGCTGTTCCTCCTCCTCCTCCCGTAGCTGATGTTCCTCTTCCCCCTCAGCCTCCACAAGCGGATTTTGCGGAAACTTGCAGGAACTTTAAGAGGATGGGTGGCAAGAATTTTAATGGAACAGAGACTTTTGTAGAGGCAAGGAATTGGTTGAAAGAGACCGAAGATCTTTTAGCCTCCTTTGATATAGGTGACCGCAGGAAAGTTTTATTGGCAGTATGGTTGCTAAAGGAAGAAGCTGCACGTTGGTGGGTAGTTACCACCGCTACTAGGCCAATCGAGACTTGGGATGACTTTAGAGGAAGGTTTGGACTAAGGTTCTTATCACTGAGGCAAGGGGACATGACTATTAGGGAATACATAGATAAGTTTAATCAACTGGCTCAGGACGATTTAGACTTGGTTAATACAGCTCAGAAGAAGGCCCTACACTTTGCTCTAGGATTAAACGAGCCATTACATGGTTTGGCCATGTCTCATATACCCTTGGGGGCGACTTTCGAGAATTTGGTGAATATGGCCCTACTTCAAGAAGAAGATAACAATGACAAGAAAGAGGTCAAGGCGAATGAGTCTCAAGGCAAGAGAGTAAATTCCGGGAAACGGGGCAAGAATAACCACAACCGCAAGAACAAGCCAAGAGGGAGTAGGAAATGCAACTTCTGTGGTGAAGTTGGACATGTAGCCAGGGAATGTAGGAAGAAGAAGAGAAAGCGGGGCGAATGCTTTGATTGTGGTGAGTTTGGACATTTCAGCAAGGATTGCCCGAGGAAACAAGGGCAAGGTCAGACTCAGTGTGCAGGACTATCTGGAGGGCGAATTCATCCCCTCAACCCCGTTCTTCCAGCTCATGATAGAGGTAGTGTTTCTGTTGAAAATCTTGTTTACATTTTCTGATTTTCCCTGTTCGAACTTTGTTTGATTTTGGCACATCGCATAGTTTTATTTCATCTGATCCAGTTGAAAGTTTTGCACCTAAGTACTAGTATAGTTGATGATCCCGTATGTGTTTCAAATCCAGTTGGGGGTTCGGCCCGTTTGTCTATGGTCTGAGTGGATTTGAAAATTTCTATCTTGAGTATAGAATTCTCGTGGGATGTTTACATTCTCGGTTTCAGGGGATATGGGTTGGTTTTGGGCATGGAATGGTTGTCTTGTTTTGGAGCCATTCTGGGTTTTTGTATATAGGGTGTGGGGCTCATGACTCGCCTCGGTAATACCCTAGAAATTTCTAGTAACCCTATGGGTCCCGTCATGTTATTTTGAATCCCTCAACTCGTCTACCGATAGTTTGCAATCTGTGAGGGTGGTCCGAGAATATCCTGATATCTGGGGAAAAAGGGGTTATCCCTAGACGTGGGATAGATTTCCGTATTTTCTGGTTGGTAATACCAAGCCAGTTTCGTGGCCGGTTAGGCACATGACCTCACGAAATGAGAGTTAAGAAAGCAAGTCAAGGAGTTGCTTGAGAAGAACTTCCTGAGACGAAGCATTTTCGAGTAGGGTGCTCCAGTAGTATTCGTTACTGATGTGGACAGTTTGTTTCGCTTATATGATGATTTCGTGAGATAACCGTTACCAAGGATTGATGATCTGTTTGATCAGCTGGTAGGAGCATCTGTTTTCTTTTGACCTAGCTACCGGATTCCATCAGCTTAGGATGGCTGAGGATGGAATTGACAAAACTGCGTTGAGGACTCTAGATGGATTTTTAGAATGGCTAGTCATGCTACTTGGTTTGAATAATGCACCCGCATATTATGTGAACTTGATAGGTAGGGTGTTTAAGGGGTCCTTGAACAAGTTTGTCATGATCGTCTTAGACGATATTTTGATCTCCTCAAAAGAACGAGGAAGAACATGCTATACATCTCAAGGAGAAGATGGATACGCTTAGGGCCACCAATTGAAGGTCAAGTTCTCCAAATGTCACTTTGGAGGAAAGAAGTTGGATTTCTTGGGCACATAGTTCCTAAGTAAGGCCTAGCGGTGGATTCCGCTAAAGTGGTTGCGGTTTAAAACCGGAAAACTCTGAGGAGGGCAATTGAAGTAAGAAGCCTCCTCAGTTTGGCTAGTTAGTTAGCATTCCCGGAGCTTAGACTTACTCTTCTGGATCAAGAAGGGGGTTTCGCAGGAAGAAGATCCGCAGTTGGTCAAGAACATGGACCAGTCGGTCCGAGGCGAGATGTTAAGTCACCTCACTAGATATATTATAGATGACAAGGGATGACTGAGGCACGATGAGAGATTATGTGTTCCTCGAGTGAAAGACTTGGTAAAGAAGGTTCTTGAAAATGCGCATCACTCGAGGAGGTGGCCGAGTTGGTCTCAGGATGCATGTTGTGCCACCAGGTTTAGGCTAAGTCATAGAAGCCCAGCGGGCCATAACCTCCATTGGAGGTTTCGCAAGGGAAGTGCGAAAACATCTCGATAGATTATGTGGATAGACTAGAAGGGGAATACGGGTATGTGGGTAGACTCACGGAGAGTGCTCATTTCAGTCCGGTGAAGAGCGAGAGGACTGCATCATGGTTAACAACGGTTTACCCTCAAGAAGTTGGCCAGTTTTGTAATAACCTACAGGAAGCCATGGGTAGGCAATTGAATCTAGGTATGGTCTATCACTCATAGGCGGATGGTTCATTTCGATTAAGCATGAGTTATAGAAAAATCACGTTTATAAGGGCAATTGGCAACGTGGATTGGTATTTTCAAGAAAAGTTCTGTTGCAGGGAATACTTTATAGTAAGTAGACGAGATCCAGGATTCACTAGTGAATTTTGGAGAGCTTGCATGAAATCATGAGTTTATAGTATGTTTAAGCCAAGTATACAGAAGGGAGAATAAGTGGAAAAGAAAGACGAGAGGCGATAATGAAATGACTTCCAACTCGAATTTGGGAAATAGGAGTTAGGAAGCCAAGGAATCATGAAGTGAAAGATAGTCAAAGTACAGTAGAGTTAAGCTCAAGGAAACGTAACTAAGAAGAGTGAAGACTAGATACGCGCATCATATCTCTTTTTAAGAGTGCATCTTTGATCCTTGTTTTCCTGTGGAGCTTGCTTGCAAATTATCTTTTGTATATATATCCTCTCGGTCCCATTCTCGATCTTATTTCTGTTATAAACTCCATAAGGGGGTTAAGACTCATCGGTTAGTACTATATGTCAAAGTTTGAATGGATTTCTTGTAATCCAAAAAGGAGTTTATCTAGTTTATCTAGTTTATCGTGTTTTATCTTGTCATGAGGTCCTTAGGTAGAAACCCTTTGGATGAAACATGTGTTTGAAACATGTTATGCTTGATGGTTGCAAGTGGTTGCAAGTGTTTGCAAGTGGTTGCTCGTGGATGCATTATACACGATTAGGCACTAGATCGGCTCACACACTCCTCATATTGCATATGCATGAGTGTTTATGTTTATTCTTGGATGAAATTCGTATGCTATCACATGGATGTTGCATATGGATGTATGATTGAGCACGCATGTAGATATTATACATTATGTTAGGAATTTGCATACATATGGATTCATTTCACTGACATACATGTGCATTAAGGAGGTTTTACTGTATCAGTAACCGCCTGATTTACATACATATGCATTAGGGAGGTTTACTGTATCAGTAACCGCCCGATTTTTTTTGCATTAGGTAAGTACATATACACACACTTTTGCATATGTTCATCCAGCATTTAGAATCTTGTAAGGACAATGATTGCTCGTGGATGATGCTTTGAGTAGATGGATGGTTGGATGGTAGGATACGTTCTTCCTAACTTGAAGATTTCGGGGACGAAATCCTTTAAGGAGGGAAGAATGTAACAACCCGTATTTTTTAATAATCTGTTATAACATAAATCGAGGCAGAATTTAATTCTAAAATGGGAATCAAGGGAAACGGGCTATGCCATTGCGTTCGTCTCGGAAAAATACGCGAAATAGAGTCCGAGTTTTCGAAAATCGGAGTCCGTATGACCCAGTTAAGGCCCATTGAAGTTTGCAGAAAATTTCTAAGTAAAAACAGATTTAAAATTTAAAATTAGAAACAAGGGTTTGGGCCAGCTGGGCCAAGGCGGGAAAAATCCCGCCATGGACCCCATGTCGACAGGCCTGTCGACAGGGGTCTTGGCATGTCGACTGCCCTGTCGACAGCCCTGTCGACAGGGGGTGCCCAGGCAGTCTAGCCTGGTGCACCATTTTTGATTTGGGCTGGGTCTTGGGGCTTGGTTCTAGAGGATTCCGAGATCTGACGGGCCAAAATTAACCTAGGGTTAATCCTAGGGCTAGAAACTCTCTAATCATCTATAAATAAGGCCCTAATCTACCCTAAATCACTCATTAATCATTCTAGCAACAAAACTATGCCAAAATCCAAACTCTCATGGCCTCCACCCTCTTCATACAAATCCTAATTTAATTCCTAAATGATTTTCCATGCATACAAGCATATTTAGGCTTGTATGATCCTCCTTAGCTTGCATTAAAGGCTTGTTTTTCAATTGGCATCATAAAAGAGGAGTTTTGATCAAGTTTGCTTGCATTTGGGGGTTGTAATTAGTTGCATAAGGGGTTCTTTACATTTGCTATAGTCGTTTGAGCCCGCATAAGCATAGTAAGCCCTCTTACCTTCACTTTGTAAACTCTAAAGTTAATATGTGGTGAAAATTGAGATTTATGTGAGTTTATTTGATTATGCTTGCTTATGCGAACTCACTATGCCATGTTTTACATGTTTCACAAGTTATGCATATGCGGATTTACTATGCCATGTTTTACATGTTTCACAAGTTATGCATGCATATGCGGATTTACTATGACATGATTTGCAAGTTTATTTGAGTATGCATGTTTATGCGAGTTTGCTAAGCTATGATTTGCAAGTTTATTTGAGTATGCATGTTTATGCAAGTTTGCTAAGCCTTGATTTGCAAGTTAAATGAGTTATGCATGTTTATGCATGTTTGCTAAGCCATGATTTACAAGCTAAATGAGTTATGCATGTTTATGCATGTTTGCTAAGCCATGATTTACAAGCTAAATGAGTTATGCATGTTTATGCATGTTTGCTAAGCCATGATTTACAAGATAATTGAGTTATGCATGTTTATGCATGTTTGCTAAGTCATGATTTACAAGGTAATTGAGTTATGCATGTTTATGCATGTTTGCTAAGTCATGATTTACAAGTTAATTGAGTCATGCATGTTTATGCAAGCTTACTAAGCCACGATTTGCAAGATTATTTAGTTATGCATGCTTATGCAAGTTTAAAAATGACAAGTTGTGCATATTTTACATGTTATGCATGTTTATGGTAATATGCAAGTTCACTATGCTAAGTGGTGCAAGTCTAACATGTTATGCATGATTGTTGTGCAAGTTTATCATGTATATTGTGCCAAGTTCCCTCTCCCTATCCTTTATGCGTTATTACGAATATGTAAGCGATAGAATGACGTTGGGGGGTTTTTGGGTAAACTTAAAATACATGAAAATACAAGATTGGGAATTTACCTATTAAGTTAGGTCTACCCCTTGGGAATTTACCTATTAAGTTAGGTCTACCCAAGTATTTGTTGACTTGTAATTATGTTTTGAAATAAAGTGGACATGACACTTAGAAAACATAAGTGTGGCCAACTCGAGGTTGGGTTGAGTTTGTAGCGTAATCCTACCCGGAACCGACCGGCTTAACTAGTGGCTACAAACAATAGGACCCAATGTGAGAAGTTGGTCATGGGGTGCCAAGACCCGAGGTTAGACCAAGTTGTGGTGTAAAGCTACCCGGACCCGCCCGGCCTAACTAGTAACCACAACAAGGTCTAATGTGAGAGGTTGAGGTGCATTAAATTAATTAATGCCTCATGGTTAGGGTTAAGTCAGGGTCCACTAATACTTAACCAATTTGGGGATTCAAGGGATGAGAATGGGGTTAAGTTACACTTAACCAATTTAATCAAGTTGGGAATACAAGGGATTAGAATGGGGTTAAGCCACACTTAACCAGTTTAATCCAGGATTAGTGAAGGGTTAAATCACACTTAACCCTCTTGGGAAACCCTAGCAACGTGGTCTGTTCTAACAGTAATCCCAGTTTGGTATCATTCACAACCCTAGAAGCTAGGCTAGGGCGGGGCACGATTACTGGCAGATGTAAGCGACCAAAGGGCGATGGCCGAGTGGTACAGCGGTGCGGGTTCGGCGGGCTACGGACGTGCACGTAGTCCGATTTTGGACAAACTCGAGGCACGGGTACCAGTAGTTTAGGGCTGTGCATTATTGCTTAAGTGTCCGGGGTTGACACCCGAGGGCTTGATACACCCAAAGGTGGACCCAGCACAGACTAACTACAACCATACGTGGGCCATATGGACACCAACACTTGACGTGTTAGGTTTATAGGGAGCCGATCGACTAGACCGTGGGGCTGGACCTTATACTAAGGTCACTTCATGTTATTGGGCCAAAGTTTGGGCTAAGGGATCAATACCTGTTATGTTGGGTTACTAGTACACCGTGGTGCAAAAACTTAACTCTGTTTATGCGATGACACCTCTATCTATCTTGTAGTTGATTTATCATGCCAGTATGTTGTTATCTATGATCATCTCAGTTTTCATCATGATGTTAACTTTATTAGTTTATAGACTGATCGTAGCAGGGCTTACTCAGTCTTTTTGACTGACCTGTTTTCTTTCGCCTCTTTTCTTCCGTTTCCCCCCCAGGTTCTCAGGGAGGGAATACTAGAGCCTAGCTTGGATTTTAGCTGCTTCCTTGGATAGCTCAAGTATGCTTTGGACTTGAGCCGCTATGGTTTATCACTCTTATTTGGGGATAGTACTTATGTATTTTCAGTTTATCAGATGATGTATTTATCTAGACTTGTAATTTTGGGAAAAGTGACATTTTGATGTACCAGACTTGAGTTTTGAAATGGTTTATAAATCTTCCCCTGTTTTATTTGCTTACTCTGTTTATTTACATATACATATATATGTCATGTCCTACCTTGCTATATCATTATGCATGTTTACCAATAATGCCCCTCCAAAGCTAGTGCATTCCTTTGCGAGTGACCCTGGCGGAGGTGGGGTGTTACACAACGCTCACTGACCTCAGTTTTTCTTTTGATTCTTAATCATCTTCCATTGATATGTCCATGACGAAATTCGCAGGGAAGTGATTTCCTACGGATACGGATGTTTTTTGGGGGATCCAGACGGAACCATTGTGTATCTGCGATTCATGAACAATCAACATATCAATATTACATTGGCATTTTCGCTGGGAGTTGAAGCAAGAATATGTAGTACTTGGAGATTTTAATCGTGCGCCTGGCCAGCGTATGACTAACATGTATGAGAATGACGATAGACTTATCAAACTTCGAGCATCAAATATTTTCAAATTAAATAAGTTGAGAAACAAGATTTCGAAGTACTTTCAAGTCCATAACTTTGGAATAATAATATAAATAATTTTTGTATAAAAATTATAAAATTATTACGAATTTTGGAAATTTTCAGGTCGATAAATTGTGACTTGAAGAGGAAATATTATTTACACTCTTCAAGGAGTGTTGAGAAGATTAAAGAGATTGAATGTAAGGTGACTGGGTTAAGGATTGCAAAACCTAGACCCATTACTGTACAATGATGGATAAGTAACGTTGACAGATAATTTTTATAATTCGGAATAATTTGAGATGCGTAAATCCACTTTGTGCAAAAATTGAAATTTAAAACGAGAGTGGTTTTTGTAATGTCCCGAATTTTCGGCAATCATATATTTAATATAAATTTTTATATTAAATATTATATTTGGAGTATTAATTGATTTAATATTAAATTCGTGTATAAAACAACGGCTGAACGTTTAAATTCATATTGAATATAAATCGAGCTCGTAAATGGCGCGGTAGTGCGAAATTTTCGATTTGAACTTTAACTGGATATACAGGATCCATTTTAAGTCGGATTTCTATGAAACAAGAAACGTGTGAATCTAATTGATAATAATTTTCATATGGAAGAGAAAAATATAGATTTCATGTTATAGATTTTTAATTATGTCCAATTCAATTTTTAAACTAGTCGCTATGGAATTATAACGATTTATTTAATTAATTAAATAGTGTTTTTATATAATTTGAATAGCAGTTAACTCGAAATTGACGATATCGAGTTGTATGATTTATATTTGAGTCGTATATATATTCTGTTAGGATATATATGATAAAAATAATTTATTATTATTTTATTGAATTAACTAGAATTTTAAATAATATTTTATTAATATTATATATGCGTTAAAAATAGCCATTTTTGCAAATAGTCTCGGTTTTCGATGAAACTAGTCTCATTGGAACCGTATCGTTAAACTATTATAACAAAATCAAATTTCGTGGCAAACCGATGTCATATGTGACATCTATGGCCAAAAACGCCTTTGTTTTTATTGAATTATTTAAGTTATTTTGACAGGGGTAACTTTTTAAGAATAGACAACTGGCCAAACAAACTCCAAATTTAATGAAACAAGATTCATTGGAACCGTTAGGAAGAGGTCTAGTAAAATGTCAGTGTCTCATATTTTTTGGATTTTTTCTGTGATTATAGGAACTTTAAACGTGCGATTTTTCATCGATATTTATAACTGACTTTTCGCAGACGACCTCGGAATTCGACGAACCTGTCCCATTGGGTCCGGAATATTTTTTTTATGCTAGGATTAGGGGATACATCTCGAATTGAAGATCATATATGCTAGTTTTTATGTGATACTTGAAGGCTAAGTTTCATGGAATAAATTAATTTTTAATTCAATCCAAACCCTCTGTATATATTCAACTCAACACAGTCAAACCCTAGAATTTTGCTCTGTGTGGTCAAATGGAACTAGCCGCCATAACAAAAACGAATGGCCAAAAACAAATCTGACTTTCTCCCTTCTATGCTCTAAATCCATTAATTGAAATCGAAATCACCCAACAACAAAAACGTTGCCCTCGTTGAGTAATGTATTCTATACGGTGGAGATGAATATTAGATGGTTGTGGAGGATGGGCTCTCGCATGAACTGAACAACAGTCGAAGTAAAACTCGGAGCGGAGTGGTTGATCGAGCGATCTGAAAATCATGGCGCGAAAAAAACAGCTTATGGCGCATCGATTTATGACCTCTGATGGAGGTCTGATTGGCAGTTGGTGGAGCATCAGAGAATCTTTGTCTCGTACGCGAGATGAGAAACCTGGAAACGATGTAGACGTGGGGAGATGCTAGAGGACGAGGCACAAACTATGGTGGAGCCTGATGGAGGTCCGACGATCTACTTTGGTTGCGGTAGGTGATGGAATGCTTCGTGCGTGGTTTTGGGGATGACAAGAAGACGCGAGGCAGGGAAGAGGAATGCCAGTTGGTACCTAACGTGCAGCAGGAGTTGGGTCAAAGAAAACGGAGACCTGAGGATATGCGATGGAAACTAAGAGCATGTCCAACAGCAAGGCATTCATGGCCTTAATGCTGAATTTGTGCCCATTTTGGCACCCAACAGGTATTACAGGGAGTAATATTCAGGGAAATGTTACGGTTTGTATTCAGGATCTGGAATAGAAGTCGTGCGCCGACTTTATCGGCTCGTCATGTAACGAGCCGATTTTTTCGGCGTGGCACGTAACGAGCCGATAAATTCGGCGTGTAACTCAATTACTATTTTTTTTCTTTTTTTATCCTACCTTATATATTAATATGCCAAAATAAAATAGTTATTATTTTCGTACATATTAGTTATGTTTAGGAAGACCTAAATAAAAAAATTTAGGTTCAGAAACGATCGACTAGTAAGGACCGTCATAAAAGAAACACGATTGGTAAAATAAGAAACAACAACATCATCACTGCATAAACGATTGGTAAAATAACAAAACAACAAGATCGACTAGTCATAAAATAAAACACGAGTTGAGACAAGCAAGCTTCATACCTAGGTATAGCCATATTGGTTCCATAAATGATCCATAAGATCTTTCTGCAGTTGGATATGGAGTTGTGCATCTCTAAACATAACCTGACGGCTCAAATGAATGTTGAAGTCGGCATCTGTTAGCGGTGTGTTCTGTCGGAGTACTTGGGGTGGTTGCGAAGCACCGTCATATTCGTAGTGTCGTTGCCCGTCTTCCATATCTCTTTCATCTTCTATAATCATGTTGTGTAGAACGATGCAAGCAAACATGATTGTTGACATTTTTTCCTAGACCACAGCCGACAAGGATTACTTATCATTGCAAATCTAGATTGTAAAACACCGAAAGCACATTCTACATCCTTCCTTTGTCCCCCCTGCATCGCCGCGAATTTGACTTATTTAGGAGTCAATGGATTTGGACATGTTTTAACAATGGTGCTCCATTTCGGGTAAATGTCGTCACCTAGGTAATAGCCATGGTCGTAAGTATTTACGCCTAGGGTAAATGTAAGAGGAGGTACCTGGCCTTGAGCAAGATCATTGAACAGATGAGATCTTTCAAAAACATTTAAGTCGTTATTCGAACCGGGCATTCCGAAGAAAGCGTGCCATATCCATAGATCGTACGATGCCACAGCTTCTAAAATGATGGTTGGTCATCTTTTCTTCCCGTTGTATGCACCGTGAAATCCCTTAGGGCAGTTTTTCCATTCCCAGTGCATACAGTCCAGGCTCCCTAACATTCCCGGCCATCCCCTGCTTTTGTGCATCTCTCTGATTTGCACTACATCTGCTTCGTTCGGAGACCTTAAGTATTCTTCTCCGTAGACGTCCACCACAGCTTGACAGAATTTTTCAAGTGTTTCAAGTGCCGTGCTCTCTGCTATTCGGTATGGATCGTCCAAAGCATCAGCATGAGTGCCATAAGCTAACATTCTCATAGCGGCGGTCATTTTCTGAAAACCAGACAACCCCTGCGTCTTCGATGCATTTTGTTTGTACTTAAAGTAATCGTTGTTACCTTGTATACCTGCCAATATCCGCAGGAATAGACTTCTCTGCATCCTGAATCTTCTACGAAACATGTCAGGCCTGTAAGTGCAATTGTCAGTGAAGTAATCTTGCATCAAAGACTTATGGTATTTAGCATGATTTCGGTGTATATATCTCCGTCCAGGAACCGATCCCCCTCGACTTGTGGATGATGACCCGTACGCTTCATGGTATAAGTCCTGTATTTCCTATATTTCTTCCGCTTCCTCTTGAAGGATTTCCTCTTCCTCTGAATCACTATTAAAAGCCATGATGCACTGCATAAAATAGGAATCCATTTTTTGTTTGTGAATGTGTTTGGATATGAGGTATGGTTGCGAGATTGCTGTTATATATTAAGGCATGTGGTATTGGTCAAAGTGTTGTTTTATTGGTACGAGCGCTCATTTATTGATTAGAGTGCCCCTTTATCGGTCAAAGTGTTGTTTTATTGGTACGAGCGCTCATTTATTGAGTAGAGTGCCCCTTTATCGGACAAAGTGTTGTTTTATTGGTACGAGCGCTCATTTATTGAGTAGAGTGCCCCTTTATCGGACAAAGTGTTGTTTTATTGGTACGAGCGCTCATTTATTGAGTAGAGTGCCCCTTTATCGGACAAAGTGTTGTTTTATTGGTACGAGCGCTCCTTTATTGGTACGAGTACTTCTTTATTGGACAAAGTGTTGTTTGGAATTTTACAAGTAGGGTCGTCCACGTAACAGCTGCTTAGGAGTTTATGTGTTTAGGGTCGTCCACGTAACGTAGGAATGGAATTTTAATTAAATAAACGTCTTACTTTATAAAGAAATTCTACAGCGACTTTTTGAAATTTTGAGTTTGACGTAGAACAAAATCTACAACATGAAAACTGATTGTTTCTCTTCCATTAAGAAAATTTTGTCAATTCGATTCGAAAATTTTTCGTTTCGAAGAAATCCGACTTAAATTAGATCCTGTACAACCACTTAAAGTTCAAAACGTTATATTACGAACTACCGCGCCGCTGCAGTTCGTTTTATAATTAAATTATAAATAAAACGATTCAAACATCGTTTTATAATTAATCGTTTCAACATCGGTTAACATTACACATAGCAGCATAAAATATGGATACTAAAGGGTCTAGTACACAGAACATCATAAAATATAGGTGTCGAGAGTAATAAACATAAAATGTAGCTGATATAGTACATCATGAATCAACATGATATAGTACATCATGTCATAAACATATATACACATCAAGATAACAAAAAACAAAATATCATCAGCGGGATCATCATGAAAAGTCATCCTAAATCCGCAGCATCGTCGTCGTCGTCATCGTAGTCACCATCGTAGTACGGTATATCGTCATCGTCACTACGTAATCCTCCCTCACCACTAAGTCCACCATCACCACCACCGCCTACTCCTCCACCATCACCACCACCGCTTACTCCTCCACCATCACCTCCACCGCCTACTCCTCCACGATCACCACCACCGCCTACTCCTCCACCACCACCTCCACCGCCTACTCCTCCACCATCACCACCACCGCCTACTCCTCCACCATCACCTCCACCGCCTACTCCTCCACCATCACCACCACCGCCTACTCCTCCACCACCACAAGATACTCCTCCACCACTAAGTCCTCCACCACCACAAACACCATCACCAAGTCCACCAGCACTAAATCCTGCACCATCACCACCACTACGTCCTCCAGTACATGACCCTCCTGCCATCCCTGATGCTCCAGTATCACCACCACCACCTCCTCCTAACGCTAGTCTGGCCTCTAAGGCGGCAATATACGCCTGCAAACCCTGAACTATCTCCTGGTGCTCCAAATATAAGGAATGAGTCTGTAGCAGGGTCATCTCCTGAACAACGGAAATATGTATCCTATGCTGGTCTAGAAGCGGTGCATACTGCAAATATAAAACATATAAAATCAGTTTCGACAACTTAGAACGTACAAAGTAATAAATGCACGAGTAAGGAGAATACCTCATGTGCCGGATATAATCCAGCAGTAGGGACACCGTGTACCATGTGAGGAGGTGGGTAGATAATAGGCGTGGACACCATCTCTCCGCTGAGATCATATGTCTGCAATGTATCGGCCAGAGCGAAATCCTGAGGCTGCTCGGAGAACTGTGAAGGGGTCGGGTCAAAAGTCTGCGCTGGAGCATGAACTCTGCCAGTAACCAATCGGGGCCCAATGTGATCGGAGTTCACACCCCGCATATAATCCGGCAACATGTACCGCCTAGGAGCCACCCGAATCCAGTAAGGGTCAAAAACTGCGTCGGGTATGTAAAACTCGGTCGTATCAACCCATCCAGTCTGTTTGAGACCCTGAATGTACTGCCTCCCTATAGAACGACGAGGTCCGAACATATCATTGGGAGATGGTGGATCGCCGGGTATGCACAACTGGCCGGGGCATTGATAATAACAGCGGTCACCCAAGTACCAAATAGGTAGGTGTGCTGGTGGGACTAAGAGGACACGACGAATAGATATACGACATGCACTGACGAGGGGGTGGTCATCGGGTAGCTGGCCTGGTGCTGAAAGTAACATCCAGTAAGATGTCCAAGGGGCTCGTAATATGTTGGCCCTCTCCCTCAAATCTAACTGAGTACGGGCCTCCATCAAATCGTGTGTCACACCAGCAGGAGCATGCTGGACTATGACACTACTCTCCCATCTACGCATACGGGGGAAAAAGGTCTCAGGCTCATGACTGGCTATCGACAACAATCGTGGATGCATGTTAGCCGTGTACTCGTAGTACCAACACGACAACATGTACCAAAATCCAAACATCTGTCTAACTCCTCCAAAAGCGTATGAGTCAAGTGCGGTATACAGATAACCCAAAATAGCACTGCCCCAATCAATCATATGCAGCTGATCTAAATCGACTAATGCTGCTAGATAACCCAATCTAATCGTACTCCGTTGGTTCGAAAAGAATG
This sequence comes from Allium sativum, assembly GCA_030737875.1. Lineage (NCBI taxonomy): Eukaryota > Viridiplantae > Streptophyta > Magnoliopsida > Asparagales > Amaryllidaceae > Allium > Allium sativum. Next base: position 269,022,039 of record CM060911.1, read on the forward strand.
TCGAACCAAGGAGATATAAAATGGTGGCCCGATATAGTATATCATCGAAGTCAAATACATCCAGATGCCCTGTAATGTACTCTAGCAAATATGTGACTGAAACAGCACTATAGGCGATCTGATCCACAGACAAGTATGGCAAATACTGCAGGTAAGACTCGGGTGACTCATAGGAGGTATCGAATGGGCAGAAGACTCTGCCGGGGTAGCCTATCTCAATCCCCGTAAGCATGTAAAAATCTGCTGGGGTGATCCTAGCTCAAAATCCGGGAAGTGAAAAGTGTGTGTCGTAGGCCACCATCTCTCTAATAAGGCCTCTAGCAAAGGTCGATCGAAGGACTGGGGAGGTATAACCTGTAAAAATCGCCCGAATGGACTACCTAGTAGTCTCTCTCGAATATGTAATGGTAATATGTCTAGGGCCTGTGAACTAAACTTCGCCCAACTCCCGCGACCATAGATGTAAGAGGTCTGATATAATCAACAATTCGAATATGTAAAGATAATATTATTAACACTTCATACTACTAAATATTGTAAACGTAAATTAATAGTTCATACTACTAAGTGGCCTAATATAATCAACGGTTCGAAGATGTAATGATAACGTAAATGAACATTTCATACTACAAAAAATTATAACGTAAATTAACAGTTCATACTACTAAAAATTATAACGTAAATTAACAGTTCATACTACTAAAAATTATAACGTAAATGAACAGTTCATAGTACTAAAAATTATAACATAAATTAACAGTTCATACTACTAAAACTTCAAAATTATAATAAATGATAGAATTAGAATTTATACCGGAACCTGGTCGAGTGCGGTAACCGAACGGTGCGTGGAACCCTCTGGCAGGTCGTGAAGAATCCTCAAGTCCTCAATCGTCGTCCCTGGTGGTGGAGGAAGGTGCGCTGGACCAGCTGCGTCGTCCAACTGAGCTGGAACTGTATGTCTCGACATCTTCGTTACGCGTCTTGGCGGCATCCCGACGTCCAAAACAATAAAAAAAATTAAAAAGGAGGGAAAAAGGTGGAATGGTGAGCATTCCACCCCCCCCCCCCCCGCGCCATACTTATAGGCGCGGGAGCATTACGAGCCGATTTTATCGGCTCACAAGCTTGCGAGCCGATAAAATCGGCTCGTAAGTGGTGCGCCGACAAAATCGGCGCGCCACTATTGGAAGATATCAAAGATATCTCCCAACATGTTACGGGTCGTAATGTTACGACCCGTAACTCTGTTGGACTTGCTCTAAAGGATTGGGGTAGAATGTTTCTACATGGACGTGGAATATTTGAGTAAGATCAGGTCTTAGTTCAATGAACGAAGAGATTTTAAAAGGAAAAGCAGCAATGGGTTTTATCATACTAGGAACCAAAACAAAGTGGAACATCGTAGTTTGAGCAGCGATCAATTAAGACTTTTTGTAATTAAGTTACTTAAGGTATAGTTAGAAATTTCATAATTTAATTAAATTATGATGTTTATAACTAATATGTCGGTTTTATTCTAGATCAAAGAACAGGAGAGACGGATGCTAATCGGCTGCTTAAACTTTAAGTGTAATTAGTTTTAACCTAAACATAATTAAGAATATTGTTTTAATTGACCGATAGATGCTTAGAATAATTATAATTTGCTTATATATGGTCAGAATGGAATCAAAAAGTTACATTGCAATCGGGGTGACGAGCACTTCAATCTAGGTCTAATCCAGACATGGATGGAGATAACGAGAATTGACAGTTAAATTAAATGACCTTTTAATTTAACTGTAATCAAATCACTTCTGCGACAACGGAAATCCAATGAGTTAAACTCACTCAGTTCTACCCATTTATATTTTATATAAGTCGGGTTTATTTTATTTTTATTCTGTGCTATGAATGCTAATTGTTTGTTGTATGCTGAATGTTTACATATATATTGCTGAATTGTTTTGGATTGCATGTTAGTTAAATTTGGATAAAAACTAATCGTTATATTTTAACGATTATTTTCCAAGACAATTTAACTCACCTTGTTGAACACATTTATAAATAAACGTGTTTAATTTAGTCAATTGTTTGAATTGGTTTGTTAGGGCTAAATAATTTAGTTGATATTAAATAGTCGTCATTTTACTGTTTTATAAATAATAAGTAAAATTGAATAAAATGATATTATTTGAAATAACCCATTTGAATGCAGAGAAGAACAGGTTGGAGGGATCTGACCGGATTCCTCAAATTATGTTAAATGTTATTTATTTTCATATATTCATAATATGAACTGCTTAAACCAATCTGTTTGGATGATTGATTTGATCGTCGATTTTTGACTTGAAATTCAACATTTTGGTTGTTTAAACCATTGGGTATTATTGGTTGAGTGATTGGTAGTAGTTGGCCTGAAAATCAATCGTTTTGCAAATATGGATTTACCGTCAGGTAAATCGACATATATGAAATTATGAATTTATTTCATAGTTGAAAAATAAAATTTTAAATCTATTATTTTGAATGAAAGTATATAAAATGAAAATAAATATTTATTATTTATTAATTAAATTTATAAGTAATGATTAAATGATTTTGTAAGGTAAAATCTGATGTAAATCAGATTTATTAGAAAAAATATAGAAGTAATCTAACGATTAAAATTGGATAATTATTTTTAAGAAACAATTTAATGGAATTAATTATATTATTAATTAATTAAAAGGGAGAACTAATTGTGATTAGTTAACTAAATAACCGGGTTTAAGTTGACTAAGTCAACTGCTTAAGAACTAAGAATGATTATAAAGTTAAATTGTTTTATTTTCAATTAATATATTGAATAACTTAACGAATATATGTTGTAAATCTTAATAAGAGTTTAATAAGAAATTTATTATTTATCTTGGATAATAATGTAATGATCTACTTTTACAGTAGTTAACGATGAAATAAATCATTATTTTAATTAATAATAATTTAAGTAATTACTTCTTAAATGAAATACATTTAAGTAAGTAAACGATTTGGAATGAAATACGATTGAGTTTTGAACAAAGCTTATAAACCCGAGATTTTTATAACGAAGTTATGAAAAGAAATTTAAGCAAATATGATAGCTCAAAATAAGTGCTTACTTAATAATTAAATTAAGTACAGAAGAAAAAAAGATAGAAACAGGGTTTACCTTAAAACTAGAATTTTATAAACGAGGTTTATAAAAAGGAACGAGAAGTCAAAGCGTTAATGTGAATTGGCAATACTTAATAATGAATTAAGTTAAATGGTTGAAATTGAAATAAGAATTTCAAAAAAGAATGATTTAAAAAGGGATCGGAAATCTAATTCGGTAAAGGATTTAATAATTAGATTTGGAAATAATAATTCTAGTTATAAAACGAACGCTTTGATATTAAATAATTAATTAATCAACATATTAAGTAATAATAAGTGATATTTAAAAAGGATAAGAAGAATTTATAAACCGTAATTTAGATAAAATAGTTTAATGGAATTGGTTTGATATTAGAATGAATATTAGTTTTGAAATTACAATTAACATCTATCTTGAGATATGAACGTTGTTGATCAAGGTCTGAGAGGTAAATAAATACCCTAACTCGAATGACGTCAGAATTATCTAAAGATAATATTAGATTGTAATGAGAAAAGGGTTAAGAACAATTTATTATTTCCGTATGAGAAATAATAACGTGATGTAAATTTCGAGGGTTGAAAATATAAAACAAGATTTCCAACGTAACGGAAATGGGAATATTTGAGAATATAGGTACATATACGAATTTCCTAAAATAAAGGAAATAAAGGAGATTGCATTAAAATATAACGATGTTTCAAGTTTAAAGAAAATGAAAAGTAAGGTGTTGGAATTAGTTTATTCTAAAAGAATAAGTTTTGAGGTTTGTTTTCCCAATAATAGAACAAGGGAGATTTCATAACGAATGATAAGTTGAATTGATTTTCTAAATTATAGATAACGAGTTATGACATATTCGATGTTTATAATATCCTCTTAAGCATTAAAAGAAAATAATTTTAATTAATCTTATGTTCGATAAGAAGGGAAAATTTATATTCGTACTATCGAAATATTTAAAGAGTTTTAAATTAACAATTCTTTAATTGTTCTTAATTAAATAGGCCAAGTAATGCCGAGTACTGAATCAGTGAACTCAATTTATTTTATTTATTTGATAGTTAAATAACTGACTATCAAATATGACCCATACCATTCCGAACCAACAAATATGTGAAGATGCTGATTCAAGATGGAGAAAATTGAAGATCGTGGATCTTCATAAACGGAAGGATTACTTGTCGAATATTCTCTGGTTGTACAGCCAAAAGTATCCAGATGTGATTCGGTCGTGGTTGAGATTTTGCGGATTGCAAGGACTACTCGCTACTGATCCTTAGGGTGATTCCTACATAGGATGTGGTAGGAGGGTGCCTTCAATTCATCCTGATCTTGGATGACTTATATGGATGAGTGTCTGACAGAGTATTTCCAAAGGAGTTACGGATATTGATTTTCTACAAACTTATTTCTGTTGGGGGCGGAGAAGGCCGATCCCCTTCTTTTAGCTTAACGCTCAGAGTATTTTTGTGGAAATCAATATTAAGTGATATCCAACAAATCTGACGATGTGGCATTCAAAGTGAATGGTGATCAGATGTTCTAAAACATAAAACTAAAATCAAGGTAATTTACTAAATTAATTAATAAATTATTTATTTATTTATGACCCCAAGCCTCTTCAACAGGGAAATGTTATAAAATCGGGTAGGTCACATGGCTAGTTGGGTCGCACCGAAGCAAGGTATATTCATTATCTAATCTGAAGAAATCAGATGCCTTTGTTTGTCCCTTTTTTCTTGTATGTTATCGGTTTGGTTGGCTGGCCCCCAACCGTGGTAATGATATATTCAGTACTCTTAAGCGAAGCGAGGGGCCGGTCATGTTTAGCCGGGATTGCAAGATGTTCTTGTTGAATCCCCAATGTATTCCTCTCCAGATGTACATTGTCGGAAGGTGGTCTCATACCTTGCCATAGTTGGAAATCCATTCTCCAATACGTGCCTGCGGTTTTGTTTGTATACTATGTATGTAGAGCGTGCAAGATGCAAGCGTTCTGCTAGATTGATATTTATTTGTATTTAGACACTATTATAATATTAGAGAAGATATATGATTTCAAAATTGTTTTGGGTTATCGTAAGGTAAAAATCGTCCGTATTTATGTGTGGATTTGGTCTTACGATTATCCTTTATTCGAAAAGATTTTAACTTTAAAAATCCAGTTGGGTGTAACCTATAAACTTGGTGTGTTTTTCTCACTCTGGTTCACCAGACCGATCCGTGCGTTTGTAATGCTCGAGTTAGACCGGGTGTGCAGGTTCAGGTTATCGGATGCAATGAAGAGACGAGCTGGAAGTGTCCAGACGTATAATGCATTAATATTCCGTTGTGTGTTTTATATGAGGATAGGATATTATAACTGTCCAGATGTGTTGATGTACTCTGATGATTGTAAGTATTTTTTTTCAAGCTTTTTATAAAAGATTATTTCTATATTATATTTTGTTCCGCTGCGATGTGAGATTCTATGTTGTGTTGGTTCTTCTTCTTCTATTCTAATATTTCTTTCTTTCTTACCTCACCCTCTGATTTCTTTCTCATAACGTTCTTGTGTTTTCGATGTTTGAATGTTCGACATGGTGTTTTTGTGTTGATTTTTAGGGTCGACAATCCGCTTTCGTTACAGTGGTATCAGAGCTATTGGTTTAGTAATAACCTTGGCTCTGTGGTGTAACTCGATAGAGATATGGTTAGTAATACCATAGATTGAGTTAAGTGTGTATATATGAGAGAGCGTATTTGTAAATTTTATATACAATTGTTTTGTATGTTGTTGTTTGATTAGTTCAAGTGTTGAGAAACATTTGATCTGTCAGTTGATACAATATTGTTTTGTAAATAGGGTAAATGAAATAATTTTACTCAAAAATATTTTTTTTTATATAGAAAGGAAATAATTTTATCAAATTATTGGGATATTGATTGTTTGTTTGATTGATTTGTATGGAATTCAAATTGGGTCGAAAATTTGAAATAAGTATAATATAACTTGAAAGAATTTCACATATGAAATTAGTAAATTGAATCTGAATTAGAATTTAATTGGTTTAATTAGAATTTAATTGGTTTAATGAAGTTAAGAATAAATAATAATAATGGAAATCAATCTGATATAAATTGATTGATATTAAATCCAAGTGAAATATGAGGAAAACATTAATATTACTTATTAATCAAAATTTATATAAATAAAATGGTTTGGTTGGTTGTTGATTGATTGGTTGTTAAGTAGGATGAAATAAAATTCATTAAATTAAATGAATTGAGACTGGAAAGATCATTTCGGTATAATGAACTTAAAAGAAGTCGAATATGAGATAGAACTTGATAGTTGGAACCCGTATATGTTATTACATTATATATTGAGTTATTGCAGGTTGGGATAAAGAAGATATTAATCGCTTTGCTTCATGATTAGAGTTTGATTGCCCGACAAATAGGTAAACCTATATTATATTGATTGGGATTTTGATTTTATACCCCTGAGATGGGTAGTCGCTTGGCTTTTTATTTTCTTTTGATCGACGAGAGGCCCGGAGTGGCGTTTGTAGTTGTTTAGATCAAGTCGTATAGGGGAAACTCTACCGAATTTTTCTGAAAATTTAAGGTGTTAGAAAATTTTCGATATCCTTGGGAAATTTTATTTACAAGAATGAATTGGTTTTCAGTTTATAATAAATTGGATTTAGAAAATTGGTGGGTTCGTAATATTTTTCCTACTTAGTAATTTCGGGGACGAAATTCTGTTAAAGGGGGAAGATTGTAATGTCCCGCATTTTTGGCAATCATATATTTAACATAAATTATTATTTTAAATATTATATTTGGAATATTAATCGATTTGAATATTAAATTAGTGTATAAAATGATGGCTGAACGTTTAAATTTATATTTAATATAAATCGAGCTCGTAAATGGCGCGGTAGTTCGAAATTTTCGATTTGAACTTTAACTGGATATACAGGATCCATTTTAAGTCGGATTTCTGTGAAACAAGAAACGTGTGAATCTAATTGATAATAATTTTCATATGGAAGAGAAAAATATAGATTTCGTGTTATAGATTGTTAGTTATGTCCAATTCAATTTTTAAAATAGTCGCTATGGAATTATAACGGTTTATTTAATAAATTAAATAGTGTTTTTGTATAATTAGAATAGCAGTTAACTCGAAATTGACGATATCGAGTTGTATGATTTATATTTGAGTTGTATACATATATATATATATATATAAATTCGGTTAGGATATATATGATTTGAATTAACTGGAATTTAAAATAATATTTTATTAATATTATATATGCGTTAAAAATAGCCATTTTTGCAAACAGTCTCGGTTTTCGATGAAACTAGTCTCATTGGAACCGTATCGTTAAATTATTGTACGAAAATCAAATTTTGTGGCAAACCAATGTCATATGTGACATGAGTAGCCAAAAATGCCTTTGTTTTTATTGAATCATTTATGTTATTTCGACATGGGTAACTTTTTAAGAATAGACGACTGGCCAAACAAACTCCAAATTTAACGAAACAAGATTCATTGGAACCGTTAGGAAAAGGTCTAGTAAAATGTCAAGGTCTTATATTTTTTGGATTTTTTCTCTGATTTTAGGAATTTTAAACGTGCAATTTTTCATCGATATTTACAATTAACTTTTCGCAGATAACCTCGAAATTCGATGAAACCCGTCCCATTGGGTCCGGAATATTTTTTATGCTAGGATTAGGGGATACATCTCAAATTGAAGATCATATATGCTATCTTTTATGTGATACTTGAAGGCTAAGTTTCATGGAATAAATTAATTCTTAATTCGATCCAAACCCCCTATATATATTCAATTCAACACAGTCAAACCCTAGAATTTTGCTCTGCGTGGTCAAATGGAACCAGCCGCCATGACAAAAATGAATGGTTAAAAACAAATCCGATTTTCTCCCTTCTATGCTCTAAATCCATTAATTAAAATCGAAATCACCCAACAAAAAAAAAACGTTGCCCTCGTCGAATACTGTATTCTATACGGTGGAGATGAATATTAAATGGTTGTGGAGGATGGGATCTCGCCTGAACTGAACGGCAGTCGAAGTAAAAATCGCAGCGGAGTGGTTGATCGAGCGATCTGAAAATCATCGCATGGGGAAAACAGCTTATGGCGCATTGGTTTATGACCTCTGATGGAGGTCCGATTGGTAGTTGGTGGACCAGCGCAGAGAATCTTTGTCTCGTGCGTGAGATAAGAAACCTGGAAACGATGTAGACGTGCGGTGTAATACCCCGTATTTTAATAATATATTAAAATAGCAAATTAAAGTATACTTAATTTCTAAAAGAAGAATTAAGTGAAACGGGTTACGCCATTGTGTTCGTCTCAGAATTCTGCTTGGAATAGAGTCCAAGTTTGCGTAAATCGGACTTCGTATGAAGTTATGGCACTTAGAAGTTTCCAGAAAATTTAAGAAGTAAATTAATATAATAATCCAGCTCGAATTTAAATTTAAAACAGTTTGAAAACTCAAAAAGCGGGCTGGGAGGGAAATTTTCCGCCCACGCAGGTCGACCAGGGGGTCGACCTCCCATATAGCAGGTCGACCTGTTTCCAGATCCGGGAAGAATTCAGTTTTGCTCACCTAGTTCGATTTCTGGTGTGATTCATTGGTTCCTAGGCTATATAAACACTCCTAGACCTAGTACTCTCTTCACAAAACTCCATTACGTCTCTACTCTGGCTTAGTCTATATCAAAACAAATCAAAGGCGTCCTTATGCTGCTCTAATTCTTCAAGAAATCAAGTTTAGAATTCAAGTAGAGATTCAAAGGCTAATTCAATGGCTTCAACAATTAATTTCTAGAATCGAATAATTGAAGTCCATGATTACTTTCAGATTTAAATAACCAATTATAATGTGGACATGAAATAAAGTGAATATAGATCTACGCTTGGTTTTGAGACTATCTATTCTGATCTATCCTTATTGAATCTATGACTTTGGGTTTATTCTTATCGATTAAATCGAATCGAACTATGCTGTTGAATCTAGCTTTGTTATACAAGCCTTTCATGTTCATAATATTAATCATAATCAGATTTATATGCCTGCGATGTTTTAATTAGTTTACTCAGTTATATTATACAGTACACCAATTCTATTAGATCTGCAATTCTCGTATTTGGGACTATCATCTTATGCCTATTCTTATGCCTATCTTTATCATATTGTTCATGTTTTCCCTTTTAATTTATGAATCTAGATTAACCTATAATCTTGGTTGAATCACGTTATACATACGATTGGAATACAGGGAAGGTTTGGGTAATTTGGGGCGTAATACGAAATGGACACTATTGGCATAACTTGAACATGAACATATTTGTGAATTTGGATAATTAGCATATAAAACCTAAAATGGACATGAACTGTGAAATATGTTAATTGGCTAAAAATGAAACATGGCTAACCTGAGGTTAGAATGAGTTTGCAGTGTAATTCTGCCTAGAACCGCCCGACACATCCAGCGACCTCAAACAATAAGGTCTAATGTGAGGGCTTAGTTAACTTGCTTGAAACCGAGGTTAGATTGAGTTGTGGTGTAAGTCTGCCCGAAACCGCCAGGCACATCCAGCAACCGCAACAACAGATCTAATGTGAGAAGTTGGTGCATTAATAATTAATTAATGCTAATGACACGTGCTAAGTATGGTAGGGTTAGGTTAACAACACTTAACCAATTTGACATGATGTGTGGGTGGGTTAAGTCAACATGAACTGATAGACAACACTTAACCAAATTTGTGGGGTATACGATTAGACCCTAGGAAACCCTAGTAACGAGGACCCATGACAGCAGTAACCCACATTAGGTATAACCGGTACCCTGAAACTAGGCAGGGTGGGCACGATTATTGAGCTGATTATAAGCTGTCAAAAGTAACAGCAGGGGGTGCGACAGTGTTGGTTCTGGCGGACTACTGTCGTGCACGTATTCCGAATTGGGAAAAATAAGGCACTGAGCATCAGTAGATATAACGCTATGCATCTAGTTTTGTGTCGGGGTTCCCATCCTGGGATTTGATACACCCTATGGTGGGACCAGCACAGGTGTCTACACGCAAGTTAGGGCCGATGGATACAGATACAAGGCGAGCTAGTACAAATAGAGAGCCGATCGAGTAAGGGATCGTTTCATGGTTAGTACAGAACATATATTGGGACATTAGTTAAGTTGGTGCAGAGAATAGTAATCATGCGATGTTATACTTAGTTTATCTTGTTCAGTTGCTTATCCTATGTTACCTTATCATTCTTATCATCATGCTTATTTCTTACATTCAGTTTAATTCATGTCATGTTATCTTTACCTGTTCACCTACTGAAAGTAACTGGACTTACCAGGCTTTATGTCTAACCTAGTTTATTTTGTCTTCTTTTCTTCCGTTCCCCCCCCTCAGGTTCTCAAGGAGGAAACACTTCTGCTTAGCTTGGACTTCTTTCGGATTCAAGTTTATCGATGTACTGCTTTAGACTCAGTTTCATTTCAGCTATGGCTCGCTTTGCTTTATTGGGGAATACTACTATTTTTATGCTTCTTTGTTTTTGAACAAGACAGATGTTTTTTCTATGTAATTGGGAATTGGTGTTGATTGGTTGATGTTGAAAACAATTATTGTACCACTTGGTTTTTATTCCGCTGTTGTTTTATAAATGGTTTGAAGTTCTTTTACTTTATTTCTTTTCCGCTGTTTTTATATGTCTGTCTTGTAATATATCTGTTCCAGTACCCATAATACTCCATTGAAGTTAATGCATTCCCTTTGTGAGTGACCTTAACGGACGTGGTGTGTTACATTTGGTATCGGAGCAGAAGATTACTATATTGGGCAAAAGTTTTTAAAATCCTTCTGAAACTATTTTCAAAACTGTTTACAAAGAAGCATTTTTCAAGAGAAAAGTTTTTTTTTTCAAGGCATATTTCCCAAAGCCATATGCACTATCCTTTGTTTCTTTGTTTGAATCTTTTCGTTTTAGCAAGTCTGGGGATCTTAATCTGCGTGAGGGCGTACAAGTCCCAGGATGGTTCCGTAGGTACCTAGTGGCCACGGCACCCGCCGAGGGTCAAGCTAACGCTCCTCCCCCTGTCGCGGCTCCTCCTCCTCAACCTTCGCGAGTAGACGCTTTCTCAAAGATATGTAAAGACTTTCGTGCGATGGGCGGAAAGACCTTCGTCGGAACCGAAACATTCATGGAAGCTCAGAATTGGCTAAAGGAAACCGAGGACTTGTTTGACATCTTCGAAGTAAAGGATCGAAGAAAGGTTCAGTTGGCGACATGGTTGCTTAAAGAAGAAGCTTCATTCTGGTGGGAATTCACTAATGCTACTAGGCCAGTGGAGACTTGGGTGGATTTTAGAGGAAGGTTTGAGTTAAAATTTCTATCACAAGCGGAGGAAATCCTACAGATGGAGAGGTTCCTAGCACTCAAGCTAGGAAACATGACAATCAAGGAGTATGTAAACAAGTTTAACCAACTCGCAAGGTTTGGATTGGAGTTAGTAAACACTCCACATAAGAAGGCTCTACAATTTGTGAAGGTGTGCAAGGGTATGCAACCTAAGCAGGATCTATAATATGGCAATGCGGAATGTAATATGATAATCTAAATTATTCAATAGTTACGCGAATAAATATTCGCAAACTAGAAATATATCACTAACAAATATAAATGCAGTAAGTATAGTAAAGTAGAATAACGACACCAGGATTTTTATACTGGTTCGGACCTGCCGTCCTACGTCCAGTCCCGAAGCTCCTCTTCGGCTTTCCACTAAACAACACCCTCTCTTTAACCGGAGGAACAGGTTCACAACAGTACTTGATTTACGGGCCACAAGTTTACCCACTTGATTTCACGGGCTACAAGCTTACCCACACAAGACGATTACTAGAGTTTGACTTTGAATGTGTTCTTTCTTCAACACTGATTAGTCAATGATTGAGTACACCCTTCCTATAATCTTATCCTCAAATATGATTTGATGTTTGTAAAGATTTGGAAGTGAATTATCGTGTTGAATCACAAGTGTATTAAATATGCTTGGAGATTCAAACGATAATTGAATGATTTTGAGTGCTTTTTGAATGCCAAGAATAATGCAAGATAAAACAGAGAATAGAGAGTAAATTCGGTGATTTGAATGATTGAAAGATGATGTATTTATAGTAAACGAGAAGTTGTAATTATTGGTGAAAAGTTGCAATCAAAAGAAATGATCTTTAATGAAGAGAAATGGATGCAACCTTTCAAGAAAGAAGACGACTCTTCAAGAAATTCAAAAAGCTGTTGTCAGGAAAAAATAACAGGTTGACAGGTTTTTGACCGTTATTTCAAAAAGCTGTTGACCTGTTAATTTTAACAGGTTGACCTGTTAATTTTAAAAAGCTGTCGACCTGTCAATTTTAAAAGGTTGACCTGTTTTTGTCAACATGCATCAAAAATGAGTTTTTATGCATATTTTTGAAAGAGATAAGAAGTATGATTATTTGATGATAGATTTTAACATAAAAGAATCTAAATAACCAACTTCTAACCTATGAAAACATTGAATCTTCTTTTTGTCGATCATGAAGCTCCTTCTTGTCATTAATCAAAACAAGCATTGAAACTGTTGACTCAACATACTCCCCTTTTTTGATTGATGACAATATAGCTCGATATTTTAATTTCCATTGCTATCTCCCCCTGTATATATGCTCTATCTCCCTGAAAGAATACAACTAAATTTCTGCAAAAAGAGCTATTAGTAACATTTTCTCCCCATTTGTCATCGACAAAAAGGGTATATGAAACAGCATAAAGATCAAACAACATAGAACATCATACGTAGAGTGTTTAACATATTACAAACCGTACAAAAACAAACCAACCTAAGTCAAGTAGCATACGTACCAAATAAGAACATAGCACTAATCACATACAAGTGCTAATAAAGTGTTTTAAGATAAAAACATAAAATTATAAAAAGATAGACGAAATCACTGAGGTGGCACATCAGAATCGGTTTCGTCTCCTTCTTCCTCTTCTGACGATTCCCCCTCCTCATCTTGTTCTTTGTCTGATGATTCTTCCTCATCATTTCCTTCTATCTCTATTTCCTTACCCTTTCCTTCTTTCTCTCCGACTTCTTCCTCATCATCGTCAAATTGTTCTTCTTCCTCCTCATTTGTACCTTCTTCAATGTATGAAGTTCCACGACCACGACCAACGTGAGTACTTGCTCCGGAACTAGTGCTCTCCTCCGAAGTAGACCATGTGAAAGTGGGAGGCATTGGATGTTTTCCCGGATTCTGAACATGTGTGGCTGAGGATGAAGCTCCACAAGAAATTGCATCCCAAAGAATGCCGAAGAATGACTTAAGCTTGTTGAAACGTTTATCCATTTTGGTATCTAAGCGATCAAGCTTGTTATCGGTTCGCTTAAGTCTTGCCTCCAGAAGAAATCGATTTCTTGCTATTTGTTCGAGAGATTCCTTTGTTGTAGAATTGGGTGAAGGAATCTTAACGTCTTCTGGTCTCGGTGTAGGAGTTTGTGATGTAGAAGCTTCAAGAGAACCTTGATGTTTGTATTGCTCAAAAGGAATAGCGTTCAAGTACGGCTCGGGGAGTTTCATTCTCTTCTTCGAAACTTTATCAATACACTTAGGCTTTGAAATTTTGGAATCCGGAGATTGAATTCCGCAATTTTGTAAGAGACGCATAATATATTCGTTGTAAAATAGATGCGAGCGAGAATGTTTGTTTACCAACGAAATCTCATCAAAAATCATTTCAACCCAGTTGATATTGATATCTCCATAAGTAGCGTATAATGCCTTAAAATTTTCTTTGTAAACGGCATCAAAATTTCCAGCCCTTGGTAGAAGAGAACGAGTGATACTATGATGTAGAATTCTAGGTGTAGGACGTAGATTTATTCCTTTTGCACTTGACTTATGATCTTCAATGAACAAGTGACTAACTTTATCTCTAATATGAATAGGACAGAAATCACTCGAGAATTTAATACCATTGTTTCAAGAAATAAGAACTTCCGCCATTCTATCTTTGGAGATAAACACATGTTGGCCACAAACTACTGACCATAGGTAATCAGATGAGTTCTCTGGTTTGTATTTCTCCAAGTTGAGATGAGCGTAGAATAATTTAATCATGACATGATTAATCTCAACATTGTTATCATCAAAACTAAGAAGAGACTCAATACCTGCTCTTCTTGCCATTTCTTTAACATGATAGAGTTGTGTAATGGCGCGTTTTGAAAGGTATAATAATTAATTTGTTTAATTATTTATATAACGAATATATTATTTGATCGACGATGTTTGAACGTATAATTTATAATTATATTTAAAACGAACCTGAAACGTCGCGGCAATTCGTAATTTGGCGATTCGAACTTCAACTGAATATACAGAATCCGTTTTAAGTCCGATTTCTGTGAAACAAGAAACGTACGAATCTGTTAAGCTATATTTTTCATATAGAAGAGAAAAATCGAGATTTCGTCTTATATATTGGAAGTTATGTCAAAATCAGTTTTGCAGAAAAACAACGGCGTAATCGTTGTTGGCCATAGCGATATATTTAATTTTAATTAAATATTGATTTCGAATTTGGACAAATCATCCTAGACGTAGTTATAACTTAATTTATAGAACTTTACTGTAATTTTTATTTCGTAAAATAAACACTTTTTATTTTGGAGTGTTTTGCACCCTTAATCAACAATTTTGGGGTTTCAAAATATGAGTCCAACTACCGATATTTTTATATTTTTGGGATCGTGACACCTTGCTGATCACGACAATATGTTTATTTCTATCGATAACGGTCCTTAAATGATAAAATTTTAGGTAGTACGAGACATTAAAATCTAATGTGTATTATATAAGTGTTCTCACATCTACTAAATCGTTCGGCTGTGAAGTAATCAGAAATGATCTGCAAGCCTAGAACAAATTTAACTCATCCCTTACCATCAAATAGTCTGCTATGAGTAATCTCGTCAAACAGTGCCTTCCCTTTCAATTCTGCCGACCTAGGGTAGAAAATTTTACATCTACATTGTACCACATGGACAAGTGACATTGACCCTATCCCTTCCTAATGTCTGCTATATAATAGTTGCTACCTCATCGTTCGAACTAAGCTAAAACGCAACGTGGAAGTTCTTCATCCTTTTACAAACAAACGGCAGGTGTGTGAACACATAAGTACCTGTGACATGCTGAAAAAAATATCTCCTAACCCTTGGCCTATATAATATATAAACACTTCCGTTTCGCCGTTAAAACCGAATTTACCAATTCCTCATTTCTCAAATCAAAACGAGCTGCACTTCATTTATTCTCTTCAGCAAAAACCGATTCTTCATAAATCGCGGAACAAAACCGAAATAAAATCAAAGCAAGTTCAAGCAAGAATTAAAATAAAAAGCCGTAAATCTTGAAAGAGGATTTGTTGAGATCTCCGAAATCTGAACTTCGATCTGATGTCGTTCGTAACCAACTCGATGTAAACCAGAAATCGGGTTCGGTTGTTCCAGCGTCTAGGTGTTGAGGAACTTTAATGCAAAAGCAGTATGAATAGCAAGTTTCACAATATCCTGGATGGAAATGACATCTATTTTATTGAACAAGCTTGGCTTATAAAGCCTTACAATCCTAACATGCTGAAAATAAGTTCACGTTTAGCAACAAATATGCCAACGTGTTTAGAACAAATCAACAACTAATTGCCCTAAAAACCAGGAATTATTCATGCTGAAAACAAGACTAAGTACATCTAAAATCAAGCAACTAACACCTCTTCAATCCCTCCCCTAAACTAACTGTTCCCAACAATTAGTTTAACTCTTCTGCCTTGCATACCCCCAACTGTGCTCTGAGTTTCTGGAATGCATCCAATTTCACTGGCTTGGTCATCAAGTCTGCCATTTGATCCTGCGTTCCACAATGCATAAGTTCAATTTTTCCATCCTTTGTGAGCTCTCTCAAGAAGTGGAAACGCACATCAATGTGTTTACTCCTCCCATGCATGACTGGATTCTTCGACAGTTTGATTGTTGAGCTGTTATCACACATGATGATGGTGCACTCCTTTTGAACATGTCCCAGCTTCTCCAAGACTCTCCTCATCCACACTGCCTGACTCGCACACCCCGCTGCTGCCACAAACTCTGCTTCGGTCGTTGATAATGTAACAATGGGTTGTTTCTTTGATAACCAAGACACTGCACCAGAACTTAACAAAAATATATAACCAGAAGTGCTTTTTCGATCTTCTACATTGCCAGCATAATCACTGTCTGTATAGGCAATCAAGTCCTCTGACCTTCTTTTCTTGTACATGATTCCATAATCAAATGTTCCCTTCAAGTACCTTAATATTCGTTTGGCGGCTTGTAAATGAATTTCTGTAGGTTTAGCCATATACCTGCTGATTAAGCTCACACTATACATCATGTCCAGACGAGTTGTTGTAATATACATGAGACTTCCAACTACTTGCCTGTAGTATGACTCATCGACCAAAACTCCATGCTCATCTTTGTTCAGCTTACAGCCTGGTATAACTGGATTGTTTACTGCCTTGCTTTCAAGCATATTAAAACGCTTCAGGACCTCTATTGCATATCTCCTTTGGCAAATGAAAATGCCAGCAGACTTTTGTAACACTTCAATGCCAAGGAAGAACCTCATTTTCCCCAGATCAGTCATTTTAAAAGTTCTCATCATTGAAGACTTGAAGCTACTCAACATATCTTCATCATCACCTGTATAGATTAGATCATCGACATAAACACTTACAATAAGCAATTTACCTTCTTTTCTTTTAGTGAACAGTGTTTGCTCATTAGGACATCTTTCAAATCCTTCATGAACAAAGTATGTTTCAATCCGACCAAACCAGGCTCGTGGAGCTTGCTTTAAGCCATATAGAGCCTTGTGTAGTTTGTAGACTTTGTCTTCACTTCCCTTCACCTCATAGCCTCTCGGTTGCTCAACATAGACATTCTCGCTGAGTTCACCATGAAGGAAGGCTGATTTCACATCAAACTGATATATCTTCCAGTTTCTCTGAGCTGCAAGGGCCACAATCATTCTTATTGTTTCCATTCTCGCCACCGGTGCAAAAACCTCCGAGTAATCCACTCCCTGCTTCTGTGTGTATCCCTTTGCCACCAAGCGTGCTTTGTATTTTTCAATTTCTCCAAGTTCATTGTGCTTCGTTTTGTACACCCACTTCACCCCAAATTTTTTAGCTCCAGTTGGTAGGTCAGTGAGAGACCATGTCTTATTTTCTTCAATTGACCTGATTTCATGATTCATAGCTTCCTTCCAATGCATACTCTTCACAACTTCTTCATAACACAATGGATCACCAGACACCATCAACGTCATATTGGCTTCATCATCCGAGAATTCTCCTCCACTAACATAATCCCTCATCCATACTGGTGGTTGTCTTGCTCTTCTACTTCCTTCACCGTTCTCATTCCCTGCATGTTCAATATCCTCTGCTTGATTCTCCTCACCATCAAACACATTAGCATCTCCTGTTTCTCCTTCATCATATACTCTATCATCACCATTTTTACTTGTTGTCTCACTAATTTCTTCCCACTCCAAGTCCACTGAAATTTGATCCCTATAACTCACATCCCAATCCCATTGGTTGTCTTCTTCAAATATGACATCCCTACTCACAATAATCTTCTTAGATATAGAATCATACAGCCTGTAACCCTTTGATTCCTCACTAACCCCTAACAATACACAAATGAAACTCTTATCGTCGAGCTTAGTTCTTCTTACAGTTGGCACATGAACATGTGCTATGCAGCCAAAAATACGAAAATGCTCCACTGTGGGTTTTACACCACTCCAAGCCTCTTCAGGGGTGATATCTGTGACAGCCAATGTAGGACACCTATTCAAGACATAGATGGCCCAGTTCACTGCCTCTGGCCAGAAGGTTTTGGGGATCTTTTTGTCGGAGAGCATAGAACGGACCATATTCATCACCGTTCTATTTTTCCTCTCAGCTACGCCATTCTGCTGCGGCGTATATGCAGTTGTTAACTGTCTCTTGATCCCACTATTCTTACAGAACTCATTGAATTCACTTGAGGTGAATTCTCCTCCTCTATCTGTGCGTATGCACTTAACTTCCAAATTTGTCTCTTTTTCAACCATCTTTTTGAAACATTTGAAATAATCTATTGCCTCTGACTTCTCTGTCAAGTAATAAACCCAACTCTTCCTACTATAATCATCAATAAAACATAAAACATACCTTTTTTGGCTGTTTGAGATGGGAGTGATCGGACCACAAATGTCAGCATGGATGAGCTCCAATTTCTGAGTTGCCCTCCAAGTGCTTTTCTTTGGTATAGGATCCCGATGTTGCTTCCCTTTAATACAGTGTGTGCATGTTACGGTTGAGGCAGAGAATTGTGGAAGACCACGCACCATCCTTTTATGCTGCAGGGTTCTCAAACCTTTATAACTTAAATGCCCATATCTTCTATGCCAAAGAAGAGAAAGATTAGCATCTTGTTCACTAGTATGCAGGCAGTTGTCTTGACGTGCAATCAGAAAGACTTGAGACTGAGCAAACAGAATGAACATCCTGTTAGCACTCATGCTAGTTTGTATGATCAACCCCTTGTTTGGGTGATAGATTTGCATAGTCCTCACTTGATCAAAATGGCCAATCCCTTTTCCTGCAGTTGCCCTATGCTTAAGAGATTATTTTTAAGCTCCGGAATATAATATACCTCGGACACAACATAACTGATCCCATTTGAGAGCAACTTTACACTTCCTACACCTATCACATTCATCTTAGTGTTGTTCCCTAACTTTACAAAGTGTCAGAAACTTTCGTTGATCTCACTGAACATGGCTTTATCCCCACACATGTGATTGGAACATCCTGAATCAATGAACCAAGCATCTTCTCTTCTAGCTTCATTAAGTTCTACATAGGACATCAACAACATCTCATCCTTTTTATTAAGCTCAGCATAGTTGGCTTCTTTTTTGTTCCAGGAAGGGCACTCATATTGGAAATGGCCCAGCTTATGACATCGATAGCATTCGACTGTACTCTTATCGAATCACGGTCTACCACCTTCTCTGCCTCTCCCTCTACCCCTATAAGATCCTCGACCTCGACCTCGACCTCTGCCTCCTTCATATGTAACTTTCAAAGCTTGCTCATCTTCATTATGCCTTTGAAACTTCTGCTCATGCACTATAAGAGAACTTTGCAACTCATCAACCGTGAGAGAGTCAATATCCTTGGACTCTTCAATGGAACAAACTACATAATTGAACTTCTCAGTTAAAGAACGTAAAATCTTTTCCACTATTTTCACATCATTCATTTCTTCTCCATACGTCCTCATCTTGTTGGCTACTGCCATAACTCGGGAGAAATAATATGTCACACCTTCACTCGCCTTCATCTCTAGGGTTTCAAACTCTCGACGGAGAGCTTGAAGATGTGATCTTTTTACTCTTGCATTCCCTTCATACTTCTTTTTCATGGCATCCCAGATTTGTTTGGCTGTGTCCTTCCGAAGAATGGTGTCTAGCACCGTACGATCAATAGCCTGAAAAAGATAATTCTTTACTTTTAGATCCTTAAGCTTCAGATCCTCCACTCTCTTACGCTGTGCCTCTGTTACTTGTGCTCCAGCTTCTATCTCTGCATACCCTGTCTCTACAAGGCTCCAGTACTCTTTGGATCGCAAGAAGTTCTCCATCAACATAATCCAATGATCATAATGACCATCAAAGTGTGGTATTGAGGGTTGCACATAACGATCTTCACTTGTCATTTCTTTTCTCACACTTGTTTGAAAAACACTCAAAACTGCGGCTTTTGTTTTTCAGATCTCAATGAGAGGCTCTGATACCAGAATGTTGAGGAACTTTGATGCAAAAGCAGTATGAATAGCAAGTTTCACAATATCCTAGATGGAAATGACATCTATTTTATTGAACAAGCTTGGCTTATAAAGCCTTACAATCCTAACATGCTGAAAATAAGTTCACGTTTAGCAACAAATATGCCAACTGGTTTAGAACAAATCAACAACTAATTGCCCTAAAAACCAGGAATTATTCATGCTGAAAACAAGACTAAGTACATCTAAAATCAAGCAACTAACACCTCTTCACTAGGGTTCTTGATTTTTGGGGAGTTAGAAGAATCGGTTCGAAACGGCGATCTGGAGCTCTCGTTTCTTTTCAGTTTTTGGTTCGAAGATTTGAGGAGTATGCACGAGTCAGTAGGATAGGGGAGCATCTGTTTTGGCTTGAAGCAGGGGCACGACTTGTTGCTTATATCAGAAGTGAAACGAGAAGAAATAATGCATCTTTTGTTGGGTGCGGTTTGTACAGCAGAAAGGGGGAAATGAGCTACTGTTCACATGCGGTTTTGATACTGCTCGGGTTCAGAAGGAAAACGAGGTGTTAGGTAGAAGAAGTTTGCCAAGGAGAAGAGGTCCATGAATTCGGATTTGGAGTTTGAACTTAAAAGGAGGAGTAGAACAAGTTTGTGAGAAGGATAGAGGAGTGAACGTTGTTGTATATGTTTGACCGTATTGAAGAGCTGCTGGCTAGATCATTTATAGTTGCGGAAACTTAGGGGAGGGCATTTTGAAGATTTGGAAGAGGAACTTGGGTAATTGTTTTTCTATTGTGAAGGGGAGTGCGTTAGAAGCGGTGTTGCGAGAACAGGGAAGATGGTTTTGCAGTGAAAAGGGGGAAGAAGACTAGGAAGTGGGCTTGGTTTTGCTGGGCTAAAGAGGGGCTGCGGGCTTTGTTTTAGTGGGATGTACATGGGCCAGTGCTTTTTGAATGGACCGGGAAAAGAAGTGGTCAAGCCCAGGAGAGGAAAATAAGAAGTGGAGGCGGGCTGAGATAAAGGGAGATGGGCCGACAGTTCTATATGGGCCAGAAGGAAAAATAGAAAAGGTTAAGCCCAATTTAATTAAAAGGGAATTTAAAGTTATTTAAATTAAATGTATATTAACTTCGTAAAGTAATAACCTCTACATACGTGATCAGATTTGCGAACGGTCAGTCACGTTGGAATCGTATGGATGAGGGCAACACACTGGAATTGTGGTGGAAATGGATTGGAGCTCATTACAATTTATAGTGAAATAAATTGTCTGTCCGAATCAACTGACGCAAACCGTTATTTTAACGATTAACGCGCAAATGTGAGTAAAACTCACTAACTCTCCTCAATTTATATTTTTATATAAACTGTATTAAATGATTTGATTGCTGTGTATTGATAGTTTGGACTGTTAAATAGATTTGATTGAAACATAGATATAGTTATATATATAAACGACAATCAAATATTGATTCAGTTCATCAGTATATTTCATGTTGGAATGAAATTGATGTATATTTTATTGTGTAACATCTGTGGATGCAGGGAAACAGGTTGGAGGAATCCGACTGGATTCCTCAACATTTATTTTACCGTTTTTCATATATTGTGATATATGATGTGTTATGAAATCTGTTATTGATTTCATATGTTTGAATGATACCGATCATTGTTATGCGACACGTTAAACACCGTAGGTGATACTAGAATGTAAAAGGGAATTTTCAAAGTTTATATTGAAAATGAATTTATTTATAAAATCGAAGGATTTTATAAAAGAAATATTTATTTAGAAAATAAACAGAATATTTTAAAAGGAAATAAGTCGGGAATAAATAGATTTTATAAAGGAATATTTATTCAGGAAACCAATAGAAATAAAAAGGAAATGTTTCAGAATAATTAAGTTATTATAAAAAGGAATTATTTCGGGAATACTTAAGTTATTAAAAAAGGGAATATTTCGGAAATACTTAAGATAATTATAAAGGGAAGATTTATTTAGAAAATAAATAGAATTAATAAAGGAATATTTATTTAGAAAATAAATAGGAAATAAAAGGATTTATTTATTTAGGAAATAAATAAAGGAACATTTATTTAGATTATAAATAAATTAAATAAAGGAATATTTATTTAAGGAATAAATAAAGGAACACTTATTTGAAAAATAAATAAAATTATACATGGATAGGTTTAAACCCGTGCTTCGCACACGGTATAACACGATATGGATTTAAATGAGATATTAAATAGGAAATCTGTTTTAAACAGATAAATTTTAGTAGATTAATTTATAAATAATGTTTTATAAATTAAATAAATTATTTATCGTTGATAAATGGAATATATATAAGTCTAGACTTATATAGAGAAGTAGAAACGTTATTAAAAGGACATTTATAAAGTGAAGAACCGTTACTAAAAGTAAATCTTTATAAATGGATAAACGTTGTAAAAAGTAAATCTTTATAAATGGATAAACATTGTAAAAAGGAAATCTTTTGAAATGAATAAACGTTATAAAAAGGAGTTAATCGAATTTAGTTATTCGAAATGAGTTATTCGAATTAGATATTTGAATAGAGTTAAACACATTAGAGTTATTCGAATAGAGTTAAACACGTAAGAGTTAATTGAATATTAGTTATTCAATTTGAGTTAATCAAATTTAGTTATTCGAGAAGAGTTAAATCGAATTTAGTTATTCGAAAGGAGTTAATCAATTTGAGTTAAGTTAATCGATTTGAATTAAGTTGAATCGAAATGGAGTAAATCGATTAGAATTAAGTTAATCGAGTTAGAGTAAATCGAATATTAGTTATTCGAAGGTAAGTTATTCGAATTAGTTATTCGAATAGAGTTAAACACGTAAGAGTTAATTGAATATTAGTTATTCAATTTGAGTTAATCGAATATAGTTATTCGAGAAGAGTTAAATCGAATTTAGTTATTCCAAAAGGAGTTAATCAATTTGAGTTAAGTTAATCGATTTGAATTAAGTTGAATCGAAATGGAGTAAATCGATTAGAATTAAGTTAATCGAGTTAGAGTAAATCAAATATTAGTTATTCGAAGGTAAGTTATTCGAAGGAGTTAATCAATTAAGTTATTCGAATTAGTTATTCGAAGGAGTAAATCAAATTAAGTTAATCGATTAGAGTTGAGTTAATCGATTTGGGTTAAGTTTAGTTATCGAGTTAAGTAATCGAGTTAAGATTTATCGAGTTAAGTAATCGAGTTAAGTAATCGAGTTGAGATAATCGAGTTAAGAAAATCAAGTTAAGTTAATGGAATAAGTTATTCAATAAGAGTAAATCCATTTAAGTTAATCGGATGTTAGTTATTCGATAAGAATTGACACATTTAAGAAAATCGAATATTTGTTATTCGATAAGAGTTAATGAAATAGAGCCAACCAAGAAGAGTTATTCGAATATTAGTTATTCGATAGGAGTTAATCGAAATAGAGTTTATCGAATATAAGTTATTAAAAAGGGAGAGTTAATCAAATAGAGATTACTCGAAAGAGAGTTGTACGTCGAATTCGATTATAGCGAATTCGGGAAAGTACTATTTACTTTCCAGGGTTTAAATCAAGATTTAGTTATTGATTTAGAAATTAGGTGTCTGTTAAATTATTCGAGTTAGGAAATAAATTTATAATTTAGGTTAGATATTTTAGGGGTAGGAATTATAACGTTATAGTTATAATCAAACGTTGTCATATAAGAAGTGGATTCGTAATCTGAATCCGAGAATTTGCGTAAACAGATGATTGTAAAAAGTGAGTGATGAGCTTCATCTATTTCACAGTAAAGGACGTTGTTCAATTAAGGTCTGCGAGGTAATTATACCCCAACTTGATTGACTTCAGAATTGACAAAGGAATAGTTGTGGTTCGATCTAAAAGGTTGATTAGGAATAAAGTTAAGGAATAAGCGATAAATGGATTAAGCGAAACGATGTTTTATACAACGTTCATTGGAAATCCGTAAATGAGTTTTGGAAACGTTTTCCAAATATAGTCAGATATGTTTTCTAAACATAGAAAATGAAATGTTTTCGTGATAAGAATTTAAGAAATAGAGTTAAGCAAATTCAGAAACTGACTGGAGAGGGTAAGTTGAACGGTTTTCTAAGTGACGATCTGATGTTGGTTTCGACCTTCCGGATTGATACTTAGAGAATTGTTCTCATACTAGTTACAGTTAGGGACTGATAGTTGTGAAATAATAGTGATGTGAAAATAAGCTATGGAAATGTTTTCCGATGATTAATAACATATATTTTCTAAATATATGAAATAAGGAAATATGAACATATGATGATTGATCGATTGAATTCCCATTTGGAAATAAGATCGTTATTTGTACACCGACATGTTTTCATTTGATAGTTAAATCACAGACTATCAAAGTTTTGACCATTTTTACGTTGTTAAAATGGAGAGACCGGTTGGATTATTATCCGAAAAACCACTCCGTATTGGCATAAGCGTTGCGAATCAAGTATGCTGAAGATAATTGAAGACGGAGTAAAGTGCAAGGGCTATTGTGAAAAGCCTAGGTAGTATGGATTCACTGAATAGTACCTTCGGTTTGTTCAGTCCCAGGACAACGTATATGGACGAGTGTCTGACAAAGTATTCTTAACGAATCATATATGTTGATCTCTTCAAACGTATTACATTGGGTGGCGGAGAAATTCGTTTCTCTTAGCTTTTATACTCGTGATGCCTTGAGAAATCGATATTGATTTGGCGGGTATGACGATGTGGCATTCAAAGTAATTGAAGCAATAATCTGTCAAAGTGATAAACATGACCTAAAACCTCACCACCGGGAAATAACAGAAGTTGGGCCAGGCAGCATGGCTAGTTGGGCCATACCCAAGCAGGGTGTATTATCACCATCTAGAGAACATTCATTTGTACTTCTTTATAATCTATTTCAATGCTGTCCCTTATCGGGAATGATGGTTGCTGATCCCAACCATCGGTGATAATATATTCGTTACACTCAAGCTAAATGAGTGGACGGTCATGTGTGGCCGGGTTGCAAGACGTTCTTGTTGAATCCCAGTGTATCTCCTCTAGAGTACACTGATCGGAAGGTGCTCCCATACTGTAAAGACCCGGAAATTCCCGCTCTTTGAATCGACCATAAACCACACAGGTCTGACCCAAAGGTTGGAAATCTTCGAATACTTTAACTTTGGGAATACAATACATCAGAACAATAACAACAGACTTTTATTACATTACAATAATGTTACATCAGAGTACAGAATATATCAAAGTACATTGAAATAAAATTACAGCGGAAGATAAATTACAAAAGATTTAATACATTAAATAAAATACAGTAAACAGCGGAAGACTACTAAGCTCTGGACACAGCTTTAGGCTTTGATCCAGGATTCTGCTAAAAGAATAGATATCTGCAAAAAGCTACTCGATTGCCCATGTGGAAAAGAGGGCACCCGAGTTTGCAAAGTGAAACAAACTACGAGTCAGTCATGGGACTGGTGTGAGAATTCTAAACTAATTTAACTAATAAGACAAATCCAAGGACCACGCCGCTAATGAGGAACGGGTTTTATTCCAATGGATTGCCAGTGCATAATTAAAGTAAATCGTTAAACAACGAAATGCTTTTTGGAAAACGAAACCATTATAAGACCCAAGTCCCATCACACAATGCAACGCACACTAGAGGATAGGGTTTTACCTTATAATGGTCAAAAGATGCTAAATACGAAATAAACGATATTATTATTAGTAGCGTGTGTGTGTTCCATTTAAAATGTTTCAAAATAAATGTATCAATCCTAGACGGCATAGTACCCCATCCTACTATGTCGCCATGAATAAGTGTACAATCAAAATCGAAATGTCGTATTGGAGATTTGGTTTCCATCATGAGTCGAGGCTAGGGGCAAGCTCCTCTCCGATTCGAGACACTCTAGCAAATGCCTCAGTGATCGTCGCTAATCTATGAATTAGAAAAGCGCGACATTTGTAATAAATTCTGCAAGCATACAGGTGTGTAGCATACAGGTCGAACACAGGGAGGTGAATTAAATCAAATTATTTATCTAATCTCTTGGGCGAGTTAGACAAAACTGGAGGTTGATTTTGAAAATAAAAACAAAACAAAATTAAAACTGTAATTTGATTCAGAACAGATCTAACTGAACCGACGATCAAATCACAATTTCAATGGAAAAGCAATGAAACTATGAATCAGATTCAAATCTAATCAAATCCAATTTAACCTATGAACGCGATTAAAATACAGAAAATAAAATTGCAGAATATAAATAACAACAGGAAACAAAATAAGGATTACCGCTGAATCTAATCAGACGGTCAATCACTAATGAAAAGAAATGCAAAATACAAATAGTGTTCTACCGAATCTAATCGTGTAGACAACACTAATTGCTAAGAAATAGAAAATTGCATAAAATAAAAAGAAAAAAAATGAGTTTTATTAATGAAGAGAATAGAATGAGATATATGATAGGATAGGATAGTGGCTACAATGCCATTACAAGGGTATATATAGGGTAGATAGCCAAACCCTAACCCTAACCCTAATGATAACTGGGCCTGGTCATTACATCACTAATTAGTTTACAATGAGAAACATAAATGGGCCTTAGATAAATAAAGCAAATTTGGGCCTTTTCTCTTTTCCTCTTGCTTCCTTGACATTTCTTCATTGATTTGTGATGTGCAAAGCCTTTTTATCAATCCTTTTCTTGTCCAACAACAACTAGATGTGAGATCTTCATCTACAATTCTTCAAAATGTAAATATATATCAATTTCATCTCTATTTCTCTACTTTTCTGGTTGCATGCGGGCTGGGTTGGAATATCTGTAAAAGTAATAAAACAATACCCAAGTAATATTTATTTATATACAAAAGATAAGAAACAAGAGCATAAAATAAACATATTCCTATGTCAATCAAATACCCCTACACTTATCTTTTACTCGTCCTCGAGTAAAAAGAAAATGGAAAACTAACTAGATAGGTCACACTTTCGTAGGAAACACGATTGCATTGAGCGTATGCAACAAGCCGTTAAACCTCTAGGTGTCCCTAGTAGGACGAGTGGTGTCTCGTGAGGGTTTTCAGCGGATACTACCCACAAAATCCAAATGTAGTATGCTATGATTCTAATGAAACTACATGAATGCAATGGACATATGCAAATAAAAACGAAAAATGAAAACACGACTTGTTTCAGGAAAGTGGTACAACAAATTAAGTTCACAATTTCTGATCAGTTGATTTTATTTTAGATACCTCTACTTGTCACAAATTTTCAATATAAATCAAGTTTTCAAATGTTAAATTCCAGTTTGGCCAGTTAGTTCGGTCGATAACATAGTGCAGCCATGAAATAGATTCTTAGTTTGCTTGGCACAGTTTGTAAAGTGGTATTCTAATTTTCTTATGTATGGCTAGTCAAATCAATAAGGTAAAGAAGTATTTGGGCATCATCGCTTATTCTTTATTCCATAAAATTTTAAGATTTATGATTAAGTACATACACCTAACTTAGAAGACCAAGGTTTACCACCCATGCACTGCCTCGCGGACTAACGGAGAGTGGGTAAAGAGCTTGGCGGATTGTGCAGGCCGACTTTGACTTTGTCAACAACGTGTCGGTAATCCTTAGGTGTCCAATCTCATAAAATGAGACCAAGATATTCCAACGCTGACTTTGTTAACAACGTGTCGGATAGAGCTTGGCGGGTTTGCACACCAACGCTTGATATAAAAGCAATGTTGGATACCCTTGGATTACTATTATTATTATTGAAATTATAAGCACAAAAGAGAGTTACGCGAATTCAACTTAACACAACTTAGTTTTAAAGATTCGAAAAGCCAATATAAGTATTTTAAGTCCTCCACTTATTTAAACAAAGTCTACAATATAGAATAGATTTCATGGCCATCACCTAAGAATCTCCCCATGTACCGGTTACACTATTATCCCTCAAAATTAAACTTTTCATTATATTTCAAATTCGAATTTAGCTGAGAGAGAAAAATACTATCAACTGGCTAAAAATTGTAAACTTATTTTGTTGTATCAATTGAAAATGAGTCGTATTTCAAAAAAAAAAGATGGCATGTTACTACAGTCTAAAATGCATGATGGTCCTATTTAAATGGATGGAAATGAAAAGAAAGAAAAAAACGAAAAAAAAAAACGAAAATGAGTGAAATGCAGACTCCCCCCACACTAGAACTAAACAGTGTCCACACTGTGAACGTTTCCTAAATTTGAAAGATCGTACCCAAAGATGGATTAAATGTAAAATGATTTGTAAAACGAAATGCAATTTAACTATATGTAAGAAAGGATCATATGTACAATGATAAATGTGTTTGCGATGCATGCGACGCAAGGATTGCCACCAACTTTTTCCCCCACGCTTGGTTCTTGCCCTATGAGTCCCATTCCCACTATGCCTAGGCATATTTTCTAACAAGCAAGAGTTCTTGAAAACCATATCATCTTTAAACCTAGATTTATAGTCCAGGAGATAAATATCCAGGGTCGTCCTAACATGAAGTTTTTCAACCAAGCCAGCATTCCAAAGATAGTTCATGTGTTCAACAAATTTGTCAGCGTAATTTTTCAAAAATTTGTGATCGTATATAAATTCAGTGAAATTTGAATTCTGAGTGTTGTTCAAGAGTATGTGATCACCTTTCTCATCATTAATTGACAAGGTATTTTCGACACTGACCATTTCAAGTTCGTTAAAAACCTCAAAATCAAAATTTTCAAATTCAGATTGGTGGCTTGATTCTATTTCAACCTCATTTGCCAACTCATCCTCATACAAACCAAGGAATTCATGTTCGTTAAAATCCTTTTCCAATTTTGAGTTGAAAAATTCAACATTTTTATTTTGTTCAATTTCTAGAATTTCAAGTTTCTCACAGTCTGAAAGAGGAAGATCAAAATCCAAGCTTAATTTTTTTTCTGAAAAGAGATGAAGTCCAAATCATTTGTTGAATTTTGAAAAACTTCATCAAGATGATTATTCTCAATTTCAAAAGTCGTTATTTGAAAATTTTCACCATCAGTAAGGAATTGATTTGTAACAACCCGTACTTTCAATAACCTATTATAACGTAAATCGAGGCATAATTTAATTCAAAAATTTGAATCAAGGGAAACGGGCTATGTCATTGCGTTCGTCTCGGAAAAATACGCAAAATAGAGTCCGAGTTTTCGAAAATCGGAGTCCGTATGACCCGATTAAGGCCCAACGAAGTTTTCAGAAAATTTCAAAGTAAAAACAGATTTCAAATTGAAGTTTGAATTTGGAAAATTGGGCCAGGCGGGAAAATTCCCGCCAGAGTACCCAAGTCAACAGCCCTGTCGACTTGGGAGTCGACTTGGTTGGACCCAAGTCGACAGCCCTGTCGACTTGGCTGTCGACTTGGTCCAGCCGGGCAGTTCTGCCTGGTGCACCATTTTGGGTTTGTGTTGAGCTTGGGGGCCAGATTCGGTTTTGAGGGCTGAGATTGGAACTAGGGTTTAATCCTAGGGTTGAAATTAGTCCTAATCTCTATAAATAAGGCCCTAACCTAACCCTAAATCATCATTAATCAATCCTACAACTAAACTATGGCAAAATCAATCCTCTCATGGCCTCCACTCTCTTCATAAAATTCCTAAATAAATTTCTATGAGATTTTCCATGCATACAAGTGTTTTGAAGCTTGTATGAGTGTCATTAGCTTGCATTCAAGTCAAGTTTCTATATTTGCATCATAAAGCAAGGGTTTTTGATCATTTTGGCTTAAGGGTTTTTCTCTTGAAGCTTGCATTTTGGGGTTTAATTGGTTGCATAAGGGCTTTGTCATATTTTTGTGTCTTCATAAGCATAGTAAGCCCTTTTCTACTTTCATATTTAAACTCTAAAGTTAATGAATGATGCAAGTTGTGTTTGATCATTATGATATGATATGCAAGTTTATTATGATATGCAAGTTTGTTATGATATGCAAGTTTACTATGATGTGTTATGCAAGTTCATCACGTTATGTTATGCAAGTTTGATATGCAAGTTTGTCATATGATATGCAAGTTGTGTTATGCAAGTTTGGGTTGATCCTTTTGTTCATGTTATCATGTTATGCAAGCTTATCTTGGGTTTATGAGCCTAAAGCTTCAAGCTTTATGCTAAAGGTTGCAATTTGGCAACATGTAAGTTATCATATCTCTTATGATAACTTGCATATGAGGCTAAATGCGAACTTATAGCCATTTCTACATGTCATTTATCACCATGTATCACCAATATGCTAAGTTTGGTTTTATGCATGCTTTTGAGGCCTAAAAATGTAATATGCAAGTATATGAACATATGTACATTTCATATGCCACCATGTTAAACTTGTGGCTTCAACACCTTTATGTCATGATTATGCCAAGTTCCCTCTTTCTATCCTTTATGCGCTATTGCGATATGTAAGCGATGGGATTGTGTTTGGGGTTGGGTAAACTTAAAAGACATAAAAACATAAGCTTGGGAATTTACCTATTAAGTTAGGTCTACCCTTTGGGAATTTACCTATTAAGTTAGGTCTACCCAAATGCTTGAAAACTTGTAACATGTTTTGGAAACATGATGGACATGACACTTAGAAAAGATAAGTATGACCAACTCGAGGTTGGGTTGAGTTTGTAGCGTAAACCTACCCGGAACCGACCGGCTTAACTAGTTGCTACAAACAATAGGACCCAATGTGAGA
The DNA here is from genome assembly GCA_030737875.1 of Allium sativum. NCBI lineage: Eukaryota > Viridiplantae > Streptophyta > Magnoliopsida > Asparagales > Amaryllidaceae > Allium > Allium sativum. The sequence goes on from CM060911.1 coordinate 269,052,971, forward strand.
AGTTGGCCATGTTGTACCTTGGACCCGAGGTTAGACCAAGTTGTGGTGTAAAGCTACCCGGACCCGCCCGGCTTAACTAGTAACCACAACAAGGTCTAATGTGAGAGGTTAAGGCACATTAATTAATTAATGCCTCGTGATTAGGGTTAAGTCATGGTCCACTTAATACTTAACCAATTTGGGCTTGGTAGATTAATCAGGGTTAAGTCGTGAACTCATCGTTACACTTAACCAAGTTAATCCATGATTAGCAAGAGGGTTAAACCGTACTTAACCCACTAGAAAAATCCTAGCAATGGGGGTCCACTCCAGCAGTAATCCCAAGTTCGTATCATTATGGCCCTAGGGTCTAGGCTAGGGTGTGGGGCACGAATTACTGAACTGGAGGTAAGTGACCAAAAACGACGGCAGAGTGGTACGCCGGTGTAGTTCCGGGCGGACCATGGTCGTGCACATAGTCCGAAGCCGGGGAAAACATGCACGGGTACCAGTAGATCGAGACTGTGCACGCATGATTATGGTGTCCAGGGGTTGACACCCTAGGGCTTGATACACCCGACGGGAGACCCGGCACAGTCTGACTACAATTATGTTTGGGCCGTATGGACACCAACACGTGACGAGTTAGGCTTATAGGGAGCCAATCGACTAGACCGTTTGGTTGGACCGCGTATTAGGGTCACTTCATGTTATTGGACCTCGTATGAGGGTCACTTCATGTTATTGGGCCAAAGCTTGGGCCAAGGGATCAATACTTGTTTATTCAAGTCATGTTAGTTTGCTAGTACACCTGTGGTGCAAAACCTTAATCCTAAGTATGCGATGACACCTTTATCTACCTTGTTAGTTAATCATCATGCTAGTATGTTGTTATCCTTATGTTCATCCCAGCTTTCATCATGCCAGTTAACTTTATCAGTTTACATTGATTGTAGTAGGGCTTACTCAGTCTTTTTGACTGACCTGTTTTCTTTCGCCTCTTTTCTTCCGTTTCCCCCCCCCCAGGTTCTCAGGGTGGGAACGTTGGAGCTTAGCTTGGATTTCGGATTGCTTGCTTGTGGAATTTCAGCTCATGTACGGTTTCGACATGAAGCTAGCTATGGTTATCACTTATTTGGGGATAGTACTTATGTATTTCAGTTTTTCAGTTGATGTTGTTTTTATCTAGACTTGTTTATTTGGAAAGCTATGTTGTACCAGACTTGTTTTGAAATAGTATGAAATCTTCCGCTGTTTTATCTATGTTATTTACTCTGTTTACATATATACATATGTTCTTGTTCTACCTTGATATATCATTATGCATGTTTACCTGATTCAAACGCCCCTCCAAAGTCAGAGTGCTTGCAAGAGCCACCCTGGCGGAGGTGGGGTGTTACATTTGGTATCAGAGCATATGGTTTAAGAGAAGGAACAAAAAGGTTTTTAAAACTTTTTGGAAAACTATTTTCAAAACCAAGTATAAAGTATTTTCCAAAGAAAAGTCTAGTTTATTTTAAAGGCTATTCCCCAAAAAGCCATTAGCAAAAATTCCTTCGTTTTTCTCCATTCTGAATCTATCCTTTTTCTTCGTTTTCAGTATGGCCGATAACTTTGCCATTCCGGAGGGAGTACACGTACCTGTTTGGTATAGGAGACTTTTGGAGGCTAGGGCGACCGAAGCCGGCCCCGCAGATGTTCCTCCTCCTCCTCCTCCAGTAGTTAATGTTCCTCCTCCTCCAGTAGTTAATGTTCCTCCTCCTCCTGTCGCTGAGGTTCCTCTTCCTCCTCCCCCTCAGCATCCTCAAGCTGACTTCGCAAAGACTTGCAAAGATTTCAAAGCAATGGGTGGCAAGAACTTTCAAGGCACTGAGACTTTTGTAGAGGCCAGAAATTGGTTGAAAGAGACCGAGGATTTGTTTGCTATCTTTGGGTTGGACGATCAGAGGAAGATCTTGTTGGCGGTTTGGCTTATGAAGGATGAAGCCGCTTATTGGTGGGAAGTCACCAATGGTACTAGGCCTGTTGAGACTTGGGCCGACTTCAGGGCAAGGTTCATGCTTAAGTTTCTATCTTCTGCTGAGGAGAATCTGCAAATGGAGAGGTTCATAACTTTGAAACAAGGAGATATGTCTGTCAAAGAATATGTGAACAAGTTCAATCAGTTAGCTCGTTTTGGCTTGGATATGGTGAATACTGCTCAGAAGAAGGCTCTCCGTTTTGCTAGAGGATTGAATGAGCCGTTGCAGGGATTGGCTATGTCACATATTCCCCATGGGGCCACGTTTGAGAGCTTGGTTGATATGGCGTTACTTCAGGGAGATGTCAAGAAAGAGATCAAGATGAATGATACTCAAGCCAAGAAGACTGATTCCCAGGGGAAAGGAAATCAAGGAAATCCAAGTGGTTAGAGCAGTCAAGGCAATCAGAACAAGAACAAGAACAAGAGTCAAGGCAACAAGGGGAACAACAACAAGGGCAAGAACAACAAGGGGAAATGCCATTATTGCGGTTCAGTTGGGCATCTTATTAAGGATTGTAAGAAGAGAAAAAGGAAGAATGGTGAATGCTTTTTCTGCGGTGAGACTGGACATTTCAGTAAGGATTGCCCGAAGAAGCAAGGGCAAGGCCAGGGTCAGACTCAGCGTGCTAGACCTTCAGGGGGGCAAGTTCATGCTCTTAATGTCACTCCAGTTCCCGACCGAGGTAGTATTTCTGTTGAGAGCCTTGTATATATTTGTAACACCCCGAATTTTAGTTAATACTAAAATTCGCTAATTACAGGATAAATAATCTCAGACATGGGAATTGGGGGTAACGGGCTGCGTTATTGCGTTCGTCTCGGAAAAATACGCGAAATAGAGTCCGAGTTTGCGTAAAACGGGTACCGTATGAAAGAGATATGGACGAACGAAGTTAGGCAGAAAAACCAGAAACAGGCCAGAATTGCACTGGCGCACTTGTGAAGTGCGCCAGAACAAAGATGCACTGGCGCACTTGGGAAGTGCGCCAGTACAAAGGTACACTGGCGCACTTGGGAAGTGCGCCCGTGCCGAGCCAAGAAACCTGCACAGTTTCTAGAGAGTTCTGTGGTTGGGTGCACCAGTTTGGGGTTTGGGCTTGGTCTTAGGGCTAGTTTCTGGAAGGTGCCGAAATCTAAGGGTCCTAATCTAATTTAGGGTTAATCTAAGGGTCTAAAATGCAACCTAATCCTATAAATAAGACCATAACCCTACCCTAATTCATTCATAATTAAATCTTGTAACTAAACTATGGCAAAATGAAACTTGATCATGGCCTCCACAAATCAATGAAGAGGAAAGCAAGCTAATCAACCTCTCTAATCAACTTCTAATCCATTTTAAGCATCTTAATCTTCATTTGGAGTGCAAATTGCTAGTGGTGAGTTTCTATCACTTTGATGATCAATTGTTAAGATAAGTAGATTAGGTGTAATGAGACTTATGGTCTTGAATGCGGATTTGTGAGTTTGAATCATTTGTAATGATATGCTAATCTATGTATAATATTAATCCTATGTTGAATATGTAAGTTTATGCAAGTTGGATATGTGGGTTTATGCATAATAAGTAAGTGATTTTATGCAAGTTAAGCATGTGGTATTATGCATGATGAGTATGTGATTCTATGCATGCTAAGTATATGATATTATGCAAGTTGAGTATGTAATTCTATGCATGCTAAGTATATGATATTATGCAAGTTGAGTATGTAATTCTATGCATGCTAAGTATATGATATTATGCAAGTTGAGTATGTAATTCTATGCATGCTAAGTATATGATATTATGCAAGTTGAGTATGTAATTCTATGCATGCTAAGTATATGATATTATGCAAGTTGAGTATGTGATTCTATTCATGCTAAGTATGTGATAATATGCATGATTAATAAGTTGTTTTATGCATATTTAACAAGTGGGTTTATGCATGTTTAACAAGTTCATATGCAAGTTACATGTATGATAATATATGCTATGCAAGTTACATGTATGTTAATATGCAAGTTACATGTATGTTAATATGCAAGATATGCTATGCAAGTTACATGTTTGTTAATATGCAAGTTACATGTATGTTAATATGCAAGATATGCTATGCAAGTTACATGTTTGTTAATATGCAAGTATGTGAATGCTCGTGCAAGAATGTGAATGCTTATGCAAGTTATGTGTATGCTTAAATGCATGTTTAACATGTTATGCAAGTTATGTGTGCTTATGCAAGTTATGTGAATGCTTATATGCAAGTTCAACATGTTATGCAAGTTATGTGTGCTTATGCAAGTTATGTGAATGCTTACATGCAAGTTCAACATGTTATGCAAGATATGGGTATGATAATATGCAAGTTCATATGCAATATGTTATGCAAGTCATGTGCGATAATATGCAAGTTTGGGTTAAATGTAGTTGGGTTAATATATGCTCATATATGCAAGTTGACATCCTCTTAACCCATGACAAAGTTATATGCTAAGATTTGGTTAAAAACCATGATATTTGTGATGGATCTTCCCTTTTATTATGTCGTGAAATGAGAACGATTTGCGTGGGGAACGATGGGGTTAATAAATATGTTAATTAAAGTATAGTTGGGTATGGTTAAGCATACCATAAAAATAAATTAACATAAGTGGGAATTTACCTATTGAGTTAGGTCTACCCCATGGGAATTTACCTATTGAGTTAGGTCTACCCATGTTATGAAAAACTTGATATTAATTAGGGATAATTAATATAAATTATGAGGGTGATTAATTAGGTGTAATTAATCGACTAAGACACGAGGTTGGACTCAGTTGTAGCGTAAAACTGCCCGGACCCAACCGGCTTAACCAGTTGCTACAAATGTTAGCCCAATGTGAGAGGTCTTAGGCACAAACTAAATACGTGATTAATGTAAAGACACGAGGTTAGACTCGGTTATGACATAAGGCTGCCCGGACCCAACCGGCTTAACCAGCGGTCATAAAAGATAGTCTAATGTGAGAGGTCTTTATGAGGATCACGGTCTTAATTAATTAAGAAACACTTAACCAAATTAGCATGTAGTGGGACATGAGGGTTAAGTGGGTACCTTGGGTGACACGTAGTAACTAGTGTGAGTGCCTTGGGTGGCATGAGGAAACTAGTGGGTTGCCTTGGGTAGCAATAGAAAATACGATTAGAATACTTAACCAAAGTGGAACATGGAATTAAACATGATTAAAGGGTTAAGTAAGTGCCTCGGGTGGCATGTGGGAATTAAGTAAATGACTTGGGTGGCATATGAAATCTAGTGGGTGCCTTAAAAGGTAATTAAAATATGATTAATGACTTAACCAAAGTATTTATAACATGTAAGTGGACATGGTTAAAGGGGTTAAGTGGGATACACTAGATAGAATAACAAGCTTAAGTGGTAGCTTGTGGGGGCCCATCTCAACCAATATCCCAAACGTATCTTTGTGGGCTCGACCCAAGTCGAGTGACGGGACACGCATATTGGGCTTGACTATAAGAGGCCAAAAACGGATTAGCGGTGGCAACGCAAGTCCATCGGGTTTCATATGCGTGTGTGGGCCCGGGCTGGTAAGTAAGACGTTGTTGCATCGTGTGGGTATACCCCGTGCACCAGAATCAGGCTCGCCACTTTGGGGAATGATACATCCCACTGTGGGGCCAGCACGGATATCTACGTTAGGGAGCCGATCACTTGGGAGTAGTGGGTACACCTAGGTAGTTAGCTAGGGGTACACGAAACTACTGGGTAAAAATTACTAAGTACATTTAGGGGGATCAATCTTTAGATGGGAATTAATCTGGGGTAGGTAGAACTGGTGTGGTGCAGTGTAGGAATTACTCTTGGGTGGATAAGTCTGGGGCGGTGTAATCTAGTAATTATCCTTGGGTGGATAAATGCGTCTTTACGGTGATCTTAGTTTATCCTAAGTTTACCAAGCTGCTTAGTGTAGCCATTCATCCCCAGTCGTTACCGTATATCAACTTATGTCTTCTCTGGTTATTTTAATGATTGTATTGTTAGGGTTATAGGACTCACTCAGACTTATGTCTGACCCCGTTGTTTTTATCTTTTCCCCCCAACCCCAGGTTATTAGAGTGGGCCTGGTGCTAGTGGGCTTTGATCTGATTGCTGTATCTATCCTATGGAGCTTGGACCTCTGAAGTGAAGCCGAGCTTATCTTTCCTTTTATGGCTATTAGTTATGTAGTGGGATTATGTACTTCTATTTTATCAAGATGGATATTATGTACTTGACTCTGGTTTATGGTTTTGTGATGTAACCAAACATGTATTACCTTCCGTTGCAATGAAATGATGATTTAAATTTTCAAGTATTACTTATATCTATCTTGCTGTAATTTTACTGTTCTATATTCACTTAAAATACTTCACCGAAACTAAGGCATTCCCCTGGTATGAGTGACCTTAGCGGACGTGGGGTGTTACACGTGGTATCAGAGCTTAAGGTTACCAGAACAGATAAATTTTTTAGAAAAACTATTTTTCTAAGAAAATTTTTGAAGGAGTATTTTCAAAAACATGTCTTTTAAGAGAAAAGTTTTTGAGAGAAAAGCGTAATCCCCGATAGCCATATCTTTATCTTTCGAATTCTCCGTTTGAATCTCTTTCTCTCTCGGTTTGAGTTTCCCCTCCGTGTGTAGATGATCTTTCTAAGATAGATAAGAATGGAAAACTGCTTCAAGGGAATTAGACGTAAATCAGATTAGAAGTTGGTTCAAGAAGGAGGAGGACTTGTAAGTACTTATTGGATGGACGATGGGAGGAAGGCTCTAATAGTTGTTTGGTTAATGAAGGACGAAACCTCATTGATGGGAGGTTACGAGTGGAGAATGGGAAGGAGAAGGCTAGTAGTTATCCTTTTGGGAGGAATAGGACACCTTATTAGGATTGACCAAAGAAGCAAGGGCAAGGTATGGAATCTTCTGGAGGATAGTTGTATTTCCTCACGACTAGGGTGCCGGACGGGGATAAGACCGTCTAGGTTAGAATTTGAATTTCTTTGTTATCCAATCCAAACTTTATTTGATTCTGATGTATCGAGTTCGTTTATCTCATCATTGTTAGTTGAGTCACTGCACTTAGACACCAGTTTGGTAGATGATCCCTTAGTTGTTTCAAACCCAATTGGGGCTCCATGATGTGTTTGGGTTTGAAAGTTTCTATACTTAGCGTTGAGTTTGGATGTGATGCTTGTTGGGCTTCACGGACTATGGGTTAGTTTTGGGGCATGGACTGGTTATCCAGTAGGGGTGCCGTTCTTGATTCTGAAGGGAGAGTTGTTAGGCTTATGACCCGCTTGGGTAACACTCTCGAGATCTCTTGTAATCCCATAGAATCTGTTATGCTAAGTTATCTAGAATCGCTTGACACGTCGGTCGAGAGTTTGCGATCTGTTAGAAGTGGTCCGGGAATACTCGGATGTGTTTGAGAAGGTGAAGGGCTTACCTCCGGAGCGGGAGATTGACTTCCGAATATTTCTGGTAAACAATGCCAAACCAGTGACTTGGCCAGTGTGCCACAAGGCTCCCCGTGAGAGGAGGGAACTCCATAAGTAAGTAGGCGATTGCTTGAGAAGGGGTTCATAAGAAGAAGTATATCGGAGTGGGGCGCTCCAGTAGTTTTTGCCATGAAGGCGGATGGGTCCCTCAGACTTTGTGTAGGCTAAAGAGAACTAAATAAACTCACAAAGAAGAATAGACACCCATTGCCGAAGATTGATGATCTCTTTGATCAGTTGGTTGGCGCCTCAGTATTTTCGCAGTTGGACTAAGCCACATGGTTTCGTCAGTTGAGAGTGGCTGACGATAGTATAAAGAAGATTGCCTTTAGGACTCCGGATGGTTTTATGAGTGGCTGGTGATGCTATTTGGTTTGACGAACGCCCCCGCATACTTTGTTGATTGGAAGAGAAGGGTGTTCAGGGAGTACCTAAATAAGTTTGTGATGATCTTTGTGGATGACATCTTGGTCTTTTCTAGGAGCGAAATAAGTTTTCATATGTGCTCAATAGGTTGAGCAAAGCCAGTTATGGGATAAAACGGTGGTTTTGGAGCAAGGCTGGCAAGGACATCCAAAGATGGTCAAAGGCTTAATTGTTTAGCCATTATTTATTTTAGTATCATCTCACGTAGGTCGCCTAAACTCGAAGGAGATATCCCTTGGGTGTTTGTCTGATATTGGTTTCGGCCTTTGGGGCTGGCATTTGGGGGATGTCGAATTCGACTAGGGTGGTCTGCGTGAGAGATGGACAGTTGTGACGATTTTGGATAGGATTCTTAGCATCTTATGAGTTTGAGATAGCGTATACCCCTAACAAGGGAAACATGGTAGCAGACGTCTTAAGAAGAAAAAGGTTGTCCGTTGAACTATAGAGTTTAGAATTTATTTCTATGTTTGACTTTAGACCTTCCGTTGATTCTGTATCCGGTTTGCTAGCCTCCTTGGAGGTTAGGCCTACTCTTTTGGGGCGTATTGGCAGAGCACAGCGGGACGACCCACAATTGGTTGAGTTAGTAAAGAAGCTCATGAGGGGGGGAGTCGTCCAGCCATTTGAATAGATACACCCTAGATGGTAAGGGGTGGTTGCGTAGAGACGGTGGACTTTGTGTACCGCAAGACGAGGGTTTGAGGAAGGCTATACTTGATGATGCACATCGATCGAAGATGACCATTCAACCCAGTAGGGACAAGATGTACCAAGACATGAAGCGAGTTTTCTTTTGGGCCAATATGAAGAAAGACGCGGCCAAGTATGTCGCTAGATGCTTGGTGTGCTAACAAGTGAAAGCGGAACAGAAGAAACCCGGAGGGTTGCTTCACCTGTTGGAAGTTCCGTAATGGGAAGTGGGATAGTGTCTCGTTGGATTACCAAAATCAAGGAAGGGTAATACGGGGATTGGGCTTATGGTAGATAGACTTACTAAGTGTGCCCATTTCATGCCCGTGAAGAGCAAGAGGACTATTACATGTCTAGCTTCAGTTTACCTTCGAGAGATTATTAGATTGCATAGTGTACCTTCCAGTATAGTGAGCGATCGAGATTCTATCTTCACTAGTGAGTTTTGGAGAAGTTTGCAAGAGGCGGTAGGGACTCAGTTGTGTTTGAGTACCGCATATCATCCTCAGACGGATGGCCAGACCGAGAGGGTGAATCGTATTTTAGAAGACCTTTTGAGGTTATGTATTTTGGATTTTGGAGGTACATGGGAAGAGCATCTTCCATTGGTGGAGTTCGCATATAATGGCAGCTTTCAGTCCAGTATTGGTATGGCTCCTTTCGAAGCTCTTTATGGAAGGCCTTGTTGATCACCTACATGTTGGTGGGAATCTACGGATTAGATCTTGGTTGGGCCGATGTGATTAGAGAGTCTTCAGAGAAGATTGACTTGATTCGAAGAAGGAGGAAAGCAGCACAGGATAGGCAAAAATCTTATGTGGACAAGAGGAGAACAGAGCTTGAGTTTGATATTAGGACATGTTTTTTTTTATCAAGGTATCTCCGTTACGGAATGTGGTTCACTTTGGATCTGTTAGGAAGTGAGTACCAAGGTTTGTAGGGCCATTTCCCATTAAGGAAAGAATTTGACGGATGGCATATAGAGGGGAGTTGTCTGACAGACTTAGTGGTGTACCGGATGTATTTCATGTGTCCCATTTGAGGAAGTGCTTACATAAGACCGCTGAGGTGGTAGAGCCGAGTTTGCTTAAAGAAGTAGAGTTAGAGCGCGATGAGACGATTTGACGAGCTCCTACTCGCATCATTGGGTCAGAGACTAGGAAGTTGAGGAACAGAGAAGTTCAGCTAGCTAGAGTGCAATGGGGAGATGACGAAAGAAATGCTACTTGGGAGACGGAAGCGAAGATGCGTTCTTTGTATCCATTTCTTTTTGGAGAGTATGTCTTTTAACTTCTCCTTTATCGCTTGCCTAGTACTTATCTTATCTTTAGTATGTCCTCTCGATTAGTGCTGTTTGACCTTTAGATAGGGAAAACCTATGGTTGAAACATGTGTTTGAGACATGTTATGGTTGATGGATGCAAGTGGATGCAAGTGTTTGCTAGTGGTTGCTCGTGGATGCATATATACACACTCTAGGCACTAGATCGGCTCAATCACTTCATATTGCATATTGCATAAAATTGTGTGTAGTTAGCTATATTTATGGATGTATAATGATTGTGTTATCATATGGATGATGCATTTTGGTGAATGATTGTGCACTCATATAGATACTGTATGTGTCGATAGGGTTATCTCGCATACATATTGGATGCATGGCACTATCATGGTTTGCATATGTTCGTACATTAGATAGGGAACATATACACACACTTTTCGCATATGCTCATACATCATTAGAAATTGTTTAAGGACAATGGATGCTCGTGTTTGATGGATTGAGTAGATGGTTGTTTGGATGGTAGGATATGCATTCTCCTTAGCTTAGAGATTTCGGGGACGAAATCCTTTAAGGAGGGGAGAATGTAACACCCCGAATTTTAGTTAATACTAAAATTCGCTAATTACAGTATAAATAATCTCAGACATGGGAATTGGGGGTAACGGGCTGCGTTATTGCGTTCGTCTCGGAAAAATACGCGAAATAGAGTCCGAGTTTGCGTAAAACGGGTACCGTATGAAAGAGATATGGACGAACGAAGTTAGGCAGAAAAACCAGAAACAGGCCAGAATTGCACTGGCGCACTTGTGAAGTGCGCCAGAACAAAGATGCACTGGCGCACTTGGGAAGTGCGCCAGTACAAAGATACACTGGCGCACTTGGGAAGTGCGCCCGTGCCGAGCCAAGAAACCTGCACAGTTTCTAGAGAGTTCTGTGGTTGGGTGCACCAGTTTGGGGTTTGGGCTTGGTCTTAGGGCTAGTTTCTGGAAGGTGCCGAAATCTAAGGGTCCTAATCTAATTTAGGGTTAATCTAAGGGTCTAAAATGCAACCTAATCCTATAAATAAGACCATAACCCTACCCTAATTCATTCATAATTAAATCTTGTAACTAAACTATGGCAAAATGAAACTTGATCATGGCCTCCACAAATCAATGAAGTGGAAAGCAAGCTAATCAACCTCTCTAATCAACTTCTAATCCATTTTAAGCATCTTAATCTTCATTTGGAGTGCAAATTGCTAGTGGTGAGTTTCTATCACTTTGATGATCAATTGTTAAGATAAGTAGATTAGGTGTAATGAGACTTATGGTCTTGAATGCGGATTTGTGAGTTTGAATCATTTGTAATGATATGCTAATCTATGTATAATATTAATCCTATGTTGAATATGTAAGTTTATGCAAGTTGGATATGTGGGTTTATGCATAATAAGTAAGTGATTTTATGCAAGTTAAGCATGTGGTATTATGCATGATGAGTATGTGATTCTATGCATGCTAAGTATATGATATTATGCAAGTTGAGTATGTAATTCTATGCATGCTAAGTATATGATATTATGCAAGTTGAGTATGTAATTCTATGCATGCTAAGTATATGATATTATGCAAGTTGAGTATGTAATTCTATGCATGCTAAGTATATGATATTATGCAAGTTGAGTATGTAATTCTATGCATGCTAAGTATATGATATTATGCAAGTTGAGTATGTGATTCTATGCATGCTAAGTATGTGATAATATGCATGATTAATAAGTTGTTTTATGCATATTTAACAAGTGGGTTTATGCATGTTTAACAAGTTCATATGCAAGTTACATGTATGATAATATATGCTATGCAAGTTACATGTATGTTAATATGCAAGTTACATGTATGTTAATATGCAAGATATGCTATGCAAGTTACATGTTTGTTAATATGCAAGTTACATGTATGTTAATATGCAAGATATGCTATGCAAGTTACATGTTTGTTAATATGCAAGTATGTGAATGCTCGTGCAAGAATGTGAATGCTTATGCAAGTTATGTGTATGCTTAAATGCATGTTTAACATGTTATGCAAGTTATGTGTGCTTATGCAAGTTATGTGAATGCTTATATGCAAGTTCAACATGTTATGCAAGTTATGTGTGCTTATGCAAGTTATGTGAATGCTTACATGCAAGTTCAACATGTTATGCAAGATATGGGTATGATAATATGCAAGTTCATATGCAATATGTTATGCAAGTCATGTGCGATAATATGCAAGTTTGGGTTAAATGTAGTTGGGTTAATATATGCTCATATATGCAAGTTGACATCCTCTTAACCCATGACAAAGTTATATGCTAAGATTTGGTTAAAACCCATGATATTTGTGATGGATCTTCCCTTTTATTATGTCGTGAAATGAGAACGATTTGCGTGGGGAACGATGGGGTTAATAAATATGTTAATTAAAGTATAGTTGGGTATGGTTAAGCATACCATAAAAATAAATTAACATAAGTGGGAATTTACCTATTGAGTTAGGTCTACCCCATGGGAATTTACCTATTGAGTTAGGTCTACCCATGTTATGAAAAACTTGATATTAATTAGGGATAATTAATATAAATTATGAGGGTGATTAATTAGGTGTAATTAATCGACTAAGACACGAGGTTGGACTCAGTTGTAGCGTAAAACTGCCCGGACCCAACCGGCTTAACCAGTTGCTACAAATGTTAGCCCAATGTGAGAGGTCTTAGGCACAAACTAAATACGTGATTAATGTAAAGACACGAGGTTAGACTCGGTTATGACATAAGGCTGCCCGGACCCAACCGGCTTAACCAGCGGTCATAAAAGATAGTCTAATGTGAGAGGTCTTTATGAGGATCACGGTCTTAATTAATTAAGAAACACTTAACCAAATTAGCATGTAGTGGGACATGAGGGTTAAGTGGGTACCTTGGGTGACACGTAGTAACTAGTGTGAGTGCCTTGGGTGGCATGAGGAAACTAGTGGGTTGCCTTGGGTAGCAATAGAAAATACGATTAGAATACTTAACCAAAGTGGAACATGGAATTAAACATGATTAAAGGGTTAAGTAAGTGCCTCGGGTGGCATGTGGGAATTAAGTAAATGACTTGGGTGGCATATGAAATCTAGTGGGTGCCTTAAAAGGTAATTAAAATATGATTAATGACTTAACCAAAGTATTTATAACATGTAAGTGGACATGGTTAAAGGGGTTAAGTGGGATACACTAGATAGAATAACAAGCTTAAGTGGTAGCTTGTGGGGGCCCATCTCAACCAATATCCCAAACGTATCTTTGTGGGCTCGACCCAAGTCGAGTGACGGGACACGCATATTGGGCTTGACTATAAGAGGCCAAAAACGGATTAGCGGTGGCAACGCAAGTCCATCGGGTTTCATATGCGTGTGTGGGCCCGGGCTGGTAAGTAAGACGTTGTTGCATCGTGTAGGTATAACCCGTGCACCAGAATCAGGCTCGCCACTTTGGGGAATGATACATCCCACTGTGGGGCCAGCACGGATATCTACGTTAGGGAGCCGATCACTTGGGAGTAGTGGGTACACCTAGGTAGTTAGCTAGGGGTACACGAAACTACTGGGTAAAAATTACTAAGTACATTTAGGGGGATCAATCTTTAGATGGGAATTAATCTGGGGTAGGTAGAACTGGTGTGGTGCAGTGTAGGAATTACTCTTGGGTGGATAAGTCTGGGGCGGTGTAATCTAGTAATTATCCTTGGGTGGATAAATGCGTCTTTACGGTGATCTTAGTTTATCCTAAGTTTACCAAGCTGCTTAGTGTAGCCATTCATCCCCAGTCGTTACCGTATATCAACTTATGTCTTCTCTGGTTATTTTAATGATTGTATTGTTAGGGTTATAGGACTCACTCAGACTTATGTCTGACCCCGTTGTTTTTATCTTTTTCCCCCAACCCCAGGTTATTAGAGTGGGCCTGGTGCTAGTGGGCTTTGATCTGATTGATGTATCTATCCTATGGAGCTTGGACCTCTGAAGTGAAGCCGAGCTTATCTTTCCTTTTATGGCTATTAGTTATGTAGTGGGATTATGTACTTCTATTTTATCAAGATGGATATTATGTACTTGACTCTGGTTTATGGTTTTGTGATGTAACCAAACATGTATTACCTTCCGTTGCAATGAAATGATGATTTAAATTTTCAAGTATTACTTATATCTGTCTTGCTGTAATTTTACTGTTCTATATTCACTTAAAATACTTCACCGAAACTAAGGCATTCCCCTGGTATGAGTGACCTTAGCGGACGTGGGGTGTTACAATATTTCTGATTTTCCAGTTCGTACCTTGTTTGATTCTGGTGCATCGCATAGCTTTATCTCATCTGATCTTGTTGATAGTTTGCACCTTAGTACTAGCTTGGTAGATGATCCCGTCTGTGTCTCAAATCCTATTTGGGGGTTCCGCCCATTTGTCTATGATATGTGGGGATTTGAGGATCTCTATACTGAGTGTAGAGTTCTTGTGTAGTGCTTATGTTCTTGGTTTTAGGGGATACGGATTGATATTGGGCATGGATTGGTTGTCTAGATATGGAGCCATCCTTGATTGTGAGCATAGGGTGGTGAGGCTCGTGACTCGCCTCGGAAACACCCTAGAAATTTCTTGTAATCCGAGAGGTCCCGTCATGTTGTGCTATCTTGAATCACTCGACTCGTCAATGGAAACTCTTCAGTCTATGAGAGTTGTTCGAGAGTATCCGGATGTTTTTGATGAAGTTAGGGGGTTGCCCCCTAAGCGAGAGATTGATTTCCGCATTTATCTGGTGGATAATGCAAAGCCGGTTTCTTTGCCCGTTCGGCACATGGCTCCGCGTGAAAGGCGGGAGCTAATTAAGCAAGTGAAAGAGTTGCTTGAGAAGAACTTCATTAGACGAAGTATATCTGAATGGGGAGCGCCTGTGGTATTTGCTACCAAGGCAGATGGTTCTCTCCGACTTTGTGTTGACTATCGAGAGTTGAATAAGCTGACTAAGAAGAACAGACACCCGTTACCGAGGATTGATGATCTCTTTGACCAGCTTGTCGGTGCTTCTGTTTTCTCTCAGCTTGATCTTGCTACTGGATTCCATCAGCTCAGGGTAGCTGAAGATAGTATAGACAAGACTGCGTTCAGAACGCCAGATGGATTCTTCGAATGGCTTGTCATGTCGTTCGGCTTGACTAATGCACCCGCATATTTCGTGGACTTGATGAGTAGGGTGTTCAGGGAGTTCTTGAACAAGTTTGTCGTGGTCTTCGTAGATGATATCCTGATCTTCTCTAAGGATGCGGAAGAGCACGCAAGGCATCTCGTGGAGGTGATGGATACGCTTAGAGCGCATCAGTTGAAGGCCAAGTTCTCCAAGTGTCACTTTTGGAGAAGGGAAGTTAGATTCCTTGGGCATATAGTATCTAAGCAAGGCTTAGCGGTGGATCCCGCTAAGGTAGTTGCAGTTCAGGATTGGAAGACTCCAAGGAATGCAACCGAAGTGAGAAGTTTTCTAGGTCTTGCAGGCTTTTACCGGAAGTTCATCAAGGACTTCGCGAAGATTTCCGCTCCTCTCACTAAGTTGACGAAGAAGAATTTAGTTTTTGCTTGGAGCATAGAATGCGAGCTTGCTTTTCAGAAGCTCAAGAGAGCCCTCACATCAGCACCTGTTCTAGCTTTGCCCGATGGAGGGAAGTTATTTATAGTATACACCGATGCATGTGGCACGGGGTTAGGAGCTGTTCTGATGCAAGAAGGAAGAGTGATATGCTTTGGCGGTAGACAACTCAAAGTGCATGAGAAGAATTATCCCACTCATGACTTAGAGTTGGCAGCAATAGTATATGCACTTAAGGCTTGGCGCCATTATCTTCTGGGAGAAAGATTTGAGCTTTATACCGATCACAAGTCATTGAAGTATCTCTTTTCTCAGAAGGATCTGAATCTGAGGCAACAAAGATGGATGGAATTCTTGGCGTCCTACGATTTTGAGATAGCTTATACCCCTGGCAAGGGGAATGTGGTAGCAGATGCATTGAGTAGAAGAAGGTTGACCCTAAGTCCTCTATTCATTGAGATGAAGAATTTAGAGTATGTGGCAACCTTTGATTTCTCTTTGGCGGTTGAGTCGATGACCGGTTCTTTAGCATCTCTGGAACTCAGACCTACCCTTCTTGATCAAGTTGGGGCTTCGCAGAGAGAAGACCCTCAGATAGTTGAGATTATGGATAAGCTGATTCGAGGAGAGGCGTCTAGTCATCTCGCTCGATATTCTATTGATGACAAGGGTTGGCTGAGGAGAGACGGAAGGTTATGTGTTCCAATGGTAGAAGATTTAGTAAGAAAAGTTCTAGAGGAAGCGCATCGCTCTAAGTTGACTATACATCCGGGCGGAGATAAGATGTATAAAGATATGAGGCGCGTTTTCTTTTGGCCTGGGATGAAGAAGGATGTGGCAGAGTTTGTCTCTAGATGTATCATTTGCCAGCAAGTTAAGGCCGAGTCGAAGAAGCCCGGTGGGCTATTGCATCCTCTAGACGTTCCACTTTGGAAGTGGGAGAGTATTTCCATGGATTTTATCGATGGGCTACCAAGGTCAAGAAAAGGGAATACTAGCATTTGGGTTATTGTGGATAGACTTACGAAGAGTGCTCATTTCATTCCGGTGAAGAGCAAGAGGACCGCATCTTGGCTAGCGTCTGTATATCTTCGTGAGATTGTGAGACTACATGGAGTCCCTTCTAGTATAGTCAGTGACCGTGACCCAATTTTTACAAGTCAGTTCTGGAATAGCTTGCAAGAAGCTATGGGCACAAGGTTGAATCTAAGTACGGCTTATCACCCACAGACGGACGGTCAAACCGAAAGGGTGAATAGGGTACTCGAGGATCTGTTGAGGCTTTGTATTCTGGATTTTGGTGGTACTTGGGAAGACCATCTTCCTCTTGTTGAGTTTGCATATAATAACAGTTATCAGGCAAGCATAGGGATGGCACCATTTGAAGCTTTATATGGGAGGCCGTGCAAGTCGCCTACATGTTGGTGGGAGACTACAGATAAGCTTATACTTGGGCCTGATCTGATCAGAGATACATCCGAGAAGGTCGAGTTGATTCGGAGACGGATGAAAGCGGCCCAAGACCGACAGAAATCCTATGCTGATAAGCGAAGAACTGATTTGGAGTTTGGTGTTGGGGGTATGGTTTTCGTGAAGGTTTTTCCTTTGTGGAATGTGGTCCGATTTGGAGCCGTTGGGAAGTTAGCACCGAGGTTTGTTGGACCATTCCCTATTATAGAGAGGATCGGGCAGATGTCTTATAGAGTGGAGTTGCCCGAGTAGCTTGCCGGAGTACACGATGTTTTTCATGTCTCGCATCTCCGGAAGTGTTTACATGAATCAACAGAGGTTGTTGAGCCAAGTGTTCTGAAAGATGTGGAAGTGGAGAAAGAGGCTACCTTGAGGAGAGCTCCGATTCGTATCTTGGGGATGGAGACCAAGAAGCTAAGGAATCGAGAGGTCAAGTTGGTGAAGGTTCAATGGGGTGAAGCCGAAGAAGACGCAACTTGGGAAACCGAGGAGAAGATGCGTGGGCTTTATCCATTCCTTTTTTAGGGTACACTCTCAATCTCTTTTCTTTGTTAGCATATCTTTCTCTTTGCTATCCATGTTTATCTAGTTTATCGTGTTAATCTTGTCATGAGAACCTTAGGTAGAAACCCTTTGGATGAAACATGTGTTTGAAACATGTTATGCTTGATGTTTGCAAGTGGTTGCAAGTGTTTGCAAGTGGTTACTCGTGGATGCATTATACACGTTAAGCACTAGATCGGCTCACACACTCCTCATATTGCATATGCATGAGTGTTTATGCTTATTCATGGATGAAAATTCTTGTGTTATCACATGGATGTTGCAAATGGATGTATGTGATGTGCACACATATAGATGTTATACATTATGTTAGGAATTGCATACATATGGATTCATTTCACTAACATAATTTGCATTGATGATATTTGCATTAGATAAGTACATATACACACACCTTTGCATATGTTCATACAACATTTAGAATCTTGTAAGGACAATGATTGCTCGTGGATGATGTTTTGAGTAGATGGATGTTGGATGGTAGGATACGTTCTTCCTAACTTGAAGATTTCGGGGACGAAATCCTTTAAGGAGGGGAGAATGTAACAACCCGTATTTTCAATAACCTGTTATAACGTAAATCGAGGCAGAATTTAATTCAAAAATCTGAATCAAGGGAAACGGGCTATTCCATTGCGTTCGTCTCGGAAAAATACGCAAAATAGAGTCCGAGTTTTCGAAATCGGAGTCCGTATGACCCGATTAAGGCCCAACGAAGTTTTCAGAAAATTTCAAAGTAAAAACATATTTCAAATTCAAGTTTGAATTTGGAAAATTGGGCCAGGCGGGAAAATTCCCGCCAGAGTACCCAAGTCGACAGCCCTGTCGACTTGGGAGTCGACTTGGTTGGACCCAAGTCGACAGCCCTGTCGACTTGGCTGTCGACTTGGTCCAGCCGGGCAGTTCTGCCTGGTGCACCATTTTGGGTTTGTGTTGAGCTTGGGGGCCAGATTCGGTTTTGAGGGCTGAGATTGGAACTAGGGTTTAATCCTAGGGTTGAAACTAGTCCTAATCTCTATAAATAAGGCCCTAACCTAACCCTAAATCATCATTAATCAATCCTACAACTAAACTATGGCAAAATCAATCCTCTCATGGCCTCCACTCTCTTCATAAAATTCCTAAATAAATTTCTATGAGATTTTCCATGCATACAAGTGTTTTGAAGCTTGTATGAGTGTCATTAGCTTGCATTCAAGTCAAGTTTCTATATTTGCATCATAAAGCAAGGGTTTTTGATCATTTTGGCTTAAGGGTTTTTTCTCTTGAAGCTTGCATTTTGGGGTTTAATTGGTTGCATAAGGGCTTTGTCATATTTTTGTGTCTTCATAAGCATAGTAAGCCCTTTTCTACTTTCATATTTAAACTCTAAAGTTAATGAATGATGCAAGTTGTGTTTGATCATTATGATATGATATGCAAGTTTATTATGATATGCAAGTTTGTTATGATATGCAAGTTTACTATGATGTGTTATGCAAGTTCATCATGTTATGTTATGCAAGTTTGATATGCAAGTTTGTCATATGATATGCAAGTTGTGTTATGCAAGTTTGGGTTGATCCTTTTGTTCATGTTATCATGTTATGCAAGCTTATCTTGGGTTTATGAGCCTAAAGCTTCAAGCTTTATGCTAAAGGTTGCATTTTGGCAACATGTAAGTTATCATATCTCTTATGATAACTTGCATATGAGGCTAAATGCGAACTTATGGCCATTTCTACATGTCATTTATCACCATGTATCACCAATATGCTAAGTTTGGTTTTATGCATGCTTTTGAGGCCTAAAAATGTAATATGCAAGTATATGAACATATGTACATTTCATATGCCACCATGTTAAACTTGTGGCTTCAACACCTTTATGTCATGATTATGCCAAGTTCCCTCTTTCTATCCTTTATGCGCTATTGCGATATGTAAGCGATGGGATTGCGTTTGGGGTTGGGTAAACTTAAAAGACATAAAAAACATAAGCTTGGGAATTTACCTATTAAGTTAGGTCTACCCTTTGGGAATTTACCTATTAAGTTAGGTCTACCCAAATGCTTGAAAACTTGTAACATGTTTTGGAAACATGATGGACATGACACTTAGAAAAGATAAGTGTGAACAACTCGAGGTTGGGTTGAGTTTGTAGCGTAAACCTACCCGGAACCGACCGGCTTAACTAGTTGCTACAAACAATAGGACCCAATGTGAGAAGTTGGCCATGTTGTACCTTGGACCCGAGGTTAGACCAAGTTGTGGTGTAAAGCTACCCGGACCCGCCCGGCTTAACTAGTAACCACAACAAGGTCTAATGTGAGAGGTTAAGGCACATTAATTAATTAATGCCTCGTGATTAGGGTTAAGTCATGGTCCACTTAATACTTAACCAATTTGGGCTTGGTAGATTAATCAGGGTTAAGTCGTGAACTCATCGTTACACTTAACCAAGTTAATCCATGATTAGCAAGAGGGTTAAACCGTACTTAACCCACTAGAAAAATCCTAGCAATGGGGGTCCACTCCAGCAGTAATCCCAAGTTCGTATCATTATGGCCCTAGGGTCTAGGCTAGGGTGTGGGGCACGAATTACTGAACTGGAGGTAAGTGACCAAAAACGACGGCAGAGTGGTACGCCGGTGTAGTTCCGGGCGGACCATGGTCGTGCACATAGTCCGAAGCCGGGGAAAACATGCACGGGTACCAGTAGATCGAGACTGTGCACGCATGATTATGGTGTCCAGGGGTTGACACCCTAGGGCTTGATACACCCGACGGGAGACCCGGCACAGTCTGACTACAATTATGTTTGGGCCGTATGGACACCAACACATGACGAGTTAGGCTTATAGGGAGCCGATCGACTAGACCGTTTGGTTGGACCGCGTATTAGGGTCACTTCATGTTATTGGACCTCGTATGAGGGTCACTTCATGTTATTGGGCCAAAGCTTGGGCCAAGGGATCAATACTTGTTTATTCAAGTCATGTTAGTTTGCTAGTACACCTGTGGTGCAAAACCTTAATCCTAAGTATGCGATGACACCTTTATCTACCTTGTTAGTTAATCATCATGCTAGTATGTTGTTATCCTTATGTTCATCCCAGCTTTCATCATGCCAGTTAACTTTATCAGTTTACATTGATTGTAGTAGGGCTTACTCAGTCTTTTTGACTGACCTGTTTTCTTTCGCCTCTTTTCTTCCGTTTCCCCCCCCCCCCAGGTTCTCAGGGTGGGAACGTTGGAGCTTAGCTTGGATTTCGGATTGCTTGCTTGTGGGATTTCAGCTCATGTACGGGTTCGACATGAAGCTAGCTATGGTTATCACTTATTTGGGGATAGTACTTATGTATTTCAGTTTTTCAGTTGATGTTGTTTTTATCTAGACTTGTTTATTTGGAAAGCTATGTTGTACCAGACTTGTTTTGAAATAGTATGAAATCTTCCGCTATTTTATCTATGTTATTTACTCTGTTTACATATATACATATGTTCTTGTTCTGCCTTGATATATCATTATGCATGTTTACCTGATTCAAACGCCCCTCCAAAGTCAGAGTGCTTGCAAGAGCCACCCTGGCGGAGGTGGGGTGTTACATGATTATTTTCTGATTCATCGCTTGTTTGAATTTGATTTTGTTGCTCTTGTTGTTCTTTCAAAGATGTCAATAAACAAAGAAGTTCATCGGTCTTTTTATTTAGTCTTTCTTCCCTCTCTCTAAGAATGTTAAGACGATCGTTGATTTGAGAGCTCTCGTTTTGGATTTCTTGATTCTCAAAATTATAGTCCACATTAATTTCACAATCAATATTATTTCCAATGTGGTAGTTGTTTGAATTTTCAGGAAACTGACAATGATATTGGAAATTATTTTGATCATGGAAATTATTTTGATCATAGAAATTTTGTTCATAACCAAAACTGTTAAAATTCGAGTGAAAATTGCAATTTTGGTCATTTTCAAGATGTTGATATGGGCTATAATTTTGAAAATTTTGGTTCACAACCCCATATTGATGTGGATCAAAACTATTTTCATGTGGATGTGGCCCATAATCGAAATTGTTGAAATTTGAATTGAAATCGTCATTTCAATTATTATCATGATTTTGAAATTGTTGGTCAGTTGGAAATTTTTGAAAACTGTTGGCATTGAGCTCATGAAATTTTGGAAAATTTTGCCTCATGAGTTGTAATTCATATTCATACTCTTCAAGAGGACGTCTACTCCGATTATTATCCCACGTTTCTCTCAAGGATTTTTTTGAATCAGACATTTGAATGAAGTCAGCAAAAGACAAAAATTATTCTCACTTCAAAATAATATAAAATACTCAGTTGTGCTCTATTAATTAACTGACTCAATTGGAAGGGGGAAGAGGGTCTTATGGCCGTTCACGTATAGTATAAAACTAAGGGATACGACCAATGTTTTACGGGTAGTATGCAACCTCTTTTGCTAATAGTTCAATAAATTGAACTACTATATATCCGCGATCCAATTATACGAGACAGTCAACTTCACAAAACACCACTTTTTAATTATATTATTTTGCACATCACCGCTAATCTATGAATTAGAAAAGCGCGACATTTGTAATAAATTCTGCAAGCATACAGGTGTGTAGCATACAGGTCGAACACAGGGAGGTGAATTAAATCAAATTATTTATCTAATCTCTTGGGCAAGTTAGACAAAACTGGAGGTTGATTTTGAAAATAAAAACAAAACAAAATTAAAACTATAATTTGATTCAGAACAGATCTAACTGAACCGACGATCAAATCACAATTTCAATGGAAAAGCAATGAAACTATGAATCAGATTCAAATCTAATCAAATCCAATTTAACCTATGAACGCGATTAAAATAAAGAAAATAAAATTGCAGAATATAAATAACAACAGGAAACAAAATTAGGATTACCGCTGAATCTAATCAGACGGTCAATCACTAATGAAAAGAAATGCAAAATACAAATAGTGTTCTACCGAATCTAATCGTGTAGACAACACTAATTGCTAAGAAATAGAAAATTGCATAAAATAAAAAGAAAAAAAATGAGTTTTATTAATGAAGAGAATAGAATGAGATATATGATAGGATAGGATGGTGGCTACAATGCCATTACAAGGGTATATATAGGGTAGATAGCCAAACCCTAACCCTAACCCTAATGATAACTGGGCCTGGTCATTACATCACTAATTAGTTTACAATGAGAAACATAAATGGGCCTTAGATAAATAAAGCAAATTTGGGCCTTTTCTCTTTTCCTCTTGCTTCCTTGACATTTCTTCATTGATTTGTGATGTGCAAAGCCTTTTTATCAATCCTTTTCTTGTCCAACAGCAACTAGATGTGAGATCTTCATCTACAATTCTTCAAAATGTAAATATATATCAATTTCATCTCTATTTCTCTACTTTTCTGGTTGCATGCGGGCTGGGTTGGAATATCTGTAAAAGTAATAAAACAATACCCAAGTAATATTTATTTATATACAAAAGATAAGAAACAAGAGCATAAAATAAACATATTCCTATGTCAATCACTCAGGATCCCCCGCAGTGAACCCTTGGAGCGGTAGGGCCGGTCCCCGCCTATTGGCAGTGGATTGGTTATGCCTGAACACACGCTTCCCGGTTCATTTGAACCTATAATATGACCACTATCGGCCTATAAAAATACGAGGCGCCTCAAAATCCATCATTCACATTAGTAAAATGTCAGGGCTGGTAGGTCACTGACACCACTCTAGCTAGAAAGAAACGTGTGCACTCCCTACGGTCCATATCCCGTTTTTGACTCATACCGGGGTGTGAGGCTCGCGAAGTCACGCTACACAAAGCTATGCCTAAACAGGCCGTGCTTTGATCATCAACCACAAGGCCTTCTTTTCAACAAAAGAATTGATCAATGCATCTTAGCATGCCACATTGTCAGTCCATACTATACCATTGATTTCTGCCAATATATAACCTCTAAGCTCATATGTCTCAGAGAAGGGTGTTAACTACCAAGCAGATATATATTAACAGAGATCAACGAATGTAGTATAAAGGACTACAACGTCAGACATACATTCCATTTATAAACTTATGCTCTGGGTCTGAGCGAAAGTCAAATCCGTACAAATCAACACTACGTCCGGATAACTACCATCTTAGCCCCGTCTTGGGAGCAAATCAATCAAGGACCTCAACGCTAGTTACTCATTCGATGTGAAGATCGTCGGTCTTCAATCGCCGTCTTCAACTCTTAGATTTAAAACGTCGTATAATCATTTGAAATGAGATTGAACTCGGTCTTCTCAAATGATTCTCGCATATGTATATATATATATATATATATATATATATAATTTGAAAACATTTCATATCGTTATTAATATTTGATAACGACCTATCGCTATTTTTATTTATATAAAAATAGCCTAAATAATTTAACGACGCTTCGGGTCGATGGGCGACCCTGGCGCTGTTTTCAGCCAATTTTGATTTACACATATCCTGAAATCTAACCGTTGGATTTTGACGAAATTTATATCGTTGGAAAGATCTTCCCAAAGCGGTCCTAACGGTTCCAGTTTTGGGAAAATCCGACTTTCGGATCTTTCGGTATAACCGTTTAAAGTTATGATTTCAAAACGCGAACTACCGCGCATGTTTCGCTTAGTTTTAATTTATATTATATATATATATAAATATATATAGACCATGTAGCGCTTTCCACTATTATAATTTATTACTTTAAATCATTACATTTATATTTTTGTCCGCCGATTCTAATGCGGCAAAAATAAAGTTTTCAACTAAGTATATTTTATATTTATATAAAATGCTATTTTGTCCGCCAAATTCTAATGCGACAAAAACAATGTTTTTAACTATGCATATTTTTATATTAAATAAAAATGATATTTTTGTCCGCCAATTCTAATGCGACAAAAACAATGTTTTAACTATGCATATTTTTATATTAAATAAAAATGATATTTTTGTCCGCCAATTCTAATGCGACAAAAACAATGTTTTTTACTATGCATATTTTTATATTAAATAAAAATGATATTTTTGTCCGCCAATTCTAATGCGACAAAAACAATGTTTTTAACTATGCATATTTTTATATTAAATAAAAATGATATTTTTGTCCGCCAATACTAATGCGACAAAAACAATGTTTTTAACTATGCATATTTTTATATTAAATAAAAATGATATTTTTGTCCGCTAATTCTAATGCGACAAAAACAATGTTTTTAACTATGCATATTTTTATATTAAATAAAAATGATATTTTTGTCCGCCAATTCTAATGCGACAAAAACAATGTTTTTAACTATGCATATTTTTATATTAAATAAAAATGATATTTTTGTCCGCCAATTCTAATGCGACAAAAACAATGTTTTTAACTATGCATATTTTATATTGCATAAAAATAATCTTCTCCTTTATATTTACAAATAAAATATAAATGTCTTTTATTTCTTCTTCCTTTACATTGAAAATGTAACTCTTCCTTTTTATTTTTCTTTACATAGAAAAATGTAACTTTTCTTTTTTATTTTCCATAGAAAATAATGTTTCCTATTTATTTCCTTAACATAGAAAATAATGTTTCTTCTATTTTCTTAACATAGAAAATAATGTTTCTTTTCTATTTTCTTAACATAGAAAATAATGTTTCTTTTCTATTTTCCTTAACATAGAAAATAATGTTTCTTTTCTATTTTTCTTAACATAGAAAATAATGTTTCTTTTCTATTTTCTTTTTAACCTTTACATTGAAAAAAAAATGTAAATTTACTATTTCTATGTAATATTTGCATTTTAGGATGCAAATGCAAAGGCGAACTTATTTCTAATGTAAACGTCCTTTCTAGTGTCAACATTTCAAAAATAACTATATTTCCCAATGCCAATATTTGATTCACTTCAATCATATAACATGACGATGAAATTTTATGTCATTTCAACTAAATTAACACAACGATGAATTTTGTGTCATAATACTCATATTTACACAACGATGAAATTTGTGTCATAATACTTAATTTAACACAACGCTGGAATTGGGGTCATAATACTTAATTTAACACAACGCTGAAATTTGGTGTCATAATACTTAATTTAACACAACGCTGAAATTGGTGTCATAATATTTAATTTAACACAACGCTGAAATTGGTGTCATAATATTCATATTTACACAACGATGAAATTTCAAAGTCATACATACAACACACATATGGGTGTATAATTGGACAATCTCAACAAAAGGTCTCATCTTCATTTTATTTTATAAATAAAAAAATAAAGATTAAAACTTGCATATTATTTAATAAATAAAAATAAAAATTAAACTTGTATTTTACTATGTAAACAAAATAAAGGTAAAAATTTGTCTTTTATTTTGTAAACAAAAATAAAGGTAAAAACTTGTTATTTATTTTGTAAACAAAATGAAGATAAAACTCACGTCTTATTATGTTAATAAAAACAAGGTAAAAACTTGTTAACAAAATCAAGTAAAAAAAAACTTGCTTTTTATTACATTAACAAAATTGAAGATAAAATTGGTATTTTATCTTGTTCGCAAAAATAAAGGTAAGAATTGGCATTTTGGTTTGTGCATAAGAATAAAGATAAACACTTGCTTTTTATTTTTGTAAACAAAATAAAGATAAAAATTGCTTTTCATTTTGTAGACAAAACGAAGATAAAAATTGTCCTTTTATTCATGGTAACAAAATAAACATAACAATTTTACTTTTATTTATGTTAACAAAATAAACATAACAATTGTTCTTTTATTTATGTTAACAAAATAAACATAACAATTGATTACATGGTTTTAATTTTAAAATGAGAAATAAAATAAAATAAAATAAAACAAAAACGATGAGAACTTCGTTGAGCATACATCCAGAATTACAGATTTAAACAACAGGCCACAACATGATATCATACAACATATCAATCACACAAACAGAAAATAAATCATAATCACCACATCAAAGATTACATACAGGGATTCACATAACAACTTTTAATTAAATTATTATTTAATAAAAGCTAGAGATCTCACATATATAGATTTATTATTTATGAAAGATAATTAAATTAAATTAAATTTAATTAAATTCAGAATATCTCACATTGATTTTTACTCCATTCTGATCTGCTCCAAATCACAGTTCTGTTAGTTCCATGTTGTAGATCAAGAAATTACGATTTCACCTCTTCTGAGTTTGCTCGATTCCGTGTTCGTTCGAACAATTTATGGCTTGAACTAATCCTTCTTCCTGTTATGCTACATCACCGAAATCCATCGTTCTTCTCCCAAAACCTCCACCATCGCCATCTGTCAGAGGCCGCCACGATGATCAAGAACTGATCATTACCGTTGGGATTGTAGAGCTCATGGAGCTCTTTGATTTTGTCGTTGGAAGTGATTGAATTCATGGTGTAGATTTGAAGAAAAGAGGAGGAGAAGGCTAGAGCACGTCGGCCATTGGTTTGAAGAACATGGCGGCGGCTGATAAAATATAGATTAGTGTTTGTTTATTTTCTAATACTTATAATAGTATTATATTATTAATTGAACCTTTAAGGCCAGTTCCTCCTATTCAAATTTCAAAATAAGAAAAGAGAAAAATGGGAAGGTTTTCAATTGGATAGATAGGAATAAAAGGAATAGAAATATACACGTAGGTCCATTACAATTTATATTTATAACATCATTCCTATGTAAATTGCTAATTTTTTGTCTTAGCCGATTTATGTGAATTACTATTTAAATCACAATTGTTTAACCATTAGTGTAAATAAATACGAAATGTACAAACTTACATTTTACTACGAAATCAACTTGATTATTGTCATTCATAATTTTTTTTACTTAGTCGACTGTTTTCTTTACATTAATTACAACACTAATTTGTAACCTGTTTCATTACCCTTCCTTAATTCTTTCGTCATATATTTACCTTTTATTTATATTTACAGAATTCAAATTTCAAATATATAAGACTAATTAACATTATATATTCTTGTGGAAATTTCCAATTCCATTCTTTCTTATTTTGACATACATTAATTACTAGCTAAGGTACATTAATTTCATTTGTAATGTATGTTAATTAAAAAATGTAACGTACATGAATTATTTAGTTGAAATTAAAATTAACAATAAAATGTAATATTTTGTTGAAACTAAAATTTACAAAAAAAAATGTAATATTTTGTTTTCAAAAGAAAGTGACAACGAAACTTGTAATCAGTTTGAAACACAAATCAAAACATGTAATTTAATTTGACACAAACATGTGATTTTATTTTGAAACAAAACATGTAATTTTTGAAACAAGATTACATGAAAACATTTATTAGTTTTAAATTAAAATAAAGATTAAAACTTTATTTCCCTTTCAATGTTTCATAAATAAAGATTCCAACTTTACTTTCAATTTCCATGTTACATAAAAATCCCAACTTTATTTTATAATTGCATCGTTCCATAAAACCAAATAAATATTGTACTCTATTTTCTCAAATTTCATTATTTCACAGAACAAAACCAACAAAGATCCAAATTTCATCGTTACCAGGTTGAAATAAAGATACATGCAGGCATGATTTGGAAAGAATAAACATGGCATTTATGATATGAATGTGCATGATTTATTTGTTTATTAATGTCAACATTAATTAACGAACGTTACTTTGTCTATCACATGCGACATGAAATTTACTATATAAATAAACAAATAGATTTTATCATTTAATTTCTCAAATCAAACATATCTTATAGTTGACACTCAACTTAGTGTCAATTTCTTATTAAAAATTATATTGAACCTTTAAAATAAAATCAAGGATTCAACTACTATTATTATTTTAATTTAAAAATAGAATTTTTAAATTCTCCCGTATTTTCTAACAAAATTTTATGAAATAAAATTTTTAAATTTATCCTCAATTTCCGGGTTGTTACACATACCTTGTCTGTTGGAATCCAATCTCAAATAAGCGCTCGCGATTTTATTTGTATACTATGTATGCTGAACGTGAGATGCAAGCGTTCTTCTAGATTGATATCTATTTGTATTTAGACATTATTATAATATCAGAAAGATATTGTTTTGATTGCATACCATGTATGTGGAACGTGAGATGAAAGCGTTCTGCTAGATTGTATAATATCAAAGATACTTTGGATTCTCATAAGGGAAAAACCCGTTACGTTTTCACGGCGTGGTCTTATGAGATATCCTTATTTAACCAAGTGTTGGAGTTTTATTCACACCAGTCCCATGACTGACCCGGAGTTTATTTTGTTTGTTTTCCCTAAACTCTTGGGTGCTCAATTTGTATGGACAGTCAAGTAGTCGGGATTTTACAGATACACTTGGAGAGCTGGGAGCAGGAGGCTTCAGGATTATAGCTATTATTATTTCCGCTGTGTTGTTATGTGTTGTACTTTGAAATGGTATGTATATACAAGTTTATATTTCAAAGTTATGTTATATTTTATTCGTTCCGCTGTGAGATTCGTGTTTCTCTGATGATGTAAGTGCTTCTTCTTCTTCTATTCTATTAGTTCTATCTTTTCTATTCTCACCCTCTAACTTCTTTCACTAACGTCGTTCGAAATTTTCGACTCTCGGGGAGTCGAAATTTCCAGCCGTTACAAGTTGAAAATCAGAGAACTTAATGAACAAACCGCTGTGAATGGTATAATCCTTCATCTTGTTCCATCTTTTTACTGCGATTGGATCCATAAGCCAATGTTTAATCTGAGCATTTATGGGTTAGATTGTTGTTGAGGAAGTAGAAGCCTTAGATTTCTTTGCTTTTGGAGCCATTTGAGATTGAGGAAATTTGTGATTTTGTGAAATTAGGGCTTGAAGGAAATGGTGCTTGGAGTATTTGAAGAGAGAATGAACGAAAAAGTGTGATGGATTTGAGTTTGAACCGACGTATGGCTGTTTAAAAAAAGAAATCGACGAAAGCGGTCGACCTAAAAAATTGCACCGGTCAACCCAAAAAGTCTCGGGTTCAAGATTAGAGAAAATAGGTAGAAACCGGTCGACCTATTTTTTATGACCGGTCGACCTATTGTATTGTCTTTGCGAAATTTTAGATGAATGAACCGGTCGACCTAAATAATAATATCGGTCGACACGTTTTTTTCATATGTTTGCTGAAACAAAAACGGTCGACATGAATTTTGGAACCGGTCAACCTAAAAAGTCTCTGGAAAATAAAAGGATCAAAACCGGTCGACCTATTGATTTTAACCGGTCGACCTATACGATTAAAACAAGACCGCTCGACCTTTATTTTTCACCCGGTCGACATAAAATCTCTCTGGAATTGGAGAGTACAAGACCGGTCGACCTAATTTGTTACAACTTGTTTTTTCAGCCTTATTTTCAAAGAATTCAAACCAAAAAACATTTTATTACAAAAATATATTGTAAACACATGAAGAGGGGAATAAAACCAATATTAAAAGGAATATAAAACATCTCCATATATCCGATATATTAAAATTATTTTCTTGGTTCCCAAGGAGAGTATTTCCCACTTGCGCCTTCATTTTTGTTGTAATTCCTTTCCCATGAGTTAGGTGTTCTCGATGATGATGGATTTTGGGTAGGTTCATGAAAGTTGTGCTTATTTGAGCTACAGAAAAATGAAGCGATTTGTTCAAGACACGTCAATCGAGAAGCAGTCAACTTCTGCTCGTAGTACATCTCTATTTGGAGATCAACTTGATGTTTCTGGTAATGATGTATCTCATCAATCTTCTCCTTTGTTCGTGGAGAACAGAAGAGCTCCTTCTTGGTACGTTTTTAAGTTGGTGTGTTTCCAGGTGTACGGGAATGTTGATGAAAACCAGGAGGATGTTCTGGTGTCTTAGGGGAGTAGTGCTCTTCGGATTCGGAGCTATGTATGGTGATGTGTGATCTTCGAGCACACTCGTCGCAAATACGAGCCATTATAAAAAGAATATAAATGGAGATTTGAGGGAATGGTTTTCTGGAAGCACTCAAAAACAAATATATAGAGATACATTTTCTATTTGTAGAAAGAAGAAGAAATGGTTCATATTTATTCTACCATAGAAAGTTTCTCTACTATATATAGTAAAAAAATAAAACATTAGTTTCTGTTTAAAACCATGAACTCTGTTATATATATTAAAGTTTAACCTTCGAGTTCTTGTTTAGAAACTAATCCGAGCTCTCTACGTAACTTAACGAAACTTGATTCCAGTAGAGGCTTGGTAAATATATCAGGTAGTTGATTTTCCGTGTTTACGTATTCGAGATTTATATGTCCCTTTTCAATGTTATCTCTTAGAAAATGATGTCGAATGTCGATGTGTTTAGTCCGAGAGTGATTAACTGGGTTTTTCGAAAAGTTTATCGCACTCGTATTATCACAATATATCATCGAATTCGATAAATTTACACCGAAGTCTTTAAGTGTTTGTTGCATATATATAACTTGTGTACATGCAAGTGCCGCTGATATATATTTCGCTTCACACATCGAAAGTGAAACACAATTTTGTTTCTTACTAAACCAAGAGACAAGTGATTTTCCAATAAAATGGCACGTACCACTTGTACTCTTTCTATCCGTTCGTGATCCTCCGAAATCAACATCACTATATGATACTAATTCAAATGTACATTCTTTTGGATATAAAAGACCGAAATCTTTGGTATTATTAAGATAATGAATTATACGTTTCACTGCTCGTAAGTGTGATTCTTTAGGATCGGCTTGAAAACGTTCACACAAACAAACACTCATCATAATGTCTGGACGACTAGCCGTTAAATATAATAGAGAACCTATCATACTACGATATGTCTTTTGGTCTACACTCTTTCCATTCTCATCTTTTTCAAGATGAATTGATGTACTCATTGGAGTAGGCTTTCCGGAAGTATTTTCAAGTCCAAATCTTTTAATAAGATTTCCACAATATTTTTCTTGATTAATGAAAATACCATTCGGAAGTTGTTTAACTTGAAGACCAAGAAAGTATGATAACTCTCCCATGTGTGACATTTCGAATTCTTTGGTCATAACTTCTGCAAATTCTTTACAAAGTTTTTCATTAGTTGATCCAAAGATTATGTCGTCCACGTTTATTTGAATTACTAAAATATCCTTTTTCGAATGCTTGATAAACAAAGTTTGATCAACCTTTCCTATTTGAAAACCCGAATCAATGAGATAACTTCGTAAACGTTCATACCAAGCACGTGGTGCTTGTTTTAAACCATACAAAGCCTTTTTGAGTTTATATACATGATCCGGATATTTTTCATGTTTAAAAAAAGGTGGTTGTTCAACATATACTTTTTCTTTTATAAACTCGTTTAAGAACGCACTCTGGACATCCATCTGATATAGTTTAAAGTTATGATGACAAGCATAAGATAATAAAATTCTAATAGCCTCTAGTCTTGCGACAGGTGCGAATGTTTCTTCATAATTGATACCTTCTTCTTGATTATATCCTTGTGCTACTAACCGTGCTTAGTTTCTAGTAATGTTCCCTTGTTCATCAGCCTTATTTTTATAAACCCATTTGGTTCCAATAACCGATTGATCGGTTGGCCTTGGAACAAGTTTCCATACATCATTTCGCTCGAACTGATTTAGCTCTTCTTGCATGGCAATGATCCAGTAGTCATCGGTAGCAGCTTCTTTAGGATTTTTCGGTTCGATGTTCGAAATAAACGCAACATGTCCCATTTGATTAAGTTGACTTCTGGTTCTTATTTGTGACGTTACTTCTCCAATTATATTTTGAACATGGTGAACTCTTAAAATCCTTGTTGGAGAACGTAATCTTGGTGAAGATCGTTACTCTATTTGATGTGTATTATTTTCAACTATATCTGAGTCAGAGTCTGTATTTGTGACAACAGTATCATCTGTGATAGTATTTTTGTCATCATCGATTGTTATTTTTGGAGGTTTGTAGTATTCATCGAAGGATATATGAAGTGATTCTTCAATAGTTTTAGTTCGTTTATTGAATACACGATAAGCCTTGCTTCGATCCGAATAACCAACAAAGATTCCTTCGTCGGCTTTTGAATCAAATTTACCAAGATGATCTTTCATGTTCAAAATAAAACATTTCGAACCAAAAACTTTGAAGTATGAAATATTTGGCTTTCTTTCATTAAATAACTCATACGGTGTATTTTTAGTAAGAGGTCGAATGGATACACGATTCAAAACATAACATGCAGTTACTACAGCTTCTGCCCAAAAATGTTTTGGTAAAGTGCTTCCATTTAATAATGTTATTGCACATTCTTGTAATGTTCGATTTTTCCGTTCTAAGACTCCATTTTGTTGTGGAGTTCGAGTGAAAGAAAAATTGTGTGATATACCTTTCTTTGTACAAAAATGTTCAAAATCATTATTTTCGAACTCTCCGCCATGATCACTTCTTATATTTTTGACTTTAAGTCCTTTCGATTTTTGATTACGTTTGACGAAAAATTTGAATTTTTCAAACGTGTCACTTTTATTTTTCAGGAAAATAATCCATGTAAAACGCGAGTAATCATCAACAATTACAAACACATATCTACTATGATTTATGGATTGTATTTGTGTAGGTCCAAATAAATTCATATGCAATAAGTCAAGTGGTTGTAATGTCGATATTACTTTCTTAGACTTAAACGATGATTTGGTCAATTTTCCTATTTGGCATGCGTCACAAAGATTTTCAACTTTAAAACTAAGTTTTGGTAATCCTTTGACTAGATCATTCTTGGCTAGTTTGTCAATAGTTCTAAAGTTTATATGATAGAAACGTTTGTGCCATATCCATGGGTCATTGTCCTTAGCGATAAGACACATATCTGAATTATGATTAAAGTTCATATTCAGAATATATATATTTCTGTCTCTATAACCTTCAAAAACTAAATTTTGATCCTTGTCTAGTATATTACATTTATTGTTTGAAAAGGAAATAGTAAACCCCTTGTCACATAACTGACTAATACTAAGTAAGTTATGTTTTAGATTTTTAACTAGCATGATATTAGTTATAAGAGGTAAATTAGATGTACCGTGATTGCTCACATCGCCTTTGCCGATGATGAAGCCTTTTGAATTATCTCCAAAAGTAACTGAGCCCCCATCAAAGTATGTAATATTCGTCAATATGCTCTTGTCTCTGGTCATATGCTTCGAGCAACCACTGTCCAAAATCCATTTTCCTCTTTTCTTAAGTGGGACCTGCAAAAAATAAAATTAAGCCCATGGTACGCACTTTTTATGGGGTCCTAAGAGTTAGGTCTTAGGAGTCCAAACACATACGGGTCCGGTATCCCCTTTATATAAATAATTTGAATTATTATGCACAGAATCCATGAAATTTTTGATATACTTGTTCCTAATCAAATTATTATTTGTTTTAGGAACCCATATTTTTATGGTTTTGACATTTTTATTTTGAGTTCTCACAATCGGTTTTGGTTTGGAAAATATATTTGAATTCTTCTTGGCTTTATTCTTTTGTACCGATTTCTTTTTCCTTGAACCAAGAGATTTCTTATTTTTCTGCTTTTGATATCCCAAACCATGCTTATTTGAAGTAGATTGTGAACTCTCAATAATCTTTGTCAAATTCTCACGACCTTTGTTAAAATTAGATACATTTTGAGAAATGTTATCTAACTTACTTTGTAAGCTAATTTTTTCTAGGTCCATGATTTTAATTTTCGCCTTAAGTTCATGATTTTCAGTAGAGAGAGCATCATTTTTCTCTTTTTGAGTTTTTATTTCTTGACTCAAAAGAGATAATTGAGAATGATCATTAGATGAAGATTCTTGAAGTTTTTCAATCTCTTCTTCTAATATCTTCTTTTCATCTTTTAACATATCTCTTTCAAGATCTACTCTACCTAAATCAGCTTTGGCTTCTTTGCATTGTCGTTTCATGTCTTTGAATTTAAAAATTAATTCAGCATTAATATCAAGAACTTCTTCAAAAGTAGGAATTTGTACCTCATCCTTTGCTGCCATGAAACATACATTTGCTTGTTCATTATCTGAGTTGCTTTCACTATGTGATGAAGACGAGTCTGAATCATCCCATATTACTGAGAATGCTCGTTTCTTTGTTTTGTCCTTCTTGAATTTATCGGATTTCTTCTTTTGCTCCGGACAATCTTTTTGTAAATGTCCCTTTTTTTGACAATTGAAGCATTCTACATTTGACGATGACGGTTTATTTGATCCAAACTTCCTTTTTTATATCGACTTGCCTTTCGTTGCTTTAAAAATTTCTTAAAACCTTTTGCAATGAAAGCTAAGTGTTCATCTTCATCTTCAGAATCTGAGTTGTCTTCATCTTTTTCAGCATGAAAAGCAACATTTTTCTTTTTTTCCTTTTGTTCTCTTCTAGCCTGCAAATTTGCTTTATAGGACATTATATTTCCTATCAATTCATCTGGCTTCATGGTAGAAAGGTCATTAGCCTCTTCGATTCCTAATACTTTTCCTTCCCATTCATTAGTCAAAGAATGTAGGACTGTTGAAACAACATCGAAATCAGAGTATTTTTGTCCTAAACCAATGAGAGCATGATGAATAGTTTGAAATCTTGAGTACATTTCATTTATTGTCTCATTTGGTTTCATTTTGAAATTTTGAAACTGACTTTTCAGCATGGAAATTTTGGCTTGATTAACCTTGCTAGTACCTTCATGAGTAGTTTTCAAGGTATTCCATATTTGATATGCTGTGGTACAGATACTAACACGATTATACTCATTTTGATCTAATGCACAAAACAACATATTTATTGCTTTTGCATTTACAGCTGCTGCTGTTTTCTGTGCTGCCGTCCATTCTGAATAGTCAGTTGTTGGATTAACTATCTCAGTTTGGGTAGCATTCCATGCATAATAATTTGTCGATTGCATAAAGAATGACATTCGTGTTGCCCAATAGCTATAGTTAAGTCCATTGAAAAATGGAGGTCTTTGTGTTGATTGACCTTCTGTGTAAGTGGTATTGCTAGTGCTAGAACTACTTGCCATATTATATAATAATATCAAGTAACTGTGTGACGGTTAAATGAAGACCGTGCTCTGATACCAACTAAAGGTGTGCAAGGGTATGCAACCTAAGCAGGATCTATAATATGGCAATGCGGAATGTAATATGATATTCTAAATTATTCAATTGTTACGCGAATAAATATTCGCAAACTAGAAATATATCACTAACAAATATAAATCCAGTAAGTAGAGTAAAGTAGAATAACGACACCAGGATTTTTATACTAGTTCGGACCTCTCGTCCTACGTCCAGTCCCGAAGCTCCTCTTCGGCTTTCCACTAAACAACACCCTCTCTTCACCCGGAGGAACAGGTTCACAACACTACTTGATTTACGAGCCACAAGTTTACCCACTTGATTTCACGGGCTACAAGCTTACCCACACAAGACGATTACTAGAGTTTGACTTTGAATGTGTTCTTTATTCAACACTGATTAGTAAATGATTCAGTACACCCTTCCTATAATCTTATCCTCAAATATGATTTGATGTTTGTAAAGATTTGGAAGTGAATTATCGTGTTGAATCACAAGTGTATTAAATATGCTTGGAGATTCAAACGATAATTGAATGATTTTGAGTGCTTTTTTAATGCCAAGAATAATGCAAGATAAAACAGAGAATAGAGAGTAAATTCGGTGATTTGAATGATTGAAAGATGATGTATTTATAGTAAACGAGAAGTTGTAATTATTGGTGAAAAGTTGCAATCAAAAGAAATGATCTTTAATGAAGAGAAATGGATGCAACCTTTCAAGAAAGAAGATGACTCTTCAAGAAATTCAAAAAGCTGTTGACAGGAAAAAATAACAGGTTGACAGGTTTTTGACCGTTATTTCAAAAAGCTGTTGACCTGTTAATTTTAACAGGTTGACCTGTTAATTTTAAAAAGCTGTTGACCTGTCAATTTTAACAGGTTGACCTGTTTTTGTCAACATGCATCAAAAATGAGTTTTTATGCATATTTTTGAAAGAGATAAGAAGTATGATTATTTGAGGATAGATTTTAACATAAAAGACTCTAAATAACCAACTTCTAACCTATGAAAACATTGAATCTTCTTTTTGTCGATCATGAAGCTCCTTCTTGTCATTAATCAAAACAAGCATTGAAACCGTTGACTCAACAATTTACACGAGGACTGGATGAACCACTGCACAGATTGGCCATGAATCATATTCCTATGGGAGCGACCTTTGAAAGATTGGTC
Organism: Allium sativum; assembly: GCA_030737875.1. NCBI lineage: Eukaryota > Viridiplantae > Streptophyta > Magnoliopsida > Asparagales > Amaryllidaceae > Allium > Allium sativum. The sequence continues at coordinate 269,089,915 of CM060911.1, forward strand.
GATATGGCACTACTTGATGAGGAAGATAAGAGTGATAAGAAAGAGGTAAAGGTGGATGAGTATCAGAAAAAAAAGGTGGACTTCAAGAAAGGAGGAAAGAACAACAATAACAAGCCATGTGAGAAAAGAAAATGCAACTTTTGTGGTATTGTTGGGCATGTAATAAAAAACTGTAGAAAGAAGAAGAGAAAGATGGGTGGATGCTTTCAATGTGGTGATGCTGGACATGTCATTAAAGATTGCCCTAAGAGGCAAGGGCAAGGACAAGGGCAAGGCCAAAGAGCAGGACCTTCTGGAGGCAATTGCATGCTCTCACCGCTGCTGTACCTGAGAGAGGTAGGAACGTTTCTGTTGAAAGTTTAGTTTTTCTTTCTGATCATCCTGTTCGAACTCTTTTCGATTTTGGCGCATCGCATTCTTTTATTTCTGCTTCTATTGTTGAGTCTCTGCACCTAAGTACTAGTATGGTAGAGGATCCCGTTATAGTTTCAAATCCAATTGGTGGTTCGGCTCATTTGTTTATGATTTGTTTGGATTTGGGTAAATCTATCTTAAGCGTTGAATTTAGATGTAATGCTTATATTCTCGGGTTTATGGGCTATGGGTTGATTCTAGGGATGGATTTGTTACCTAGTAATGGAGCCATTCTCGATTGTGAAAGGAGAGTAGTTAGACTTATGACTTGCCTCGGTAATACCCTCAAAATCTCTTGTAACCCTATGGGTTCAGTCATGCTTAGTTACCTAAAATCTCTTGATGCATCTATTGATAATTTGCAATCTGTACGAGTAGTCCATGAGTATTCCGATGTCTTTGAAGAAGTGAAGGGTTTACCCCCAAAACGCGAGATAGATTTCCGTATATACTTAGTTGATAATGCAAAGCCAGTTGCATTTCCTGTTAGACACATGGCTCCAAGGGAGAGAAAAGAGCTTAGTAAGAAGTGAAAGAGTTGCTTGAGAAAGGGTTCACTAGGAGAAGTATCTCTGAATGGGGTGCTCCAGTGGTGTTCTCTACTAAGGCGGATGGTTCGCTTCGCTTATGCGGGGTTTATAGAGAGTTAAACAAGCTGACCAAGAAGAATATGCACCCACTTCCATGAATCGATGACTTGTTTGACCAGCTTGTAGGTGCGTCTATTTTCTCTCAACTTGATTTAGCTATAGGTTTTCATCAGCTAAGAGTGGCTGAGAATAGCATAGATAAGACTGCTTTTAGGACTCCAGACAGTTTATTTGAATGGCTCGTCATGCCTTTTGGTTTGACGAATGCACCCGCATATTTTGTGGACTTGATAAGTAGGGTGTTAAGGGGGTTCCTTAACAAGTTCGTAGTAATCTTCGTGGATGATATTTTGATTTTCTCAAAGAGTGAGGAAGAACATGTTTTGCATCTCAAGGAAGTTATGGATACACTTCGAGCACATCAACTTAAAGCGAAGTTCTCCAAATGCCACTTTTGGAGTGAAGAGGTGAGGTTTCTTGTACATGTGGTATCCAAGGAAGGAATAGCTGTGGACCCCGCAAAAGTAGTTGCGGTGCAAAATTGGAAGATTCCAAGGAATGCAACAGAAGTGAGAAGCTTTCTCGGACTAGCGGGCTATTATAGAAAGTTCATTAAGGACTTTGCTAAGATATCAACCCCACTTACTAGATTGACGAAGAAGAACCTAACATTTGCTTGGGATATCGAGTGTGACGTTGCTTTCCAAAGGCTTAAATGGGCTCTTACCACAACCCTAGTTCTGACATTGCCCGATGGAGGTAAGATGTTTACAGTATACACGGATGCATGTGGCATAGGGCTAGGTGTTGTTTTGATGCAAGAAGGGAAAGTAATATGCTATGGAGGAAGACAACTAAAGGTACATGAGAAAAACTATCCAACTCATGATTTAGAATTAGCTGCCATTGTTTTTGCGCTTAAGTCTTGGCGCCATTATTTACTTGGAGAAAGGTTTGAACTATATACCGATCATAAGTCACTTAAGTACCTTTTCTCACAAAAAGATCTCAACTTAAGACAACAACGATGGATGGAATTCTTAGCCTCATATGATTTTGAGATTGCTTATACCCTTGGAAAGGGTAATTTTGTAGCAGATGCCTTAAGTAGAAAAAGGTTGACTTTAAGCCCTCTTTATGTTGAAAGGAAAAGTCTAGAATTTATATCAACCTTTGATTTAAAACCTTCTGTTGAGTCATTGACTGGTTTGTTAGCATCGCTAGAGTTGAGGCCTACACTTCTAGATCAGATAGGGACTTCATAGAAAGAAGATGCTCGGATAGTTGAGACGATGGATAAACTAATTAGATGTGAGACCTTTAGTCACCTCAATAAATATGCCATAGATGACAAGGAATGGATGAGACGCGATGGAGGTTATGTGTCCCACAAGTGGGGGATTTAGTAAAGAAGGTTCTCGAAGAAGCGCATCATTCGAAGATGACCATACATCCCGGAGGGGATAAAATGTACAAGGATATGAAGCGAGTTTTATATTGGACTGGAGTGAAAAAGGACGTAGCGGAGTTCGTTTCTAAATGCTTGGTGTACCAACAAGTAAAAGTTGAGTTGAAGAAGCCCGGTGGGTTACTTCACCCTTTGGAGGTTCCGCAATGGAAATGGAAGAGTGTTTCGATGGACTTTGTAGATGGATTGCCTAGGTCAAGGAAGGGCAATACTAACGTATGGGTAGTAGTGGATAGACTTACTGTTGACGCCCAAAATGGTCGACAACATTCCCCAGTTCCTTACTTCGCTGTTGTTGTCTTGGTTAAGTTTGCCCAAATGTCTAATGTTGACTTAACCCCATCTTCTTATAACGTTTATTCACGAATTTGGTTAAGTGCTGTCTATCCATTCGTATTAACTTAACCCTCCCGTTCATCATGTTGTATTGGTTAAGTACCATTAATATATTCGAGTTAACTTAACCCACCACTTATCATATTATGTTAGTTAAGTGTTATTAATTTACTTAACCACACCCACTTGTCTAGTTAACATGTTGTATCAGTTAAGCGTCCTCAATTTACTTAACTTTATCCACTTGCCTAATTAACATGTTATATTGGTTAAGCGTTCTTAATCTAGTTATGTTACTTGACCCCAAACCGTCCAGGCCATGTTACTTAACCCCAACCCATCATGTCAAGTCATGTTTGGTCAAGTGTTCAACTTAACCCCAACACCCCGACTCGTCTTAATAACATTCATTAATTATGAACGCATCAACCTCTCACATTGGAATTATTTGCGGTAACTGGATTTGTCGGGCGGTTCCGGGTAGGTTTACACCACAAACACATTCCTACCTCATGTTAAATGCATTCTATGCGCTAACCTCTCACATTAGACTGATATTGTTGCGGTAACTGGATGTGCCGATTGGTTCCGGGCAGGTTTACACCACAACTCAAGTCTAACCTCGTGTTAGGCATTTCACAATTTAACCGTCGCCCTTGACCTCTCACATTAAACTACTATTGTTGTGGCCACTGGATTTGCCGGGCGGTTCCGGGCAGATTTACACCACAACTCAAGTTTAACCTCGTGTCTTAGGCGCGTTAAATTGTCAATTACATGTTATAGCACCCCAAAAAACCCAACTTTACATATTATAAACATATATGTGTCCAAGTTGCCAAATTTCATGTGATTCAGTTATGTACCAAAATTAGCCAAATTTACATGTATGTCAAATCTTGCAAAATTACATATATAACAAAGTTTTCATGTCAAATTATACATATTATGTCAAATTACCCAATACCATTAGTTGTGTCAAGTTATTAAACCATAAGCTACACCAAACCCCTAACCACAACCATATTCAAATTATCCCAAAATTGTTGATTCCACACTATACCCAAGTTTACAACAAGATTCATGTTTCTAATCTTCATATTATGCGTCAACTCCATAATTACATGAAATTATGATTTCTATGAATGGTTTAAAGATCAAGCTATGCTACAGGTTCACTTTTCTATAAAATTGGCATCTTGTAATTTCCATCCTATTCAAATTTCCCAATCCAACCATCTATCCAAAGTTTTGTTCAATTGATTATTATGCCACAATCCCAAACCACAATTTACATTCAACAATATATTATGCCCCAAATTATTCCCATCATTTCAGTCGCGCGCATGTATATCAATATTTCATCTAGGTTCGAGATAACCTAGATCCAAAAATAAAAAGGGAAGAGAAATAAAGAGAATTATTATTAATTAAACGGAGGAACGAAAACAATAATTTTATACACAAAGTGTATTGTAAATCCACTCACAGTTCTTGTCATCTTCAATAGTAGGTCTAGAACAATTCTTATTTGATTTCTCCTTTATGTTGTTGAAGAACTCTAGCTTGATTTGATTAATCTTCAAGGTTGATGAAGAACTAGCAATTTGATTTTAGGTTTGAAGGCGGCAGCCGAACCAATTTAGGAATTGGCGGCATGTAAGCATCATTTAGAATTATTGTGAATTAGGTTTAGGCATAGGTACTTATTTGTAGGTGTAGAGAGTGTTTTAGAGCCCTCAGATTGACAAAAAACCCATCCGGATTGTCCAAAAATGAAAAAAACTGAATTCAGCCCGTTCTGGACCGAAACTGCGCCCGCTTGACCCCCAGGTCGACTTGGGAGTCGACCTGGCAAGGGGGGGTCGACTTGCAAGTCGACCTGGCCTCCCCAGGTCGACTTCCAAGTCGACCTGGTCGGTTCTGGCGGGAATGTTCCCGCCCAACTGCCCAGTTTTTGAATTCGAACTGTTTTGAATTTCGCTGAATCTTCTAAAGGCCATATCTCCCTCATCCGGACTACGTTTTTCGAAAACTCGAACTCTATTCCATGTAAAATTCAGAGACGAACGCAATGGTTATGTCCATTTTACTTAATTCCTGATATTTAAATTAAATATCCTTATTTTACTATCTTCTCTGTTACGTATACTGTTATTGAATTAGTTTTTCCTTCTCTTCCATGTATTAATTTATTCTCATCATATATCACCATTATTTATCTATCAAGGCATGTATTTATATTTTATTTTTTTATTATATTAAAAATGCGGGGTGTTACAAATTTCATTTGGTCATAGGCTATCTCAAAGATAATGTTGACCGAGCTTCCCGAATCGATAAGTATTTTTCGGACAACTGCCGGCCCTATCTGGGCCGAAATTACGAGAGGATCCGTAGTTGGAAGGTCTATTCCTGTAGATTCCCCCTTGCGAAAGACAATGTCATCCCGCATGGTTCTCTGAAGCTTGGCCGGGGCAGATTCTTCGAGGGAGGAACAAGCCTCGTAGGTCGCTTGTTTGATGGATCCTACGTATTGTTCCATTTTTCAGAAGCTTTAATGCGTAGGGTAAGGCCCATCGCATATGGTGTTGATCATGATGCCCTGCCTCTGATTGGATGGCCTGAGATTGACTCGTGCCGGAGACGACGGTGCGAGCGTAGAGGAGTCAGGTGTCGTCTAAGGAGGGAATGGAGCTTGGACATACTGCTCGAGGCGCTTTTCTCAGATGAGCCTTTCAATGGCGTCCTTGAGCTGGTGGCACTCATTAGTTGTGTCCGTACAGATCGTGGTAGCAACAATACCTTCTAGTGTTTTTCTCACGGTCTGTCGACTCCCTGAACTTGGGCCTCTTGTAGCCAAGAGTGTTGCATGTAGCTAGGTAGATGTTCTCGATGTCGTCATTTAGTGGAGTGTAAGTTTCATAAGTTTGGGTGTATCTTGGCTTTTTGGGATCGGCCGGAGCCTGATTGTTGCAAGCACCCTGCCAAGCATTGCTTGGCTTTTGCCTGTTGGGATTTCCCCCCTTATCAAAGGGTTCTCCTATACGTTTTCCACTGATACTTTCATCAGCTGCGCCGATTTGTGGGTTAGTATAGGAGTTCCTGCTGCGCCTCGCTTCTTCTTGGCGTAGGAATTGATCGTCCTTTTCATAAAAGACATCAAGACTCTTAGGCTGTTTCCTGTCGATCCATGCCCTAAATTCCAAATTTGGGAGTATGCCCTTTGCGAGTTGGAAAAGCACAGTGCGAGGCTCGGGATCGTCGACCTCGGCCAGAGCGGTATTGAACCATGAAAGATAACCTTTGAGTGACTCAATGGGCCCTTGGTACAGATTAGACAATGTAAGGGCATTCTTTGGAGTCAGAACGCGCATTCTGAACTGCTTAACCAAAGCCCTGGCGAGTTGACCGAAGTTGCCCATGGAGTCAAGCGAGAGGCGGGAGAACCAATGTAAAGCGGTTCCCGCTAAGCATACCGCGAAGCACTTGCATTTGACCGGATCTGTAGCGCGACTGGAATCCATTGCCACTCATATCGGCTTAAGAAGGCACAACGATCAAGCGTGCCCTAGTAGAGGTTCATTTGTGGCATTATGAAGCGCCGAGGCCACTCTTCCTCATGCACAGCTCTAGTAAAGGGATTACACCTTAAATACGCTTCCCAAGGCTCTCTGGAGTCTCTTCGCACGTCTCGCATGATCCGTCGAACCATGTCGTGGAGATAAGTCAGATGCGGGTCCTCTGGCGGGATCCATGGGTGCTGGCAAACCTCGGGGGTCCTTTCCTGTGGTCGCCTTCTGTGGTGCACCTCAGGTTCATCTTCTTCCATGTCGTCGAGTGCAATGACTCGGTCTTGGTTTAGATTGCGAGGCTGAGAGTGGTGATGCGTGGCTTGGACTGGAGGAACTTGAGCCTGGCGAGCTGCTGGGGAAGTATGCTCTTGTTCACGTCCCTCGATAATTAGGCTCTGTCGAAGAAAAGGTCGGTTGTTTGGACCGGGCCCGTTGTTGATGACCAATCGGGAGCGATCACGTTGATGACCGTCACCACTGTACGTGACTGTTGGTTGATCGCCGTTCCCATTGCCATTGTCATTGTCGTTGGTATGGGCGTGGATTCGGACAGCAACGTTGTCGATAAGGTTGAACTTCCTCCTTTGATGTGGGCCTCTTGATTCGGATGAAGAGGTTTCCGCGATAGTATGCCTTGGTCGAGCATTGTTTGGGGCGAGGTGTAGTCATGCAACAACGCGTTGGTTTTCTTGAATCCGGCGCATAAGGTCTATGTTGTGTCTTAGCACTTGATTGGGCTCAAGAGCAGTTTTATGAAAATTTTCTGTGAGCGCTTGAACCAGCGCTTGTGTCGCAGGAGCTTCGAGATCCACTTGAGGAAGAGTCCCAACTGTGGCCGGGATATCCACCGGCTGAGGTGGCTGGGATGTACCAACCTCGGTTGCGGCCAAAGGGCCGATTGTCGCATTCTTTGCACGTTTTACCATCGTACACGGGATCGACGGAAGGTTGAGGTAGAAACCTAACAAAGCGCGTCGAAGTCGAGATGGAATTTCACGACAAAGAGGCAAACTTGAGTTTTCTCAGTGAAAGCACCAAAATGTTGACGCCCAAAATGGTCGACAACGCCCAAGATTCCCAAATACATAGGAATATTCGTTTCACGTAGGAAAACAAGTGTGGAAAGCAGATAAATCACACACGGGATTTATAGTGGTTCGGCTCCACGAGGAATCTACGTCCACTTTGGAAGTGTTGTTGGTATTTTATTGCTAATGGAGGATTACAAGCATATAAGCATCATATGATATCCCTTTACAACATTTTAGGGTCATATATGTCATTTTCCCTCTTTGGAAAAATTACTATTGTCCCCTTCTTCTTCCTTAAAGTAAGGAAGCTATTAAAGTGTTTTCATAAAGCTTCACAAGTGATGCCAACATGCATGAGACCAACCCTTTAAAATGAGAGGTAATGGGGTATTTATAGGGAAGCGGTTAGGTGAAAATGGGTCCCACCAGCCGAAAATCCGAGCCCCCTAGCATCAGCCCGAAATTTGAACCCCTGCCTCAGGTTCGAAATTTCGAGCCCTAGTAGGGGCTCGAAATTTCGAACCCCGCTGGGTTCAATTTCTGAACCCGGGGGTTCGAAATTCGAACCCCAAGGAGGTTCAAATTTCGAACCTCGAGGGGTTCGAATTTCGGACCCTTTAGGGATTCGAAATCCGGACCCCGAAGGGCTTGGAAATGCGGCTATGCGGTCATGGGACATCTTTTCTTGGGCGATGCCTCTTTGGTGGATTGGGGTGCTATTTGAGCGATGTCTGGAAAGTACGACGACGCCCTGGCGGGTTTGACTTCTTCTCAACTCATGCTAATGACCCTATGGTGACGCTTTGGTCTTTATCTTTGCGTGGAGCGTTGAGTTGAGCGCGTCTTATGAACTTTTGGTAACCGGACCAAAAAGCCGGTTAACACTTACGAAGATCGCTCACTTCATTCGTGTAAAGAGTAAGAGGGCCGCATCATGGCTAGCATCCCTATATCTTCGAGAGATAGTTCGTTTGCACGGAGTACCTTCTAGCATAGTAAGTGATCATGACCCTATCTTTACTAGTGAGTTTTAGAAGAGTTTACAAGAAGCTATAGGTACACGATTATGTTTGAGCACGGCCTATCACCCTCAAACTGATGGACAAACCGAAAGGGTGAATAGAGTTATAGAGGATCTTTTGAGACTATGCATTCTTGACTTCGGAGGGACCTGGGAAGATCATCTTCCTTTAGTAGAGTTTGCTTATAATAACAGTTAGCAAGCTAGCATTGGTATGGCTCCTTTTGAAGCGTTGTATGGAAGACCGTGCAAGTCACCAACTTGTTGGTGGGAATCTACATATAAGCTCGCGCTTGGACCGGACATGATTAGAGAAACTTCCAAGAAGGTAGAGTTGATACGAAGACGAATGAAGATGGCTCAAGATAGGCAAAAATCCTATGCGGATAAAAGAAGAACCGACCTAGAGTTTGAAGTTGGAGATATGGTTTTCATAAAGGTTTCTCCTTTACGAAATGTGGTTCGCTTTGGAGCAGTAGGAAAGTTAGCACGGAGGTTTGTAGGACCATTTCCTATCATAGAGAGGATTGGGCAGATGGCCTATAATGTGGAGTTACCAAAAAGGTTCGTCGGAGTTCACAATGTTTTTCACGTTTCTCATCTACGAAAGTGTTTACATGAGTCTGTGGAAGTTGTAGAGCCAAGCATACTTGAAGGCGTGGAAGTGGAACGAGAAGCGACGGTGAGACGAGTTCCAACTCGTATTGTGGAAATAGAGATTAAGAAGCTATGGAATCGAGAAGTCAAGTTAGTTAAAGTACAATGGATAGAAGCTCAAGAAGACGCAACTTAGGAGACCAAATAAAAATTACGCGCACTATACCCTTTACTTTTTGAGGGTATATTCTCGATCTCTTTTTCCTATAAGTTTATATACATTTGGTATCCATGCTTGCTTTGTTCTTTAAGTTTATCTTCTCGATCCTATCTTAAAACCTTAGGTAGAAACCTATCAATGTAAACATGTATTTGAAACATGTTATGATTGATGATTGCAAGTGGTTGCTAGTGGTTGCTCGTAGATGCATAAACACACATTAGGCACTAGATCGGCTCAGTCACCTTTCATATTGCATATGCATGATTTCTTATACTTGTATATGGATGGAAACTTGATATGTTATCATATGGATGTTGCATTTGAATGAATGATTGTGCACTCATGTTGAAGTTATAAAGTCTATTAGGAATGATTGCATACATGTTGGACTCATGATACTAACATAATTCGCATTAAGGAGGTCAACTAAATCAGTAGACCGCCTGATCTTTTGCATTAGGTAAGGAACGTACACACACACACTTTTTCATATGTTCATATAGCATTAGAAAACTTTTAAGGACAATGGTTGCTTGTGGATGATGTATGAGTAGATGGATGATGGATGGTAGGATACATTCTTCTTAACTTGGAGATTTCGGGGACGAAATCCTTTAAGGAGGGGAGAATATAATACCCTGTATTTTAAAAATATATTAAAATAGAAAATTAAAGTATACTTAATTTTAAAAAGAAGAATTAAGGGAAACGGGTTGTAACAAACCATATTTTTACAACGTGCTAGGACAAGAATCAAGGCAGAATTTAATGATAAAATCTGAATCAGGAGAAACAGGCTGTGCCATTGCGTTCGTCTCGGAAAAATACGCGAAATAGAGTCCGAGTTTTCGAAAATCGGAGTCCGTATGACCAAGTTATAGCCCGTCAAAGTTTTCAGAAAATTTCAAGTTCAAAAACAGTTCAAATTTGAATTTAGATTTCAAATTCAGCCAAGCAGAACAGGCGGGAAAAATTCCCGCCACCCCCAAGTCGACTGGGGAGTCGACTAGGGAGTCGACACACCCCAGGTGGTGTCGACTGCCCAGTCGACACCCCTGTCGACTTGGGTGGTCGGCCAGTTGGCCTGGGTGTGCCTGACTTGTTCCTCAAGACATGCTCTTGGGTCTGGTCTATTGGCCTGTGACGGGTTTTGAGGGTTCAAATCTATCCTAGGGTTAATCTAAGTGCCTAAACTACTCCTAATCTCTATAAAAACACCCTAGGACCTAACCTAAATCCCTAAAAATCATTCTAGCAACTAAGTGCTGCCAAAATCTCCATTGATCATGGCCTCCATCTCCAATTCCAAGAGACTATGCACTCAAAACAAGATCCGAATCAAAGGTGCTAGCTTGCTACATCAAATCAAGGGAGTGGATCAACGTTGCTAGTCCAATTTCATGACGATTCTTCAACAAAGGAGCCACCTTTCTTCGTCAAGACGATGCATGATCCTTCCCTAAGCCTCGCTATGTAAGTTCTAGCTACTTGTAGATTCTAACGGTGGTTCTAATGTGACATGGAATAAAATGCGATGAAACATAAGTATGCTAGCCTATGTGAACCTAATTTTGCCCCTTTTTTTATGATCTATGACCTTGGGCTAAGTTTTAGCGACTTAATCATGCCACTCATGTTATGTTTCACCTAGTTTATCTTGCAAGTTTGGATCTTTACCTATGGAATGTTAGCATGAACCTTTGGGAACCATTTGACTTATGACATATTGGCAAAGACTTGACTTTGGGGCTTATGCATGTAAATGAACCCAAACCCCTTATGTTATCATGCATGTTTGTGGCCAAATTCTCTTATGATACTATGCATGTTTGTGGCCAAATTCCCTTATGATACTATGCATGTTTGTGGCCAAATTCTCTTATGATACTATGCATGTTTGTGGCCAAATTCCCTTATGATACTATGCATGTTTGTGGCAAATCTCGTTGTGACATTATGCATGTTTGGGGCCAAAAACCCCTTATGATGCTATGCATATTTTGAGGCCAAACCCCTTATGATACCATGAATGTTTGTGGCCAATCCCTTTTTGACATCGTGCATGTGTAGGGGCCAATATGTAGCATAGTATCCTTACTATGTGACTAGCTTCCACTTGGGTTGGAAATACGTTTGGGTAGCTTAGGAAAAAACGTGAATATGACACGAAAACTTGACATGGGGTTTACATGAGAACATGACATTCATGATACATTTAAATGTGGTCATGACACGTAGGAAAACATGGAACTTGAACTAGACATGTGTGGGTTGTAAGTGTAACATGACACTAGACCAAACATGAAAGTGGCCAACTCGAGGTTGGGTTGAGTTTGTAGCATAAATCTACCCGGACCCACCCGGCTTAACTAGTGGCTACAAACAATAGGACTCAATGTGAGTAGTTGGTCACATAGCACTTAAAACCCGAGGTTAGACTAGGTTGTGGTGTAAATCTACCCGGACCCGCCCGGCTTAACTAGTAACCACAACAAGGTCTAATGTGAGAGGTTAAAAGTGCATTAATCTAATTAATGCCACATGAAAAGGTTAAGTAATTTTGACTAATGACACTTAACCGATATAACACGAATGGGTAGGTTAAGTTAAACCGGACTTGATTTCTTAATGACACTTAACCATATAAGACAATTAGGGGATGGGGTTAAGTAATTTACACTTAACTAATCCGACTTGGTAATTAGATGGGGTTAAGTAACTTAGACTTAACTAATCTAAAAACGTAATTAGATGGGGTTAAGTAACTTAGAATTAACTAATCTAAACACAGTAATTAGATGGGGTTAAGTAACTTAGACTTAACAAATCTAAACACGGTAATTAGATGGGGTTAAGTAACCTACACTTAACTAATCTAAACACGGTAATTAGATGGGGTTGAGTAACCTACACTTAACTAATCTAAACACGGTAATTCGATGGGGTTAAGTTAAACACTTAACCAATCTAAACTTGGTAATTCAATGAGGTTAAGTAACCAGTACTTAACCAACTTAACATGATAATTTAATGGGGTTAAGTAGCTTATACTTAACCAATTATACATGATGATTTGATGAGGTTAAGTAACCTATACTTAACCAATCTAACATGCGGACCTGATAGGGTTAAGTCACAAGACCTTTTGAATATACTTAACCATTGTAATACGGTTAGTGGATGGGGTTAAGCTAACCCATACTTAACCATTCCGACTCGATAATCTGATGGGATTAAGATAATCTATGCTTAATCAATCTAACACGATAATCTGATAGGGTTAAGACAAACAAATACTTAACCAATTTGACATACGAGTTGTAGGGCTAAGCCTTGAACTTGAACACTTAGCCGATTATGACATGGTTGGTAGGCGGGTTAAGTCATGGGCTTGAATAACAACACTTAACCCAATAGACAAAACCCTAGTTAGAGGAACTAGGCAGAAAATCGTAGTTAATCAAGGATAACGGGAAGCTAAGTGGTAAGCCTTAGTTAAGAATAACTAAGTAATAATTCTTAGCCAAGGACATGGGACTAGTTCATAAATAGATGAGTAACCTGATACGGTAGGTCATCGCTTAGTATACGATGAGGAGCAACTTGTCTGACTTGGATAAAAAGCTCCAGCGAAATGGGTGACAAAGCGGTAGCTTCGAGAGACGTGAGGGTACTCTTGGTATCCCTCTGTGAGGTGGCAGATGGTCCATGAAATCTGGCCTCACAGAGGTTAAGGTCTGTGGTAGAAGAGCCAAGGGTATGCCTTGGTTGCTGTACGAGCAACCTAAAGACTGAGATGGATTAGCGTGGAGTCGACGATTCTTGTTTTTTCCCTGGATAGCGCGTCGTCGACTACCTACCATCTTTAGTCAATCGTGTACGAACGGAAAGGCAGAGAACTCCCAACAGACCATGTTCTTGCTATCGAGTCATGGGTGAGGTTGGCCAATAGGAAAGTGTGGCATAGTGGGGCCGGGATGTAATCCTCATACATGATTTTTCTTGGATTGCCTTTCAGTAGTTGAGGGAGGGGTCACGTGGGACCATAGCCACGGATACAAAAACAGACCTTGATATCTGCATCAGCAGACGACTTAAAGCTCCCGACTGAGTTCCGTATTTCTCGATTTGCCCTGGCACGGAACTCGGATGGCACATTGAGATACATGTGCGTCTAGACATGGAAACGATTCACGATTTATACGTGGGACAAAGGGCATGGTTGACGGGTGGCATAATCCCTAGTGGTCCTAGGTGGCTTGAACCCAAACCGAGACACGAAAACGTTCATTAGGTAGCATAATCCCTAGTGGTCCTAGGTGGCATAAATCCTAAGTGAACACACGATAGTTCATGGTAAGAAAACATAACCAGATCAAGGGTAGCAGTCCAAAACAACTTCAAGGATAAAATGGAACTACGTTGAGGTGGTATAGATTTACATGGGAAAGCCCGTACGGACTACGACAAAGGACTGAACTTATACATGGAAAGAAACATACGAGTGGGGAAAACCTACCTATGCTATATATTAGGTTGACATGGACCATTACATGACATTGGGCAAGGGACATTCATAGTTAACACATGACGCGGGTTGGGATACTAGTACGAGAGGTGCAGAGCAAATATACATGATACATACCGTGGGATGTTATACATGATAGATATCTTGGGATAGTATACTTGATAGAAACCTGACGATGTGATACCTTGATTTATCTTGACACTGTAGTTTATCATGATACCTTAATTTATCTTGCTACAGTAGTTCATCCAGTTATCTTGGTTTAGCTTATCTATCTTGTCGTCATCCTTATGTTTACTTTCAGTTTATGCATGTCATGTTACTTTTACCTGTTTTTATACTGGAAGTAGATAGGACTTACCAGTCTTTATGACTGACCCCGTTTTGTTTCGCCTCTTTGTCTTCCGTTCCCCCCCAGGTTTCAGGGAGGAAATGGTGTTGTTCAGATCGGACCTCTTATGCTTGAAGGTCATCATGTATAGCTTGGTCTTCTCTTGGCTATGGCCGCTTCACCGCTTTATTTTGGGGAATAATTTATGAAAAGGTTTTATGCTTCTTTACTATTGCAAGACAGGTTTTGATGTATTCTGATGTAAAAGGCTTTAGACCTTATTTTATAAGGTAATGAAATTTGTTTTACTTCCGCTGTTTTATATATGTTCTGTCTTGTAATATTTCTGTGCATGTTTACCTCGATAATGCTTCACCAAACCTAGTGCATTCCCTTTGTGAGTGACCCTAGCGGAGGTGGGGTGTTACACGGGTTATGCCATTGCATTCGTCTCGGAATTCTACTTGGAATAGAGTCCAAGTTTGCGTAAATCGGACTTCGTATGAAGAAGTTATGGCACTTAGAAGTTTCCAGAAAATTTAAGGAATAAATTAATATAATAATCCAGCTCGAATTTAAATTCAAAATAGTTTGAAAACTCAGAAAGCGGGCTGGGCGGGAAATTTTCCGCCCAGGTAGGCCGATAAGGGGGTCGACCAGGAGGTCGACCTCCCCTATAGCAGGTCGACCTGTTTCCAGGTCCGGGCAGAATTCAGTTTTGCTCACCTAGTTCGATTTCTAGCTTGATTCATTGGTTCCTAGGCTATATAAAAACCCCTAGACCTAGTACTCTCTTCACAAAACTCCATTACGTCTCTACTCTGGCCTAATATATATCAAAACAAATCAAAGGTGTCCGTATGCTGCTCTAATTCTTCAAGAAATCAAGTTTAGAATTCAAGTAGAGATTCAAAGGCTAATTTAACGGCTTCAACAACTATTTTCTAGAATCTAATCACTGTAAGTTCACGATTACTTTCAGATTTAAATAACCAATTATAATGTGGACATGAAATAAAGTGAATATAGATCTACGCTTGATTTTGAGACAATCTATTTTGATCTATTCATACTGAATCTATGACTTTGGGTTTATTCTTATCGATTAAGTCGAATCGATCTATATTGTTGAATCTAGCTTTGTTATACAAGCCTTTCATGTTCATAATATTATTCACAATCAGATTTATATGCCTGCGATGTTTTAATCAGTTTATTTAGTTATATTATATTGAACACCAATTCTATTAGATCTGTAATTCTCGTATTTGGGACTATCATCTTATGCCTATCTTTATCATATTGTTCCTGTTTTTTCGTTTTAATTTATGAATCTATATTAACCTATAATCTAGGTTGAATCACGTTATACGTACGATTGGAATACGTGGAAGGTTTGGGTAATTTGGTGCATAATATGAAATTGACACTATTGGCATAACTTGAACATGAACATATTTGTGAATTTGGATAATTGGCATATAAAACCTAGAATGGACATGAACTGTGAAATATGTTAATTGGCTAAAAATGAAACATGGGTATCCCGAGGTTAGAATGAATTTGCGGTATAAGTCTTCCCGGAACCGCCCGGCACATCCTGCGACCGCAAACAATAAGGTCTAATGTGAGAGGTTAGTCATAACGTGCTTAAACCCGAGGTTAGATTGAGTTGTAGCTTAAGACTGCATGGAACTGCACGGCACATCCAGCAACCGCAACAATTGGTCTAATGCGAGAGGTTGGTGCATTAATTATCAATTAATGCTAATGACACATGCTAAGTATGGTTGGATTAGGTTAACAACACTTAACCAATTTGACATGATGTGTGGGTGGGTTAAGTCAACATGAACTGATAGACAACACTTAACCAAATTTTTGGGGTATATGAGTAGACCCTAGGAAACCCTAGTAACGAGGACCCAGGTCAGCAGTAACCCACATTAGGTATCAACGGTATCCTGAAACTAGGCAGGGTAGGGCACAATTACTGGGCTGATTATAAGCGGTCAAAAGTAATGGCAGGGGGTGCGGCAGGGTAGGTTCTAGCGGTCGTGCACGTATTCCAAATTGGGAAAAATAAGGCACTGAGCATCAGTAGATATAACGCTATGCATCTAGTTTTGTGTCGGGGTTGCCATCCTAGGATTTGATACACCCTATGGTGGGACCAGCACAGGTATCTACACACAAGTTAGGGCCGATGGACACAAACCAAGGCGAGCTAGTACAAGTAGAGATCCGATCGAGTAAGGGATCGTTTCATGGTTAGTACAGAACATATGTTGGGACACTAGTTAAGTCGGTGTAGAGAATAGTAATCATGCGATGTCATACTTAGTGTATCTTGTTCAATTGCTTAGTTAAGTTGGTGCAGAGAATAGTAATCATGCAATGTCATACTTAGTTTATCTTGTTCAATTGCTTATCCTATGTTACCTTGTCATTCGTATCATCGTGCTTATGTCTTACATTTAGTTTAATTCATGTCATGTTATCTTTACATGTTTACCGACTGAAAGTAACTGGACTTACCAGGCTTTATGTCTGACCTTGTTTGTTTCGCCTTCTTTTCTTCCGTTTCGTCCCCCCTTAGGTTCTCAGGGAGGAAACAATTCCGCTTAGCTTGGACTACTTTCAGATTCAAGTTTATCGATGTACTGCTTTGGACTCAATTTCATTTCAGCTATGGCTTGCTTTGCTTTATTGGGGAATACTACTGTTTTTATGCTTCTTTGTTTTTGAACAAGACAGATGTTTTTGCTATGTAATTGGGTATTGGTGTTGATGGGTTGATGTTGAAAACAATTATTGTACCACCTGGTTTTAATTCCAATACTATTTTATAGATGGTTTGAAGTTCTTTTACTTATATTTCTTTTCCGCTGTTTTTATATGTCTGTCTTGTAATATATCTGTTCCAGTACCCATAATACTCCATTGAAGTTAATGCATTCCCTTTGTGAGTGACCTTAACGGACAAGGGGTGTTACATGCGGAGATACTGGAGGACTAGGCGCCAACCACGGTTGAGCTTGATGGAGGTCCGACGATCCACTTTGGTTGCGGCATGTGATGGAAGGCTCCGTGCGTGGTTTTGGGGATGACAAGAAGACGCGAGGAAGGGAAGAGGAATGGCAGTTGGAACCTAACGTGCAGCAGGAGTTGGGTCAAAGAAAACAGGGACCTGAGGATATGCGAGAGAAACTAAAGGATCGGGGCAGACTGTTTCTACATGGATGTGGAATATTTGAATAAGATCGGGTCTTAATTCAATGAACGAAGAGATGTTAAAAGGAAAAGCAGCATTGGGTTTTATCGTACTGGGAACCAAAATAAAGTGGAATGGCGTGGTCTGAGCAGGAAGTAATGAAACCGATCGATTCATGCTTTTTGTAATTATGTTACTTAAGGTATAGTTAGAAATTTCATAATTTAATTAAATTATAATGTTGATAACTAATATGTCGGTTTATTCCAAATCAAAGGACCAGAGAAACGGATGCTAATCGGCCGCTTAAACTTTAAGTGTAATTAGTTTTAACGTAAGTATAATTAAGAATATTGTTTTAATTAACTGATAGATGCTTAGAATAATTATAAATTTCTTATATATGATCAGAATGGAATCAAACAAGTTACATTGCAATCGTGGTGACGAGCACTTCAATCTAGGACTAATCCAGACATGGATGGAGATAACGAGAATTGACAGTTAAATTAAATGACCTTTTAATTTAACTGTAATCAAATCGCTTCTGCGAAGACGGAAATCCGGTGAGTTAAACTCACTCAGTTCTACCCACTTATATTTATATAAGTTAGGTTTATTTTTTTTATTTTGTGCTATGTATGCTAATTGTTTGTTGTATGCTGAATGTTTACATATATATTGCTGAATTATTTTGGATTGCATGTTAGTTAAATTTAGATAATCATTATATTTTAACGATTATTTTCCCAAACAAGTTAACTCACCTTGTTGAACACATTTATAAATAAACGTGTTAGTCAATTGTTTGAATTGGTTTGTTAGGGCTAAATAATTTAGTTGATATTAAATAGTCGTCATTTTACTGTTTTAGAAATAATCAGTAAATTTGAATAAAATGATATTATCTGAAATAATCCATTTGGATGCATAGAAGAACAAGATGGAGGGATCCGACCGGATTCCTCAAATTATGTTAAATGTTATTTATTTTCATATATTCATGATATGAACTGCTTAAACCCATCTCTTTGGATGATTGATTTGATTGTTGATTTTTGACTTGAAATTCAACATTTTTGTTGTTTAAACCAATGGGTATTATTGGTTGAGTGATTGGTAGTAGTTGGCCTAAAAATCAATCGTTTTGCAAATATGGATTTACCATCAGGTAAATCGACATATATGAAATTATGAATTTATTTCATAATTGAAAAATAGATTTTTAAATCTATTATTTTGAATGAAATTATATAAAATGAAAATAAATATTTATTATGTATTAATTAAATTTATAAGTAATGATTAAATGGTTTTATAAGGTAAAATCTGATGTAAATCAGATTTATTAAAAAAAATGATATAGAAGCAATCTAACGGTTAAAATTGGATAATTGTTTTTTAGAAACAATTTAATGGAATTAATTATATTATTAATTAATTAAAAGGAAGAACTAATTGTTATTAGTTAACTAAATAACCGGGTTTAAGTTGACTAAGTCAACTGCTTAAGAACTGAGAATGATTATATAGTTAAATTGTTTTATTTTCAATTAATATATTGAATAACTTAACGAATATATGTTGTAAATCTTAATAAGAGTTCAATAAGAAATTTATTATTTATCTTGGATAATAATGTAATTATCTACTTTAACAGTAGTTAACGGTGAAATAAATCATCATTTCAATTAATAATAATTTAAGTAATTACTTCTTAAACGAAACACATTTAAGTAAGTAACCGATTTGGAATGAAATACGATTGAGTTTTGAACAAAGGTTATAAACCCGATATTTTTATAATGAAGTTATAAAAAGAAATTTAAGCAAATATGATAGCTCAAAATAATTGCATACTTAATAGTTAAATTAAGTACAGAAGAAACAAGATAGAAACAGGGTTTACCTAAAAACTAGAATTTTATAAACGAGGTTTATAAAAAGGAACGAAAAGTCAAAGCGTTAATGTGAATTAGCAATAACTAATAATGATTAAGTTAAATGGTTGAAATCAAAATAAGAATTTCAATAAAGAATGATTTAACAAGGCATCGGAAATCGAATTCGGTAAAGGATTTAATAATGAGATTTGAAAATAATAATTCTAGTTATAAAACAAACGCTTTGATATTAAATAATTACTTAATCAACATATTAAGTAATAATAAGTGATATTTAAAAAGAGATAAATTTAAAAAGGATAAGAAGATTTTATAAACCATATTTTAGATAAAATAGTTTAATTGAATTGGTTTGATATTAGAATGAATATTAGTTTTGAAATTACAATTAATATCCATCTTGAGATATGAACGTTGTTGATCAAGGTCTGAGAGGTAAATAAATACCCTAACTCGAATGACCTCAGAATTATCTAAAGATGATATTAGACTGTAATGAGAAAAGGGTCAAGAACAATTTATTATTTCCATATAAGAAATAATAACGTGATGTAAATTTTGAGGGTTGAAAATATAAAACGAGATTTCCAATGTAACAAAAATGGGAATATTTGAGAATATAGGTACATATACGAATTTCCCAAAATAAAGGAAATAAAGAAGATTTCATGAAAATATGACGATGTTTCGAGTTTAAAGAAAATGAAAAGTAAGGTGTTGGAATTAGTTTATTCTAAAAGAATAAGTGTTGAGGTTTGTTTTTCCAATAATAAAACAAAGGAGATTTCATAACGAACGATAAGTTGAATTGATTTTCTAAATTATAGATAACGAGTTATGATATAGTCAATGTTTTGAAAACCATAATGGAATAGAAATTGATTATGATAATAGAATATCCTCTTAAGCATTAAAAGAAAATAATTTTAATTAATCTTATGTTCGATAAGAAGGGAAAGGTTATATTCGTGCTATCGAAATATTTAAAGAGTTTTAAATTAACAATTTGTTAATTGTTCTTAATTAAAGAGGCTAAGTAATGTCAAGTACTGAATCAGTGAACTCATTTTATTTTATTTATTTGATAGTTAAATAACTGACTATCAAATCTGACCCATACGATTGTTGGTACGGAAATACCTGGACCGAATTTATATTCGAAAACCATTCTGAACCAACAAATACGTGAAGATGCTGATTCAAGATGGAGCAAATTGAAGACCGTGGATCTTGATAAATGGAAGGATTACTTGTTGAATATTCTCTGGTTGTACAACCAGAAGTATCCTGACGTGATTCAGTCGTGGTTGAGATTTTGCGGATTGCAAGGATTACTCGCTACTGATCCTTAGGGTGATACCTACATAGGATATGGCAGGAGGGTGCCTTCGGTTCATCCTGTTCCTGGATGACTTATATGGACGAGTGTCTGACAGAGTATTTCCAAAGGAGTTACGGATATTAATTTTCTACAAACGTATTTCTGTTTGTGGCGGAGAAGGCCGATCCCCTTCTTTTAGCTTAACGCTCAGAGTATTTTTGTGGAAATAAATATTAAGTTATATCCAGCGGATTTGACGATGTGGCATTCAAAGTGAATGGTGATCAGATGTTCTAAAACATAAAACTAAAATCAAGGTAATTTACTAAATTAATTAATTAATTATGACCTCAAGCCTCTTCAATCGGGAAATGGTATAAAATCGGGTACGTCGCATGGCTAGGTGGGTCGCACCCAAGCAAGGTATTTTCATTACCTGATCTAGAGAAATCAAATGCCTTCATTTGTCCCTTTGTTTTTTTATGCTACCGGTTCGGTTGGCTGGCCCACAACCGTGGTAATGATATATTCGTTACTCTCAAGCGAAGTGAGGGGCCGGTCATGTTTGGCCGGGGTTGCAAGATGTTCTTGTTGAATCTCCCCATTCCTCTCCAGAGGTACATTGTCGAAAGGTGGTCCCATACCTTGCCATAGTTGGAAATACATTCTCCAATATGTGCCCACGGTTTTGTTTGTATACTATGTATGTAGAGCGTGAGATGCTAGCGTTCTGCTAGATTGATATCTATTTGTATTTAGACATTATTATAATATCAGAGAAGATATATGATTTCAAAATTGTTTTGGGTTACCGTAAGGTAAAAATCGTCCGTGTTTATGTGTGGATTTGGTCTTATGATTATCCTTTCTTCGAAAAGATTTTAACTTCAAAAATCCAGTTGGGTGTTACCTATAAACTTGGTGTGTTTTTCTCACTCTGTTTCACCAAACTAAGCTGTGCGTTTGTAATGCTCGGGTTAGACCGGGTGTGCAAGTTCAGGTTAACGGATGCAGTGAAGGACGAGCTGGAAGTGTCCAAACGTATAATGTATTGATATTCCACTGTGTGTTGTATATGAGGATAGGATATTATAACTGTCCAGATGTGTTGATGTACTTTGATGATTGTAAGTATTTTTTTTTCGAGCTTTTTATAAAAGATTATTTCTGTACTACATTTTGTTCCGCTGCGATGTGAGACTCTGTGTTGTGTTGATTCTTCTTCTTCTATTCTAATATTTCTTTCTTTCTTACCTCACCCTCTGATTTCTTTCTCATAACGTTCTTGTGTTTTCGATGTTTGAATGTTCGACATGGTGTTTTTGTGTCGATTTTCAGGGTCAAAAATCCGCGTTCGTTACAGGTTTTGGAAATAATTATATGATTTTTAATCTTTAGAAGATTTGATGGAATAAGAAATTGGTAAATATCTCAAAATAATTTGAGAAAGGAATTGGTCTAAGAAAATTAAATATAATGAGAATTGATAACTTAAATATCGATATTCAAAATTGTGTGGGAAGATTTCACACGAATATAAAAATTTGAAGTATACCTTGGTATAATTATGACGATCTCTTCTTTTCGAGGACGACAAGTTTTAAAGGGGAAAGAATGTAACGACCCAGAAATTTCGACAACTGGAATGTAGAATTAATTGAAAGATGTAATTACGATTAAATAAATTTTATATTGATACTTGAGTTAAATCGAATATATTGTTTGTGTATGAATTGAATTCAATATTTAATTTAGTTTGGCTAGTTGAGAATCATGTATTTATCATTGAATATTTGTATTGAATTTGGTTGGATATTTGAATTGGATTTGAAATTCGATTGGAAAACATAAATGGTTAAATTTAAAAATGGTATCGACGTTAATTGAATTAGAGATTTTATTTATTGAAATATGTAACGGCTGGAAATTTCCGACTCCTCGGGAGTCGGAAATTCCGAGACGTTAGTGAAAGAATTTAGAAGGTGAGAAAGAAAAGATAGAACTAATAGAATATAAGAAGAAGAAGAACATCAGAATCATCAGAGTAACACGAATCTCACAGCGGAACGAATAACATATAATATATAACATAGCTTTGAAGTAAACAGTTATATATATACAATAGCACTTATCAGAGTATAACACTTACAACACAGCGGAAATAACTATAGCTATAAAATCTTGCAGCCTCCTGCTCCAAGCTCTCCAAGTATATCTGTAAATCCCGACTACTTGACTGCCCGTACAAATTTAGGCACCCAAGAGTTTAGGGAAAACAACAAAGTAAACTCCGGGTCAGTCATGGGACTGGTATGAGTAAAATAGTTTAAAACAGGTATAGGGTATGTCATAAGACCACGCCGTGAATACGGAACGGGTTTTTCCTTATGAGTATCTGAACGACTTTGACAAGCAATATCATTGTGATATTATAATAATGTCTAAGTACAAATAGATATCAATCTAGCAGAAACGCTTGCATCTCACGTTCTACATACATAGTATAAAATCATAAACCGCAGGGCTCTTATCGGAGAATGGATTCCAAGACAAGGTATGGGAGCACCTTCTGAATAGTGTACTCTAGAGGTGATACACTCAGGGTTCAACAAGAACGTCTTGCAACCCGGCCACACATGACCGCTCACTCATTTAGCTTGAGTGTCGCGAATATATTGCCACCACGGTTATAGGCCATCAAACCGTCATCCGAAGATACAGAATAAAAAGAAGTATAAATATGAATATTCCCTAGATCGGTGACAATACACCCTACTCGGGAATGACCCAACTAGCCATGCTGCCTAGCCCAACTTTTGTTACTTCCTGGTGTGAGGCTAGAAGCTACGTCTATCTTCAGAACATCTGATCACCATTCACTTTGAATGCCACATCGTCATACCCGCCAAATCACAAATTGACTTATCCAAAAATAACACGGGTATATAGCTAAGAGAAACGAATTCCTCCGCCACCAAACGTGGATACGTTTGAACAGATCAACTTACGCGATCCATTGGATATACTCTGTCAGACCTTCTTCCATATACGTTGTCCTGGGACTGGACAAACCGAAGGCACTATTCAGTATATCCATCTTAGTCACTGTTATCTAAGACTTATACAACAGCCCTTGCACTTTACTCCGTCTTCAATTTATCTTTGGCAGATATTGCTCGCAACGCTTATGCCAATACAGAGTGGTTCTTTGGATGGTAATCCAACCGGTCTCTCCATATTAACAACGTTAAAATGGTAAAAACTTTGATAGTCTGTGATTCAACTATCAAATGAAAACATGTCGGTGTACAAACAACGATCTTATTTCAAAATGGAAATTCGATCGATCAATCATCATATGTTCATATTTCCCTTTTTCATATATTTAGAAAATATATGTTATTAATCATTGGAAAACATTTCCATAGCTTATTTTCACATCACTATTATTTCGCAACTATCAGTCCCTAACTGTAACTAGTATGAGAACAATTCTCTAAGTATCAATCCGGAAGGTCGAAACCAACATCAGATCGTCACTTAGAAAACCGTTCAACTTACCCTCTCCAGTCAGTTTCTGAATTTTGCTTATCTCTATTTCTTAAATTCTTATCATGAAAACATTTCATTTTCTATGTTTAGAAAACATATCTGACTATATTTGGAAAACGTTCCCAAAACTCATTTACGGATTTCAAATGAACGTTGTATAAAACATCGTTACGCTTAATCCATTAATCGCTTATTACTTAACTATATTTCAAATCAACCTTTTCTATCGAACCACAACTATTCCTTTGTCAATTCTGAAGTCAATCAAGTTGGGGTATAACTACCTCTCAGACCTTAATTGAACAACGTCCTTTACTGTGAAATAGATGAAGCTCGTCACTCACTTTTTCCAATCATCTGTTTACGCAAATTCTCGGATTCAGGTTACGAATCCACTTCTTAAATGAAAACGTTTGATTATAACTATAATGTTATAATTCCTACTTCTGCAATATCTCCTAAATTATAACATTATCTCCTAACTCGAATAAGTTAACAGACACCTAATTTCTAAATCAATAACTAAATCTTGATTTAAACCGTGGAAAGTAAATAGTACTTTCCCGAATTCGCTATAATCGAATTCGATGTATAACTCTCTTTTGAGTAATCTCTATTCGATTAACTCTTCTTCGAATAACCTATATTCGATTATCTCTCTTCGAATAACTCATATTCGAAATCTCTCTCTTTCGAATAAACAATATTCGATCTCTTTCTTTCGAATATGCTATATTTGAAAATCTCCTTTCGATTTACTAATCGATAACCCCTTTCGATCAAAATAAAATCGATAACTCCTTTAACTCTATTCGAATAACTAATATTCGACTAACTCCTTTGGATCGACTCATTTGATTAACTCCTTCGAATAACTAATTCGAATAACTTACCTTCGAATAACAAATATTCGATTTACTCTAACTCGATTAACTTAATTCTAATCGATTTACTCCATTTCGATTCAATTTAATTCAAATTGATTAACTTAACTCAAATTGATTAACTCTTTTCGAATAACTAAATTTGATTAACTCAAATTGAATAACTAATATTCAATTAACTCTTACGTGTTTAACTCTATTCGAATAACTAATTCGAATAACTCTAATGTGTTTAACTCTATTCAAATATCTAATTCGAATAACTCATTTCGAATAACTAAATTCGATTAACTCTTTTAACTTTACTCGAATAACTATATTCGATTAACACTTTCTTTCGAATAACTATATTCGATTAACTCCTCGAATAACTCCTTTGGATTAACTAACTTCGAATAACTCCTTTGGATTAACTAACTTCGAATAACCAATAATCGATAACTACTCTTCGAATAAATAATATTCGGTAACTCTTCTCAATTGAATAACATTTGATTTCTCCACTCGAATAAACTATATTCGATTACTCTTCCCTCGAATACATTATATTCGATAACTCTACTTCGAATAAGTGATATTCGGCAACTCTACTCGATTAACTCCACTTGGATAACTCTAATTGGTCAACTCTTACTGGTCAACTTTAACTGTTTATCTTTAACTGGTAAACTTTAACTGGTTTACTCAAATGGTTTAACCTAACTTGATTTACTTGTCTTGATTAACTGAACTAATCCACTTAGTTTAACTTAGTTAATTCACTTTGATTAACTCTAACCGATTTACTTAGTTTAACTCAGCTAATTCACTTTGATTAACCCAACTAATTTACTTCGATTAACCCATTAGTTTAACTTGTCTAATTCACTTAGTTTGACGCAACTAATTCACTTTGATTTACAAATTAGTTTAACTTAACTAAGTCACTTAGTTTGACGCAACTAATTCACTTTGATTTACCAATTAGTTTAACTTAATTAATACACTTCGATTAACCGCTTAGTTTATCTTAACTAATTTACTTTGGTTAACTTAACCCATTACTTTGATTAACTCGACTAACTTGCTTTGGTTAACCTAACAAATTACTTTGTTTAACTCTATTCGAATAAGTAATTCGAATCACTCTAATGTGTTTAACTCTATTCAAATATCAAATTCGAATAACTCATTTCGAATAACTAAATTCGATTTACTCCTTTTATTAACGTTTATTCATTTCAAAGATTTCCTTTTTACAACGTTTATCCATTGATAAAGATTTACTTTTTACAACGTTTATCCATTTATAAAGATTTACTTTTAGTAACGGTTCTTCACTTAATAAATGTCCTTTTAATAACGTTTCTACTTCTCTATATAAGTCCAGACTTATATATATTCCATTTACCAACGATAAATAATTTATTTAATTTATAAAACATTATTTATAAATTAATCTACTTCAATTTATCTGTTTAAAACAGATTTCCTATTTAATATCTCATTTAAATCTATATCGTGTTATACCGTGTGCGAAGCACGTGTTTAAATCTATCCTTGTATAATTCTATTTATTTACCGAACAAGCGTTCCTTTATTTATTCCCTAAATAAATATTCCTTTATTCCATTTATTTATAATCTAAATAAATGTTCCTTTATTTATTTCCTAAATGAATAAATGTTTTCATTTTATAAAATCCTATCGATTTTATAAATAAGATTTATTTTCAATATAAACATTGAAAATTCCCTTTTTACATTCTAGTATCACCTACGGTGTTTAACGTGTCGTATAACGATGATCGGTATCATTCAAACATATGAAATCAATAACAGATTTCATAACACATCATATATCACAATATATGAAAAACAATAAAATAACTGTTGAGGAATCCAGTCGGATTCCTCCAACCTGTTTCCCTGCACCACAGATGTTAGACAACAACAGTATAATATTCTGATAAACAGAATCAACATATAACTATTTGACGGTTTATATATATATACACGTAAATATATATATATATATAATCTCTACTAACTGACTAGCAGTTCAATCAAACAGTCAACACACAGTCAAACAGACAATATTTTAACAGTTCTAAGAATACAACGTGAAAATAAAACTGTTTAGAGTTTGTGAGATTTACTCACATTGGACGATCATCGTTAATAACGATAATTGTCGCTTGATTTCGATTGGACAATTTATTTTGCCATAAATTGTAACGAGCTCGGATTCACTCCCGGTCAGTTCCATTGGGTAGTGTCTGTCCATACGATCCTAACGGATCTTGTTTCACTGAAAACCGGTATCGTATGATGAAGTTATGATGCATACAAGTTCATATAATATTTAAATAAAACGTTGGACTTAATAAATGGGCCTCACCCCTTTTTAAATTAAAACCCGGCCCATCTTCACCTTTATAAGCCCACGCCCGTATTTACCACTAAAAACCCGTCTTCCCCCAAATTTCAACGCGGCTCCAGTATTCGTTCATGGCCAAATCGACGGCCACCGATCCTCCAACAATCGACGAAATCAAAATCCATTAACACCCTGATGCTCCTCATTGTTTTCTCTTCATCCTCATACCCAAATCGTGTAGCTCGAGATCGACCTTCAAACCCACGACGCAGCGATGTGGCCGACCTTTTCTGATGCCTTATCCTACCCAACTTCGCCAGCAGAGGCTCCTTGCTTCTAGAAGCATTTCCTTGGTGACCGTTCGACCCAGAACGTCTTCAACCGTCGGCGAGCTCTTGCCCTAGCCTCGCTGAGTAGAAATGGACCCTCCGGAATCGCGACCGCGTCTCACAAAACAGACACCGACTTGATGCTTAGGTTGATGCGAACAATAATATACATACATTTCGATTTTTAGGATTTGTTTGATTTTGATATTGATTTTCTTCTTTGGGGAAAATTTGCTTGTTGTGTTCAGTTCATACGAGATTATATAGGCTGTTTTAGGTTGGTAGCATTTGTGGTTGAGAACGAAGGCCGCGTGGCCTGTGTGGGATCACAGAAAATGGGGAGGATATTTTGAATTTGATTTTCTTAATTTATTTTCTCGATTTTCTCCTTGTGTCTGTCTTCTAAAAATCCCAGTGGTTACATACGATACCTAAAAATCACCAAACTGGACATGTAGCTAGATTTCGACATTACGGTCCCAACGAAACTGGTTTCGTCAAATTCCGACTCCTTTTGCTCACACAGCGTATTTTTAACTGTCGAAATACCGACTATTTTACACTCTAAAAATCCGTACGGCCACACAGTGACTCTAAAAATCACCAAACTGGAAATCTAACAACTATTTGATATTGCGGATCCAACAAAACTGGTTTCGTCGAATTCCGACTTCGTTTGCAAAAGTGGCTATTTTTAAAGCTCTAAATAGACGATTTAAATATATAAATATATTTAAATAAATTAAATTAAATATAAATAAATTTATATTATCGTATATCTCCATATATGATATCGTACAGCTCCAGAATATCATATCCGAATTTACAGTTTGATATTTCAGATTTCAGATTTATCGATATTCAATTCATATCGAAAATCCTTTTATAACGTATATAAAGCGTTGCAAATTATAAAGGAATTCTACAGCGACTTTCCTGAAATTTGATTTGGACGTACATCAAAATCTACACGACGAAATCCCGATTTTTCTCTTTCACTAGAAAGATATACTCCACCAGCTCCACACGTTTCTTGTTTCACAGAAATCCGGCTTAAAACGAATCCTGTACATTCAGTTGAAGTTCGAATCGCCAAATAGCGAACTGTCGCGTCGTTACGCGCTCTATTTTAATTATAATATAATTAATACGTTTTAACATCGATTATTAAATCGATTCGTTATTCAAATTCAATTCTAAACTGAATTAAATATTTTAGCTGATCCAATTCACACAGTATTGTGAATTCGGTGATTTCCGATTATTTCGACATTATAATATATTATTATATTATTTATTTTAATTAAATATTCAATATTATTTAATTCAAGTCATCGATATCGCCCAATCGATATTTAATAATTAAATAAATAAATTATTCGACAGCTAACAAAACGCGCCATTACAGACTTCCCCCCTTAAAATAATTTCGTCCTCGAAATTGCTAAGTTGGAGGTTGACCCTATATATTGGAACTCCTAAGATTGGTTTACCCCTTATTTCTGATTTCAACCGAACCACTTAATATCGACTGAAATATTTATTCTTCCGACTAATTAAAATTTTCAAAAATTCTGAAAATTTTCTAACACTTTAAATTTTCGGAAATTTTTTTCCATAACCTCCTTTGTACAGCCCTATCGGTAAAACCACAACTCGCCTCTCTAGGCCATCTCCAACCCAAAAGACAATCAAACAGCCAAGCGGCTTGCCAATTCGGCTCATAAAATCCAAACTCATATATAATATAAACTTGTACCTTTTTGTCGGTCGTATCATTATATCCTTTTGATCTGTTATCACTTCAACATTATATAAATGTCATTCCAATCAAACTCTAATATCAAATTTCAACTCATAAGTTATCGACTTAATCCCATTTCAGATTATTCTAAAATCCAATCCAATTTCATTTAACTTAGTTCAAGTTAAATTCAAATTCACTTTTTTTCATTTTAATCCATCTAACTTCATTAGTTAAATTTTAATCCCAGAATTTAAATTCCTGAGTTCATTTCAAATCAATTTGAAATCATAACACCAATTCAAAACATTTGAATTTCTAAACACTTGTTTTCTCAAAAC
Organism: Allium sativum; assembly: GCA_030737875.1. NCBI lineage: Eukaryota > Viridiplantae > Streptophyta > Magnoliopsida > Asparagales > Amaryllidaceae > Allium > Allium sativum. The sequence continues at coordinate 269,119,676 of CM060911.1, forward strand.
AATTCAAAAACAAAACCTTCGGTAGTAATCCGTCACTTAGAACTCGAAAATGAACACTGATGATGTCTAGATTCATCATCAGAATCTATTTTCCAGCTATCGAAGTGAGTTCAATACTATATCGTTTTAAATTTGAAAAACATTTTCAAATCTCCCAGGAACTTAAAATTTCCTTATTTTAAATTCCAAATTCTGATTTAAATTCATATTTAATTCAAACTATTTCATATATTACATTCATATGAATTCTGATTGGTCATTTATAACCATTTCACCCTTTTATAATCTTATTCGATTATAATAACAACCAACACAATCAATATACTATAATAATTTCAAGATATATATTTCTTCTATAAACAAATATATTTTGGGAAAAATTATTTCATTTACCCTCTTTCAAAACATACCATGACGGTTCATCGTATTCGGGTGTTTAGTAACCCTTATCGATACAGTGGATCAAAACTGATCGACCAGAATTCACAAACTACTCAACCAATGAGTCTCCACAATATAAAATCACTTTATATTAAATAACAAATACGCACTCGTATATATACACTCAAACTCAATCTAGGATATTACTAATCCCATCTCTATCGAGTTATGCCACAGAGCCAAGGTAATCACTTAACTTAAGCTCTGATACCAACTGTAACGGCTGGAAATTTCCGACTCCTCGGGAGTCGGAAATTCCGAGACGTTAGTGAAAGAATTTAGAAGGTGAGAAAGAAAAGATAGAACTAATAGAATAGAAGAAGAAGAAGAACATCAGAATCATCAGAGTAACACGAATCTCACAGCGGAACGAATAACATATAATATATAACATAGCTTTGAAGTAAACAGTTATATATATACAATAGCACTTATCAGAGTACAACACTTACAACACAGCGGAAATAACTATAGCTATAAAATCTTGCAGCCTCCTGCTCCAAGCTCTCCAAGTATATCTGTAAATCCCGACTACTTGACTGCCCGTACAAATTTAGGCACCCAAGAGTTTAGGGAAAACAACAAAGTAAACTCCGGGTCAGTCATGGGACTGGTATGAGTAAAATAGTTTAAAACAGGTATAGGGTATGTCATAAGACCACGCCGTGAATACGGAACGGGTTTTTCCTTACGAGTGTCTGAACGACTTTGACAAGCAATATCATTGTGATATTATAATAATGTCTAAGTACAAATAGATATCAATCTAGCAGAAACGCTTGCATCTCACGTTCTACATACATAGTATAAAATCATAAACCGCAGGGCTTTTATCGGAGAATGGATTCCAAGACAAGGTATGGGAGCACCTTCTGAATAGTGTACTCTAGAGGTGATACACTCAGGGTTCAACAAGAACGTCTTGCAACCCGGCCACACATGACTGCTCACTCATTTAGCTTAAGTGTCGCGAATATATTTCCACCACGGTTATAGGCTATCAAACCGTCATCCGAAGATACAGAATCAAAAAGAAGTATAAATATGAATATTCCCTAGATCGGTGACAATACACCCTGCTCGGGAATGACCCAACTAGCCATGCTGCCTAGCCCAACTTTTGTTACTTCCTGGTGTGAGGCTAGAAGCTACGTCTATCTTCAGAACATCTGATCACCATTCACTTTGAATGCCACATCGTCATACCCGCCAAATCACAAATTGACTTATCCAAAAATAACACGGGTATATAGCTAAGAGAAACGAATTCCTCCGCCACCAAACGTGGATACGTTTGAACAGATCAACTTACGCGATCCATTGGATATACTCTGTCAGACCTTCTTCCATATACGTTGTCCTGGGACTGGACAAACCGAAGGCACTATTCAGTATATCCATCTTAGTCACTGTTATCTAAGACTTATACAACAACCCTTGCACTTTACTCCGTCTTCAATTTATCTTTGGCAGATATTGCTCGCAACGCTTATGCCAATACAGAGTGGTTCTTTGAATGGTAATCCAACCGGTCTCTCCATATTAACAACGTTAAAATGGTAAAAACTTTGATAGTATGTGATTCAACTATCAAATGAAAACATGTCGGTGTACAAACAACGATCTTATTTCCAAATGGAAATTCGATCGATCAATCATCATATGTTCATATTTCACTTTTTCATATATTTAGAAAATATATGTTATTAATCATTGGAAAACATTTCCATAGCTTATTTTCACATCACTATTATTTCGCAACTATCAGTCCCTAACTGTAACTAGTATGAGAACAATTCTCTAAGTATCAATCCGGAAGGTCGAAACCAACATCAGATCGTCACTTAGAAAACCGTTCAACTTACCCTCTCCAGTCAGTTTCTGAATTTTGCTTATCTCTATTTCTTAAATTCTTATCATGAAAACATTTCATTTTCTATGTTTAGAAAACATATCTGACTATATTTGGAAAACGTTCCCAAAACTCATTTACGGATTTCAAATGAACGTTGTATAAAACATCGTTACGCTTAATCCATTAATCGCTTATTACTTAACTATATTTCAAATCAACCTTTTCTATCGAACCACAACTATTCCTTTGTCAATTCTGAAGTTAATCAAGTTGGGGTATAACTACCTCTCAGACCTTAATTGAACAACGTCCTTTACTGTGAAATAGATGAAGCTCGTCACTCACTTTTTCCAATCATCTGTTTACGCAAATTCTCGGATTCAGGTTACGAATCCACTTCTTAAATGAAAACGTTTGATTATAACTATAATGTTATAATTCCTACTTCTGCAATATCTCCTAAATTATAACTTTATCTCCTAACTCGAATAAGTTAACAGACACCTAATTTCTAAATCAATAACTAAATCTTGATTTAAACCCTGGAAAGTAATAGTACTTTCCCGAATTCGCTATAATCGAATTCGACGTATAACTCTCTTTCGAGTAATCTCTATTCGATTAACTCTTCTTCGAATAACCTATATTCGATTATCTCTCTTCGAATAACTCATATTCGAAATCTCTCTCTTTCGAATAAACAATATTCGATCTCTTTCTTTCGAATATGCTATATTTGAAAATCTCCTTTCGATTTACTAATCGATAACCCCTTTCGATCAAAATAAAATCGATAACTCCTTTAACTCTATTCGAATAACTAATATTCGACTAACTCCTTTGGATCGACTCATTTGATTAACTCCTTCGAATAACTAATTCGAATAACTTACCTTCGAATAACAAATATTCGATTTACTCTAACTCGATTAACTTAATTCTAATCGATTTACTCCATTTCGATTCAACTTAATTCAAATCGATTAACTTAACTCAAATTGATTAACTCTTTTCGAATAACTAAATTTGATTAACTCAAATTGAATAACTAATATTCAATTAACTCTTACGTGTTTAACTCTATTCGAATAACTAATTCGAATAACTCTAATGTGTTTAACTCTATTCAAATATCTAATTCGAATAACTCATTTCGAATAACTAAATTCGATTAACTCTTTTAACTTTACTCGAATAACTATATTCGATTAACACTTTCTTTCGAATAACTATATTCGATTAACTCCTCGAATAACTCCTTTGGATTAACTAACTTCGAATAACTCCTTTGGATTAACTAACTTCGAATAACCAATAATCGATAACTACTCTTCGAATAAATAATATTCGGTAACTCTTCTCAAATGAATAACATTTGATTTCTCCACTCGAATAAACTATATTCGATTACTCTTCCCTCGAATACATTATATTCGATAACTCTACTTCGAATAAGTGATATTCGGCAACTCTACTCGATTAACTCCACTTGGATAACTCTAACTGGTCAACTCTTACTGGTCAACTTTAACTGTTTATCTTTAACTGGTAAACTTTAACTGGTTAACTCAAATGGTTTAACCTAACTTGATTTACTTGTCTCGATTAACTGAACTAATCCACTTAGTTTAACTTAGTTAATTCACTTTGATTAACTCTAACCGATTTACTTAGTTTAACTCAGCTAATTCACTTTGATTAACCCAACTAATTTACTTCGATTAACCCATTAGTTTAACTTGTCTAATTCACTTAGTTTGACGCAACTAATTCACTTTGATTTACAAATTAGTTTAACTTAACTAAGTCACTTAGTTTGACGCAACTAATTCACTTTGATTTACCAATTAGTTTAACTTAATTAATACACTTCGATTAACCGCTTAGTTTATCTTAACTAATTTACTTTGGTTAACTTAACCCATTACTTTGATTAACTCGACTAACTTGCTTTGGTTAACCTAACAAATTACTTTGTTTAACTCTATTCGAATAAGTAATTCGAATCACTCTAATGTGTTTAACTCTATTCAAATATCAAATTCGAATAACTCATTTCGAATAACTAAATTCGATTTACTCCTTTTATTAACGTTTATTCATTTCAAAGATTTCCTTTTTACAACGTTTATCCATTGATAAAGATTTACTTTTTACAACGTTTATCCATTTATAAAGATTTACTTTTAGTAACGGTTCTTCACTTAATAAATGTCCTTTTAATAACGTTTCTACTTCTCTATATAAGTCCAGACTTATATATATTCCATTTACCAACGATAAATAATTTATTTAATTTATAAAACATTATTTATAAATTAATCTACTTCAATTTATCTATTTAAAACAGATTTCCTATTTAATATCTCATTTAAATCTATATCGTGTTATACCGTGTGTGAAGCACGTGTTTAAATCTATCCTTGTATAATTCTATTTATTTACCGAACAAGCGTTCCTTTATTTATTCCCTAAATAAATATTCCTTTATTCCATTTATTTATAATCTAAATAAATGTTCCTTTATTTATTTCCTAAATGAATAAATGTTTTCATTTTATAAAATCCTATCGATTTTATAAATAAGATTTATTTTCAATATAAACATTGAAAATTCCCTTTTTACATTCTAGTATCACTTACGGTGTTTAACGTGTCGTATAACGATGATCGGTATCATTCAAACATATGAAATCAATAACAGATTTCATAACACATCATATATCACAATATATGAAAAACAATAAAATAACTGTTGAGGAATCCAGTCGGATTCCTCCAACCTGTTTCCCTGCACCACAGATGTTAGACAACAACAGTATAATATTCTGATAAACAGAATCAACATATAACTATTTGACGGTTTATATATATATACACGTAAATATATATATATATATATATATATATAATCTCTACTAACTGACTAGCAGTTCAATCAAACAGTCAACACACAGTCAAACAGACAATATTTTAACAGTTCTAAGAATACAACGTGAAAATAAAACTGTTTAGAGTTTGTGAGATTTACTCACATTGGACGATCATCGTTAATAACGATAATTGTCGCTTGATTTCGATTGGACAATTTATTTTGCCATAAATTGTAACGAGCTCGGATTCACTCCCGGTCAGTTCCATTGGGTAGTGTCTGTCCATACGATCCTAACGGATCTTGTTTCACTGAAAACCGGTATCGTATGATGAAGTTATGATGCATACAAGTTCATATAATATTTAAATAAAACGTTGGACTTAATAAATGGGCCTCACCCCTTTTTAAATTAAAACCCGGCCCATCTTCACCTTTATAAGCCCACGCCCGTATTTACCACTAAAAACCCGTCTTCCCCCAAATTTCAACGCGGCTCCAGTATTCGTTCATGGCCAAATCGACGGCCACCGATCCTCCAACAATCGACGAAATCAAAATCCATTAACACCCTGATGCTCCTCATTGTTTTCTCTTCATCCTCATACCCAAATCGTGTAGCTCGAGCTCGACCTTCAAACCCACGACGCAGCGATGTGGCCGACCTTTTCTGATGCCTTATCCTACCCAACTTCGCCAGCAGAGGCTCCTTGCTTCTAGAAGCATTTCCTTGGTGACCGTTCGACCCAGAACGTCTTCAACCGTCGGCGAGCTCTTGCCCTAGCCTCGCTGAGTAGAAATGGACCCTCCGGAATCGCGACCGCGTCTCACAAAACAGACACCGACTTGATGCTTAGGTTGATGCGAACAATAATATACATACATTTCGATTTTTAGGATTTGTTTGATTTTGATATTGATTTTCTTCTTTGGGGAAAATTTGCTTGTTGTGTTCAGTTCATACGAGATTATATAGGCTGTTTTAGGTTGGTAGCATTTGTGGTTGAGAACGAAGGCCGCGTGGCCTGTGTGGGATCACAGAAAATGGGGAGGATATTTTGAATTTGATTTTCTTAATTTATTTTCTCGATTTTCTCCTTGTGTCTGTCTTCTAAAAATCCCAGTGGTTACATACGATACCTAAAAATCACCAAACTGGACATGTAGCTAGATTTCGACATTACGGTCCCAACGAAACTGGTTTCGTCAAATTCCGACTCCTTTTGCTCACACAGCGTATTTTTAACTGTCGAAATACCGACTATTTTACACTCTAAAAATCCGTACGGCCACACAGTGACTCTAAAAATCACCAAACTGGAAATCTAACAACTATTTGATATTGCGGATCCAACAAAACTGGTTTCGTCGAATTCCGACTTCGTTTGCAAAAGTGGCTATTTTTAAAGCTCTAAATAGACGATTTAAATATATAAATATATTTAAATAAATTAAATTAAATATAAATAAATTTATATTATCGTATATCTCCATATATGATATCGTACAGCTCCAGAATATCATATCCGAATTTACAGTTTGATATTTCAGATTTCAGATTTATCGATATTCAATTCATATCGAAAATCCTTTTATAACGTATATAAAGCGTTGCAAATTATAAAGGAATTCTACAGCGACTTTCCTGAAATTTGATTTGGACGTACATCAAAATCTACACGACGAAATCCCGATTTTTCTCTTTCACTAGAAAGATATACTCCACCAGCTCCACACGTTTCTTGTTTCACAGAAATCCGGCTTAAAACGAATCCTGTACATTCAGTTGAAGTTCGAATCGCCAAATAGCGAACTGTCGCGTCGTTACGCGCTCTATTTTAATTATAATATAATTAATACGTTTTAACGTCGATTATTAAATCGATTCGTTATTCAAATTCAATTCTAAACTGAATTAAATATTTTAGCTGATCCAATTCACACAGTATTGTGAATTCGGTGATTTCCGATTATTTCGACATTATAATATATTATTATATTATTTATTTTAATTAAATATTCAATATTATTTAATTCAAGTCATCGATATCGCCCAATCGATATTTAATAATTAAATAAATTAATTATTCGATAGCTAACAAAACGCGCCATTACAAAATATATGGAAAATTGGTTCAATCTGTGTATATTCGTACGTTTAAAGAAATTGAAACTCAACGTTTTAAAATTTAGAATCAAATGGGTTTATTGGGGGACAAAGAGAATAAAAATCAGTAACTAATTAAAAAAAATAACGTTGAACACAAATAAAGTAAGATTACAATTAAATTAATTTTATTGAAATCGGAACGCGAAGATGTAGAGATATGTATAATTTTTGTCGTGTTTGGAGATTTCATAGACGGTGTGGAGTTAGGGCGTTCTATGGTATTCGCGGTAGGAATAAATATTTAATTATACTAAATATAACCTACCTCACATATAAACTATGCTGACCTATCATCTGTACATCGCGTAGCCTTCCTATCCCTACTGATATTACGTTAATCTTATCCCCATTTCTCCTTCTATAAATCACACCTCACTTTCCCAAATTCTTCAAATCAGAAAAAAAAATTCGCTTCCTCCTTATTTCTTTTAATGGCCGAATCCAGGTTGTTCTAAACCCTAGAAAATTGATTTTCCCCAATTCCTTCAGAATGAAATCGTTCCAAAATCATTGTAAGGGCCTCATCAATTTTCCTTCCACCATTCACTCTCGTTGCTCCTCCCTCAACAAATCAATTCAGAGCTGAGTCTTGTTTTTCTCCTCCAAGACAAAGCCGCCATCTTCCTCCTGTCGCCAACGCAGGATCTTCTCTTGCTTAAAAATTTAAGTTTTGCTACCAGTCGAGCCAAAACTTCAAGTGCTTGAAACCCGCAGCTCGACCTCGTCAGCTCTAGATCCGTGCTTGTGTGTCTTCCCTTTGGTTAAGGTGAGTGTTAATCTCACTCACGATTATCCTAATTCATGTAGAATAACTTCGATTTAAAACAAGGTATAATAGTAGAATTTTATTGGGTAATTTGCATTTGAGTTTTGGCTGTGTCAATGAGTAATGTTTGATGCCCTAACCTTGCTTGTCGTGACTTCGCTGGCCTTTTACCTGTTGTTTCTCTTGTCACTACTATTTTGGTTTATTGTTCTAATTAATGTGCATGTTTTTGACTTGTTTAATTGTGTACACTAATACCATAAAAGTTGGTTTCTAAATGCCAGCCTATTTTTAATAATTTTCCGAGAATCTGACCATCTTAATCTCACCCTGGATTTATGAATCTGTTTTTATGTTTTGACTCCTTTGTATTTGGATTTGAATGGCTCTATTTTGCCTCATAAACTTCGGGTCATCTAAAGTAGTAGCACTGATCACAACCTGATCAACTAAGTTGCTTGTTCGAAAGAGAAATTACTTATTGTCTATACATGCAGATATGTTTTGAATAGGTTATAGTTAGCTAATTTAATCTTCATATAAAAACTTGGAAACAACCCATGAACAAAGAACATTCCCTGTGAGTAATCACTATATATCTCTTTACTATTCTTATAAATCTTTAGTGGGTTCAAACTGCATATGTGATATGAAACGAGCATGTTGAACTTAAATATAAAAGTAGTTATATTATGATTTGAGGGGTAATAATATGAGACAGTAATTTAAAGGCAGTAGTAGAAATTAAGTGAGTTTTAATTCATTTTGAGATTTTATATGTATCATTTTCACACATACATCTGCATGAAATGGTTGTTGTGTATATAATATTATATACATGTTGTTTTGGCTGAAGTGAATCACTATAGGCAAGTAAAACCTGAGAAAAAGGGAATGAAGAGAACATATGACTTACTTTGAATACTTTCATGATTTTGCTATTGGATACATAAAATGGGAAAATTTCACTTATTTTTAAATGTCATGCATTTTATATGTGCACATTTACTGGCAAATATGTATGTTGGACATTTTTATAATTGCTGGGAAAACATGTATTTATATGGGCCATTTGAATATTACATCCCTGGTCAATCTTGTGCTTCGTTTAATCTTAAACCATCATCTTACCGTTACCCTGCTGTGCATAAATTCTGATCATGGACATAATACTAGGGTTCATTCCACGTATAACAAACAAGGTTTTGTGGTCTACTGGCTTTGTCTACCACTGTTTGATAGGCCTTATTTAAAAAAAATATGAAGCGCTTCCCGTTAACTATTTATATACTTAAGTTGGAGCAAGCATGATATATATACACAATGTATTTTTGCCTAATGTTAGATAAAATCATTAATTTTCATATTTTTAAAATATTAAACTTGAAGTTGCATAAACAATGAAGCTGTTCAGTGAATATGAGGTTATCATTTAAATAGTGAACAAACTTCTAGTTAACCATTGAAATGTTGATATTCATTTCCAGCATAGATAGGATAATAAATTAGGGTGTACTTCTTTAGTAGCTTTCACCTGTTCTTTTAGAGGATACATGCTGATCGTCTTACCAAATACCTTCACTGTTTAGGATGCCACTTTGTAAATACTTTTAGAAGCTCTTTGTTGATGCTGGTCATTTCATATTAGAAGTTGTTTTAAAAGATGTAGGAGGTGTTATAATTAGCTGAACTATCATATTTAGCTTGATTTTTGTCATACCTGTATATGTTCGCAGCCGGTCTTTGGCATCTTTCGCACCTTTCATCTGACCTATAGTTGCATAACTATGAGAATGACATGAGTGAATGCATATCAATATTTCAAGCATAATATACCCTTGCTGCGCATTTAAATAGGTAAAATGTTTCACTATTTTGACCTTCTCGTGTACCCTATGACCTGCTGCTTCCATGTGGTGACTGGTCTTGTGTTTAACCACTTGTCCCTGGGTTTTGTTTTCATGCTACTCAGTATTTGCATATTACATCATGCCACATGTGTTGGTTCGACTGCTGTTGACTTTGTATTGGTGTTCTTTTTGCCAACTATACTCGAGGCAGTATTTCTTTAATCTCGCTTTACTCGGATTTGACCTGCACAATTATAAACTGTTGTGCATACGTACCTCCATGTATGATGCCCATACATACAATGTACATGAGCCATGTTTTCATTTCACTCATGCTTGTTGAATCGCCTTTGTGCAGCTAAATGCTGCCAGTTTGACCGCGTATTGCGAGCATCCTATGAACTTTACCGTACTTGTTATTCGTGGTTGCGGGATGCTGGGGCAGTGCACACGTGTACCTGTACACGGGTGTACATGCAAGCTTCTGTAATTATTTGTCCCTAAAAATCAAAACTAATATGGACGGCTACTACACCACTTATATTTTGTGAATTTGCCGGGAGTCAGGATTAACTACTATATTTTATGCAGTTTATATTGAAGTTAATTTACTTGAACTATGATTTAATCCTGACTCGAGTGTTTTATGTTTTTGCATGGAATGCTCGGGTCAGACCCGAGCATTACAGATTTTAAAGACTTCAGCTAGTGATTCGAAGACTGGTGAAGCTGGGGATCCGAAGACGTGCGCGCTCTGACTATGAAACCAGCAAACATATTTTCTTGTATTTAAAAACTGTATTTTCAGTTCCATTTTATAGAGAAAATTCTTGTATCAAAAATTCTGATTTATAAATAAAAGATTTATTCTATTGTTCTATTAATGTGTTATTTATCTATTATGTGTTTTCTGCGTTGTTTATGTTTTTTTAACTTTGTAAGCTTACTACGCTCCATCATTTCGGGCGTTTTAAGTTGGTTTAAATTACCAATTTGAAGCGGTCAAAAAGGTAGGACGCTATATCACACTTGGTGGGTGTCCATGGAATCCATTTCATATGTTACGACTTCAATTCATTTCTCATATTTTGTTCCATTCATAGACTCTTGTAAGAAGTGGGCTTGTCTTGGTCTATGAGCATTACATCTTCAGTTTGAGTCATAAGAAGTCTGAAATAACTTTCAGGCTCACGATGTATTCTAGCAGGTCTACGAATATCTTGTGTAAGTTGAGCGGGCTTGGTTTCCACAACACTTTGTGGTTCTTCCTTGATTTGTAGTTCAGGTTTAATGGTATCTTGTGGTTCACGAATTTCATCGAGTTCTACTTTATTCCCATTGGTACTTTTAGAGACTACTTCTATTTCTAGAAAAATACTAGTTCGAGCAATAAACACTTTATTCTCAGAAGATTTGTAGAAATAATATTCTTTTGTTTCTTTTGGATATCACACAAAATAACACTTATCTGGTTTTGGCCCAAGCTTGTTAGAAGAAAAACGTTTAACAAACACCTCACATTCCCAAATCTTCATAAAATGACACATTGGGACATTTTCCGATCCATGTCTCATATGGTGTCTTAAGAACCGTTTTAATGAGAACATGATTAAGTATGAATGTAATTGCTTCAAGGTCATAATCCCAAAAACTTATTGGAAGATTTGTATGACTCATCATTGATCGTAACATAACTAATAAGGTGCGATTATTCCTTTCGGACACACCATTCCATTGTAGTGTTCCCGCTGGAGTGAGTTATGATACAATTCCACAGTCTTTCAGATAGTCAATAAATTATTGGCTTAAATATTCTCCTACTCGATCTGTTCAAAGGGTCTTTATATTCTTTCAAATTTGGTTTTGAACTTCATTCTTGAATTCTTTGAACTTTTCAAAGGATTTTGATTTGTGTTTAATAAGATACATATAACCATATATACTAAAATCAATAGTAAATGTAATGAAGTAATAAACCCTACCTCTAGTTGATGTACTCATTGTTCACGCACATCACTATGTATAAGGCCCAACACATCATTATCTCGTTCACCGTGTGCAGTAAAATGAGCTTTGGTCATCTTGCCTAATAAACAGGATTTGCATTCTTCATATAATTCAAAATCAAATGAATTCAAAATTCCATCTTTATGGAGTTTTGATATGCATTTTTTGTTTATATGGCCCAAACGACAATGCCAAAGGTACGTTGGATTTAAATCATTAGGTTTAATCTGCTTAGTATTCATGTTATAAACAGGCATATCAAAGTTAAGAATATAAAGAACATTTACTAATTGTGCGTTTCCACAAAATATCTCATTTTTAAATGAACAACTACTATCTTTTATTATAAATGAAAACCCAAGTTTGTCTAAACAAGATACAGAATAATATTTATTCTAATGGAAGGTACATAATAGCAATCTTTTAATTTTAAAACTAAGCCAGTAGGTAAGGATAAGCGGCAACTTCCTATGGCTAATGCTGAAATATTTAATCCATTTCCCGCTCGAAAGTGCACTTTTTTTGATAAATTTCTACTCTTTCGCATTTCCTACAAATTGACATGAATATGTGATCAACATCGAATATCTAATATCCAACATATAGAAGTAGATGAATTGAAATTTATAACATTTATACTTGATTCGGGTGAAGTCATACTTCCCTTCTTTTTTTCAAATCTTCTAAATAAGCAGGACCATTGTGTTTCCAATGACCTGGCTTTCCACCATAGTGACAATCACCCTTTTTTAGAACCCCTCATTTAGGCTTCAGTGCCTTTTTGAAATTGGTCTTGGCATCAGACTTTTAAAGCTGTTTTTTCTTGCCTTTACCCTTGGTTTTAGCAATCCCCTTTTGTAACATTATCATGGCAGCATGTTATGCTTCCTTCATATTGTTTTCAACAGTTCTTAACATGTTTAATAACTCAGTTAAGGGTTTTGCTAATTCATTCATGAGATAATTCTTCACAAATTGAGAATAATGTATGTTCAATGATTGTAATACAAGATCGATTTGAGCTTCAAGTGTAAACGGAAACCCTAACCTTTCAAGATATTCGTTGTATCCAATTATTTTCAGCAAATGTGGACCAACGGGTTCTTTTTCTCCCATTTTACAGTAATATGGTGCCTTGCTTGTGCCATACCTTTCTTGTCGAGCACGTCCTTCGAACAATTTCTTAAGGTGTTCGATCATCTCATATGCATCCATTAACTTGTATTGCTTCTGAAAGCCTAGAGTCACGGTTGTAAGAATGAGACATCTGACGTCAAGAGCATCATCCTAATGCTTCTTGTGGGCACATTAATCTCTGCACGAGTTGCAGTACATGGCGGTGTCTCTAGAGTAGGCACATCAAGTACGTACAACTTTCTTTCTTGTTTGAGGACAATCCTCAAATTTCGATGTCAGCCAAGGAAATTAATTCCACTCAGTTTTTCTTTCTCAAGGACGGACCTTAGTGACAAATTGTTTTGTTGCTTGCCACTAATATCTATAGGAGATAATAAAAAAATGATAAATGATTTTGCAATATATATAAAAATGTTGACAATCAAAATTATACAGAACTTTGCATATATAAATTAAGTTAAAATATGTTCCCACTCAGATTAACGTCCCCTTATATATACATACATATATATATATATATTTAATTGATCCAAGACCCATATCTAATCATGCCTTGGGTTAGCTTTGGCTAATCCTCAAATCATAATCTTTTAGGTAGACATCTTATGTCAATTATATCATATATAATTTTTGGATAGCATGATGAAATTTTTTTGTTCATTTAAATATTGAATATTTCATGCTCTTTGTCTCTAATCCCATAATCTTATTATGGTAGTCTACTTAAGTCAGGCCCAATTATACATTTTGAGTATCACCTTTACTCTATCACATATAACCAAAATAAATACTGCACTAATATTTTGGCATTACCTACATCTATTGATTATGGCATTGATGAGTGTATTTATTAGAAGACGTCATCATGACTTAATATAAATAACTAGTTTGATAGGATTTTATAATTCGAGGTGACAAGACATATCTATCATATTCAATTCATTTGGAAATTTTTGGTAATTTCAATTACATATACATGCATTAGAATATATATGTAGTACATGTGAATATATATTGAATGTTATATCAAAAGAAAATTTTCTATCTTTGTTTTTGAACATTTCAAAATATTGGTAATCAAAATTATTTTACAAATTCTTGCATGCTTAATATCTGGTATATTACAACACGACTATAGTTTTCGCACATTAAAAGAAAATGCCCACATCTTATTTTATAGAATTTTCAGGACCATAGACTTTGAGTCCCTTTAATGCAGAACAATACAACCCAGGCCTAATTTTATAAAATCTGATTTCAATATCCAAATGAAAATCAAGATTAAACATGTAAATTAGGAAATTATAGCCTCATGTATCAAAACTAATTTACTGGAAGCATCATCATGGTATTAATATACAAGAGACAGCATTACACTTTTAACATATTATTCAAAAGTGCATCTACTGATGTTATTTAAATTCTACATATACTTAGGCATATGATCAAACATTTAATCGGCATGTTTCGGGAACTTGTATGCAAACAATTTAGAATAAAAAACTAATATTGCATGCAACTAATCTAATGATGTATAAGCAGGAATCGTCCAATGATGTATTTCATATAATAGATATATAGAGAATCAATGCCGGAATTAAAAGGGTGAACACTTTGTCAACCGTCGCATGCATATATATAATATTGAGTAACATTTACATACCCATATGTCAATTCAAATCATGCTGCTTTTTGTAATACATGATGTATGTTTAATCTACTATATCTGTCCAGGCATATTTTATGTATAAAATATATTTTAAAGGCAACTTACATGCTCAGATGCATACAACATAAAACGGATAAAATTATAAATATGATCTACACCTTTATTTATACCAATCACATAGTATATAATTATAGGCCATTGGTTATTCAATGGACTATGCAATTACACATATCATCAGTATAGACATTTATATCATTAATATATAAAAGTTAGTTGTATTTATCATGGTGCATATTAGTATCACCTATATCTAGCATATAGTATGCTATTGTCCAAAAATGTCCATAACAAATGTATATGTACAAGAATTGATAACTATTACAAGCATATATTATTGACAGAGCAGATGTATATGTATGTATGACATATTGATATTCAACACAGTATATCAAGCCAAGTCCACAACTTTAATCAGCATACTGCTCATTATATTATAATGATTCAAAACCATTCAAATATCTACATAAGTAATTTAAAACACAGATTTACATTTCAGTATGTTCCAGAAAATCAGATCTAAAAGGGAGTTAACACTTCGATCCATAAAAAACGGTTTTTGATCAATCAAAATCATAACAGAGTCACATATAAATTCAATCACTTATATAGATTCACACAGAGATTGAACGATAATTCAAATTTCTATATTTAACAAGTAAGAACTGGAAACACAACTGAATTAATATCGTATATTAATTCACAATTCTATTCAAAATAAATAAAAAAATAGAATTTTGTTTACAATAAAACGATTTCATATTTCAGAACCGAATCTATATTACATCCCATTTCTAACTTGCATCAGTGTTCATAACACTGTTTAACCATTACAAGAATATATACATACAAATCAAATACACATCTAACCCAACATATTTTTTTCGCAGAACCTGGATCTAATACCATTATAGGGTTTGTAGGATCGAGTCGGCAGCGAATTTAACAAATTTAACAATCGTAGTTTCTAGATCCATGCGTACATTCATAAAATCAAATTAACCATGCACCTTTTGTTCCTTTTTCAACTCACGAACTCATATGAAATCTGGAACTAATCGAATCGATTTGAGCACTTCTGGTGGCGCCTCTACTTGGTCCACTAATGATTGCCATGAGATTGTCGAACGATATCGAGGAAGAGGGATCGAAGGTTATAGCCAATGATCGGGAATTTCCTTTTCTTCCTTTTGTTTTGATTTTAGTTTTCTTCGTATATCAAAGAAAAGGCTTGACACCCATTTATAAAACAAAAGAGAATAGTACGGAACTGATATTCACATCTTTACAATTTCAAACATATAAGAGTCAACGTTTGATATTTTCTTTGTTAAGAATTGTTCTCCCTCTTTCAAACTTTATACTGTGTGACCCTATAGATTATTACAACATTGACAATAATTTAAATCATATTTAAATTATAAATAGTGAGCGACATCTAGTAATACATCTTTGTTACCCAAGTTATAATAAATTCAACAATTCGATACAACATTTTCTATGACCAGTGTATTAACGTAATTTAATCCTTTTAACGATTATATCCAAGATTAAACTTGAGGCATGGAATGTATCATCATCTTTATAATTTAATCCTTTTATCCTAATAATCGATGAGCATATTATTTAAAACAAATCAATTATAATCATACTCAATGAAAAGGCCCATGGAAATTTTTACTTATATTGTAGGGTTAAATTCTATATAGATCATTCATATTATTTAATTGATTCGAGATGTATTTGATAATCACGTTTATCGTCTACTCGGTTAAAAGTAACTTTTGATGATATCAAAATACAAATATCCTCGAATAAAATATATAATGATTTCAGGTCTGAGGATCATTACATCACTGTCACTACGAGAATTACTTATGACACAATTAATTATGCTCCACGAAGATTTCTGAAGTTGGGTCACTATCCCCTTATACGTATTTATGTAGTGACATTAATATCACATATATTAATGATCAATGAGATATGATCATCAGACAATCAATATACTAGCTTCAATGTTTCATTGTTGTCCTGTATATATACATAAAACTCAACTAGGGACATTTAAGAATTATAATATGTTGTAACCAAAATTTGATCAAACATCCAAAAATAAGAATATGAACAATGTAATAATAAACAAATGAGCCACGGTCATATGCATAATAGGAGTAAAGCAAGAAATAAAGAAGAAAACAGGATTTATAGTGGTTCGGCTTATTAGGAAGCCTACGTCCACTTAAATTAAACATTTTATTGCTATTCCATATAAGTACAATCATCAATTCATACATTCATTACTTACTCTCACTTGAATACTTACAAGTTTCTGGTTTATACTCGATGAGGAGATGATATCTGATTGGTTGAGATGATGGAAGGATGGATTAGATTGTTGGAAGTACGGTTGAATGTATCGGTTGATCTTCTGAGAGTGATGCTAGAACGGTTGGCTTCTGAATCTAGCAGCACCTCATGGACTTGACAGATTTTCCTCCCCCAAAATGTGGTATCGGGTCTCTATTTATAGGTGACGATGCTGTGGAGATGGGAGATGCTCCAGGTCAGGGTCGGTCCTTCGTGTATTTACACATATGCCACCGCTAACTGTCGTCAGTTGTTAATCTTTCCAGAACGACCAGACCTTCGACCGCTCGAGATATATGTCTAAAGAAAAGCGGTCGGTTTCACAAGGGATCAAGCGGATCTCCTTAAAGGAGGGCAGGACGACCAGAGCTCAAGACCAGGACGAACGACCATGTTGTGAAGCAAGGAAGAACGACCTGTCCCAAACCAAAGAAGGAACGATCCGTACCTTTCTCTAAAAGAACGACCGTCTGCTCGTTTGTGACGACCGACCAGGCTTCCTACAGATTATAGCGACCGTACCTTTTACCTTAGGAACGATCAATTCGATCTCATTTTAGTGCGGGACGACCAAATATAGGGAAGAACGACCTGAGCCTTTCCATGATGAAACCAAGTAACCTCTCCATTAGAGGAACCGACCAGATGATCCAGACTGACCCGACCACACTAAAACCCTTCCACCTTTCAAAATACCTGCTCGTTTTAGTGGATAACATTTTTCCCCTTCAAAGTTTATAATTTTTGTTTTACAAAAATCATAGGCTTTGAACTGAACTTCTTTACGAACTTATTGCATTTGGATAAGTGGAATGGTTTCAGTGCCTAATCGCGATTTAGTCAGGATTGGACTGATCCTGGTTGAACACACCCAATGGGTTGGCCGGCCTGCTAACCCATCCTTGCATATAAAAGCCATTGCACCCATCGGTATTCTTCATTTCTGTAACCCTAATTTGATTTCCTTTAATGGAGGCCGTGCTCTTCTAAAAGGTTTGCCCCTTTTTCCTTTTAAATCCTTCAGAGTATGTAACGATTTAATCTATTTTAATTCATTTTCCCTTGATCTCTGCCAGATATCCAGGTTCTCGCTACATACTTCTGAATCATTCCTCAGGGCTTACTTATCAACCACAGGTATGCTTGCCGATCTCTAACATAACCTCGTTACTCCTTTAGACGTTCTGAGTAACAGACTTGAGCAACTTCATAGTATTAGATTTAATTGAGTTTAAATTGGGTCAGAGGACGTGATTTCTTTGGATGATTCGCCTGTAGTTTGTTATTTTGAGTGAAGCACTCAGATAATGTTGAATTCTGTTTGAGACATACTGCTATCTTCTGGATTCATTTTAACATTTTAGGATGTATTATTGTTCATCCATATGCTTCTAATGATCCATATGCAGTTACAGCGTTTGCATGTCTCATTTTACGATTCAATTTGTAAAATCATATTAAGTAATGTTTTCTTTTCAACCATTTTCTTTGTATGCGTCACTTCTTCTTGTCAAATCAAAGTTTACTAAATGTGACGTATGGGCTTCCGCTAATCGGTCTTGTTTAACCAAGAGCGACCAGG
This sequence comes from Allium sativum, assembly GCA_030737875.1. NCBI lineage: Eukaryota > Viridiplantae > Streptophyta > Magnoliopsida > Asparagales > Amaryllidaceae > Allium > Allium sativum. Next base: position 269,138,452 of record CM060911.1, read on the forward strand.
ATACCGATCGTCTATGACCGACCAGATCTTGGTCATTCCTGACTTAATTCGAAGTTGTTCAATTATGTGAATGGCCTGAATGCAATTAATGTCATACCGACTTGAGTTCAAACCAATCAAAAACCGAGCAACATCAGATTTTGTTCATGACCGACCAGGTTGAGATTATACACTTCCTTGTTCGACCTGATTTGAAGAAGTTTTTTTTTTAGGTACAACATGACATCTCCCTCTCAGAAACAACCTACCACCGATGAGCAAATAATCCAGAGATTTTACGACCCGAGTGATCCTCCAATAAGCCAACCTCCACGAATCTTTCCTACACCAACTGGCCCCACTTACCTGGAACTTCAGGGGGTTGTGAACATGCCTCGCTACAATCCAAGACCTTGCACTGCAAAGTTAGCTAAAAAGCTTCCAGGATGGAACCTCCGAGGAGTCTGCGCTGATGTAAACATCTCTTCCTCTGACTGCCCCATATTCTCAAGTGACATGGCAGTTGTCAAATCCAGGATGCTCAGCCGCATGGAAGAGGCCATGCAGCAATTCAGCAGGGGGATGGATGCCCTAAAAGATCATACCGCTGGAAAGCTGCAACACTGGCGTGTACTGGATGCAGACCTGGAAAGGCTTCATAGGCAAAACTTGGAGCAGATCGCAGCGCTTGAAGAGGATAAGGCAAAGCTCCTTTGTGCCTTGCGCGACCGAGATCCCGTGGTCGGTCACTTTCCCTTGAGCGAGGTCGAGCAGGTCGGGTCGTCTGGTAAGAGGCCCGCTGCTGATGTCCCTCCCTCTGGATCCGCCGCGTCGAAGAAGAAGGTAGGACGACCCCGCAAATATATCTAGTCGTTTCGCTTTTTCAGATGTTATCCTCTTTTGGTTTGTAATGATGTTTAATTATTAAACCGGTTGTATTCATAAGCGAGTGCCGGTTCTCGCATCCGACAATCTAGTTGGCCCTTGTGGTCAACTTTCGTGACTGGTAACGACTTGGTGGTGTTGATGGGCGAGTTACAATGGCCTTGGTAGTTTCAGTATGAAATACGGTCTTACTTTTTGGTTTACTTTCTTTAATTTACTTGTCCCACTTTTCACATCACACTTTTCGCACTCTACTTGTTTGCGTATTTTGTAAGTACAGGTGATTGTGGTGGGCTCCTGGTATAGGTAGAAAAAAAAATTATTCGCTTTTTATTATCCTGAAACGACAATCCATACCAAAGAAGATCGTTTTAGTATTGGGTTGCCTGCACAAAAATCCTGTAGATCGTGCTTAGGTATTTGAAAACACCTATCACTATTTATAGCACATAGAGTTTCCTTCCTCATTTACGAACTACTGAACATTTGTTTACTAGACGATTTGAAGGACAACTCCCTTCACAAATGGCGAACCAAATGCTACGTGAACAGTTGTATTATTTCAATCCAACATTCCTTGCAGCTGGGCAAACCAATTACTGAAAGAATAATTGAACGCCTTCAAAGAAGGGCTTTTGTTTGATAAAATACCTCCGGTAGGATTCAGAACTAACCTTCAAGTTTGCATACTTTCCTCGGGGATAAACTTAGATGTGGTGCTCAAAACACCTGAATTTTCAGAGTGCATAAGCTCACAGTCTTTTGCCGATCCTTTCATATGTCATCCCTTCGCAAAAGTTTGCAAACTTTCAAATTAGAACATTCATTTATTCCTCCTACCGATCAGTCTTGAATTTGAAAACATAACAAAATACCTTTAATCAAAAAGTAATAGTCATGTACATGCATTATTCAAATAAGTTTTGAAAAAGCTTCTTATTCAAACATTAAATTTTCATAAAGTTTTGCTAGTATATGTAGGAAAGGTATAGAAAAGAACAAGCACGAGCATCATCATCATTTGAAATAGTGACGCAAATGGTCACTGTTCCACGCCCTTGGAAATTCCACACCATCGGTGGTTTTAAGCCTAAAGGTTCCATCTAGAAATTTTCCATCGATGATGAACGGACCCTCCCAGTTTGGTCCTAGAGTCATGATCTTTTTTAATACTAAGTCTCCAACCTCAAAGGTCTGATGTCTGACTTTGGCATTAAAATGTCGGGCGACTCGCCTCTGATGAGCAGTGACTCTGAGCTCGGCTTCATCTCTTTTTGATTCCAACAGATCAAGAGCCTTAAGCTGTAGTTCTTCATTTTCTGTCGGATTAAAATGGATTCTCCGGTGAGTTGGCACTTCTAACTCTACTGGAATCATTGCCTCTGAGCCATAAGCAAGTGAGAATGGGGTATGTCCAGTCGTTGTTTTATGTGTAGTCCGATAAGCCCAAAGCGCGAGCGGTAATTCCTCGATCCAATTTCCCTTGGATTTCTCAAGACGTTTCTTGATGGTGGATTTCAGAATTTTATTTACAGCTTCAACTTGTCTGTTAGCCTGTGATGGGTGACTACAGAAAAGCTTTTCTGAATTCCATATTTTGTACAAAAATCTCTGAACTCATCGCTCTCAAATTGTGTGCCATTATCAGTAATGATTTTCTGTGGAATTCCGAACCTGCATATAATATTTTTGAGGACAAAGTTGATTACCTTCTTAGATGTGATGGTTGCCAATGGTTCTGCTTCCGCCCATTTGGTAAAGTAATCCACAGCAACTATGGCGTATTTAACATTAGACCTGGCTGTTGGCAACGCTCCAATTAAATCGATGCCCCAGACGGCAAATGGCCAAGGGCTAACCATTTGCATTAATTCGGTAGAGGGTGCTCTTGGAACATTCGCGAACTTCTGACATCGTTCGCATTTTTTGGCATAGTTCATAGAATCCAGATTTAGGTCTGGCCAAAAATAGCCATACCGCAAAAATTTCTTAGCCAGAGTCTACCCCCCTACATTGCCGCCGCAATCTCCTTCATGCAATTCTGCCAGGATTGTTTTAGATTCTTCTTTTGTTACGCATCGTAACAGGGGCATTGAGAAACCTCTTCTGTACAAACAAACATCTTGAACGAGGTACAAACGAGCTTTTCGAAGCAATTTCTTACGACCTCTGGGATCTTCTGGAAGGATTTCATGGAGAATATAATTCTTTATAGGAGTGATCCAGGAGTCTGGTTCAGTGGCGACCTCCATCACCAAACTTACCTCGGTCTCTTCAATGCTAGGGTTGGCTAGAAATTCAACAGGGACTAGCCCGAAGATGTGAGGATCCCCGGTGCTAGCCAGCTTTGATAATGAATCAGCTTTCAAGTTCTGTTCTCTAGGGAGGTGAGAAATGGAGTAATGTTCCAACCTGTCGAGAAACTCTTTGGCTTTACATAGATAAGTTGGGAGCTTACCGCCTTTAGTCTGAAATTCTCCTTTGATCTAAGACACCATCAGTTCGGAATCGCTAAAGATTGATAAGCTCTTCAAGTTTAACTCTTTCGCAACTTTCAGTCCCCCGATCAAGGCCTCATACTCCGCCTCATTGTTGGTTACAGGGAATTCGAATCGGAGTGCGCAACATACGGGCCGACCCTCAGGTGTTTCGAAGACTATCCCTGCCCCTGCACAGTAGTCGTTCCTGGCTCCATCCACAAAAAGTTTCCATCTGGAAATTAGTTCATTAATTTCTCCTTTCTGCTCCCCCTATCGGTGAATTCTACAATAAAATCAGCTAGTGCTTGCCCGTTGATTGCCCTTCGAGGATGATAAGTGATATCGTATTGGCTAAGTTCGATATTCCACTTCAGTAATCTTCCTGAAGTCTCGGGACGGCTCAGGATCTGTTTCAAAGGCTGATCTGTCAGAACTTTGATAGGATGGGATTGAAAGTATGGCCTTAGCTTTTTGGATGCAGTTAGGAAAGCATAAGCAAGCTTCTCTATTTTGGAATAGTTCAATTCTGCCCCGGCAAGTCTCTTGCTAATATAGTAGACTGGCCATTGGACTTTATCTTCTTCTCGGACCAAGGCTGCGCTCAAGGCATGGGATGAAATTGCAAGATATAGTAACAAGCTTTCTCCATCGTTAGGTTTCGAGAGCAGGGGCGGAGATGCCATGTGTTTGATTAAGTCCTCAAATGCTTGTTGGCATTCGGGAGTCCATTGAAAGCTTTTCTTCTCTTTCTTTAATGCATCAAAAAGAGGGATACACTTATCAGTTGCTTTGGAGATGAAACGGCTCAAGGTAGCCACCTTGCCATTCAAACTCTGAAGCTCTTTCTTAGTCTGAGGAGGACGCATTTCACGCAAAGCTGTTACCTGAGTTGGATTAGCTTCGATACCTCGTGCATTAACCATGAAGCCAAGGAACTTTCCTGAGGCAACTCCAAATGAACACTTGAGCGGATTTAGTTTCATTCTGAATTTTCTGAGAATCTGAAACATTTCAGCTAGGTCTTCCATAAGGGTTCTGGCTTCTCTGGACTTCACTAGCATGTCATCGACGTAGACTTCCATGGTTTTCCCGATCTGATTCTTGAACATGGAGTTCACTAAACGTTGATATGTGGCACCTGCATTTTTAAGGCCAAAGGGCATTACCTTGTAACAATACAAACCTCTGTCAGTTATGAAGCTAGTGTTGTCCCGATCTGGCTCATGCATGATAATCTGATTGTATCCTGAATATGCATCCCTAAAGGATAAAAGCTCGTGTCATGCGGTTGCGTCGACTAGCTGGTCAATGCGTGGCAGTGGAAAGCTGTCTTTAGGGCATGCCTTGTTCAGATCTGAATAACTAACACATACTCGCCACTTCCCGTTAGACTTTTTCACCAAGACCGGGTTGGAAACCCACTTGGGATATGTGGATTCACGTACGAAATTGTTCTTTAATAGTCTGTCTACCTCATCTTTTAGAGCTTCAATCCTTTCGGCACCTTGAGGACGCCTTTTCTGTTTTATTAGAGCTACACTTGGATCTATATTCAGCTTGTGCAAGATTACATCAGGCAAAATTCCGCACATGTCAGAGTGGCTCCAGGCAAAGACATCAAGATTTTCTTTCAAAAAAGCAATCAACTCCTCTCGTAGCGCATCACCTAACCGAGAGCCAATTTTGAGAACTTTATCTGGGCTATCAGCATGAATCTGAATAGAAATAGTGGCCTCAACTGGTGTTGCTCGTTCCTCCCCTACATCGGTTTTTCTAGGGTCGATATCATCATCATCATCATCATCCTTATTGATGTGGGGGTTCTGCTCTAGTTGCTATAAAGGAGCTTCGGGAGTATGGAGAGGAACCTCCACACCCCTTGCTTTCGCATCCATCACACTTTCAAGTTTTTTGGCTTCAATTAATTCTGCGAGGTAGCAATCTCTGGACTCCTGCGGGTCTCCTCTGATTACTCCAACTCCGTTTGTTGTAGGGAAATTAATGGTTTGACACCACGAAGCTAGGGCAATTTTAAAGGCAGCCAAGGCGGGTCTCCCTAGAAAGGCGTTGTATCCTGAGTTGGAATCAATTATGAAAAAGGGCTGTACTAAGGAAACCTACTTGTCCCTTTCTCCTAGTTCCACAAGAAGATCGATCACACCCACAGGCTGAGTTGGAAATCCAGTGAAACCTTGAATTTTGCGGGGGCTAGCACGGACATTGTCCATTGGCAAGTTCATCTTACAGAATGTGCTAAGGAACAGGACGTTTACAGATGCCCCATTGTCAATTAGCACTTTCCTTACAGTCGCTGGGCCTAAGCCAATGGTTATCACCATAGGATCCACAGTTGGGGCGAGCATCCCATCTGCATCTCGGTCCCTGAATACAACATCTTCTGATGATATCTTCTGCATCTTCTTTCTGATTGAGTTGTTGTGAATCTCGTGTTCTTCTTTCGGAGTAGTCTTCAACTCATTCGTATATCTCACCATGTCTTCCCAGGTTTCACCAGCAGGGTGAGGTCCCCCACTAATTGTGTTAATGATCGGACGAGGAGGATTAACTGGAGTTCTCCTATTTGACCCTGGCTGGTTCTTAGAAGCCTGTTGGCGCTGATTAGGTTCCGTATCGGGAGACTTTCTGACATACTCCTGGAGACGATTCTTCCTTATTAGTTCCTCAATCAGATTCTTTAAATGTCGGCAGTCATTGGTGTCATGGCCAGGTCGATTATGGAATCGACAAAATTTGCCTGAGTTTGCGGCTTCTTCAGAGACCTTTGTGGGTTTCATCACCGGATAATCTTCTGTGTCTTTTGTTGCCATATAAATATGCTCTACGGTATCGGTCAACGGTGTGAACTCTGATGGCTTGAAAAAACGGACTCTCTTAGAATTCTTATGGTCCTTATAATCGTTGCCCCTTTTTTGCACCATCTTACTATTCTGATGAGACTTCACATATGTTTCCTTCTTCTCAGGAGGTGTATTGTCTGGAGAGTAGGCTGAATCTCCTTCTATGGCCATAAACTCTTCGGCTTTATCATAGATTTTTTCCAAGGTACTAGGCTTCTTCATTTTTAGCCACTTACCGAATTCAGATTTCTTATCAATACCACCCTTCAAGGCCATCAGAATTAGCCTTGGTTCATGGGTTCCAACCCCAACCGCTGCAGCAGTAAATCGACTTAAAAAGGCCTTTATAGACTCCCCTGGGGCTTCTTCCATCTCATTTAGGGACATGATGTCTCGCACCTTGGTGGACTGTAGACGAAATTGGCTTTTGAAGAGTTTTGCTAGCGTAGCGAAATCGTCAACAGATCTTGGGGGCAACTTAGTAAACCATAATGAGGCCACCCCTTCCAAGTACGTCGGAAAGTACAGGCATTTTAGTTCGTCAGTTGCTTGAGCACCGTCCATATGTTGGTCATAGCGGTACAAAAACACACTGGGATCGCCCGTTCAATTGTAAGCTTGGACAGTGGGTGGTTTGAACTTTCTTGGAAAGACAGTTTTCTTAACTCTGTCCGTAAGAGGAGTTTTAGATGGCGAGAATTCCCAATCGGTTCCACCATCTCCTCGCTCTTTACCTTCCCTCATGATTTGCCTTACCATTTCTGACAAACGCTCCCTTTCAAAATAATTCTCTGCAGGGCAGACATTTTTGCCTTCACCGTGAGTTTGTTTCGGCAAACGATCACGGTTTGCTCCTTTGGAAGAGTTCATCACTTGATGTGGACTAGATCGGGCATTGTGGTGCCCAACTTATGGTTTAGAATTCTGAATCTTACCTTTATTTGGATCTGAAATTTCCCGGAACGATTGTTCGTGGTTGGGAGAAGAAGAGGAGGAACTGGCATTTTCTGGTCGCGCATCCTTTGGCGCTTCCTTGGTCGCTGCGGCTTCGAGGGCGAACATCGATTCCAGCTTTGTGATGGCGGCTTTGTTTGTGTCGTCCATCCGCTGCGCTAGATCAGCGACGGCCTGGGCAAGTTCGCCCTTAGTCACGTTATCACCTTTAGATGACTCGCCATCCTCAAATTGAGGAGTGAGGGGCGATGCATCTTCACGGTTGACTTCATCAAGGATGGCAGCTTTAGCTCGTTTCTTACCCGGTTTAGGAGGCATGATTCTGAATTCTGAAACAAGCTTAGATTTCTGAAGTAAATTATGAAGTATTCACGGCAGATTAAATGGCAAGGAATGAATCATGCCCCACGGTGGGCGCCAAAATGTTGTAACCAAAATTTGATCAAACATCCAAAAATAAGAATATGAACAATGTAATAATAAACAAATGAGGCACGGTCACATGCATAATATGAGTAAAGCAAGAAATAAAGAAGAAAACAGGATTTATAGTGGTTCGGCTTATTAGGAAGCCTACGTCCACTTAAATTAAACATTTTATTGCTATTACATATAAGTACAATCATCAATTCATACATTCATTACTTACTCTCACTTGAATACTTACAAGTTTCTGGTTTATACTCGATGAGGAGATGATATCTGATCGGTTGAGATGATTGAAGGATGGATCAGATTGTTGGAAGTACGGTTGAATGTATCAGTTGATCTTCTGAGAGTGATGCTAGAACGGTTGGCTTCTGAATCTAGCAGCACCTTATGGACTTGGCAGATTTTTCCTCCCCCCAAAATGTGGTATGGGGTCTCTATTTATAGGTGACGATGTTGTGGAGATGGGAGATGCTCCAGGCCAGGGTCGGTCCTTCGTGTATTTACACATATGCCACCGCTAACTGTCGCCAGTTGTTAATCTTTCCAGAACGACCAGACCTTCGACCGCTCGAGATATATGTCTAAAGAAAAGCGGTCGGTTTCACAAAGGATCAAGCGGATCTCCTTAAAGGAGGGCAGGATGACCAGAGCTCAAGACCAAGACGAACGACCATGCTGTGAAGCAAGGAAGAACGACCTGTCCCAAACCAAAGAAGGAACGATCCGTACCTTTCTCTAAAAGAACGACCGGCTGCTCGTTTGTGACGACCGACCAGGCTTCCTACAGATTATAGCGACCGTACCTTTTACCTTAGGAACGATCAATTCGATCTCATTTCAGTGCGGGACGACCAAATATAGGGAAGAACGACCTGAGCCTTTCCATGATGAAACCAAGTAACCTCTCCATTAGAGGAACCGACCAGATGATCCAGACTGACCCGACCACACTAAAACAGTTCCACCTTTCAAAATACCTGCTCGTTTTAGTGGATAACATAATACTTAGTGTAATATTATATAATCTCATGTTCAAGTCACTTACTTGAACATATATAATTCTGTATTATTATTGACTTCTATTATGTTAATATTCATATTACGCAATAAATGTAAAATAACAGAATCTTTTATTCAAAATAAAATTAACATCAACAATGTTATTAACCACATTAAATAGATTTCCTCTAGGGCACAAACTCTAACAGACCCCTCCATTTTCTCCACCTTAACTTGTCTTCTCCTAATCCACACTGTCCAATCACCTTATCACAGTCATCAACTAGGACTCGTCTTCTCCATAAACATAAGTCATCTTAGTCTCATCATCAAATCACAAATCATGTAAAAGCAAAATCAAATCCACATATCCAGTCGTGGCTCCAATTGGATTAAATTAGAATTTGGTTTGAGGCATCAAAAACATGGTGTTCAGTGGTGTGGAGTAGTTGATCTGAAGAAGTTGATCTAAAATTTAAAGCAAGTGGGTAGTCAAAGCAATGGGAAGTGATGGAAAAGTTTCTCAAAATCGAAGAATGTTAATGGCAATAAAAAGCATAAAAACTCAGATCTCTTAAGTGAAGTGAAGAAGTAAAGAGAAGTTAAGACTTATATATATGACATGTCTCATTCATTCCAAAAAACTCTAGGTGTTCCATATGTAAACGAATTGGTACAGATCCCCTACATATAAAAAAAAAACATGTATAAATGTTTATGAGTGTGTACATATATGTCTCAACTTAGTGATGATTGGTCTACGTTTGAATGTACTTAGGATCTGAAAAGACGGTGTGCGACTTAGGTAGGATCTTTATATGGATATTGCGGAAATGTATGTGGTAAACTAACTTGTATACCATAATAGTTATGCGAATAAATAAGAACTGATATGATGTATCATAACTAAATAAAAGCAGCAAGTAAAGTAAAGTGACACCAGGTATTTTATACTGGTTCGGACTTCCCGTCCTACGTCCAGTCCCGAAGCTCCTCTTCGGCTTTTCACTAACAACGCCCTCTCGTCACCCGGAGGAATAGGCCACCAACGCACTACTTGAGTTTACGGGCCATAAGCTTACCCACTTGATTTTACGGGACACAAGCTTACGCACTTGATTTCACGGGCCACAAGCTTACCCACACAGAACTTCACAATTACAAAGGATTTTGACTTCTGAATGTGTTCTTACTTCAACAAGGATTAGCCAACGATTGAGTACACCCTTCCTATAATCTTATCCTCAAGTATTAGAAAGTGTATGTGAAGATTTGAGGAAGTAGAATACTTATTGAATCAAAAGATATGAAATAATTTCAGTGGTTTAACAAGTAGTTTAAATATTAGAGAGCTTTAAGAACGCAAGAGAGTATAAATAGAATTAGTAAGAATAGAGTGGAATTCTATAATTTGGAAATACGATTTGGAATGTATTTATAAGTGTAGAAGAGTAGCATTCCTTCATGCATAGTTTCTACGAAAAGTTGAATCCATTTCCATTCAGAATTGAATAGAAATTTCTTCATGAAAGGAAGTGACTCTTCATGAAAAACTCTGTAATTTCTGATCAGTTGACTGGTCAAAAATCCACTAGTCGACTGGTAAAAATACCGAAATATATATATATTTAAAAATCTGTTTAGAAGTAGCCATTGCTATACAAATTTTCTGCTATCAGTCGACTGGTAGAATATGTACCAGTCGACTGGTATAGTTTTTTCTGTATAGTTCTGGCAATTTTGAAGCTTTATTATATATATATATAATCTTAGCTCCATCTCATGATTTCCATTGATCTTCATTTTGTTGTCATTGATAAAAAATTCTTGTGATTCAATATTCTCCCCCTTTTGGATTGATGACAACACTTTGCATTCTTGTTAAAATATTGAAGTACTCCCCCTGAATGTATGCTTGTATATATATTTCTACCTCCCCCTGAAATTCTGCAACATTTTGTTAGTATAAAAAATAAACTTACTGTTCAGGTTCGTGCAACATAATGTTAATATATATATATATATATATATATATATATATATATATATATTCAAAGCAGTTCAGGATTATGTTTCTGTAAGCATACATTTATGATATGAGCGTATATTAATTATTCTCCCCCTTTGTCATTGATTAAAAAAATGTTATATAACATGATTGCATAGTAATCGACAATAGGAAGATTAATGAATATTTTATAAGTCTTTTATATGAGACAATTCCAAGCTTTCTTCTAAGATTAATAAAAGCATTTTCTAATAATGGTTTGGTAAAGATATCTTCAATCTGATTTTAGAAATGAAAAGTATATTAAGCTCTTTCCCTTTGTTATCAAAAAGTAATAGCTAATAAAGATTTTGTGCATAGTTCGTGGATTAAATTATATGAAAAATTAAAGCATACAAGAACTAATTATATAAGCATGACTTGTGAAATAAAATCATGGAATATAGCAATAATTTCATTTCTATTTTTAATCAATATTACCATATGATAGTATAGAAATAAATAAAGATTACTAGATTCTTTGATCTAATTTTGAGCTCTGTTTCCAAAGATACTGAAATAACCTCTTTTCGTTATGGAGTACCTACAACAAATATCATATATATACTTTGGTACCCACTTCCTTCGTTAGGGTCCAGGGGTCAGTTAGAAGGTAACCATACCCAAGATGGTTTAATGGTACCTTTGAAAATAAAATCTTTATTATTAACTACTGAATCAAAATAATTATTGATATATTTTTCTCTGTTTTTCCAACTTACAGGAACCCAAATACTTATATAATTTCTATTGGTATTCCTTTTCGTACTTCTAGGTTTATGAGAAATATCTGTAGTCATAGAAGTATTAGAATTTTTATAAAAGTTGAATCTTGGATTTACTCGTGCTTTAGTACTAGCAATGATATTTTTATTATACATAAAAGAATATCTGGTACTATTTCGATGGTTAGTTTTATTTTATCCTAAACCACTTTTGTCATGTAAAGGTGTAGAACTAGATAAAATATGATTAACTCATTTTGACCTTTATTAAATTTCGCAAACTTGCTTGTACAATTTTAAAATTTAATTCCAAATTCGCAAGTGATTTTTTCAGAAGAAGTTTCGTTATTATTTTTTAAACCATCAATTTCCCTATTTAATTCAGAATTCTTCCTTTTCAAAGTACCATTCTCAATTTTGAGACAAAAAATTTGAGATATTGAATTATCTAAAGATGATAGTAATTTTTCATAATTTTCTTTTGAATCAAACATTTCAATTTGCAAAATATTATTATTAACCTTTAAAAACTCATTTTCTTTAGATAATTCTAAAATCTTTTCAGTTAAAGTTCCATTCTCTTTTTCAAGAGACGAAATTAAAGAATTAGAATTATTTAAAGAATCTTCTAATAAATTTTTTCTATTTTGCAAAAGATCAATTTCTTTTAAAAGAACATTGTTTTTATCTTCTAGTCGTTCATTTTACTTTTGAAAGAAATCTCTATGAGAAACAAGCTCTTCTAAGGTATTTTCAAAACATTTAGTTTGTTTTTCTAAAAATTCATTTTCCTCTTTTAATTTGGAATTTTCTTGCTCACAATCTTTTAAATTAGCTGAAATAACTGTATTTAGTTTAGACAAAGTTCTAAAATCTTTCAATAATTTTTCATGGTCTAACAAAAGATCTTTATATAACGAATCTACACATACTGGTTGTGATCTGACTTTAGCCATGAAACATTTGCTCTCCTCCTCCACCGATTCTGCTTCGTTGTTCTTCCACGTTCTAATGCCATTACTAGATTTCTTTATTGCCATTTATTCTAGGATGTTGTTATGATATCTAGAAAACCTGGCTTTGATACCAATTAAAAAGTCGGTGTGCGACTTAGGAAGGATCTTTATATGGATATTGCGGAAATGTTTATGGTAAACTAACTTGAATATATAATTGTTATGCAAATAAATAGGAACGTATATGATGTATCACAAGTAAATAAAAGCAGTAAGTAAAGTGACACCAGGTATTTTATACTGGTTCGGACTTCCCGTCCTACGTCCAATCCCGAAGCTCCTCTTCGACTTTCCACTAACAACGCCCTCTCTTCACCCGGAGGAACAGGTCACCGATACACTACTTGATTTTATAGGCCACAAGCTTACCCACTTGATTTTACGGGCCGCAAGCTTACGCACTTGATTTCACGTGCCACAAGCTTATCCACACAGGACTTCACAATTACAAAGGAGTTTGACTTCTGAATGTGTTCTTACTTCAACACTGATTAGCCAACGATTGAGTACACCCTTCCTATAATCTTATCCTCAAGTATTTGAAAGTGTATGTGAAGATTTGAGGAAGTAGATTACTTATTGAGTTAAGAGATATGAAATAATTTCAGTGATTCATAAAGTAGATTGAATATTAGAGAGCTTTAAGAAGGCAAGAGAGTATAGATAGAATTGGTAAGAATAGATTGGAATTCTATAGGTTAGAAATACGATTTGAAATGTATTTATAAGTGTAGAAGAGTAGCATTCTTTCATGAATAGTTTCTACGTAAAGTTGTATCCATTTCCATTCAGAATTGAAGAAAAATCTCTTCATGAAAGGAAGTGACTCTTCATGAAAAACTCTGTAATTTCTGATCAGGTCGACTGGTCAAAAATCCACTAGTCGACTGGTAAAAATACTGAAGTATATATATTTAAAAATCTTTTTAAAGTATTCGTTGCTATACAAATTTTCTACTACCAGTCGACTGGTAGAATATGTACCAGTCGACTGGTAAAGATTTTTTTGTACAATTCTAGCAATTTTGAAGCTTTATTATAACACGACTCGATATATATATATATATATATATATATATATATATATAAAATCTTAGCTCCATCTCATGATTTTCGTTGATCTTCATTATGTTGTCATTGATCAAAAATTCTCGTGATTCAATGTTCTCCCCCTTTTTTATTGATGACAACACTTTGCATTCTTGTTAAAATATTGAATTGTGCCCCCTGAATGTATGCTTGTATATATATTTCTACCTCCCCCTGAATTCCTGCAACATTTTGCTAGTATAAAAAATAAACTTACAGTTTGGATTCCTACAACAAAATGTTAATGTATATATATATGTATGTATGTATGTATGTATGTATATATATATATATATTTATATATATATTCAAAGCATTTCAGGACTATGTTTCTAGGAGCATACATTTATGATATGAGCGTATATTAATTATTCTCCCCCTTTGTCATCGATTAAAAAAAATGTTATATAACATGATCGCATAATAATCGACTATAGGAAGATTAATGAATATTTTATATGTCTTTTATATGAGACAATTCCAAGCTTTCTTCTAAGCTTAATAAAAGCATTTTCTTAATAATGGTTTGGTAAAGATATCTACAATCTGATTTTAGAAATGAAAAGTATATTAATTCCTTTCCCTTTGTTATCAAAAAGTAATAGCTAATAAAGATTTTGTGCATAGTTCATGGATTAAATTATATGAAAAATTAAAGCATACATGAATTAATTATATAAGCATGACTTGTGAAATAAAATCTTGGCATATAGCAATAATTTTTTTCTATTTTTAACCAATATCACCGTATGATAATATAGAAATGAATAAAGATTACCAGATTCTCTGATCTAATTTTGAGCTCTGTTTCCAAAGATACTGAAATAACCTCTTTTTGTTGTGGAGTACCTGAAACAAATTGTTGAGTCAACGGTTTCAATGCTTATTTTGATTAATGACAAGAAGGAGCTTCATGATCGACAAAAAGAAGAATCGATGTCTTCGTATGTTAGAGGTTGATTATTTAGAGTTATTTATGTTAAAATCTATCCTCAAATAATCATACTCCTCATTATCCTTGAAAATTTACATGAAAATACATTTTTTATGAAAGTTGACAAAAACCTGTCAGCAGGTTATTTTTAACCTATCAACAGGATTTCAAAAGAAACCTGTCAACAGGTTAAATTTAACCTGTCAACAGCTTTTCAAACAGCAAGTGTCCATTCATTCAAAAACCTGTCTACCTACTATTTTTCACCTGTCAACAGCTTTCAAATTTTCAAGTAACCTTTCGAAAAGTCATCTTCTTTCATCAAGAGTTGTATCCATTTCTCTTCATCAAAAATCACCATTATTCATTGCAACTCTTCATCAATAATTACAACTCTTCATTCACTATAAAAACATCATGAATCATTCATCCAAATCACCTAACTTGCTATCTATTTCTTTTATCTATCTAGCATTATTCTTGGCATTCAAAAAGCACTCAAATTCAATATATTATCATTTGAATCTCCAAGCATATTTAATACACTTATGATTCAACACGATAATCCACTTCCAAATCTTCACAAACATCAAATCATATTTGAGGATAAGATTATAGGAAGGGTGTACTATAAAAGACAAAATCTGTGTTGTAAAGAACACACATTGTCAAACAACTATTGTTCGTCTGAATTGAAGTCCTTGGTGTTGTAAGAGGCAAGTGTTGAAGTCCTCAGTGTTGGTGAGGCGTGAAATCCCATTCGGCTGTTCGGGTATTGTGAACCTGTTCCTCAGGGTGAAGAGAGGGTGTTGTTTAGTGAAAAGCCGAAGAGGAGCTTCAGGACTGGACGTACGACGGGAGGTCCGAACCAGTATAAAAATCCTGGTGTCGTTATTCTATTTTACTTTACTTACTGCATTTATATTTGTTAGTGATATATTTCTAGTTTGCGAATATTTATTTGCGTAACTGTTGAATAGTTTAAGTTATCACATACATTTCGCATAGCCATATTATAGATCCTGCTTAGGTCGTATATGCTCGACCCCTGCACCTTCAATTGGTATCAGAGCACGGTCTTCATTTAACCGTCACACAGTTACTTGATATTATTATATAATATGGCAAGTAATCCTAGCACTAGCAATAACACTTACACAGAAGGTCAATCAACACAAAGACCTCCATTTTTCAATGGACTTAACTATAGCTATTGGGCAACACGAATGTCATTCTTTATGCAATCAACAAATTATGATGCATGGAATGCTACCCAAACTAAGATAGTTAATCCAACAACTAATTATTCAGAATGGACAAAGGCTCAGAAAACAGCAGCAGCTGTAAATGCAAAAGCAATAAATATGTTGTTTTATGCATTAGATTAAAATGAATATAATCGTGTTAGTATCTGTACCACAGCATATCAAATATGGAATACTTTGAAAACTACTCATGAAGGTACTAGCAAGGTTAAACAAGCCAAAATCGCCATGCTGAAAAGTCAGTTCCAAAATTTCAAAATGAAACCAAATGAGACAATAAATGAAATGTACTCAAGATTTCAAACCATTCATCATGCTCTCATTCGTTTAGGACAAAAATATTCCGATTTTGATGTTGTTTCAACAATCCTACATTCTCTGACTAGTGAATGGGAAGGAAAAGTATTAGCAATCGAAGAGGCTAATGACCTTTCTACCATGAAGCCAGACGAATTGATAGGAAATCTAATTTCCTACGAAGCAAATTTGCAGGCTAGAAGAGAACAAAAAGAAGAAAAGAAGAATTTGCTTTTCATGCTGAAAAGGATGAAGACAACTCAGATTCTGAAGATGAAGACTTAGCATTCATTGCAAAGGTTTCAAGAAATTTTTAAAGCAACGAAAGGCTAGTCGATACAACAAAAAGAAGTTTGGATCAAATAAACCATCATCATCAAATGTAGAATGCTTTAATTGTCACAAAAAGGGACATATGCAAAAAGATTGTTCGGAGCAAAAGAAGAAATCCGAAAAATTCAAGAAGGACAAAACTAAGAAACGAGCATTCTCAGTAACGTGGGATGATTCAGACTCGTCTTCATCCGATAGTGAAAGTGATTCAGACAATGAACAAGCAAATATATGTTTCATGGCAGTAGAAGATGAGGTACAAATTCCTACTTTTGAAGAAATTCTTGATATTAATGCTGAATTGATTTTTAAATTCAAAGACATGAAACGACAATGCAAAGAAGCCAAAGCTGATTTAGGTAGAGTAGAGCTTGAAAGTGATATGTCAAAGGATGAAAAGAAAATATTAGAAGAAGAACTTGAAAAACTTCAAGAATCTTCATCTAAAAACGATTCTCAGTTATCTCTTTTAAGTCAAGAAATAAAAACTCAAAAAGAGAAAAATGATGATCTGTCTACTGAGAATCATGAACTTAAGGCAAAAATCAAAATTATGGACCTAGAAAAAGTTAGCTTACAAAATAAATTAGATAACATTTCTCAAAATGTATCTAATTTTATCAAAGGTCGTGAGAATTTGACAAAAATTATTGAGAGTTCACAATCTACTTCCAATAAGCATGGTTTGGGATATCAGAAACCGGGAAATAAGAAATCTCTTGGTTCAAGAAAGAAGAAAACAGTACAAAAGAATAAAGCCAAGAAGAATTCTAGTTTATTCTCCAAACCAAAACCAGTTGTGAAAACTCAATCGAAAAATGACAAAACCATAAAAATATGGGTTCCTAAACAAACAGCAATTTGATTAGGAACAAATATATCAAAAAATTTATGGATACTGTGCATAATAATTCAAATTATTTATATAAAGGGGATACCAGACCCGTATGGGTTTGGATTCCTAAGACCTAACTCTTAGGACCCCACAAAAATTGGGTACCATGGGCTTAATTTTATTTTTTGCAGGTCCCACTTAAGAAAAGAGGAAAGTAGATTTTGGACAGTGGTTGCTCGAAGCATATGACTAGAGACAAGAGCATATTGACAAATATTACATACTTTGATGGGGGCTCAGTCACTTTTGGAGATAAATAAAAAGGCTACATCATCGGCAAAGGCGATGTGAGCAATTACGGTACATCTAATTTACCTCTTATTACTAATATCATGCTAGTTAAAAATCTAAAACATAACTTACTCAGTATTAGTCAGTTATGTGACAAGGGTTTTACGATTTCCTTTTCGAACAATAAGTGTAATATACTAGACAAAGATCAAAATTTAGTTTTTGAAGGTTATAGAGACATAAATATATATATATATATATTCTGAATATGAATTTTAATCATAATTCAGATATGTGTCTTATCGCTAAAGATAATGATCCATGGATATGGCATAAACGTTTCTGTCATATAAACTTTAGAACTATTGACAAGTTAGCCAAAAACGATCTAGTCAAAGGGTTACCCAAACTTAGCTTTAAAGTTGACAATCTTTGTGACGCATGCCAAGAAGGAAAATTGACCAAATCACCGTTCAAATCTATGAAGGTAATATCAACATTACAACCACTTGAATTATTGCATATGGATTTATTTGGACGTATACAAATACAATCCATAAATCATAGTCGGTATGTGTTTGTAATTGTTGATGACTACTCTCGTTGTACTTGGACTGTTTTCCTGAAAAATAAAAGTGACACATTTGAAAATTTTAAATCTTTCGTCAAACGTATTCAAAAATCGAAAGGACTCAAAGTCAAAAATATAAGAAGTGATCCTGGCGGAGAGTTCAAAAATAATGAGTTCGAACATTTTTGTAGAAAGAAAGGCATATCACACAATTTTTCTTTTCCTAGAACTCCACAACAAAATGGGGTTGTAGAACGGAAAAATCGGACATTACAAGAACGTGCAAGGACATTATTAAATGGAAGCACTTTACCAAAACATTTTTGGGCAGAAGCTGTAGCAACTGCGTGTTATGTTTTGAATCGTGTATCCATTCGACCTCTTACTAAAAACACACCTTATGAATTATTTAATAAAAGAAAGCCGAATATTTCATACTTCAAAGTTTTTGGTTCGAAATGTTTTATCTTAAACACGAAAGATCATCTTGGTAAATTCGATTCAAAGGCCGATGAAGGAATTTTTGTTGGTTATTCGGATCGAAGCAAGGCTTATCTTGTATTTAAAATAACTAAAACTATCGAAGAATCACTTCACATTTCCTTCGATGAATACTATAAACAACCAATTATTACAATAGATGATGACGAAACTACTGTCACAAATACAGATTCTGACTCAGAAATAGTTGAAAATAATACTCATCACATAGAGTCACGATCGTCACCAGGATTACGTTCTCCAATAAGAAATTTAAGAGATCGTCCTGTTTAAAATATAATTGGAGAAGTAACGTCACAAATAAGAACCAAAAGTCAACTTAATCAAATGGGACATGTTGCGTTTATTTCGAATATCGAACCTAAAATTCCTAAGGAAGCTGCTACCGACGACTACTGGACCATTGCCATGCAAGAGGAACTAAATCAGTTCGAGCGCAATGATGTATGGGAACTTGTTCCAAGGCCAACCGATCAATCAGTTATAGGAACTAAATGGGTTTATAAAAATAAGGCTGATGAACAAGGGAACATTACTAGAAACAAAGCACGGTTAGTAAAACAAGGTTATAATCAAGAAGAAGGTATCGATTATGAAGAAACATTCGCGTCTGTCGCAAGACTAGAGGCTATTAGAATTTTATTATCTTATGCATGTCATCATAATTTTAAATTATATCAGATGGAGGTCAAGAGTGCGTTCTTAAACGGGTTTATAAAAGAAAGAGTATATGTCGAACAACCTCCTTTATTTAAACATGATAAATATCCGGATCATGTATTCAAACTTAAAAAGGCTTTGTACAGTTTAAAACAAGCACCACGTGCTTGGTATGAACGGTTAGAAGTTATCTTATTGATTGGGTTTTCAAATAGGAAAGGTTGATCAAACATTGTTTATTAAACATTCGCAAAAAGATATATTGGTTATTCAAATATATGTGGACGACATAATCTTTGGATCAACAAATGAGAAACTTTGTAAAGAGTTTGCAGATGTTATGACCAAAGAATTTGAAATGTCACATATAGGAGAATTATCATATTTTCTTGGTCTTCAAATTAAACAACTTCCGAACGGTATTTTCATAAATCAAAAAAAATATTGTGGAAATCTTATTAAAAGATTTGGACTTGAAAATACTTATGGAAAACCTACTCTGATGAGTACATCTATTCATCTTGAAAAATATGAGAATGGGAAAAGTGTAGACCAAAAGATATATCGTAGTATGATAGGTTCTCTTTTATATTTAACAGCTAGTCGTCTTGACATTATAATGAATGTTTGTTTGTGTGCACGCTTTCAAGCCGATCCTAAGGAATCACATTTACGAGCAGTGAAACGTATAATTCGCTATCTTAATAACACCAATGATTTCGGTCTTTTCTATCCAAAAGAATGTTCATTCGAGTTAGTATCATATAGTGATGCTGATTTCGGAGGATCACGAACCGATAGAAAGAGTACAAGTGGTACGTGCCATTTCTTTGGAAAATCACTTGTCTCTTGGTTTAGTAAGAAACAAAATTGTATATCACTTTCGACGTGTGAAGCAGAGTATATATCAGCGGCTCTTGCATGTACACAAGTTTTATACATGCAACAAACACTTAAAAGACTTTGGAATAAATTTATCGAATTCAATCATATACTGTGATAACACAAGTGCGATAAACTTATCCAAAAACCCGGTTAACCACTCTCGGACAAAACATATCGACATTCGACATCATTTTCTGAGAGATAATATTGAAAAATGAAATATAAATCTCGAGTATGTAAGTACAGAAAATCAACTAGCTAATATATTTACCAAGTCTCTACTCGAATCAAGTTTCATAAAATTACGAAGAGAGCTAGGTTTATTATCTAGAAGGGAACTTTAAAATTAAACTTTATATATTAAACGTTGCTTTCTATCAAATAGTTATTACTTAACTATTTTCTTTCCTGAATTACAGTGTAATTTTGTGGTGAAATAAATATGGACCACTTTATTTATTTCCTAAAAATAGAAATATCTCAATATATATATATTTCTTTTCGTTGAGTGCTTTCTGAATTCAATTCATTCCCTCTTTAATTCTTATAAAAGTCATGGCACACATCTATAATGAATGTGCTCGACGATCTCACATCTCCATAAATAGTTCAGAAGATCATTACTCCCCAAAAACACTAGAATATCCTCTAGGATACCATCCTAACTCACATACACCCGGTACCACACCTAATCCAAAACGTTGCAAGAAAGCGTTATTTTGTTCTCCGCGTACAAGGGAGAAAATAGATAAGATACGTCATTATCAAAAGCATCAAGTTGATCTTCAGAGAGAGATGTACTATGAGCAAAAGTTAACAGCTTCTCGCTTGACGTATCTTGAACAAATAGCTTCATTCTTTTGTAGCTCCAATAAACACAATGTTCATGAGCCTACGCATATACCATCATCATCTAGAACACCAAATTTATGGGATAAGAATTACAATAAGAATGAAGGTGCGAACGATAAATACTCTCCTTGGGAACCTAGGAAATGAATTTTACATCGTTTTTAAGGAGATCAAGTATATTGTTTTATTGCTGTATTTATGCCTTATTCTTCATGTATTATTATATTTTATATAATAAAGTTTTGATGGAGTTCGAAAATAATGTTGAGAAATCCAGAAAAACAAGGTTCAGGAAATCCTGTCGACCGCTCGAAAAAAGCTGCCGATCGGTTCTATGAAAAACTGTTTTTTTTTAAATACCGAAGGATTTTCGGTCGACCGCCTTGATTTCCCCTATCGACCGGTTTGGTTGAGTTCAAAACCAGAGAGAAAATAGGTCGACCGGTCTAAAAAATGCTGTCAACCGGTCCTATTCATTTTTCTTTCTAGCACCCGAAACTTCACCTGTTGACCGCCTAGTTCCCCCCTGTCGACCGTTTTCCCTTCTGTTTTTATTTTCTGAAAACCAAAACAAAAGCTGTCGACCGCCATAAAATTCCTGTCGACCGGTTTCAGCAAAAGCAGTTATATATATATATATATATATATATATATATATATATATATATATAAAACGTCGGTTCCACCTCCAATCTTCAACATCATTTCATTCTCAACCCTTTTATAACTCAAAACACCCATTCTTCTCGGCCTTAATCTCTCCAATTTCAATTCCTTCAATTTCCAATGGCTCCAAAACAAAAGAAATCTAAAACATCCTCTTCTTCAACACAACTCCATCCTATTGATTCACGCATTCAACAATGGCTAATGGATCCAATCGCTGTGGAAAGATGGAACAAGATGAAGGACTACACCAATCACCAAGGATCGTTCATTAAGTTCTTCGATTTCTTTCTCTATAATGTTAAAGAGATAGCGAAGAGAGCGGGTATTGATTCTCTTCTTAATTTCGATGATAACAATGTTGAGATTAATCATATCATGGTTAAGTTGTTCTACGCTAATCTCAACTTAACAAAATACAAACCAGAAAATTCTTCAGATTTTTTATGGTCCGTTGTGTGTGGAAACCATGTTTTTATCTCAAAAGATAGGATGGCACGAGTTCTTCGCTCTGAAAATAATGGTATTAAATTCTCTAGTGAATTCTGCACTATTCATACTAGAGATAAAGTCAGTCACTTGTTTATCGAAGATCACAAGCCAAGTACAAAAGGAGTTAATTTACGACCTACGGCTAGAATTCTTCACCATTGTCTTACACATTCCTTATTACCAAGGTCTGGAAATTTCGATGCAATTTATAAAGAGAATTTTAAAGCCTTATATGCTATTTATGGAGAAATAAATATAAATTGGATAGAGATGATCTTCGACGAAATTTCAATGGTAAATAATCATTCAAGACCACATCTCTTTTACAATGAATACCTAATGCGTCTCTTACTTGATTGCGGTATTCAATCTCCTGAATCCACAGTTTCAAGGCCAAAATGTGTTGATAAAGCATCGAAGAAGCGAATGAAACTTCCAGAACCATACTTAAACATTATTCCTTTTGAGCAATATAAACATCAAGGTCCTCCCGAAGCTTCTACCTCTCAAATCACAAGGCCAAGACCTGAAGACGTTAAGATTCCTTCACCTACTTAGACAACTAAGGAATCTCTCGAAAAAATTGCAAGGAATCAATTTCTTCTCGAAGCACGACTTAAACGAACCGATAACAAGCTTGATCGTTTAGATACCAAACTTGATAAACAATTTAATAAACTTAAGTCTTTCTTCGGAATTCTTTGGGATGCAATTTCATGTGGTGCATCATCCTCCACAACACATGCTCAAGACCCGGGAAAACGTCCAATGCCTCCTACATTCACATGGACAACTTCAGAGAAGGGTACTAGCTCTGGAGAAAGTACTGAACGTGGACGGGGTCGTGGCACATCCTATATAGAAGAAGGTGGAGATGATGACGAGGAAGAACGAGACGGAAACGGTAATGATGAAGAACAAGAAGAAGAAGGAGATGAGGAGAAGGAGTCATCCAAAGAAAAAGGAGACGATGACACTGATTCAGATTGGCCATCTGAATAGTTTATGATATTATGACTGTTTACCTTTAAAACTATATCAGCACTTGTACTTAAATAGTGCTGTGTTTTTATTTTGTCATGTATGCTACATAACGTAGTTTGGTATGGTTAGATTGATGTGGTTTGTAATATGTGATACACTCTGGATGTGATATTCTATGTTATTTCAACGTAATATTGATGTTATGAACCCTTTTTGTCAATGACAAAAGGGGAGAAAATGTTACTAACATTTCTTCTTACAGAAATTTAGTTATATATTTCAGGGGGAGCATATATACAGGGGGAGATAGAGCATATATACAGGGGGAGATAGCAATGGAGATTTAAATATCAAGCTATGTTTTCATCAATCAAAAAGGGGGAGAATGTTGAGTCAACCGTTTCAATGCTTATTTTGATTAATGACAAGAAGGAGCTTCATGATCGACAAAAAGAAGAATCGATGTCTTCGTAGGTTAGAGGTTGATTATTTAGAGTTATTTATGTTAAAATCAATCCTCAAATAATCATACTCCTCATTATCCTTGAAAATTTACATGAAAATACATTTTTTATGAAAGTTGACAAAAACCTGTCAACATGTTATTTATAACCTGTCAACAGAATTTCAAAAGAAACCTGTCAACAGGTTAAATTTAACTTGTCAACAGCTTTTCAAACAGCATGGGTCCATTCATTCAAAACCCTATCTACCTACTATTTTTTACCTGTCAACAGCTTTTCAAATTTTCAAGTAACCTTTCAAAAAGTCATCTTCTTTCATCAAGAGTTGTATCCATTTCTCTTCATCAAAAATCACCATTATTCATTGCAACTCTTCATCAATAATTACAACTCTTCATTCACTATAAAAACATCATGAATCATTCATCCAAATCACCTAACTTGCTATCTATTTCTTTTATCTATCTAGCATTATTCTTGGCATTCAAAAAGCACTCAAATTCAATATATTATCGTTTGAATCTCGAAGCATATTTAATACACTTGTGATTCAACACGATAATCCAATTCCAAATCTTCACAAACATCAAATCATATTTGAGGATAAGATTATAGGAAGGGTGTACTATAAAAGACAAAATCTGTGTTGTAAAGAACACACATTGTCGAATAACTATTGTTCGTCTGAATTGAAGTCCTTGGTGTTGTAAGAGGTAAGTGTTGAAGTCCTCAGTGTTGGTGAGGCATGAAATCCCATTCAACTGTTCGGGTATTGTGAACCTATTCCTCCCGGTGAAGAGAGGGTGTTGTTTAGTGAAAAGCCGAAGAGGAGCTTCGGGACTGGACGTAGGACAGGAGGTCCAAACCAGTATAAAAATCCTGGTGTCGTTATTCTACTTTACTTTACTTACTGCATTTATATTTGTTAGTGATATATTTCTAGTATGCGAATATTTATTCGCGTAACTGTTGAATAGTTTAAGTTATCACATACATTCTGCATATCCATATTATAGATCCTTCTTAGGTCGTATACACTCGACCCATGCACCTTCACAAATATTATATATATACACACTTTGGTACCCACTTCCTTCGTTAGGGTCCAGGGTTTAGTTGGAAGGTGCCCATACCCAAGATGTTTTAATGGTACCTTTGAAAATTAAATCTTTATTATTAACTACAAAATAAAAGTAATCATCGATATATTTTTCTATGTTTTTCCAACTTATAGGAACCTAAATACTTAAATAATTTCTATTGGTATTCCTTTTCGTACTTCTAGGTTTATGAAAAATATCTGTAGTCATAGAAGTATTCAAATTTTTATAAAAGTTGAATCTTTTATTTACTCGTTCTTTAGTACTAGCAATGATATTTTTATTATACATAAAAGCAAATCTAGTACTATTTCTATGATTAACTTTATTATATCCTAAACCACTTTTGTCGTGTAAAGGTCTAGAACTAGATAAAATCATGTTTAAGTCATTTTGACCTTTATTAAATTTCGCAAACTTGCTTGTACAATTTTAAAATTTGATTCCAAAGTCGCAAGTGATTTTTACAGAAGAAATTTTGTTATTATTTTTCAAACCATCAAATTCCTTATTTAATTCAGAATTCTTCCTTTTCAAAGTACCATTCTCAATTTTGAGACCAAAAATTTTAGATTCTGAATCATCTAAAGAAGATTGTAATTTTTCAAAATTTTCTTCTGAATCAGACATTTCATTATGCAAAATATTATTATTAACATCTAAAAACTCATATTCTTTAGATAATCCTAAAATCTTTTCAGTTAAAGTTCCATTCTCTTTTTTAAGAGAGGAAATTAAAGAATTAGAGTTATTTAAATAATCTTCTAATGAATTATTTCTATTTTGCAAAAGATCATTTTCTTTTAAAAGAACAATGTTTTTATCTTTTAGTCGCTCATTTTCCTTTTGAAAGAAATCTTTTTGAGAAACAAGCTCTTCTAAGGTATTTTCAAAACATTT
This sequence comes from Allium sativum, assembly GCA_030737875.1. Classification (NCBI taxonomy): domain Eukaryota; kingdom Viridiplantae; phylum Streptophyta; class Magnoliopsida; order Asparagales; family Amaryllidaceae; genus Allium; species Allium sativum. Next base: position 269,163,946 of record CM060911.1, read on the forward strand.
AGTTTGTTTTTCTAAAAATTCATTTTCCTCTTTTAATTTGGAATTTTCTTGCTCACAGCTGTGACGATCCCAAAATCTGAGGGGCGGTATTAAGGATAATCATTGGAATATAACACATTAATCATCATAGAAGAATACAAATAATAGCAGAAACAATAAATAGAATAATTTTACGTGGATATGACAGTGGAATCACAACATGTAACAACATCAGAATAACATAGCGTAGGATATAACTTAGTAAATAAAAAGGAAAGTAATCAGTCATCATCGCCAGAGGCGGAATACATACATGCAGTGAGACAAAATAAGGGTATCAGTCTACATCGCCGAAGGCGGTACATATACATACACTAAGGAGTACGGAAAGTAAATCAGTCTGCATCGCCCGTGGCGAAATCATAATATAAGTACAATAATGGCGGAAAATGTCAAAGTCGTCTCTGTGAAGTCAGCCTCGCCATGAGCCAAAAATGCACTCTATGCAACAGTGTAGAGACAAAAACAACCTGTCACCTGTGAACTAGGCTGCCCGTGTGAAAATAAGGGCACCCGCGTTTGCAAAGTGAAACAAACAACGAGTCAGTCATGGGGACTGGTATGAGGAATCTATTTAACAGTTTAAACAACAGTGATAAACAAATCATAGGACCACGCCACTTCCGCAGAACGGGTTTACTCCAGTGATTGCTAGTGCATTTAAAACAAAGTAAATTCTTTTAAAACAACGCAATGATTTTAAAAAGAATGAAGCCATTATAAGACTCAGGTCCCATCACACAATGCAACGCAAGCCGGAGGATAGAGTTTTACCTTATAATGGCCAAATATGCTTGATACGTATAAAGAAAAATCAACTAATATTATTACTAGTGCATATATGTTTCAAAAGCGAATAGCATCATAAATATCAATCATAGGCGGCATAGCTACCATATACTATGTCGCCATACTAGTTCTACAATCGAGTCCGTTATTTCGTATTGGAAATTGGATTTCCGTCATGAGTCGAGGCAAGGGGCAAGCTCCTCTCCGCTTCGAGACACTCTAGAAAATGCCTCGGGACTACACACTCTGGGTAACCCCTGGATCTTCAGGGCCGGTCCTCTCTTACGTTTGAGGATTAGTATTCCTGAACACACGTTTCCCGGTCCTTACAGACCTATAATCGAGGCGCCTCGCATTCCAACAACCACATAGGTGAAAAATAGACATATATGTCAGGGCTGGTAAGTCACTGACACCACCATAGCTAGAAAGAAACGTCGTGCTCTCCCTGCAGTCCGTATCCCATTTTTAACTCATACCGGGGTGTGAGGCTCGCGAATCCACGCTATACACAAAGCCAGGCCACGTAGACCGTGCTTTGATCATCATCCACAAGACTTTGCTTTGCAACAGAAGCCTTGATCACAGCATATTGGCATGCCACATAGGCAGTCCACTCCATACGATTGATTTCCATCGATATATAACCTCTGAGCTCGTACGTCTCAGAGAAGGGCGTTAAGCAAAAGAATAAATTCTCCGCCGCCAAACAGATATATATTTTACAGAGATCAATCAGTATAGAACAAAATCCAATGTTACACACACAGTCCATTTACAAGTCCGTTCTGGGTCTGAACGAAACCGGAGGCGTCAATTCCTCGTATATCCGTACAATCAACACATACGTTCAGACGGCTACTACTTCCGTCCCTTTCCGGTAGCTACTCCGGTCAGGAACCTCAGCAGCGCCCATCCAACCGATACGAAGATCGTCGGTCTTGAATCGTCTTTGCATTTTCAAATTCGAATCGCTCGATAAATTATTTGAAATGAGGGTTAGCTCGGCCTTTTCAAATAATTCACGTCATTAGAATTTAAATCGATTCTTTCTATGGTTATATTATTCGACATCCATCTTTCAGCTCTTTAGTGTTATTTTCGTGTCAAGCACATACAACCATCAAATATCAAACAATTCAAGCCCAATTGGTCTATTTGTAATCTATGTTGTTTATAATATTTTATAACGATTTTTCGCCATTTTTATTTATTTAAAAATGGCCATATTTAATTAAACGACGTTTCAGGTCGTGCCGTGGCACTGGCGCTGTTTTCCCCCTAATTTGTTTTACACATATCGGAAAATCTAACCGTTGGATTTCTACGAAGTCTATATCAGTGGGAAGATATTCCCAAAGCGAACCCAACGGTTCCAGTTTCGTGAGAATCCGACGGTCGGATCTTCCACACTAGTCATTTGAAGTTACGGTTTCAAAATTCGAACTGCAGCGTCGTTATTCGATTTAATTTAATTATATTTATATTTATATATAAATATAAACGATTCCGGCGCTGTTTTTCTTCTAATTTGAATTAAACATTCCGGACAATCCAACCGTTGGATTTTTACAAGGTTGGTGCCGTTGGGAAGATATTTCCAAGGCGAACCCAGCGGTTGCGGTTTCGGGAAAATCCGATGGTCGGATTTCTCGTACTAATCGTTTCAAATTACGATTCCGAAACACGAACTGCACGGCTTCGATTCCTTTTAATTATATTTATATATATAAATATAGTTCATTCTATAATCCCAACTATAGCTCATTCTATATTTTCAACTTCGTTTTCACTTCAAATATTTCACTAACGCCTTAATATTTCGAAAAATTTCGCCATAACCTCCTTTGTACGGGGAGGGGTTTGGAAATTTATTGGGCCGTATTAGGTACCCAATAAATCCTAAAAAGCATCCACATATTTATAGTGATATATTCTGGTGTTTACGGGGGAGCATGTATAGATAATCATTCCAGAGAATAAATTCTCGTCACCCCCGTTTCCTTGTGGAAATAAATAGTCCATGTGCCGTATCTAATAACTAGAGAGACGTGATTATTGTCAACTCCAGACCCGTGTGGGTTTTTTATTAATCTGGCAATTTATCGTTATATTTTATATAGTCCATATCCGTCATCAGTTCAACCTGTAGTATATAGTCATCGCCATACAAGCCTCTCGCTCGTATGGTAAATCTTCCACCTCGTCACACAAGCTCCAATTGCTTATGTGGAATATGATGAAGTATGCCTATCGTCAAGAAGTATGCCATGTAGTGTAGTTCAAATTTAATTGTTACTATCCTATGGCAATGTTTATTATTTCACACAGAATAACCAGCACTCCGCATCCAATGGCATTCACAGGAGTTGATATATAAATAAAATTGCGCAGCCAACTCATCAAGGTTTACCTATTTGTCGGGCACACAAATAATTTCTTTACTCTACAGCTAATCCATTTTTTTCTGTTCAACACATGTATATATATGCAGAACAAAGCTAATAATGATATTTCTAGCAAACTATTATTTATTCCAACACGTGTGTATTTTTATCGAAGCGTATACATGATAAAAGAAATTTTTTTATCATCAAAAATATTTATTCAACACGTGAATGTTTTTTTTAACACTTCATATTCACAATAAAAATGTAGTTTTTATTGTCGATTCATTTTATTTTAACATACGATAACATTCAACACATGAATTTCAAATCGACGAACGAATTGCAACTCAACACATGAATATTCGCTATAGTTTGTATATATATAAAAATGTGATTTTTATCGCTAAAGCTATTTGTTTAAATTCAAATAATATTCAACACATGAATTTCAACTCAACGAATGAATTGCAACTCAACACATGAATATTCGCTATAGTTTGTATATATATAAAATTGTGATTTTTATCGCTAAAGCTATTTGTTTAGATTCAAATAATATTCAACACATGAATTTCAACTCAACGAATGAATTGCAACTCAACACATGAATATTCTATATAGTTTGTATATATATAAAAATGTGATTTTTATCGCTAAAGCTATTTGTTTAGATTAAAAAAATATTCAACACATGAATTTCAACTCAACGAATGAATTGCAACTCAACACATGAATATTCTATATAGTTTGTATATATATAAAAATGTGATTTTTATCGCTAAAGCTATTTGTTTAGATTCAAATAATATTCAACACATGAATTTCAACTCAACGAATGAATTGCAACTCAACACATGAATATTCGCTATAGTTGTAATTTATTTCAACGAATGAAAATTATTCTAACACATGTATATTTCAGAAAATTTCGGCAGCATAACGGCATGGTAGTTAAAACCGGGACCGTCCCTAGTACGGCTCCTCGCTCTACCTTAAAACCTCGCGGTTTTTGACAATGGGGATCATGCATCTAGTTCGCACGCAGGCGGCATGTTTTATTTTCAATTCCACAATCCTATTCTAATTTGTTTCAACCACAAGAGGGTATTTTTCAACCACAAAGGTATTTTTCAACTACAAACAATTATTTCCAACCATTCGTCATACCATATAATATCACGTCAATCACAAGCAATAAATATCGTCCATGGTCTGTGGACGAGGGGAGTATATATATATATATTATATTATAATTCACTTGTATTTCATCACAATTCAAAGCATATATGTTTCATTCAACGCTTGTATAATTTATACATCGCTAATATAACTTATACAACACATGTACATGAGGTATACAATGCGTATATAATTTACACTTTGCTTATATAATTTATACAACGCGATTTCATTCACACAATTGGTTTAGATTCCTCACATTGGTTATTACAGTGCTAAAAATCGTAGGAAGATCAGAAAAATCCGCGGCTTCTTCTAGAATGTAGAGAGCCTCCTTGCGGTCACAGTGTCTCCTGTTTCATCGAATTTCGTTAAAGAACGAAAAAGATATTATTTTTCAAAGTTTTGCAACGCTTTATAGTGTTATTTTCAATTCTGAATAATAAAGGTCGTACCTTTATTTTTGCTTCGAAACTAGGTTTGGGATTTTTGCAAAATCCGTGAAGTATGGGGATGATCGGCGGTGCTGACGTGGAACGGGGCGGCGAGGGCTTCACGGCGCTAGTGGTTTGAGGGGTTGCGATGGCGAATCGGGGCGGCGGCGGCGCTGGGAAGTCGACGACTTCCTCGACGTCGTTCAGGCGGAGGAGCTGATGATAGAGGGCGGCGCTTGGTCGGATGTGGAGAGGAGGCGAAGGGCTGTCGACTGGTGGTGGTGGCGCGGCCTAGCATCGCCTGTAGCGGTCGTAAAAGTGAAGAGAAGCGCGGAGCTTCCTGGATCGTCCAAATCGGCTAAGGCGGCTAGGGTTTTTCGATTTTTTTTTAAAAGAAAATTCCTATTGGTCGAAGCTATATAGGAAATTTTAAATAGTGTTTTCACAAACGGACTCGAAATGAAACCCAACGACTGTCGCCCCTAGCTAAATAACCCCATTCCAGACACAATGGGATATGTTTCGTTGGCCAATTCGACTGTTACAGTCAGTTATTTTTCAAATTAAAATATAAAACACTCGATATTTAATTTGAACGTACATTTCAATTTGTCAGGGCCACAAACTGAATCGAAAAATTCCAAAAAAATAAATCTAGCTTTGTTTTGACGTCCTAACAAAACCAGTTTCATCGAATTCTGAGTTCGTTTGAAAAATGGCCATTTTTAGGTCGACCCATTTTAACAGAAATTGACCAATCACATTTTCCTTTTCCCCGCTCACATACTAGCTTCAAAAATTATGAAATTTGAAACTTAGCAATGATTTGACATCCCGGACCCAATAAAAGTGGTTTCGTCGAATTCCGAGGTCGTATGCAAAATATCAATTTTCAAGGGCTATATATGCTATATAGCGACCTTTCTAAAAATTCATTTGGCCATAACTTTTGATTCCCGCTATGAAATTTCGATTTTTCAGATTCGTTAGAAAGGTATTCATAAACAGATTTAAATATTTTCAGTTTCGCTAAAATCCATTATATTTTCCACCCGGTACAGTCAGACAAAGTTTGTATTCAAAATTTTAAACTGCAATACTATACCCAATTCTTTATTTTATTGAAATAGGCTATTTCAACTATTCAAATTCTTTGGTAATAACCGATTTTAAAAATTTTAAATTGGTTCACATTTTCCGGGTTATTACAATCTCCCCCACTTAAAACTTTTCGTCCTCGAAAAGGAAATAATAGCTAAGTAGGGAATAAAATGTAAATGCAAAGTATTGTAAAGGTACCTTGCACCGGAGTTAGTCAGAGATGTCCACTCTGCATTTGGGGTAGGCTTGTTTAATGCTTTCCTCAGTCTCCCAAGTACGGTCTCTAGGATCACTACTCCACTGCACTTTGACTAAATGAATCTTTTTGCTCCTTAGCTCTCTAGTTTCTTTGCCAACTATCTTTAATGGCTCTCTTCTGAGTGCTAATTCTGGAGTTATGTAAATATCCTGTTGCGCTGCTTCTTCCACAATAAGATCTGGATCATGAATATGTTTTCTGAGTTGAGACACGTGGAACACATCATGTACACCAGGCAACCAATCAGGTAATGAAACCTTATATGCAAGAGTTCCAATCCGTTCAAGTATAGGAAAGGGACCAATAAATCTTGGTGCTAACTTCCCAGTCTTGCCAAATCTGATTACTCCCCGCATTGGAGAAACTCTTAAATAAACATAATCGCCAACGGCAAAAGATAAATCTCTTCTTCTAGCATCAGCATAACTTTTCTGTCGGCTCTGTGCGGTTTTCAATCGCTTCTTAATGTAATCGACTTTATCCGATGCTTCCCGAATCATATCGGGCCCTAACACAAGTCTGTTGCCAGGTTCTACCCAACATGCTGGAGATCTGCACGGTCTACCGTATAATGCTTCAAATGAGGACATTCCCAAACTTGCTTGATAGCTATTGTTGTAAGAGAATTCGGCTAAATGTAAGTGATCTTCCCATGAGCCTCCAAAATCGATAACACAAGCCCGTAGTAAATCTTCTAGGATTCTATTCACCCGCTCAGTTTGGCCATCTGTCTGTGGGTGATAAGCGGTGCTTAGATTCAATTTGGATCCCATTTCTATCTGAAATGCTTCCCAGAATTTGCTAGCAAACAGGGGATCTCTATCACTGACTATATTGAGTGGCACCCCATGTAGTTTAACTATTTCTTTGAAGTAAATCTGTGCTAGACTTTGAGCCGTTCTGTTGGATCGGACAGGTATGAAGTGGGCAGTCTTCGTGAAGCGATCTACGATTACCCATATACTGTCGTTTCCTTTTCTAGTTCGAGGCAAGCCATCGATGAAGTCCATCGAAATTTGCTCCCACTTCCATCCTGGAATTTCTAATGGTTGTAATAGCCCAGCTAATTTCTGCTGATCGCTCTTAACTAGCTGACAAGTGAGGCATCTACTAACATATAATGAAATATCTCTTTTCATTGACCTCCACCAGAATGTGCGTTTGATATCGTTATACATCTTGCTCACACCTGGATGGATACTAAGTTTGGACTTGTGGCACTCATCAAGTATTTCTCTTCTTAGCTCAGGAAGGTTTGGGATGCAAATTCTGCCCTTTAATCTAAGAACTCCTTTGTCATCGAGTCGGAAACTTGTGGATTCACCTCCCTTGACTCTCTGACTGACTCTTTGAATAAGTTCATCGTCTTTCTGAAGGGTCGAGATCCTGTCTATTAATGAAGACGTGATGACAAAACTGGCGATGATTTCATTCTATCTGCTGAGCGCATCTGCTACAACATTGGCTTTCCCTGGAGTGTATAGAATTTCAAAATCATATGCCGCAAGGAATTCTAACCAACGTTGTTGCCTCAAGTTCAGATCCTTCTGAGTGAATAGATATTTTAAGGATTGATGATCCGTGAATAGTTCGAACTTCTCACCCAGTAAATAATGCCTCTAGATTCTTAAAGCAAACACGATAGCTAATAACTCAAGATCATGAGTTGCATAGTTTCTTTCATGTGGCTTCAGCTGACGGCTGGCATACGCGATCACTTGGCCTTTTTGCATTAGTACTGCGCCTAGCCCTCTAATAGAAGCGTCTGTCCATACCGTCAAGTCTTGGTTTCCTTCTATAATTGTCAATACTGGAGCGGTTGTCAACTTCAGTTTCAGCTGCTGGAAAGCTTCTTCACATTCGGGAGTCCATTTGAATTTCTCATGCTTCTTTGTAAGCTTTGTCAATACACCCGATATCTTTGAAAAATCCTGAACGAATTTCCGATAGTAACTAGCCAATCCAAGGAAACTTCGGACTTCCGTGGGGATAGTAGGTTGTTTCCAGTTCTGAATCGCTATAATTTTGCTTGGATCTACAGCAATCCCTTCTTTTGATACGACATGGCCTAGGAACTTAACTTCATCCTGCCAGAAGACACACTTAGAAAATTTAGCTTTCAAGACATTTCTCCTTAGAATTTTCAACACTTGTTCTAAATGTTTTGCATGCTCGCCTTCCGACTTGGAGTAAATTAAAATGTCATCGATGAAGACTAGAACAAATTTATTCAACACACCACGGAACACTCTATTCATAAGATCGATGAAGTATGCCGGAGCGTTACACAAGCCGAACGGAATTACTAACCATTCGTAGAATAAATCGGGACCCTTGCAGGCTGTCAAAGGAACACAGTCTTCGGCTATACGTAATTGGTGGAAACCTGTAGCTAGGTCCATTCTGGAGAATACTGTTGCTCCATTTAATTGATCTAACAGATCATCTGCACGTGGCAAGGGATATTTGTTTTTCAGTGTCTGTTTATTGAGATCTCGGTAATCAACACAAAGTCTTAGAGTACCGTCTGATTTCGAGACAAATACTACTACTGCTCCCCAAGCTGAAAAGCTCGGTCTGATCAGACCTTTCCAAAGCAATTCTCGGGTTTGACTACCTAACTCTTCCTTTTCTTTCGGGGCCATTCTTCTGATTGGATGTACTACTGGTCGGGCGTTAGGAATTAGATCTATTCTAAATTCAATCTCTCTTTGCGGTGGTAAGTTTTCTACTTCTTCAAACACATCTGCGTAGTTTTTAACGACCGGTATCTTTTCTAATGAAGGGGGAGTAACTACTAAAGAAGACAAAAATTCTGTTCTATTAATTTCTGAGCCATGGCATGGTATGGTGATATGCCCAAGTTTTGTTTTAACTTTCACGATTCTTTCGGCGCATCTAACTTCGGCCTTATATTTCGTTAACCAATCAAGTCCTAGAATAATATCAAATTCGGAAAGGTCCATAACAATCACTTTAAAAGGAAATCGATAACAAGAATATGAGGCGGGTACATTACAATATGAGACGAGAATAGTAGACCCTCCTATCGGATTTTGAACTTTAATTGGTTCTTTAAGCTTCCTTGGATTCAATTTTAACTTGTGAACAATGTTACCAGAAATGAAGCTACGTGATGCACCAGTATCAAAAAGTACAGAAACAGGAATATTTTTAATGGTAAGGGTACCTCCCAAGATGTCGGGTTTACCTGATCCATCCATGATAGCTGGCGGGGTCTCCCCGTCATACACATGAGCCAATTGTGCATTCTGCTTCAGAGGACAATTCCTGCTATAGTGCCCCTTCTTATGGCAGTTGTAGCATTCGGCTGAGTCTGGATTCGCCTTTGGCTTCCTCGAGGCTTTGCATACATTAGAAAAATGTCCTGGCTTCCCGCAGTGGTAGCAATTTCCTTTGGGGATCTTTCCAGGTTTCTGAGTAGCGGCCGCGGTAATGTTAGACTCGGGCTGATCTGCTGAAGCCTTGCGCTTATTTCCGGCTTGGCTTTTGGCATGGTCTTGGATGGCGTGCCTTTCATCCATATCTTCATAATTGCAAGCCATTTCTACCAATTCTGAGAAGGAGAGTTTGATGTTGCTCATGGCTCTGTCATGGTACTTGCGCTTTAGCCCAAAGATAAATCTCTTGTTCTTTGCTTTGTTTGTCATAATAAGCTCTGGAGCATAGCGCGACAACTGGGTGAATTTATTGAGGTAATCCTGGATAGAGAGATCTCCTTGCTGGAGATTAGCAAACTGCTATCGCATCCTCTCTAAAGCCTGTTCAGGTACAAACTTCTCGTTGAACATGGTTTTGAATTGCTCCCAGGTCCTGACAGTATCTGCTGCATCCTCTGAGGTGATGGCATCCCACCACAGCTCTGCTTCCTCCTGTAGGAGCCAAATACCTAGTCGTGCTTTGTTGTTAGTCCCCAATTCCATCCCTTCAAAGATCTTTTCACAGGTCTTCAACCAAGCAATAGCCTCCGTTACTGTACCAGTGCCAGAAAAAGGTTTTCCCCCAAGGTTCCTATACCTCTTCGCTACTCTGTCTAGCTCGAAGTCCTGGGGTGCTGGTGGCTGAACAATAGGGCCTTCCACAACTACGGGGATATTCCCCCGTCCTCCTGCTGCTTCTGCTCGGCCTCCACGGCCTCCTCTAGCTGCTGCTGCTTGTGTAGCCATCTAAGAGTAATGTATAAGCAAGAAAAGAGTCAAGCTCACAGATTTGATAATTTTCATAAATGATAAAGCAGGGGAATACAAGGAAAGGAAATGATGTACTGATCAAATTGTTTTGCTAATCTGCTTAGCTCATTCTAGGACATTGCTAATCCTATCTCTAATGAGCTACTCGCCTTAGAACACTACTGATTCTATTCTGACGAGGTGTTTAATGTGTTAGATCCCGGAACTAAGGTTAACCAAAGCTCTGATACCAACTGTGACGATCCCAAAATCCGAGGGGCGGTATTAAGGATAATCATTGGAATATAACACATTAATCATCATAGCAGAATACAAATAATAGCAGAAACAATAAATAGAATAATTTTACATGGATATGACAGCGGAATCACAACATGTAACAACATCAGAATAGCATAGCGTAGGATATAACTTAGTAAATAAAAAGGAAAGTGATCAGTCATCATCGCCAGAGGCGAAATACATACATGCAGTGAGTCATAATAAGGGTATCAGTCTACATCGCCGAAGGCGGTACATATACATACACTAAGGAGTACGGAAAGTAAATCAGTCTGCATCGCCCGTGGCGGAATCATAATATAAGTACAATAATGGTGGAAAATGTCAAAGTCGTCTCTGTGAAGTCAGCCTCGCCATGAGCCAAAAATGCACTCTATGCAACAGTGCAGAGCCAAAAACAACCTGTCACCTATGAACTAGGCTGCCCATGTGAAAATAAGGGCACCCGCGTTTGCAAAGTGAAACAAACAACGATTCAGTCATGGGGACTGGTATGAGGAATCTATTTAACAGTTTAAACAACAGTGATAAACAAATCATAGGACCACGCCACTTTCGCGGAACAGGTTTACTCCAGTGATTGCTAGTGCATTTAAAACAAAGTAAATTCTTTTAAAACAACGCAATGCTTTTAAAAAGAATGAAGCCATTATAAGACTCAGGTCCCATCACACAATGCAACGCAAGCCGGAGGATAGAGTTTTACCTTATAATGGCCAAATATGCTTGATACGTATAAAGAAAAATCAACTGATATTATTACTAGTGCATATATGTTTCAAAAGCGAATAGCATCATAAATATCAATCATAGGCGGCATAGCTACCATATACTATGTCGCCATACTAGTTCTACAATTGAGTCCGTTATTTCGTATTGGAAATTGGATTTCCGTCATGAGTCGAGGCAAGGGGCAAGCTCCTCTCCGCTTCGAGACACTCTAGCAAATGCCTCGGGACTACACACTCTGGGTAACCCCTGGATCTTCAGGGTCGGTCCTCTCTTACGTCTGAGGATTAGTATTCCTGAACACACGTTTCCCGGTCCTTACAGACCTATAATCGAGGCGCCTCGCATTCCAACAACCACATAGGTGGAAAATAGACATATATGTCAGGGTTGGTAAGTCACTGACACCACCATAGCTAGAAAGAAACGTCGTGCTCTTCCTGCAGTCCGTATCCCGTTTTTAACTCATACCGGGGTGTGAGGCTCGCAAATCCACGCTATACACAAAGCCAGGCCACGTAGACCGTGCTTTGATCATCATCCATAAGACTTTGCTTTGCAACAGAAGCCTTGATCATAGCATCTTGGCATGCCACATAGGCAGTCCACTCCATACGATTGATTTCCATCGATATATAACCTCTGAGCTCGTACGTCTCAGAGAAGGGCGTTAAGCAAAAGAATAAATTCTCCGCCGCCAAACAGATATATATTTTACAGAGATCAATCAGTATAGAACAAAATCCAATGTCAGACACACAGTCCATTTACAAGTTCGTTCTGGGTCTGAACGAAACCGGAGGCGTCAATTCCTCGTATATCCGTACAATCAACACATACGTTCAGACGGCTACTACTTCCGTCCCTTTCCGGTAGCTACTCCGGTCAGGAACCTCAGCAGCGCCCATCCAACCGATACGAAGATCGTCGGTCTTGAATCGTCTTTGCATTTTCAAATTCGAATCGCTCGATAAATTATTTGAAATGAGGGTTAGCTCGGCCTTTTCAAATAATTCACGTCATTAGAATTTAAATCGATTCTTTCTATGGTTATATTATTCGACATCCATCTTTCAGCTCTTTAGTGTTATTTTCGTGTCAAGCACATACAACCATCAAATATCAAACAATTCAAGCCCTATTGGTCTATTTGCAATCTATGTTGTTTATAATATTTTATAACGATTTTTCGCCATTTTTATTTATTTAAAAATGGCCATATTTAATTAAACGACGTTTCAGGTCGTGTCGTGGCACTGACACTGTTTTTCCCCTAATTTGTTTTACGCATATCGGAAAATCTAACCGTTGGATTTCTACGAAGTCTATATCAGTGGGAAGATATTCCCAAAGCGAAACCAACGGTTCCAGTTTCGTGAGAATCCGACGGTCGGATCTTCCACACTAGTCATTTGAAGTTACGGTTTCAAAATTCGAACTGCAGCGTCGTTATTCGATTTAATTTAATTATATTTATATTTATATATAAATATAAACGATTCCGGCGCTGTTTTTCTTCTAATTTGAATTAAACATTCCGGACAATCCAACCGTTGGATTTTTACAAGGTTGGTGCCGTTGGGAAGATATTTTCAAGGCGAACCCAGCGGTTGCGGTTTCGGGAAAATCCGATGGTCGGATTTCTCGTACTAATCATTTCAAATTACGATTCCGAAACATGAACTGCACGGCTTCGATTCCTTTTAATTATATTTATATTTATATATATATATAGTTCATTCTATAATCCCAACTATAGCTCATTCTATATTTTCAACTTCGTTTTCACTTCAAATATTTCACTAACGCCTTAATATTTCGAAAAATTTCGCCATAACCTCCTTTGTACGGGGTGGGTTTTGGAAATTTATTGGGCCGTATTAGGTACCCAATAAATCCTAAAAAGCATCCACATATTTATAGTGATATATTCTGGTCTTTACGGGGGAGCATGTATAGATAATCACTCCAGAGAATAAATTCTCATCACCCCGTTTCTGTGTGAAAATAAATAGTCCATGTGCCGTATCTAATAACTAGAGAGACGTGATTATTGTCAACTCCAGACCCGTGTGGGATTTTTATTAATCTGGCAATTTATCGTTATATTTTATATAGTCCATATCAGTCATCAGTTCAACCTGTAGTATATAGTCATCGCCATACAAGCCTCTCGCTCGTATGGTAAATCATCCACCTCGTCACACAAGCTCCAATTGCTTATGTGGAATATGATGAAGTATGCCTATCGTCAAGAAGTATGCCATGTAGTGTAGTTCAAATTTAATTGTTACTATCCTATGGCGATGTTTATTATTTCACACAGAATAACCAGCACTCCGCATCCAATGGCATTCACAGGAGTTGATATATAAATAAAATTGCGCAGCCAACTCATCAAGGTTTACCTATTTGTCGGGCATGCAAATAATTTCTTTACTCTACAGCTAATCCATTTTTTTCTATTCAACACATGTATATATATGCAGAACAAAGCTAATAATGATATTTCTAGCAAACTATTATTTATTCCAACACGTGTGTATTTTTATCGAAGCGTATACATGATAAAAGAAATATTTTTATCATCAAAAATATTTATTCAACACGTGAATGTTTTTTTTGTAACACTTCATATTCACAATAAAAATGTAGTTTTTATTGTCGATTCATTTTATTTTAACATACGATAACATTCAACACATGAATTTCAAATCGACGAACGAATTGCAACTCAACACATGAATATTCGCTATAGTTTCTATATATATAAAAATGTGATTTTTATCGCTAAAGCTATTTGTTTAAATTCAAATAATATTCAACACATGAATTTCAACTCAACGAATGAATTGTAACTCAACACATGAATATTCGCTATAGTTTGTATATATATAAAAATGTGATTTTTATCGCTAAAGCTATTTGTTTAGATTCAAATAATATTCAACACATGAATTTCAACTCAACGAATGAATTGCAACTCAACACATGAATATTCTATATAGTTTGTATATATATAAAAATGTGATTTTTATCGCTAAAGCTATTTGTTTAGATTCAAATAATATTCAACACATGAATTTCAACTCAACGAATGAATTGCAACTCAACACATGAATATTCTATATAGTTTGTATATATATATAAATGTGATTTTTATCGCTAAAGCTATTTGTTTAGATTCAAATAATATTCAACACATGAATTTCAACTCAACGAATGAATTGCAACTCAACACATGAATATTCGCTATAGTTGTAATTTATTTCAACGAATGAAAATTATTCTAACACATGTATATTTCAGAAAATTTCGGCAGCATAACGGCAGGGTAGTTAAAACCGGGACCGTCCCTAGTACGGCTCCTCGCTCTACCTTAAAACCTCGCGGTTTTTGACAATGGGGATCATGCATCTAGTTCGCACGCAGGCGGCATGTTTTATTTTCAATTCCACAATCCTATTCTAATTTGTTTCAACCACAAGAGGGTATTTTTCAACCACAAAGGTATTTTTGAACCACAATGGTATTTTTCAACTACAAACAATTATTTCCAACCATTCGTCATACCATATAATATCACATCAATCACAAGCAATAAATATCGTCCATGGTCTGTGGACGAGGGGAGTATATATATATATATATATATATATTATATTATAATTCACTTGTATTTCATCACAATTCAAAGCATATATGTTTCATTCAACGCTTGTATAATTTATACATCGCTAATATAACTTATACAACACATGTACATGAGGTATACAATGCGTATATAATTTACACTTCGCTTATATAATTTATACAACGCGATTTCATTCACAATTGGTTTAGATTCCTCACATTGGTTATTGCAGTGCTAAAAATCGTAGGAAGATCAGAAAAATCCGCTGCTTCTTCTAGAATGTAGAGAGCCTCCTTGCGGTCACGGTGTCTCCTGTTTCATCGAATTTCGTTAAAGAACGAAAAAGATATTATTTTTCAAAGTTTTGCAACGCTTTATAGTGTTATTTTCAATTCTGAATAATAAAGGTCATACCTTTATTTTTGCTTCGAAACTAGGTTTGGGATTTTTGCAAAATCCGTGAAGTATGGGGATGATCGGCGGTACTGACGTGGAAGGGGGGCGGCGAGGGCTTCACGGCGCTGGTGGTTTGAGGGGTTGCGATGGCGAATCGGGGCGGCGGCGGCGCTGGGAAGTCGACGACTTCCTCGACGTCGTTCAGGCGGAGGAGCTGATGATAGAGGGCGGCGCTTGGTCGGATGTGGAGAGGAGGCGAAGGGCTGTCGACTGGTGGTGGTGGCGCGGCCTAGCGTCGCCTGTGGCGGTCGGAAAAGGGAAGAGAAGCGCGGCGCTTCCTGGATCGTCCAAATCGGCTAAAGCGGCTAGGGTTTTTCGATTTTTTTTTAAAAGAAAAATTCCTATTGGTCGAAGCTATATAGGAAATTTTAAACAGTGTTTTCACAAACGGACTCGAAATCAAACCCAACGACTGTCGCCCCTAGCTAAATACCCCCATTCCAGACACAATGGGATATGTTTCGTTGGCCAATTCGACTGTTACAGTCAGTTATTTTTCAAATTAAAATATAAAACACTCGATATTTAATTTGAACGTACATTTCAATTTGCCTGGGCCACAAACTGAATCGAAAAATTCCAGAAAAATAAATCTAGCTTTGTTTTGACGATACGGTCCTAACAAAACCAGTTTCATCGAATTCTGAGTTCGTTTGAAAAATGGCCATTTTTAGGTCGACCCATTTTAACAGAAATTGACCAATCACATTTTCCTTTGCCCCGCTCACATATTAGCTTCAAAAATTATGAAATTTGAAACTTAGCAATGATTTGACATCCCGGACCCAACAAAAGTGGTTTCGTCGAATTGCGAGGTCGTATGCAAAATATCAATTTTCAAGGGCTATATATGCTATATAGCGACCTTTCTGAAAATTCATTTGGCCATAACTTTTGATTCCCGCTATGAAATTTCGATTTTTCAGATTCGTTAGAAAGGTATTCATAAACATATTTAAATATTTTCAATTTCGCTAAAATCAGTTATATTTTCCACCCGGTACAGTCAGACAAAGTTTGTATTCAAAATTTCAAACTTCAATACTATACCCAATTCTTTATTTTATTGAAATAGGCTATTTCAACTATTCAAATTCTTTGGTAATAACCCATTTTAAAAATTTTTAATTGGTTCACATTTTCCGGGTTATTACAACAACCTTTTAACTTAGCTAAAATAACTGTATTGATTTACCCAAAGTTCTAAAGTCTTTTAATAATTTTTCATGGTCTAACAAAAGATCTTTATATAATGAATCTACACATACCGATTGTCATCTGACTTTAGCTATGAAATATTTGCTCTCCTGCTCCATCGATTCTGCTTTGTTGTTCTTCAACTTTCTAATGCCTTGACTAGATTTCTTTATTGCCATTTAATCTAGGATGTTATTATGATCTCTAGAAAACCTGGCACTGATACCAATTGAAAAGTCAGTGTGCGAGTTAGGCAGGATCTTTATATGGATATTACGGAAATATATATGGTAAACTAACTTGTATACTATAATAGTTATGCGAATAAATTAGTAACTATATAATGTATCACAAGTAAATAAAAGCAGTAAGTAAAGTGACACTAGGTATTTTATAATGGTTCGGATTTTCCGTCTTACGCCCAGTCCCGAAGCTCCTTTTCGGCTTTCCACTAATAATGTCATCTCTTCACCCGGATGAACAGGTCACCAATACACTACTTGATTTAACGGGCCACAAGCTTACCCACTTGATTTTACGGGCCACAAGCTTACCCACTTGATTTCACGGGCCATAAGCTTACCCACACAGGACTTCACAATTACATAGAGTTTGACTTCTGAATGTGTTCTTACTTCAACACTGATTAGCCAACGATTGAGTACACCCTTCCCATAATCTTATCCTCAAGTATTAGAAAGTGTATGTGAAGGTTTGAGGAAGTAGATTACTTATTGAATCAAGAGATATGAAATAATTTCAGTGATTTAACAAGTAGTTTGAATATTAGAGAGCTTTAAGAATGCAAGAGAGTATAGATAGAAATAGTAAGATTAGATTCGAATTCTGTAATTTGGAAATACGATTTGCAATGTATTTATAAGTGTAGAAGAGTAGCATTCTTTCATGAATAGTTTCTACGAAAGTTGTATCCATTTCCATTCAGAATTGAAGAAAAATCTCTTTATGAAAGGAAGTGAACTTCATGAAAAACTCTGTAATTTCTGATCGGTCGACTGGTCAAAAATCCACTAGACGACTGGTAAAAATACTAAAGTATATATATTTAAAAATCTTTTTAAAAGTAGCCGTGGCTGTACAAATTTTCTGCTACTAGTCGACTGGTAGAGTATGTACCAGTCGACTGGTAAAGATTTTTCTGTACAGTTCTGGCAATTTTGAATCTTTATTTTATATATATATATATATATATATATATATATATATATACTTACAAGATTTTTTGCATTCGTGTTATACTTTGAGGATAGATTTTAACGTAATTCTAACACGACTCAGTACCTATATATATAATCTTAGCTCCATCATGATTTCCATTGATCTTCATTTTGTTGTCAATGATCGAAAATTCTTGTGATTCAATATTCTCCCCCTTTTTGATTGATGACAACACTTTGCATTCTTGTTAAAATATTGAATTGCTCCCCCTGAATGTATGCTTGTATATATATTTCTACTTGTATATATATTTCTACCTCCCCCTGAATTTCTACAACATTTTGTTAGTATAAAAAATAAACTTACCGTTCAGATTCCTGCAACAAAATGTTTGTGTGTGTGTGTGTAAATATACATAGGATTATGTTTCTACGAGCGTACATTTATGATATGAGCGTATATTAATTATTCTCCCCCTTTGTCATCGATTAAAAAAATGTTATATAACATGATCGCATAGTAATCGACTTAGGAAGATTAATGAATATTTTATAAGTCTTTTATATGAGACAATTCCAAGCTTTCTTTTAAGCTTAATAAAAGCATTTTCTAATAATGGTTTGGTAAAGATATCTACAATCTGATTTTAGAAATGAAAAGTATATTAATCCCTTTCCCTTTGTTATCAAAAAGTAATAGCTAATAAAGATTTTGTGCATAGTTCGTGGATTAAATTATATGAAAAATTAAAGCATACATGAACTAATTATATAAGCATTACTTGTGAAATAAAATCATGGCATATAGCAATAATTTTTTTTCTATTTTTAATCGATATTACCATATGGTAGTATAGAAATGAATAAAGATTACCAGATTCTCTGATCTAATTTTGAGTTCTTTTTCCGATGATACTGAAATAACCTCTTTTTATCGTGGAGTACCTGCAACAAATATCATATATATACTTTGGTACCCACTACCTTTGTTAAGGTCCAGGGGTTAGTAGGAAGGTAACCATACCCAAGATGGTTTAATGGTACCTTTAAAAATAAAATCTTTATTATTAACTACTGAATCAAAATAATCATCGATATATTTTTCTCTATTATTCCAACTTACAGGAAACCAAGTACTTAAATAATTTCCATTGGTACTCCTTTTCGTACTTCTAGGTTTATGAGAAATATCTGTGGTCATAGAAGTATTCAAATTTTTATAAAAGTTGAATCTTGGGTTCACTCGTGCTTTACTACTAGCAATTGTAACGACCCGACTTTTCAGCTCCCGAAAATCAACACTAATACATCCTCTATATTCATGTATCTCAAATCAAGTACCAAAATGTCTGATAGTTATGGGAAAAGAAAAGAGGTAGAAGAAGAGAAGAAAGAAGATACAGAATATAATCTCACAACGGAACGAATAATCTATAATAATAACAATGCTCTTTACAAAAAGCGGAAAAACTTTAAAATATACATACATCAATCAGAGTACACAATGAATCAGCATGAATAGTTATAACAACATATTCATATAAATACTGATACATACCATAACATAAGCAACGGAATGAAATAGAAGAATACGAGCATACGTCTCGTCACCAACTCCTCTTCTGAAGCTCCAAAGCAATCCTAGTCCAATCTGTAAATATACTCGGTCTGACCCGAGCATTATCGCAAAATAACACCTGGATCAGGCTAGGCCACCGCGTGAGATAACTCAACTGATAAGTAACATAGCTCAATACAATCTGGGCCCGTACGCAAGTCCGTAACGACTTATCCCCTCAATAACATCCAACCATTTATTAGGAGAAGTATAGTTATATAATAGGTAATGTCTAGGGTGTAGAATATAAATAAATCACACAGCAGGAATGGTTACATTGGTTACATTCGACAACTATTAAGTGTACAAACAAAACCGATAAGACACGTTCGCATATTGGATTTTCCATTGGAGATCTCTCCGGATCAAGCCGGATCCGAACTCCATGCATAAGGGTCAGAAGTTACTTACTGTGCGTCGTATATCTCTAGATAAAATATACCAAAGGCAAACATGACTGGCCCACGCACGAAAACACCGAAGTGCGCCACGTGGAACCAAATATACCTAACTCCCGTTCGAGCAACTCACAAGGGTTCTCGCAACGATTCGATAATAATCATACACTAGATATGGAGAATGTATATCCTTCTTACAGGTTAGAAAAACCCCAGGTCACACATCCTACTCTGTCTTTAGCCATATCCGATGTCGAGGTTTCGTTCGGCATCTTTCACACGAATCTCCATCACTCGATTAGAACAAGAATTCCCTGAGTTGGGATCACACAGAACAAATCTTGGAATCACTCATAGATTCTTTCACAGATCTCGGAACCATACATGGATTCCAATACATCACTAGATCATGGAATCACACATAGATTCTTTCACTGATCTCAGAACCACTATATGTGTTCGAGCATCTCAACAGATCTCGAATCCCCATATTGTCTTCACTTCCCAAGCGCTTCCAAAACATAGAACCCGTATACTAGCTTTGAAGTGGTTTTCAATAAGTAGAACACTTACCAATCCCGGTCTCCTCAAAACCAGTCGCTAGATTTAAGGTCAAGTTGTATAGTCGATTAACCGACTACAATTCACACAATAGACGATTGTATATGGAAAACAGCCCTGCTTAATTTCAATAACAAACGAATAAACATCCAAGGCGCTATCAAGATTACGAAGCATGATAAATAGCTGATGCGCGGTTAACTCATATAAACGGCTTCTAATTCCTTTCCCATTTAATTAATCTTTCATTAATAAAAACCCCTGTTATTAGTAAAACTCCTTTTAACTAATAAACTTCCTTTGTCAACTACGACTTCACTTATCAATTAATAACTAATACTCGATTAATATTCCTTTATATACTAGCGTGTATATTCATCTTATACATATAAATGGTATATGTATATATTCTATGAGTCCCCTAATCCGTTATATTCTTACTACCTAAAAAGTATTAATATACTTATTCCTCCGATATAAGTTTAATCACAATTCATTTTCAAGGATTTCTTTTTAACTTCAATACATTAAAACGTATCCATATACTTATCCCTCCGGTATAAGTATATCCTTAATCCGTTTCTAAGATTCCTTAAACTACACTCAAGAGGTTCAAATCGTTGTTTAACAAACATCCTCTTCTATTTTATACGTTAAACATCTTATTCACTATCTTTATCCTGAAAGATTTCCTATACTTGTTTCCATCTTTAAAATCCGTTATTAAAGACCTAAGTATATTCAAACTCGTTAAATAGTATATTCCAGTTTAACGATATTCCAAGGGTTTAAAAACACGTGTTGCTAAAACACCGTTTACGACAAACCCAAAACACTCCTTTTATAATCATCTTTAAATATTCGTTTAAAGATTCGATTATATTAACTTCGATGATATAATCCGTATGGGTTAAAGACGAATGTAAATAACAGATCGTCACGACAAAACCTAAATCCATTTCTCTATTTATTTATGTCTTTAAAATAGTCCCTTTAAAGATGTAAATATCGATAAATTTTCAATACAGTGAAATGTTGTGATTTCTAAAACATTTATTATAACAGACGTTTTATAATCCTAAATCATTTCTCAATCATATAAAACCGTTCATTTCCAATTTCCCATTGCTCGTCCCTATTCGTATAATTTTCCAATTCAGTCACGTTATGTCAAACACACCAGTTTGTGTGAAACAGACAAACTCAACATATTGTATAAATATTATATTCACTTCACGGTAAATTCACATATAACAACATTATATAATTAATGGGGTCCATCGTCAGGTCTAACACACAATCAATTCATAATACAACATATGAATAAAAATACGGTAACAACAATATTGAGGAATCCTGTTGGATTCCTCCAACCTGTCCCCCTACATCATAGCTCATATATTAGCACATATACATATAATACAGTTCAATTCTAGCGAATTCGTATAAGACGAATCTTCTGTTATCGCAGGTAGTGTTAAAGGATCATCCGTTCTCAAACGGGAATTACATATCTCAACAACCACCAATAAAATAGTAAATCACCCAATCAATCAACTGTGCATAAAAATATGTAAATAATAGTCAATAATATTATCTGGTGCAATTGCGTAGCAAAAGGCGTGAGTTAAACTCACCATCCATCCATTCATCGATTACGCGCTCTTTAATCTAATTTAAAACGGACGTCTGAAATTAGAAGAAATTCCAAACTCCTCAGAATGCTTCCAAACCACTGCCCACGCGTAGCCATCGAAATAACGATCCCAACGCACCTGGCCGTTCGTCAATCTGAAATCGGATGAACCGGTTATCGCTTTAACAAGTTATCACATGATTATAAGATAATTAACTCAATATAATTATTTAATTAACACAGCTATCTCACCCTCCTTGTCACGTGCGACTCCCCTTTCTTCCCCAAACTGATTTTAAAAACCCGCACCCTTCTTCTGTAGAAACCCATCCCACCGAACACTCCAAACACCACCCATCGTTCATCTCACCACCGTTCACCATCCCTACGACGCTATCGCGCTCCTCACCTGCAACTCGACTCGCCGAGCACCACCACGTCATCTTCGACACCCCTTATCGGATTCCGCCCCGTAGCCTCCAAACTCGTTGCTTGGAGACAAAAGCCACTTCCGACCACCATTCGACGTCAAAGTACCGCCAAACCGACCTCTTCAACACCGCGAGTTCACCCATCACCGCACTATCTTCCCCTAGCATCCCAGGAAAATTCCGACATCGGCCTTACACTGTAGCTTGGCTATAGGTATCGACACTAAATGTGTCGAACTTCCACCAAATATTGCCGACAGCTGCGCCTTGCCTTCAGAAGCACGACGGTGTCCCTCGTTCAGCCCAGTTCCGCCCACAATGGCCTTGAAGCCGAACCTTATCTCCACTGTTGAAAAGTGGCGAACCCAAAAAAACGTGCGCTCCCAAAACTGAGTATACCCAGTCGAAGCCCTCCCTCTCACGAGTTTAACGCATCCGACGTTGTCCAATTTCGTGGGGGTATTGGCTGAGTTTTAATTTGATGAAAGTTTGAAGAATAAGAGGAAGTGGCGGCCTGGAGTTTTAATTTGCAGAAGATGGAATTAATTAGGTCTTAAGGGTAGAGGGAAAGGGGTATTTATAGAATAAAGGGGGAAGATATTTGTGTTAGATATTTTGAGTGAGATATTTGTTAGAAGAGATATTTGTTTAAAGAAATATTTGCCTTTTCATTTCCTTTATAATCGCTTAACATATTATAAGCTCGTACAACTTCGTCTCCAACCGAAATGTGATGAAACTGGAAACCCCGCTATATAATAATATTACGGACTCAAAATTCTAGTCTTGATGAATTCGGAAAACCGTTCGCAAAATCATTATTTTCACGTGTATTTCAAATTGAATAAATATCAGTCGGTTTCCAAACACTTCTATACTTCGATAATAAACATATATTATCGTTCGCATTCAAATACGATTTTTCGTAAGCTTTGAATTTAATTTAATTCCATATAAAATCTCAGATTCGATTCAGTTATTAAAATAACTCGTATATTCTGAATTTAAGTTATACGACTTTAATTCAATCACTTTTAAATTTAAATAAGTTAAATATTCTGATGCTAAAAACTCAGGTCATTACATTCTTCCCCCCTTAAAAGGATTTCGTCCCGAAATCACAAGTTAAGTCGAATGCAAATAAACCCACTAAGTTTACAATGAAAATTTATTTTCAAATTCTTGTTAAATTTTTTAACGCCCGAAATTTTCGGAAAATTTCGCCAGCACCTCCTTTGTATGGAAAGGTCCGGAAAAATCCCAAATGCCATGCAGGGCCTCACTCAATCCATAAAGAAAACAAAAGCCAAGCGGCTACCCGTATCTGGGCCATAAAATCCATCAAACCCAAACAATACTATAACTGTGTATCTATTTGTCGAGCAAACAAATCTTTATTTACGAAATCAAACAGCGACTGGCGCCATTTGCTTCCATAACCCTGTATATACTTACATAACCCAAAAGAGTTAAACAAACATATGAGTACATGATAACACCAACACGTGATAAACAAGCATAACAATCATATGCAATAACCAAATATGATGCACCCGGTAATAATGGTGCAAACCCATAAGCAACACTCATATAACAGTATCATATGACAAACAATCATAACTCATGATTAATCCGGTTCTGAAACCCCATCATCGCCTAAAGATGATAAACAATTCGTTAAGCATCACCTTATGCTCAACAGCCTCAGGTTAACACTTAACCAATCATTCATGCTACCTCAAACAATTCAAAGGTCGAATTCCAAATTCTCCACAAGTCAGCAACATAACATAAATCGTTTACAAAGCCTGTACGATATACATAAGCCATCCATACGCAATATCAAATTCAATCGCTCGCTCAATCACATGATTTCACTTCCAGACTAGTATCGCTCACTCGATCACTCTAGTACGGACTCAGAACTGGTTTCTCGATTAGAAACCGTCATTCTCCTTACATATCATACTATGATAGAGAATCCACAGAATCTTTTCAAAAATCCTGTATCCAACTTCGTCGTCAAGAATCGAGTGAAAAATACCAACTCTGATTAGTATAAGCTACCACAAAATCACGCACTCGAGTCTAGATCAAACCACAAAGCGAATAAAACAACCTACGTGAATCTTACGTACTCATTCCAATTGGTTTATTAACATACCAATTACATCTTTGTTTCATACTTAGTATACAATTCCTATATAATATAATTTCTAGATTATTTCAAACCATTCTAACTTCAAGTTATTAGACGTTATATAACTTAAGTCTATATACATGTATAACTTCCAAACAATTTCTATCTAAATTTCATCATACACCTATATTCACTAAGTGTATAATCTCAACCACGTTTATTTTACTTACCTCAACAGGTTTTCTAAGTCAAAATTAGTTTAAACTTAAGGTTTCTCAAATTCAATATTTTATAGCCTCGATTCCATGTATATTTAATTTTAAATCGCGTACTACCAAACTGCGATTTTCTTGAAAATTTTATTTAGCCATAACTCTAAATCTACAACATGATATCTAAAATTTTCTCTTCCATTTGAAAATTATAATCCAATAGATCCGAATAATTCTTGTTTCAGAGAATTCCGACTAATATTGGATCCTACACATTCATTTAAACTTCAATTCGACAAACCACGAACTACCGCTACGCGATAAGCTCATTTTAATTAAATTTAATTTAATTCGTTTTATCCTTTGTTACTTTTACAAATCTATAAACCATATTCACTTACGTTTTCACATAAACTGGTTAAACTAACTAATTTAACTTCGGAACATCGACCATCTAAAACCGTCGAACCTTCCATTCCACTAATCGATGAAATCTACCCAACATCTCATCAACCGAGATGTAAACTTATATAATTTTAATATATAAACTATATGCATTCATATATAACTTGATTGAAAACTTCAAAATTCAAAATTCCGGATTTTCTTACTTCAAACACTTTGGATCCAAACAGAAATCGATTTCAATCCAAACTGTCATCCGTGGTAGCAAGTTCTTACTTATAAACTCGAAAATGAATCTCGATGATGCTGCAGTCATCATCAACATTATTTTCCAACGACTCAAGTAAGATCAATGCTTTTCTAATCTTTTAAAATAATTTTAAAACCCTTAAACACTTTTTGAGCAATGCCAATATTTCTTTGAGCTTTGAAAACCATTTTCAAACTTACTGGAATTCCAAATCCTTTGGTTTTCAACACAAACCCATTTTATATTTATAAATCCTGTTTATAAATTATACTTGCATATTTCTTGTTTAAATTCAATTTAAACAACTCCTATTCATATTTAATTCTTACCTAACCATGCAAGCAAATGGATAAGATTACTCTTATCCAACACAGCAGTCTAAACCCATAAACTGGTCGGGTATAACTACAACTCTGCCAGTAACAGTCAACGCTCCTAAGCGAGCATGACTGATCAATCAACGAATGATAATAATGTAATATCGTCATTCCCTAACAACCAACTCATCCATATAACTATATTTAGTTATGCAAACTTTCTTTATATGTCAAATATATAATTCTTGGTAACTTATTTCATTTACCGAATTCGAAAACAATATCGAATCGAATGACTTGTTCGAATGTTTCGGAATCCATATCAAAACGATGATCAGTCGATTAATCCAGACCCAGAATTCAGACTTAACAAATCAAACCACCCAATACAAAATATTTTGTATTTACTAATAAGTACGTGCTCTTATATATAATATATATACTCTCAGAACTCAATCTAGGGTGTTATTAACCCTATCTCTACTAAGCAATAACCCCAAACAAGCCTAGGTGTTCGCTAAACCTATGCTCTGATACCAAATGTAACGACCCGACTTTTCGGCTCTCGAAAATCAACACTAATACATCCTCTGTATTCATGTATCTCAAATCAAGTACCAAAATGTCTGATAGTTAGGGGAAAAGAAAAGAGGTAGAAGAAGAGAAGAAAGAAGATACGGAACAGAATCTCACAACGGAACGAATAATCTATAATAATAACAATGCTCTTTACAAAAAGCGGAATTTTTTTAAAATATACATACATCAATCAGAGTACACAATGAATCAGCAAGAATAGTTATAACAACCTATTCATATAAATAATGATACATACCATAACATAAGCAGTGGAATGAAATAGAAGAATACGAGCATACGTCTCGTCACCAACTCCTTCTGAAGCTCCAAAGCAATCCTAGTCCAATCTGTAAATATACTCCGTCTGACCCGAGCATTATCGCAAAATAACACCCGGATCAGGTTAGGCAACTGCGTGAGATAACTCAACTGATAAGTAACATAGCTCAATACAATCTGGGCCCGTACGCAAGTCCGTAACGGTTTATCCCCTCAATAACATCCAACCATTTATTAGGAGAAGTATAGTTATATAATAGGTAATGTCTAGGGTGTAGAATACAAATAAATCACATAGCTGGAATGGTTACATTGGTTACATTCGACAACTATTAAGTATACAAACAAAACTGATAAGGCACGTTCACATATTGGATTTTCCATTGGAGATCTCTCCGGATCAAGCCGGATCCGAACTCCATGCACAAGGGTCAGAAGTTACCCACCGAGCGTCGTATATCTCTAGATAAAATATACCAAAGGCAAACATGACTGGCCCACGCACGAAAACACCGATGTGCACCACGTGGAACCAAATATACCCAACTCCCGTTCGAGCAACTCACAAGGGTTCTCGAAACGATTCAATAATAAGCATACACTAGATATGGAGAATTTATATCCTGCTTACAGGTTAGCAAAACCCCAGGTCACACATCCTACTCTGTCTTTAGCCATATCCGATGTCGAGGTTTCGTTCGACATCTTTCACACGAATCTCCATCACACCATCAGAACAAGAATTCCCAGAGTTGGGATCACAAAGAACAATAGATCTTGGAATCACTCATAGATTCTTTCACAGATCTCGGAACCATACATGGATTCCAATACATCACTAGATCATGGAATCACACATAGATTCTTTCACTGATCTTAGAACCACTATATGTGTTCGAGCATCTCAATAGATCTCGAATCCCCATATTGTCTTCCTTTCCCAACCGCTTCCAAAACATAGAACCTGTATACTAGCTTTGAAGTGGTTTTCGATAAGTAGAACACTTACCAATCCCGGTCTCCTCAAAACCAGTCGCTAGATTTAAGGTTAAGTTGTATAGTCGATTAACCGACTATAATTCACACAATAGACGATTGTATATGGAAAACAACCCTGCTTAATTTCCATAATAAACGAATAAACATCCAAGGCACTATCAAGATTACAAAGCATGATAAACAGTTGATGCGCGGTTAACTCATATAAACGGCTTCTAATCCCTTTCCCATTTAATTAATCTTTCATTAGTTAAAACCCCTGTTATTAGTAAAACTCCTTTTAACAAATAAACTTCCTTTGTCAATTACGACTTCACTTATCAATCAATAACTAATACTCGATTAATATTCCTTTATATACTAGCGTGTATATTCATCTTATACATATAAATGGTATATGTATATATTCTACGAGTCCCCTAATCCGTTATATTCTTACTACCTAAAAAGTATTAATATACTTATTCCTCCGATATAAGTATAATCTCAATTCATTTTCAAGGATTCCTTTTTAACTTCAATACATTAAACCGTATCCATGTACTTATCCCTCCGGTATAAGTATATCCTTAATCCGTTTCTAAGATTCCTTAAACTACATCAAGAGGTTCAAATCGTTGTTTAACAAACAACCTCTTCTATTTTATACGTTAAACATCTTATTCACTATCTTTATCCTGAAAGATTTCCTATACTTGTTTCCATCTTTAAAATCCGTTATTAAAGACCTAAGTATATTCAAACTCGTTAAATAGTATATTCCAGTTTAACGATATTCCAAGGATTTAAAAACACGTGTTGCTAAAACACCGTTTATGACACACCCAAAACACTACTTTTATAATCATCTTTAAATATTCATTTAAAGATTCAATTATACTAACTTCGATGATATAATCCGTATGGGTTAAAGACAAATGTAAATAACACATCGTCACGACAAAACCCAAATCCATTTCTCTATTTATTTACGTCTTTAAAATAGTCCCTTTAAAGATGTAAATATCGATAAATATTCAATATAGTGAAATGTTGTGATTTCTAAAACAATTATCATAACAGACGTTTTATAATCCTAAATCATTTCTCAATCTTATAAAACCGTTCATTTCCAATTTCCCATTTCTCGTCCCTATTCGTATAATTTCCCAATTCAGTCACGTTATGTCAAACACACCAATTTGTGTGAAACAGACAAACTCAACATATTGTATAAATAATATATCCACTTCACGGTAAATTCACATAGAACAACATTATATAATTAATGGGGTCCACAGTCAGGTTTAACACACAATCAATTCATAATACAACATATGAATAAAAATACGGTAACAACAATATTGAGGAGTCCTGTTGGATTCCTCCAACCTGTCCCCCTGCATCACAGCTCATATATTAGCACATATACGTGTAATACAGTTCAATTCTAGCGAATTCATATAAGACGAATCTTCTGCTATCGCAGGTAGTGTTAAAGGATCATCCATTCCCAAACAGGAATTACGTATCTCAACAACCACCAATAAAACAGTAAATCACCCAATCAATCAACTGTGCATATAAATATGTAAATAACAGTCAATAATATTACCTGGTGTAATTGCATAGCAAAAGGTGTGAGTTAAACTCACCATCCATCCATTCGTCGATTACGCGCTCTTTAATCTAATTTCAAACGGACGTCTGAAATTAGAAGAAACTCCAAACTCCTCAGAATGCTTCCAAACCACTGCCCACGCGTAGCCACTGAAATAACGATCCCAACGCACCTGACCGTTCGTCAATCTGATATCGGATGAACCAGTTATCGCATTAACAAGTTATCACATGATTATAAGATAATTAACTTAACATAATTATTTAATTAACACAACTATCTCACCCTACTTGTCACGTGCGACTCCCCTTTCTTCCCCAAACTGATTTTAAAAACCCACACCCTTCTTCTGTAGAAACCCATCCCACCGAACACTCCAAACACCGCCCATCGTTTATCTCACCACCGTTCACCATCGCTGCGACGGCATCGCGCTCCTCACCTGCAACTCAACTCGCCGAGCACCACCACGTCATCTTCGACACCCCTTATCGGATTACGCCACGTAGCCTCCAAATTCGCTGCCTGGAGACAAATGCCACTTCCGACCACCATTCGACGTCAAAGTACCGCCAAATCGACCTCCTCAACACCGCGAGTTCACCCATCACCGCACTATCTTCCCCTAGCATCCCAGGAAAATTCCGACGTCAGCCTTACATTGTAGCTTGGCTACAGGTATCGACACTAAATGTGTCGAACTTCCACCAAATGTTGCCGACAGCTGCGCCTTGCCTCCAGAAGCACGGCGGTGTCCCTCGTTCAGCCTAGTTCCGCCCACAATGGCCTTGAAGCCGAACCTTAGCTCCACTATTGAAAAGTGGTGAACCCAGAAAAACGTGCGCACCCAAAACTGAGTATACCCGGTCGAAGCCCTCCCTCTCACGAGTTTAACGCATCCGACGTTGTCCGATTTCGTGGGGTATTGGCTGAGTTTTAATTTGATGAAAGTTTGAAGAATAAGAGGAAGTGGCGGCCTGGAGTTTTAATTTGCAGAAGATGGAATTAATTAGGTCTTCAGGGTCGAGGGAAAGGCGTATTTATAGAATAAAGGGGAAAGATATTTGTGTTAGATATTTTGAGTGAGATATTTGTTAGAAGAGATATTTGTTTGAAGAGATATTTTCCTTTTCATTTCCTTTATAACCGCTTAACATGTTATAAGCTCGTACAACTTCGTCTCCAATTGGAATGCGATGAAATTGGAAACCCCGCTATATAATAATATTACGGACTCAAAAATTCTAGTCTCAACGAATTCTGACACCATTCGCAAAATCACTATTTTCACTTGTATTTAAAATTGAATAAATATCAGTCGATTTCCAAACACTTCTATACTTCGATAATAAACTTATATTATCGTTCGCATTCAAATATGATTTTCCATAAGCTTTGAATTTAATTTAATTCCATGTAAAATCTCAGATTCGATTCAGTTATTAAAATGACTCGTATATTCTAAATTTAAGTTATACGACTTTTAATTCAATCACTTTTAAATTTAAATAAATTAAATATTCTAACGCTAAAAACCCGGGTCATTACAGCAATGATATTTTTATTATACATAAAAGCATATCTAGTACTATTTCTATGATTAGTTTTATTATATCCTAAACCACTTTGTCATGTAAAGGTCTAGAACTAGATAAAATCATGTTTAAGTCATTTTGACCTTTATTAAATTTCGCGAACTTGCTTGTAAAATTTTAAAATTTGATTCCAAAGTCACGAGTGGTTTTTTCAGAAGAAATTTTATTATTATTTTTTAAATCATTAATTTCCTTATTTAACTCAGAATTCTTCCTTTTCAAAGTACCATTCCCAATTTTGAGACCAAAAATTTGAGATTCTTAATTATCTAAAGAAGATTGTAATTATTCAAAATTTTCTTTTGAATCAGACATTTCATTTTGCAAAATATTATTATTAACCTTTAAAAACTCATATTCTTTAGATAATTCTGAAATCTTTTCAGTTAAAGTTCCATTCTCTTTTTCAGGAGACGAAATTAAAGAATTAGAATTATTTAAATAATCTTCTAATGAATTATTTCTATATTGCAAAAGAACAATTTCATTTAAAAGAACATGGTTTTTATCTTCTAGTCGCTCATTTTCCTTTTGGAAGAAATCTTTTTGAGAAATAAGCTCTTCTAAGGTATTTTCTAAGCATTTAGTTTGTTTTTCTAAAAATTCATTTTCCTCTTTTAATTTGGAATTTTCTTGCTCACAGTCTTTTAACTTAGCTAAAATAATTGTATTGAGTTTACCCAAAGCTCTAAAATCTTTCAATAATTTTTCATGGTCCAACAGATGATCTTTGTATAATGAATCTACACATACCAATTGTGATCTTACTTTAGCCATGAAACGTTTTTCTCTCCTGGTCCATCAATTCTGCTTCGTTGTTCTTCCACTTTCTAATGCCTTGACTAGATTTGTTTATTGCCATTTAATCTAGGATGTTGTTAAGATCTCTAGAAAACCAGGCTCTGATACCAATTGAAAAGTCGGTGTGCAACTTAGGCAGGATCTTTATATCGATACTGTGGAAATGTATGTGGTAAACTAACTTGTATACTATAATATTTATGCGAATAAATAAGAACTTATATGATGTATCAAAAGTAAATAAAAGCAGTAAGTAAAGTGACACCAGGTATTTTATACTGGTTCAGACTTCCCGCCCTACGTCCAGTCCCGAAGCTCCACTTCTGCTTACCAACTTGATTTTATGGGCCACAAGCTTACCCACTTGATTTCCCCGGCCACAAGCTTACCCACACAGGACTTCACAATTACAAAGGAATTTGACTTCTGAATGTTTTCTTACTTCAACAATGATTAGCCAACGATTGCGTACACCCTTCCTATAGTCTTATCTTCAAGTATTTGAAAGTGTATGTGAAGATTTGAGGAAGTAGATTACTTATTGAATCAAGAGATATGAAATAATTTCAGTGATTCAACAAGTAGTTTGAATATTAAAGAGCTTTAAGAATGCAAGAGAGTATAGATAAAATTAATAAGAATAGATTGGAATTCTATAATTTGGAAATACGATTTGAAATGTATTTATAAGTGTAGAAGAGTAGCATTCTTTAATGAATAGTTTCTATGAAAAGTTGTATCCATTTCCATTCAGAATTGAAGAGAAATCTCTTCATGAAAGGAAGTGACTCCTCATGAAAAACTCTGTAATTTCTGATCAGTCGGCTGGTCAAAAAGCCATGAGTCGACTGGTAAAAATACTGAAGTATATATATTTAAAAATATTTTTAAAAGTAGTCGTTGCTATACAAATTTTTTGCTACCTATCGACTGGTAGGATATGTACCAGTGGACTGGTATAGATTTTTCTGTACAGTTCTGGCAATTTTGAAGCTTTATTATATATCTGTGTGTGTGTTTGTATATATATATATACTTATAAGATTTTGTGCATTCGTGTTATACTTTAAGTATAGATTTTAACATAATTCTAACACGACTCATTACCTATATATATAATCTTAGCTCCATCTTATGATTTCCATTGATCTTCATTTTGTTGTCATTGATCAAAAATTCTTGTGATTCAATATTCTCCCCCTTTTTGATTGATGACAACACTTTGCATTCTTGTTTAAATATTGAATTGCTCCCCCTGAGTGCATGCTTGTATATATATTTCCATATCCCCTTAATTTCTGCCACATTTTATTAGTATGAAAAATAAACTTACCGTTCGGATTCTTGCAATAAAATGTTAGTGAAAAAGTCCGTGCAGTAGTAGGATCGTATATTATTGAATAGAAGCGGAATATAGTATAAATTAGTGGAAATAGCAGAAAATCACACAGTCGATTTTATATTGGTTCGGATCACCGTCCTACGTCCAGTCCCAGACTCCCTTATGGAATTTCACTAACACAAAAACCCTCACTTCACCCGGAGGAATAGGTTTACAATAACCCGAACAGCCGAACGAGATTTCTTGCCTCAACTGCTGAAGAGGTCTTCACTAATACAAAATTATTGATGACTCTATGTGTTCTTGATAACACGGATTGTCAATATAGTAAGTACACCCTTCCTATAGTCTTTCCTTGATGATGATCGTGAAGTTCGTGAAAGAATATAGAAGTTTAAGTTCTCAAGTATAATGAATAGAATGCTTTTGAAAGTTTTGAATGCTTTGAGAATAATAGAAAGAATTAGAGGAAGAATCGATGAATAAAACTATTACTAAACTCTGTTTTTATAATATCTTGAAAAGATATGACCAATCATGAAAGGATTCTATGAAGAGAAATGATTTTAAAGAGTTGTGTCTCTTCATTATAGACGCACCCTTTCAGAATCAGAAGTCTGTTGAAAAATATTCAGAAGTCTCTTTTGGTTTGAATTTAAAACAGCAAGAAGATAGTGTATTTGACCCTTAATTCAGATGTCTGGTCTGAATAGTTCAGATGTCTGAATATTGTACTGGAATTTATTTTATTCCAGAAAACAGACGTCTGGTCTGACTATGTCATACATCTGTTTCTTGTTAACAGACTATTTCTTGCCTTTTTGTAAATATTAAAACTTATATAACATAACATATGTGTGTGTATTCATCAAGGAAGACTTTAACAATTATTGCTAGGAATAACCAGACTCTACAACATATAATATTCTATTTGAGATCTTGAATCTGATTGTCGAAAGCTTATCTTCCTGCAAGACAAAGTTAGTCGATAATATATAATCGGGTATAGTTGTCATAGTCAAAACGCTATATTTAGCGAGTTTCAACATTCTCTCCCTTTTTGACTGATGACAACTATATACGCTTCCCCTGTCAATATGCATATATATATATATGATTTTCTCCCCCTTTGGCATTTTACAAAAAAGAATATTTAAAAAATAGAACACAAGACTACAGTAGCACACACACAACAATGAACGATAACATTAATTAAACAAACACATCACAATCACCACAACATCCCAGCATAAGTGAACATAAAAGAGTTTTGTGCAACAAGTATAAAAATATTACATACCCAGAATATAATTGTTTAAAGTAAAATATGTCATAACCATACTAAGATTATATATCCTTCGTGCCTTCCGATTCTTCTTCATTTGCAGACGAGCTTACTTCAGAGTCTTCAACCTCTTCTCGAGAACTAGTTGACCAATTGAATGGTGTTGAATCATGAGCTTGAGAAGATGAAGCTCCAGTGCAAGAGACAACATTCCAAATCTGGTTTAGGAACTTTTTGATAGAATCAAACTTTTTATTTGTTCTTGTTTCAAAAGATCTAAGCTCATGATGAAGTCTCGACTGATTTTGAGATAAAATGACAAGTGCTTGTTTGGAAGAAGCTTCTGGAGGGAAAAGATGAATTCCTTCATCATCTTTAGTACGTTGACATTGTGAGGATTCAGAAACAAGCAACTCGGGATTAGTAGCAACATGTTGAGTCCATTCTTCAAAGGATAAGTGGTCTAAGGTTGGTGGGTTTGGATCAATATCCATTAGCTTTAATGTCTTGAGACCAATTTCCTTGATTTTCTTAGTGGGAATGGCATCGGGGATTTGTACTTCAGTAGAGGTTAAAATTCGAGTGATATAAGCTCCGTAATGCAAAGTTTTATATTTCCTTTTATATGTTATATCTATCCACTCGTCCATTATGATTTTTGCCCAATTAATTTGTTTTCGAGAATATATAGCATATAACGCTTGGAAATCCCTCTTGTACAACTTCTCATAACTTCCTTTTCTAGGATTGATGGAGCGAACTAAGACTCGATTCAATAATCTAGCTTATGGGCGGAGATTTGTAGAAGTAAGTTTTTTCATGTCGATAAGATCGTCCGAAATAAATCTATGAGATATTTCATCTCGTTGTGACCTATTAATTTCAATTTCATCGATATCTATCCCTTGCCTAGAACATTTTAAAGTCTGTCCCTTTCTTTGAATCGGAAGCAAAATACTTTTTCCGCAAACTATTGTCCAAATATAATTTTGGTATTTTGAGGTTTCATATGATCAAGATTCATAATTGCTAAGAATAATTTAATAAGCAATGGGTAGATTGGAACATTGTTTTGTGAATAATCGATCAAAGACTCAAAATGATAATTTGTAGCAAGTTGTTGAAGATTATAATTAGAAAAGGCGTCAAATTTCATAAAAGCACCTTCAAAGAATTTCGAATTCTTCATTGCCTTGTATCTAGCCTTTGCAACATCTCCGTGAAGCCATTTTTGTATTTGATCTTCGGATGGAGGATGAGATTCTTGTTCTCTTGTTCGTTTACCCCGGTTGGCCATGAATTTTTGAAGGAAGATTGTAGAATTTTAAGTTATTTGAGATTTGGGGTTTTAGGGTTTTTATAGAAAGTGAAAGAGTAAAGTAAAAGTGAAAGAGTAAGAGTTAAAAGTGAAGAGATGTGTCTCTTTATTGAACCGACGTGTCATTTAAAAAATCTGGAAATTTCGTATTCAGACGTCTGTTTTGTATGGAGGAGACATCTGTTTGGAGAGAAAGTTGAACCCGCAAGTTTATAGTTTATTTTTGACTATATTCAGACGTCTGAATTTCAGAAAACAGATGTCTGTTTTCCATGTGGTATGAGAGTATAACATTAATTCAGACGTCTGTTTGAAAATAGGCAGACGTCTGTTTTCGATATTTTTGTAACCTATAAGATTTTAGTTCATTTTGGCTTATTTTCACACGTCTGTTTTTTTCTTGCCAGACGTCTGTTTGTGTTTGTTTTTAACATTCTATTCTACCAATCAGACGTCTGATTTATTTATTTAAGACGTCTGTTTTATAACAGACAAAGCATAGATAAATTTTATTTATACAGAAGTTATAAAAACAAACATATATATATATTTGTGAAGAAATTTAACGATTGTAAAACAACATATAAAACACACAAAATCTTATTTTGATGGAGGAGTTTTTGTGGGAGTTGAATGGTTTGCTCCTTCATTTTCATTATAGCTTTTATCCCAAGAATTCGGACTATATGGTGGACGTTGTGGAGAAAACGTATAAAATTTCTTCATAAGATTTATTGGATCGTTGGCAGTTCGATAGGAAGCAGACGGATCGATGGGATCAACTGGAGATGGAAATGGTGAAGAGACATCTTTCATCTTTGTACCGCAAAATTTAAAAGCAATTTTCTCAAGAAAGCTTAAGCGAGTTGCCGTTACTTTTTGCTCAAAGTATAATTCTCTTTGAAGATCGATTTGCTGTCTTTGGTAAAGATGGATCTCATCGATTTTTCGTTTCATATCTGGAGAGGTAAACAATGTACGTTTGGTCTTCTTAGATTCAGGAGTGTACCCAGTACGATAGTTACCTCATTTGAGTGTTGGTTCATTTTGTGGTGTAGGAGTAGGAAGATGCTGAGTTTCAGCTGAACTATCGGTTGAAAGAATGATATTAATAGAGGGTGATGAACTCTTGTGTTAGAACAAAAAGTGGTTCTAACACCCAAATTGATTAAAAGAAGAATGAAATGAGATCAAAAATAAGAATGAACACATAGGATTTATAGTGGTTCGGCGAAGAAATGCCTACGTCCACTTGTCTTTCACTATTTTCAATGATTTAGTTGCAAATACAATGAAATATTCACTTGATTTCTCTCACAACTCACTTACAATCGCTCAATTGTCTAAAAACAAATAATGAAAGAAGATTTGGATTTTCCGGGAGTGCTGGAATTCGGGTTATGAAGGTGGTTGAACTCTCAAAGTGCCAGAAAAAAGATCCTTTTCTTTGTCTCCAGACAGGGTATTTATAGGTGAGAATTTGCTCAGAACCCGATCCGGATCGGAGCCACGTGTCATCCATCCCATTAGCCTCGGGTTTGGATGGATTTCTGTGTTGACAACGCATCAGAGCAGTGGACGTTGTGGGTAGGAACTGGTCATAGCCGCTCCGAATAACAAGGCGCTCATGCAGGAAAGTGACGTGGAAAATGGGTTCGGATCGGAAGGGTATGCTCATGGGGTTCGGATCGGCATCTCCGATCCGACCAGGATTAACTCAGGACCAATTCTCTCTCCTTCTTATTCTGCTCCGCTCCGATCTATCTCTGTAGCAACTGGGTGGCTTTCTGATCCAACTTGAAGTAGATTGCCCTCCGATCCGAACAGCTGTGCCTCTCTGATTCCAACAGCAATAGTTCACCGTCCCGAACAGAAGACCTTATCCGATCCGAACCGATACGCTGCTTAGATCCGACCTGCTTCAGTACTTCCCAAGTTTTTTTCAATGTTTCACATCTTGACTTTGTGTTGCCCAGTTCACAAAGTGGGCTAACATTTTGCCCCCTCAAAGGATGCTTCTGTTGGAGACGGAGCATGCTTTGACTATCATTGCACAGCGCTCTTCGAGGTGATTTTTCTTGTGTTTTCATCTTTTTCTTCAAATTTCAATTTAATTCGCTGCTGAGCTAAAGAACTCGGTTCGGTTCGGATTCCGATCCGAACAGACCCCTTCTCCTTTCTATTTTTCAATGGACTGTTGGGCCAATCTTTGTTTCTGTACTGTCCATCCGATCCGAACCGAAGTTCTTCTATTGGGCCGCCGATCCGAATGGGGAGACGAATGGACACCCTACTCCTCTATATAAACCGATTCTTCATCCCTCTCTCATTTTCACTGTTTTACTCCCCGAGCTCTGCAAAATGAGAAAAAACTCAATTCGTGAAACATCAAAATTCCTCTTAATTCTCGAAGTAATCACACCGGTAGGTTATAAAACTTTGAACAATTCCTTCTTTAATTACTCTCGATTCGGATTCGTAGACGATTAGGATGATTCGAGCGTGAAACTCTGGTGACCTTGCCACCGTGACCCCCCCTTCGTCATCATCACCAGTAGACTCGTCGCCATCTCGAGGTTGGAACGGAGGGGATTAGAATCCGTCGTTAAGTATGCCAGCGCATGATTGCTTGGTTTTGATTTGAGTGACTGGCACTAAATTGGCCTTGGCGTCGGTTAGGGAAGAAAGAGGGTGAAGGAGAAGAAGAAGATAATAGGGAATCGGTTCGGTTCGGGAGAATATGGAAGGTGAAAAATTAAGGGAAGAAGGAAGGAAATTCAGGAGGTCGGACCGGATCGGGGCAAGTAAAGAAAGAAAAAAGAAAAGAAATTCAGGAGATCGGGTCGGGTCGGAGCAAATATTTAAGGAAGAGGGAAAGGGAGGTTGCCTAACCGGATCGGGTCGGACCATAAGATAAAAGGAGGAGAAGTATGACTATGTGATCCGATCCGAACCGTTAAGGGACTCTACCTCCGTACCGATCCGATTTTGATTTCTGAGTTCCACGGTTTATCCGAGCCCAAGTCGAGGTCGCACCCCCGATCCGATCCCCATAAGCGCGCCCGAACCGAACCGAAAAGCAGTTCACCTTAATGCATAAGAACTTGTTTAACTGGTCCAATCAACTTTTGGCATAATCTTCAATCTAATGGACAGTTAGGATAGTGCCTTGCAAACGTAACTGGACGTCAAGACCTACTTCAACTCTTTATATTTTGCCAAACTTTTTCGTCACACGTTTTAATATTTACTTTGCACTTTCCGCATGCATTGTTTACACTTTAGTTTGCACACGTACACCGGGGGATACGGGCTAATTTGCTCTAATTTGTGCTATTGCTTCTTCACTAGTTTTATGACCATGAGACCCAGACGCTCTTCCATACTAGCTGAAAAGAAAGAAGCCCCGGAAACCTCCAGCAAAATTACTCTCGAGGACATATCTTCTCCGTCGGATCCAGAATGGAATAATGAAGGTTCAGACTACGGGGTTGGAAATCGTGAAAGTGACGAGGTGTCTTCAGAGAATGAAGTTTCTCTAGGTTTTGAGGAAGAAGGAGGGGTTGGTGACGACCGAGCTCCTGATGAGTTTGAATCAACTGTCATATTGGAATCACCCCAAGATTCCGTTGAATCAACCATTGATAATGACCGACTTACCCGAATTTGTTTGAAATACGGGATAATGAAAAGGGACACTCTAGTGCCTTCAAGCTCTGACCGTCCCCACAACCCTCCAGAAGGATATATGGCGGTCACTCGGTTGATGTGTATGGTCGGCGCCATCCCTCCATTTTCTCCCTTCATCGTTGACTTTCTAAGACAAATGCGGATTGCTCCCATGCAGCTGCATCCTAATTCTTATGCCTATTTGCACACTTTATACATAGCATACCGTGAGATCTTAGGCATAGAGCTCACTTTCGATGACGTTCATTTCTTTTATAACTTCAAGCATC
Organism: Allium sativum; assembly: GCA_030737875.1. NCBI lineage: Eukaryota > Viridiplantae > Streptophyta > Magnoliopsida > Asparagales > Amaryllidaceae > Allium > Allium sativum. The sequence continues at coordinate 269,203,549 of CM060911.1, forward strand.
GGACTCGAGAGACTCCATCTTTCTGTTATTTTGAGTCTGTTCCTAAGAGGAAGATAATCTCAGTGCCATTCAGCAGTAAAGCTGGAGATTCCAGACTGGAATGGTTCTATGTGAAGCGACAGCCTGGATGTGCCAGGAGGTGGACGAAATCAAGTAAAGCACTGATTTTCTAAATCCGGGCTCTATACGCTCGAGTCATCGCCTTAACTTGTTTTTATTTTTGTTTGCAGTCGACAATCCAAAACAAATATCAGATCAGGTGTTCTTTGACCGGATTCACCAGCTTCTTAGTGGCGACCAGAAATTCTTGACTATCGATGAAGTCTATAAGGACGAATATCTTCACTTTCTTGGGTTGTTATCCGTTTTTCGTAGTATTGGTCATGGGACGGATCCATATGTATATATTCCTCCAGTAGATGTAGTCCCAGAGACTGGAGAAGGTTCGGGAATTCCTATAGTGCCTCTTCAAACTTCACCTTCTCCATCTTCTACTCAGGATGACGAATTGGCTAACCTGGCCAAAAAGCATCGTGAAGGATATACTGCCCCGAGGAGGCTACTTCTTTGGAAAAGTCAACATCCTCCAAAGAGTCGCCACTTAATGCTTCCGAGGGAGACGTCCCTAGTACAGATGACCCATTATTCCAGGGTTTGGGGGATCTCCCCTTACCTGAAACTATATACACTTCAGAGGATTTTAGGAAGGATCCTTTAGTCTTCACCTCTTCTGAAGAGATCACTCCTGCTAAGGCCAAAGAGCCTGCCCGTACTAGTCTAGCTTCAGACTCGGGTTGGTTGGGGGGATACACACCACTTAGGACACACTTTATACAACAGCATTAGCATTCATTGCACCTCTTTCTCTGTGAATCCATTGATTCTGAATTTCGTTTGTTTTATTGTGCAGGCACGATGTCTCGATCTTACTATGATATCAGGAAGCTTCGCCGCAGCATGTCTAATCCTCCTCAGGATATCGAGTATGATCGCCGCGATGATCGCGGTAGGGAAGAGAGAAGGCCTTATGATCCCTATCGCTCTCGACCCTCACGTTCTCGCTCTCCCGTTCGGTCGGATCAAGAGAAATACAAAGGTTATCAAAGCCGTAGGGAAGAGGACATGCCACAATCAAAAGACTCCACCTCTTCCCACGAAAAGCGTAGCAGAGAGAGAAGTCCTCTAAAAGATACTGAGTCTCGAAGTAAAAGCAAGGTCCCTGCAACTAAACGACCTAGGACAGACAAAGAAACTACTGAATCCTCCACACACAGGGACACTGAATTGACGATCCCCGCTCCTCCACCACTAGATGCGGAGACTGCACTCAAGCGGGCGTATTTGGAGGAGCAATTTCCCGAACATTACTTCGAGACTTTGACTTTTTTACCTGCCCTCGAACCTATTTCTTCCAGGTGGGCAGACGAGGCCAAAGCAAAGATAGACGCGGTTGAAAAACAGTATTCTGAGATGTTTAAATATTCACGCAACCTTTCCAGAATTATCCGTACTTTAATCACGAATACTGATTCAATGCAAAAAACCGCGGAAGAAGACGCAAAGGCCTTAAAGAACCTAGGTAAAGATTTGGAGGACACACAGGCCCAGCTTGCTATTGCTCAGAGGGATGCTACCAACTTCAAACAACAATTTGAGGATATGCAAAAACGCTATCATGACTTGCTTGAATCTCACACTCAAGAGCGTTCTGAATTAAAAAAGCAAGCTGATGATGCTAAGTCAGAAGCTGCTAAGACGCGCCTTGCTTATACTGACCTCGAACGGAAAAATGCCGAGTTAGCAAAGAGGAATGCTGAGCTAGAAAAGAAGAATGCTGACTTAGCTTCAAAGCTACTGGAGGCAGAGAACAGAGCTGCCCTGGCGGAGGGCAATGTTGAGTGTGGTATAAAATCTGCGGAGGAGGCCCGCAAACAATTGTCAGAGGCGGAGGCTGATATTCAGGGTTTCGGTGAATTAATGATTGAATTCTTCGCACATATCATCCGTCACCGAAACATTTCTTGGATCGAGGATTACCCATCCACTCTAGTTCAAGTATGGAGTCAGATTGTTGAGTGGGAAAAAGAGGAACTCAAGGTCGATTCCATCGATGAGGATAAGCTAATGGAGAAATACTTGAGGGATGATGAGCCTGAACGCCTAGCTGAAGGGCGCCGCCTCATTGCTGATGCTATGGAAGAAGAGAGGCGGAGGACTAAACAGAAAAACATTCCCGAGGCTGGTTCCTCTTCTACTGCCCCCACAACTTCTGAAGTGGAGGGGTATGATCCTGAAAATCCGGGAATCCCCCGAACAACTCTGCTATCCCCTATTCCTGAAATGGCATCAGAGACAGCAGTTACCCCCGCTGAGAAGTCTTCGGAAGGTACCTCTACGTTTTCTCCTCAATTTGTCAAGGCTATTTCTACCTTTCGCCACGTGATTGAGCAATCAATGAAAAACCCATTATTTTCGCCTGAGCTGATAACTGTTGCTTCTCACTCTGTAGGTATTGAGCCATCCAAAAAGACTGATGTGACTCAAGGAGCCGCCTCAGGGGCAGAGCCTACGGAAAAGGCAAAAGGAGGGAAGGACAAGGCTGCTCCTATAGACTTGGGAGAAGGAAGCGAGCCATCTAAGGCTGACATTCCCCGTGATGGAGAAATGATAGCAGCTTTAAAGGATGATGGCGGTGACGGAGAACATGGGGAAGATCCAGAGGTGGCAATAGTCGGGGAGTCAAAAAATACCGATGATGTTACTTTGGCTGCAATGAAAGCTGATCAAGATAAACGCTTGCAATTAAAAGCTGAAGAACTAGACCCTAAAGCCCTCAAGCCTCTCGCAGTTGTGGATGCGGGATCCAGGTTAGTTGTTAAGCTCTCAACTAGATCTATTACATAGGAACTTGCTAAAAAATCTTCTCTTGATTCCAGCGCTCCGCCCTTCGGGAAGAAGTCAACCGGTTCCAGCACCGCATCTTCAGGAAAGAAGAAATCAAAACGAATCTTGACAGAGGCCGAGAAAGAGGCAAAGGATGCGGAGAAAGCCGCCAAGAAGTCCAAGACTCCCTCAAAATCCAAATAGTGGGTTGTCCTGCATCGTTTTAGTATTTGGTAGATCAATAATTGCTGCTGTAAGGGTGGTTCTTGCACCTTCTTTTTTAGCTATTTTCCTGTACAAATCCATTCATTCGTAAATAAAAAATAATTCATTTTCTGTAATGTCTGTTTGCCAGTAGTCCTGTACTTGTGTGAAAATGCATGTCTTACTATAGTTATGAAATGAAGTTACGGAGGGAGGAAATATGTGTATACATATATGCCCCCAGTCAATTCTCACAAATTATTTAAGGCTTAATCAAGCAATCTGAATGCTCCCGATTTTCTGACGAGATAGCATTTTCTGTGTTGTCGATGCCTGTCGTTTTTTCTGGCATTTCTTTTATACTCTCCTGTCTTATACTCAGGTTAGAGTTCTTACTGAGGCGGTCCCTTATCTGGGTGTACCTTCATGCCTCAGAGGACGTCGTCTTCCCATCCTTTTATACTCTCTCTCTCTCTCTGGAGAGTTAGAGTTCAAGCTCAGCTTTTTATTCATTTCCCGGTCTTTCAGCGGGGAAGGATCTCTTTCTCAGCGCTCAGTCGGAGACGCTTTTATACTCTCTCTCTCTCTGGAGAGTTAGAGTTAGGGGAAGGATCTCTTTTTCAGCGCTCGGTCGGAGACGCTTTTATACTCTCTCTCTCTCTCTGGAGAGTTAGAGTTAAGAATGTCATTTTTCTCATTCTTTTATGTCTTGTCGCACAAATAGTCGTTGTGCCTTTTCTTATGTTTAAATTGTTTTCAACCTTTTCAGGTTTTAAATCGTCTTATATTCCATAATTACAACAGAATATTCGATGCATGTATATATGTAATGCATAAAAGTAAATAACACACAATATTTTTATAGTGGTTCGGCTAAGTCGTAGCCTACATCCACTTTATAGTCCTTTATTCATATCATCAGATTTTCTTAGGGCAAGTCGTGCCTTATTACAGAGTTCATAAGAAAAATAACAAAGAGTACAACATTTCTAATCCAAATATCGCATCAAGTGTTGGGCATTCCATGCTCTAGGGACTTCTTCGCCATCTACGGTCGTTAACTTGAAGGTTCCTTTTTCAAGTTTCCGTTGGATGACAAAGGGTCCTTCCCACTTTGGACCGAGGTGAGGAAGGGATGGAAAGACTCTTTTTAGCACCAAATCTCCTGGTTCAAAAGTCCTAAGGCGAACTTTTTTGTCGTAATAGCGTGCCATCTGACGTCGATGTCTTGCCGCATGCAAATCTGCTTCGTCCCTTTTTTCTTCGACTTCATCAAGAGACTCAAGTAAGAGTGCCCGATTCGTCATCGGGTCATAATACGTCACCCTGTGGGAAGGAACTTCCAGCTCAACTGGAATTACTGCTTCTGAGCCAAAGGAGAGAGAGAAAGGGGTGTGACCAGTAGCCGTCTTAAATGTTGTTCGATATGCCCACAAAGCTAGGGGCAATTCGTCAACCCATTTTGCCTTTGCACGCTCTAACCGTTTCTTGAGGATGGATTTTATTACTTTGTCTATTGCCTCTACTTGCCCGTTCGACTGCGGATAAGCAACCGCAGTGTATCGCTTGTCAATCTTATACTTTTGGCAGAAATTTCTGAATTCAGTACCATCAAACTGAGTTCCGTTGTCAGTTATAATCGTCCTTGGGATCCCGAATCGGCATATAATATTTCTGACCACGAAACTTATCACCTTTCTTGCCGTGATTTTGGTCAAGGGCTCAGCTTCCACACACTTCGTAAAATAGTCCACGGCCACTATTGCATATTTCGCTCCTCCTTTAGCAATCGGTAGAACTCCAATGATATCAATTCTCCACGTGGCAAATGGCCAAGGACTCACCATTGATTTAAGTTGGGTCGACGGTGCTCTGGGGATTTTGGCGAATCTCTGGCACTTATCGCAGCGTCGTGAATAATCAGCTGCATCTTTATTAATTGTGGGCCAGAAGTATCCGTATCGCAATATCTTTTTCGCTAAAGTCTGACCTCCTGTATGATATCCACACTCACCTTCGTGCACTTCTCTTAGTACACGCTTGATGTCGTCGTGTGCTATACATCGTAACAGGGGCATAGAAAATCCTTGCCTATAAAGAGTATCATCTTGCATGACATATCTGGTAGCCTTGCGAACTACAGCCCTTTTCTCACTCTTCTTTGATGGGAGTGTCCCGTTCTTAAGGAAGTTCTTAATTGAGGTCATCCACGACTCCTTCTCCGGTTCCGCTTCGAAAGCGAACTCAACTTCCATCGAATCAAAGCTTGGCGATTCCAACGTTTCAATTGGAATAATTTCAGTCTCTTCTGGATTGTCGGAACTGGCCAGCTTTGCCAGCCTATCCGCCTTTTGGTTTTCGGCTCTTGGGATGTGTGTTATATTGTACCGCTCCAAGCTACTCAATAGCTCTCTTACTTTCCTGAGGTAGGCGATAAGTCGAGGTCCCCGAGCCACAAATTCCTCTCGCACTTGGCAAACAACAATTTTGGAGTCACAGAATATGTCCAACATTTTTATTCCGAGGTCTTTAGCAAGCTTCATCCCGGCAATCAGGGCTTCGTATTCAGAGTCGTTGTTAGTCGCCGAGAATTCTAATCGTAGAGCGTAATATAACGACCGTCCTTCAGGAGTGACTAAGACGATTCCAGCTCCGGACCTTCGGTCGTTCTTAGCTCCGTCTGTGTATAGCTTCCATGGATCTATCTTCAACTCATCCTCGGACTTAACCACTCTGTCATCGATTACTTCCTCCTCTGGGATGGTGAACTCCGCAATAAAGTCTGCCAGAGCTTGCCCCCTGATCGACTTTCGTGGTTGAAAATTTAAATCAAATTGGCTTAATTCTATATTCCATTTGATCAACCTTCCCGATGCTTCGGGTCTCTGCAACACCTGCCTCAAGGGCTGGTCAGTGTATATGGTTATTGGATGAGCTTGGAAATAGTGACAAAGTTTTCGGGATGCGATTAGGAGGCTGTAAGCGAGCTTCTCAATCTTTGGGTAGTTGTGCTCTGCCGCTGCTAATTTCTTGCTTACATAATATACTGACCTTTGTACTTTGTCTTCCTCTCGAACCAGGGCTGTGCTAACGGCGTGAGCCGAGACTGCCAAGTAAACAAACAATTCTTCGTGATCCACTGGCTTTGACAAAATCGGCGGTTTCTCTAGCAGTTCCAGTAAATTTCGAAAGGCCTCAACACAGTCCGGAGTCCACTCGAAGTTCTTCTTTCCTCTTTTAATCAAATCAAAAAACGGAACGCATTTGTCTGTGGCTTTGGAGATGAATCTACTCAACGCGGCTACTTTCCCCGCAAGACTTTGGACATCTTTAATTCTTCTTGGTTCTTCAATGTTTCTAATCGCTGCTATTTGGCTAGGATTGATTTCAATTCCTCGGGAGCTCACAATGAAGCCTAGGAACTTTCCCGATGCCACTCCAAATGAGCATTTCAGAGGATTCAACTTCCTCCGATACTTTCGCAGGATACCAAACATTTCCGCCAAGTCTTGCGTATGGCTGGAGGACTGTTTCGATTTGACAAGCATATCATCCATGTAAACTTCCATAGTCTTCCCTATTTGATTATAAAACATTCTGTTCAACAAGCGCTGATAAGTGGCTTCGGCGTTTTTCAATCCGAATGGCATTACGGCATAACAATATAATCCCAAATTCGTAATGAAGCTCGTATGTTCTTGGTCTGGCACGTGCATAGGAATTTGGTTGTACCCAGAATATGCATCCATGAAAGAGAGAAGTTCATGACCTGCTGTCGAATCTACAAGCTGGTCAATCCTGGCAAGTGGGATACTATCTTTTGGGCAAGCTTTGTTCAAATCTGAAAAATCAATGCAAGTCCGCCACTTTCCATTCGGCTTCTTTACCAAGACGGGATTCGATATCCAATCGGGATATGTCGAATCTTGAATAAATCCGTTCTGCTTCAGCTTCTCCACTTCCTCTTTGAGAGCAGCCGACCTCTCTGGGCCCAGCATACGTCTCTTCTGCTTCACAGGCGGATGTTTCAGGTTTACATTTAGTGTGTGACTTATGATGGATGGCGATATCCCACACATGTCAGCGTGGGTCTAGGCAAACACGTCCAAGTTCGCCTTCAAAAAGTCCGTTAGTTCTTTGGCCCGACGTGGATCCAATTGAGACCCAATCTTCAAAACTCTTGTTGGATCAGCTTCATCAATGGGAATTTCCACTGTCGCTTCATTAGGAGTTGCATTTTTAGTCTCTGGTTCCTCGTCTTTTCTGGGATCCAGGTCTTCAGGCGTTCCTTTGGGCAAGTCCTTCGGGGTCGATTTCTCTAATTGCTACGCCGAGCCCCCCTTTGGGGGAGGCGAGGCATCCTTACTCTCGATGTTAAGTCCTTTCATCAACATCTTTAATTCGGCAACATAGCAGGCCCGTCCGGAAACTTGATCCCCTCTCATTACTCCAGTTCCGGCTTCGGTTGGGAACTTAAGCAATAAACACCAAGGGGCGATACAAGCTCTGAATTCAGCAAGGGCAGGCCTCCCCAAAAATGCATTATAAGGCGAATCTACGTCCAATACTACAAACTGAAGCATCCGCACTCTTCGGCGTTCTCCTTGCCCCAAGGCCACGGGCAATTCTATGTACCCCATGGGGGCTGTTGACGCCCCGTTGAAGCCTCTGATCCATCCTTCACATGGCTTCAAATCTTCAGATTCAAGCTTCATCTGATCGAATGACTTTTTAAATAAAATATTGACAGAACTTCCGTTGTCTACTAATACCTTATGAACCAAGGCCGGCCCAATGGTGGTAGTAATAACCAACGGATCATCAGTGGGTGATTGGATCCCAGTATTATCTCTGCTGCGGAATACCACGTCATCAAACATGGTCTTCTGTTGTTTTATGGGGGCGATATCTTCCAAATCATCACCTTCATTCACATCTACGTGCTTGGCATCATTTACATATTGATCCATTGCTCTAAAGCTACGGATTGCTGGGTGAGGTCCACCCACTATGGAGTTGATAACAATTCCCTTACCTTTCATTGCGCTGTAGGCTTGGGAGCAGATAGAATCTGTTTTGGAGCTTGCTCTCCTTGCCCCCTATCCCTCGGGGCAACCTTGTATTCATCCAGTTTCCCTTCGCGCAGCAGCTTCTCAATCACATCTCTCAAATGCCGACATTCATTGGTTGAATGCCCATGAGTTCCATGAAACAAACAAAACTACCCAGTTGCCATTTCTTTCTCTGTCGAGTCACGAGGTGGCGGTCATTTATATTGCAAAACGTTGTACGTATCCAGGTAAATATTCTCCAGGGTGTCGTTCAATGGTGTATAATTCTCGTAGGTCTGGAATCGAGGTCTTTTGTTAGGATCACTTCCCCAATTTCTATTTCTTCTGTTATCGTTCGCATTACGGTTATTGTTGTTGCCCCCGTTTCCAGCATTGTTGTTTCCACCCTTGTTTCCCACATTTACTTCAACCTTTCCGGAACTTTCCCCAGACTGCTTCACAGCGACGTTACTCTGCACATTTTCTTTTGAAGCCGCTACAGACTTTCTCTTTCGGTTTGCCCTGGCCTCCTCTCGTCTTAAATAAATATCGGTTTTTTCATAGAATATCTCTCTTGTGGAGGGTGTCTTCCCAGAAAGGTAATCCCCGAACTCGGATTCAGGATCGACTCCTTCTTTTAATGCCATCAGAATAGTGGGCTCATGCGGGTCACTAACTTCAGTCACAGCTAAGTTAAAACGATCAAGATATGACCTCAAAGACTCTCCTGGCGCCTGCTTAATTCTTGATAATTCAATAACACTTTTGGACTTTCGGGTATGGAGTCGGAACTGATTCATAAAACGTTCGCTTAGTTCCCTATAATTCGAAACCGAACGAGGGGGAAGTCGGGTAAACCAGAACAGCGCCACATCTTCTAAATAGATCGGGAATGCTTTACACTTCACTGCATCTGGGGCAGTAGCAGCATTCATGAGCCACGAGTATCGCATCAAATGCTGTCCCGGATCAGTTCTCCCGTTGTACTTGTCCATCTGTGGCAGGTTAAAACGTCGGGGAAACTGGAAGTCGAGGATATCGTCAGTGAAAGGAGTATGGCTTCGCTCAATGCCATAATCTTCATTGGTATAGTTCCGGCTCTCGGACATGATCTGGCGCACCATTGCCTGTACATAAGCATTAGTTAGGGGCCGTTCAGGTTCCCTGACCCTGGTATCCGGGTTCCTTCTGGGCTCTTGTTCAGGAGATGCCCTTCTTCTTCGAGCTGCTTCTGCTCTATTCCGTTCCCTACGCTCCCGGTCGATCTCGGGAGGAGGGGACTGGAGCCTTTGCCCCCGAGTGGGATCATTGTTTCCTAGTGCTCATGCAATATCCTCGTGAGACCCCAAAGATCCGAATGTCAGCTGCTCCACATTCTGAGGTCGTTCGAGCGGCCTTCGTTCACGGGGCCGCTCTTCCTCGGAAGAAGAAGACCGATCCACTGGTGTGTGACAAACCGGGGAAGGGGTTCTCTGTCTTCGGAGTTCGCTAATTTCCCTTCTCATGAGTCTCATATTTTCTTGCATCATGAGGTTGGTGCGCTCATGGACTTTCATAGCCTCCCTAGTACTCTCAAGCATATCAAGTAGGCGCGAGAAATCTCCTTGAGTAATGGGCGCAGATGGATTGACCTGATCATTGACCCTGGTGGCTGGAATCAGAGCATTCGTAGGGACTCGAGTAGAGGTTCCAACATCACCAAGTGTCGGATCGGATCGGAGATGGGAGATCGGGTCGGTTCGGAGCTGGGGAGCCTGGTCGGGTCGGTACATGGCAAGCTGCTCGGGTCGGTTCAGGTTGGGGGAATGCACTGCTTCAGAATCTCCTACCCGGATCGGATCAGAGCTCTCCCCCTGAAGGCGGTTCGGATTTCCTGCATCGGTTCGTCCTGCTGCTGAACTCTGCCCACGAGACCTTGTCACAACCGCATTTTGCTGATCTTCGCCAGCTCCATTTCCTCGACCAGATTGAACTTCTTTGCCTTTTCCTTTGGCCATGGTTCTTCGACAATCACTTCAACAAATATCCAAGGGCGTCGAAACTTGAGGATTAACTTCTTTGAACTCAACGGTCCAAAAAGTAGAACGATAATCCCGAAAAACAAAGAATTCAGATGAGTTCTCAGTGAAAGCACCAAAATGTTAGACCAAAAAGTGGTTCTAACACCCAAATTGATTAAAAGCAGAATGAAATGAGATCAAAAATAAGAATGAACACACAGGATTTATAGTGGTTCGACGAAGAAATGCCTACGTCCACTTGTCTTTCACTATTTTCAATGATTTAGTTGCAAATACAATGAAATATTCACTTGATTTCTCTCACAACTCACTTACAATCGCTCAATTGTCTAAAAACAAATAATGAAAGAAGATTTGGATTTTCCGGGAGTGCTGGAATTCGGGTTATGAAGGTGGTTGAACTCTCAAAGTGCCAGAAAAAAGATCCTTTTCTTTGTCTCCAGACAGGGTATTTATAGGTGAGAATTTGCTCAGAACCCGATCCAGATCGGAGCCACGTGTCAACCATCCCATTAGCCTCGGGTTCGGATGGATTTCTGTGTTGACAACGCATCAGAGTAGTGGACGTTGTGGGTAGGAACTGGTCATAGCCGCTCCGAATAACAAGGCGCTCATGCAGGAAAGTGACATGGAAAATGGGTTCGGATCGGAAGGGTATGCTCATGGGGTTCAGATCGGCATCTCCGATCCGACCAAGATTAACTCAGGACCAATTCTCTCTCCTTCTTATTCTGCTCCGCTCCGATCTATCTCTGTAGCAACTGGGTGGCTTTCCGATCCAACTTGAAGTAGACTGCCCTCCGATCCGAACAGCTGTGCCTCTCTGATTCCAACAGCAATAGTTCACCGTCTCGAACAGAAGTCCTTATCCGATCCGAACCGATACGCTGCTTCGATCCGACCTGCTTCAGTACTTCCCAAGTTTTTTTCAATGTTTCACATCTTGACTTTGTGTTGCCCAGTTCACAAAGTGGGCTAACATCTTGGAAGACATTTTAGTAGACAAATTTAGATTGAACAATATAAGGAAGATTATAATACTTTAAAATACTACGAGACTTTAAATAGAAGAACGCGAGAATATTTAGATGGCTGAGACTAAAAGTAGAAATATAACCAAACACATTTAGTTTTTTGAGAGTAATTTTAGGTAGTAGGATATATTTAGAAAGAGAAGAAACAAGTTACAAATCTTTTGCTAATGAAATGCCAAGTTCTCTTCGTAACTTGACAAAGGATGATTCTAATAATGGTTTTGTAAATATATCTGCTATTTGATTATCAGTTGATATATATTCTAAATTAATAATACCTTTTTCGATATTATCTCGTAAAAAATGATGTCTTATATCAATGCGTTTTGTACGTGAATGATTGATTGGATTTTTAGATAAATTTATAGCGCTTGTGTTATCACAATAAATTGTTTAATTCATTAAATTTATTCCAAAATCTTTTAAAGTATGTTGCATGTAAATTACTTGTGCACATGCTAATGATGCTGATATATATTCAGCTTCACACGTAGAAAGTGAAACACAGTTTTGTTTCTTACTGAACCATGACACAAATGACTTACCAATAAAATGACATGTTCCACTAGTACTTTTTCTATCTATTCGGGATCCACCAAAATCAGCATCACTATAATACACTAATTCAAATGTACATCCTTTTGGATAAAATAAACCAAAATCCGTAGTATTATTTAGATATCGTAAAATACGTTAACGGCTTGTAAGTGCGATTCTTTTGGGCCCGCTTGAAATCGTGCACATAAACATACACTCATCATTACGTCTGGTCTACTTGTTGTTAAATAAAGTAATGATCCAGTCATACTTCTGTATAGTTTTTAATCAACACTTTTTCCGTTTCCATCTTTTTCTAAGTGAGTTGTTGTACTCATAGGTGTTGGCTTGCCGGATGTGTTATTTAATCCAAAACGTGTAATTAGATTATTACAATATTTTTCTTCGTTAATAAAAATACCATTTTCTGTTTGTTTAATTTGTGATCCAAGAATATATGACAATTCTACCATATGAGACATCTCGAATTCATTTTCATAATTTTAGAAAATTATTTACATAATTTTTCATTTGTCGAACCAAAAATAATATCATCCACAAATATTTGTATGATTAAAATATCTTTATTTGTATTTTTGATAAATAAAGTTTGATCAGCCTTTCCAATTCGGAAGCCGGAATTTATTAAATATGTTTTAAGTCTTTCATACGAAGCACGAGGTGCTTGCTTTAAACCATATAATGCCTTTTTAAGTTTGTAAACATGATCTGGATAATTTTCATGAACGAATAATGGTGGTTACTCTACATAAACATTTTCTTTAATAAAACCATTTAAGAAAGCACTTTTAACATCCATTTGATAAAGTTTAAAATTATTTTCACTAGCAAATGCTAGGAGTATCCGTATTGCTTCTAATCGTGCTATGGGCGCAAATGTCTCATCATAATCAATTCCTTCTTCTTGATTATATCCTTGAGCAACCAATCTTGCTTTATTTCTGGTGATATTTCCAAGTTCATCAGCTTTATTTTTATATACCCATTTTGTTCCAATAACTGATTGATCGCTTGGTCGAGGTACAAGTTCCCAAACATTGTTGCGTTTAAATTGATTTAATTCTTCTTGCATAGCTATTATCCAATAATCATCTGTTGATGCTTCTTTTGGATTTTTAGGTTCGATAGTTGAGATAAAAGCTACATGTCCCATTTGATTTAATTGATTTCTAGTTCGAACATTTGAATTTATTTGTCCAATAATATTTTGTGTTGGATGATCTTTTAAAACTCAGGGGGTGATCTAATATTATCTATTGAATTATTTTCAATAAATTCAGACGATGTATTTCAATAAAATCATCATCGTATTTACTTTGAATATTTTTGGAATAATTTTCATCAAATGATACATTTAACGATTCTTCTATAGTATTAGTACGTTTATTGAAAATACGATAAGCTTTACTACGTTCTGAGTATCCAACAAAAATTCCATGATCAGCTTTTGCATTGAACTTTCCGAGTTGATCTTTTGTATTAGGAATAAAACACTTTGAACCAAATACTTTAAAATAAGAAATATTTGGTTTTCTTCCATTAAAAAGTTCGTATGGTGTATTTTTGGTTAGAGGATGGATGGAAATACGATTTAAAACATAACAAGCCGTTGATACAGCTTCAGCCCAAAATTGTTCTGATAATATACTACCATTTAATTGAGTTCTAGCACACTCTTGTAATGTTCTATTTTTCCTTTCAACTACTCCATTTTGATGTGGTGTTCGAGGAAAAGAAAAATTATGATTTATTCCTTTCTTTTTACAAAAATTTTCAAATAATTCATTTTCGAATTCTCCTCCATGATCACTTCGAATATTTTTAACTTTTAATTCTTTAGAATTTTGAATTCTTTTTATAAAATTCTTAAAGTGATCAAAAGTATCACTTTTATTTTTCATAAAAATAGTCCATGTATATACAGAGAAATCATAAACGATTATAAAAACATATCGATTGTGATTTAATGATTGAATTTGGGTAGGACCAAATAAATCCATATGTAAAAGTTCTAATGGTTGTAAAGTAGAAATAACTTTCTTTGATTTAAAAGATGATTTTGTTAATTTTCCAATTTGACAGTCTTCACAGAGATTTTTTACTTTAAAATTTATATTTGGTAAACCTCTTACTAAATTATTTTTCGAAAGCCTTTGAATTGTTTTAAAGTTTATATGGCAAAAACGTTTGTGCTATAACCAAGAATTATTATTATTAGCCATCAAACACACTTCTTTATTGTTATTTATTTTCATATTTAATACGTAAACATTTCTATCTCTATTTCCTTCGAAGATAAGATTTTGGTTTTTGTCAAAAATACTACACTAATCTTCAGAAAATGTTATTTTAAATCCTTTGTCACATAATTGACTAATATTAAGTAAATTATGCTTTAAATTTTTAACTAATGATACATTTGTAATAATAGGTAAATTTGAAGTACCGTAGTTGCACACATCTCCTTTGCCAATGATAAAACATTTTGAATTATCTTCGAAAATAACAGAGCCACCATCGAAGTATTTTATATTGATAAGCATATCTTTGTCTCCGATCATGTGTTTTTAACAACCACTGTCTAAAATCCATTTCTTTTTCTTGGACGGTACCTGCAAAAAATATTTATAAGCACATTGGTATCCATTTTTAATAGGGTCCTAAGAGTTAGGTCTTAGGAAGCCAAACCCATGTGGGTTTAGTATCTCCCTTTTGTATACGTAATTTCTATTATTGTGTACAAATTCCATAAATGACTTAATATGTTTATTCCTTATCAAAATATTGTTAGCCTTTGGAACCCATATCTCAATTTGATTAATCTTATCAATTTTTGAATCAATTTTCTTCTTTTTGTTTGAAGAAGATCTTGATTTCTTTTTATATCCTAAACCATTTTTGTTTGATGAAGGTCAAGAATTTTCAATAATTTTTGATAAATTTTCTCTTCCTTTATTAAAATTAGAAACATTCTTTGAAATATTTTCTAACTTAGTTGAAATATTTTGATTTTCTAATTCTAATTCTTTTATTTTAGTTTTCAATAAATGATTTTCAGAATTTATCTTATCATTTTTTACTTTTTGAATTTCAATTTCTTGACTCAAAAGTAAAAACTGACTATCTGAATTTTTAAGATATAAAAAGAAATCACTTACATTTTTTACTTCTTCTAAAATAATTTTTTCATCTTTTAACATATCCCTTTCGAATTCAGCCTTATTTTGATTCTCACGTACTTCTTTAAGTTTTCTTTTCAAATTTTTTATAACACTTAAGAATTCAGCATTAACTTCTATTAATTCATCATAAGATAAATCACTTACATCGGATTCTTGAGCCGTAAAGCATACATTTGCTTGTTCGTTGTCGCTATCACTATCACTGTCTGATGAATTTGAATCTGAATTATCCCAAGTGACTGAGAAAGCTTTCTTCTTGTGTTTTTCTCTCTTGTTTTTGTTGTTGAAATTCTTATGATTTTCTTTTTGTTCGGGACAATCCTTAGCCATATGACCTTTCTTGTGACAATTAAAACATTCTAAGTTTGAGGATGAAGGTTTACTCGAATTATTTTTCTTGAAATTTCCTTTTCGGTATTTCAAAAATTTCTTAATTTTTTTAGCAATGAAAGCTAAATCTTCATCTTATGATTCTGGCTCTTCTTTTTCAGCGTGAAAGGCTACATTCTTCTTTTCTTGTGCTTGCTCTTTTCTAACTTGAAGATTTACTTCATATGACATAAGATTTCCTATGAGTTCTTCAGGTTTCATAGTTGACAAGTCATTAGCTTCTTCAATAGCTAATACTTTCCTTTCCCAATCATCTGTTAGAGAGTTCAGTACTTTTGATATAACATCAAAATCACTATAATTTTCTCCCAACCCTATCAAAGCATGTAAAATATCTTGAAATCTTGAGTACATGTCATTGATGGTTTCATTTGGTCTCATCTTGAAGTTTTGAAATTGATTTTTGAGCATTGATATCTTTGTTTGTTTTACTTAACTCGTTCCTTCATGAATTGTTTTGAGAGTTTCCCATATTTGATATGCTGATGTACATATGCTGACACGATTGAATTCATTTCTATCCAAGGCACAATATAACATATTCATTGCTTTAGCGTTTGCATTTGCGTCTTCCTTTTGTTGTGTAGTCCATGCAGAATATTCGGTTGTAGGAGTAGTAAATTCTTTTTGAGTGGCATTCCATGCACTAAATCCAGTTGCTTGCATATATATACGCATTCTTGTCACCCAATAATTATAATGTAGTGCATTGAATAATGGCGGTCTTTGAGTGGATTGTCCTTCGGCAAAAGTAGTATAAGTGGTACTAGAATTATTATCCATAATATTCGATTATCGAATAACGGTGTTACGGTTATAGGATGACCTTGCTCTGATACCAATTGAAAAAGTCCGTGCAGTAGTAGGATTGTATATTATAGAATAGAAGCGGAATATAGTATAAATTAGTGGCAATAGCAGAAAATCACACAGTCGATTTTATACTGGTTCGGATCACCGTCCTACGTCCAGTCCCAGACTCCCTTCTGGAATTTCACTAACACAAAAACCCTCACTTCACCCGGAGGAATAGGTTTACAATAACCCGAACAGCCGAACGGTATTTCTTGCCTCAACTGCTGAAGAGGTCTTCACTAATACAAAATTATTGATGACTCTATGTGTTCTTGATAACACGGATTGTCAATATAGTAAGTACACCCTTCCTATAGTCTTTCCTTGATGATGATCGTGAAGTTCGTGAAAGAATATAGATGTTTAAGTTCTCAAGTATAATGAATAGAATTCTTTTGAAAGTTTTGAATGCTTTGAGAATAATAGAGAGAATTAGAGGAACAATCGGTTAATAAAACTATTGCCAAACTCTGTTTTTATAATATCTTGAAAAGATATAACCAATCATGAAAGGATTCTATGAAGAGAAATGATTTTAAAGAGTTGTGTCTCTTCATTATAGATGCACCCTTTCAGAATCAGAAGTCTGTTGAAAAATATTCAGAAGTCTCTTTTGGTTTGAATTTAAAATAGCATGAAGATAGTGTATTTGACCCTTAATTCAGACGTCTGGTCTGAATAGTTCAGACGTCTGAATATTGTACTGGAATTTATTTTATTCCAGAAAACAGACGTCTGGTCTGACTATGTCAGATGTCTGTTTCCTGTTAACAGACTATTTCTTGCCTTTTTGTAAATATTAAAACTTATATAACATAACATATGCGTGTGTATTCATCAAGGAAGACTTTAACAATTATTGCTAGGAATAACCAGACTCTATAACATATAATATTCTATTTGAGCTCTTGAATCTGATTGTCGAAAGCTTATCTTCCTGCAAGACAAAGTTAGTCGATAATATATAATCGTGTATAGTTGTCATAGTCAAAACGCTATATTTAGCGAGTTTCAACAGTTAGTGTGTGTGTGTGTGTGTATATATATATATATTCAAAGCATTTCAGGATTATGTTTCTACGAGCATACATTAATGATATGAGCGTATATTAATTATTCTCCCCCTTTGTCATCAATTAAAAAGAATGTTATATAACATGATCGCATAGTAATCGACTATAGGAAGATTAATGAATATTTTATAAGTCTTTTATATGTGATAATTCCAAGCTTTCTTCTAAGCTTAATAAAAGCATTTTCTAATAATGGTTTGGTAAAGATATCTATAATATAATTTTAGAAATGAAAAGTATATTAATCTCTTTCCCATTGTTATCAAAAAGTAATAGCTAATAAAGATTTTGTGCATGGTTCATGGATTAAATTATTTGAAAAAATAAAGGATACATGAACTAATTAAATAAATATGACTTTCGAAATAAAATCATGGCATATAGCAATAATTTTATTTCTATTTTTAATCAATATTACCATATGATAGTATAGAAATGAATTAAGATTACCAGATTCTCTGATCTTATTTTGAGCTTTGTTTCCAAAGATACTGAAATAACCTCTTTTCGTTGTGGAGTACCTGCAACAAATATCATATATATACTTTGGTTCCTACTTCCTTCGTTAGGGTCCAAGGGTTAGTTAGAAGGTAACCATACCCAAGACGGTTTAATAGTACCTTTGAAAATAAAATCTTTATTATTAACTACTAAATCAAAATAATCATCGATATATTTTTCTCAGTTTTTCCAACTTACAGGAACCCAAATACCTAAATAATTTATATTGGTATTCCTTTACGTACTTCTAGGTTTATGACAAAATATCTGTAGTCATAGAAGTATTTGAATTTTTATAAAAGTTGAATCTTGGATTTACTCGTGCTTTAGTACTAGCAATGATATTTTTATTATACATAAAAGCATACCTAGTACTATTTCTATGATTAGTTTTATTATATCCTAAACCACTTTTGTCATGTAAAGGTCTAGAACTAGATAAAATAATGTTTAAGTCATTTTGACCTTTATTAAATTTTGCGAACTTGCTTGTACAATTTTAAAATTAGATTCCAAAGTCGCGAGTGATTTTTTTTAGAAGAAATTTTGTTATTATTTTTTAAATCATCAATTTCCTTATTTAGTTCAGAATTCTTCCTTTTCAAAGTACCATTTTCAATTTTGAGACAAAAAATTTGAGATTCTAAATTATCTAAAGAAGATTGTAATTTTTCAAAATTTTCTTTTGAATCAAACATTTCATTTTGCAAAATATTATTATTAACCATTAAAAACTCATATTCTTTAGATAGTTCTAAAATATTTTCATTTAAAGTTCGATTCTCTTTTTCAAGAGGCGAAATAAAAGAATTAGAATTATTTAAAGAATCTTCTAATGAATTATTTCTATTTTGCAAAAGATCAACTTCTTTTAAAAGAACATTGTTTTTATCTTCTAGCCGCTCATTTTCCTTTTGAAAGAAATCTTTTTGAGAAACAAGCTCTTCTAAGGTATTTTCAAAACATTTAGTTTGTTTTTCTAAAAATTCATTTTCCTTTTTTAATTTGGAATTTTCTTGCTCACAATCTTTTAACTTAGCTAAAATAACTGTATTGAGTTTACCCAAAGTTCTAAAATCTTTCAATAATTTTTCATGGTCTAACAAAAGATCTTTATATAATGATTCTACACATATCGATTGTGACTTTAGCCATGAATTATTTGCTCTCCTGCTCCATCGATTCTGCTTCGTTGTTCTTCCACTTTCTAATGCCTTGACTAGATTTCTTTAGTGCCAATATTCTAGGATGTTGTTACGATCTCTAGAAAACCAGGCTCGTATACCAATTGAAAAGTCGGCGTGCGACTTAGGAAGGATCTTTATATGGATATTACAGAAATGTATGTGGTAAACTAACTTGTATACTATAGTAGTTATGCGAAGAAATAAGAACTGATATGATGTATCACAAGTAAATAAAAGCAGTAAGTAAAGTAAAGTGACACGAGGTATTTTATACTGGTTTGGACTTCTCGTCCTACGTCCAGTCCCGAAGCCCCTCTTCGGCTTTCCACTTACAATGCCCTCTCTTCACCAGGAGGAACAGGTCACCAATACACTACTTGATTTTACGGGCCACAAGCTTACCCACTTGATTTTACAGGCCACAAGCTTACCCACTTGATTTCACGGGCCACATGCTTACCAACATAGGACTTCACAATTACAAAGGAGTTTGACTTCTGAATGTGTTCTTACTTCAACCCTGATTAGTCAACGATTGAGTACACCCTTCCTATAATCTTATCCTCAAGTATTTGAAAGTGTATGTGAAGATTTGAGGAAGTGGATTACTTATTGAATCAAGAGATATGAAATAATTTCAATGATTCAACAAGTAGTTTTAATACTATAGAGCTTTAAGAATGCAAGAGAGTATAGATCGAACTAGTAAGAATAGATTGGAATTCTGTAATTTGGAAATACGATTTGACATGTATTTATAAGTGTAGAAGAGTAGCATTCTTTCATGAATAGTTTCTACAAAAAGTTGTATCCATTTCCTTTCAGAATTGAAGAGAAATCTCTTCATGAAAGGAAGTGACTCTTCATGAAAAACTCTATAATTTCTGATCGGTCGACTGGTCAAAAATCCACTAGTTGACTGGTAAAAAAACCGAAGTACATATAAGTAAAAATCTTTTTAAAAGTAGCCGTTGCTGTACGAATTTTCTGCTACCAGTCGACTGGTAGAATATGTACCCGTCGACTGGTACAGATTTTTCTGTACAGTTCTGGCAATTTTGTAGCTTTATTTTATATATATATATATATATATATATATATATATATATATATATGTATATATATATATACACTTGTAAGATTTTATGCATTCGTGTTATACTTTGAGGATAGATTTTAACATTTAACATTTCTAACACGACTCAATACCTATATATATATATATATTTAATCTTAGCTCCATCTCATGATTTCCATTGATCTTCAGTTTGTTTCCATTGATCAAAAATTCATGTGATTCAACAGGATCCACTAAACAAAATGTATACAAGGACATGCAATCATATGTGTGCACTCAATTTCAGTTTTCTTGGCCTAATAGAAATTGGAAAACTACGTATGAAGTAACAACCACCCAAGAATGGAGCAAAATTTCAATATAGAAAAGACCTATCAAAACTTAGAACAATTCTAAAGTAAGTCATTGTTGGTATAAGGAATAAGAATATAAGGCAATGATCATTTTTTTTACTGCTCACAACGAATGGAAAGAATTGCATTATCACAGTGTACACATTTATTTCCAAAAACTAGATAGATGTCACATTACAAAAATTATAAAATACATAGAAGGTCTTTTGTCGAATTGTCATATGGGTGCATGATAAAGAAAAAATAATATATATATATATATATATATAATACTTCCATAATCTAGCGTCTTCAGCTCCAATCTCCACCGCCACGGCACTCCATCCTAACCAAAGTTGTTATGAGTAGGGAGTCAAAATAAAGCTGAACTAGTGAGTAAAATCTTTAAGTCTTACCTTTTTCAGCACTTGGACAATATAATTTTAAAATAAAGATATCCCTTTGAGAGGCAACAAATAAAAACAGTAATCCCAATGACTACTTAATACCTTAACAAATAATATGGAATAATCTACTACTCAAATAGGGAAAGAGGCAGGCCTAATCACCATTTAATACCTTTGCAAAATAGTCTATTACTACTTAAATATGAAAAGAAGTGGACA
Source organism: Allium sativum (assembly GCA_030737875.1). Taxonomy (NCBI): domain Eukaryota; kingdom Viridiplantae; phylum Streptophyta; class Magnoliopsida; order Asparagales; family Amaryllidaceae; genus Allium; species Allium sativum. The sequence continues at coordinate 269,224,524 of CM060911.1, forward strand.
AAGCGACCAATTAATACCTCAACTATAAATGTGAAATAGTCTACTACTCGAATATGGAAAGATACAAGCCTAACTGCAACTACCCACGCGCCGACCGCCCTGAACTGATCGCTCGACTGACTCGAAATGATTGAAAGGCAGATTGTTATGAGAACATGATGCATTGGAACATAGAACAAGGGAACTTTTTATTGCTATAACAATAACTTTACATCAGAGTACAAGAATACCAGAGTATGAAAAATGAATACATTGTGGAAAACAATATCAGAGCATAACAAATTACAATACAGCGGAAAAACATCAACTAACTCGGTGGAGGACCATACAATCATTCAGAGTACAGGTTCAGCCATAATCCAGGATCCTATTAAAGAATATCTGCAAAACCAAAACTACTGGTTGCCCATGTGGAAAATACGGACACCTAGAGTTTAGGTGCAAAACAATAAACTCCAAGTTAATCATGAGACTGGTGTGAGAACTATTAAACTTTATTTTAAAATTAGGTAATTTACGGGACTACGCCGTATGACACGGAATGGGTTTCCTCCACATGAATACCATTAAAACAAAACTCACAATGTTTTTTGAAAAATGAAGCTATATTTATAAGACTCGGGTCCTATCACATAATGCAAGCGCAAGTCGGAGGATAGAGTTTTACCTTATAATAGCCAAACATGTTTGATATGCAAAATTTCACTTTTATTATTACTAGTTCATTGTGCATAAAACAATTTTGAAAATAAATATATCAATCTTAGACGGCATTATACCTCATCCTATTATGTTGCCATATAGGTTTACAACTGAAAACGCTAGGGTCGTATTGGAAATTGGGTTTCCATCATGGACTGAGGTAAAGGATCTTCCTCATCCGAACTTCGAACATCTCTAGAAAATGTCCCAGGGAACATATCCCTTTGGAGCAGCAGAGCCGGTCAGCCATATATCGCTGATTAGTCAATTGCCTGAACAATACGTTTCCTGGTCCTATTGAACCTCTTGGTCAGTACATCGACCACATGGACTTGTGAAACCATATCCGAGGGTCCTCAATTCCAACATTCACATAAGTAAAATGTCTGGGCTCCATACCATGACATCACTTCTAACTAGAAAGAAATGTTGTCTTATCTGCAGTCCTTCATCTCATTTTTGGCTCATACCGGGGAGTGATGCCTGACGAAGTCACGTCACAAAACAAAGCTATGCCATATTGGCCATGCTTTGATCATCATCCACAAAGCTCTTCTTTCAACCAAAGCTCTTGTTCATGCATCTTAGCATGCCACATTGTCAATCCGTACCGCACTATTGATGTCTACCAATAACCCCTAAGCCCATACGTCTCAGAGAAGGGTGTTAAGCTAAGAAAATAAATTCTTCACCTCCAAAGAGATATATATTAGAAGAGATCGATAAATATAGCATAAAATACAATGTTGGATATATAATCCATTTGAAAGTCCGTTTTGGGTCCAAATGAAACCGGAGGCACCTTATTCCTCGTCCCATATGTCCAATACAGGAGAGTGGTCCCCGCAAATCCGGTCTCTCTCCAAGTACGTCTGGATGATCACTACATATTAACTTGTCTTTGGTGTATAGCCCAATCGAGACATCAACAATAGCCCAAACGATGTGAAGATCTCTGGTCTTTAACCACCATCTTCATGTCATCGAGTTTTAATCGTTGCAACAATTATTTAGACAGGGTTAAACCTGGTCTTTACGAATAAATGGCGCATCTTTAAAATCAAGTTATATATAAAGATATCATACATCTCATTCCAATCTAGAATATTCTTTTATTCAAATATTCTTTACACTGGGAATTACCCTATAAATCAACCCCATAAATCTTATGAAAGATTTGTATCATTTAAACAGTTGTTTAAATCTTTCTTGGAAATTGTTTCAAAAGATTTTATAATATTTTTTCACACTTCAAGGTTTATAAACATTATCACGATCAACGCGCTTTATACGAAAGTTAATATTTTATATCGTTATCCCATCCCAATCTATTCGTCCCAAGAGAAAAACTGGTGATACTCCATATCTAACACCCATCATGTTTCGGCTCTTTACATCCAATCTAATTAACGATTCAATAATCGCATGGAGTAAAGATGGTGGTACTTAATCTCGAACACTTCTCAAATTTCGGTAAATTTAATTACCCCATTTACATTTTAGTCTAATTAAAGATTTATTAAAACTCTAACACGGTTTTAATCTTAAAAATCAATATTTAATGCTTATTCAACTTTAGGAAATTAACCACGTCTTTAACTGGGTTAAAGAACGAATGTCATTTAAAACATACTTCGGATAAACCCTGGAATCAATCTTCCATTTGATTCCAATTTAATTTATTAAATTGGAAATTTTCACTTTACTTTGGAGAAATTCCATAAAATCTTAATTAAAAGATTTGTTCCATAAATTCCGTTTTCAACTGGGTTTTAGAATCAGTCTTATTAAAGACACCATTCACGACAACCCAAAATCCAATTTGGTATTAAATACAAGGCATTTGAGTAAAAAATTGTTTTCGACTTATATTCAATACCAAATTCTGAAACCAACAAATACCGTATTAGGAATAATGACATCTATATCTTTCAAATTCCTCATAATGGTATCCCTATAATTACGGAATCCAATATCGAAATATTCAAAGATTATTTCCATTAAAATCCAATCCAATTCATATACTGGAAAACTCTTGTTAAATTAAAACCATTCACAATCCACTATGTTATATTAAAATTATTGGATTATTACACTAGTTTTTAACTAGCTCAATCAGATAAAAATATAATTTACCTTACCAAAACTTGGAATATTTCATCCAAAATATTTCTAAATCATTTATTATGATTTAACATAATTTATTCGTATTTTTAATAATTTTATTAAGGCCATTACAATGAGTTTCCAATTTCAGGTCACCGCGCTACATTCATAGCGACCTTTTCCAAAAAAAAATTTGGACTTATATAAAAAATAAAACCATTGGATTTCAAAATTTCTTATTTCATTTGAAAATTCATTTGATTACGGACCTAATTCTTTTCGTTTCGGGAGAATCTGACGGTCGGATCTCCAGTACGTTAATTCAAAGTTAAGGGTTGAATTTCGCGAATTATCGCTGTGCGACACGCCCTATTCAAAACCAAATCGATTTATAATTAAAATAAATCAAATCACTTTCCAAAATAATTTATAAATTATATAAAATATATATAATCAACATTGGAAATTTTATTTCCGTCATTTCACTTCAAAATCACATATTTCACTATTAAGTCATTTTTAATATTGTTTAAGTGGTTAAAATAATATTATTTTTTGAAATTCGTTATTTTTTGCTTATACTTTCCGGACATTCTTTATAAAAATGAACAAGAAACTTTCAAAATGAAATTTCTTTTAAAATGTTTTCTACATAGCCTAACCGAACTTCACTTGGGAAAGTTACTATTCACTTCGAAAATAAAACTTTGATATGCCATAAGTACATGAAAAATACTTGAAAACCATTCGCTACTGTTACTAATATTCGTTAATATTTAAATATCTATGAATCCATCCAAAATCGGACATCAAAATCAAACTTTGGTTTTCACCGAATAATATATTATTAAAATATGCATAATTATTCCGGATTGGAATGAAATTCAACCAACAACCATATAATTCCATTCATATGGATTTCATACATCAGATGTACCCAATAATAGTTGTAAATGACTATTAAACATCCAATTCACATCCAGAGAGCAACTATACCCGTATAAGCTTTAAATTAATAACTAATGCTTATATCGGTTTATCATCCGACCGATCAACATACAAACTACACACTTAGGATTGGTGTAAGTCAAATATCATCCTAATACCTGTGTGGGGTTTTCAACCAATACTAGTGATTATTATCTCCAGACTTGGGCGCTGTGTGAAATTATCATCCCAATACCCATGTGGGGTTTACATCACAATTCAAATGAACTTATCTACACACTTGGAAGACGTGCAGAATAGCTGTCATCCCAAAACCCGTGAGGGGTTTTCAATTAATAAACAACAATAAATAGTTACTTAATTCAATTCAAATCAAATCAATCACAACTCATGCAATCAATCATAACATGTTTATTTCAAATTATATTTCAATCAAGTCGATTTCACTTAAATAGGTGAATATAAATATGTTGTTCAACTTCTAAATGAGTATTTAACCTTACAATAATTATCATAAACATATTAACAATGATTTAACGTGATAATTTAGCTAATTTCACTTCTAATTCATATCACAATTCAATCACCAATTCAAACATATTTCAACAAAACACTTAGATACATAATTATGATTTTTGCTAATTAAACTAAGTATTTTGAGTGAGTAATTCTCACACTTGTTTAACCCAACTAACTACCATAAGTTTCAATATCGTGTTAACTCAATAATTAACGAGTTCCTAAATTTTAATTCATATTACACTTCAACATCAACTTCAATCACATAACAACCAACTATTGAGCCGTGTAACTATGATTAAACTACACAATTAAAATGTATTGAGCGAGAAACTCTCACCCCAAGAATCCTAACACCACGATTCTTCTTCGTAGGTCCCCATGCGCTAGCTACGAACTAAAAATTAAGTCTTTCTTCTCCGAGTCGCCAAGCTACCTCACGATAGCTCTCTAACTCACTTTAACTTTAGGTATATAAGGGAAAGTTAGACTTTTTATTAGGCTTAAGGCTTGAGAGGGACCTAGGGCTTGCGGCATGGGGCTGGTCAGGGGGGTGACATGCTGGTGGAGGGGCTGTAGGGCCAGGCGTGGAGGTGTGGAGCCACTAGGAGGTGGATGGAGGTTGCGCTCTTGGTTTTAGTGTTCAAAAGTGTGAGCTTTTTCAATTTAAAGAGGGGAAATGGGTTTTTATCCAAAGGAGGAGGGGCCACGGTGGAGAAATGGCTAGAGGAGGCGGAGTAGGGCCTATGCAAGTGGTGCTAGCGGTGGTGGGGGATTGGGTGATGGCAGCATGTGCAAGAGGGTGAAGAAGAATGGAGAAATGGAGTTTTGGAAATTGAAAAATAAAATAATAATGACCAAAGTACTATACAATGACAAGTTAGGAAGAATGCGACACATGGCACGAAGGACAATGAGTTATCTAATTCCTATTGTTTATGGATTTTAGAGTGAAATGATTTATTTAATCTTTTTTTCTCACACGCCTGTAAGAACTCTAGCCATGTCTATATAGTAAAACTGTTTTTTTCTTCCAATGGCACACAAAAACAGATTTATAGAAAAGAACTACAAATACTGCAGCACGCAAAAATTACAAAAAAAAAACCTAGACAAAAAAACACAAGAACAAAACAAGAAGAAAAAGACCAAACAACAACAACAGAGAACAAGCCACAACACAAACAAGACAACAACCAGTCACCAATCAAGAGCACCACAAGAAGCCTGTGCTACTGCAAGAACACTCCAGACCCAATACCCAATTAAACCAAGCAGCACACGATAGCTAAAAATCAAAGATCAACTTCGAGAAAGCTTCCCTAAAACTCAACAAAGCCCAACAATCTCCATAACCATAGTCCCGACCACAAAATGTAGATAAAAAGACAGTGGTAGTGTGCATTGAAAACCACCGCACTACTCTTCGTACCAACACAGACATCCCAATGGTTGTTGAAGCCGAGACCTCAAACAAAGCCCACCGAGCTAAGCGAAGAATGCAAAGCTCAGGGAGTGAAACTCAGCTGACCAAACAAGGAAGGGTGTGTCGTGAGACAAGTCACAGTGGATGGTTTTACTGCACCCCAAACCATAACGCGATCAATGCAAAACCATCCATGCCAATAGCAAGATAGAACCACCAGTTAAAACTCAGACAAAGCAGCCTAAATTAGACAGAAGGAAAGGACCGTAGACCCGAAATTACCTGAAGTGGCCACCATGCCATGGTAGGATGTGAAGCCACAAGCATGATGTGAAGAGAAAGCTTTGGGGAGACGGAACAAGGAAAAATGGAAGCAAGAGCAAACAACACCAATGGAACCAAAAAAAATTCAACGCCCAAAGATACAACCATAGCCGAAACCTCCAATCCACTAAACAACCAACAAACAAATAACAACACATACTCGGGAAGAAAGATAACATCGAGAATCACGCAAGAAAAACCATATTGAATTTGTTGAAACCCACCCGAGATCAAAGCAAGAGCACTAGCAGTTCCATCCGGGAGCTCGGCACAAGAACTGAAATGGAAACAAAAGGGGAGATGACAGAAAGGCAATGAATACAAGCGCATAGGAAAAGGAGTGTTGGCGGTTGATAAAATTGAAGGGGAGGACAGAGGGAGACGACAGAAACAGGACATGAATAAACAATAAAAAAAAACAAATCTAACATAGGATCCAACTTCACAAACAAGAGCAGGGGAAACAACTTCACATATTGAACCAATTAAGGCCATTTCAGGTTGGCTAAGAACAGACCTGCTAGATAAAACGAAAATACGAATGAATCCAAGAACAGATTGGACCGTAGGAGCACTACAATCCATCACTAGCCAAAAAAATGAATCTGGTGAAACTATTCCCAATGGGATTCAGATCCATGACTATAACAATAAGCTCCGGAATCATAGACAGTGAGAGGCTAGGGAAACAATAAAAAAAGGGAAGTAGGGAAGGACTCAGTCGAGCTTGGTGCGGTAACGGTGACAACAAGAAAAAGCGAACGTATAAGATGGAACATCCAAGTTTCCAAAATATTCCCAAAGTCAAATAAAGGATTTCCATATCATTTAACAATAGTAGACTTGTAATTATTCTAAATTACTTCACAAATAAGATGGAACATCCAAGTATCTGGATTTACTTAATTATCCATATTCCATTTATCTTCCATTTTTGAATAAATTATTAGAGATTTTTTGATGGAATAAGAGATTCAGGATATAAATAATATTCATATCCAAAACACTTATTTTTATGAAGAATTAGAAAACAAACCAAAGAGTAGCAAATAGTGGAATTGGAATAGACTAAGAGTTGTATAGAAGTTTGATATACAAATAATTCCATTAGATATGTAAAAATAACTTGAATAGTTGCATAGAATTGACATTTTCAAAGATAACGAATTTTATGCGGTTTTATCAATCATGTTTTTGAAAATAAAAATTCCACGGCATGTTCAAATCCAAGAAAGTTATGATAAATACCAAAATAAAATGGCTAGGATTCCACTCACGAGTTAGCCTTCGCTTTAGGTTCCATTCTAGGATTTGTACGCCTTTGATCACTTCCCAGAATATCACTTTTAATATATATACACACACACACAGACAATAAAAAGATGTATTTATACAATTATTACTAGATCTAGAATATAACATAGAAAATGATAGATAGGAAAGGAAGAAGAATACAAGAAATTACATGAAACTCTAAAACTTGCTTGAATCTGAAAGAGAGAGGAAGAATAATGGCAGAAAAGAAGCTTCTCCCAAAAAATTGTGAATAGAACCAAGTAAACTAAGATCTTATTTATATAGAGTGAAAAGAACTAGAACTGTTAGAAGGTGGTACATAAGGGAAGAATAAATTTGATGTGTTGATTTAAAAAAATTCAATAGCTAAACCATAATTAGCACATGCTTTTCACACAACAACCATTCGAATGCCTCTATATGCACCTTTATGTTGCTTTAAATTTATTTATTTTTGAGTTATGTTTTATAAGTTATTTAGTTCGTCTTTATCCTCCAATCTAATCACACAATAAATTCAAATTTTGAATTTAAACCTAGAATTTATTTTTCCATTCTAAATTTAATTCAAACTATATTATTCCAAATTTGAATACTTTAGAAGCTGATCTCCAGTCATTTGTCCTCGTCGTATAGCATCAAATAAATGAATACAATATGGTTCACAACATATAAGCATCAAGCAGCTACATGCTTATACCGGTATGTCGGGCTATGAAAACGTAGTACAGTACCTGTTTTTTAGCTTCTGGTGTTTATTTAATTAATCCAAGAAACCATCACTTGCATACAATGCACACATAGTAGTCATAAAAAAATAAATACTCTATCATCCAATGTCATTTAAGGTGCTCCAAGTGTCCATCCACATAGTACGAAATGCGAGTGTCATATATTCATACAACGCTTCTAATGCAAATAAATTTGTGAATAGTTCATGTGTTGAACTAAAAAGAATATGAATGAAAGCATATAAGTAATGATGAACATCAACAAACATGATTAGATATTTTTAATCGCCAAGCACTAATCAAATAAAATTCACTTCACTATTTTTCCAGTTTTACTTTGGCAAAAGTTTAAATATTCACTTACATAACGATTGAAATAATATTTTTACAACGCTAGTCACTTACTAAAATCATAATAAATTTTTATTATCATTCCATATTTATCGTATTACTTCGTAGTTAATTTTATTTTAACTATAACCAATTAACGCTTAAATTATCGTTATTTTTTCTTAATTAATTCAAGTTACAATTTCATGTTATCCATATGGTTTTATTTATATGTATCACATATATATTCTATGTCGCATATAATAGTTAAAAGTCATATTTATAACTAACTAAAAATTATTTCACTACTAAATAAATTTTTATTTATCACTAACAGTAATTGTTCTAACTTAACAATCTAGTTTCAAACAATTTATTAACTTTTCTACCCCTTTCTAAAGTGAGTTTAGATTTCTCACTGAGATTTCCACTCCACCAAACTCTTATGCTGAGGAATGCAACCTTTCCCGAGCTCCTATGCGGAATCACGGAGGTCCATGGTGCTCAAGCTTTGCTCTAACACTCACTAATACTCATGTATTGGTAGATCTGGAAGTATGAAGCTTCAGAGAGGATAAAACGGGCACAAACGGAGGTGTTTGGAGAAGTATCCCCTATGTACGGAATTTGTAGCGGCAAAAAGGAGGAGTTTCGGAAGTGGAAGAGTAGCCTAGAGGAAGTAGGAATAGTATGAGGAAGTGTAGGAAGCTTTGGAAGATGTAAAGGAGGAATTTTGGAGGAGGAGGAGCTAGGGCTTGGAGGAAGAAGAGAGAAGGGGGGAGTTGCGTGCGCAGCAGGGGGTAGGGATGACGTGGTGTAGGGGGTTAGGCGCAACTAGGGGGAGGGAGCTAGGGTTTTCATGAAGAGGCCGTTATTTTGTAAGAAAGAGGGAGGTAGAGAATTGCAGGATAAGTGAAGGAGGAAAGGAAGAAAAGGGATTTATGTAGAAAATTATCTCCCACTCTATCCGATTGTTGGACTGGAAAAAATATTTGTTTGCTTTGAAATTCTGATACAAAATAATATACGTCATTACGAATCCGGATTCGTCAAATTTAAAGTTCATTTGAATTTCCGTTTTATTTTTCTCAATAGCTCATATCCTAATTTTATGTGTAATTTGACGCGCGTTAAACCCGCTCCCGCCTACATGACAAATCCATAAATAACGAAACATTGGATTCTTCCATTATTTATTGATATTGATCCCAAAAAAAAGTTGTCGAATCATGGGGTCATATGAACAATGTTCCTTTGTAAACTGATCATCGGTATTTCTCTAAATGGTTTTATCGTGCATCGCCACACACTGGTTCCGTTTGGCGCGAAATTTGAAACTCACAATGATTTGTTATTATGAAAATAACAAAATTGGTCTCACCGAATTCTGAGCTTCTTAGAAAATTTTCACTTTTTAAGGCTATGCGATGTTACTAAAAATCGAATTTTGAAATTCTAACGTAATTTCCTATAAAAATAATTTTTAAATTGGTTGTGAAATTCTTGGTTGTTACAATCTCCCCCACTTAAAACTTTCCGTCTCCGAAAAGGAAGAAAATTGTAAAGCAGGAAATAAAATAGTAACATGATATAATCATAGGTTTACCTCTCACGAGAGCTAATAAGAGATATCCACTTTGCACTTGGGATAAGCTTGCTTAATGCTATCTTCTGTCTCACATGTACAGTCTCTATGATCTCCGCTCCACTGTACCTTGACTAAGTGCACCTTCTTGTTCCTTAGAACTCTGGCTTCTTTGCCAATGATCTTAAGTGGTTCTCTTCGCACTATTAAATCCAGAGTAATATCCAATGTTTCCTATGATGCTTCGTCTACAATCAGATCAGGATCATGAACATGCTTTCGAAGATGAGAAATGTGAAATACATCATGAACTTTAGACAACCAATTAGGCGACTAAACCCTGTAAGTTAGAGTTCCTATCCTTTCCAGGATCTGAAATGGACCAATATGTCAAGGCGCCAACTTTCTTATCTTCCCAAAACGAATCACTCCTCTCAACGGAGAAACTTTCAGATATACCTTATCACCAATAGCAAATGCTAAGTCTCTTCTTCTAGAATCTGCATAACTTTTCTGTCGGCTCTGAGTTACTATTAGCCTTTTTCTGATGATGTCCACTTTGTCTGCGCCTTCTCTGATCATATCCAGACCCTATACAAGCCGATTACCTGGCTCAATCCAACATGCAGGAGATTTACATGGTCTACCATATGACACCTCAAACGGTGACATCTTTAAACTAGCCTGGAAGCTGTTACTATATGAGAACTCAACCAGATGTATATGATCTTCCAAAGGCCCTCCGAAATCGAGAATACAAGCTCGCAATAAATCTTCTAATATATGATTCACCCTCTCAGTTTTACCATATGTATGAGGATGATATGCAGTGCTAAGATTAAGCTTCATTCTCAACTCAGTCTGAAATGCTTCCCATAATTTACTTGCGAAAATTGGATCTCTATCACTAATCATACTGCTGGGCACTCCATGCAGTCTAACAATCTCTTTAAAATATATCTGAGTCAGACTCCGAGCTATCCTATTCGATCTCACTGGAATAAAATGGGAACTCTTCGTAAAACGATCTATATAACCCAAATTCTATCATTGCCTTCCTTGGTTCTAGGCAGACCATCAATGAAATCCATAGAAACCAGATCCCACTTCCATTCTTGAATCTCTATTGATTGTAATAATCCAGTGAGCTTACGTTGGTCGCTCTTAACCTGTTGGCATGTTGGACACCTGTTAACATATATAGAGATATCTCTTTTTAATGACTTCCACCATAATGTGCGCTTAAGATCTTTATACATCTTACTCAACCCTGGATGAATACTAAGCTTAGATTTGTGACATTCATCTAATACCTCCCTTCTGAGCTCATGAGTATCTAGAATACAAATTCGCCCTTGCAATCTAAGAATTCCTTTACCATCAACTTGAAAGTCTGAGGCTTCACCATCCTGAATCCCTTTGTTAATCCTTTGAATAAACTCATCATCTTTCTGAAGAACAGAAATCATCTCAATTAAAGAGGGCATAATAATGAGATTAGCAATGATTGCACTCTCACATTATACTAAGTGCATCAGCCACAACATTGGCTTTCCCTGGAGTATACAAAATATCAAGGTCATATACTTTAAGAAACTCTAACCAACGCTGTTGTCACAAATTTAAATCTTTTTGTATAAACAAATATTTCAACGATTTATGATCTGTATATAATTCAAGAACACACATGCTCCATTCAACCGATCCAATAAATCCTCAATACGCGGCAGTGGATACTTATTCTTTAGTATCTACTTATTAAGGTCTCGGTAATCCACACATAATCTAAGAGTACCGTCTGACTTCGAAACGAATAACACCGTTGCTCCCTAACTCGAGAAACTAGGACTGATCAGACCTTTCCATAATAGCTGTCGAGTTTGATCATCCAACTCTTCTTTCTCTTTTAATGTCATTCTCCGAATTACATGCACAACTGGCCTCGCGTTCAGAACTATATCAATTCTGAAATCAATCTCCCTTCGTAGAGGCAAACTATCAACTTCCTCGAACACATCTACATAATCTTTAACGATGGAAGTATTCTTTATAGAAGTGGGAGAAACTTTAAGAGAAGCCCAAAATTCTTTTCTATCTAAACTTGAGCCTTCGAATGGTATGGTGATAAAAGTTCCAAACTTGGTTTTCACCCTAATGTTCCTTTCTGCACACTTAACATCGGCTTCATAATGAGTAAGCCAATCCAACCCAAGTATAATATCGAACTCATTAAGATTCATAACAATCAAGTCGAATGAAAACCAACAACAAGAATAAGTAATGGGCACTATGCAATACCCACTAAGAACGAGGGAACCCCCAACCAAATTATGGACACTAATGGGTTCTTTGAGGCATCTCAATTTCAAATTCAATCTCTTAACCACATTACATGAAATAAAACTTCGTGATGCTCATGTATTAAACAATATTTTAACTAGAATATTGTTGACAGTAAGAGTGCCTTCCAAAACGTCTGGCCTTTCTTCACTAGTTGAGGGTCCTAGAGCATCAGTCACTTCATATACATGAGCTACTTCAGAGTTTCTCTGTAATATCCCGTATTTTTGTTAATTAGATATTTAATATATTTTAAATATTATATTTGGAATATTAATGGATTTAATATTGAATTCGTTTAGTAAAACGAAGTTTAAAACGTTAAAATTATATTTAATATAAATCGAGCTCGTAAATGGCGCGGTAGTTGGTAATTTACGATTTGAACTTTAACTGAACATACATGATTCGATATAAGTCGGATTTCCGTGAAACAAGAAACGTGTGAATCTTATTCATAATAATTTTCATATGAAAGAGAAAAATTCATATTTCGTAATATAGATTGTTAGTTATGTCCAATTCAAATTTTAGAATAGTCGTTATGGAAATAGTTATTAAAATATAACGTATATTTAATAAGTTAAATAAGAATTTTAATAACGGTTAGTTCGAAATTGACAATATTGAGTTGTATAACTTATATTCGAAGTTATATATATATATATATATTCTGTTTGGATATATATATATATATGATGAAAATAATTTATTTTTATTTAATTGAATTATTTTGAAATTTATATAATATTTTATTAAGCATTAAAAATAGTTATTTTTGCAAACAGTGTCGGTTTTCGATGAAATTAGTTTCATTTGAACCGTATCGTTAAATTATTATAGGAAAATCAAATTATGTGGCAAACTGATGTCGTATGTGATTGGGTAGCCAAAAACGTCCTCGTTTCTATTTAATTATTTATGTTATTTAAACAGGGATAACTTTTAAGGAATAGACGACTGGCCAAACAAACTTCAAATTTAACGAAACAAGTTTTATTGGATCTGTTAGGAAGAGGTCTAGTAAAATGTCAAGGTTTCATATTTTTATGATTTTTTTTGTAATTATAGGAAATTTAAACGTGCGATTTTTCATCAATAATCACAAAGGACTTTTCGCAAACGACCTCGGAATTCGATGAAACCTGTCCCATTAGGTCCGGAATACTTTTTTATACTAGTACTATGTGTTTCATCTCGAATAAAAAATCATATATGGTCTTATTTTACGAAAAACTCAATGGTAAGTTTATACACAATAAAATATTATTAAATTGGTCCACTTTCTATATAAAGGGAACATAACCCTTCTTTTTGGTCAATTGTTCTTGCGCGGTCAACAAATGGAGCCACCGCCTCCTTACTTAATCAACGAACCAAACCCTCACCTTTTCACCTCAATTTTTCTTTCAATCCATCGCGTTTTAGCCAAATCTTTCAACTACAAAAATGATGAGCGAGGCGGGGACTTCCAGTTCAACGGCGGTGATCATCTACAGCAGAGCACAGTGGCCAGAATCTGAATCCAAACCGCCGACATTCGAACTTAATTTCTAGGCACCAAGGAATTTCTAGTTAGCTGGTTCTTTTGGCGAAGGAAAGTGATGCGGAGGTGCTGAGACTGGTGGCGACAGATCGAAGTCCAGCGTTAGGGTTTGGCCTCGGCGGTGGGAAGTTTGGTGACAACATTTGTTTTCTTCGGTGATGGAATAAAGACAACGATGGCTTGAAGAAAGAAAAGTATCAGCTGAATTATACTTTATATGTAATTAACTGATTTAAACCGTTCTTAAGGATTTAGCCAGCCCACATTTTATTAACTGTAGTTAGTTGTTAAAACCCTAATCAGTTAGAACTGATAGTCCTTTATAGTTTAACGTAATTAAGTTATTTTGTCCGTTCTTAATACTAAATAAAGTGTGATTAGTTAAAATAGTTAATTAAAGGATTTGTTTTTTTAAGACGTTGGAAAAGTTTTAAAACAAGGGCAGGTGGGACAGATATAAAAGGAATGCGCCTGTCATATATATATATTTTTCAATGAAAAAGAATGTTATCGGTCCTGTACATTTTCAAATGAAGGAACCAATAAAAGTCGGCCAACTTAATCTCTTTATAACATGATTAGCTATCAAATAATTTTGTCCACCCACGTTTTCCCATGTCGAAATTAATTAGCTTGCTTAAGGTTTAAATAAAAATGATTATTTTATTATAAAACTTAATTTAGGAAACAAACCGGATAAATCACGTTGGCCCAAATTTTTGATATTCAAAAGGATCGGCCTGTTGAAATTGTGTAACACAAGTAAATAGTTAAACTAAGTTAAAATTTTAATTAAGAAAATTAATAGTGTAATTAAATTGTACTGTTTATAAAATCAATAACCTGTTCATATATTAACAGAATTAGACGATTCAAGATACGTTGGAACCGTATCAACAAGATCTATCCTAGGAGCTAATTTGGATAGATGAAGACGATAGAGGTTTACAGTTAAATTAAACGATTGTTTAATTTAACTGTAACCGAACCGTTTCAAACACAAATGAAATCAAAGGTGAGTTAAACTCAATTAGTTCTTCCAACTTATATTTTATACAAGTCCCTTTTTTATTTTTTTGTGCTATGATTGCTAATGATTGCTAATGATAGATTGTCTGTTAAATATATATTTATATATTGATTGAACTGATGAAATTAAACGTTTGTTTAATTTTAGTGGAAAAACCAAATCATTATTTTAACGATTGAACCCAAATAAGGTAACTTACCATGTTAATCACATTTATAAAATAAATGTGTTAAATTTAATGAATTGTCTAGATTGTTTTGTTAACATTAAATAATTTGGTTATTGTTAAATTGCTGTTATTTACTGTTATATCTGTTAAATTGAATTGAATGATATTATATTGAGATAACCATTTTGGATGCAGGGAAGAACAGGTTGGAGGGATCCAACGGGATTCCTCAAATACATTTAATGTTATTTATTTTCATATTATCATTATATGAACAGTTTGAACCATCTGTTTGAAATGATTGATTTGATTATTGATCGTTGACCTGAAATACAATATTTGTGTTGTTTAAACCAATGGGTGATATATGTTGAGTAATTGGCAGTATGTGGCCTATAAATCAATCATTGTATAAATATGGATTTACCGTCCGATGAGTCGACCGTAATGAAGTTATAAATTTATTTTACAACTGAATATAGATTTTTAAATACATTATTTAAAATGAAATTTAATAAACCAAACACATATATGTTGATTGTTTAACCACCAATCACCATTTTTGTACCAAAAATTAGTCATGTGCGAAGCACGTGCCTTATCTTACTTATTAAATGATTTATAAAGCTAATTCTTATATTATTAAGATGAAGAAGCAAGTGAGCAAGGATTAATATAATGATTTATAACTGAGATTTATTGTTTTTAATAAAACGATTGGTATGGGATTATATTATTATTTATTTGATATTAATCAAAGTAAATGAGAGTATTTAAATTAATTTATTAATTAATGAAGAGACGAGTTAAAGTTGATCAACGAGTTAATTATATTTTAGAATTGACCAAGCCAACTGTTTTTAATTCAAATTAATTATTTAATTAAATTAGTTTGTGCCGACTAGAAATGAAATAATTTAGAATATAGTTGTTTACTTTTAAAAAGGAATTCACTATTTATTTTAGTTAATAAAGAAGTTAACTACATCTAAAGTAGTTAATGATTGAAGTAAATTACTATTTTAATTAATAATAATTTAAGTGATTTCTTTTTAATTGAAATTCAATTAAAAAGTAATCGAAGTTGAAATGAAATTGTATTATGAAAGGAGTTATGAACGGTTTTATATTAAAACCGAGTTTTATAACGAAGTTATAGAAGTAATACTTAAGCTAATACGATAGCTTAAATTAAATATTTATTAATTATTTAAAGTAGGAAAAAGGGAAATGGAAGATGATATAAAATGGCCGAGTGAGATTTATTCCGAGGTTCGGAATGCAGTATTCCGAAGTTCGGAATGTTAAGTGGAGTGAAATTATTCCAATGTTCGGAATGTTAATTTCCGAAGTTCGGAATGTTAATCGAAGGTAGAATATAAGTTAAGCAAAAGGTTTTGGAAATGGCATCGAATATAAGTTGTCGTACATGATTTACAAAGGATTTTGTAAATGGATATTAAGAGTAGAAATATAATCGAAACATTAGTTATCGGTAATAATTTTTACAAATGGAATTTGTAAATAAAGTAAGAGTTTTTAAAAATGAATTTGTAATAATTTTGACAAATAATAGATTGAACTATTTGATTTATAAACCCAAGAGTTTTAAAAGATTTCCATGTTATTTTAGACAACTCATAAGTTGTTGTAATGATTTGAAAAAGTATAAAATAAGGAAATAAAAAGTTTTAAATGAAATATGTAACGTAGTTACAGATGATAAGTGAATTGTTTTGAAAAATAAATAAATACAAGAATTCGTACGAAATGTCAATATAAAAATTGTAAAAGATAAATGTAAAATTTATAATAGATCGAAGTACAAACACAATATTAAAAAGGATTTTTAAAGATTAATGAAGAAGTATAATAATAGTTTACTTAATAATTAATTAAGTAAACATTATTGAGATTTAAATAAGGTTTCAAAGGAAAACGTGTGGTTAATAAACTTCTATCTATTCTGAAGATATGAATGTGGTTAGTCAAGGTCTGAGAGGTAAATAAGATACCCCAACTTGAATGACTTCACGATTATCCAAGCATGATATTAGTTTATAAACGAGAGAAATTAAGGGAAACATAAGTTATGATTTCCGTTAATAATATTATAATCTGTATTCGAAAAGTTTATAAGTAAGTGAAATGATTTTTAAGCGTATTCTTAATTATAATAAGAAGTAAAAGATAAACTCCAAACATTGGAATATTTAAAGAATTTAATTAACATATATTTAATTAAAAAGGCTAAGTAATGCCAAATACTGAATTGGTAAACTCATTTCATTCACACAATTATTTCTTTGATAGTTAAATAACCGACAATAAAATCTGGCCCTTACGATTGTTGGTATACGGAAAGACAGGGATCGAATTCATATTCGAAAACCATTCCGTACCAACAAATATGTGAAGACATAGATTGAAGATGGAGTATTGAAGACCGTAGATCTTCATAAGTGGAAGAACTACTTGTTGAAGTTCTCTGGTTAGCTCCCAGAGATATTTCGGCAGTGATTCTGTCGTGAGTGAAATCTTCGGATTGTAAGGACTACTCGCTATTGATCCTTGGGGTGATACCTATATAGGATGTGGTAGGAGGGTGCCTTCGATTCATCCTGTTCTTCCGAGTACAAACGTTTCTTTCCTCCCCACGATGACTTATATGGACGAGTGTCTTACAGAGTATTTCCATAGGGGTCACGTACGTTGATTTCTTCAAACATACCTTAGTTGGTGGGGAGAACGGCGGTTCTCTTAACCCAACAACTAGAGTAATTTTGTGGACATTAATTAGGTGATTTTCTGGCGGATCTGACAATGTGGCATTCAAAGTGATTGGTGATCAAATGTTCTAAAACATAAAATTAAAATCAAGGTAAACTACTTAATTAATTAATAAATTATGACCTCAAGCATCTTCAACTGCGAAATGGTATAAAATAGGGTAGGTCGCATAGCTAGATGGGTCGCATGGCTAGATGGGTCGCACCTAAGAAGGGTATATTCATTACCTGATCTGGAGAAATCAAATTCCTTTGGTTGTCCCATTTATTTTTGTATGCTATCGGTTCAGTTAGCTGGCCCCCAACCGTGGTAATGATATATTCGGTACTCTCAAGCAAAGTGAGGGGCTGGTCATGTTTAGCAGGGGTTGCAAGATGTTCTTGCTGAATCCCCCAATGTATTCCTCTCCAGAGGTACATTGTCGGAAGGTGGTCCCATACCTTTCCATAGTTAGAAATTCATTCTCCAGTAAGCACACGTGGTTTTGATTGTA
Source organism: Allium sativum (assembly GCA_030737875.1). Taxonomy (NCBI): domain Eukaryota; kingdom Viridiplantae; phylum Streptophyta; class Magnoliopsida; order Asparagales; family Amaryllidaceae; genus Allium; species Allium sativum. The sequence goes on from CM060911.1 coordinate 269,242,859, forward strand.
TACTATGTATGTAGAGCGTGAGATGCAAGCGTTCTGCTAGATTTCAATATACTTGTATTTAGACACTATTATAATATCAGAAAAGATATTTATTTCAAAAATGCTTTGGGTTATCGTAAGGTAAAAACCATCTGTATTTATGTGTGGATTTGGTCTTACGATTATCCTTTTCTTTCGAAAAGATTTTGACTCTAAAATCAAGTTGTGTGATACTTTAAAACTTTGTGTGCTTTTCTCACTCTGGTTCATCAGACTGATCCATGCGTTTGTAATGCTTAGGTTAGACAAGGTGGTGCAGGTTCAGATTATCAGATGGAGAGAAGAGACGAGCTGGTAATGTCCAGACGTATAATGTATAGTTATTCCACTGTGTGTTGTATATGAGGACAGGTTATTATAACTGTCCAGACGTGTTGATGTACTCTAATGATTGTAAGTATTTTTCAAGCTCTCTATAAAAATTTATTTCTATATTATATTTTGTTCCGCTCTGATATGAGACTCTGATCATGTGTTGGTTTTCTTCTTCTATTTTAATATTTCTTTCTTTCTTATAACACCCTCTTAATTCTTTCTAATAACGTTCCGGTGTTTTTGATTTTTGGGTTCTGATAAGTGATACAGGATCTGTACTATTGTTGGAATTCGGGCTCGAATTCCCATAGGTCGTTACATTCTCGATAGTGAGCAATTCTTCTCAATATGACCAACCTTGTGACATTTTCGACATTTCCTATTATCATAATATTTCTTTTTCTAATTTGAAGATTTACAGTTCCTTAACAAATGCCCTTGCTTATTGCACTTGAGACATGTGGCAGTCATTAACCGTTCTTCCTCAAACTTTCCCTCTACTTTAATTGCTTCGGGTTCCTTACTTGCCATAGATTTCTTACTTTCCTCAGGCTTCTTAGTTGCCTCAGGACTCTCATTCTCAAACTTTCTTTTCTTGGTAGAATTCTCCTTCTCTTTATCCTCCAAAGCATCATGTTCATCAATATACTCATAACGACAAGCCATTTCTACCATTCTAGCAAATGGGTGCTCTGTACGAGCTATCACCCTGCTTCGATACCTTCTCTAAAGACCCTTAATGAACCTCTTGTTCTTCTTAGCCGGATTCTGAATCAGCTATGGACCAAAGCGGGAAAGTTCATTGAATTTATTCTGGTATTCTTGAATGGTCATATCTCCTTGTTTCAAATTGAGGAACTCATCATACAACCGCTCAACTTCTTCGGAACGAACAAATCTTTCTTCGAAATTTCACACCAAATCAAAGCTTTATCCTTGAGTAACCAAGATGCCAGAAATGTTTTCCGATCATCTTTCAATCCCAAGCCTTCCAAAATTCTTTCACAAGAACGCATCTATGCTTATGTTTCAATAACATATTCTTTTCCCAAGAATGGTACTCCACCTAGATTTTTATACTTCTTTGTTAGAATATCTAGATCTGGTTTTGGCTATGGGAGCATGATTGGTTCATTAAATTGCTGAACCACATGATTACTTCTTGTGTCTGTGCCACTCATTTTTCTACTACGTCTGCAAGTAGCAGGAAAGGGTCAGGCCAATATAAGAGATATCTGAAGGAAATTATAAAAGCATAGATACATATATATGTGAATATAAATGCATCTATTGGGTTGTATGATACTATGTTATACTCATTCTAGGACATTACTAATACCATCTCTAATGAGTTACTCATCGTAGAATACAACTGGTTCTATCTTTGATGAGTTCGTTAATATGTTATACTCCAGAGCTAAGGTTAACCGTTAGCTCTGATACCCAATTGAGACAACCCAAACCCCCGCTTCACGCTGTAATGGATAATCAATGGAATATAACACATAAAAAACAACAGAACGGTAATATTGCATTACTCCTCATAACGTCCATCAGATTACAGTGGAAATAATATCATCATCAGAGTTACACAACATAATAGGATCATACTTAGTACATGATACAGCCTTAGATAACAAATGGCTACACAGCGGAATAAAAGATAATGAACATAATAATGTCTTGGAACAGTCAAAAGAATGATAAAATAGCATCCTCAGCTCCATGCCAAAATAACATCCGCAGCTCCATCACAAAATAAGATCCTCAGATCCATCACATATCCAAAAGAGAAGCTAAAACCTAAATACAAGGCTGCCCGTGTAGAAAATAGGGGCATTCGAGTTTGCAAGGAAAAAACAAACTATGAGTCCATCATGGAACTAGTATGAGAAATTCTACAGTTAACTTAACTTATTTAATATAAGGCATTTTACAGGACCATGCCGTATGACACAGAACGAGTTTCCTCCCACGAAAGCCAGTGCATAAGTTAAACAAAACAATCGCAATACTTTTTAGAAAAATGAAGCCATTATAAGACTCATGTCCCATCACATAACGCAACACAAACCGGAGGATAGAGTTTTACCTTATAATGGCCAAATGTGCTTGATACAATAAATAAAATCATTTGATATCATTATTAATGTCTAGGTGTATTAAAACACTTTCAAAATAAATGTATCAATCCTAGACGACATGAGCGTCCCATGCCACTATGCAGCCATATAGTTTACAACTAAAACTTTACAATCTCGTACTGGAAATTGGATTCCATCATAAACCAAGGCAAGGGACCTTCCTTATCCGATTCGAGACAATCTAGCCCATGTCTCAGGACCCAGACACAGGTAAGCCCTTGGAGCGGTAGGGCCGGTCCACTCTACGTTTGTGGATTGGTAATTCATGAAAAATATGTTTCCCGCTCCTATGGGACCTAAAATCTGGTCAGTATGTCGACCAATATGGCCTTGTGGGGCCATATCCGAGGTACCTTGCTATCCAACATCCGCAAAAGTGAAATGTCTGGGTTGCATACCATGACGTCACTCCTAGCTAGAAAGAAATGCATGTCCTCCCTGCGGTCCTTCCTCCCATTTTGGTCCATACCGGGGTGTGAAGATAGCAAAATTAATGCTACAACACGAAGCTATGCTATTTAACACCGTGCTTCGATTATCATCCACAAAACTCATCTTTTCAACAAAAGCTTTGATCTATGCATCTCAGCATGCCATATTGTCAATTCATGTTGTACAATTGATGTCCACAAATATATAACCTCTAAGTTCGTATGTCTCAGAGACGGCCGTTAAGCAAGAGAATAAATTCTCCGCCACAAAATAGATATATATTTAACAAAAATCAATCAATACATAATGAAATACAGTGTCAGACACACAACCCATTTACAAGTCCGTTCTGGGTCTGAATAAAACCAGAGGCGCCTTATTCCACATCTCATATGTCCTATATAGGAGAGAGGCCCTCGCATATTCAGACAATCAACAAGTATGTCCGTACAACAACCACTATAACCCTTTCAAGGGAGCTACCCAAATCTAGAGCATCAGTAGTAATCCATTCGATGAGAAGATTGTCAGTCTTGCACCGTCTTTAATATCTATGACTTTTAGTCATCGTTTAATTATTTGAAATGAGATTTAAGTCGGCCTTTTCAAATAATTCTTACATATATAAACAAATAAAATCCTTTCCTTTGGTTAAATTATTGGCCTTCAAAACTCATTACCTTATATAAAAAGGTTTAATCGAGAATTTAATTCGGTCGTCGAATTAAACACTCCAATCCCAACATATTCAAAATTCACTTTATACGTTTTCATGCCAAATCGTACTTAACCATTTTTACTTTACAAACCTAGAAAAATTGGTTTACACGCATTCTAAATCTCTTATAATTATTAATAACGATTTTTCACTATTTTTATATATTTAAAAATAGCTCTGTTCAGTCAAACGATGTTTCATGTCATTTGACTACACTGACATTGTTTTCATTCAATTTTTAATTAAACATTCTAGACGATTTAACCGTTGGATCTTAACATATTTATTATCGTTGGAAAGATATTGTCGAAACAAACCTAAAGTTCTAATTTTAGGAAAATCCGATGGTCGGATCTCCCAGTATACTCGTTTAAAATTACGAGTTGAAAACGCAAACTACCGCTGCGTGATTCGTTTAATTTAGTTCATATTTTTTGTATAAAAAAATATAATTCGTTAAACGGCTTCCAAACTATTTAATTTACTAAATATTTGGATAACGCCTTTAAATTTCGGAAAATTTCGCCACAACCTCTTTTGTACGGAGTGCTTAGAAAAATTGCAAATGCCTCTATGGGTCCCCAATAAATCCACATATATCATATAAATCAAATGTGACATATCTTACCTAAGAGAGAAATGTGAGAAATCGTCTCTTTCCCCGGTGTTGGAAACTCAACCATGTGTCATATCTTAAAACAAGAGAGACGTGCATTTCTGTCACCTCAAGACCTGTGTAGGGTTTTTACAAATCAAATGTGACCCATCTATGCCCAAGAGAGAAATGTGAGAAATCGTCTCTTGCCCCAGTGTTGGAAACTCAACCATGTGTCGTATCTAAAAACAAGAGAGACATGGATTTTTGTCATCTCACGACCCGTGTAGGGTTTGTTATTAAATTCTGCAATTTACCGCTATATGTTATTTAATCCAACCATGTCATCTGATCAATATGTCATATACCCGATCTCCAGTCATTTTTCCTCCTCATATAGCATCAAATAAATGAATACAGTACAGTTCACAACAAATAAGCATCAAGCAGCGGGTATGTCGGGCTATGCTAACGTAGTCCAATACCTGTTTTCTAGCTTATGACGTTTATTTAATTATTCCAAGAAACCATCACTCGCATACAATGCACACAAAGTAGTCATAAATAAATAAATTGTAACAACCCTGATTTCTGGGGTTAATTTTAAAATTTATTTTAATGAATTTTAATGAGTTGAATATATTTAAAATTATTTATTTTAAATAATAATGTTGAAAAACTTATTATATTTCAATCGCGAACTTAAGTTTTATAATAATTCCATTCCGAGCCTAAAATGGCGCGGTAATTTCAGCTTTGAAATTCCAACTTTGAAAAATTATATAAAATAAAATATAAATCGAAATTGGACGAAACAAGAAACGCTAGGACCGTATTGAAAATATCTTTCCAAAGAATTTCAGAAATTAAGATTTCAGCTTATAATTTGTAAGTTATGAGAAAATTAAATTTTCAGAAAAACGCTATGGAATTCGTATATATAATATTAAAGGCCCGAAACGCAAAATTTTTGCAGAATAAGGAATTAGGACTCGAAACCACCTCCATTGGTTTTAGAATGTTGTTTACATATAAGAATGACTATAAAGACTTATATTTTTGAGTTTCGGAAAATTTCCACTATTTTTGGTATTTTTAATATTAAAAATATACGCCTAAAAAATGGAATTTTTGCAAACAACCTCCGAATTTGACAAAACCAGTTTCTATGGATTCATAATATTAAATTATTGTTAAATTCCAAATTTCATAATTTTTGGAATTATTATGTGGCCGGTATAATTTTTACAGTGAAAAACAGTCAATTTACAGACTTTAAAAATTCATAATATATTCATATGGACTCAGAAAATTATGAAATCAGATTCTTTGGATTCGTAATGACCAGAAATATTTATGTTTAAAATTTTATTAATTTTGGAATTCGTATGTTTTATCACGGATTTTTGAATTGAAGAAAACAATTAAAAATTGAGTAAATGGACAAAAGGGTGTTATTGGGCCCAAACCAAAAATGAAGACCCATAATATATAATATATTTTTCTGAGAATATGGGCTGATAAACAAACACATAGCAGCCATCTCTTTTCTCTCTTCTTCCTCTGAAATCAATGGCGGCTCTCTCTTCCATCAAAAATATGATAAAAATAAAATCTCTTCAAACCATAGCAAACTATATGTCAAAACAAAGCCCTCGACGATACAAAGCTACTGGAGTTGACGGTTTTGCAATACAGTCCACGGATTCGCCGAAATCTCGTCGCAAAGTTTCAGATTTTCGAACTCAAAAAGCATAAAACCTAAATCGAAGATTTCCGGCGATTTGGTGAAGATTCAGGAGATGGGGTCTGAAGGGAAGTTGTTCGTGGTGGTGACGGGAAGGTGCGGTCGGAGTTTGGTGGTCGGAAGATGGTCGTGGCGGTCGGTGGGGCCCAGAACGTGATTTCCGCCTTTAGGCGTTTTCTGCGGCGGCGGGGGCGTGTCGGGGCCTGGCGGCGCGGGCGAGGCACGATGGTGGACGTGGGAAGCCGGCTGGGTGGTCGGCCGGTCGTCTGAGCGACGGTAGTGGCGGCGGCGAGGAGGTTTGAAGGTGGTGCTGAACAGTAGCGTGAATGGAAGAAGGGGTATTATTTTATATTATTTAATTAATTAATTTAATTAATTTTTAGATCTTAAAATTGCAATAACTCATTCATACAAAGTCGGATTTTGACGATTCCAGGTTCGTTGGAATCGTGGCGACGAGTCGGTCGCGTGGACACTAGTTTTGTCCAATTCTGAGACTGTCAAATTTTTAGGTATTTAATGAATTTTAATTTAATTATTTAATTACGTTCAACTTAGAAAAATCATAACTTGTTGTAACGAATTCGAAATTGCGCGAAACAGCTTTTGTTATGATCATTATATTTTTAGCTACGCGTAGACAGTAATTTTGACCATTTCTGAAGACGTTGGATTTTGGGCCAAAAGTGGGCCCGAACTGTCAATTTAAGCCCGATTAAGCCAAACCAAGGTGAGAACTCTTCTCTCACTCAAATTTTTTATTTTCAGCCATTTATTATTAATAATAAATATGATTAAAATGCTGCAATGAATTATTTATCTGAAATTATACGTTGTTTGTATGTTGCGATGTATGTATGTTTGTTATGATATGGTATGCCATGTTGTGTAGAAATCGGAATTGTGCATCATGTTGGATAATCTTTATTTTTTATATAATTGTTAAATAAAATTATGCTACACAGCCATGTACAAGTTTACTGATTTGTATATGATGATTGGGTTGATTTATTTTTCACACATCGCCCAAAATGCACAAATAATTATATGTTATTCGATGTTGTTGGTTGAAACCCCACACGGGTCTTGGGTTGATATTTACACATCGCCCTTGTATTTTAACTGTAAGCGTTATTTAATTGACGCTTATACAGTGCCGATGTACACTTTGGACGTTTGGATGTTTTATTTCATTTTACCATTATTATGGAATTTGTGAGTTGGATTGAAAACCGTGTAAATAATATTGTACGGTTATGGATTGAGCTTCATTCTAGTTTAGAATGAAATGATGATATTTTGATAAGTGAAATGATTTTAATAAATTTTATTTATTTTTAACCTTTTTAACTCAAATGGTTTTAATAAATTTTATTTATTTTTAAATAAATAGAAATTGATCGAAAATGGGGTTTACATTAAAAATACGTTCTTTTAATGTCAAAAATGTTTTTAAATTAAAAATTTAATCTTTTTAATGTTAAAGAAATATTTTTACAGCAATAATCCTATTTTTAATGTAAGTGAATTGGTTAACGTTAAAATCCAATCTTTTTAATGTTGGAAATGAATTGAAATAAAAGTTATTTCTTTTATAAAATTTATGAACACTGAAATGTAGTATAAATAAAATATATTTCTTTTGTTAAACTTATGAACACCGAAATGCATTATAAATAAGAGTTATTCCTTTTATTTAACTTATGAACGTAAAAATGAACGCTAAAGATATTTCTTTATTTAAAGATAAATGAACGCAAAAGATGTTTTTTTTAAGAAGAATGAACGCCCAAGTTTGTAAATAAAAGATTATTTCTTTATTTATATGACGCTAATGTAAAGAATAAAAGTTTATTCCTTTTATGAAATTATGAACGCTAATGTTTTATAATAAAAAGATATCTCTTTTATTAATAATTATAAACGCTAATGTGTAAGAATAAAAGATGTTTCTTTTATTAAGATTTATGAACGCCAAAGTTAGGAATAAAAGATTATTTCTTTTATTAGAGTAATGAACGCTAAAACGTTTTAATATTAAAAGTTAATCTTTTATTTATAATCAAAACATGAATATGAAACGGTAAATAAAAGTTAATCTTTTATTTATAATGAGAACATGAATATGAAACGGTAAATAAAAGTTAATCTTTTATTTATAATAAGAACATGAATATGAAACGGTAAATAAAAGTTAATCTTTTATTTATAATGAGAACATGAATATGAAATGGTAAATAAAAGTTAATCTTTTATTTATAATCAGAACATGAATATGAAACGGTAAATAGAAGTTAATCTTTTATTTATAATAGTAACATGAATATGAAATGGTAAATAAAAGTTAATCTTTTATTTATAATGAGAACATGAATATGAAACGCTAAATAAAAGTTAATGAATATGAAATGGTAAATAAAAGTTAATCTTTTATTTATAATGAGAACATGAATATGAAACGGTAAATAAAAGTTAATCTTTTATTTATAATCAGAACATGAATATGAAACGGTAAATAAAAGTTAATCTTTTATTTATAATGAGAACATGAATATGAAACGGTAAGTAAAAGTTAATCTTTTATTTATAATCAGAACTTGAATATGAAACGGTAAATAAAAGTTAATCTTTTATTTATAATAATAACATGAATATGAAACGGTAAATAAAAGTTAATCTTTTATTTATAATCAGAACATGAATATGAAACGGTAAATAAAAGTTAATCTTTTATTTATAATAAGAACTTGAATATGAAACGGTAATTAAAAGTTTATCTTTTATTTATAATGAGAACATGAATATGAAACGGTAAATAAAAGTTAATATTTTATTTATAATGAGAACATGAATATGAAACGGTAAATAAAAGTTAATCTTTTTTTTTAAAATCAGAACATGAATATGAAACGGTAAATAAAAGTTAATCTTTTATTTATAATCAGAACATGAATATGAAACGGTAAATAAAAGTTAATCTTTTATTTATAATCAGAACATGAATATGAATGGTAAATAAAAGTTCAATCTTTTATTTATGGAATGAACATGAAATTATAAATGGTTAATAAAAGTTATTCTTTTATTTAGAATATTGACATTAATTAGAGTTTTAATAAAACTTTAATTAGACAAAAGAAGAATGTTTCCAAAGATAAGAATATTTAAATAAATTAATATTCTTAATTAGAATGAGGCGTTGGAGGAATTTTATAACATATGTTTATAAAAATACGCGAGTTATTCGGAAAGACCGGGTTCAACCCATTCTGAATAATTCACACGACGTTTAATGATGACGATGAAGACATCGTACTCTTATATACTATGTTTGTGATTTCTTTTAAATGTATAAAGAAAAGTGGTAGAGAATTTATTCTTTACTATACACTTTTCTGTGTACATTCAACAGACATTCACGAATATAGTATGGTTAGATGATGTGGTGCACTAAGATGAAATGATCAAGGTTTATTGTTGAAAAGCAGAACCTTGTGGAAATGATATGACGTAACCTCACGAACCTCACACACCGGTGGAGTCTAAAACGGGGAAAGGGAACGCAGGGATATGGGCAGCACGTTTTCTTTCTAGCTTGAGTGGTGTCAGTGCTTAAACTAGCTGACATTTTTACTATTGTGGATGATGGATGATGAGGCGCCTCGGATGATAGGTCCTGAAGGACTGGAAAAACGTGGGTTCAGGAATAACTAATCCTCAACCTTGATGAGAGGACCGGCCCTGCTGTATCCAAGGTTCACTGCGGGGGACCTGAGACATACGCTAGAGTATCTCGAACGGTAGGACTTCTCTCCTAGCCTTGACTCAGACGGAAACCCAAATTCCAATACGACACTCGTACGATATTTAGTTGTAGAACTAGTATGGCAACATAGTAGGATGGGGTACTATGCGACCTATGATCTATACATTTATATTCAAATTTATTTCTACACTATGCACTTATAGTAATATAAAAGATGAAATTTCGTGTATCAAGCATTCTTGGCTATTATAAGGTAACACCCTTTCCTCTGGTGTGTGTTTTGCATTGTGTGATGGGACTTGGGTCTTATAATAGCTTCATTGTTTCTTTATTTAGCATTGCGATGATTATTTTATTTAATGCACTGGTATTCTTGGGAGGAAACCCGTTCCGCGTTAGCGGCGTGGTCCCTTGTTTGCCTAACTTTAAAATAAATGATTAGTAACTGTTTTTGAGTTCTCATACCAGTCACCTGACTAACCAGGAGTTTATTGTTTTTAACCTAAACTCTGGGTGCCCATAATTTTTCCACATGGGCAGTTGGAGTTTTGGTATTTGCAGATATTTATTTTTAACAGGATTCTGGGTTGAAGCTTAAAGCTGTGTGCAGAAAATAGAAAGTCTTCCGCTACGCACTTAATTATTTTTCCGCTGCATTGTAATTTTATTTATGTATTATTTTCCCGCTGTTTTGCAAATGTAAACTCTGATATTTTTCTATTGTAAAATTTTCATGTATACTCTTATTCTTGTACTCTGATGTGAACTATTTTAACAGTGATAAATGTTCTTATGTTTGTGTTCTAATGTGTATTGTTCTCAAAACAATCTGAGATTTTCCGTAAGGAGAATTTTGGGTCGTTTCAGTTGGTATCAGAGCTTTGGTTTTACAAAGCCCGAGAACAATACATATTGGAACCGAACAAAAGAATTCATCGGAGATAGGATTAGTAACATCCTATAAGAATAACTCGTCAGAGATAGGATCAGTAGCATCCTAGGATGAGTTTAAAGAGTCCTTTTTATATTAAAATATAAAATATAAAAAAAATTAGTTTTGAAAGTTAAAAACTTATTTACCGTATTTGAGTAATATATTTTAATTTATTTTGGACTATCAAATATTAGTAGGTTTTGTATGTACGTCTCGCCACCGTGCGTATGAAATCTCTATATTGGGTAGATATAGGATCATTCTCTAGTAGCCCGGAAATAATTCTAATGACGTGGCCACGTCATCAGTATTTATGTTCGAGTTTAAGGGTAGGATTTTATATATTTCCACATTGACGAGTATGGGAACTTAAAAACTTAGGATATCTTTTGACTTGGCACCAAAAACATGATTTTTAGTATATATATATGTATATATATATAAAGTTATGCTTTTATAATTTAATCACAAATTGATTGATGGTTGTGTTGTTGGTTTGTTGATTGAATTAATAATAATATTGGAATATGAAACCAACAAAAAGGAATGGATGATAAGTATAACCAAAGGGAATCATAATATTGAATTGAAATTGTTTGGAATTGTATGCACGTATATATACATATACTGAACAGGTCAAGCAAGGAGGCTAGAAGCAGAGGAATAAAATTGTTGCCCGACAAATAGGTACACGTTTACTTTATTGTTTGGGTTTTGATTTTATGAGCCAATTGGCTAGCCGCTTGGCATTCTCTTTCTCCTTCCCTCTTTCTTTTTTTTTTTTTTTTTGGGATGATGAGAGCCCTGCGAGGCATGTTGTGGTTTGGAATATTACTCCGTACAAAGGAGGTTATGGCGAAATTTTCGAAAATTTAAGGCGTTAGCCAAATTTTTGGAAAAATTAGAAAATTTTAAGAATTGGAAAATTTAAACTTAAGCCGTTTTAACAAAAATGAAAAGAAGAGTCGAATAATTAAAATAAATTTAGCTTCGTTCCTTTTCGAGGACGAAAAGTTTTTAAGGGGGGGAATATTGTAACAACCCTGATTTTTGGGGTTAATTTTAAAATTTATTTTAATGAATTTTAATGAGTTGAATATATTTAAAATTATTTATTTTAAATAATAATGTTGAAAAACTTATTATATTTCAATCGCGAACTTAAGTTTTATAATAATTCCATTCCGAGCCTGAAATGGCGCGGTAATTTCAGTTTTGAAATTCTAACTTTGAAAAATTATATAAAATAAAATATAAATCGGAATTGGACGAAACAAGAAACGCTAGGACCGTATTGAAAATATCTTTCCAAAGAATTTCAGAAATTAAGATTTCAACTTATAATTTGTAAGTTATGAGAAAATTAAATTTTCAGAAAAACGCTATGGAATTCGCATATATAATATTAAAGGCCCGAAACGCAAAATTTTTGCAGAATAAGGAATTAGGACTCGAAACCACCTCCATTGGTTTCAGAATGTTGTTTACATATAAAAATGACTATAAAGACTTATATTTTTGAGATTCGGAAAATTTCCACTATTTTTGGTATTTTTAATATTAAAAATATAGGCCTGAAAAATGGAATTATTGCAAACGACCTCCGAATTCGACGAAACTAGTTTCTATGGATTCGGAATATTAAATTATTGTTAAATTCCAAATTTCATAATTTTTGGAATTATTATGTGGCCGGTATAATTTTTACAGTGAAAAATAGTTAATTTTCAAACTTTAAAAATTCATAATAAATTCATATGGACTCGGAAAATTATGAAATCAGATTTTTTGGATTCTTAATGACCAAAAATATTTATTTTTAAAATTTTATTAATTTTGGAATTCGTATGTTTTATCACGGATTTTTGAATTGAAGAAAACAATTAAAAATTGAGTAAATTGACAAAAGGGGGTTATTGGGCCCAAACCAAAAATGAAGACCCATAATATATAATATATTTTTCTGAGAATATGGGCTGATAAATAAACACACAGCAGCCATCTCTTTTCTCTCTTCTTCCTCTGAAATCAATGGCGGCTCTCTCTTCCATCAAAAATATGATAAAAATAAAATCTCTTCAAACCATAGCAAATTATATGTCAAAACGAAGCTCTCGACGATACGAAGCTACTGGAGTTGACGGTTTTGCAATACAGTCCACGGATTCGCCGAAATCTCGTCGCAAAGTTTCAGATTTTCGAACTCATAAAGCATAAAACCTAAATCGATGATTTTCGGCGATTTGGTGAAGATTCAGGAGATGGGTTCTGAAGGGAAGTTGTTCGTGGTTGTGAGGGGAAGGTGCGGCCGGAGTTTGGTGGTCGGAAGATGGTCGTGGTGGTCTGTGGGGCCCAGAACGTGATTTCCGCCTTTAGGCGTTTTCTGTGGCGGCGGGGGCGTGTCGGGGCCTGGCGGCGCGGGCGAGGCACGATGGTGGACGTGGGAAGCCGGCTGGGTGGTCGGCCGGTCGTCTGAGCGACGGTAGTGGCGGGGGCGAGGAGGTTTGAAGGTGGTGCTGAACAGTAGCGTGAATGGAAGAAGGGGTATTATTTTATATTATTTAATTAATTAATTTAATTTAATTTCAGATCTTAAAATTGCAATAACTCATTCATACGAAGTCGGATTTGGACGATTTTAGGTTCATTGGAATCGTGGCGACGAGACGATCACGTGGACACTAATTTTGTCCAATTCTGAGACTGTCAAATTTTTAGGTATTTAACGAATTTTAATTTAATTATTTAATTACGTTCAACTTAGAAAAATCATAACTTGTTGTAACGAATTCGAAATTGCGCGAAACAGGTTTTGTTATGATCAGTATATTTTTAGCTACGCGTAGACTGTAATTTTGACCATTTCTGAAGACGTTGGATTTTGGGCCAAAAGTGGGCCCAAACCGTCAATTTAAGCCCGATAAATCCAAACCAAGGTGAGAACTCTTCTCTCACTCAAATTTTTTATTTTCAGTTATTTATTATTAATAATAAATATGATTAAAATGCTGCAATGAATTATTTATTTGAAATTATATGTTGTTTGTATGTCGCGATATATGTATGTATGTTATGATATGGTATGCCATGTTGTGTAGAAATTGGAATTGTGCATCATATTAGATAATCTTTATTTTTTATATAATTGTTAAAATAAAATTATGCTACACAGCCATGTACAAGTTTACTGATTTGTATATGATGATTGGGTTGATTTATTTTTCACACATCGCCCAAAATGCACAAATAATTATATGTTATTGGATGTTGTTGGTTGAAACCCCACACGGGTCTTGGGTTGATATTTACACATCGCCCTTGTATTTTAATTGTAAGCGTTATTTAATTGACGCTTATAAAGTGCCGATGTACACTTTGGACGTTTGGATGTTTTATTTCATTTTACCATTATTATGGAATTTGTGCGTTGGATTGAAAACCGTGTAAATAATATTGTACGGTTATGGATTGAGCCCCATTCTAGTTTAGAATGAAATGATGATATTTGATAAGTGAAATGGTTTTAATAAATTTTATTTATTTTTAACCTTTTTAACTCAAATGGTTTTAATAAATTTTATTTATTTTTAAATAAATAGAAATTGATCGAAAATGGGGTTTACATTAAAAATATGTTCTTTTAATGTCAGAAATGTTTTTACATTAAAAATTTAATCTTTTTAATGTCAAAGAAATATTTTTACCGTAATAATCCTATTTTTAATGTAAGTGAATTGGTTAACGTTAAAATCAAATCTTTTTAATGTTGGAAATGAATTGAAATAAAAGTTATTTCTTTTATAAAACTTATGAACACTGAAATGTAGTATAAATAAAATATATTTCATTTGTTAAACTTATGAACACCGAAATGAATTATAAATAAGAGTTATTCCTTTTATTTAACTTATGAACGTAAAAATGAACGCTAAAGATATTTCTTTATTTAAAGATAAATGAACGCAAAAGATGTTTTTTTTAAAGAAGAATGAACGCCCAAGTTTGTAAATAAAAGATTATTTCTTTATTTATATGACGCTAATGTAAAGAATAAAAGTTTATTCCTTTTATGAAATTATGAACGCTAATGTTTTATAATAAAAAGATATCCCTTTTATTAATAATTATAAACGCTAATGTGTAAGAATAAAAGATGTTTCTTTTATTAAGATTTAGAAACGCCAAAGTTAGGAATAAAAGATTATTTCTTTTATTAGAGTAATGAATGCTAAAACGTTTTAATATTAAAAGTTAATCTTTTATTTATAATCAGAACATGAATATGAAACGGTAAATAAAAGTTAATCTTTTATTTATAATGAGAACATGAATATGAAACGGTAAATAAAAGTTAATCTTTTATTTATAATCAGAACATGAATATGAAACGGTAAATAAAAGTTAATCTTTTATTTATAATGAGAACATGAATATGAAACGGTAAATAGAAGTTAATCTATTATTTATAATCAGAACATGAATATGAAACGGTAAATAAAAGTTAATCTTTTATTTATAATAATAACATGAATATGAAACGGTAAATAAAAGTTAATCTTTTATTTATAATAATAACATGAATATGAAACGGTAAATAAAAGTTAATCTTTTATTTATAATCAGAACATGAATATGAAACGGTAAATAAAAGTTAATCTTTTATTTATAATGAGAACATGAATATGAAACGGTAAATAAAAGTTAATCTTTTATTTATAATGAGAACATGAATATGAAACGGTAAATAAAAGTTAATCTTTTATTTATAATGAGAACATGAATATGAAACGGTAAATAAAAGTTAATCTTTTATTTATAATAATAACATGAATATGAAATAGTAAATAAAAGTTAATCTTTTATTTAAAATCAGAACATGAATATGAAACGGTAAATAAAAGGTAATCTTTTATTTATAATCAGAACATGAATATGAAACGGTAAATAAAAGTTAATCTTTTATTTATAATGAGAACATGAATATGAATGGTAAATAAAAGTTCAGTCTTTTATTTATGGAATGAACATGAAATTAGAAATGGTTAATAAAAGTTATTCTTTTATTTAGAATATTGACATTAATTAGAGTTTTAATAAGACTTTAATTAGACAAAAGAGGAATGTTTTCAAAGATAAGAATATTTAAATAAATTAATATTCTTAATTAGAATGAGGCATTGGATGAATTTTATAACATATGTTTATAAAAATACGCGAGTTATTCGGAAAGACCGGGTTCAACCCATTCTGAATAATTCACACGACGTTTAATGATGACGATGAAGACGGTGGTTGAAGACCGTGAAATTTCCATATGTGTATGGATGATTATTGAGATCTTGATTGGGATGTACACCCAAGACGATGGAAAATTAGTGGTCATCCAGACGTACTTGGATATCTAACGGTGTTGGTTTTCGTTCAAACCCAGAACATAAACTTTTAAATGGATTGTGGTCCGACATCGTACTCTTATATACTATGTTTGTGATTTCTTTTAAATGTATAAAGAAAAGTGGTAGAGAATTTATTCTTTACTATACACTTTTCTGTGTACATTCAACAGACATTCACGAATATAGTATGGTTAGATGATGTGGCGCACTATGATGAAATGATCAAGGTTTATTGTTGAAAAGCAGAACCTTGCGGAAATGATATGACGTAACCTCACGAACCTCAGACACTGGTGGAGTCTAAAACGGGGAAAGGGAACGCAGGGATATGGGCAGCACGTTTTCTTTCTAGCTTCAGTGGTGTCGGTGCTTAAACTGGCTGACATTTTTACTATTATGGATGATGGATGATGAGGCGCCTCAGATGATAGGTCCCGAAGGACCGGGAAAACGTGGCTTCAGGAATAACTAATCCTCCACCTTGATGAGAGGACCGGCCCTGCTGTATCCAAGGTTCACTGCGGGGGACCTGAGACATACGCTAGAGTGTCTCAAATGGTAGGACTTCTCTCCTAGCCTTGACTCAGACGGAAACCTAAATTCCAATACGACACTCGTACGATATTTAGTTGTAGAACTAGTATGGCAACATAGTAGGATGGGGTACTATGCGACCTATGATCTATACATTTATATTCGAATTTATTTCTACATTATGCACTTATAGTAATATAAAAGATGAAATTTCGCGTATCAAGCATTCTTGGCTATTATAAGGTAACACCCTTTCCTCTGGTGTGTGTTTTGCATTGTGTGATGGGACTTGGGTCTTATAATAGCTTCATTGTTTATTTATTTAGCATTGCGATGATTATTTTATTTAATGCACTGGTATTCTTGGGAGGAAACCCGTTCCGCGTTAGCGGCGTGGTCCCTTGTTTACCTAACTTTAAAATAAATGATTAGTAACTGTTTTTGAGTTCTCATACGAGTCACTTGACTGAACTGGAGTTTATTGTTTTTAACCTAAACTCTGGGTGCCCATAATTTTTCCACACGGGCAGTTGGAGTTTTGGTACTTGCAGATATTCATTTTTAACAGGATTCTGGATTGAAGCTTAAAGCTGTGTCCAGAAAATAGAAAGTCTTCCGCTACGCACTTAATTATATTTTTCGCTGCATTGTAATTGTATTTATGTATTATTTTCCCGCTGTTTTGCAAATGTAAACTCTGATATTTTTCTGTTGTAAAATTTTCATGTATACTCTTATTCTTGTACTCTGATGTGAACTGTTTTAACAGTGATAAATGTTCTTATGTTTGTGTTCTAATGTGTATTGTTCTCAAAACAATCTGAGATTTTCCGTAAGGAGAATTTTGGGTCGTTTCATAAATACTCAATCCTCCAATGCCATGTAAGGCGCTCCAAGTGTCCATCCACGTAGTATAAAATACGAGTGTCACATATTCATACAACGCTTCTAATGCATATAAATTTGTGAATAGTTCATGTGTTGAACTAACAAGTATATGAATGAATGCATATAAGTAGTTTTGAACATCAACAAACATGATTAAATATTTTTAATCGCCAATCACTAATCGAATAAGATTCACTTCACTATTTTGCCAGTCCTAGTTTGGTCCAAGTTTAAATATTCACTTACATAATGATTAAAAATAATATTTTTACATCGTTAGTCGCTTGCTAAAATTATAATAAAATTTTATTATCATATTACTTCATAGTTAATTTTATTTTAACTATAACCAATTAACGCTTAAATTATCGTTATTTTATCTTAATCTATTCAAGTTACAATTTCATGTTATCCATACGGTTTTTTTTGTATGTATCAATGTATATTCTATGTCGCATATAATAGTTAAAAATCATATTTTTAAATAACTAAAAATTATTTCACCACTATATAAATTTTTATTTATCACTAACAATATTTGTTCTAACTTAACGATTAACTTACCAATCTAATTTCAAACAATTTATTAACTTTTCTACCCCTTTCTAAAGTGAGTTTAGATTTCTCACTGAAATTTCCACTCCACCAAACTTTTTTGCAGAGGAATGCAACCTTTCCCAAGCTCCTATGCGGCTTCATGGAGGTCCACGGTGCTCAAGCTTTGCTCTAACACTCACCAATACTCGTGTATTGGTAGATCTGAAAGTATGATGCTTTGGAGAGGAGAAAATAGGTACAAACAGAGGTGTTTGGAGAAGTACCACCGTTGTCTGGAATTTGTAGCGGCAAAAAGGAGGAGCTTTGGAAGTGATAGAGTGGCCTAGAGGAAGTAGGAAGAGTATGAGGAGGTGTAGGAAGCTTTGGATGAGAGAAAGGAGGAGTTTTGGAGGAGGAGGAGCTAGGGCTTGGAGGAAGAAGAGGGAACAGGGGAATTGCTTATGCAACAGGGGGCAGGGCTGACGTAGGGGTAGGTTAAGGGGTAGGCGCGACTCGGAGGAGGGAGAGGAGGGAGAGGAGGGAGCTAGGGTTTTCACGAGGAGACCATTATTTTGTAAGAAAGAGGGAGGTTGACAAATGAGGGAGAAGTGAAGGAGGAAATGAAGAAAAGGGATTTATGTAGGAAATTATCTCTCACTCTATCTAATTGACCGACTGCAAACAATCTCCGTTTGCTTTGAAATTTTGATACAAAATAATATATATTATTACGAATTCAATGAATCCGGATTCGTCGAATTCTGAGTTTGTTTGACCTTCTATTTTATTTTTCTCTCTAGCTCAAATTCGATTTTTATGTGAATTTGGCGCCATTAAACGCGCTCACGCCTACACGACAACTCCATAAATAACAAAACTTAGGATTATTCTATTATCTATTGATATGCATCCCAAAAAAAAGAGTCGTCGAATCGTGGGGTCGTATGAACAACGCTCCTTTTTAAACTGATCGTATGTTTTAACCCAAACTGTTTAATTGTAACACCCAACCTCCGCTAGGGTCACTCGCAAAGGAATGCACTAGCTTTAGAGGGGTATTATTGGTAAACATGTACAGAAATATCACAAGACAGAACATATAAAATAGCGGAAGTAAAACCAACTTTCATATCATTAATAAATAAGGTCTAAAGCCTTTTACATCAGAGAATTTCTAACATGAAAACCTGTCTTGCAATAGTAAAGAAGCATAAAAACCTTTTCATAAATTATTCCCCAAGTGAAATAGTAAAGTAGCCATAGCCAAGAAAAGTCCAAGCCATACATGATGACCTTCAAACAGAAGAAGTCCGAACTAACAATAGCATTTCCTCCCTGTAACCTGGGGGGGGAACGGAAGACAAAGTGGCAAAACAAAACGGGGTCAGTCATAAAGACTGGTAAGTCCTATCTACTTCCAGCATAAAAACAGGTAAAGGTAACGTGACATGCATAAACTGAAAGTAAACATAAGGATGATGACAAGATAGATAAGCTATACCAAGATAACTGGATGATCTGCTGTAGCAAGATAAACTAAGGTGTCATGATAAACTACGGTGTCAAGATAAATCAAGGTATCACATCGTCAGGTTTCTATCAAGTATGTTATCCCAAGGTATCTATCATGTATAACATCCCACGGTATCCATCATGTATAACATCCCAAGGTATTTATCATGTATATTTGTTCTGCACCCCTCGTACTAGTATCCCCACCCGCGTCATGTGTTAACTATGAATGTCCCTTGCCCAATGTCATGTAATGGTCCATGTCAACCTAATATATAGCATATGTAGGTTTTCCCAACTCATGTTTCTTTCCATGTATAAGTTCAGTCCTTTTCCGTATACCGTACGGGCTTTCCCATGTAAATCTATGTCAACTCAACGTAGTACCATTTTATCCTTGAAGTTATTTTGGACTGCTACCCTTGATCTAGTTATGTTTTCTTACCATGAACTGTCGCGCGTTCACTTAGGATTTATGCCACCTAGGACCACTAGGGATTATGCTACCTAATGAATGTTTCCGTGTCTCGGTTTGGGTTCAGACCACCTAGGTCCACTAGGGATTATGCCACCCGTCAACCGCGCCCTTTATCCCACGTATGTATCGTGAATCGTTTTCCATGTCTAGACGCACATGTATCTCAATGTGCCACCCGAGTTCCGTGCCAGGGCAAATCGAGAAATACAGAACTCGGTCGGGAGCTTTTAGTCGTCTGCTGATGCAGATATCAAGGTCTGTTTTTGTATCCGTGGCTATGGTCCCACGTGACCCCTCCCTCAACTACTGAAAGGCAATCCAAGAAAAATCATGTATGAGAACTACATCCCGGCCCCACTATAGCCCCACTTTCCTATGGGCCAACCTCACCCATGACTCGATAGCAAGAACATGGTCTGTTTGGAGTTCTCTGCCTTTCTGTTCGTACACGATTGACTAAAGATGGTAGGTAGTCGGCAACGTTTTGTCCAGGGCAAAAACAAGTATCGTCGACTCCACGCTAATCCATCCCAGTCTTTAGGTCGCTCACATAGCAACCAAGGCATACTCTTGGCTCTTCTATCGTAGACCTTAACCTCTGTGAGGCCGGGTTTCATGAACCATCTGCCACCTCACAGGGGGATACCAAGAGTACCCTCACGTCCCCCGAAGCTACCGCTTCGTCACCCAGTTCGTTGGTGCCTTTATCCAAGTCGGATAATTTGCTCCTCCTCGTTTGTTTAAGCGATGACCTACCATATCAGGTTACTCCTCCATTCATGAACTAGTCCCATGTCCTTGGCTAAGAATTATTACTTAGTTATACTTAACTAAGGTTTACCACTTAGCTTCTTTTCCCCGTTAACCTTGATTAACCACGATTTTCTACCTAGTTCCTCTAATTAGGGTTTTGTCTATTGGGTTAGGTGTTGTTATTCAGGTTCATGACTTAGCCCGCTACGAATCATGTCAAGATTGGCTAAGTATTTAAGTTCAAGGCTTAGCCCTACAAGGTGGTTAAGTATACCAAGAAGCGCATGACTTAACCCAATCAAGTCAAATTGGTTAAGTATTGGTTTGTCTTAACCCTATCAGATTATCGTGTTAGATTGATTAAGCATAGATCATCTTAATCGCATCAGATCATCGAGTCGGATTGGTTAAGCATGGGTTAGCTTAACCTCATCCACTAATCGTACTACAAGGGTTGAGTATATTCAAAAGGTCTTGTGAGTTAACCCTATCAAGTCCACATGTT
The DNA here is from genome assembly GCA_030737875.1 of Allium sativum. Classification (NCBI taxonomy): domain Eukaryota; kingdom Viridiplantae; phylum Streptophyta; class Magnoliopsida; order Asparagales; family Amaryllidaceae; genus Allium; species Allium sativum. The sequence continues at coordinate 269,264,152 of CM060911.1, forward strand.
AGATTGGTTAAGTATAGGTTACTTAACCTCATCAAATCATCATGTATAATTGGTTAATTGTAAGTTACTTAACCCCATTAAATTATCACGTTAAGTTGGTTAAGTACTGGTTGCTTAACCTCATTGAATTACCAAGTTTAGATTGGTTAAGTGTTTAACTTAGCCCCATCGAATTACCGTGTTTAGATTAGTTAAGTATAGGTTACTTAACCCCATCTAATTACCATGTTTAGATTAGTTAAGTCTAAATTACTTAACCCCATCTAATTACCAAGTCGGATTAGTTAAGTGTAAATTACTTAGCTCCATCTAGTTACCAAGTCGGATTAGTTAAGCGTAAATTACTTAACCCCATCTAATTACCAAGTCGGATTAGTTAAGCGTAAATTACTTAACCCCATCCCCTAATTGTCTTTAAGTGTCATTAAGAAATCAAGACCGGTCCCACTTAACCTACCCATTCGTGTCCTATCGGTTAAGTGTCATTAGTCAAATTTACTTAACCTTATCTTGTGGCATTAATTTAATTAACGCACTCTCAACCTCTCACATTAGACCTTGTTGTGGTTACTAGTTAAGCCGGGCGGGTCCGGGTAGTTTTACACCACAACCTAGTCTAACCTCGGGTCTTAAGCGCGACATGACCAACTTCCCACATTGGATCCTATTGTTTGTAGCCACTAGTTACGCCGGGCGGGTCCGGGTAGATTTATGCTACAAACTCAACCCAACCTCGAGTTGGCCACTTTCATGTTTGGTCTAGTGTCATATTACACTTACGACCCACACGTGTCTAGTTTCAAGTCCCATGTTTACCCCACATGTCATGCCCACATTTAGGTGTATCATAAGTGCCATATTTCCATGAAACCCCATGTCAAATTATCATGTCATAATCATGCACGTCTAACCTACCCCAAAGCGTGTTTCCAACCCAAGTAAAAGCGAGTCAACATAGTAAGGGTACTATGCTACATATTGGCCTCACAACATGCACGATGTCAAAAAGGGATTGGCCACAAACATGCATGGTATCATAAGGGGTTTGGCCTCAAAATATGCATAGCATCATAAGAGAATTTGGCCACTAGCATGCATAGTATCATAAGGGAATTTGGCCATAAACATGCATAGTATCATAAGGGAATTTGGCCACAAACATGCAAAGCATCATAAGAGAATTTGACCATAAGCATGCATGATAACATAAGGGGTTTGGGTTCATTTACGTGCATGAGCCCCAAAGTCAAGTCTTTGCCAATGTTTCACAAGTCAAATGGTTCCCAAAGGTTCATGCTAGCATTCCATAGATAAAGATTCAAACTTGCAAGATAAACTAAGTTAATCATAACATGAATAGCATGATTTAGTCACTAAGCATAGCCAAAAGTCATAGGTTCAAGCAAAGAGGCATGACAAGTTTCATATAGGCTAGCATACTTAGTTTAATCTCGTTTTATTCCATGCCATCATTAAAACTACCGTTTAGATCTAGAAGTATCTAGAACTTACATAGGGAGGCTTAGGGAAAGATCATGAATCGTCTTGACCAAGAAAGGTGGCTCCTTTGTTGAAGAATCGTCATGAAACTTGCATAGCAACGTTGATTCACTCCCTTGATTTGATGTAGCAAGCTAGCACCTTTGATTCAGATCCGATTTGAATGCATGAGCACTTGGAGTTGGAGATGGAGGCCATGGTCAAGATAGATTTTGGTGGCACTTAGTGGCATGAGTGATTTGTGAGGGTTTACGGTAGGCTTAGGGGTCTTTTTATAGAGATTAGGAGTAGTTTAAACCGTAGGATTAACCCCAAATCAGATCTGAGCCATCAAATTCCGTCGGAAGCTTCCAGAACAGGACCAGAGACACAAGCAGGCGCACCCAGGTGGCCTGGGCTCGACCACCCAGGTTGATAGGGGTGTCGACTTGCATGTCGACACCACCTTGGGTGTGTCGACACCCAAGTCGACACCATGTCGACTTGGGTGCTGGGCGGGAAATTTTCCCGCCCAGTCTTTTCGGCTCCAGATTTGAATTTTGAACTGTTTTTCGGACTTGGAATTTTCTGAAAACTTTGACGGGCCATAACTTGGTCATACGGACTCCGATTCTCGAAAACTCGGACTCTATTTCGCGTATTTTTCCGAGACGAACGCAATGGCACAGCCCGTTTCCCTTGATTCAGATTTTAAAATTAAATTCTGCCTTGTTTCTTGTCTTAACATGTTATTAAAATTTGGGTTGTTACATTCTCCCCTCCTTTAAGGATTTCGTCCCCGAAATCTCCAAGTTAGGAAGAACATATCCTACCATCCATCATCCATCTACACAAAACATCATCCACAGGAAACCATTGTCCTTAGACGATTTCTAATGCCATATGAACATATGCAAAACATGTGTGTACATGCTCCTTAGCTAATGCTAATGATCAGGCCTGAATGATCTTTCTAATGCAAAATACGTTTAGTGCCATGAGTCCAACATGTATGCAAATAGTCCTAGTCATATAAGTACTATATGCGTGCACAAACATTCATCCACATGCAACATCCACATGACAACACACTCGATTTCATCCATAAACAAGTATAAATACTCGTGCATATGCAACATGAACGTGACCGTGTCAATCTAGTATCTAATGTGTATTCGCGCATCCACGAGCAACCACTTGCAACCATTTGCAACCATATCAATCATAACATGTTTCAAATACATGTTCACATCCATAGGGTTCTATCTAAGGTTCCCAAGATAAGATCGAGGAGATAAACAAGACAAACTCCTTACGGGGTTTGCAACAGAAACAGGACCGAGAGGATATCCACCAAGCGATAGCATGCAAGCAAGCTCTACAGGAGAACCAGGGATCAACGATATACTCTTACAAAGAGACACGATGCGCGCGTCTAAGCCGCATTTCCTTGAGCTTAATTTCAGTGTGCCTTGACTGCCTTTGACTTCATGATTTCGTAGCTCCTTGATTCCTATTTCCAAGGTATGAGTCGGAACTCTTTTCACTGTCGCCTCTCGTTTCACTTTCATTTATTCTTTCCCTAGTATACTTGGCTCAACCATATCTACGTACTCATGCAAGCTCTCCAAAATTCACTAGTGAATTCTGGTTCTCGTTTACCAATGCCAATCCATGTTACCACGTGCACTTACTAGGGTGATTCCTATAACCCATGCTTAAGCGGAATGGACCATCCTCCTTAGTGGCGAATGTTACTCGATCGGATCAGAGATTTCCGATAAATGCATCAAAAGATTCTAGGTAACTAACCATGATAGAACCCAAAAGGTTACACGAGACTTCGAGGGTATTACCAAGGCAAGTTAAGAGTTTAACTACCCTCCTTTCCCGAGAATGGCATCCCTTACTGGATAACCACTTCATCCCTAGACTCCATCCATAGCTCAACAATAGAAGTATTGCTTCTAATCTCAACACTTGACATTTACACTCTCAATTCCAAACAAGTCATGAATAAATGGACCGACTCTCCAACCAGATTTTTGGGCCAAAAGTGGGATCTTCTACCATGCTAGTACTAAGGTGCAGAGACTTACCTATCGAGGCAGACTTAAATGATGCGATGATCAATACAAAGTCTGGACGTGATGATAGAAAAGAAAGGCTAAGCCTTTAACAGAAACGGTACCATTTCTGATATACACGTAAATGTGTATATTTTATCCGCTTATTTATCTAGTTTTCTATTTAAAATAACTGATATTGTGTATTTATAGCTGTGTTTTCAGATTGTTGATAAAAAGCTTGGTTTAGAGCATTTGATGGATAAAGCATGAAGAATTTGCTTAAAAAGAGTGAAGTTGAAATTACTAATGCTTGAAGAGTTTAAAGCTTGGAGAACAGTTGCAAATAGAGTCCAGTTGGGTAGATTTGACTCACTAAAGACTAGTGTTGCGTTCACATTAGCTCCTTTGCAAGGCTTCTAATTCATGCACTATACGCGTTCACACTGGCTCACTTACAAGGCCTCTTACTCTACAACCCCGTTCACACTAGCTTATGTGTTATTTGGGCTAATTCTTTAGTCCCACATTGTGGAATTTGCCAAGTAGCCTTTGTCATATCAGCTATAAATACACTTTATCTCATTCATTGTAAAACACATTCAGTTTTATTCTGTATTCCTTTTCTTGGAATAAAACTCTTCTTTCTCTCTTCTATTTAGTTTTTATTGCATTTTATTTATGTCGTTTATTTTCTTTTTATTTTCTTTTCTTTTAGCTATGTCTAGCTAATCCTCTTTAATTAGGGGGTGATGACGCTAATAGTTATGATTCAATATGAATCACATAGCCAAAAGATTAGAACTTCATGTATGTAGATCGAGATTTGAACTAAGGGTTAGATCTGAACCTTCATACCCTGTGTCGTTTAAGAGCTATGCTCCTTCACAGGGTATATTCGTGTTCGGTCTAACAATTATCAGATTTAGATCTAATTTTAGGGTTTTAGAAATTAATTAGTGAATCTGTCCTGATAGTCTATGGTTGTAGAGCTGAGCTCCTGCATAGGCTATGCTTGTCGTTATTTACATATTTGTTTCTAAAAACCTATTATCGTTGATTCATGTTTGTGACAGAAACATGTATTAGATCTGGTTAATCTTTTGGCTATTGATGATTATGAATCTGATCTATGTCATTATCCCCTAATTGCTTTCACTTATTGTTAAAACTCTCTTTTTATTTAATTTCTGCTATTTTCTTTGTTTTCCACCAATCAAAAGTTAGGGATAACTTGATTGGATTTATTAATAAAATAATTTGGTCCCAGAGTTCGACACCCTCTACAACAATCCTTGTTGTTTAGGAAAGCCGAACGGATTTTACAGTTGTTTACAACTGCATAATTTGTTCGCAAACAAATTTTGGCGCCGTTGCCGGGGACCAAAATAATTTTTGTTTTTAAATCCTTCGGGTTATATTTTTCTTAATATAAAAAAAACACAAAAAAATATTTTTATTTTATTTTGTTCCCTTTTGTTTTCTAGCATAGATAAAAAAAAATCTTGTTGGTTGATTTGGTATTTGATTTGTGATACCATATATCTACCAAATAAGAGAAAAAAATTCTTGCCTTTTGTTTTGTTTCCTTTCTTTGTTGCTTTCCTTCTTTCTTGACATCTCTCCATAAATTTTTTTCCTTTTTACAATTTTTATAAATTAAAAAGAAAAAAAAAATCTTTTTGTGATTTTCTTTCCTTCTCTTCTATTTCTCTTCCTCCTTGCAATTGTTTCACAAATTGATTTCTTTCCAAGTTTCTAAAAAATAAAATTTTGCCAATTTTTCTAATTAATGTCCATTCAATTTATTTCCATCTATTTCTATTCTAATCTTTCATTTACTTCTTTCCAATTTTTCTTCTACACAATCTCTTCTCTCTCTTCTATTTTGACAACAATAAAAAAATAATTGCGTTTTTTTATTTATTTCTTTCCACTTTTGTTTACATCTTGCTTCCTCCTTTCAACATTTCCATATAAAAAAATTCAACTTTTTTAACAATTCCTTTCTTTTAATTCTTTTCTTTTTCTTTCAAATTTCTTTCCACCTTTCCACACCTCTACTTTTACAACAATTCTAATTAAAAAAAAAAACTTGTACATTTAGTTTGATCTCTTTCCTTTTCTACTTTATTTTCTATTCATTACCATTCTTTCTTCATTTATTTCTTTCCCTTTCTTTCATTAATTTCATTCCAACTTTTTCCAATTTCTTTCCCCTCTTTTCCATTATTTCTTTCCAAATTTCTCTACTATCTCTTTCTATTTTTAAGTAATTCTCTAAAAAAGAAAAAAAATTGCTTTTATTACAATTCCTTTCCTTTCTTTTCTTTAATTTCTTTCCAAACTTCTCTACTTTCCAATATTCCTTATATAAATACATTCCTTTTCCCAAAATAAAAAAAAAATCCTTTTTCAATTCTTTCCCATTTTCTTTCTTCTGTTCTACATATACCCATCCTCTCCAACCTCTTCATCACAAACAATAGTCACCACAACCACTTCTCAAACAAATACCCCATCCTCTTCCTTTGTTTTTTCTTCTTCTCATAGTTTATAGTTCTCCCTGTGCCCTTAAAAAAAATCCTTTTCTCTTCTTTGAATTTTGTAAGTTGGTTCTAGCTTTGTTTTCCCAAATCCTTTTTTTTTTAAAAAAAAATTTGTTTTCTTTGTTTGTTATATATTTTCTTGTGTTTCTTAAAAAAAAGGAAGAAAGAGATTTCATCTCTTTGTTTAATTTTTATTGGCCTTAGTTTTCTTTTGTTTTTGTTTTAGTGCCATTTTAGTTTTCTTCTCAAAAAAAAAAAGGGGTCAAAAAAAGAGAAAGAGAGAACTCAAACAAAGGCCAAAGCAGAAAGAATTCAAGGCTCAAGCAAACAAATCAAGGAATCGAAGTCAAGCAAAGAAATCAATTCAAAGGCCAACGAGAAGTGAAGAGTTCAGCCAAGTGATTTGCAAACAGATTTGATTGGAGCGGTTGCACACCAAGTGGGGTGTGAACGCGCTAGTGCTACCCAATTGCACTGGACGGACTGTCGATCAAGGTGAGTATTTTCTATCTCTATAGGGACCGCTGCTGCAAATAAAAAATATATAGACATTGCTTGTAAAACTCTTCTGCAGGGCATCGGCTTGCTTATAAAAAAAAATTTGTTTTTTTTTAATTTCTGCAATTGACTGTTCTGTGACTGTTCTGAGACTGTTCATTTTGTGACTGAATATTTTGCCTGTTGATGTGTGGTTTAAAATTTTAAAACGAACGTGGGATTAATTGAAAAGTTTATTTTTGAAATCGAACAGAGGATTCCCCAAAAGCTCATAGGATAAAATATTCGTTAAATTGACAATTAGGATTGATACTCTCTGAGGTGTCTAAGGAACGGTAGAGTCTCGAACTCAAACAGGTTCTTAAACCTTCAGTTGTGTTTCTACGGTGATTCGTGGCACACTGATAACCCCTGTCCGGACCTGGCCTAGACTTGTATTCATATAATCCGAAGTTGTTAATTTTAACATATTTTTTAAAAGAGCTTTCTTGAAAATGTCTCAATTCCCTTATTCCTACGGATTTTACGATAGTTGTGAAAATCAATATAATCCATATACTTTTACACCAAATTCATATGGATATTTTAATAACAACTATTGTACAAGTAATTTGGACTGTACACCACCAACTTTTCAAAATTTTCAGGATAATCCCGATTGTACATCATCAAATTTTCGAAATGATGATCAACCCTCTATTCTTGAAACACATGTTGAATTTTTACTTGAAATGAGCATACAACAAAATGAAGAAATAAATGAATTGTGTAATTTATACATGTGCAACAATTCAAGTGAAAGCTTTCGAAATAATCAAAATTCGATTTCACCTCCAAATTCAAATGATTCTGATTATAACCCTTGTCAATTCAATTTTGAACTCCAAAATGAATTTCAAATTCGAAATGGAAATGTAAATCACTTTTCAAATGATTTTGGCAATGGGAATAATTTCAATTATGGTGCTACTGAAAACTTTTGTTCTCAACAATTTCAAACTGAAAACTCTCGTGTAAATAACTATAAATTTGATTTTGTTGAGCAAACGAATGAAATTATCGACTACTTGAAGTTTCGTGAGAAACAAAATAAAATCCAAACGTGTGATGAATCGAACGATAATCCACCTTTGCCCAGAATTAATGATTTTCAACTGACTACTTTTGAAATCGATGAAAATCTCAATGAAGTTGTTGAAAGCTCTGCGATTGTTTTGAATTTAAATTCTCTTAAAAACAAAGACGTCAATCTTCAATTTGATCTTCCTCTCTCAAATTCTGAAAATTTTGAAAATTTAGCAACTTTAGATTGCCAACATGACAAAAATGATGAAGTTGTTAACAACTGTTTAGGTGAGGACGACTTTGATGAGCGAAAACTTCTTGAACTGATTGACGATAATGTTGTTGGGTCTGAAACTGAAAATGAAAAATTTGAAAACTTTGAAATTCTTGTGGTTGAAAACAACAAAACTGCTGAATGTGATCTCAAGCACAATAACGATTTTTCTAAAACTATTGAAACTCCTTGCGACTTGATCGTTTCAACTGAACGTCACTTTGATCACTTGTTTTTCAATGATAAATTTATGCAGTATATGAACTCTTTCTGGAATGACACTATTTTTGAGAAAACACGATTTCGAAATTTACTGAAAATTCATTTGTTCGGTTTTGACTTTAGGTTTACGAATGAACCTTTAGTTAATAAAATTTCAAATATTAAAGCAAAACCGAACAATATTTCTCAAAACAAGTGTGGGGGTGAGAAAGATGCACATGTCTCTCAATTTATACATCATCTGAACAAGTCAAACTTTGTTTTTGAAACTTTTGCTGAACCCCAGCCCGATGACCTCTCTTTAGCTGCTACAGAAATTCAATCTGATTTTGGGATCAATTGTAAGCTCAAAATTTTAAAATTAGCAACTCAAACTTCTGAAAAATCGAAATTTGTTTTTCCAAATCTGTCACGTAATATACAATCCTTTATGATTTGGTTTTCTGTGCTTCAGCTGTGTCTCATCAGCTTAATGAGGCTGATCCATTGGTCCATTGTGGACCGGTTCATCTATTCGATGACTGCGTATTTTCTGCACAGACATCCGGTAAGCCGTGCTGACCCTCTTATTTTATTTCCCTTTCACTAAGATATGTATGATTAATAACTGTGAGGACACAGCCACACTCAAGTGTGGGAGGAATTTACATTACATCAGCAATCAAATTTTATGAAGTAGGTTATTCATTGAACAAGGATTAACTTAAAATTCATAAATAACACTTTGGTTCTTGTTTGATAAGTTGAATTGTTGGGTGATGAGAATGAACAATATTTATTCATTGAATCGTAATGTGTCTTTTTAAGATGCTAGCTTGAGACTGTGCAGACGTTAGTCGTGTTCTGGAGTAAGCGTGTCAACCCTTGTTATACGTGTTAGAATGTGCAAGTAAAAATAATCAAAAAAAAAAAATTTAAGAAATAAAAATGAGTTTGCACCTACTTATGTTGGATTTTCTGAGTTCATTTTCACGCATAATATTTTCTTTTCCACTCAAATTTTCAAAATCGTAAGTTCTAAAATCCACTTGGCCCAATTAAGGAGAAATGACTCGTTGTAGCGTTCTTCTTCGATACCCCACATTATTCAAACCCAAGTTTTAGTCGATTTACATCCATGTGTCGACAAGTTTATCTTATATTGGTATACTCAAGAACCTTTGTTTAAAGGTCAAAAACGTCACTTTTTATACCAATATTACACCACCCACTCCGTACTTGTTTTAAGGTAGGATAACCATATACCACATCTTATTTTATATGGGTTATCTATCTTACGAAACTTTGCTTATCATTCCTTTCAGCTTTTTGTATGACAACAATCCAGACTTATGCGTTGAATTAAGGTTATAGAAGTAGAGTAACTAGGGCACAAAACTTTCCTTTCATGAAGTGTTGGTTTAGTAGAGGAGGAATCAAATGAAATAATGTACGGTATCATTTCATTCCATCTCCATTCATCATTCATCATGCAAAAAAAAAAAGAAGAAGAAGAAGAAGAAAAAGAAGAAAGAAAAAAAAAGAGAAAAAAAATGAAATAAAGAGAGAGTCTCTCAGAATAAAATAGTCATTCATCATTCTTGACTATAAAGCATTCAGTTCCATTCCATCCACATCCATTATACCGTACTTGGAAGTGAGGATTGTAGTAGAGGAGATGAAAGGAAATAAAAATGTTCATATGTGCCTTAGTATTACTTTATCTTTTGTAGCTTGAAGTTCAACTAATACACTTGCCCTCTTATCTATAACATTTTTAGACCTTACAAAATTTTCCTTCATCTATGCATAACTCACATCCAATACATTACAGTTACATTGGTGCAAAATTATTCAAAAAAAAAGGGTCAAATAAATGATTGGGTGTACATTGTCGATGTGTAGAACTTTGGTTGACACCACGCTCTTAACCTTCAAGACAATTAAAGTGTTATCAAGGAATTACGATTCAGCTTGAAAATTTTTATTCATTTTTGCACTAATTATGGGACGGACAATTTGGGGCTAAACCGTTATTATTGAAGTTAGGTGAAATCCTTGGAATGTGAAAGACCTTAAATATATTGTTTGATTAATCCGCGTACATAAGACACTTTGGATTTTGTGGGTAGTATCCGCTGAAAACCCTCACGAGACAACACTCGTCCTACTGGGAACACCCAGAGGTTTAACGGCTTGTTACATACGCTAAATGCAATCGTGTTTCCTACGAAAGTGTGACATATCTTAGTTTAGTTTATTCGAGGACGAATAAAAAGATAAGTGTGGGGGTATGTGATATACACGTAAATGTGTATATTTTATCCGCTTATTTATCTAGTTTTCTATTTAAAATAACTGATATTGTGTATTTATAGCTGTGTTTTCAGATTGTTGATAAAAAGCTTGGTTTAGAGCATTTGATGGATAAAGCATGAAGAATTTGCTTAAAAAGAGTGAAGTTGAAATTACTAATGCTTGAAGAGTTTAAAGCTTGGAGAACAGTTGCAAATAGAGTCCAGTTGGGTAGATTTGACTCACTAAAGACTAGTGTTGCGTTCACATTAGCTCCTTTGCAAGGCTTCTAATTCATGCACTATACGCGTTCACACTGGCTCACTTACAAGGCCTCTTACTCTACAACCCCGTTCACATTAGCTTATGTGTTATTTGGGCTAATTCTTTAGTCCCACATTGTGGAATTTGCCAAGTAGCCTTTGTCATATCAGCTATAAATACACTTTATCTCATTCATTGTAAAACACATTCAGTTTTATTCTGTAATCCTTTTCTTGGAATAAAACTCTTCTTTCTCTCTTCTATTTAGTTTTTATTGCATTTTATTTATGTCGTTTATTTTCTTTTTATTTTTTTTTCTTTTAGCTATGTCTAGCTAATCCTCTTTAATTAGGGGGTGATGACGCTAATAGTTATGATTCAATATGAATCACATAGCCAAAAGATTAGAACTTCATGTATGTAGATCGAGATTTGAACTAAGGGTTAGATCTGAACCTTCATACCCTGTGTCGTTTAAGAGCTATGCTCCTTCACAGGGTATATTCGTGTTCGGTCTAACAATTATCAGATTTAGATCTAATTTTAGGGTTTTAGAAATTAATTAGTGAATCTGTCCTGATAGTCTATGGTTGTAGAGCTGAGCTCCTGCATAGGCTATGCTTGTCGTTATTTACATATTTGTTTCTAAAAACCTATTATCGTTGATTCATGTTTGTGACAGAAACATGTATTAGATCTGGTTAATCTTTTGGCTATTGATGATTATGAATCTGATCTATGTCATTATCCCCTAATTGCTTTCACTTATTGTTAAAACTCTCTTTTTATTTAATTTCTGCTATTTTCTTTGTTTTCCACCAATCAAAAGTTAGGGATAACTTGATTGGATTTATTAATAAAATAATTTGGTCCCAGAGTTCGACACCCTCTACAACAATCCTTGTTGTTTAGGAAAGCCGAACGGATTTTACAGTTGTTTACAACTGCATAATTTGTTCGCAAACAATTTCTCTTAGGTACGCTAGAAATGAGAGCATACAATTGCCCTCTCGCTGATCTTGTCCTTATCTTCCTTTGTGGATCAAGCCATACCAACAAGTTGCTTATTCTTAAGCTCGTGTCCTTTATCCTTGCTCTTATTATCCCTTCTTATAACTTCGGTAACAGGTCTCTCGAGAACTTTCTCCATCGCACGGGGAAAACACTCACGTAGTTAGACAAGGATTAGTTGCAGTTAAAACTACTGTGACTACAGATGGAGGAAAGAAAGGAAAAGAGATTCAATCAAGGAAACAAAGGATAGTGCTAATGGCTTTTGGGGAATAGCCTTTAAAAACTTTTCTTGAAAAATGCATCTTTGTAAACGGTTTTTCAAATAGTTTTCAGAAGGTTTTAAAAACTTTTGCCCAGTCTGGTAACCTTCTGCTCTGATACCAAATGTAACACCCAACCTCCGCTAGGGTCACTCGCAAAGGAATGCACTAGCTTTAGAGGGGTATTATTGGTAAACATGTACAGAAATATCACAAGACAGAACATATAAAATAGCGGAAGTAAAACCAACTTTCATATCATTAATAAATAAGGTCTAAAGCCTTTTACATCAGAGAATTTCTTACATGAAAACCTATCTTGCAATAGTAAAGAAGCATAAAAACCTTTTCATAAATTATTCCCCAAGTGAAATAGTAAAGTAGCCATAGCCAAGAAAAGTCCAAGCCATACATGATGACCTTCAAACAGAAGAAGTCCGAACTAACAATAGCATTTCCTCCCTGTAACCTGGGGGGGGGGGGGAAACGGAAGACAAAGAGGCGAAACAAAACGGGGTCAGTCATAAAGACTGGTAAGTCCTATCTACTTCCAGCATAAAAACAGGTAAAGGTAACGTGACATGCATAAACTGAAAGTAAACATAAGGATGATGACAAGATAGATAAGCTATACCAAGATAACTGGATGATCTGCTGTAGCAAGATAAACTAAGGTATCATGATAAACTACGGTGTCAAGATAAATCAAGGTATCACATCGTCAGGTTTCTATCAAGTATGTTATCCCAAGGTATCTATCATGTATAACATCCCACGGTATCTATCATGTATAACATCCCAAGGTATTTATCATGTATATTTGCTCTGCACCCCTCGTACTAGTATCCCCACCCGCATCATGTGTTAACTATGAATGTCCCTTGCCCAATGTCATGTAATGGTCCATGTCAACCTAATATATAGCATATGTAGGTTTTCCCAACTCATGTTTCTTTCCATGTATAAGTTCAGTCCTTTGCCGTAGGCCGTACGGGCTTTCCCTTGTAAATCTATGGCAACTCAACGTAGTACCATTTTATCCTTAAAGTTATTTTGGACTGCTACCCTTGATCTAGTTATGTTTTCTTACCATGAACTGTCGCGCGTTCACTTAGGATTTATGCCACCTAGGACCACTAGGGATTATGCTACCTAATGAACGTTTCCGTGTCTCGGTTTGGGTTCAGGCCACCTAGGGCCACTAGGGATTATGCCACCCGTCAACCGCGCCCTTTATCCCACGTATGTATCATGAATCGTTTTCCATGTCTAGGCGCACATGTATCTCAATGGGCCACCCGAGTTCCGTGCCAGGGCAAATCGAGAAATACAGAACTCGGTCGGGAGCTTTAAGTCGTCTGCTGATGCAGATATCAAGGTCTGTTTTTGTATCCGTGGCTATGGTCCCACGTGACCCCTCCCTCAACTACTGAAAGGCAATCCAAGAAAAATCATGTATGAGAACTACATCCCGGCCCCACTATAGCCCCACTTTCCTATGGGCCAACCTCACCCATGACTCGATAGCAAGAACATGGTCTGTTGGGAGTTCTCTGCCTTTCCGTTCGTACACGATTGACTAATGATGGTAGGTAGTCGGCAACGTGTTATCCAGGGCAAAAACAAGTATCGTCGACTCCACGCTAATCCATCCCAGTCTTTAGGTCGCTCGCATAGCAACCAAGGCATACTCTTGGCTCTTCTATCGCAGACCTTAACCTCTTTGAGGCCGGGTTTCATGGACCATCTGCCACCTCACAGGGGGATACCAAGAGTACCCTCACGTCCCCCGAAGCTACCGCTTCGTCACCCAGTTTATTGGAGCCTTTATCCAAGTCGGATAATTTGCTCCTCCTCGTGTGTTTAAGCGATGACCTACCATATCAGGTTACTCCTCCATTCATGAACTAGTCCCATGTCCTTGGCTAAGAATTATTAGTTAGTTATACTTAACTAAGGTTTACCACTTAGCTTCTTTTCCCCGTTACCCTTGATTAACCACGATTTTCTACCTAGTTCCTCTAACTAGGGTTTTGTCTATTGGGTTAGGTGTTGTTATTCAGGTTCATGACTTAGCCCGCCTACGAATCATGTCAAGATTGGCTAAGTATTTAAGTTCAAGGCTTAGCCCTACAAGGTGGTTAAGTATACCAAGAAGCGCATGACTTAACCCTATCAAGTCAAATTGGTTAAGTATTGGTTTGTCTTAACCCTATCAGATTATCGTGTTAGATTGATTAAGCATAGATCATCATAATCGCATCAGATCATCGAGTCGGATTGGTTAAGCATGGGTTAGCTTAACCTCATCCACTAATCGTACTACAAGGGTTAAGTATATTCAAAAGGTCTTGTGACTTAACCCTATCAAGTCCACATGTTAGATTGGTTAAGTATAGGTTACTTAACCTCATCAAATCATCATGTATAATTGGTTAATTATAAGTTACTTAACCCCATTAAATTATCACGTTAAGTTGGTTAAGTACTGGTTGCTTAACCTCATTGAATTACCAAGTTTAGATTGGTTAAGTGTTTAACTTAACCCCATCAAATTACCATGTTTAGATTAGTTAAGTATAGGTTACTTAACCCCATCTGATTACCATGTTTAGATTAGTTAAGTCTAAATTACTTAACCCCGTCTAATTACCAAGTCGGATTAGTTAAGTGTAAATTACTTAGCCCCATCTAATTACCAAGTCGGATTAGTTAAGCGTAAATTACTTAACCCCATCTAATTACCAAGTCGGATTAGTTAAGCGTAAATTACTTAACCCCATCCCCTAATTGTCTTTAAGTGTCATCAAGAAATCAAGACCGGTCCCACTTAACCTACCCATTCGTGTCCTATCGGTTAAGTGTCATTAGTCAAATTTACTTAATCTTATCATGTGGCATTAATTTAATTAATGCACTCTCAACCTCTCACATTAGACCTTGTTGTGGTTACTAGTTAAGCCGGGCGGGTCCGGGTAGTTTTACACCACAACCTAGTCTAACCTCGGATCTTAAGCGCGACATGACCAACTTCTCACATTGGATCCTATTGTTTGTAGCCACTAGTTACGCCGGGCGGGTCCGGGTAGATTTATGCTACAAACTCAACCCAACCTCGAGTTGGCCACTTTCATGTTTGGTCTAGTGTCATATTACACTTACGACCCACACGTGTCTAGTTTCAAGTCCCATGTTTACCCCACATGTCATGCCCACATTTAGGTGTATCATAAGTGCCATATTTCCATGAAACCCCATGTCAAATTATCATGTCATAATCACGCACGTCTAACCTACCACAAAGCGTGTTTCCAACCCAAGTAAAAGCGAGTCAACATAGTAAGGGTACTATGCTACATATTGGCCTCACAACATGCACGATGTCAAAAAGGGATTGGCCAAAAACATGCATGGTATCATAAGGGGTTTGGCCTCAAAATATGCATAGCATCATAAGAGAATTTGGCCACTAGCATGCATAGTATCATAAGGGAATTTGGCCATAAACATGCATAGTATCATAAGGGAATTTGGCCACAAACATGCATAGCATCATAAGAGAATTTGACCACAAGCATGCATGATAACATAAGGGGTTTGGGTTCATTTACATGCATGAGCCCCAAAGTCAAGTCTTTGCCAATGTTTCACAAGTCAAATGGTTCCCAAAGGTTCATGCTAGCATTCCATAGATAAAGATTCAAGCTTGCAAGATAAACTAAGTTAATCATAACATGAATAGCATGATTTAGTCACTAAGCATAGCCAAAAGTCATAGGTTCAAGCAAAAGATGCATGACAAGGTTCATATAGTCTAGCATACTTAGTTTAATCTCGTTTTATTCCATGCCATCATTAAAACTACCGTTTAGATCTAGAAGTAGCTAGAACTTACATAGCGAGGCTTAGGGAAAGATCATGAATCGTCTTGACCAAGAAAGGTGGATCCTTTGTTGAAGAATCGTCATGAAACTTGCATAGCAACGTTGATTCACTCCCTTGATTTGATGTAGCAAGCTAGCACCTTTGATTCGGATCCGATTTGAATGCATGAGCTCTTGGAGTTGGAGATGGAGGCCATGGTCAAGATAGATTTTGGCGGCACTTCATGGCATAAGTTATTTGTGAGGGTTTAGGGTAGGCTTAGGGGTCTTTTTATAGAGATTAGGAGTAGTTTAAACCATAGGATTAACCCCAAATCAGATCTGAGCCATCAAATTCCGTCGGAAGCTTCCAGAACAGGACCAGAGACACAAGCAGGCGCACCCAGGTGGCCTGGGCTCGACCACCCAGGTCGACAGGGGTGTCGACTTGCAAGTCGACACCACCTTGGGTGTGTCGACACCCAAGTCGACACCCATGTCAACTTGGGTGCTGGGCGGGAAACTTTCCCGCCCAGTCTTTTCGGCTCCAGATTTGAATTTTGAACTGTTTTTCGGACCTGGAATTTTCTGAAAGCTTTGACGGGCCATAACTTGGTCATACGGACTCCGATTCTCGAAAACTCAGACTCTATTTCGCGTATTTTTCCGAGACGAACACAATGGCACAGCCCATTTCCCTTGATTCAGATTTTAAAATTAAATTCTGCCTTGATTCTTGTCTTAACACGTTATTAAAATTCGGGTTGTTACATTAATCGTGCACGGCCACACACTGATTCCGTTTGGCATGAAATTTGAAACTCAACAATGATTTGTTACTATGAATCTAACAAAGTTGGTCACGTCGAATTCTGAGCTTCGCAGCAAAATTTCACTTTTTATGGCTATGCGATGTAATAAAAAATTGATTTTTGAAATTCTAACGTAATTTCCTATAAAATTATATTAAAAATAATTTTTAAATTAGTTGTAAATTTCCGAGTTTTTAAACAAATTGTACATGTAGCTATAAATATTATAGTCCATATTTTGGTTGAAGCTAAATTATTAGTTGGGGTTTGTAAATATCAAACTCTCTCTAATAGAATTAAAATACTTAGTAAAATCACTTAGCGATTTGTAACAACCCGGAATTTCAAAACCAGTTTAAAATTTTATTTTTAAGCTATTTTAATGGATTATGAATATTTAAAATGATTCATTTTAAATAATAACAACTAAGAATTTATTTAATTCGAAGTTAGAACGTAAAAATTTATATTAATTATATTACGAGCCTGAAATGGTGCGGTAGTTTGAAAATTTGATTTTTAAACTTTGAATGAATGTATAGAATTCAATATTAATAAGAATTAGATAAAACAATAAATGTTGAAATATTTTGAATTGTAATTTTCTAATGAATGTAAGAAATTGGGATTTCACTTTATAGATTGTAAGTTAAGTCTAAATTAAAATTTAAAATAGTCGCCATGGAATATTATATATAGACCAAAAAATCACATTTTTCATACGAATGAATTTGGACTCGAAACCACTTCCATCGAGTTCAAAATGCCATTTGCGACTTTTAAAACTGTAAACATCGATATATTTGGAGTAAGTGAAATTTGGCTCATGTCTCCCCGAGGACCATAAAAAGTCATATTTTGCATACGGATGAATTTGGACTCGAAACCACTTCCATTGAGTTCAAAATGCCATTTGTGAATTCGAAAGTTATAAGCTACAATATATTCCAAGAGTTGGAATTTTGACACTTGGACTTGGGTTTGGTTAGCCAACCTAGCCCATTCACTTAAGTGCTCCTTATCCCTCTCCTCTTCATTCATTCTCCCTCAACACTTAGAAAAAAAGGGCAACGGGAAAGGGAAATTAAAATTCCCTAAGCCTTAGCTTAATCTAGGAGCTCCAATCTTGTAGGAATCAAGTGCAAAATCAAAGGAGAAGCTTAAGTAATTAGTCCATCTCCATCTTCTCCATCTCAATTCCTCTTCAACTCTTGCTATTTCCTATGACCTAATTCTTAGGAAATGTGTTCATATGATCATAGATTGTTGATTCTAGTGTTTTTGTCAAAGAGAGGTTGTTCTAGCTCACTATTAGGTTGATTTATTGCTTCTATCAAGCAAATGTGAGATCTTTGTGAGTTATTAATGAACCCACACCCATTCCACAAGCATAGAGGCTTGTAAAGTGTAGTTTGGAGCTCGAGTTTGCATATGCTGGTGAACTGGATAGTCTAGTGAAACTTAGTCGGTTTCATATATTCATGTTTCCTTAAGTTGAAAAATTTGATTAGAATTGTCCACAAATCAAACGCATATACCAAGAGTTGTTTCAGCGATATTGTGATGCTCCATTGTCGCACTAGCAAGTTCTAAGTCTTCACAAGTCGCTTGAATCGCATTTGATTTCTTTGGTTAGAAAATTTATTCGTTTATGAGTTTATACTCAAAATCATTGCAACCGAATGTATATATTTTGTGCATGTGAAATTTGGTGTCATAAGTTGTTTCGGCAAGCCGTTGATGTCTCATTTGCATGTATATATCATCATAGGCCTTCGGGCATTAGTGGAATCACTTTGAGATTGTTATCTAGGCAAAATGTACTCTGGTTCGGGATTCAGACGTATGAATATTTTGGATCAGACGTCTGACCTACTTCAAATAATTATGAAACCAAACAAGGCAATTCAAAAGTCTGAAAATTGAAATTCAAACGTCTGAATTCCAATTCATACATCTGACCGGAAAAATTCAGACGTTTGAATTGGCACTAAAATGAACTAAATCCTTGCTGGTTCAAGGAATTGCACATTCAGACGTTTGAATTTTCAATTCAGACGTCTGAATTCTGTTTTTGGACTGTTGACTAGTGGAAAAGACGATCAACAGTTTAGATCCATTTGAGTTGATTTGCAACGAACAAGGATTTTTGACCCCGAAAATCGATACAAAAACACCATGCTGAACATTCAAGCATCGAAAACATGAGAACGTTATTAGAAAGAAATTAGAGGGTGAGATAAGAAAGGAAAAAATATTAGAATAGAAGAAGAAGAATCAATACATAATCTCACATCGCAGCGGAACAAAATATAATATAGAAATAAATCTGTACTGAGAGCTTGAAAATTACTTACAATCATCAGAGTACATCAACACAGCTGGACAGTTATAATAACTTGTCCCCATATATAATGACACAACGGAAACACAAATAGATATCATACGTATGGACTCTTTAAGCTCGTCTCTTCGCTGCATCCGATAACCTGAACCTGTACACCTCGGTCTAACCCGAGCATTACAAACGCATGGATCAGTCTGGTGGACCAGAGTGAGAAAACGCACTAAGTTTATATGTAACATCCAACTTGATTTTTAAGGTTAAAATCTTATCGAAGGAATGGATAATCGTAAGACCAAATCCACACATAAATACGGACGTTTTTACCTTATGATAAGCTAAAACATTTTTGAAATCATATCTTTCTGATATTATAATAATGTCTAATATCAAATAAATAGCAATCTAGCAGAACGCTTGCATCTCACGCTCTACATACATAATATACAATTAAAACAGCGGGCGCTTATTGGAGAATGGATTTCCAACTATGGCAAGGTATGGGACCACCTTTCGACAATGTACCTCTGTAGAGCAATACATTGGGGATTTAACAAGAACATCTTGCAACCCCGGCTAAACATGACCGGCCCCTCACTTCGCTTGAGAGTACCGAATATATCATTACCACGGTTGGGGGCCAGCCACTCGAACCGATAGCATACAAAAATATAAAGGGATAACCGAAGGCATTTGATTTCTCCAGATCAGGTAATGAGTATACCCTGCTTGGGTGTGACCCACCTAGCCATGCGACCAAGCCAATTTTGTACCATTTCCCGATTGAAGAGGCTTGAGGTCATAATTAATTAATTAATTAATTAATTAATCATTATTCAATTATTTTATGTTTTATTCTTCTGAGCATCTGGCCACCATTCACTTTGAATGCCATATTGTCAGATCCGCTAGAAAATCAATAATTGACGTCCACAAAAATACCCTGGGTACGCAAAAAGAACGAATTCTTCCACCACCAACAAAAATACGTTTGAAGAAATCAATATACGTAATACTTTGGAAATACTCTGTCAGACATTCGTCCATACATGATGTCATGAGACTGGACAAACCGAAGGCACCCTCGTACCACATCCTTGGATTACCCTATGGATCAGTAGCGAGCAGTCCTTGCAATCCGTAGACTTCAATTAAGACAGACTTACTGTCGAAATATCTTTGGGGATAAGCCAGAGTATTTCAAAAATATTTATTCAGCTCTTGAAGATTTACGATCTTCAATTGCACCATCTTTGTGACATCCCACGTCCGCCATTGTCATTCTGATGCAGAATAACACCAGCGTCCATTAAGCGTTGTAGGTAGAACAGAAGTAAAAATATACAAGACAAGTATAAAAACACAGCGGAATAAAACTTTCTAATAAAAGCAAACTTCGTGGTTCACAAATTACAGCATTACATAAAACCCATTACACAAAATCTTCCTTGTCCCAAAGTTAAAATCCGAGTACACCAAAAACATGAAAATACATAGTCCCATAGTATAGCCACAACAGCAAAGGAAAGATATCATGCCGTACATCACTCCAAGCAGATAGAAGAACCCGACTAAGCAGCAGTATTCCCACCTTGAGAACCTAGGGGAAACGGAAGAAAAGAAGACGAAACAAAAAGGGTCAGACATAAAGTCTGGCAAGTCCAGTACTTTCAGTACATAAATAAGTAAAAGCAATATAACAGGTAAGCAACTGGATAAAAGACATGACTACAACATAAGATCATGATAACAAGATGAAAGATAGGTATGTGTCTCTTGTGCTGCTCCTATATCCTACATGATATATTATGCACCACCTACTAGTATCTTACGATATGATGATCTCTTATACGTTAACAGATAATGTAGTTCTCGTGTATTACTAGTGTCCACCCCAGGCAGCCTTCTTGCTCCTTACCACACTAGATATACCCGACTACCCTTCCCACTCGATCGGCTCCCTACTATAGATACTTGTGTTGGCCCCACCATTAGGGTGTATCACTCCCTAACGTGGCAACCCTGATACCACTAAAAATTCACAGCTTATATCTACTGATGCAACAAACGTCTTATTATCCCTTATTGGAACCATGCACGCGCATGGTCCTGTCGGAACGCGCTGTCATCAATACCGTCCTTTTTGAACCTCTTATATTCAAGTTCAATAAGTGTGTCTCATCCCTCGACCTAGCACGAGTGCCTCCTGGATACAAAAAAGGGATTACTGACTGAAACGGGTTCCACACAAATGATACAAGCTACCCTCTTAAGCTTGCATCCCCACTAGGTTTCCCACTGGCTAAGCCCAGTGCTTTGTTGGTTAAGCCCTTATCCCTTAACCCCTTTCATGTTAATTACTTAACCCTTGCCCATTTCTTATTATACTCAAATAAGTACTTATCTTGGTTAAGTATTTCTGTTTCATTCATGACATTTCTTATTTATAATAAAATAGCTAGACCTCCCACATTAGATAACCCCTTTGCGGTTGCTGGTTATGCCGGTTGGTTCCGGGCAGATTTCTACTGCAATCCGGAATCTAACCTCCTGTCTTAGCACCATTTCATGTTCAATTTCTACCTTTGACCTCTCACATTAGATTACCATATTGCGGATGCTGGATATGCCGGTTGGTTCCGGGCAGACTTATAACGCAATCCGAATCTAACCTCGTGTCGTAGGCATATATGTTCTTATTACAACTTATTTCCATGTTTCAACTTTTGGATTATAATATATGCCAATTACCCAAAAACCCCAATTCATATTTATGCCTATAATCTCAATTCAACTTATAATCCCAATCCGTATTCCAATTTGATTTACATACAATTCCATCCATAGTTATATTCATGATTATGACCAAAACCCTATTATAAGTTATGCCCCAAATCTCCCAATTCACATGTTATACTCAAATCAACCCTTTTTCCCTCGTTCCCACTATCGTTCAATCGCATAGATTCCAATAAACATAGGCTTGAAGAAAGCCTAGCCATAAAAATAAAAAGGGAAGGAAACAAGAATAAGCATAAGATAACTGATTCATAATCAACAAATTAGGCATAGGATAAACAATTTAGGCGTAGGTGAATTCTAAATCTGATTGGTAAACTATGGCGAACTGATATGATTCTAGTACAAATCTTAGATCCAATTTTGTAATGGCGGGATTTTTCAAGCTTCTGATATTTATTTTAATAATGAGATTAAAATATATCTGGAGTGTTCAACCAATTTTAGTGTATATAATCACCTATATATATGAAAATATATATATGATTTATACTATAACTTAATATATACATGATATATTAAATGTGAATGCCTTAACAACTTAAGAAAATATTAGAAACACTTTTTATAACACTCTGGAGTGTAGGAATGTTAGCAACATGAAATAGATGTGGCAAATCCTATTTTACAACTAGCATAGGCAAGTTATCATTTTAGAAGCAAATATAAGCATTCAAGTTTAAAAGAGTTTAACACTTATATATATATATATGTTTATATATAAGTGATGTCTCATGACTAAGGAGTATATATATATATATATATATATATATATATATATATATATATACTATGGCTACTTGTGTATATATAATGATACATGATATCAATTCAAGAAAGGGGTTTAAGACTTTAAATATGCAAGCATAGGAAAACATATTTCATGATAATAAGTAGATGTATATGTATATGTGTATATATATATATGTGTATATATTACGGCCTATGGTTATATATGTATGTATATATGCATATATACACCATTTCAATTAGCAACAAACAAGAGAGTTTAAACCAAAGCAAATTCAAGTGCAAACACCATCATTTAACAATAGATTAGGACCTTAAATCATCACTTAAACCTATACACTAATGGTGCGGCTGAAGTGATGATGAGAGCAAACAAATATCAAGAGAGAAATATCCATTCTCTTGCACTTTGATGGTAAGTGTTGTGTAGCATTTAATGAAATCAAGCTTTGCATTAAATGCAAACATAGTCTCATGTACTTAGAGGAGACCAAAGAGAGGTTGGTAAGAAGATGTTTTGGTGAAGGGTACACTTACTTTTGCTGTAACATTTTCTAGCCACAAATACAAGAGAAAGAAAGGGGGTAGGTAGAGAGTTTGTTGTAGATACTTGTGTGAGCTTTGCCTATAAATACACAACCATTTGCATGCTTTCTCCTTTACACAAATACAAGTTTTTGCTGAGAGTTATCATCCATTTTCAAGCAAGATTCAAGAGCTATTTACAAGTGAGTAATCACTCATAAGTCAAGTTTCATTTGCAAGTTCTGTAAACAGTTTTTGTGTGTGTGCTTTCATAGATTATCACCAATGCAAGTTCACAAGTTTATTAACACCAGTATATATGATTAGTACATCAAGTTCATGTCATCATTCAACTATATATGCAAGTGTAAATGAAAAATAAATGAGTTCATCACCATAGTTAATCAAAGAAGACACTACTGTTTGTTTACTGTCAAAATAACTCCTCTGTTATGTGAATCTATACCTGGTTGATCACAAATCACAAGTATACAAACATATATATATGTTATACTTATATACGAATATATATAACCTTTATAGCATGAGCAAAAATCAACTAAACATGTTTTGAAAACAAGAAAATAGCAGAAGTAGTATTCTCTGTATCCACACTTTCAATCCGAAAATCCAAACATCGGGGAATTGAATTACAGAGATTCGAATCCAATCATGGTAGCAAATGATGATTTTTAAAAGTAATTTCATGATTTTTAATGTTGAGATGAGGGAGAATGATCGAGATAGCCGAAAATGATATTTTGGCCAAATTCTGGGGATCGGCGACGTTGATGGTCGGGGCGTGGAGCGTGGAGGAGGTGGACACATTGGGGAACACGAGAAAAATGTTACACGATTTTCCCATGGAGTATTTCGAACTGTCGTGCTCGATTTAGGTTTGAGGGGGTGAATGGGTTCGAATTTTTGGCGGCGACGTGGGGGCCCCACAAGCGTGCGAGTTGGCCGAGGTTGGACGTGGAGTGACGTTGGGTCTTGGCGAAGGTGGAGGCGGCGGTGCGAGGTGCTCCGGCGGTCTGAGGCGATGGGGCGAGCTCGGTTTTAGTGGAGTGCTTTTAGATGCTGTGTACTGGAAAAATGGTGGAGCATCGATTTTGAGGAGGAGGCGATAATCGGAGGTGGTGGCTGGTCAGTGGCGATCAGTGGCGAAGATGGAGTTTGTGGGTGGTGGTTCGGTAGTCGTACGGTGGCGTGGGAGGTTGTGCACATGCACAGCTGTGCACGTTTGCACAGTAGTTCGAGAAGAAGAAAATGGAGGAGAAGGAGAAGGTATGGCCACTTGGAATTTAGTTGGTTTCACCATGGTTTCAGATGGATCGGAGGGGTTGGTAAAGTGGTTGGTAAAGAAGTTTGGCACGAGGCTGGTAACCTATTTTTCGTGTTACCAGGCGAGTTGGTAAAAGGTTTTGAAGGCTTGGCAAGTTGGCGAACCAGGAAGGACAAGACACAAGGCTGGTAAGAGGAAACCAAGCGATCCACACGAGTTGGTAAGGCGATTTTGAGATGCCGAAATTGACTTGGTAAATACAAGCGAGAACCGATTTCTAATGCAAGAATTTAATTGAATTGAATTGAATTAAATTAAATAAATAAATATAATTATTCAGTAAATAATTATTTTAAATAAAAATAGAGTTTTTATTTAATATGGCGTAAACCAGTGGAACGGTCAAGACGACAATGAGGTCCCAGAATCGAAGTTGTTCGAAGAAGTTCGTCAAGTTAGAACTTGAGTTTTAAAAGATAATTTAATTTAAATAAATTATAAAACAATTTATTTAAAGTTTAAATAAAAGAAATAAATATTTTACAAATCGAATCGGAGTATAGAACATCGTCTAAACATCGATGACAAGCGAGATAAAACACCGTGTGCATAGCACAGGCTTTTTCTATACATCACCAAATATTGGTAAAAACTATATAACAACTTGTGTGCGACGCACACACTTTAACTATACAATTGTAAATGATATTTAAGATATCCAGAGATGAACCAAAGAATTTTATACTGTATTTATAATTATAAATACAGGATGTGCAACTGAATTAAAGACAGTTAAGCTAATAATCAATTATCGACTATAAAAGATTTTTCGTAAACCGTTTCGAAGAGTCCGGAATTTACATTCCACTTCGACTCGATTTATACGACGTATACCAGGAATCGATAAAGATGAAGAATGCAAGGACTATTTCCAAATAGTATCTGCGGTCTGTTCAATCCCAGAACAGATCCGAACAGTCGGATGTCTGACAACGTACATCGATCAGATTTTACACATCGACTTTCCATAAGTGTATTTTATTGGTGGTGGAGAAATTCGTTTCTTTTAGCCTTATACCCAGAATATATTTGTGGAAACAAATGGGGGATTTTTCGGATAGGACGGTGTGACATTAAAAGTCAAAGAAGAATAATCTGTCAACGACAAACGTGACTTCAAACCTCACAACCCGAGAAAGACAATAGTTGGGCTAGGCAGCATGGCTAGTTGGGTCATACCCAAGCAGGGTATATTATCACCATCTAGAGTAATTCCTTTTGTTTCTAAATCTATATTCACTGCTGTTACCTTCGGTAATCGGTGGGTCATTCCCAACCGTGGAGGTGGTAATATATTCATTACACTCAAGCTAAATGAGTGGACAGTCATGTGTGGCCGGGTTGCAGGATGTTCTTGTTGAACCCCAGTGTATCCTCTCTAGAGTACGTTGATCGGTGGGTGCTCCCATACCCTGTCAGTTAGAATCCAAATTTCAATAAGCGCTCGACGGTTTTAGATTTTATTCTATGTACCTGAACGTGAGATGCAAGCGATTCAATAGATGATTATTTATTTGATAAATGCTATCATAAATATCAAACGTTTTGATATTAAAATACAAGGGTCGTTTTCCATATATTAGTTATGGATTGGGCTTAAGATTTCTAAATTAGTTGAATCTATTAATAACGGAACACCTTATTCCTTATTTCCCTGTTTACATCAATTTAACTGTGTTTACTCACACCAGTCCCCTGACTGACCCGGAGTTTATTTTCTGTGTTTTCCCTAAACCATTGGGTACTCATAATGATTATTATGAGTAGGCAAGTAATTCAGGTTGGAAAATGGAACCTTACGGAGTTCAAGTTGCAGGACAAGTCTAGTAGTTTAACTACACCTATGTATCCAGTTAGATTTGGATTTCCATATCATGATGTATTATTATGTGAATGTACTATGATGATGTAAGTTGTTGATGTATTATGATGTATCAGACCCTATGATGTAATGTATTTGTATTTTTAAATTCCGCTGTGAGATTTCTGATAACTTCTTATTCTTCTATTCTATTAGTTCTATCTTTTCTATCTCATCTTGTAATTTCTTTCAATAATGACACAGTTTTCGGAGGGTCGAAAATCGCACCGTTACAGTTGGTATCAGAGCCTATGTTCTTCGGAAACATTTAGGCTTTGTGATAGTGAGAGAGCGTATTTTTAACTAAAAACTATTTTTAGTTTAGGTAGACCGTAGTTACTTAGGAAAACCCTCGACATATTTTTCCGTTTGAATATTAACTATTCATCCGTGTACTCAGAGAGTGATTATGAGTTCTCGCGGAGGAAGAGGCCGAGGAGCAAGTGGAGCAACTACGACTAACAGACACACGGTTAACCGAACCCAAGTGGATACTACTGAAGTAATCCGAGCACCAACTCAGCCAAACTTTGCCACGATCTGTAAGAATTACACAACTCTGGGAGGGAAGATTTTCAGAGGTACTGAATCACTGGTCGGAGTCCAAGCATGGATTAGATCATGTGAGAAGATTTTCAAGGGGCTGAGATTGGATGATGAACATAAGCGTCTGTTAGCGTCATGGAATCTGGATGGAGCCACAGCGATATGGTGGGATGCCCAAACTGCTAACACACCGGAGGAAAACTTTACTTGGGCTATGTTCAAAGAAGCTTTTGAGGGCCAGTATCTGCCTGCAACTGGAAAGACAAGGATGTACAGAGACTTCATTGACATAAAGCAGGAAGGCATGGCTGTCGCAGAGTACGAAAACCAGTTTAACGCATTTTAAATATTTGGACCAGAGCTGATAAATACTCTTTTGAAAAAGAATGAGATGTTTGTGGCGGGTCTTAGAGATAATATGCAAGGCAGAATGATGGGGCATTTGAAGGATCCATTCGTAGAGCTAGTAGACCAAGCACTTAGATATGAAGCACTAGATGCAAAGAAACCAGGAGCAAGGATCCAGACTGGGGAGACAAGTGGGGTGAATGTCATGAAAAGAAAGGTCAACCCAGATTGGAAGGATAATCAGGGCCAAGCTAAGACGGGGCAACAGACCGTGGAAGGTAAATTTAAGAATGTCCTTTGTCATAAATGTAAACAAAAGGGACATATTGCAAGATTCTGCAAACAAAAGGGGAACCAGAAACCCCAATAGCAATAGAAACCCCAGCAATACCCAAAAC
The DNA here is from genome assembly GCA_030737875.1 of Allium sativum. Classification (NCBI taxonomy): domain Eukaryota; kingdom Viridiplantae; phylum Streptophyta; class Magnoliopsida; order Asparagales; family Amaryllidaceae; genus Allium; species Allium sativum. The sequence continues at coordinate 269,291,708 of CM060911.1, forward strand.
AGCAACCGAAGCTTCAACAACAGAGGCAGAATCAGAACCAGAATCAGAGAAACGAGACGGTTGTGAAAAACCTCTATTTCAACTGTCATCAACTAGGACACATGATGAAGGACTGTCCATTGATGAAGAAGGCACCACAGCCAAGGGTGTTTACAATCAAGAATGAACCGTCTTCTTCCCAGAGCGTAAAGGGAAAAGGAGTGCTTGAAGGTACTTTAAAATTTAGTGGAATTTACCTTCGCATTTTATTTGATACCAGCGCTTCACATAGTTTTATTTCTGCTGAAACCATAGATCAATTTGACCTTACCCCAATTATTTCACCAAACCCCATTTGTGTATCAAACCCAATAGGGGGAAAAATAGAGCTAAAAATGTGTTGTGAGGATATAACGCTCTTATATCTCTCACACTCTTTTCGTTTTGATTTCTACGTTCTAGATTTCAAGAGTTCCATATTATTCTTGGATTAGACTGGTTAAGCGAGTTCCAAGCCAAAATAAAATGTGATAAAGAAATCATAACCCTTATAACTAGCTTAGAGCGAAAGGCTAGAATACTTTGTGGGAAGCCGGGAATTCACACCTGTAGTTTCCTATACGCTTTAGAAGCACCTCAAGAGAGTCTCGAAACTTTGGAAGTAGTTAGAGAATTCAAGGATGTATTCGAGGAAGTTGGAAGTTTACCTCCACATCGGGAGATAGAATTCCATATTGATTTAGTCCCAGGAGCTAGATAGATGATTCAACCAAAAAGACGGATGGCTCCAAAGGAAGTTCAAGAATTAGAGAAACAAACTCGGGACTTGCTGAGCAAAGGCTTAATCCGACCTAGTTTTTCTAGTTGGGGCTCTGCGGTAGTTTTTGTAGTGAAGTCGGATGGATCTTTATGACTGTGTGTAGACTATCGAGAATTAAATAAGGTAACCATCAAAAACAAATATCCTTTACCAAGAATCGACGATCTTTTTGACCAATTACACGGAGCAACGGTATTCTCCCAGATGGATTTAGCAACAGGGTTTCACCAGTTGAGAATATCGGAAGATTGTATTCCGTTAACTGCTTTCCGAGGCCCAGATTTTTTTTATGAGTGGTTGGTTATGCCGTTCGGACTAACCAACGCTCCATCTTTCTTCGTAGATCTGATGAACAGAGTCTTTAGGAAAATTCTTAATAAATTTGTCCTCGTTTTCATAGACGATTTTTTAATCTTTTCAAAAACCGAAGAATAGCATCGTTATCATCTTAGGGTAGTTCTAGAAACTCTAAGAAAACATGTGCTGAAGGCGAAGTTTTCGAAGTGTCACTTTTGGAAATCGGAAGTAAGATTTTTGGGGCACATAGCAAACGGAGATGGGATATCAGTAGACCCAGTTAAAGTAGATGCAGTACAACATTGGAACAACCTCAAACACCAACCAATATTCGTAGTTTCCTAGGATTGGCAGGATACTATCGAAGATTTATCCGAGACTATTCCAAAATATCGTCACATTTGACCAAGTTAACCAAGAAGGGCCAAAAGTTCATTTGGGACCCTAAGTGTGAAGAATCTTTTCAAGTGCTAAAGAAGAGATAAACAGAAGCACCAGTATTAGATATTCCCGATGGAACAAGCGGATTTGCAGTTTACACAGATGCTTGTGGAAAAGTAGTAGGAGCAGTGTTAATGCAAAACGGACAGGTGATAGCTTATGCAAGTAGGCAGTTAAAGATTCACGAGAAGAATTATGCAACACACGACCTGGAGTTATTGGCAGTCGTTTTTGCATTAAAGATGTGGAGACATTATATTCTGGGTGAGAGATTTGAGCTTTTCACCGATCATAAACCGTTGAAGTATCTGTTCACTGAAAAAGATTTAAATCTGAGACAACAGAGATGGTTAGAATTTCTTGCATCATATGATTTGGATATCATATATGCACCGGGGAAAGCAAACGTAGTAGCAGACGCCTTGAGTAGAAATGCGATATTATCACTTTTGGAAGTCACACCAACTCTCCAAGAAAGGATAATGAGTAATCGGAAAAGGGATGACAAACTGGAGAAGATTATTCGAGGAGTCGCAGAAGGAAAAGAGACTGATTTTAAGTTGGACAATCAAGGAGTATTGAGAATAAACAACAGATTATGCGTACCTGACGTGGATGGAATAAGACAAGAAGTTTTAAAGGAATGTCATGCATCAAAGTTGAGCATCCATCTAGGGATTCATAAGATGAATCATGATATGAAACGAGTATTTCGGTGGTCAGGAATGAATAAGGATGTCATTACTTTCGTAAATGAATGTTTATGTTGTCAGCAAGTCAAAGGAGACCATCAAAGGATTACTGGACTATTACGACCATTAGAGATTCCCAACTGGAAGTGGGAAATGATATCGATGGACTTCATCAACGGTTTACCAAGAACAAGGAGAGGCTATGAAGGGATTTGGGTAATCGTAGATCGATTAACTAAGAGTGCGCATTTTATTCCCGTAAAACCAACGCACAATGCTATAACATTAGCCGGCGTATTCATGAAAGAGATAGTACGACTGCACGGTATTCCAATGAGCATTGTAAGCGACAGAGATACCATTTTCACAAGTAGATTTTGGGAAGCTTTGCAGAGAACATTGGGAACAAGATTAAATTTTAGTACAGCTTACCATCCTCAAACGAACGGTCAAACTGAAAGAGTGAACCGGATTTTGGAGGATCTGTTAAGAGCGTGCATTTTAGATTTTGGAGGATCGTGGGAAGACCATTTACACTTGGTGGAGTTTTCATACAATAACAGTTACCAGGCCAGTGTAGAGATGGCACCATATGAAGCATTATATGGAAGACCGTGTAAAGCACCATCATGTTGGGTAGAGTCTGGAGATAAAATGGTACTTGGTCCGGATATGATCAGAGAAGCGACAGCGAAAGTAGAACTAGTGAAGTTGAGAATGAAAGAAGCCCAGGATCGACAGAAAAGTTATGCCGATAAAAGGCGAAGAGATCTGGTATTCGAAATAGAAGATCTAGTTTTTGTGAAGATCTCACCAATGAAGGGAGTGGTAAGATTTGGGAAGTACGGAAAGTTAGCACCGAGGTATGTTGGACCTTTCCGCATCTTAGAGAGAATCGGTTTTCAAGCGTATAAAGTTGAATTGCCAGAATATATGGCAGGAATTCATAATGTATTTCACGTATCGCACTTGAGAAAATGTATGCACAATCCTTCGTTAATTCTGGAACCCTCTGTTCAGCAAGAGATAGAGATCGAGACAGATTTGACGGTGATTCGACATCCATTCAGTATTATTGACCGAGAGGAAAAGCAACTTCGCAACAAAGTCGTGAGACTACTGAAGATTCAGTGGAGCGAAAACCCAAAAGATTGTACGTTGGAGACCGAGAAGCATATAAAGAAGTTATACCCAGATTTTCCTACGGGTTAGGTATGATTTACTTTTGTGTGGTTAAATGTGATGAAATTTTGATTTCTACATTTGTTTGAGCATTTGCATGTGTGTTTTATGAATTCAGTTTATTAGGACTTATGAACTCTCATGTATGATTACATCACTGATGAGCTCTATTTCCTTGTTTACTTTCCAGATGGCACCATTGTGGAAGACCACGACAAGAAAGAGGGTATTACCACTCCAATTTCTTAGGCTGCAAGCAAAGAGATCAGGAGTAGGAGATTCCGACAACAACCAAGATAGATCACCCATCGACAATGAAGGCATGCATATCACATCAGAAGAGTCAGGCATTGGCGAGCTCGAACCCATAAAGCAAGATGGAGGCCACCAAGACTTTACAGATGAGGATGAGGAGATGAAAGAAGGGTCAGGAGTTGGCAGTTATTATGATGGAGATGAGGGTGATGATGAGGAGGAGTATGAAGAGGAGGAAGAGTATGAAGAAGAGGAGGAAGAGTGTAAAGAAGAAGCTGAAGAAGAGGTAGAAGAGGATCAAGTTGTGCATGTACCACCTGTCATTGATACTGGAAATCAGCAAAGAGAGCAAGTAACCAAAGGACAGAAGTATGGAATAGATTGGAGCAAGTTCTTGTCGAGTTTCGCATAGCAGGAGGAGGAGTACAAGTCTTTGGAGAGTATGGATATCCCGTGGTGAGGTTATATTTGATACCACCAGTGGGCATGATTTACATTGAGGATGACGAGGAGGTGACATATGCAGAAGACGTAGTTGAAGTTCTTAATATATCTGATGACGAGGATGTCGTAGAGATAGTAGATATCTCTGACGACGAGTAGTAGGACAGAGACTAGAGGGGGACAGTTACGTATGTATATTTTGGGGCAGTTTAGAACTTGAGTAGTCAAGTCTAGTATTTTGTATGTATCTAGACTAGTGTAGTATAGAACTAGTCGTATGTGTATGTGTACTAAAACAACCAGTTTATGAAATATTTTCTTTTGGAAACTTTCTACCTTTCTTGTGTAATTTCGGGGCGAAATTCTTTTAAGTGGAGTAGTCTATAATGGCGGGATTTTTCAAGCTTCTGATATTAATTTTAATAAGGAGATTAAAATATATCTGGAGTGTTCAACCAATTTTAGTGTATATAATCACCTATATATATGAAAATATATATATGATTTATACTATAACTTAATATATATAGGATATATTAAATGTGAATGCCTTAACAACTTAAGAAAATATTAGAAACACTTTTTATAACACTCTGGAGTGTAGGAATGTTAGCAACATGAAATAGATGTGGCAAATCCTATTTTACAACTAGCATAGGCAAGTTATCATTTTAGAAGCAAATATAAGCATTCAAGTTTAAAAGAGTTTAACACTTATATGTATATGTTTATATATAAGTGATGTCTCATGACTAAGGAGTGTATATATATATATATATACACTATGGCTACTTGTGTATATATAATGATACATGATATCAATTCAAGAAAGGGGTTTAAGACTTTAAATATGTAAGCATAGGAAAACATATTTCATGATAATAAGTAGATGTATATGTATATGTGTGTATATATATATATATGTGTATATATTACGGCGTATGGTTATATATGTATGTATATATGCATATATACACCATTTCAATTAGCAACAAACAAGAGAGTTTAAACCAAAGCAAATTCAAGTGCAAACACCATCACTTAACAATAGATTAGGACCTTAAATCATCACTTAAACCTATACACTAATGGTGCGGCTGAAGTGATGATGAGAGCAAACAAATATCAAGAGAGAAATATCCATTCTCTTGCACTTTGATGGTAAGTGTTGTGTAGAATTTAATGAAATCAAGCTTTGCATTAAATGCAAACATAGTCTCATGTTCTTAGAGGAGACCAAAGAGAGGTTGGTAAGAAGATGTTTTGGTGAAGGGTACACTTACTTTTGCTGTAACATTTTCTAGCCACAAATACAAGAGAGAGAAAGGGGGTAGGTAGAGAGTTTGTTGTGGATACTTGTGTGAGCTTTGCCTATAAATACACAACCATTTGCATGCTTTCTCCTTTACACAAATACAAGTTTTTGCTGAGAGTTATCATCCATTTTCAAGAAAGAATTCAAGAGCTATTTACAAGTGAGTAATCACTCACAAGACAAGTTTCATTTGCAAGTTCTGTAAACAGCTTTTGTTTGTGTGCTTTCATAGATTATCACCAATGCAAGTTCACAAGTTTATTAACACCAGTATATATGATTAGTACATCAAGTTCATGTCATCATTCAACTATATATGCAAGTGTAAATGAAAAATAAACGAGTTCATCACCATAGTTAATAAAAGAAGACACTGCTGTTTGTTTACTGTCAAAACAACTCCTCTGTTATGTGAATCTATACCTGGTTGATCACAAATCACAAGTATACAAATATATATATATATGTTATACCTATATACGAATATATATATATAACCTTTATAGCATGAACAAAAATCAAGTAAACATGTTTTGAAAACAAGAAAACAGCAGAAACAATATTCTCTATATCCACACTTTCAATCCGAAAATCCAAACATCGGGGAATTGAATTACAGAGATTCGAATGCAATCGTGGTAGCAAATGATGATTTTTAACAGTAATTTCATGATTTTTAATGTTGAGATGAGGGAGAATGATCGAGATAGCCAAAAATGATATTTTGGCCAAATTCCGGCGATCGACGACGTTGATGGCTGGGACGTGGAGCGTGGAGGAGGTGGACACATCGGGGAACACGAGAAAAATGTTACACGATTTTTCCATGGAGTATTTCGAGCTGTCGAGCTCGATTTAGGTTTTGAGGGGGTGAATGGGTTCGACTTTTTGGCGGCGACGTGGGGGGCCCACAGGCGTGCGAGTTGGCCGAGGTTGGACGTGGAGCGACGTTGGGTCTTGGCGAAGGTGGTGGCGGCGGTGCGAGGTGCTCCGGCGGTCTGAGGCGATGGGGCGAGCTCGGTTTTGATGGAGTGCTTTTTGATGTTGTGTACTGGAAAAATGGTGGAGCATCGATTTCGAGGAGGAGGCGATAATCGGAGGTGGTGGCTGGTCAGTGGTGACTAGTGGCGAAGATGGAGTTTGTGGGTGGTGGTTCGGTAGTCGTACGGTGGCGTGGGAGGTTGTGCACGTGCACAACTGTGCACGTTTGCACAGTAGTTCGAGAAGAATAAAATGGAGGAGAAGGAGAAGGTATGCCCACTTGGAATTTAGTTGGTTTCACCATGGTTTCAGATGGATCGGAGGGGTTGGTAAAGAAGTTTGGCACGAGGCTGGTAACCTATTTTTCGTGTTACCAGGCGGGTTGGTAAAAGGTTTTGAAGGCTTGGAAAGTTGGCGAACCAGGGGGGACAAGACACAAGGCTGGTAAGAGGAAAGCAAGCGATCCACACGAGTTGATAAGGCGATTTCGAGATGCCGAAATCGACTTGTTAAATACAAGAGAGAACCGATTTCTAATGCAAGAATTTAATTGAATCGAATTTAATTAAATTACATAAATAAATATAATTATTCAGTAAATAATTAATTTAAATAAAAATAGAGTTTTCATTTAATATGGAGTAAACCAATGGAACGGTCAAGACGACAATGACGTCCCAGAATCGAAGTTGTTCGAAGAAGTTCGTCAGGTTAGAACTTGAGTTTTAAAAGATAATTTAATTAAAATAAATTATAAAACAATTTATTTAAAGTTTAAATAAAAGAAATAAATATTTTACAAATCGAATCGGAGTATAGAACATCGTCTAAACATCGATGACAAGCGAGATAAAACACCGTGTGCATAGCACGGGCTTTTTCTATACATCACCAAATATTGGTAAAAACTATATAAAAACTTGTGTGCAACGCACACACTTTAACTATACAATTGTAAATGATATTTAAGATATCCAGAGATGAACCAAAGAATTTTATACTGTATTTATAATTATAAATACAGGATGTGCAACTGAATTAAAGACAGTTAAGCTAATAATCAATTATCGACTATAAAAGATATTTCGTAAACCGTTTCGAAGAGTCCGGAATTTACATTCCACTTCGACTCGATTTATACGACGTATACCAGGAATCGATAAAGATGAAGAATGCAAGGACTATTTCCAAATAGTATTTGCGGTCTATTCAATCCCAGAACATATCTGAACAGTCGGATGTCTGACAACGTATATCGATCAGATTTTACACATCGACTTTACGTAAGTGTATTTTGTTGGTGGCGGAGAAATTCGTTTCTTTTAGCCTTATACCCAGAATATATTTGTGGAAACAAATGGGTGATCTGTCGGATAGGACGGTGTAACATTCAAAGTCAAAGAAGAATAATCCGTCAACGACAAACGTGACTTCAAACCTCACAACCCGAGAAAGACAATAGTTGGGCTAGGCAGCATGGCTAATTGGGTCATACCCAAGCAGAGTATATTATCACCATCTAGAGTAATTCCTTTTGTTTATAAATCAATATTCACTGCTGTTACCTTCGGTAATCGGTGGGTCATTCCCAACCGTGGAGGTGGTAATATATTCGTTACACTCAAGCTAAATGAGTGGACGGTCATTTGTCGCCGGGTTGCAGGATGTTCTTTTTCAACCCCAGTGTATCCTCTCTAGAGTACACTGATCGGTGGGTTCTCCCATACCGTGTCAGTTAGAATCCAAATTTCAATAAGCGCTCAACGGTTTTAGATTTTATTCTATGTACGTGAACGTGAGATGCAAGTGATTCACTAGATGATTATTTATTTGATAAATATTATCATAAATATCAAACGTTTTAATATTAAAATACAAGGGTCGTTTTCCATATATTAGTTATGGATTGGGCTTAAGATTTCTGAAGTAATTGAATCTATTAATAACGGAACACCTTATTCCTTATTTCCCTATTTACATCAATTTAACTGTGTTTACTCACACCAGTCCCCTGACTGACCCGGAGTTTATTTTCTGTGTTTTCCCTAAACTCTTGGGTACTCATAATGATTATTATGTGTAGGCAAGTAATTCAGGTTGGCAAATGGAACCTTACGGAGTTCAAGTTGCAGGACAAGTCTAGTAGTTTAACTACACCTATGTATCCAGTTAGATTTGGATTTCCATATCATGATGTATTATTATGTGAATGTACTATGATGATGTAAGTTGTTGATGTATTATGATGTATCAGACCCTATGATGTAATGTATTTGTATTTTTAAATTCCGCTGTGAGATTTCTGATAACTTCTTATTCTTTTATTCTATTAGTTCTATCTTTTCTATCTCATCTTCTAATTTCTTTCAATAATGACACGGTTTTCGGAGGGTCGAAAATCGCGCCGTTACAAATTTCTTAACATGCCAATATTACTTATTAGGTATTTTAATCTAAAAGTATCATTGAACTCAATGATATTGGATTAGAAGAAGAGAATTAGGCTTTGTTGATGAAGATCTATTCTCTAATTAATCCTTAGCTTTTGCTTGTTGGAGAAGAAAGGCTATTTTAACTTATTTTAGAGCATCACGGCATCGCCATAGGTTTGTGTGAAGAAAGGAATGAGTCTAGGGCCCTTTATATAGTGTAGGAAAGGCAAACAAAGAGTCAAAACACAAAATAGATCTAGAAAGGGGGGTCGACACCCCTTCATAGGTGTCGACACCAGGGTCGACACCCCTTAATGGGGGTCGACTCCCTAGTTGACACCCCTAGGAGGGTTCGACACCTTTTGAGCGGGATTATTCCCGCTCTCCCCTTTTTCGTTTGAATTTTGAATTCAGATTTGTTTAATTAATTATTTTAGTCCGTAATTGATCTTTCTTAAACTAGATATTTCTAGGCCTCATAACTTCTTCATACGGTGTCTGATTTACCCAAACTCGGACTCTATTACAAGCAGAATTCCGTGACAAACGCAATGGCGCAGCCCATTTTACTTAATTCTTCTTTTCAAAATTAAGTTTAATTTAATTAATCACTTTAGTGCTTTACGGAATTACGGGGTGTACATTCTGCCATACTTAAAGGATTTTGTCCCCGAAATCTCCTAACATCCATCATCCATCATTCACAAGCATCTATTGTCCTTAAAAGGTTTCTAATGTTGTATGAACATATGCAAAAGTGTGTGTATATATCCCTATATCAATGCGAAAATTAGGCGGTTTACTGATTCAGTTAACCTCCTAAATGCAAAATATGTTAGTGTCATGAGTCCAACATGTATGCAATAACCCTAACCATGTAATTACTATACGTGTGTACAAACATCCATCCGTATGCAGCATCCTTGTGATGATATATCCAATTTCATTGATATATAAAAAAATATGCATACGCATCCATATGCAATATGAGAGTGATTTGAGCCGATCTAGTGCCTAGTGTGTGTATATGCATCCACGAGGAACCACTAGCAAACACTTGCATCCACTTGCAAACCTCAAACATAACATGTCTCAAACACATGTTTACACCCAATGACTCTTATTTAAGGAAGATATGATCGAGAGAATATACTAAACGATTAAGCAAACATGAAATAAACTTTAGAAAGGAAGTTAAAGATATACCCTCGAAAAGAAAACGGTATGACGCGCGTATCTTGTCTTCTGTCTCCCAAGTCGCATTCTCTAGATCATCGCCCCATTGAACTTTCACTAGCTTGACTTCTCGCAACTTCTTAACCTCCGTTCCAAGAATTTGGGTCGGAACCCGTCTGACTATCACCTCTCGCTCTACTTCTACCTCATCAAGTGAACTTGGCTCAACCACTTCTGCGGACTCATGTAAGCACTTCCATAGTTGAGAAACGTGAAAAACATCATGTACACTGGCTAACCTTTCTGGCAACTTCACCTTATAAGCCATTTGCCCAGCCCTTTCCATCACGGGGAACGATCCTACAAATCTTGGTGCCAGTTTTCCTGTGGATCCAAAGCGAACTACATTTCTCAATGGTGAAACCTTAATGAAAACCATGTCTCCAACTTCGAACTCAAGATCGGTTCTTCTCTTATCTGCATAGGACTTCTGCCTATCTTGCGCCGTTTTCATGCGTTTTTGAATCAAGTCTACCTTTTTCGAGGTTTCCCTAATCATCTTGGGTCTAAGCAAAAGATTATCCGTAGATTCCCACCAGCAAGTTGGTGATCGGCACGGTCGTCCATATAAAGATTTGAAGGGTGCCATACCAATACTAGTTTGATAACTGTTGTTGTAGGCAAATTCTACCAATGGAAGATGTTCCTCACATGTCCCTCCGAAATCTAATATACATTGCCTCAAAAGGTCTTCAAGAACTCTATTCACCCTTTCCGTCTTCCCATCAGTCTGAGGGTGATATGCGGTGCTCAAACATAGTTGCGTACCTACCGCCTCTTGCAAGCTTTTCCAAAATTCGTTAGTGAATATCGGATCACGATCACTTACAATACTTGAAGGTATCCCATGTAAACGAACTATCTCTCATAGACAAACTGATGATAACCATGGTGCGGTCCGCTTACTCTTAACTGGAATGAAATAAGCACTTTTGGTAAGCCTATCAACCACTACCCAAACACTAGTATTACCTTTCCCAGATCCAGGCAATCCATCAATGAAATCCATCGAAACGCTTTCCCATTTCCATTGTGGGATCTCTAGAGGATGAAGCAAACCACCGGGCTTTTTTTTCTCAGCCTTAACTTGCTGGCAAACTAGACATCTAGAAACGAACTCAGCTACATCTTTCTTTATCCCAGCCCAAAAGAAAACTCTTTTTGTATCTTTATACATTTTATCGCCACCGGGATGTATAGTCATCCTAGAATGGTGTGCTTCTTCTAGGACTATTTTTAGTAGATTCCCAACTCGTGGAACACAAAGCCTTCCGTCGTGACGTAACCATCCTTTATCATCAAAGGAATATCTATTGAGGTGACTCGAAGTCTCACCTCTACTCAACTTATCCATTATGTCCGTAATCTGAGGTTCTTCGTGTTGTGAAGCTCCTATCTGATATAAGAGTTTAGGTCGTATATCTAACGATGCCAATAAACCAGGTAAAATCTCGGTAGAAGGTCTAAAGTTAAAGGCTGCTATATACTCCAAACTCTGCCTCTGTAAAAAGAGGACTTAAGGTCAACCTTTGTCTACTCAAGGCGTTTGCTACCACTTTACCCTTGTAAGGGGTATATGCAATCTCAAAGTCATATGATGCGAGAAACTCCATCCACCTTTGTTGCCTTAAATTGAGATCTCTTTTTGAGAACAAGTACTTTAACGATTTATGATCCGTGTATAATTCAAACTTCTCTCCAAGCAAGTAATGGTGCCAAGACTTAAGCACAAACACTATGGCAGCTAGCTCAAAATCGTGGGTAGGGTAATTCTTCTCATGGATCTTTAACTGTCTTCCTCCATGACATACTACCTTCCCCTCTTGCATCAAAATAGCACTTAACCCCATACAACATGCATCGGTATATACTATGAACATCTTACTTCCATCCGGCAAGGTCAGGACTGGAGCTGTTGTCAAGGCTCTCTTCAAACATAGAAAAGCATCATCATAGTCCACATCCCACGTAAAGGTTAAGTTCTTCTTTGTTAACCGAGTAAGTGGCGCTGATATCTTCGCAAAGTCCTTAATGAACTTCCTATAATAGCCCGCTAAACCAAGAAAACTTCTTACATCCATTGCATTCTTTGGGTTCTTCCAATCTTGTACCGCAACCACTTTTGCGGGATCCATTGCTATCCCTTCCTTATTTACCACATGCCCTAAAAACCATACTTCACTTCTCCAGAAATAACGTTTGGAGAACTTTTACTTAAGCTGATGTGCTCGAAGAGTATCTAAGACTTTTCTTATATGCAAGGCATGTACTTCCTCATTCTTTGAGAAGATCAAGATGTCATCCACAAAACCACAACGAACTTATTTAGAAACTCCCGAAACACCCTACTCATCAAGTCCACAAAATAGGCTGGTGCATTCATCAAACCAAAAGGCATAATGAGCCACTCGAAGAAATCATCCAGAGTTCTAAAAGAGGTTTTGTCTATACTATCCTCAGCCACTCTCAACTGATGAAACTCTGTGGCTAAATCTAACTGGGTGAAAACAGATGCACCTACAAGTTGGTCAAACAAATCATTTATCCTTTGAAGTGGGTGTTTATTCTTCTTAGTCAGCTTGTTTAACTCCCTAAAATCCACATATAAGCGAAGAGAACCATCCGCCTTAGTTGCGAAAACCACTGGAGCACTCCATTCAGAAATACTTCGCCTAATGAACCCTCTATCAAGTAGCTCCCCTACTTGTTTATTGAGTTCCCTCCTTTCCCTCGGAGCCATGTGTCGTACAGGCAATGCAACCAACTTTGCATTGTCTATTAGATATATGCGGAAGTCAATCTTGCACCTTGGAGGTAAACCCCTAACCTCATTAAAGTCATCAGAATACTCACGGACTACTCGAACAGGTCGCAAATCGTTAATAGATGTATCAATAGATTCTAGGTAACTAAGCATAATAGGACTCTTAGGATCACACGAGATATCGAGGGTATTACCCAAACCAGTCGTCAATCTAACTACCCTCCTTTCACAATCTAATATGGCACCATACCTGGCTAGCCATTCCATCCCTAGAATCAACCCACAGCCCATGAAACCAAGCATGTAGGCGTTGCATCCGAACTCAACGCTCAATACAGATATCCTCAAATCTTGGCAAATCATCGACAAATAAGCCGAACCCCCAACAGGATTTGAGACCTCAATGGGATCCAGAACTACACTAGTACTAAGGTGTAGAGGCTCAACAACAGAAGCAGATATAAAAGAATACAAGCGCCAGAATCAAAAAGAGTTCAAACATGATGATTGAAAAGGAAAACTAAATTTTCAATAGAAATTTTTCTACCTCTCTCTTGCACAGCAGCCACGAGATCATGAGCCTGCCCTCTAAAAGAAGATCCTGTCCTTGGTCCCTCTCCTTGCCTCTTCGGGAAATCTATGATCATGTGTACAGCCTCATCACAGAAGTAACATCTAGTCGTAATTTTCTTCTTCTTACAATCCTTCTTCACATGACCCAAAATCCCGCAATTATGACACTTTCTTTTTTCTTTGCCTTTATCGTTCTTTCCGCCCTTCTTTTGTTGTGGCAGTTCCTTCTTAGGTTCCCATTTCTTTTCTTGTGTACTAACAACACTAGTTCCCTTATCTTCCTCATGTATCAATGCCATGTCGACAAGCCTCTCGAAAGTTGCTCCCATGGGTATGTGAGACATAGCTAACCCATGTAGCGGTTCATTCAGTCCCTTAGCAAAACTTAGAGCCTTCTTATGTGGGGTAGTAACAAGATCCAATCCAAATCTAGCCAATTGGTTGAACTTATTGATGTATTCCTTCACCGACATGTCTCCTTGTTTTAGCGCCAAGAACCTCTCCACATACAGACTCTCTTCAACTCGGGAGAGAAACTTCATCTCGGACCTCTTTCTAAAATCCTCCCAAGTCTCTACTTGTAGTCCTTCATTAGTCACCTTCCATCAGAATGAAGCTTCGTCCTTCAACAGCCAGGCAGCCAACTGTATCTTTCTTCTATCGTCCACTTCAAAGATAACAAACAAGTCTTCCACATCCTTGAGCCAACCTCTAGCCTCTACGAATGTCTCGGTACCGTGGAATGGCTTTCCGCCCATAGCACGAAAGTCCTTACAAATCTTAGAAAAAGCATCTCCACGTGGAGGAACGGGTGGAACAGCGGTAGCAACGGGAGGAGGAGCGTTTGCTTGGCCTACGGAAGGTGTCGTAGCCTCCAGATACCTACAAAACCAAGCGGGTATCTATACGCCCTCATAAAGATTAGGTTCTCCAGACATGATCTAAAAGATAGAAAGAAAGGATTTCAAACAAAAGAATCGAAAGATATTTCATATGGCTCTAGGGACTATGCTCTTTAAAACAGATTTTTCTTTGAAACTGATTTCTTTAAAAACGGTTTTGAAAACAATTTTTAAAAATCTTTTATCCGATCGAGTAACCTTTGCTCTGATACCAAATGTGACACCCCGCGTCCACCAATATCATTCTGATGCAGAATAACACCAACTTCCGTGAAGCATTATAGGTAGAACAGAAACAAAAATATACAAGACAAGTATGAAAGCACGGCGGAATAAAACTTTCTTATAAAAGCAAACTTCGTGGTTCACAAATTACAGCATTACATAAAATCCATTACACAAAATCTTCCTTGTCCCAAAGTTAAATCCGAGTACACTAAAAACATGAAAATACATAGTCCCGTAGTATAGCTATAACAGCAAAGGAAAGATATCAAGCCGTATATTACTCCAAGTAGATAGAAGAATCCGACTAAGCAGCAGTATTCCCACCTTGAGAACCTGGGTGGAGAAACAGAAGAAAAGAAGACGAAACAAAAAGGATCAGACATAAAGTCTGGCGAGTCCAGTACTTTCAGTACATAAAAAAGTAAAAGCAACAAGACAAGTAAGCAACTGGATAAAAGACATGACTATAACATAAGATAATGATAACAAGATGAAAGATAGATATGTGTCTCTTGCGCTTCTCCTATATCCTACATGATATATTCTACACCACCTACTAGTATCTTACGATATGATGATCCCTTATACGTTAACAGATAATGTAGTTCTCATGTATTACCAGTGTCCATCCTAAGCAGCCCTCTTGCTCCTTACCACACTAGATATACCCAACTACCCTTCCCAGTCGATCGGCTCCCTACTATAGATACCTGTGTTGGCCCTACCATTAGGGTGTATCACTCCCTAACGTGGAAACCCCGATACCACTAAAAATGCACAGCTTATATCTACTGATGCAACAAACGTCCTATTATCCCTTACCGGAACCATGCACGCACATAGTCCCACCGGAACGCGTTGTCATCAATACCGTCCTTTTTGAACCTATTATATTCAACTTCAGTAAGCGTGTCCCATCCCTCGACCTAGCCCGAGTGCCTCCTGGATACTAAAAAAGGGATTACTGACTGAAACGGGTTCCACACAAATGATACAAGCTACCCACTTAAGCTTGCATCCCCAATAGGTTTCCTACTGGCTAAGCCCAGTGCTTTGTTGGTTAAGCCCTTATCGCTTAACCCCTTTCATGTTAATTACTTAACCCTTGCCCATTTCTTATTATACTCCAATAAGTACTTATCTTGGTTAAGTATTTCCGTTTCATTCATGACATTTCTTATTTATAATAAAATGGCTAGACCTCAAACATTTGATAACCCCTTTGCGGTTGCTGGATATGCCGGTTGGTTCCGGGGAAACTGCTACCGCATTCCGGAATCTAACCTCGTGTCTTAGCACCATTATATGTTCAATTTCTACCTTTGACCTCTCACATTAGATTACCATATTGCAGTTGCTGGATATGCGGTTGGTTCCGGGAAGACTTATGCCGCAATCCGAATTTAACCTCTTGTCGCATGCATATAAGTTCTTATTACAACTTATTTCCATGTTTCAAGTTTTGGATTACAATATATGCCAATTACCCATAAACCCCAATTCATGTTTATGCTTATGATCTCAATCCAACTTATAACCCCAATCCATATTCCAATTTGATTTACATAAAATTCCATACATAGTTATATTCATGATTATGCCCAAAACCACATTATGAGTTATGCCCCAAATCTCCCAATTCACATGTTATACTCAAATCAACCCTTTTTCCCTTGTTCCCACTATCGTTCAATCGCATAGATAGGCTTGAAGAAAGCCTAGCCATAAAAATAGAAAGGGAAGGAAGAAAGAAGGAAACCAGAATAGGCATAAGATAACTGATTCATAATCAACAAATTAGGCAATGGATAAACACATTAGGCATAGGTGAATTCTACATTTGATTGATAAACTATGGTGAATTGATATGATTCTAGTACAAATCTTAGATCCAATTTCTTAACATGTCAATATTACTTATTAGGTATTTTAATCTAAAAGTATCAATGAACTCTGTAACACCCCACGTCCATTAATGTCACTCACAAAGGGAATGCATTAATTTCTATGGAGGTTTTAGGTGAATATAGAACAGTAAAATTTCAACAAGACAGATATACAATAGTACATGGAAATTTAAAAACTTTATTTCAATTGCAGCAGAAGTCAAAACATGTTTGATTACATCATAACACCATAATCAAAGTCAAGTACAATATCTATCTTGATAAAACAAGTACATAATCCGATTACATAAATAGCCATTAAAAAGAAAGATAACAAGCTGGACTTTACTTCAGTAGTCCAAGCTTTCCAAGAGATAAGCAATCCAATCAGACTCCACTGGAGCTTGGCCCAACCTGAGGACCTGAAGGGAGAAAAGGAAGAAAAAGAGGGGGGGTCAGACATAAAGTCTGGCGAGTATGATAATTCTACAATACTATTATCAAAATAACTGGACTAAGGCATAAGCTGGAAAACAAGGAAATGTCTATGAAAGAGTAGATTAAGGACATAGACAATCGCTAAAGGAAACATTATAGGCGCTCCTAAATACTAAAGGATAAACACTATACTGCACCACACCAGTCACCCTAAAGATTGATTCCACTTAGCTTCACTTAGAAACTTTCTTAATGGCTTTACGTACTCCTAGCTGACTACATAGGTGCCGCCTGCCCCTATCTCCACTAGGTGTACCCCAATTTCCATTTTTCGATCGGCTCCCTACTCGTAGATACCCGTGCTGGCCCCACAGTGGGGTGTATCATTCCCCTAAAGTGGCAACCCGATATAACGGAGATGCACGGCTTATACCTACACGATGCAACAACGTCTTACCTACCAGTCCGGGTCCACACACGCATATGATACCCGTTGGACTTGCGTTGCCACCGCTCCCTGTTTTGGCCTCTTATAGTCAAACCCAGTATGCGTGTCCCGTCCTCGACTTGGGTCGAGCCCACAAAGATACGTTTTGGGATACTGGTTGAAATGGGCCCCCATTATTTCCCACAAGCATTCCACCTAAGCTTGTCCCATTAGTCCATCCACTTAACCCACTTAGTCATGTTCATTTACATGTGTATTTGGTTAAGTCTAATCGTATTTCAAATGCCTTTAAAGGCAACCACTAGATTCCTCATGCCACCCAAGGCACCTACTTAACCCCCATGTCCCACCTTACATGATTATCTGGCTAAGTATTTCTTAATTCATTAAGGCCATAACCTCATAAAGACCTCTCACATTAGACTGGCATTTATGGCAGCTGGATTTGCCGGGCGGGTCCGGGCAGTCTTACACCACAAAAGAGTCTAACCTCGTGTCTTTACAACTGTTATGCTTTAGTTTGGGCCTAGGACCTCTCACATTGGGCCGACATTTGTGACTACTGGATTTGCCGGGCGGGTCCGGGCAGGTTTACGTCACAAACGGGTCCAACCTCGTGTCCTAAGCATTGATTATTATTAATAATCCACTTTCCCCAATTTTAATAATTCCCTACTTGAATTATTAATTAATTCCAAATTTAACGATGTCCATAATTGACTCAATTATGGACATCCATTTAAGGAATGCAAAATCATATCAATTGCACCCCAATTTATTAATTTCCTAATATTACCCCTACCCCACGTTTGAACGTTTATTCGCAAAATGTATGCTAGACCCTATTAGTCTAACTCATAGCATAAAAGAAAATATTCACGACAACAACATATATATGTGACTAAATAAATCATAACAAGGGGTAAAACTTGCATACATTACAACTTGCATAAGGTTATACATGTCATGGATCTAAGGGTGTCAACTTATTCATAATTCACATAATATGATTTTGATCAAATTTCATAAACTTGTATAGGATATGTGTGAATCAACATCATTAACAATATGGTTTTATATGGGTACATTTAACTCAATAGGCAAATTCCCAAAAATCAAAATTCATTTAATCATAGATTCATGTATATGGGTACACCTAACTTAATAGGCAAATTCCCATATTCAAGATCCAATTAATTTGTAGATTCATGTATATGGGTACACCTAACCCAATAGGCAAATTCCCATAATCAAGATCTATTATAAAAAAACATAAACTTTAAACATGATCCAATTCGCATAAATACTAACATCATGATTTTACAACTTGTATGATTCAACACAACTTAACATGACATCATTATCATATAACATAAGTATTTCAACATATGTGATAATATGAGATCTACAACATATATAAGATTTACAACATAGCATATCATAATTTGCAACATAGCATGATATGATTTACAACATAGCATAGCATGATTAATCACATATGACATAGCATAGGATTATTTACAACATAATCACTACAACATAACAACATGTATATGATAACATAATAGCATAACAAGAGATCCACAACATAAATACATAACAATTCATATCACTTTCTTGTGATCCACTCATAACTTAATCAAATTATTTTATAATAATATTGTGAGATTCATCATACTCACAATTTTAAAGAAGAGAAATAGAAAGAGAGAGAGCTTTTGATTTGATTTGAGTAGATTTAGTTTGTAGATTAGGCCTTCTTCTTCTTTAGTTTGTGACGGCTATGCTGAACTCCATGGCAACGGCATGTCGGTAGCTCTCCAATTTTTCAAGTGATTTAGGGTTAGAGTCTACCCACTTATTTATAGATGTTAGGATTCATTTAGGCCATTAAATTTAACCTAGAAATAACCGCAGCCATTCAGACCAGATGGGGTTTATCTTATTGACTCAGCAATGAGTCAGAAGTGACTCAGCAAACACTCAGCAAATTAATATTTTCTATTCATGTTTACATTAACTGCCCATATATATATATAAATATATATATATACACACGCACCTATTCATGAATTCAAATTAATCCATAATTAACTTATGACCATTTCTACACATTAATTTTCCAATTAATGTCTTAATTCCATTTTTCGCCTTTTAAGGCAATTCACATATCTCAAATTTGTTATATGCCTTTTTAAGGCTATTTCGTGCAAATTCTCAATATTAATTCTTTTAATTTGTGAATATTAGTATTAACAGAAATACGGGGTGTTACATTCTCCCCTCCTTAAGGGATTTCGACCCCGAAATCTTCAAGTTTATATCCTATCATCAACCATCTACTCAATCAACAAACACTGGCATCCATTGTCCTTATAGACTTCTAATGCTTTCATGTTTAAATGCATAGTGTGTGTCTATGTCCGTATCTAATGCAAAATCAGGCGGTCCACTGATTCAGTTGACCTCCTTGATGCAATTCATGATAGTGCCATGCATCCATTATGTATGCAAAAGATCCTAATTGCTTACAAACTACTTCTATATGCGTGCACATCCATTCAACCGAATGCAGCATCTATATGATGGTACAACCATTATACATCCATTATACTAAATACATTCATTTATGCAATATGCAATATGTAGTGACTGAGCCGATCTAGTGCCTAAAGTGTGTGTATATATGCATCCACGAGCAACCACTAGCAACCACTTGCATCCATTTTGCATCCATCATACATAACATGTCCCAAACACATGTTTCAACCATAGGATTATCCTAACTAAAGGTCAAAGATACTAATGAGAGGACATACTAAAGATAAGATAAGATAAGCTAAGCGATAAAGGAGAAATTAAAAGACATACCCTCAAAAAGAAAAGGGTATAGCGAACGCATCTTCCCTTCTGTCTCCCAAGTAGCGTTGCTCTCATCATCTCCCCATTGCACTTTAACTAGTCTGACCTCTCGATTTCTCAACTTTTTGATCTCCGACCCAAGAATGCATGTAGGAGCTCGTCTAATTGTTGCATCACGCTCTATTTCCACCTCTTTAAGCAAGCTCGGCTCTACCACCTCCGCGGTCTTGTGCAAACACTTCCTCAAATGTGATACATGGAATACGTCGTGTACTCCACTAAGTTTCTCAGGCAACTCCACCCTATACGCCATCTTCCCAATCCTGTCTTTTATAGGAAACGGCCCTACAAACCTTGGCTCTAATTTCCCAACGGACCCAAAGCGAACAACATTCCGTAACGGAGACACTTTGATAAAAACCATGTCCCCAATGTCAAACTCAAGATCTGTCCTCCTCTTATCAGCATACGATTTCTGCCTATCTTGTGCTGCTTTCATCCTCCTTCGAATCAAATCAATCTTCTCCGAGGTTTCCCTAACCATATCGGGCCCAAGTAGGATTTTATCGGTAGATTCCCACCAACATGTAGGCGAACGACAAGGCCTTCCATAAAGAGCTTCGAAAGGTGCCATGCCAATACTAGACTGAAAGCTATTATTATATGCGAATTCTACCAACGGAAGGTGCTCTTCCCATGTACCCCCAAAGTCTAGGATACAAAGCCTTATAAGATCCTCTAGAATACGATTCACCCTCTCGGTCTGGCCGTCCGTCTGAGGATGATATGCGGTGCTCAAACATAGCTGAGTCCCTACCGCCTCTTGTAAACTCTTCCAAAATTCGCTAGTGAAGATGGGATCACGGTCGCTTACTATACTAGAAGGAATACCGTGCAAACGAACTATCTCTTTAATGTATACAGAAGCCAACCACGGAGCAGTCCTCTTACTTTTCACGGAAATAAAATGGGCGCTCTTAGTAAGTCTATCTACTATAACCCAAATCCCCGTATTACCCTTCCTTGATCTTGGTAATCCATCCACAAAATCCATTGAGACGCTTTCCCATTTCCATAGTGGAACTTCCAATGGGTGAAGCAACCCACCGGGTTTCTTTTGTTCCGCTTTTACTCGTTGGCACACCAAGCATCTAGCGACGTACTCGGCCACATCCTTTTTCATACCGGCCTAAAAGAAAACCCGCTTCATATCTTTGTACATCTTGTCTCCGCTGGGATGAATGGTCATCTTTGAGCGATGAGCATCATCAAGAATGGCCTTCCTTAAGTCTTCGTCTTGTGGTACACAAAGTCTATTATCCCTTCGTAACCAACCCTTATCGTCTAGGGTATACCTACGAAGATGGCTAGACGACTCCCCTCCTTTGAGCTTTTCTACTATCTCAACCAACTGTGGGTCGTCTTGCTGTGCCTCACCAACTCGTCCTAGAAGTGTAGGTCTAACCTCCAAGGATGCTAACAAACCAGCTACTAGGCCAACGGAGGGTCTAAAGTCAAACATGGAGATGAATTCTAAGCTTCGTCGTTCAACAAACAACGGACTCAAGGACAACCTTTTCCTACTTAAGGCGTCTGCTACCACGTTACCCTTGCCCGGGGTATATGCTATTTCAAAATCGTAGGAGGCTAGGAATTCCATCCACCGTTGCTACCTTAAATTCAAATCCTTCTGAGAGAATAAGTATTTTAATGATTTGTGGTCAGTGAACAGTTCGAATTTCTCACCAAGAAGATAGTGACGCCAAGACTTAAGCGCGAAAACAATTGCGGCTAACTCAAGGTCATGCGTAGGGTAATTCTTTTCATGAACCCTCAACTGCCTTCCACCATAGGCTATTACTCTTCCCTCTTGCATGAGGACCGCGCCAAGTCCCGTCCCACAAGCATCGGTATAGACGGTAAACGGTTTATTCCCGTCTGGCAGCACTAAGACTGGGGCTGAAGTTAAGGCTCTCTTTAAACGTTGGAACGCATCATCACAATCTTCGTCCCACGTAAAAACCAGGTTCTTCTTCGTTAACCGCGTTAATGGAGCTGATATTTTTGCGAAGTCTTTGATAAACTTCCTATAATAGCCAGCCAACCCCAAGAAACTTCTTACTTCGGTTACATTTTTAGGGACCTTCCAATCTTGGATGGCCACCACCTTTGCGGGATCCACTGCTATCCCTTCCTTGGAAACCACGTGCCCTAAGAACCGTACTTCTTTCCTCCAGAAGTGACACTTAGAAAATTTTGCCTTAAGGTTATGCGCTCAAAGGGTTTCCAACACTTCCCTAAGATGTAGGGCATGCTCTTCTTCATTCTTAGAAAAGACTAAGATGTCATCCACAAAGACTACCACGAATTTGTTAAGGTACTCCCTAAACACCCTACTCATCAAATCAACAAAATATGCTGGGGCGTTGGTCAAACCAAAGGGCATCACTAGCCATTCATAGAATCCGTCAGGAGTCCTAAAAGCAGTCTTATCTATACTATCCTCAGCCACTCTCAGTTGATGAAAGCCAGAGGCTAAGTCCAACTGCGAAAACACTGAGGCGCCAACTAACTGATCAAAGAGATCGTCAATCCTCGGCAGTGGGTGTCGGTTCTTTTTAGTAAGCTTGTTTAGTTCTCTATAGTCCACACAAAGTCTAAGGGACCCATCCGCCTTTGTAGCAAATACTACTGGAGCACCCCACTCTGATATACTACGTCTTATGAACCCCTTCTCAAGCAACTCCTTCACTTGCTTATTGAGTTCCCTCCTTTCACGAGGAGCCATGTGGCGCACTGGCAAAGATACGGGTTTAGCATTATCCACAAGATAAATTCGAAAGTCTATCTCCCGCTTTGGAGGTAAGCCCTTCACCTCCTCAAACACATCCGGATATTCCCGGACCACCTCTACCGTTCGTAGATTCTCTACAGACGCGTCAAGCGATTCAAGATAACTTAGCATAACGGAATTTATGGGACTACAAAAGATGTCGAGAGCATTACCAAGGCGAGTCACAAGCCTAACTACTCTCCTTTCACAATCAAGAATGGCCCCATTTCTAGATAACCAATCCATTCCTAAAATTAGCCCATAGCCCGTGAAGCCCAATACATAAGCATCACATCTAAATTCAACGCTAAGTATAGAGATTTTCAAATCCAAACATATCATGGTCAAATGAGCCGAACCCCCAATTGGATTTGAAACAACCAAGGGATCCTCTACTAAACTGGTGTTCAAGTGCAGTAATTCAACTAATGATGCAGAGATAAACGAATGAGATGCGCCAGAATCGAATAAGGTACCGACATGATGATCAAACAGAAAAACTAAGCTTTCAACAGAAATTGTTCTACCTCTTTCTTGCAGCGGTGGGGCCGCAATAGCCTGAACTTGCCCCCTTGCCTGCCCTGGTGCCATAAGAGCATGCACCTGTCCTCCCGAGGTAGACCCTGCCCTCTGCCCCTTCTTTGGGCAGTCCTTCACCAAATGTCCCGCATCTCCACAATGAAAACAACCAGTCTTATTTTTCTTTCTACAATCTTTGCTGAGATGGCCAGGCGTCCCACAATTGAAGCATCTCTTCTTCCCTTTGCCATTATTGTTTTTACCACCCTTCTTATTTTGCTGTTGGGGTTTCTTCTGATCCCCTTTCTTTTCAACTGCCTTATCCTCATGCATAAGTGCCATTTCTACTAGCCTTTCAAAGGTGGCTCCCATAGGGATGTGGGTCATAGCCAACCCTTGCAACGGTTCATTCAAGCCTCTAACGAACCTCAAAGCTTTCTTCTCTGGCGTGTTCACCAAATCCAAGCCAAACCTTGCTAACTGATTAAATTTATTGACATACTCCTTCACTGATAAGCTCCCTTGCTTTAATGTCAGGAATTTTTCCATATTTAAATTCTCCTCTGCCCTTGAAAGAAACTTTGCCTCAAACCTTCGTCTGAAATCCGCCCATGAATCAACTGGACGTTCCCCGTTAGTGACCTCCCACCAAAACGAGGCCTCTCCCTTCATTAACCAAGCAGCTAAACGGACTTTCCTCCCATCTTCCACTTCAAAGATATCCAACAATTCCTCAGTTTCCTTAAGCCAGTCTCTGGCCTCCACAAACGTCTCAGTCCCTTGAAAAGTTTTTCCTCCCATAGCCTTAAATTCCTTGCACGTCTTTGCAAAAGTGTCAACACGAGGAGGAGGAGGAGGAATGGGTGCAACTGGGGGTGGAGGAACATCTGTTGGGCCTGTAGTGGTGGCCCTAGCCTCCAAATATCTCCTAAACCAACCTGGAATCGTCACACCTTCTGGGAGACTAAGATCTTCAGCCATGCTGAAACGAAAAAGGAAAGATTCAAAATGGAGAATTCGAAAGATAAAGATAAGGATATGGCTATTTGGGATTATGTTTTTCATAAAAACTTTCTCTAAATAACATGTTTTTGAAAGCACTTCTTCCAAAAATACTTTAGAAAAATATTTTTCTAAAATTTTTATCTGTTCTGGTAACCTTATGCTCTGATACCACGTGTAACACCCCACGTCCATTAATGTCACTCACAAAGGGAATGCATTAATTTCTATGGAGGTTTTAGGTGAATATAGAACAGTAAAATTTCAACAAGACAGATATAAAATAGTACTTGGAAATTTAAAAACTTTATTTCAATTGCAGCAGAAGTCAAAACATGTTTGATTACATCATAACACCATAATCAAAGTCAAGTACAATATCTATCTTGATAAAACAAGTACATAATCCCATTACATAAATAGCCATTAAAAAGAAAGATAACAAGCTGGACTTTACTTCAGCAGTCCAAGCTTTCCAAGAGATAAGCAATCCAATCAGACTCCACTGGAACTTGGCCCAACCTGAGGACCTGAAGGGAGAAAAGGAAGAAAAAGAGGGGGGGTCAGACATAAAGTCTGGCGAGTATGATAATTCTACAATACTATTATCAAAATAACTGGACTAAGGCATAAGCTGGAAAACAAGGAAATGTCTATGAAAGAGCAGATTAAGGACATAGACAATCGCTAAAGGAAACGTTATAGGCGCTCCTAAATACTAAAGGATAAACACTATACTGCACCACACCAGTCACCCTAAAGATTGATTCCACTTAGCTTCACTTAGAAACTTTCTTAATGGCTTTACGTACTCCTAGCTGACTACATAGGTGCCGCCTGCCCTATCTCCACTAGGTGTACCCCACTTTCCATTTTTCGATCGGCTCCCTACTCGTAGATACCCGTGTTGGCCCCACAGTGGGGTGTATCATTCCCCTAAAGTGGCAACCCGATATAACGGAGATGCACGGCTTATACATACATGATGCAACAACGTCTTACCTACCAGCCCGGGTCCACACACGCATATGAAACCCGTTGGACTTGCGTTGCCACCGCTCCCTATTTTGGCCTCTTATAGTCAAACCCAGTATGCGTGTCCCGTCCTCGACTTGGGTCAAGCCCACAAAGATACGTTTTGGGATACTGGTTGAAATGGTCCCCCATTATTTCCCACAAGCATTCCACCTAAGCTTGTCCCATTAGTCCATCCACTTAACCCACTTAGTCATGTTCATTTACATGTGCATTTGGTTAAGTCTAATCGTATTTCAAATGCCTTTAAAGGCAACCACTAGATTCCACATGCCACCCAAGGCACCTACTTAACCCCCATGTCCCACCTTACATGATTATCTGGCTAAGTATTTCTTAATTCATTAAGGCCATAACCTCATAAAGACCTCTCACATTAGACTGGCATTTATGGCAGCTGGATTTGCCGGGCGGGTCCGGGCAGTCTTACACCACAAAAGAGTCTAACCTCGTGTCTTTACAACTGTTATGCTTTAGTTTGGGCCTAGGACCTCTCACATTGGGCCGACATTTGTGACTACTGGATTTGCCGGGCGGGTCCGGGCAGGTTTACGTCACAAACGGGTCCAACCTCGTGTCCTAAGCATTGATTATTATTAATAATCCACTTTCCCCAATTTTAATAATTCCCTACATGAATTATTAATTAATTCCAAATTTAATGATGTCCATAATTGACTCAATTATGGACATCCATTTAAGGCATGCAAAATCATATCAATTGCACCCCAGTTTATTAATTTCCTAATATTACCCCTACCCCACGTTTGAACGTTTATTCGCAAAATGTATGTTGGACCCTATTAGTCTAACTCATAGCATAAAAGAAAATATTCACGAGAACAACATATATATGTGACTAAATAAATCATAACAAGGGGTAAAACTTGCATACATTACAACTTGCATAAGGTTATACATGTCATGGATCTAAGGGTGTCAACTTATTCATAATTCACATAATATGATTTTGATCAAATTTCATAAACTTGTTTAGGACATGTGTGAATCAACATCATTAACAATATGGTTTTATATGGGTACACCTAACTCAATAGGCAAATTCCCAAAAATCAAAATTCATTTAATCATAGATTCATGTATATGGGTACACCTAACTTAATAGGCAAATTCCCATATTCAAGATCCAATTAATTTGTAGATTCATGTATATGGGTACACCTAACCCAATAGGCAAATTCCCATAATCAAGATCTATTATAAAAAAACATAAACTTTAAACATGATCCAATTCGCATAAATACTAACATCATGATTTTACAACTTGTATGATTCAACACAACTTAACATGACATCATTATCATAAAACATAAGTATTTCAACATATGTGATAATATGAGATCTACAACATATATAAGATTTACAACATAGCATATCATAATTTGCAACATAGCATGATATGATTTACAACATAGCATAGCATGATTAATCACATATGACATAGCATAGGATTATTTACAACATAATCACTACAACATAACAACATGTATATGATAACATAATAGCATAACAAGAGATCCACAACATAAATACATAACAATTCATATCACTTTCTTGTGATCCATTCATAACTTAATCAAATTATTTTATAATAATATTGTGAGATTCATCATACTCACAATTTTAAAGAAGAGAAATAGAAAGAGAGAGAGCTTTTGATTTGATTTTAGTAGATTTAGTTTGTAGATTAGGCCTTCTTCTTCTTTAGTTTGTGACGGCTATGCTGAACTCCATGGCAACGGCATGTCGGTAGCTCTCCAATTTTTCAAGTGATTTAGGGTTAGAGTCTACCCACTTATTTATAGATGTTAGGATTCATTTAGGCCATTAGATTTAACCTAGAAATAACCGCAGCCATTCAGACCAGATGGGGTTTATCTTATTGACTCAGCAATGAGTCAGAAGTGACTCAGCAAACACTCAGCAAATTAATAAACTTCTATTCATGTTTACATTAACTGCCCATATATATATAAATATATATATATATGCACACGCACCTATTCATGAATTCAAATTAATCCATAATTAACTTATGACCATTTCTACACATTAATTTTCCAATTAATGTCTTAATTCCATTTTTCGCCTTTTAAGGCAATTCACATATCTCAAATTTGTTATATGCCTTTTTAAGGCTATTTCGTGCAAATTCTCAATATTAATTCTTTTAATTTGTGAATATTAGTATTAACAGAAATACGGGGTGTTACAAACTCACAGATATTGGATTAGAAGAGGAGAATTATGCTTTGTTGATGAAGAACTATTCTCTGATTAATCCCAAGCTTTGGCTTGTTGGAGAAGAAAGGCTATTCTACTTATTTTAGAGCATCATGGCGTCGCCATAGGTTTGTGCGAAGAAAGGAATGAGTCTAGGGCCCTTTATATAGTGTAAGAAAGGCAAACGAAGAGTCAAAATACAAAACTGATCTGGAAAGGGGGGTCGACACCCCTTCATGGGTATCGACACCGGGGTCGACACCCCTTAATAGGGGTCGACTCCCCAGTCGACACCCCTAGGAGGGGTCGACACATGTTGAGCGGGATTATTCCCTCCTAGGGGTCGACACACGTTGAGCGGGATTATTCCCGCTCTCCCCTTTTTCGTTTGAATTTTGAATTCAGGTTTGTTTAATTAATTATTTTAATCCGTAATTAATCCTGCTTAAACTAGAAATCTTATAGGCTTCATAACTTCGTACGGTGTCTGATTTACGCACACTCAGAATCTATCCCAATTAGAATTCCGAGACGAACGCAATTGCGCATCCCATTTTACTTAATTCTTCTTTTAAAAATTAAGTTTTAATTAATTACTTTATTGTTTTACGGAATTACGGGGTGTTACAATCTTGATTAGCATCTTCCATGTATTCGTATTTATTGGTCGGAATGGCTTTCAAATATAAATTCGATCCTGGTCTTTCCATACAAATAATCGTATAGGCCAGATTTGATAGTCGGTTATTTAACTATCAAATAAACAACATTCATCCATAAACATAAAATGAATTCACTGATTCAATACCCAGTATCATTTAGCCTCTTTAATTATCTCTTCATTAATTAAACTTCTATATCATCCGATATTTGAAAAACGTATTCACTTTTCTTTTTTAATATAAGAATATTTGATTATCATTACACTTCATCACCATTTGCTTCTCATTGTAAATTTATAAGTGAATAAGTCTCTCAATATGAATCCCAGAGGTCGAAACCAACATCAGATTGACACCTCGAAAATTTCTCAACTCAACCAACGTACAATTTATTCGAATCTCTTAAAACCATATCATATTTCATCACGTACTTAGTATATTCTTTTAACATTATATATAATCTTGATCCTAATATTTATAAAATCCCTTATAAAAAACTTTGTATAAGCTTGTTACAAAATCTATTTCGGTTTCATTTTAATAAGAACTCCTTCTTATTCCTTTGTGAAATCACTTCTGCATATTGAACACATTTACTTAATTTAAGCATTAAGTAAACTTATTATTTAACTTATATATATATATTAATTTAAACCATCTTTTAAAAACAATTTCCACAAACTTTGATTTTATTATAATAAAATCTCTTATCAAACTTCTTCCAAACTTGTTTTAATCTTATAGCAATAAAACTTCTGTAACGACCCAGAAAAAGGCCGACTTTGATTATCCGATATACAGTACATATCGTACATCAAGAGTCGAGAATACCGGTTCGTTAATGAAAGAAGTTAGAGGGTAGGACAGATAAGATAGAAACTTATAGAATAGAAGAAGAAGAAGAACAACAACATCATCAGAGTAATACGAATCTCACAGCGAAACGAATAAAATATAACATAACTTTGAAACACAAATCAGTACTTATACATACCATTTCAAAGTACAACACTTAACAACACAGCGGAAATAATAATAGCTAAAATCCTGAAGCCTCCTACTCCAAGCTCTCCAATTGTATCTGTAAAATCCCGACTACTTGACTACCCATACAAATTGAGCACCCAAGAGTTTAGGGAAAACAAAACAAATAAACTCCGGGTCAGTCATGGGACTGGTATGAGTAAAACCTGGTTTAACTTTTAACACGGTTTTTAGAAAGTGAGCGATATCTCATAAGACCATGCCGTGAATACGGAACGGGTTTTTACCTTATGAGAATCAAAACAACTTTGAAAAGCAATATCATCTGATATCATAATAATGTCTAAAAACAAATAGATATCAATCTTGCAGAAACGCTTGCATCTCACGTTTCTATATACATAGTATACAAACAAAACCGCAGGTCCGTATTGGATATTGGATTTCCAAATATGACAAGGTAGGGGTCCACCTTTCCGGAGGTGTACCTCTAGACACGAGTACACGGGTTCACAACCCAGTCACGCATGACCGCCCACTCACTTTACTGAGTGTAGCGAATGTATATCACCGATGGTTGGGATCAGCAACCATCCTTCCCGTACTATATAAGGGACAACATTGAAATAGGTTATAAAGAAGGAAACAAATATTATCTAGATAGGTGATACTACACCCTAATGGGAGCTAACCACATAGCCATGCTACCTGCCCGATTTTACATCATTTCCGGGTTGTGAGGCTAGAGGTTATAACGTATCTTTTAACATGCCATATCTTCATTTACTTTGAATGCCACATTATCATACCCGTCAAATCATTATCGATTTCCCTAACGATACCACGGGTATAAAAGCTAAGAGAAAAGAATTCCTCCACCACCAAACGTAATACGTTGGAGAGATCAATATTTATATCATCTGTTAGGCATACTCTGTTAGACATCCATCCATACAAGTTGTCCTGGGACTGGACAAACCGAAGGCACTACTCTGTAAACAGGATAGCCCTTGTACTTTACTCCGTCTTCAATTATCTTCAGCATACTTGATTCGCAACGCTTATGCCAATACGGAGTGGTTCTTTGGATAATAATCCAACCGGTCTCTCCATAATAACAACGTAAATATGGTCAAAACTTGATAGCCTGTGATTTAACTATCAAATGAAAAATGTCGGTGTGCAAACATCGATCTTAATTCTAGATAGAAATTCGATCAATCAATCATCATTTATTTCTCATTTTCTATGTTTAGAAAACGTATCTGATTATATTTGGAAAACGTTTCCAACACTTATTTGCTGATTTCAGACGAACGTTATATCGAACATCGTTACGACTGCTCAATACGTTGCTCGCTTATTATTTAACTGTATCTCTAACTAACCATTTCTATCGAACTTCAACTATTCCTTAGTCAATTCCGAAGTCAATCAATTTGGGATATGAATACCTCTCAGACCTTAACTGAACAACGTTCTTAACCTTGCAATAGATGAAGCTTACCGCTCATATTTTAACAATCATTCGCTTACGCAAATTCTCGGATTCAGATTTCGAATCCACTTCTTTTATAAAAAACATTTATTATAATGCTGACGTTATAAACCCTACTTCTGGAATATCTAACTTAACGTATAACTTAATTTCCTAACTCGAATAATTTAACAGTCCCCTAAATTCTTAATCAATGATTAAGTCTTGATTTAACACTCCGGAAAGTATACAGTACTTTCCCGAATTCGATATAATCGAATTCGACGTATAATTCTCTTTCGAGTAATCTCTATTTGATTAACTCTTCTCGAATGACTTACATTCGATTATCTCTAATTTGATTAACTCTTTTCGATTAATTCTAATCGATTTGACTCAAATTTGATTAACTCAAATTTGATTAACTCCATATGGTTCACTGTAATTTTATTAACTCTATCTCGATTAACCCTAATTGAATATCTAATATTCAATTAACTTTACGTGATTAACTCTAATGCGATTGACTCTAATTCGAATAACTAATATTCGATTAACTCTAGTTGAATAACTAATATTCAATTAACTTTACTTGATTTAACTCTAACTCGATTGACTCTAATTCGAATAACTCTTCGTGTTTAACTCTATTCGAATAACTCTAATGTTTTACTTACTCGAATAACTAATATTCGATTTACTCTAACTCGATTAACTTAATTCTAATCGATTAAATCCATTTCGATTTAACTTAATTTAAATCGATTAACTTAACTCAAATTGATTAACTCCTTTCGAATAACTAAATTCGATTTAATTCTTCTCGAATAACTAAATTCGATTAACTCTTCTCGAATAACTAAATTCGATTAATTCTTCTCGAATAACTAAATTCGATTAACTCTCCTCGAATAACTAAATTTGATTAACTCTAATTGAATAACAAATATTCAATTAATTCTTATGTGTTTAACTCTATTCGAATAACTTAACTCTTACATGTTCAACTCTATTCGAATAACTAATTCGAATAACTCTTATGTGTTTAACTTTATTCGAATAACTAATTCGAATAACTTATATGAGTTTAACTCTATTTGAATAACTAATTTGAATAACTTAACTCTATTTGAATAACTAATTTTAATGACTCTGATTTGTTTAACTTATTCGAATAACTAATTCGAATAACTCTCATTTATTTAACTTAACTCGATTTAACTTGATTAAATCCTTCGAATAACTAATTCGAATAACTTATTTGATTAACTCCTTCGAACAACTAATTCGAATAACTTACTTGATTAACTCCTTCGAATAACTAATTCGAATAACTTACCTTCGAATAACTAATTTGTTTATAAAGATTTCCCTTTATAACGTTTATTTATTAAAAAGATTACCTTTTTCACAACGTTTATTCATTTATAAAGATTTACTTTAAGTAAAGGTTCTTCATTTTATAAATGTTCCTTTAATAACGTTTCTCCCTTTCTAAGGATTTCCCTTTAACAGCGTTTATTCACTCTATCAATGTTAAAACCAATTTCTACTTCTTTATATAAGTCCAGACTTATATATTCCATTTATCAACGATAAATATTTTATTTAATTTATAAACCATTATTTATAAATTAATCTTCTTAAATTTATCTGTTTAAAATAGATTTCCGATTTACAGTTTATTTAAATCCATATCATGTTATACTCGTGTGCGGAGCACGGGTTTAAACCTATCCATGTATAATTCTATTTATTTTCCAAATAAACATTCCTTTATTTATTCTCTAAATAAATATTCCTTTATTCCATTTATTTATAATCTAAATAAATGTTCCTTTATTTATTTGCTAAATAAATATTCCTTTATTCAATTTATTTATAATCTAAATAAATGTTTCCTTTTTTCATTTATTTATTTTCTAATTAAATAAATGTTTTCCTTTTTATAAAATCCTATCGATTTTATAAATAAATTCATTTACAATATAAACATTGAAAATTCCCTTTTCTACGTTCCAGTATTTTCTATGGTATTTAAAAATACCAAATAACCATGATTAATATCATCCAAACACATACAAATCATTAACAGATTACATATCACATCATATATCGAAAATATATGAAAACGGTAAAATAAATGTTGAGGAATCCAGTCGGATTCCTCCAATCTATCTCCCTGCATCCGCAGATGTTATACAATATAATATACATCACTTTCATTTCAATATGAAATATACTGATAAGCAGAATCAACATTTGATAAGCGATTTACATATAATTATATCTACGTTTTCAATTAAATCTATTTAACACTCCAAACTATCAGTATACAGCAATCAATCATGATTTATCAAAATAAAGTGCAGTTTATAAAAATATAAACTGAACAGAGTTAGTGAGTTTTACTCACATTGCGCGTTAATCGTTATACAACGGTTTGCGTCAGTTGATTCAGATTGGACAGTTTATTTCGCCTTAAATTGTAACTGTCTCCAATTCACTCCCAGTCAATTCCTTGTGGTAGCCATCATCCATACGATCCTATCAGATCCGAGTTTTCGAAATTCTGATTACGTACGCAAAAGATATTTCATTTTGAAGTTAGTATACATTAAATAAAAATATATAAACTTAATTACTTTCACTTTGGGCTTTACCTTTTTAAATAAGGCCCATCACCCCTTTTCAATACTAGACCCGCACCACCCTTGGCCCAACCCTATTTACAACTGGACCGTATAATACTTCTTTCCTAAATATAACTGCCGTGATTTCATCTGCTCTAAAGCCACGACATCGTTTTCCCCCAAACTCGCTCCACCTTCGCAACCACCTTCTCCTGCCTCCAGGAACTCCGCCGACCCCACCGGGGTTGACCCCTCACCCCATCGCACTTCGAACGGCACAACCCAATCAAAACCCGTACTCCAGTTCATCGTGGTTTTTCCCAGATCCACGTGATCACCAGCAGCACCGAGTTCGATCCCTCAGCCACCAATAGGAGTGTCACTCCTCCCTCTCTCTTTCTTCTTCAGACTCCCCCCTCATCGATGTCCCTAACAACGACATACTACAACCCTAGTTTTACGTTGGTTTATCGCAGCGGGATATACAGGATGTCGAGCCATCTGAAATCATGCTAGTTTGAACTTCATGGCATAAGGAGGTCAATGAAGCTTGTTTCCAGATTTTAGGCATTTCATTTGTATTTGTTTTGATTTTATAACTTTGATTTGCTGTTGGAATTTTGTTTGGGTGGCGGCGTGATTATTTTCAGAAGAAATGAAATCGTGGGTTTTAGGTTGGAGGAGTTAAAGATGTTATATATGTATATATATGAATACCTAGTACGTGGAGTCTTCATATCCAAGCAAAAGATGGTTTTCTACTTGGTTGTTAAGGAAGCACGAATGTACAGGTTGGTGGAGAGATATTGTCCATTCATTTAATAATAATAGATTAGGATATTTTAGGATACCCTATTTCACAAACTCCACTCGTTTCCGGACCTCACTCGGCGAAAATAAAAATACCGTTGAGATCAGCGATGTCCCACGATCATAAAAATATAATAATATACACTAGTTGACTTATTCCGTGAAATTCCTAAAATACTGATTTAGGGTGCGCAGTAAAAGTTGTCTATTTATCACTCTAGAAATTCCTATAATTACGCACGGCATCCAAAAATCATGAAAATGGACATACAACTAGAGTTTGACATTACGGACCCTACGGAACTTGTTTCGTCGAATTCTGACTTTGTTTGCTCCTACTGCGTATTTTTAAAGGTCAAATTATCGACTGTTTTTCACATTAAAAATCCGTACGGCTACACCCTGATTCCAAAAATCACGAGACTTGAAATCTAACAATAATTTAATATTACGGATTTTATAAAATTGGTTTCGTCGAATTCGGAGGTCGTTTGCAAAAACTCCTATTTTCTAAGGTCCTAATTAAGTCATTTTAAATATATAAATATATTTAAAACAATTCAATAAATATTAATAAATTAATATTATCGTATATATTCACATATGATATCATACAGCTCCAGAATAATTATATACTTGATATTCCAAGTTCGGGTTGAATCGACATTCAATTTATATTCAAATTCCTTTTATAACGTAAATAAAGCGTTACAAATTCTTAAGGAATTCCATAGCATTTTTCTGGAAATTTGATTTTGTCATATCTCACAATCTACAAGATGAAATCTCGATTTTTCTCTTTCATATGAAAATTATTATCAATAAGATTCATACGTTTCTTGTTTCATAGAAATCCGACTTAAAACGAATTCTGTATATTCAGTTGAAGTTCAAATCACCAAATTATGAACTACGGCGACGTTTTAGGTTCGTTTTAATTATAATTATAAATTATACGTTTAAATTCAAGTTATCGATATCGCCAAATCGATATTTAATAACTAAATAAATTAATTATTATCTCTTTAAAAATGTGGGTCATTACAATCTTTCCCCCTTATAATAATTTCGTCCTCGAAATTGCTAAGCTAGAGAAATGCTACTAACTCTACTAACAAGATTTAAACATCTTTTCGGTTTACTTCTTAACTTCAGTTCCACTAAACCTATTAATTTTATTTAAATTATTAATTCATTCTGATTTACTAATATTTTCAAAAATCCTGAAAATTTTCTAACACCTTAAATTTTCGGAAAATTTCGCCAGCGTCTCCTTTGTACGGGGTTACCGTAAAAATTCAAACCTTGCCACACAGACCCTCTCCAATCCAAAAGAAAATCAAAACAGCTAAGCGGCTTGCCGATTCGGCTCATAAATTCCAAACTCATATATAAAATAAACTTGTACCTTTTTGTCGGGCATACCATAATATCATTTCTATCTGCTGCTAATTCAGCATTTACCAATTTCATCTCAATCACAATCCAATCAATTTACATCCTCAAACTCAATCATTTGGTTACCAAAGCCAAATTTCATTCAACCTCCAATATCAAATTCAAGCTTTTAACTCATCCATTCAATTCGATGTCAGATTATTGCTCTAATCAAATCCAGATTTATTTAACTTACTTCAAGTTAAATTTTAATTCGAAAATTTTAAATTCTCGGGTTTATTTCAAATCCATTTGAAATCATAATACCAATTCAAAACATTTGAATTTCTAAACAACTTGTTTTCTCAAAACACTTTGAAAACAAAAATTTTGGTAGTAATCCGTCACTTCGAAACTCGAAAATGAACTCTAATGATGCCATGGTTCATCATTAGGGTTATTTTCCAGCGACTGAAGTAAGTTCAATACTGTATCATTTTCAGATTGAAAACATTTTCAAAATCTCCCAAGAACTTAAAATTTCCTTATTTTAATTCCTAATTCTGATTTAAATTCAGATTTACTTCATCTTATTTCATATACCTTACTTATATGAATTCTGATTAGTTATTTATAACCATTTCACCATTTATAATCTTACTCGATTATAATAACAACCAACACAACCAATATACTATATAAAAATATATTCGGGTAAAATTATTCCATTTACCTTATTTCAAAACATACCATGTCGGTTCATCGTATTCAAGTGTTTATAAAACCCCTATCGATATTGTGGTGCCCCACCATCGACCAGAATTCATAAGCCACTCAACCAATAGATCTCCAAAATATAAAACCATTTTATATTAAAAACATATACGCGCTCATATATATACACTCAAACTCAATCTAGGATATTACTAATCCTATATCTACTGAGTTACGCCACAGAGCCAAGGTAATACTTAACCTCGCTCTGATACCAACTGTAACGACCCGGAAAAAGGTCGACCTTGATTATCCGATATACAATACATACCGTACATCAAGAGTCGAGAATACCGGTTCGTTAATGAAAGAAGTTAGAGGGTACGATAGATAAGATAGAAACTTATAGAATAGAAGAAGCAGAAGAAGAACATCATCAAAGTAACACGAATCTCACAGCGGAATGAATAAAATATAACATAACTTTGAAATACAAATCAGTACTTATACATACCATTTTAAAGTACAACACTTAACAACACAGCGGAAATAATAATAGCTAAAATCCTAAAGCCTCCTGCTCCAAGCTCTCCAAGTGTATCTGTAAAATCCCGACTACTTGACTACCCGTACAAATTGAGCACCCAAGAGTTTAGGGAAAACAAAACAAATAAACTCCGGGTCAGTCATCGGACTGGTATGAGTAAAACCTGGTTTAACTTTTAACACGGTTTTTAGAAAGTGAGCGATATCTCATAAGACCACGCCATGAATACGGAACGGGTTTTTACCTTATGAGAATCAAAACAACTTTGAAAAGCAATATTATCTGATATCATAATAATGTCTAAAAACAAATAGATATCAATCTAGCAGAAACGCTTGCATCTCATGTTTCTACATACATAGTATACAAACAAAACCGCAGGTGCGTATTGGATATTGGATTTCCAACTATGACAAGGTAGGGGTCCACCTTTCCGGAGGTGTACCTCTAGACACGAGTACACGGGTTCACAACCCAGTCACGCATGACCGCCCACTCACTTTACTGAGTGTAGCGAATGTATATCACCGATGGTTGGGATCAGCAACCATCCTTTCCCTACTATATAAGGGACAGCATTGAAATAGGTTATAAAGAAGCAAACGAATATTATCTAGATAGGTGATACTACACCCTAATGGGAGCTAACCGCATAGCCATGCTACCTGCCCGATTTTACGTCTTTTCCGGTTTGTGAGGCTAGAGGTTATAACGTATCTTTTAACAAGCCATATCTTCATTTACTTTGAATGCCACATTATC
Organism: Allium sativum; assembly: GCA_030737875.1. Classification (NCBI taxonomy): domain Eukaryota; kingdom Viridiplantae; phylum Streptophyta; class Magnoliopsida; order Asparagales; family Amaryllidaceae; genus Allium; species Allium sativum. Next base: position 269,329,482 of record CM060911.1, read on the forward strand.
ATACCCGTCAAATCATTATCGATTTCCCTAACGATACCACGGGTATAAAAGCTAAGAGAAATGAATTCCTCCACCACCAAACGTAATACATTGGAGAGATCAATATTTATATGATCTGTTAGGCATACTCTGTCAGACATCCATCCATACAAGTTGTCCTGGCACTAGACAAACCGAAGGCACTATTCTGTAAACAGGATAGCCCTTGTACTTTACTCCGTCTTCAATTATCTTTAGCATACTTGATTCGCCACGCTTATGCCAATACGGAGTGGTTCTTCGGATAATAATCCAACTGGTCTCTCCATATTAACAACGTAAATATGGTCAAAACTTGATAGTCTGTAATTTAACTATCAAATGAAAAATGTCGGTGTGCAAACAACGATCTTATTTCTAGATAGAAATTCGATCAATCAATCATCATTTATTTCTCATTTTCTATGTTCAGAAAACGTATCTGATTATATTTGGAAAACGTTTCCAACACTTATTTGCTGATTTCAAACGAACGTTATATCGAACATCGTTACGACTGCTCAATACGTTGCTCGCTTATTATTTAACTGTATCTCTAACTAACCTTTTCTATCGAACTTTAACTATTCCTCAGTCAATTCCGAAGTCAATCAAGTTAGGGTATGATTACCTCTCAGACCTTAACTGAACAACGTTATTAACCTTGCAATAGATGAAGCTTACCGCTCATATTTTAACAATCATTCGCTTACGCAAATTCTCGGATTCATATTTCGAATACACTTCTTTTATGAAAAACATTTATTATAACGCTGACGTTATAAACCCTACTTCTGGAATATCTAACTTAACATATAACTTAATTTCCTAACTCGAATAATTTAACAGACACCTAAATTCTTAATCAATGATTAAGTCTTGATTTAACAGTCCGGAAAGTATACAGTACTTTCCCGAATTCGATATAATCGAATTCGACGTATAATTCTCTTTCGAGTAATCTCTATTCGATTAACACTTCTTGAATGACTTACATTCGATTATCTCTAATTTGATTAACTCTTTTCGATTAATTCTAATCGATTTGACTCAAATTTGATTAAATCAAATTTGATTAACTCCATATGGTTCACTGTAATTTTATTAACTCTATCTCGATTGACTCCTATTCGATCAACCCTAATTGAATATCTAATATTCAATTAACTTTACGTGATTAATTCTAATGCGATTGACTCTAATTCGAATAACTAATATTCGATTAACTCTAATTGAATAACTAATATTCAATTAACTTTACTTGATTTAACTCTAACTCGATTGACTCTAATTCGAATAACTCTTCGTGTTTAACTCTATTCGAATAACTAATTCGAATAACTCTAATGTTTTACTTACTCGAATAACTAATATTCGATTTACTCTAACTCGATTAACTTAATTCTAATCGATTAACTCCATTTCGATTTAACTTAATTTAAATCGATTAACTTAACTCAAATTGATTAACTCCTTTCGAATAATTAAATTTGATTTAAATCTTCTCGAATAACTAAATTCGATTAACTCTTCTCGAATAACTAAATTCGATTAATTCTTCTCGAATAACTAAATTCGATTAACTCTTCTCGAATAACTAATTTCAGTTAACTCTAATTGAATAACTAATATTCAATTAATTCTTACATGTTTAACTCTATTCGAATAACAAATTCGAATAACTTAACTCTTACATGTTCAACTCTATTCGAATAACTAATTCGAATAACTCTTATGTGTTTAACTATATTTGAATAACTAATTCGAATAACTTATATGTGTTTAACTCTATTCAAATAACTAATTCGAATAACTTAACTCTATTTGAATAACTAATTCGAATGACTCTTATTTGTTTAACTTATTCGAATAACTAATTCGAATAACTCTCATTTATTTAACATAACTCGATTTAACTTGATTATATCCTTCGAATAACTAATTCGAATAACTTATTTGATTAACTCCTTCGAATAACTAATTCGAATAACTTACCTGATTAACTCCTTCGAATAACTAATTCGAATAACTAACCTTCGAATAACTAATTCATTTATAAAGAATTCCCTTTATAACGTTTATTTATTAAAACGATTCCCTTTTCACAACGTTTATTCATTTATAAAGATTTACTTTAAGTAACGGTTCTTCACTTTATAAATGTTCCTTTAATAACGTTTCTCCCTTTCTAAGTATTTCCCTTTAACAGCGTTTATTCACTCTATCAGTGTTAAAACCAATTTCTACTTCTTTATATAAGTCCAGACTTATATATTCCATTTATCAACGATAAATATTTTATTTAATTTATAAACCATTATTTATAAATTAATCTTCTTAAATTTATCTGTTTAAAACAGAATTCCGATTTACAGTTTATTTAAATCCATATCATGTTATACTCGTGTGCGGAGCACGGGTTTAAACCTATCCATGTGTAATTCTATTTATTTTCCAAATAAATGTTCCTTTATTTATTCTCTGAATAAATATTCCTTTATTCCATTTATTTATAATCTAAATAAATGTTCCTTTATTTATTTGCTAAATAAATATTCCTTTATTCCATTTATTTATAATCTAAATAAATGTTTCCTTTTTTCATTCATTTATTTTCTAATTAAATAAATGTTTTCCTTTATATAAAATCCTATCGATTTTATAAATAAATTCATTTTCAATATAAACATTGAAAATTCCCTTTTCTACGTTCCAGTATTTTCTATGGTATTTAAAAATATCAAATAACCATGATTAATATCATCCAAACACATACAAATCATTAACAGATTATATATCACATCATATATCGAAAATATATGAAAACGGTAAAATAAATGTTGAGGAATCCATTCGGATTCCTCCAATCTGTCTCCCTGCATCCGCAGATGTTATACGATATAATATACATCACTTTCATTTCAATATGAAATATACTGATAAGCAGAATCAACATTTGATAAGCGATTTACATATAATTATATCAACGTTTTCAATCAAATCTATTTAACAGTCCAAACTATCAGTATACAACAATCAATCATGATTTATCAAAATAAAGTACAGTTTATAAAAATATAAACTGAACAGAGTTAGTGAGTTTTACTCACATTGCGCGTTAATCGTTATACATCGGTTTGTGTTTGTTGATTCGGATTGGACAATTTATTTCGCCTTAAATTGTAACTGCCTCCAATTCGCTCCCAGTCAATTCCATGTTGTAGCCATCGTCCATACGATCCTATCGGATCCGAGTTTTCGAAATTCTGATTACGTACGCAAAAGATATTTCATTTTGAAGATAGTTTACATTAAATAAAAATATATAAAACTTAATTACTTTCACTTTGGGCTTTACCTTTTTAAATAAGGCCCATCACCCCTTTTCAATACCAGACCCGCACCACCCTTGGCCCAACCCTATTTACAACCGGACTGTATAATACTTCTTCCCCAAATATAACTGACGTGATTTCATTTGCTCCAAAGCCACGACATCGTTTTCCCCCTAACTCGCTCCACCTTCGCAACCACCTTCTCCTGCCTCCAGGAACTCCGCCGACACCACCGGGGTTGACCCCTCACCCCATTGCACTTCGAACGGCACAACCCAATCAAAACCCGTACTCCAGTTCATCGTGGTTTTTCCCAGATCCACACGATCACCAGCAGCACCGAGTTCGACCCCTCAGCCACCAATAGGAGCGTCACTCCTCCCTCTCTCTTTCTTCTTCAGACTCCCCCCTCATCGATGTCCCTAACGACGACATAATGCAACCCTAGTTTTACATCGGTTTATCACAGTGGGATATACAGGGTGTCGAGCCATGTGAAATCATGCTAGTTTGAACTTCATGGCATAAGGAGGTTAATGAAGCTTGTTTCCAGATTTTAGGCATTTCATTTGTATTTGTTTTGATTTTATAACTTTGATTTGTTGTTGTAATTTTGTTAGGGTGGCGGCGTGATTATTTTCAGAAGAAATGAAATCGTGGGTTTTAGGTTGGAGGAGCTAAAGATGTTAAATATGTATATATATGAATACCTAGTACGTGGAGTCTTCATATCCAAGCAAAAGATGGTTTTCTACTTGGTTGTTAAGGAAGCACGAGTGTACAGGTTGGTGGAGAGATATTGTCTATTCATTTAAGAATAATAGATTAGGATATTTTAGGATACCCTATTTGACAAACTCCACTCGTTTCCTGTAATGGCCCGGAAAATCGGCGACCTTGATTATCCGATATAGAACACATATCGTACATCAAAAGTCGAAAATATCGGGACATTTGTGAAAGAAGTTAGAGGGTGAGGATAGATAAGATAGAACTTTTAGAATATAAGAAGAAGAACCACATCATCAGAGTAAAACACGAATCTCACAGCGGAACGAATAAAATATAACATACATTGAATTACAACTTGTATATATACATACCATTATTAAAGTACAGCACATAACAACACAGCGGAAATAATAATAGCTAAAATCCTGTAGTCTCCTGCTCCAAGCTCTCCAAGTGTATCTGTAAAATCCCTACTACTTGACTGCCCGTACAAATTTAGGCACCCAAGAGTTTAGGGGGAAAACAACAAATAAACTCCGGGTCAGTCATGGGACTGGTGTGAATAAAACTTCAACACTTGGTTAAATAAAGGATATCTCAAAGACCACGCCGTGAAAACGGAACGGGTTTTTCCCTTGTGAGAATCCCAAGTACTCGGTTTAACTTTCAAATCCTTTGAAAAGGTAGGAATAATCGTAAGACCAATCCACACTTAAGCACGGATGGTTTTTACCTTACGATAACTCAAAGCATCTTTGGAAACAATATTTTTCTGATATTATAATATTGATGTAATACAAGTATATAGAATCTAGCAGAATCGCTTGCATCTCACGTTCTACATACATAGTATACAAACAAAACCGCGGGCGCGTATTGGATAATGGATTTTTCCTGGCAAGGTATGGAACCACCTTCCGATCAGTGTACTCTAGGAACGATACACTGGAGTTCAACAAGAACTTCTTGCAACTCAGCCCACACATGACCGCCCACTCAGTAACTTGAGTGTAGCGAATGTATATCACCAACGGTTGGGATAAGCAACCGTTACTGTCTATAAATAAGGGACAACATTGATAGGTTATAAAGTAGCAAAAGGATATTCTCTAGATAGGTGATGCTACACCCTAATGGGAACTAACCACAAAGCCATGCTGACTGCCCGATTTTGTGCCATTTCGGGTTGTTGAGGCTAGAGGTCATAACGTCTTTTGAACATATTTTCTGTTCATTTAGTTTGAATGCCACATCGTCATATCCGTAAATCACCAATCGATCTGCACAAATATTATTCTGGATATTATGCGAAGGGAATAAATCTGTTGCCACCATATATATTTGTACAGTCCAACTTCTGTGATCATTGGAAATATTCTGTCAGACATTCGTCCATACATGTTCGTTCTGGGACTGAACGAAACCGAAGGCACTATTCAGTGAATCAATCCTGCCTAGGCATTTCACAATAGCCCTTGCACTTTACTCCGTCTTAAATTTTCTTTAGCATACTTGATTCGCAACGCTTATGCCAATACGGAGTGGTTCTTCGGATAAAAATCCAACCGGTCTCTCCATATTAACAACGTAAATATGGTAAAAACTTGATAGTCGGTGATTTAACTATCAAAGGAAAAATGTCGGTGTGCAAACAACGATCTTATTTCTAGATAGAAATTCAATCAATCAATCATCATATATGTATATTCATATTTCCTGATTTCATATATTTAGAAAATATATGTTATCAGCACTGGAAAACATTTCCATAACTTATTTACGTATTCCTATTCTTCTACAACTATTAGTCCTTGACTGTAAACTAGTATGAGAACAATTCCCTAAGTATCAATCCCGAAGGCCGAAACCAACATCAGATCAGCACTTAGGAAACCATTCAACTTAACCAATCTCCAGTCAGTTTCTAAATTTGTTTAACTCCATTTCTAAATTCCTATGTCTGGTTTAACTCTATTTCGAATAACTAATATTTGATTAATTCTAACTTGATTTATTTCAACTTGATTTAACTTAATTCGATTAACTCTAACTCGATTAACTCCTATTCGATTAACCCTAATTTAATATCTAATATTCAATTGACTTTACTTGATTAACTCTAACTCGAATAACTAATTTTCGATTAACTCTTACGTGTTTAACTCTATTCGAATAACTAGTTCGAATAACTCTTACGTGTTTAACTATATTCGAATAACTAGTTCGAATAACTCTAAGGTTTTACTTACTCGAATAACTAATATTCGATTTACTCTAACTCGATTAACTTAATATTAATCGATTAACACCATTTCGATTTAACTTAATTCAAATCGATTCACTTAACTCAAATTGATTAACTCCTTTCGAATAACTAAATTTGATTAACTCTTACGTGTTTAACTCTATTCGAATAACTAGTTCGAATAACTCATATGTGTTTAACTCTATTCGAATAACTAGTTCGAATAACTCTAAGGTTTTACTTACTCGAATAACTAATATTCGATTTACTCTAACTCGATTAACTTAATATTAATCGATTAACTCCATTTCGGTTTAACTTAATTCAAATCGATTCACTTAACTCAAATTGATTAACCCCTTTCGAATAACTAAATTCGATTAACTCTTCTCGAATAATTAAATTCGATTAACTCCTATTGTAACGTTTATTCATTTAAGAAGATTTCCTTTTAACAACGTTTATCCATTTATAAAGATTTACTTTTAGTAACGGTTCTTCACTTTATAAATGTCTTTCTAATAACGTTTCTCCTTTTTATAACATCCTATTCCGTTATAAATATTTGTCCTGTCTATAACATCCTATTTCATTATAAATAATTCCTACTGTAACATACTATTTCGTTATAAATAATTTCCTGTTTGTAACATCCTATTTCGTTATAAATAATTTCCTGTTTGTAACATCCTATTTCGTTATAAATAATTTCCAATTCAAATTCTATTTATTTACTAAATATTCCTTTTTATAAAATCCTTCGATTTTATAAATAAATTCATTTTCAATATATGTTTTGAAATTTCCCTTTTCATAAATTCTTATGGTATTTCAAATACCAAATGACAATGATAAATATCATTCAAACGTATACAATCAATAACAGATTATATATCACATCATATATCACAGTATATGAAAACAGTAAAAATAAATGTTGAGGAATCCAGTCGGATTCCTCCAACCTGTTCCCTGCATCCACAGATGTTAATCAACATATATAACATCACTGTTATTTCAACATGAAATAAACTGATTAACAGAATCGATATATGATTGTCGATTTATATAACTTATATCTATGTTTTCAATCAAATCTATTTAATAGTTAAATGAATTAAACGGATATACATTTTGTTTTGCTACTTGCACATCTATGTCATCTGTAAAGACCCGGAAATTTGAATACTTTATCTATGAATATCGTAACAATTTGGAATATTGTTAAATGTTATAAATATGATTTTATAACCTTGTTAAACATCATTTAATTAAGTAATTAATGATCCTAGACTCATTTTGGAAAAATGCTTTCAAAAATATACTTTCGGAAAAATATTGATAAAATGACCGAAAATCGTTTTATCGATATATAGCTATTTTCTCAATCAAAGTTGTTGAAAATTTTAGTGGATGCCTAATTTATCATTAGGAATGTAGTTAGAAAATAAAAATATTTTTCATATTTAGGGCTAACTATTTTGATGATGTCATCATTTTCAAAAATGAGCATTTAAGGAAAGTTTGTATTTTGGATATTTAAGTATTCAAATAAGTGATTTATAATTCAAAAATGCCTTTCCTAATTATTTAAATAAGATAAGGAATACATTTTTAGGTTTTTTTACTTAAATAAATAATTAGATTATGAACTAAAAATATGACCGAAGTTCAACTTTTAGATTTACAACCTATCGTTAAATAGAAGTTGTTTCATATTATCGTAACGTTGTACGATACATTTATATATATGCATATACACACATAATTGTATGCATAATTAGTCACATCAAAGGTTTAGAAAATATCCTAAGTATATGTATATAAGCTTCTTATATGTATACAAATGAATGCTTACTTCTTAAGCTTTGAAAAAGCAAACTTAACATCACCTTACACGCCTCTCATATCACCTTACACACACATCTTTTCACTAATTAATGCATTAGGGTTTTAAGGGCATTTTGTTCTTTTTCCATTTACATTCCTAAGGCTATATAAAGGGAGGCATACCCTTAGGAATAAGGACACAATTTCTTTTCTTTTCTTCTTCTTAAGCTATATTAATGGCTTCTTCTTGAGAAGAAGTAGGAGGGTTAAAAATGGTGGAAGTGCTTAAGCACTAATCCACTAATTACTCTCTAACTGATTCGAAAGTTAACCAAATCTTCTTTAATCTCTTTTAAACTTTGGCTTTGGGCCTAAGACATCATGGAAGGCATGATCAGCAAGTAAGAAGTAGAGGAAGGAAGGAGGAAGAAGTGGTTCCAAGAAGGAGGAGGAGGAGGAGAGGCATTGTCTTGGTTTGGAAGTGCTAAAGATTGGATCTTTAGGCTAGTGGTGATGAAAGGAGGTGGTTCTTTTGTTCTTATGGCTTTGTGCACGGTTAGGTATGGATCTAAGTTATCTCTTAGTTATATATTGTTTATTTATGTGTTATGTATGAAGTATAAAGTTTAAGTGACATTAACTAAGTAAAGTTATTAGCTTTAGAACCTTCTTGCTTGTGAAAGCAAATGAAACTTTATATCATGTTACATAACTCTAATAAGCCGACGAGTAGGATTATCTGTTTCTGAGATTCGTTTCGAGGGGCTTAAACTAAGGAGATGTTCAGGAGCAACCAGTGCCCTGGCTCACCTGGCCTCAAAACTGGGCAAGGAATAGTTAAGTTGATAATATCGGAAATGAGTTAAGTGTATGAACTGTGATTTCTATAAGCATAAAATGGTTTAATAAGATTTAGAAATGAATTTGGATTATAACATTTATGTTATAATCAATGATCTAGAAATCACGGTATTTAACTGTATTGAATATTTATCGATATTTACATCTTTAAAGGACTATTTTAAAGATGTGGATAAATATGAAATTGGTTTTGGGTTTGTCATGACAATGTGTTATTAACATTCGTCTTTAACCCACTCGAATTATATCATCAAAGTATATATAATTGAATCTTTAAACGGACATTTAAAGATGATTGTAAAGGAATTGTCTTGGGTTTGTTGTAAACAGTGTTTTAGCAACACTTGTTTTTAAACCCTTGGAATATAGTTAAACTGGAAATATACCATTTATCGAGTTTGAATATACATAGATCTTTAATAAGTGATTTTAAAGATAGAAACAAATGTAGGAATCTTTCATGATAAAGATAGTGAATAAGATGTTTAACTTATAAAAAAGAAGAGGTTATTTATTAAACAACAGTTTGAACCTCTTTGATTATATTTTAGGAATCTTAGAAATGAATCATGAATATACTTATACCAGAGGGATAAGTATATGAATACGTTTTGATGTATTGAAGTTAGAAAGGAAATCTTTGAAATGGATTAGGGATATACTTATACCGGAGGGATAAGTATATGAATACGTTTTGATATATTGAAGTTAGAAAGGAAATCTTGCAAATGAATTGTGATTATACTTATACCGGAGGAATAAGTAAATTAACCCTTTTAAGTAGTAAGACTATAAAGGATTATTAATCGAGTATTAGTTATTGATTAATAAGGAATTCATAGAATATATACATATGACATTTATATGTATAAGTTGAATATATACGCTAGTATAAAAAGGAATATTAATCGAGTATTAGTTATTGATTAATAAGTGAAGTCATATTTGACAAATGAAGTTTTGTTAGTTAAAAGAAGTTGTACTAATAAAAGGAATATTAATCGAGTATGAGTTATTGATTAATAGACGAGGTAGTATTTGACAAGGGAAGTTTTGTTAGCTAATTTTACTAATAACAAAGGTGTTTTAATTAATGAAAGATTAATTAAATGGGAAAGGGATTAGAAGCCGTTTATATGAGCTAACTGTGCTTCAACTGTTTATCATGCTTCTTGATCTTGATAGTGCCTTGAATGTTTATTCGTTTGTTATGGAAATTAAGTTGGGTTGTTTTCCATATACAATCGTCTATTGTGTAAATTGTAGTCGACTAATCAATTATAGAACTTGACCTTAAATCTAGCGACTGGTTTTGAGGCGACCGGGAAGTGTTCTACTTATCTAAAACCACTTCAAAACTAGTATATGGGTTCTATGTTTTGGAAGCGGTTGTGAAGTGAAGACAATATGGGGATTCGAGATCTGTTGAGATGCTCGAACACATATAATGATTCCGGGATCTGTGAAGGAATCTATGAGCGATTTCAAGATCTATTGTACTGTGGGATTCCATCTGGGAATTCGTGTTCTGATCGAGGGATGAAGACTCGTGTGAAAGATGCCAAACAAAACCTCGACATCGGATATGGCTAAAAACAGAGTAGGAGCACAATCTGGGGTTTTGCTAACCTGTAAGCAGGATATACATTCTCCGTATCAAGTGTATGCTTATTATCAATCGTGCGAGAGCTCTTTGAAGTTGCGCGCGGGAGTTGGGTATATTTGGTTCCACGTGGTGCACTTCAGTGTTTCGTATGTGGGCCAGTTGTGTTTACCTTATGGTATATTTTATCTAGAGATATACGACGCTCGGAGGTCCTTTCCGACCCTTGTGCATGAAGTTCGGATCTGTATTGAGAGATCTCCGATGGAAAATCCAATATGCGAACGTGCCTTATTGGATTTGTTTGTATACTTAATAGTTGTCGAATGTAACCAATGTAACCATTCCTTCTATGTGAATTTATTTATATGCTACACCCTAGACATTATCTATTATACAACTATACTTCTCCTAATAAATGGTTGGATGTTATTGAGGGGATAACCGTTACGGAGATGCGTACGGCCTCAGATTGTATTGATATGTGTTACTTAAATGTTGAGGGAATTGGGAAGTAAATGAGAATGGATTTGAAAATAATAAGGTTGATTAGATTTCATAAATCTAAGCTTGGAGATTAAGCATGAAGGGTAGATTGGGATTTGCATTGTTGTGTGTGCATCGTAGGCTCCATGAGTCCAATTTGCGAATAGGAGAACTACATTGGCTTGATCCTGTGTCTAATTGGGTACCCAATTAGATGGGGGTACATAGGCAGTCACAAGTGGTAGTGATGCAGCCCCGAAAATAACATAACCCTTTCCAGTTTGTTGTTTGTTATTCATCCTATGAGTCCTATATTTCTTGCTTACTATATTATTCCGCTATGTATGTTATCGTATGTATCAGTAAGTGTATGAACAGGTTGTTATAACTGTTCATGCTGACTCATTGTGTACTCTGATTGATGTATGTGTATTTTAAAGTTTTTCCGCTTTTTGTCAAGAGCACTGTTATTATTATAGATTATTCGTGTCGTTGTGAGATTCTGTTCTGTATCTTCTTTCTTCTATTCTTTTACCTTTTTTCTTTTCCCCTAACTATTAGACATTTTGGTACTTGATTTGAGATACATGAATACAGAGGATGTATTAGTGTTGATTTTCGAGAGCCGAAAAGTCGGGTCGTTACATTTGGTATTAGAGCCTAGGTTTAGCGAACACCTTGGCTTGTATGGGGTAATAGCTCACTAGAGATAGGGTTAGTAACACCCTAGATTGAGTTCTGAGAGTATATATATTATATATATGAGCACGTACTTGTTAGTGAATACAAAATATTTTGTATTGGGTGGTTTGATTTGTTTAGTCTGAATTCTGGATCCGAATCAATCGACTGATCATCGTTTTGATAAAGATTCTGAAACACTCAAACAAGTCATTTGATTCGATATTGTTTTCGAATTTGGTAAATGGAATAAGTTACCAAGCATTTATATATTTTATATATGTAAAGAAAGTTTTCATAACTAAAATCAATTATATCGATGAGTTGTTTGTTAGGGAATGATGGTATTAAATTATTATCATTCGTTGGTTGATTGGTCATGCTCGCTTAGGAGCGTTGACTATTATTAGCTGATTTGTAGTTGTGCCTGACCAGTTTATGGGTATTGACTACTGTGTTTGGGTAAGAGTAATGTATCCATTTGCATGCATGGGATGGGTAGACTTGTAATATGGAAACATTGAAAACGAACTCCTTGTGAATTCAGTTTCACGATTTGACTGTAAGGCGTTCGGTAATGATGTTGGGTAAGTATTTAATTAGAATGAGTTTAAATAGAATTTAAATGAGAAATATGCAAGTGTAGTTTAGTAAACGATGTTTATGAATATAAATTGAATTTGTGTTGAGAATCGAAGAGTTTGGAATTCCGGTAAGTTTGAAATGATTTCAAAGCTTAAAGGGAAAATTGAGATTGTTCGGAAAGTGTTTAAGTGTTTAAAACGATTTTAAAAGATTAGAAAAGCGTTGATCTTACTCGAGTTGCTGGAAAATAATGTTGATGATGACTGCAGCATTATCGAGATTCATTTTCGAGTTTCTAAGTAAGAACTTGATACCATGGATAGTAGTTTGGATTTGAATAGATTTCTGTTTTGAATCTAGATTATTTGAAGTATAAAATCCGGGATTTCAATTCTAAAGTTTTCAATTGAGTATGATATGGATGCATATAGTATATATAATGAAGTTATATAAGTTTGCATATCAGTTGATTTGATGTTTGGTAGAATTCATCAATTTGTAGAATGGAATGTTCGACGATTTTGGATAGTCGATATTGCCAAGTGGAATTTGAACGTTTAACCAGTTTATATGAAAACGTTAGGAAATATGTTTATAATAAGAATATTAGTAAGAAGGAACTATAGAAATATAATCGTAGTGGTTATAGAAAATAGTTCGGAGTTTAAGTATTTGAACTTAAGTTATATAAAGGTTAATAACCTGAAGTTGGAATGTATGAAATAAATTCACAAATGAGATTAGTACGAGAATAATATACTAACTATGAAACGAAGATGAATAAAATAATTGGAATAGTAATAAACCAGTTAGGACGAATACATAAGGTTTACGTAGGTTATGTTATTCGCTTTGTGATTCAGTCCAGATTCGAGTGCGTGATTTTGTGGTAGCTTATACCAATAAGAGTTGGTTTTTTTCACTCGATTCTTGACAACGAAATTAGATACGGGATTTTTGATATGATTCTGGGGTTCTCTATCGTAGTATATGCCTATGAAAGGAGAATGGCGGTTTCTAATCAAGAAACCAGATCTGAGTCCGCACTAGAGTGACCGAGTGAGCGATACTAGTCTGGAAGTGAAATCGTGCGATTGGGCGAGTGATCGAATTTGATATTGCATACGGATGGCTTATGTATATCGTACGGGCTTTGAAAACAATTCATGCTACGTTATTGACTTGTGGAGAGTTTGGAATTGGACCTTTGAATTGTTTAAGGTAGCATGAATGATTGGTTAAGTGTTAAGCTGAGGCTGTTGAGCATAAAGTGATGCTTGACAGATTGTTTATCATCCTCGGGTGATGATTGGGTTACAGAACCTGATTAATCATGAGTTTTTATTGTTAGTGGTTATGATGCTACGTGATACTTTAAGTATCGACGTTTATAGATTCTTTGGTTGCTCGTATTGCAATTTCGGGGACGAAATATTTTTAAGTTGGGGAGAATGTAAAGACCCGGAAATTTGAATACTTTATCTATGAATATCGTAACAATTTGGAATATTGTTAAATGATATAAATATGATTTTATAACCTTGTTAAACATCATTTAATTAAGTAATTAATGATCCTAGACTCATTTTGGAAAAATGCTTTCAAAAATATACTTTCGGAAAAATATTGATAAAATGACCGAAAATCGTTTTATCGATATATAGTTATTTTCTCAATCAAAGTTATTGAAAATTTTAGTGGATGCCTAATTTATCATTAGGAATGTAGTTAGAAAATAAAAATATTTTTCATATTTAGGGCTAACTATTTTGATGATGTCATCATTTTAAAAAATGAGCATTTAAGGAAAGTTTTTGTATTTTGGATATTTAAGTATTGAAATAAGTGTTTTATAATTCAAAAATGCTTTTTCTAATTATTTAAATAAGATAAGGAATCCATTTTTAGGTTTTTTTTTACTTAAATAAATAATTAGATTATGAACTAAAAATATGACCTGTGACGACCCGAAATCCCCCTTTGTAGGAAATCGCGGATAGAATTGAGAACACGACACATCGGAACATAAACAGAAGAACATTTCATTGTTATTACAACAATTTTCATCAGAATACAGAATATACAGAGTATAAATGAATGTTACACATCTTACATTTCAGAGTTTTAATATATATAGCCGCGGAAAATAATAACACAAATGGATAAAATAGACGGGTACAAAGCTTCCCGAATATAGCTCCATCTATTGGTCTGGATCCTGTAAAAATGATTAACCTGCAAACCAAAACTACTAGCTGCCCGTGCGGAAAATAAGGGCACCCAGAGTTTAGGTTAAAACAATAAACTCCAGGTCAGTCATGGGACTGGTGTGAGAACTAAAACCGTTATTAACTTTTGGTTTTAAGTTAAGTATATCAAGGGACCACGCCGTATGTCACGGAACGGGTTTCCTCCCAAGAATACTAGTGCCTAAACAATAGTGAATATGAATGTATCAATCCTAGGCGATATAATATATTATGTTCACCTACGTATACAACTAGTTGGATATCTGAGTACAATACAGCTTACGTTCTCTTCCCGAGACAAACCGCTATACCCAGCTATACAACTAATCGTGGCTCGCATATTGGAAATTGGATTTCTGTCGTGAGTCAAGGTGAGGGATCATCATGAGTTTCCTGGTCCTATCGGACCTATTCAGCGGTAATGCAATATCGATTTGGAAGTAAAAGAATATCGTTTCGGCGGTACAACGTACCGATACGGCGGAAAAACAATACCGATTCGGCGGTAAAACAATACCGATTTGGAAGTAAAACAATATCAATATGGTATAAATGATAACGTCTCGGTGGTACAGAGTACAGATACGTCGATAACGTCTCAGCGGTACAAAGTACCGATACGTCGACAAACAATAACGTATCGGTGGTACAGAGTACCGATACGTCGATATAACATCTCGGCGGTATAGAGGACCGATACGTCGACTTAACGTCTCGGCGGTACGCGGTACCGATACGTCGATATAACGTCTCGGCGGTGCAAAGTACCGATACGTCGATGTACTCCTTGGGTTCCCTTTTCCCATTTTAGACTCATACCGAGGTGTGAGGCTCGCGAATTCACGTCATACACAAAGCAGCGCTATATTAAAGCTGTTCTTTGATCAACTTCGGCAAGACTTTGCTTTTCGACAAAAGTCTTGATCTATGCAACTCAGCATGCCACACTGTCCTTCCGTACCATATCATCGATCATCTACCAATATATAACCTCTAAGTATCAATCCCGAAGGCCGAAACCAACATCAGATTGTCTCAGAGAAGAGTGGAGTAAGGGAATAAATTCCCCTCCACTAGGCAGAAATATATTTAGCAGAGATCAACAATACGGTATATCGGAATACAATGTCTAACACACAATCCATTTGCAAGTCCGTTCTGGGTTTGAACGAAACCGGAGGCACCTCCAATTTGGAGAGAGGTCCTCGCATGTCCGGCCTTCAATCGCCGTCTTCATCGTCGACTTCAATCGTCGTAATCGTTATTCAGAATGGGTTAAACTCGGCCTTTCCGAATAATTCGCATATCTAGTTATCAGGTGTTATAAAAAACACAACATACGCCTCATTCCAATTCAGGATATTCTTGGGAAAGGTTCCCATTAATTTTATCAAAGATAAGTTCATTTAAACTTATACTTTGATCTGCCTCGATGTCATTTCAAAAAGATTTATTTATCCTTTCTCATCTAAACCATGTTAAGGTTTATCATGCTAGTCGGGATTAGCGAAGCTTATCTAAGTGATCATTTATTATATTTCTCAATCCCAACCTATTCATCCCATGTAATAAAACTGGCGGTATTCCATATTTAACACCCACTGTGTTATCGGTAAAATATAATTACCGTTTGACATTCAAATCTATTTAAAGATTTAACTATCGCTTGGAGTAAAACTGGCGGTACTCCATTCTCAATCCTTTCCTGCATTTGGTAAATTTTGATTACCCTATTCTCCTTTCAATCTATTTAAAGATTTATTAAATCCTCAGTTTTATGTTCAAAATCATTTCTTGATGATTGTTCATGTTCTGGAAATTAATCCTGCCTTTACTTGAATTGAAGAACGAATGTCTTTTAAAACACCGCTCACGATAAACCCAAACTCAACTTCTGTTTCATTCCAATTGTTTTCGTTAACCGGAAAATCTCTCGGAATCTTTGTTAAAAGATTTATGCTTTCTCAAGTGGGTTTAAGAACGATATTATTTAAGATATCATTCACGGCAAACCAAATCCAATTCGATATTAAATATAAGATCCTGATAGAAATTATATCGACTCGTATTCAATATCAAATTCTGAAATCAACAGATATCATATTGGGAATAACGATATCGATATCTTCCAAATTCCCTCAATCATATCCGTATAATTACGGAATCCAATGCTGGAAAATCCGTAGACAATTTCCATTCAAATCTGTTCCAATTTATATATTGGAAATCTGTGGTTATATTAAAACCATTTCTATTCTTCCAGTTATTTATAAAAGTTGATAAATAACTTATTCTGATAAAAATCTCTTTTATCTTCCTGACTTGGAATATTTCATCCAAAAACCATTTCAAATCATTTATTACGATTTAACGTAATTTTTTTCCTATTTTTATTTATTTAAAAATAGTCCTTTTTAGTTAAACGACGTTTCAGGTCATTTAACGTCATTGGCGTTGTTTTTGTCCAAATTTGAATTTGACATTTCTCCAGATCTAACCGTTGGATTTCAATTCTCTTATGCTCATATGAAAGCTCTTTTCGATACGAACCCGTAGGTTCCGATTACAGAAGAATCCGACGGTTGGATCTTCCGCAACGTCCAGTCGAAGTCAATGGTCGAAATTCGCGAACGATCGCTGTGCGAAACGTTCTATTCAAGCCATTATATATATATATATTTATATATATATAAAATATATATCGACGATTTCCCGTTTATAACGTATTTTATTTAACGTTATAAATTCGTTTCAAAACGATTTCAACTATCATTTCAACTTTTAGTAAAAATTGAATTCTCAAAGTCATTATCATATTTAAATGATAATTGTAACGACCCGCATTTTTCGGGTAATAATTTAATTTATTTTATTATTTAAAATATTGGGTTTGATTTAAATATTTGAATTTATTGATTTTCTTTTGAATAAATTATTTAAATAAATAATAAAATAATATTTTAAACTTCCAAACTGTCGGAAAACAGTGCGTTGGCAAAATAGTGTGGACAGGCAGTTTGAAATGGTCTAATATTGGTCTATATTGAGTTATATCGACGATTTCGGCTAGTTGACGACGACGTAATATATATAGTTTTTAATTTAATTAAATAACGAGCTGCAGCGGCGCGGCAGTTCGCGTTTTGGCATTTTGAACTTCAAAAGGTCGTACCGGGTTCAAAATAAGTCGGATTTCCTCGAAATAAGAAACGACGGGACCGGATTGACGATATTTTTGTAGTGGAAGAGAAAAATAGAGATTTCGTCGTGTAGATTGGAAGTTATGCCCAAATCAATTTGGCAGGAAAACAGTGGCGTAATCGTTTATCGACCGTAGCGGTTTATTTGAAATAACTACATACCGGATTCGAATTTGGACAAGGTTCTTTTGAGGCGTAGTTATATTTTAATTTTTAGAATTTTACTGTAATTTTTAATTAATTAAATATGCAACTTTTTATTTGGAGTATTTTGCACCCTTAATCAGCGATTTTGGGATTTCACAATATAAGTCAATCTACCGATATTATTACATTTTCGGGATCGCGACACCTCACTGAACACGACTGTATTTTTATTTCAGTCTGCAACGCTCATATAACCGTACATAGTGGTGTGGGTAACTTTATTTGAATGGTTAACTGGTCAAACGAACTCCAAATTCAACGAAACAAGTTTCATACGAAACCTTAGAAAGAGGTCTAGTGAAACGTTAAGGCCTCATATTTTTAGGATTTTTTCTGTAATTTTTAGGAATTAAAGCTCGGTGTTTTTCATCGATATTTTCTAAGGGATTTTCGCAAACGGTGTCGGAATTCAACGAAACCTGTCCCATCGAGTTCGGAATGTATTTTTATGCTAGGATTACCCTATTTTGTCGAAAACGAAGATTGTATGTGGTAATTTTTAACACGAAAACTCATCGCAAGTTCATTATATTATTTTATTAATAAAACTCCCCCTATCTTACTTTAAATCTTTCTTTCTTGCAAGCGTCCCAAATCCTGGTTCTACTGTGCATTACTTGGCACCCAAACTATCTTAGCTTGCGCACCAAAACAAGAAAACCCCTTGCCACGCACGTTTTTTATTTCTTGGAACCCAAACTCTCTTACCATGCTCCTCACGAAAACGTGGTTACCACGGCTCTTCTCTTTATATAGATCGTACCTCCTTTGTTTTCGTTTGAGCTGTTTCCTCTGTATTAATGACTGCGCCATTACTTCGATTTTCTTCCCTCCTACAGATCGAACCCCGCTTCACTAATTGTTATTCAAACTCCTCGCCTACCCTCGCACAAACTCGAAGTACTGTTCCTCTTTTACCACTGGTTGGGTTCGTTGGTCGAGAAGGCGGAGTCTCGTGCTACGGCAAGGTCAGATCACGCTCAAGGGGATGAGCAGATGATGGCGACGGTAATAGGGATGACACGGAGGTTGACGGTGGTGAGAAGGGGGAGACAGGCGGTTCGTCAAGGGATACAGCAGTGTGTGGGTTTGGGTGAACAAAGGGGAAGACACTTGTTGCGTGCAAAATAAAGGAGAATGTAGTGGAGCAGGGTTGCATGCGTATAAATTGAGGAGGGCGGAAGTTCCTATTGGCATGCGGGGGAAAAAAAAGAGAAGAAAAAAAGAAGAAGAAGTAGCGAACTGGAATGGGAGAGACGGAGGAAGCTTTTCAGTGGAGACAACAAAGAAGAAAGAGAAGCGGGTAGGGGAAGGGAGGCGAGCTGTGACGCATGGGTTTGGGCCCAACGCAAAAGAAAGAAAAAGAAAAAAAAAATTAAAAATAAAGGGAAATATGTGTACAAAGGGTGGATGCAAGTGGGATCTAAAAGGGCGGACGTGAGGAGGATTTTGTGGACCATTTTGGGTCCATGCGTGGACACCATAAAAAAAAATTGGCAATGAATTGCCTGAGGAAAAGGAGGTGCAAGGGTGGCAGGCGCCATGCAACACACGTGAGTTGCTAGCTAACAAGGGGATGGAAGACTATGGAGGGGTTTGCCTAGTTGATTGAACGCGTGGGGGACTAAAGGAGTGGGTGTTGTGCACTGATGTTTAAAAGCGGTTTCTAACGTAAGAGGTAAAATTATTATAACTATACTTAGTTTAGTTAATTAATAAATTTTAGATTTAATCATCGGTTAAATTGTTAAGCTTATTATATTTATAATGTTCACATACGTAAGCAAAAACCAGCGTAATCAGGTCCATAGGAACCGTACTGACAAACACGACGCTACTGAGTAGGTGCAGACAAGGTTGAAAGCTGTCGGATTTTCGTGTAATTTTAAACATCAGTGGAGAAATGCTGGAACCGTCAGTACGGAAATAAATTGATGAGTTAATTCTCACACTTTTCTGGACTACTATAATGTGATCAATCCATATAAATCGCTAAAAGTATATATTGGGTGATTGGCTGCATTGGTTGCTTATGGTTGATTAACTGGTTGCTTTTAGTTATATTATTGCAGTTAAGTTATTTATTTAAATTATACTGTTATAACAAATCTATGATGCAGGGAAGGACAGGTTGGAGGGATCCGACCGTATTCCTCAAATATAACATGTGTGTTGTTTATTTTTATACTGTTTACATATGGACTGTTTAAACCCAAGGTGACATTTAAAACCTATCTGAGTGATGATGGTTTAATGGTTGTTTGATGTGGTAATTTTTATCAACCGACAATATAGATCAACTGATTGGCACTGATGGTTTAGACCCGTTGTTTTATGGTGTTGTTTTGCTGTTAAGCAAATTGACGGGGTTTTAATTTATTTAAATAAATTAAAGAATTCAAGTTATTTTATATGAGTCTAATAAAAACAATGTTTATAAATATACTTATAATTATGATCCCATAGAGATTGTTTATAGTCGATAATAAGAATTTGATGAACTGTGGTCGAAACCAGCCTACGGGTTAGTGAAAGAGAATAATTGTTTTTATAAGACAATTAACCGATGTTTTAAATTAATTAAGTTATTTAATTAATGTAAGCAGAGGAAATGAACAGAAATCAGTTAGCAGCATAACTGATGGTTACAGTTGACAGAAATCAACTGTTTAAATGTGAATTTGACAATGGAGTTAATTTGATTTAAGTTTGTAAAATCAATAATTCTAGGAATATTCGTTAAACTAAAAGAATGAAGTAAAATGTTAAGTTAATCTTCGATTAACTAAAATAGATAATAATTATTGAATCGCTTATGGTTATTTAAGTTACTTATTTTTGAATAAGTTTTAAAAGGGATAATTATACTATTTTATGGTTATAATAAAGTCAATTATTTTAGTATAGTCAATATTAGAGTTAATTATCATTTTAATGGATAATTAAAGCAATGATTTTAGTTTGAATCCAATTAAGAGGTAAACAACTGGCGAAAGGTTGTAGTTAAAGGTTGGTAAGGATCTATAATCCAAATTTTCAAACAAATCCACAAGATTTGTAAGATGATATGACCGCTTCGACAAGGTTTTGTTAAGTAAAGAAGTTGGATAATTTAAGACAAAAAGGGAGTTTGGTAAAGGTTTACTTAATGAAGTAAGTAGAGTGATTATAAAGAATTTACAAAAGAAAGAAAACATTGTAAAACATATTTGAATCAAATTGGGTTAGAAAGGGTTTGCTTAATTGAGGGAATGGGATTAGCTAGTCAAGTGGGTTTCAAATTAGAGAAAATGATTTTGAATCCTGACTTATTGAAAATGGAAAAGATGTATCAGAATTGGGAATTACACGCTTGTATTTGTCTTGAGATAAGGACGTTGTCGATCAAGGTCTGAGAGGTAATTAGAAAACCCCAACTTGAACGGCTTCGTTGTTATCGAGAGATAATATTTGTTTGTAATAGATGGAAAGTGATTTCGGGTTATTCTAGTATTGAAAGGATTTGAAGTTTAATTCAAATAATAGAAACAAAGCATGAAAAAGGGTTTTACCCAAACCGATGAAAAAAATAAATAAGCGCACACTTAAGGGTTGAATTAAGTAAATTGTTTTAATCTAAATAAGGGAAAGAATTGGTATTTAATGTTATGTCGTTAGATTGTATGGAAATATGACGATGTGCCAAATGGTAAGAAAATGGGAAGTGGAAGTATAGAACTATAACGATGTTTTCAAATCAAAGAAAAATCGAAAGAGGATTTGAGTAAATTAAATGGTATTCCGAGATAAAGAAAGGTAAGAGAGGATTTATGAAATATGGTAATACTTCCAAATAAAGGAAATAAAAGAGAAGTTGATAAAACAGTGTTGAGTAATATTTTCAAAGTAACGAAACCAAAAGAGTTTTGATAAGATTAAATTCAGGGGATCAATTACAAGAATCGAGGAAATATGGTCAATGAAATATAAGGACCTGAGCTGCCAATCTACCTAAATACACTGATGTGATTTGATAGTTAAATAACCGACTATCAAAGTTTGACCTTTTATCGATTTTTGGTACGGAAAGACCGGGATCGAATTTATATTCGAAAACCATTCCGACCAGCAAATACATAACGTTGGAAAATCAGAAGCTGGTCGAGATGGAGCATTGAAGATCGTTGATCTTCATGAGCGGAAGAACTACTCGTTAAATTCCTCTGGCTAGCTACCAGAGTTATGATGACTTGTGATTCTGTCGTGATTGAAATCTTCGGGTTGCAAGGACTTCTCGCTACTGATCCTTGGGGTGACTCCTATATAGGATGCGGTAGGAGATTGCCTTCGGTTCATCCTGTTCCTGGGTGACTTGTATGGATGGATGTCCGACAGAGTATTTCCAAAGAGGTCACGTACGTTGATTTCTTCAACCGTACCAAGAGTGGAAGCAGAGAAGGAAACTTCTTTAGCTGACACATAATGTATTGTTGTAGACGTCAATTAAGTGATTTTGACGGTTCTGACAATGTGGCATTCGAAGTGAATCTGATGTGATGATAAAGCGTAGCCTAAAGCCTCATCAACCGGGAAATGACAAAAATCGGGCTGGCAGCATGGCTATGTGGGTCGCTCCCATTAGAGTGTATAATCACCTATCTAGAGAAATTCCTTTTGCTTCTTTAATCTATCGATGCTGTCCCTTTTCGGGAAACAGTGGTTTGAGTCCAGCCATTGGTGATATACATTCGATACACTCGAGCGAAATGAGTGGTCGGTCATGTGAGGGCCGGGTTGCAAGACGTTCTTGTTGAACCCAGTGTATTCGCCTCTAGAGGTACAATATCGGCAGGTGGTCCCATACCTTGTCATAGTTGGAATCCAATCTCCAATAAGCGCCCGCGATTTTGATTTGTATATTATATATGTAGAGCGTGAGATGCAAGCGTTCTACTAAATTATTATTTGTTTGTGGTTTGATAGACATTATTATAATATCAGAGAAGATATTGATTTCAAAACGTTTTGGGTTATAGTAAGGTAAAAACCGTCCGTGTTTATGTGTGGACTGGTCTTACTATTGTCCTTTTATTTCAAAAGGATTTTCCAAAGTTAAACAAGTTATTTGTGCTGTGAATTTATCATTGAAAGTATTCCAGACTGACCCGGTGAATTTTGTTTTAAATCAAATGTGCTTGGGTCAGACCAAGCATATTTACAGGTTAGGTTTCGCTTGGAGTTCCAGGAGCTGGAAGCAGGAGGCTTCACCGCTAGTTATGCAAAGTTATTTCTGCTGTGATTGATATATGTGTACTCTGATAAAAGGTATGTATATATACAATTTCCTTATAAAGAGATTGTTATATTATATTTACTCGTTCCGCTGTGAGATTCTGATGTGATTCTTTTTCTTTCTTCTATTCTAAATTTCTTTCTTTCTTACCTCACCCTCTAATTTCTTTCTTCTAGTAATCCATTTCCGTACACTTTGGGTTGGACTGGTGTGATTTGGTCAGCTCAAAGGGTACTGGAACCTGGGTCGCTACAGTTGGTATCAGAGCTATTGGTTTAGTGATAACCTTGGCTCTGTGGTGTAACTCAATAGAGATGGGGTTAGTGACGCCCTAGATTGAGTTTGAGTGTATATCTGAGAGTGCGTATTTGTAATTTGTTGTAAAATTATTTTTATAGAGTTTTGACCGGATTATATTCTTATATTAAATATATATTTTCTCAAATGATTATAATATAGATTAGTCGAATAACTTGAATAAGAATTCAAACTGGAATATTGAACTGAAATAGGGATTTCTCTTGTGAAATCGAGTAAATGATATTTGGATAGAGATTAATCCAATATAAATCAATTAATGTGAAACCAAAGTGAAAGAGAACGAGAAATATTAACCAAAATGGTTTGGTTGAATGGTATGCCTTGGTTGTTTGTTTGATATTGGATGGAGTGTATAGAATTCACCAACTGTTGATTGAAAACCAATTTGAAATAATTAAGCAAATGAATTAAACCAAGATTAATTAATTTGAATGGATATTTAAACAAATCAACCGATTGTTAAGTCTTAGTTACAGTTAAGTCCATCAGAATTGAATAAAGTGATATGATTATTTCCAACTGTTTGGAATTGAATGACATGGAGGATATGAACATTTAGATTTGATTGATATTTGTTTTGAACACTAATGGGTTTCATTGAGGTTGAGGGCAGGTATGGAGTTAATCCAAGAGAACTCTGGAATATTTTGAATCCAGTTTGGCATGTTAATCAAACAGCATGAGTATATATATCGCTTATCGAATAATAGCGCTCGCAAAAAGGTACGCCTACGCAAAATATAGAATTTCGGTTTGATTTGGGTTTTGAGTTTGGATTTTGGATTTTGGATTTTTCCGACCTATTGGTCGATGTATAGATATTTTTTTGAACCTGCGATATTACAGATGTCCCACCGTACAGGGGAGACTCTGGCGAAATTATTCCAGAATTTAAGGTATTAGAATTTTTTTAAATTTTTGGAAAATTATGTTATTTGAAATAATTTGGTTTTAAAACCCAGTTGGATTAGATTTGAAATTAGAAACAGAGTTTAATTAAATATATTTTTTGTAAAGATAACGAGTTTGACACCTTCTTCTACCTTAGCAATTTCGAGGACGAATTATTTTAAGGGGGAAGAAATGTAACGACCCGCATTTTCGGGTAATTATTTAATTTATTTTAATATTTAAAATATTGGGTTTGATTTAAATATTTGAATTTATTGATTTTCTTTAGAATAAATTATTTAAATAAATAATAAAATAATATTTTAAACTTCCAAACTGTCGGAAAATAGTGCGTTGGCAAAATAGTGTGGACAGGCAGTTTGAAATGGTCTAATATTGGTCTATATTGAGTTATATCGACGATTTCGGCTAGTTGACGACGACGTAATATATATAGTTTTTAATTTAATTAAATAACGAGCTGCAGCGGCGCGGCAGTTCGTGTTTTGGCATTTTGAACTTCAAAAGGTCGTACCGGGTTCAAAATAAGTCGGATTTCCTCGAAACAAGAAACGTCGGGACCGGATTGACGATATTTTTGTAGTGGAAGAGAAAAATAGAGATTTCGTCGTGTAGATTGGAAGTTATGCCCAAATCAATTTGGCAGAAAAACAGCGGCGTAATCGTTTATCGACCGTAGCGGTTTATTTGAAATAACTACATAACAGATTCGAATTTGGACAAGGTTCTTTTGAGGCGTAGTTATATTTTAATTTTTAGAATTTTACTGTAATTTTTAATTAATTAAATATGCAACTTTTTATTTGGAGTATTTTGCACCCTTAATCAGCGATTTTGGGATTTCACAATATAAGTCAATCTACTGATATTATTACATTTTCGGGATCGCGACACCTCACTGAACACGACTGTATTTTTATTTCAGTCTGCAACGCTCATATAACCGTACATAGTGGTGTGGGTAACTTTATTTGAATGGTTAACTGGTCAAACGAACTCCAAATTCAACGAAACAAGTTTCATACGAAACCTTAGAAAGAGGTCTACTGAAACGTTAAGGCCTCATATTTTTAGGATTTTTCTGTAATTTTTAGGAATTAAAGCTCGGTGTTTTTCATCGATATTTTCTATGGGATTTTCGCAAACGGTGTCGGAATTCAACAAAACCTGTCCCATCGAGTTCGGAATGTATTTTTATGCTAGGATTACCCTATTTTGTCGAAAACGAAGATTGTATGTGGTAATTTTTAACACGAAAACTCATCGCAAGTTCATTATATTATTTTATTAATAAAACTCTCCCTATCTTACTTTAAATCTTTCTTTCTTGCAAGCGTCCCAAATCCTGGTTCTACTGTGCATTACTTGGCACCCAAACTATCTTACCTTGCGCACCAAAACAAGAAAACCCCTTGCCACGCACGTTTTTTATTTCTTGGAACCCAAACTCTCTTACCGTGCTCCTCACGAAAACGTGGTTACCACGGCTCTTCTCTTTATATAGATCGTACCTCCTTCGTTTTCGTTTGAGCTGTTTCCTCTGTATTAATGACTGCGCCATTACTTCGATTTTCTTCCCTCCCAAAGATCGAACCCCGCTTCACTAATTGTTATTCAAACTCCTCGCCTACCCTCGCGCAAACTCGAAGTACTGTTTCTCTTTTACCACTGGTTGGGTTCATTGGTCGAGAAGGCGGAGTCTCGTGCTACGATAAGGTCAGATCACCCTCAAGGGGATGAGCAGATGATGGCGACGGTAATAGGGATGACACGGAGGTTGACGGTGGTGAGAAGGGGGAGACAGGCGGTTCGTCAAGGGATACAGCAGTGCGTGGGTTTAGGTGAACAAAGGGGAAGACACTTGTTGCGTGCAAAATAAAGGAGAATGTAGTGGAGCAGGGCTGCATGCGTATAAATTGAGGAGGGCGGAAGTTCCTATTGGCATGCAGCGAAAAAAAAAGAGAAGGAAAAAAAAAGAAGTAGCGAACTGGAATGGGAGAGATGGAGGAAGCTTTTCAGTGGAGACAACAAAGAAGAAAGAGAAGCGGGTAGAGGAAGGGAGGCGGGCTGTGATGCATGGGTTTGGGCCCAACGCAAAGGAAAGAAAAAGAAAAAAAATATAAAATAAAGGGAAATATGTGTACAAAGGGTGGATGCAAGTGGGATCTAAAAGGGCGGACGTGAGGAGGATTTTGTGGACCATTTTGGGTCCATGCGTGGACACCATAAAAAAAAAATTAATTGGCAATGAATTGCCTGTGGAAAAGAAGGTGCAAGGGTGGCAGGCGCCATGCAACACACATGAGTTGCTAGCTAACAAGGGGATGGAAGACTATGGAGGGGTTTGCTTAGTTGATTGAACGCGTGGGGGACTAAAAGAGTGGGTGTTGTGCACTAATGTTTAAAAGCGGTTTCTAACGTAAGAGGTAAAATTATTATAACTATACTTAGTTTAGTTAATTAATAAATTTTAGATTTAATCATCGGTTAAATTGTTAAGCTTATTATATTTATAATGTTCACATACGTAAGCAGAAACCAGCGTAATCAGGTCCATAGGAACCGTACTGACAAACACGACGCTACTGAGTAGGTGCAGACAAGGTTGAAAGCTGTCGGATTTTCGTGTAATTTTAAACATCAGTGGAGAAATGCTGGAACCGTCAATACGGAAATAAATTGGTGAGTTAATTCTCACACTTTTCTGGACTACTATAATGTGACCAATCCATATAAATCGCTAAAAGTATATATTGGGTGATTGGCTGCATTGGTTGCTTATGGTTGATTAACTGGTTGCTTTTAGTTATATTATTGCAGTTAAGTTATTTATTTAAATTATACTGTTATAACAAATCTGTGGTGCAGGGAAGGACAGGTTGGAGTGATCCGACCGGATTCCTCAAATATAACATGTGTGTTGTTTATTTTTATACTGTTTACACATGGACTGTTTAAACCCAAGGTGACATTTAAAACCCGTCTGAGTGATGATGGTTGAATGGTTGTTTGATGTGGTAATTTTTATCAACCGACAATATAGATCAACTGATTGGCACTGATGGTTTAGACCCGTTGTTTTATGGTGTTGTTTTGCTGTTAAGCAAATTGATGGAGTTTAAATTTATTTAAATAAATTAAAGAATTCAAGTTATTTTATATGAGTCTAATAAAAACAATGTTTACAAATATACTTATAATCATGATCCCATAGAGATTGTTTATAGTCGATAATAAGAATTCGATGAACTGTGGTCGAAACCAGCCTACTGGTTAATGAAAGAGAATAATTGTTTTTATAAAACAATTAACCGATGTTTTAAATTAATTAAGTTATTTAATTAATGTAAGCAGTGGAAATGAACAGAAATCAGTTAGCAGCATAACTGATGGTTACAGTTGACAGAAATCAACTGTTTAAATGTGAATTTGACAATGGAGTTAATTTGATTTAAATTTGTAAAATCAATAATTCTAGGAATATTCGTTAAACTAAAAGAATGAAGTAAAATTTTAAGTTAATCTTCGATTAACTATAATGGATAATAATTATTGAATCGTTTATGGTTATTTAAGTTACTTATTTTTGAATAAGTTTTAAAAGGGATAATTATACTATTTTATGGTTATAACAAAGTCAATTATTTTAGTATAGTCAATATTAGAGTTAATTATCATTTTAATGGATAATTAAAGCAATGATTTTAGTTTGAATCCAATTAAGAGGTAAACAACTGGCGAAAGGTTGTAGTTAAAGGTTGGTGAGGATCTATAATCCAAATTTTCAAACAAATCCACAAGATTTGTAAGATGATATGACCGCTTCGACAAGGTTTTGTTAAGTAAACAAGTTGGATACTTTAAGACAAAAAGGGAGTTTGGTAAAGGTTTACTTAATGAAGTAAGTAGAGTGATTATAAAGAATTTACAAAAGAAAGAAAATATTGTAAAACATATTTGAATCAAATTGGGTTAGAAAGGGTTTGCTTAATTGAGGGAATGGGATTAGCAAGTCAAGTGGGTTTCAAATTAGAGAAAATGATTTTGAATCCTGACTTATTGAAAATGGGAAAGATGTATCAGAATTGGGAATTACACACTTGTATTTGTCTTGAGATAAGGACGTTGTCGATCAAGGTCTGAGAGGTAATTAGAATACCCCAACTTGAACGGCTTCGCTGTTATCGAGAGATAATATTTGTTTGTAATAGATGGAAAGTGATTTCGGGTTATTCTTGTATTGAAAGGATTTGAAGTTTAATTCAAATAATAGAAACAAAGCATGAAAAAGGGTTTTACCCAAACCGATGATAAAAAGGAATAAGCGCACACTTAAGGGTTGAATTAAGTAAATTGGTTTAATCTAAATAAGGGAAAAAATTGGTATTTAATGTTATGTCGTTAGATTGTATGGAAATATAACGATGTGCCAAATGGTATGAAAATGGGAAGTGGAAGTATAGAACTATAACGATGTTTTCAAATCAAAAAAAAATCGAAAGAGGATTTGAGTAAATTAAATGGTATTCCGAGATAAAGAAAGGTAAGAGAGGATTTATGAAATATGGTAATACTTCCAAATAAAGGAAATAAAAGAGAAGTTGATAAAATAGTGTTGAGTAATATTTTCAAAGTAACGAAACCAAAAGAGTTTTGATAAGATTAAATTCAGGGGATCGATTACAAGAATCGAGGAAATATGGTCAATGAAATATAAGGACCTGAGCTGCCAATTTACCTAGATACACTGATGTGATTTGATAGTTAAATAACCGACTATCAAAGTTTGACCTTTTATCGATTTTTGGTACTGAAAGACCGGGATCGAATTTATATTCGAAAACCATTCCGACCAGCAAATACGTAACGTTGGAAAATCGGAAGATGGTCGAGATGGAGCATTGAAGATCGTTGAACTTCATGAGCGGAAGAACTACTCGTTAAATTCCTCTGGCTAGCTACCAGAGTTATGATGACTTGTGATTCTGTCGTGATTGAAATCTTCGGGTTGCAAGGACTTCTCGCTACTGATCCTTGGGGTGACTCCTATATAGGATGAGGTAGGAGATTGCCTTCGGTTCATCCTGTTCCTGGGTGACTTGTACGGATGGATGTCCGACAGAGTATTTCCAAAGAGATCACGTACTTTGATTTCTTCAACCGTACCAAGAGTGGAAGCAGAGAAGGAAACTTCTTTAGCTGACACATAATGTATTGTTGTAGATGTCAATTAAGTGATTTTGACGGATCTGGCAATGTGGCATTCGAAGTGAATCTGATGTGATGATAAAGCGTAGCCTCAAGCCTCATCAACCGGGAAATGACAAAAATCGGGCTGGCAGCATGGCTATGTGGGTCGCTCCCATTAGGGTGTATAATCACCTATCTAGAGAAATTCCTTTTGCTTCTTTAATCTATCGATGCTGTCCCTTTTCGGGAAACGGTGGTTTGAATCCAGCCGTTGGTGATATACTTTCGATACACTCAAGCGAAATGAGTTGTCGGTCATGTGAGGGCCGGGTTGCAAGACGTTCTTGTTGAACCCAGTGTATTCGCCTCTAAAGGTACACTATTGGCAGGTGGTCCCATACCTTGTCATAGTTGTAATCCAATCTCCAATAAGCGCCCGCGATTTTGATTTGTATATTATATATGTAGAGCGTGAGATGCGAGCATTCTACCAGATTATTATTTATTTGTGGTTTGATTGACATTATTATAATATCAGAGAAGATATTGATTTCAAAACGTTTTGGGTTATAGTAAGGTAAAAACCATCCGTGTTTATGTGTGGACTAGTCTTACTATTATCCTTTTATTTCAAAAGGATTTTCCAAAGTTAAACAAGTTGTTTGTGCTGTGAATTTATCACTGAAAATATTCCAGACTGACCCGGTGAATTTTGTTTTAAATCAAATGTGCTCGGGTCAGACCAAGCATATTTACAGGTTAGGTTTCGCTTGGAGTTCCAGGAGCTGGAAGCAGGAGGCTTCACCGCTAGTTATACAAAGTTATTTCTGCTGTGATTGATATATGTGTACTCTGATAAATGGTATGTATATATACAGTTTCCTTATAAAGAGATTGTTATATTATATTTACTCGTTCCGCGGTGAGATTTTGATGTGATTCTTTTTCTTTCTTCTATTCTAAATTTCTTTCTTTCTTACCTCACCCTCTAATTTCTTTCTTCTAGTAATCCATTTCCGTACACTTTGGGTTGGACTGGTGTGATTTGGTCAGCTCAAAGGGTACTGGAACCTTGGTCGCTACAATAATCATTTCAAAATATTTTATTTCAAAATCCAATTCATTTTCCATATTCATTCCGAAATGAATAAAATCGATATAAAAATCCGTTCAAGTTCAAATGGCGATGTCTACCCAACTCGGCTTAAATATATTTAAGTACATTCGTGTCCATCCAAAATCGGATATCCAAAATCGTTGTTTCCAAATTGGAATGAGGCCCAATCAATCACCATATAATTTTAATTATATGGATTTCATACATCGCATGTATTCAATAAACAATGATAATTAATAATCATTTAACATCCAAACAACCAGAGTGCACTATTCAAATCACTTGGGATTTGTGTGATCAGAATATCATCCCAAGACCCGTGTGGGGTTTTAAGCCATCACAATCAATTTAAATAAATTATTGGTTAATAAACTTAACCAATTCTAATTCGATTTGAATTATCTGTGCACTTGGGCGACGTGTAAAAATTATCGTCCCAATCGATATCACATAAATAGGCGAATCATAAACAAGTCGTCCGACTTGTAAATGGATGTGTATTTCTATTTTTAACTATCCAATGAATCTCTAAAATTTTATAACTTCGTTTATAAAATTTTATTCAATGCCTAGATGTTTTATATATCTCTTTATATAAGTTAAAATTAGTATTTTTAACTTTCCAAAATTTTCTAACACTTTTTAGATAATTTCGGCAGCACAACGGCGCGATATGAAACCCGGAATAGGTTCTAGCCCTATCCGGTGCTTCCTAATGGCTCGCGCCATGTACCTGCAAAATCTAATCTATTTTATTCACATTTCAAAACCCAAACTCAATCAATTTCCTAATAGGGTTGCCAAACCCTATTATCCAATAATCAACACATCAATCCAATCAATTTCTACATTACAATCTAACAAACAAGTCGTCCATGGTCTGTGGACAACGGGGAACAGTTCATATATGCAGGTATAAAATAAATAACTGCAAATAAAATATTTGAGTGAGATAAGTTCTCACCGAGGGATCCACTCCACCATTCTTTATGCGTCGCATATATTTCGCATACCTTACAAGAGCAAAGGGAGGCGCGAGCTTGGCTCGAAGGTGGAGGGTGCATCGGTGAAGGAGCTGCGCGGGATGTGAATGAGCTGTCGGAGCCTTGTTGAGTTCGTCAGCGACGAGTTTTGGGTGCGGAGGATGACGGCTGCGGGTTGGGCGAACTGCTGGTGGTGGATGCTTGTCGGAGGTGGTAATGGCGGTCGTCGGAGGGGTTCAGGGAGGTGGCGTCGTTGGGAGCGGCACGGTGGGGCCAGCGTTGCGGTTTTTCGTGGATCTAGGGCTCGAGGTGGTCTCGATTTTCGAACTGGAGGTGGAAGGAGAAGTGGAGAAGAGGGAGGAGGCGAGGAGCAGGGGGTCGGCGGGGTCCGGCGAAGGCGGCGGCGAGCCTGCCGACGGCGGCGGCGGATCCAGGTAGAGGGCGACGGGTTTTTAAAAGCAGCGGTTTTTTTTCCTCTTTTAATTTCTGAATCGAACGAATGGGAGAAAGGGGGATAAAGGGGTTGACCACGTTCATATATATATATATATATATCTAATTTTAATTTAATCCCCAAAAAGTTACTTTTTCTTTCGAACTCCAAATCGAACCCAACGACTATCGCCCCTAGCTAATTACCCCTATTCCGAACACAATGGGATATGTTTCGTAAGCTAATTCGGTTGTTTTTACCTACTTTTCTCAGATTTAAAATATTACATTTTAAATTGAACTTGAACGTACGTTTCAAATTACCGGGGCCACATACTGACTCCAAAAATTCCCGAAAAATAGGTTTAGCTATATTTTGACTATACGGACCCATAGAAACTGGTCTCGTTGAATTCCAAGTCCGTTTGCAAAATCTCACTTTTTAAGGGCTTATATATGAAATTTATATATATATAAAATATATATAAATTCCATAGCGACTTTTCTGAATTTTAATTTTCTCATAACTTACGATTTATAAAGTGAAATCTCGGTTTCTTAAATTCATTACAAAGATAAGATTAATTCGGTCCTATGATTTCTTGTTTCGTTCAATTCTGACTTATAATTGATTTTATATATTTTCGGGAAATTTGAAATCCAAATTTCAAACTACCGCACAGTTTTAGGCTCGTAATATAAATTATTTAAATTTATACGTCGCAACTTCATTTTAAATAAATTTTAGGTCGTTATTATTAAAAATATCCATTTCAAATATTCAGAATTCATTAAAATCGCCAAAATAAAAAATTTAAATTGGTTCGGTTTTCCGGGTTGTTATAATCTCCCCAACTTAAAATCTTTTCGTCCTAAAAAAGGAACGAAGCTGAAAGTTGTTTTACTAATCAACTCAACTTTCATTATTTCGCTACAGCTTAAGTTCTTCAACTTTTCAGTTTCTGAGAACTTTTCAAATTTTTCAAAAATTTGGCTAACACCCTAAATTTCCAAAAAAAATCGCCATAACCTCCTTTGTACGGGGCTACCGGAAAAATTTCAAACCCTGGCACACAGGCCCTCTCATCTCAAAAGAAAAAGAAACAGCCAAGCGGCTCATAAAATCATCAAAAACCCAAACAAATTCGTAAATGTAATAAACACATACCAATTTGTCGAACATACAATTTTATTCCTCTGCTCTAGCCTCCTTGCTATGACCTATTCAATGTATAAGCATGTATATGTATGCAAATGCGATCAATTTTCAATTCAGTTCAAGTTTGGTTCAATTTGGCTTACTTTACCATTTCTTGTTCATAATGGTTTTAACATTCCAATATCATTATTAGTTCAATCAAATAATCAACCAAACAATCATCAATCAATTAATTGATTAATTTTCAAAAATGTATCTTTTATGTATATATCAAAAATCACATTTTTGATGCCAAATCACAATTAATAAACTTAACTAAGTTTTGGTTCTCACACCAGTTAATTGGAAATATATAGATATC
This sequence comes from Allium sativum, assembly GCA_030737875.1. Classification (NCBI taxonomy): domain Eukaryota; kingdom Viridiplantae; phylum Streptophyta; class Magnoliopsida; order Asparagales; family Amaryllidaceae; genus Allium; species Allium sativum. Next base: position 269,363,261 of record CM060911.1, read on the forward strand.
CCACTTTCGAAACTCGAGCATAAATTCTGGTGATAATCGATTAATCATCAGAATCATCCCCGGGCGACTAGAGTGTGATTCTATATCTACCTAGTATTTTTAAGACTTCATATACACGTGGATCAGACGTATATGCAAAATCTCCTAATACTCGATATTCCATAATCAATATAAAATAATATACTGAAATACGTATAATTAAGTTATATTTCTCAAAGTTAAGTTTGTTTTTAATAAAACACTCTCCGGACTCATCCTAGGATACTACTGATCATATCTCTGACGAGTTATTCTTATAGGTCATTACTAGTCCTATTTCTGATGAATTCTTTCGTTCGGTTCTAATGTGTCTTATTCTCGAGCTTTGTAAACCAAAGCTCTGATACCAACTGAAACGACCCAAAATCCCCCTTTGCAGGAAATCGCGGATAGAATTGAGAACACGATACATCGGAACATAAACAGAAGAACATTTCATTGTTTCTACAACAATTTGCATCAGAATACAGAATATACATAGTATAAATGAATGTTACACATCTTACATTTCAGAGTTTTAATATACATAGCAGCGGAAAATAATAACACAAATGGATAAAATAGACGGGTACAAAGCTTCTCGAATATAGCTCCATCTGTTGGTCTGGATCCTGTAAAAATGAGTAACCTGCAAACCAAAACTACTAGCTGCCCTTGCGGAAAATAAGGGCACCCAGAGTTTAGGTTAAAACAATAAACTCCAGGTCAGTCATGGGACTGGTGTGAGCACTAAAACCGTTATTAACTTTTGGTTTTAAGTTAAGTATATCAAGGGACCACGCCGTATGTCACGGAACGGGTTTCCTCCCAAGAATACTAGTGCCTAAACAACAGTGAATATGAATGTATCAATCATAGGCGATATAATATATTATGTTGTCACCTACGTATACAACTAGTTGGATAGCTGAGTACAATACAGCTTACGTTCTCTTCTCGAGAAAAACCGCTATACCCAGCTATACAACTAATCGTGGCTCGCATATTGGAAATTGGATTTTTGTCGTGAGTCAAGGTGAGGGATCATCATGAGTTTCCTGGTCCTATCGGACCTATTCGGCGGTAACGCAATACCGATTTGGAAGTAAAACAATATCGTTTCGGCGGTACAACGTACCGATACGGCGGTAAAACAATACCGATTCGGCGGTAAAACAATACCGATTTGGAAGTAAAACAATATCGATTTGGTATAAATGATAACGTCCCGGCGGTACAGAGTACCGATACGTCGATAATGTCTCAGCGGTACAAAGTATAAATACGTCGACAACCAATAACGTCTCGGTGGTACAGAGTACCGATACGTCGATATAACATCTCAGCGGTACAGAGTACCGATCGTCGACTTAACGTCTCGGCAGTACGCAGTACCGATACGTCGATATAACGTCTCGGCGGTACAGAGTACCGATACGTCGATGTACTCCTTGGGTTCCCTTTTCCCGTTTTAGACTCATACCGAGGTGTGAGGCTCGCGAATTCACGTCATACACAAATCAGCGCTATATTAAAGCTGTTCTTTGATCATCTTCGACAAGACTTTGCTTTTCGACAAAAGTCTTGATCTATGCAACTCAGCATGCCACACTGTCCTTCCATACCATATCATCGATCATCTACCAATATATAACCTCTAAGTATCAATCTCGAAGGCCGAAACCAACATTAGATTGTCTCGGAGAAGAGTGGAGTAAGGGAATAAATTCCCCTCCACTAGGCAGAAATATATTTAGCAGAGATCAACAATACGGTATATCAGAATACAATGTCTAACCCACAATCCATTTGCAAGTCCGTTCTGGGTTTGAAAGAAACCGAAGGCACCTCCAATTTGGAGAGAGGTCCTCGCATGTCCGGCCTTCAATTGCCGTCTTCATCGTCGAGTTCAATCGTCGTAATCGTTATTCAGAATGGGTTAAACCCGCGCTTTCCGAATAATTCGCCTATCTAGTGATCAGGTGTTATAAAAAACACAACATATGCCTCATTCCAATTCAGGATATTCTTGGGAAAGGTTCCCATTAATTTAATCAAAGTTAAGTTCATTTAAACTTATACTTTGATCTGCCTCGATGTCATTTCAAAAAGATTTATTTATCCTTTCTCATCTAAACCATGTTAAGGTTTATCATGCTAGTCGGGATTAGCGAAGCTTATCGAAGTGATCATTTATTATATTTCTCAATCCTAACCTATTCATCCCGTGGAATAAAATTGGCGGTATTCCATATTTAACACCCACTGTGTTATTGGTAAAATTTAATTACCGTTTGACGTTCAAATCTATTTAAAGATTTAACTATCGCTTGGAGTAAAACTGGAGGTACTCCATTCTCGATCCTTTCCTGCATTTGGTAAATTTTGATTACCCTATTCTCCTTTCAATCTATTTAAAGATTTATTAAATCCTCGGTTTTATGTTCAAAATCATTTCTTGATGAATGTTCATGTTCTGGAAATTAATCCTGCCTTTACTTGGATTGAAGAACGAATGTCTTTTAAAACACCGCTCGCGATAAACCCAAACTCAACTTCTTTTTCATTCCAATTGTATTCATTAACTGGAAAATCTCTCGGAATCTTTGTTAAAAGATTTATGCTTTCTCAAGTGGGTTTAAGAATGATATTATTTAAGATATCATTCACGGCAAACCAAATCCAATTCGATATTAAATATAAGATCCTGAATAGAAATTATATCGACTCATATTCAATATCAAATTCTGAAATCAACAGATATCATATCGGGAATAACGCTATCGATATCTTCCAAATTCCCTCAATCATATCCGTATGATTACGGAATCCAATGCTGGAAAATCCGAAGATAATTTCCATTCAATTCTGTTCCAATTTATATATTGGAAATCTGTGGTTATATTAAAACCATTTTTATTCTTCCAGTTATTTATAAAAGTTGATAAATAACTTATTCTGATAAAAATCTCTTTTATCTTCCTGACTTGGAATATTTCATCCAAAAACCGTTTCAAATCATTTATTATGATTTAACGTAATTTTTTTTCCTATTTTTATTTATTTAAAAATAGGCCTTTTTAGTTAAACGACGTTTCAGGTCATTTAACGTCACTGGCGCTGTTTTTGTCCAAATTTGAATTTGACATTTCTCCAGATCTAACCGTTGGATTTCAATTCTCTTATGCTGATATGAAAGCTCTTTTCGATACGAACCCGTAGGTTCCAGTTTCAGAAGAATCCGACGGTCGGATCTTCCGTAACGTCCAGTCGAAGTGAATGGTCGAAATTCGCGAACGGTCGTTGCGCAAAACGTTCTATTCAAGCCATTATATAAATATATATTTATATATATATATAATATATATCGACGATTTCCCGTTTATAACGTATTTTATTTAACGTTATAAATTCGTTTCAAAACGATTTCAACTATCATTTCAATTTTTAGTAAAAATTGAATTCTCAAAGTCATTATCATATTTAAATGATAATCATTTCAAAATATTTTATTTCGAAATCCAATTCATTTTCCGTATTCGTTCCGAAATGAATAAAATCGATATAAAAATCCGTTCGAGTTCAAATGGCGATGTCTACCCAACTCGGCTTAAATATATTTAAGTACATTCGTGTCCATCCAAAATCGGATATCCAAAATCGTTGTTTCCAAATTGGAATGAGGCCCAATCAATCACCATATAATTTTAATTATATGGATTTCATACATCGCATGTATTCAATAAACAATGACAATTAATAATCATTTAACATCCAAACAACCAGAGTGCACTGTTCAAATCACTTGGGATTTGTGTGATCAGAATATCATCCCAAGACCCGTGTGGGGTTTTAAGCCATCACAATCAATTTAAATAAATTATTGGTTAATAAACTTAACCAATTCTAATTCGGTTTGAATTATCTGTGCATTGGGCGATGTGTAAAAATTATCGTCCCAATCGATATCACATAAATAGGCGAATCATAAACAAGTCGTCCGACTTGTAAATGGATGTGTATTTCTATTTTTAACTATCCAATGAATCTCTAAAATTTTATAACTTCGTTTATAAAATTTTATTCAATGCCTAGATATTCTATATATATCTTTATATAAGTTAAAATTAGTATTTTTAACTTTCCAAAATTTTTCTAACACTTTTTAGAAAATTTCGGCAGCACAACGGCGCGATATGAAACCCGGAATAGGTTCTAGCCCTATCCGGTGCTTCCTAATGGCTCGCGCCATGTACCTGCAAAATCTAATCTATTTTATTCACATTTCAAAACCCAAACTCAATCAATTTCCTAATAGGGTTGCCAAACCCTATTATCCAATAATCAATACATCAATCCAATCAATTTCTACATTACAATCTAACAAACAAGTCGTCCATGGTCTGTGGACAACGGGGAACAGTTCATATATGCAGGTATAAAATAAATAACTGCAAATAAAATATTTGAGTGAGATGAGTTCTCACCGAGGGATCCACTCCACCATTCTTTATGCATCGCATATATTTTGCATACCTTACAAGAGCAAAGAGAGGCGCGAGCTTGGCTCGAAGGTGGAGGGTGCATCGGTGAAGGAGCTGCGCGGGATGTGAATGAGCTGTCGAAGCCTTATTGAGTTCGTCAGCGACGATTTCTGGGTGTGGAGGATGACGGCTGCGGGATGGGCGAACTGCTGGTGGTGGATGCTCGTCGGAGGTGGCAATGGCGGTCGTCGGAGGGGTTCAGGGAGGTGGCGGCGTTGGGAGCGGCACGGTGGGGCCAGCATTGCGGTTTTCCATGGATCTAGGGCTCGAGGTGGTCTCGATTTTTGAACTGGAGGTGGAAGGAGAAGTGGAGAAGAGGGAGGAGGCGAGGAGCAGGGGGTCGGCGGGGTCCGGTAAAGGCGACGGCGGATCCAGGATGAGGGCGACGGGTTTTAAAAAGCATCGGTTTTTTTCCTCTTTTAATTTCTGAATCGAACGAATGGGAGAAAGGGGGATAAAGGGGTTGACCACGTTTATAAATAAATATATACATATCTAATTTTAATTTAATCCCCAAAAAGTTACTTTTTCTTTCGAACTCCAAATCGAACCCAACGACTGTCGCCCCTAGCTAATTACCCCCATTCTGAACATAATGGGATACGTTTCGTAAGCTAATTCGGTTGTTTTTAATTGCTTTTCTCAGATTTAAAATATTACATTTTAAATTGAACTTGAACGTACGTTTCAAATTACCGGGGCCACATACTGGCTCCAAAAATTCCCGAAAAATAGGTTTAGCTATATTTTGACAATACGGACCCATAGAAACTGGTTTCATCGAATTCCGAGTCCGTTTGCAAAATCTTACTTTTTAAGGGCTTACATATGAAATTTATATATATATATATAATATATAAATTCCACAGCAACTTTCTGAATTTTTAATTTTCTCATAACTTACGATTTATAAAGTGAAATCTCAGTTTCTTAAATTCATTACAAAGATAAGATTGATTCAGTCCTACAATTTCTTGTTTCGTTCAATTATGACTTATAATTGATTTTATATATTTTCTGGAAATTTGAAATCGAAATTTCAAACTACCGCACCGTTTCAGGCTCGTAATATAAATTATTTAAATTTATACGTCGCAACTTCATTTTAAATAAATTTTAGGTTGTTATTATTTAAAATATCCATTTTAAATATTCATAATTCATTAAAATCTCCAAAATAAAAATTTTAAATTGGTTCGGATTTCCGGGTTGTTACATAACCGAAGTTCAACATTCAGATTTACAACCTATCGTTGAATAGAAGTTGTTTCATATTATCGCAACATTGTATGATACATTTATATATATGCATATACACACATAAATGTATGCATAATTAGTCACATCAAAGGTTTAGAAAATATCCTAAGTATATGTATATAAGCTTCTTATATGTATACAAATGAATGCTTACTTCTTAAGCTTTGAAAAAGCAAACTTAACATCACCTTACACACCTCTCATATCAACTTACACACACATCTTTTCACTAATTAATGCATTAGGGTTTTAAGGGCATTTTGGTCTTTTCCCATTTACATTCCTTAGGCTATATAAAGGGTGGCATACCCTTAGGAATAAGGACACAATTTCTTTTCTTCTTTTTCTTCTTCTTAAGCTATATTAATGGCTTCTTCTTGAGAAGAAGTAGGAGGGTTAAAAATGGTGGAAGTGCTTAAGCATTAATCCACTAATTACTCTCTAACTGATTCGAAAGTTAACCAAATCTTCTTTAATCTCTTTTAAACTTTGGCTTTGGGACTAAGACATCATGGAAGGCATGATCATCAAGTAAGAAGTGGAGGAAGGAAGGAGGAAGAAGTGGTTCCAAGAAGGAGGAGGAGGAGGAGAGGCATTGTCTTGGTTTGGAAGTGCTAAAGATTGGATCTTTAGGCTAGTGGTGATGAAAGGAGGTGGTTCTTATGGCTTTGTGCACGGTTAGGTATGGATCTAAGTTATCTCTTAATTTTATATTGTTTATTTATGTGTTATGTATTAAGTATAAAGTTTAAGTGACATTAACTAAGTAAAGTTATTGGCTTTAGAACCTTCTTGCTTGTGAAAGTAAAAGAAACTTTATATCATGTTACATAACTCTAATAAGCCGACGAGTAGGCTTATTTGTTTCTGAGATTCGTTTCGAGGTGCTTAAACTAAGGAGATGTTCAAGAGCAATCAGTGCTCTGGCTCACCTGGCCTCAAAACCGGGCGAGGAATAGTTAAGTTGATAATGTCGGAAACGAGTTAAGTGTATGAACTGTGATTTCTATAAGCATAAAATGGTTTAATAAGATTTAGAAATGATTTTGGATTATAACATTTATGTTATAATCCATGATCTAGAAATCTCGGTATTTAACTGTATTGAATATTTATCGATATTTACATCTTTAAAGGACTATTTTAAAGATGTGGATAAATATGAAATTGGTTTTGGGTTTGTTGTGACAATGTGTTATTAACATTCATCTTTAACCCACTCGAATTATATCGTCAAAGTATATATAATTGAATCTTTAAACGGACATTTAAAGATGATTGTAAAGGAATTGTCTTGGGTTTGTTGTAAACAGTGTTTTAGCAACACTTGTTTTCAAACCCTTGGAATATAGCTAAACTGGAAATATACCATTTAACGAGTTTGAATATACATAGATCTTTAATAAATGATTTTAAAGATAGAAACAAATATAGGAATCTTTCAGGATAAAGATAGTGAATAAGATGTTTAACTTATGAAAGAGAAGAGGTTATTTATTAAATAACAGTTTGAACCTCTTTGATTATATTTTAGGAATCTTAGAAATGAATTAAGAATATACTTATACCAGAGGGATAAGTATATGAATACATTTTGATGTATTAAAGTTAGAAAGGAAATTTTAGAAACGGATTAGGGATATACTTATACCGGAGGGATAAGTATATGAATACATCTTGATATATTGAAGTTAGAAAGGAAATCTTGGAAATGAATTGTGATTATACTTATACCGGAGGGATAAGTATATTAACCCTTTTAAGTAGTAAGACTATAAAGGATTATTAATCGAGTATTAGTTATTGATTAATAAGGAACTCATAGAATATATACATATGACATTTATATGTATAAGTTGAATATATACGCTAGTATAAAAAGGAATATTAATCGAGTATTAGTTATTGATCAATAAGTGAAGTCATATTTGACAAATGAAGTTTTGTTAGTTAAAAAAAGTTGTACTAATAAAAGAAATATTAATCGAGTATGAGTTATTGATCAATAGGCGAGGTAGTATTTGACAAGGGAAGTTTTGTTAGCTAATTTTACTAATAACAAAGGTGTTTTAATTAATGAAAGATTAATTCAATGGGAAAGGGATTAGAAGCCCTTTATATGAGTTAACTGTGCTTCAACTGTTTATCTTGCTTCTTGATCTTGATGGTGCCTTGAATGTTTATTCGTTTGTTATGGAAATTAAGCTGGGTTGTTTTCCATATACAATCGTCTATTGTGTAAATTGTAGTCGACTAATCGATTATAGAACTTGACCTTAAATCTAGCGACTGGTTTTGAGGAGACCGGGATTGGTAAGTGTTTTACTTATCGAAAACCACTTCAAAACTAGTATACGGGTTCTATGTTTTGGAAGCGGTTGTGAAGTGAAGACAATATGTGGATTCGAGATCTGTTGAGATGCTCGAACACATATAAAGATTCCGGGATCTGTGAAGGAATCTATGAGCGATTTCAAGATCTATTGTACTGTGGGATTTCATCTGGGAATTCATGTTCTGATCGAGTGATGAAGACTCGTGTGAAAGATGCCGAATGAAACCTCGACATCGGATATGGCTAAAAAAAGAGTAGGAGCACAATTTGGGGTTTTGCTAACCTGTAAGCAGGATATACATTCTCCATACATAGTGTATGCTTATTATCGAATTGTGCGGGAGCTCTTTGAAGTTGCGCGCGGGAGTTGGGTATATTTGGTTCCACGTGGTGCACTTCAGTGTTTCGTGCGTGGGCCAGTTGTGTTTACCTTATGGTATATTTTATCTAGAGATATATGACGCTCGGAGGTACTTTCTGACCCTTGTGCATGAAGTTCAGATCTGTATTGAGAGATCTCCGATGGAAAATCCAATATGCGAACGTGCCTTATCGGATTTGTTTGTATACTTAATAGTTATCGAATGTAACCAATGTAACCATTCCTTCTATGTGAATTTATTTATATGCTACACCCTAGACATTATCTATTATACAATTATACTTCTAATAAATGATTGGATGTTATTGAGGGGATAACCGTTACGGACATGCGTACGGCCTCAGATTGTATTGATATGTGTTACTTAAATGTTGAGGGAATTGGGAAGTAAATGAGAATGGATTTGAAAATAATAAGGTTGATTAGATTTCATAAATCTAAGCTTGGAGATTAAGCATGAAGGGTAGATTGGGATTTTCATTGTTGTGTGTGCATCGTAGGCTCCATGAGTCCAATTTGCGAATAGGAGAACTACGTTGGCTTGATCCTGTGTCTAATTGGGTACCCAATTAGATGGGGGTACGTAGGAAGTCATAAGTGGTAGTGATGCAGCCCCGAAAATAACATAACCCTTTCAAGTTTGTTGTTTTTTATTCATCCTATGAGTCCTATATTTCTTGCTTACTATATTATTCCGCTGTGTATGTTATCGTATGTATCCGTAAGTGTATGAACAGGTTGTTATAACAGTTCATGCTGATTCATTGTGTACTCTGATTGATGTATGTATATTTTAAAGTTTTTCCGCTTTTTGTCAAGAGCACTGTTATTATTATAGATTATTCATGCCGTAGTGAGATTCTGTTCTGTATCTTCTTTCTTCTATTCTTCTACCTTTTTTTTCTTTTCCCCTAACTATTAGACATTTTGGTACTTGATTTGAGATACATGAATACAGAGGATGTATTATTGTTGATTTTCGAGAGCCGAAAAGTCGGGTCATTACATCATCTTTCAACCACCATCTTGGTCTTTCCATCATATAACTCCTCGCATCCATCAATCAACCTTTAACATATATGATCAAGAATGTATAAAGTTTTCTATCATATGTGATGCAATGGAAAGAAAATTCTTTCGGCAAACTCATTCATCGCAATAGATTCTTTAAAAGGACTAAATGCACTACCACATTATGTGAATCATTGATGAGTGCATTCTGCATATTAAAAAATTTTAGCATGATTTTTAAAAAACTTTAACCTTACTTTTAAAAAAGGTTCGACTTACCATCATTACAGTGGAGAAAATATAGTTGTTCTCATACAATGCTTGGCTTTGAACAAACCGATCGATTATCTGATAGAATAAAGAACAAAATTATGTACGTTAGTATATTTGAACAAAAATGATAAGTTTTATATCATTTTGAAAAAATATGTCTATCTTTGTTTTCGTTTGTTCATTCAATATGAATGTTAGCATAATAACTATATTGATATTTTTTCAAGTGTGGTAGTGGCTTTATATGAAAATGATAAGTTTATATCTCATTTCAAATACACTTGTTTATTTTAATTTTTTCTTGTTAATCATATCCCAACTAGTAAATAGCATCTAGGGCTCTTTTTTCCATGTAAATTTATATATACTATGTATAGTTGAGGCTTTGTATCAAAATGATAAATTTATGTATCATTTTAAACATAAACGCACAATGTCTAATTTTCCCAGCATTTTAAATATGAATATAAGTTATATAAAAATTAAAAGAAATATACCTGGCCATCTATGAGCTGATCTAGCAAAATAGCTTCAAGCATGGATTTAACAATTTTAATCCCACCAGTTTTACCATCACCCGATGTGAACACTACAGAGCTGCATGTTACATAAACACAAAATAAGTTAGTACGTATTATTTCGATGAACTTGTATTCATAAACTATTAATGATAAAATAAATATTACTTCTCATTTTCATCTTTCTCAAAAAATAGGCGAAGGATGGTCTGAATCAAACCTAAGTGGGTACTTACTAGAAGACACAAGCCATAGAATCATAACCTTGTCAAATTTTCATGGAATGTAAAAGACATATGAAATCTAAAGATAAATTGTTATTTATATGTTATATTTGTCATAGTTTCATGTTGCGTGGTAATTATGTTTTTTGCTATTGTGATTTCCGAGGAACAATGATATAAATAAAATGATAGTTTGATATAGCATTTTTTGTAATGGTACCATTTTTTGTAGCATGATTGTCCCATAAATAATGATAATTTCATATGACATGTTATCCTGATATTGCTTAGAATATTGATAATGTTAATTATGATAGCTTGATATATCATTTTTATCCATGTTCGATAGCTTGTTTACTGTTATCTTAATGTCACTACTCTTATTTTATTGTTACTTACTGTTGTCAAAAAGCTGTATGACAACTTCATATATATGTATAACATTATGTTAGTTACTATTAGTATTAATAATATTTAAATGATAGTTTCACATATCATTTATAATGTATGTGAATTCGTCTATTATTAGGCTGATATTGTAATGTAGTATTAACATATAAACATGTGTATGCACAGAATACTACAGCAAAAAGTAAAAACAGGAAAAGAACAAAGAAAGAGAAAGAAGACGATACGAATCAATGTCGTTGTAGTTTAATGGCCGTGATCAAAGCACTTTCAAAAATTAAAAAAGGAAAAGGGATTACAGTAGATCAGTTAGATTTCATCAAACAAACACCTTTTCATCAATCCATTATATCTATATATGAAGGTTTTGTAACTTTAAAGGAATGTAGAAAATCTTCTTCTACTGTGGATATGCTTATCGGTACATTTTCAGTTAAGAATGAGGCTTTTAAAGTTGGAAAAAGAGTTTAAAAATTTCAAGTGAAGATATTGCATTGCTCTTTGGTTTGCCAGTACATGGAAAAGACTTGCATCCTCTTCCAAAATCTACTTTTCATCACCTATCCGAGTACTGTAAAGAATTTGTTGTTAGAAATTTCAGAACAAAGGATCATATTCGTAAAAAAGATACTATCGCTAGAATTAACTATGTTTATGAAAATGAGAACTATCAATATCCAACTGATTTACCAAAACTAATAATAATTCTAGCAATGATAACTTTCTTTTTTTCGGATAGCCAAAGGTATTTACCTTGGGGTTATCTGCAATACCTAATTGATGAAGAAAAAATGTTTGAAGTGTCATGGCCATTGACAGCACAATCTACACTGTTACGATCGCTGAAAGCTTACCAGCCGAGGCCTCGTCAAATGCCTGATGTTCGATGCTCATATTGGTAAGAAATACCCTTTTTCACTGTTACATGCCTTTTTCTTATAGGTTTGCAAAACAGAATACATGTGTGTTAATCATTCTAATATTGATCATTTTCTTATAGGTTTGAAATTTGTTTTCTGATTAAAATTAATGTTTGACAGTAGTGTACAAAAAACACTACAGCTTGATTAATTGAGTGAATTCACCTGTTAAATGGACAATTAGTCAACAAAATTGTTCCATCTGTTATCTTGCACCATGCCTTTTTGTTTGTAAATGAAACTGAGAGTTGAACATAGCATTTAAGAAAATTATTCAAAAGCACTACAGCTTGATTAATTGACTGAATTCACCTGTTAAATGGACAATTAGTCAACATAATTGTTCCATCTATTATCTTGCACCATGTTTTTTTGTTTGTAAATGAAAATGAGAGTTGAACATAGCATTTAAGAAAATTATTCAAAAACACTACAGCTTGATTAATTGACTGAATTCACCTGTTAAATGGACAATTAGTCATCATAATTGTTCCATCTGTTATCTTGCACCATGCCTTTTTGTTTATAAATGAAAATGAGAGTTGAACATAGCATTTAAGAAAAATATTCAAAAACACTGCAGCTTGATTAAATGATACTTAAATGTTTTTATTTTTACTTTTGCAGTATTTTCTTTGCGAACATGTTACTTTAATCGAAGAGAAGGCAAACTACAATGATAATTTCCCAAGATTTGTGAGGTGGGATATAAGATGCCTGAAGAACACGGTCACAAAGGGTGCATTATCGAGAATGGATGATGAAAAGGTATGTATTCAATTTATATTTTGTAATAAAATTTTACTATAAAATTATTACATGTTAAAAATTTAATTATATTGATACATTATTATTGTTTTTGAACAGATTTTTGACAGCTTGAGAAATATTAGTGAGAAGGAAAATACACTACTGCAGGAAAAGGGAACAAGCACAGCAAGATTACAACCTCAACATGCTCAAGGCAGGTGTGAAATGGAAAATAATGATGATAAGAATCAAATTGCATCTCTTCAGCAGTATATTCAAGAACTGGAAAGTAAACCAAACAAAACTGAAGAAGTGCTGAAAAATGAAAGAGAGGAAAGAATAAAAGAGAAAGAGATGATTGTAGAATTTAAAAAAGAAATTAAGAGATTGAAATCGAAAACAAGCAGCACAGAAGAAGGAGATGAAACCCAAAATGAAAACAGCACAGAAGAAGGAGAGGAAACCCAAAATGAAAACATCACAGAAGAAGGAGATGAAACCCAAAATGAAAACATCACAGAAGAAGAAGGTGAAACCCAAAATGAAAACAATCAAAGTGAAAAAGTTTTGTAGCTCCATCATTTGATCTTAAAATCACACAGCAATTGAAAATTATGCAAGAAGAAAGGGAAAAAGCAGAAGGAGAAACGGCAGAAAAAGAGAAGGCAGAAAGGAAAAAAGAAGAATGGAAAAAAAAAGGAAAAATAAAAAAATGAAAGTAACCCCAAGCTCGTAGGTTAGTAGGGTGAAGACAAGAGCTGCTCAAAAGAAATTAGAAGTTGAGGGAAGACTTGATGAAAGAAAAAATGAAAATGAAGAAAACAAAGAGGAAACAAATCTGGAAAAGGAAGAGCTAAATGAAAATACTTTCAATGCAGAAAATGACAGTGAGCGGAAAGATGTATCAAACGTTGAAGAAGAAAGCGAAGAAGAAAATGAAAATGAGATGAAAGATGCATCAAACATTGAAGAAGAAAGCGAAGAAGAAAGCTATAATAGTGATAGCCCCAGTTCGGATAACACAGTCTGTTAGCCTGCTTTGTGACCCGGCTACCCAAAGCTCGTCATCAACAAAGATCATCCTGTGACCCCTAACAAACGACCTTATTTGGGACTGAAACTGTGAAAAACTTGTAGCCCTCTGAATTAGCTTCGAGACGAGCTTTTGTTTGGCCCAATCGGACTTACGGTTTGGAAGTTACGCTCGTTTCCGTGAAACGAGTTGGACCGGCTCGCCCCCAATTCCGGTTCGTGACCCCGGTTCTTGACCCCGATTCGTGACCCCGGCTCGTGTGTCCCTAACCGCCTTTCCTAATCATTAGGATCTGAAGACACCTGTCCCTAACCGCCTCTTTGACTGCTTCCTAATCACATCTGAGCCAATCCAAGATTCATGGGATCGCTGCCACGTGTCCACTCGAGCCACCTGCTAGAACCGCCTATAAATACCACAAGAGAAGGCAATTTGAGGGATATTTTGGCACTGGAGAGCTCTATTTCCACCATTATCAAAACTCAACTAGAAATTACTCCATTTCAGTCAATTTGTGAGACAAATATTGAGTGATTATCAATTTTTGTTGTAAATTTGAGTGGAGGATCAATCTGTACTTGTTGAGAAACTAGTAATATCAATCATATAAAGTGGACGTAGGCTCGTTAACGCCGAACCACTATAAATCTTGCGTGTTCTCCATTTTTATATTCATTTTTTAGCTCTTATTCTTATAATTTCGGTGTTAGAGCCAAATTTTGGTCTAACATTTTGGTGCTTTCACTGAGAAATGAATTCTCAGCCTATCGGATTGCTATTCTACTATTTGGATGTGGAAGTACGAAGAAAACAGTCCGCATTTCTACCATTTTCGAAGATTTCAGTAAAATCAGAACTTTATGACTCCGAAAGAAGTAAGGAATCGCGAGTTTCCCGAGCGAATGAAGAGAAATCGGACGGATAACGTACAGGAGTAGGTGGTCGGCTCGTAGCTCGCGGCTCGCAGGGGGACCACGAACCAACCCTGATGATGACAACGAGCGGAATCATGAAGACATATCCCACCAGCTCGTGGAGATGTACCTGACCTGAACGGATGTACGAACCGACCTGCATAGCAGTCACGAGCTGAAGAAATCTTGTTGAACCGCGATCCACGAACCAACCCAATAGGGCGATCACGAACCGGATCCATAACTCATCCGATCCGACCCAAAGTGGCTTGCCCGAACCGACCCCAGGCGACTTGCTCGATCCGACCCAGAGTGGTCTCCATGACCCGATCCGGAGTGACTTACTCGATCCGACCCGAGTGCTCAACCCCGATCCGACCCGAGGGTTCGACCCCGATCCGATGACATCTCCGAACCGCGAACCGGAAGACAGTAGCGAACCGCTACCCAGAAAAGTGATGGCGAACAAGGGTCACGACCCGACCTGAAAAAGTGCTAATTTTTGGAAAAAATGCATTTCTGACGTCATTTCGAAGAAGGCACGATCTACCAAAATCGAAAAAATCTGGCGGTGCCAACATTTTCGACCTAACTGGTTAGGTCGACCGCCACCGGGACTGTGGGGCCCCGGACCCCCACCGGCGCTGCGCCCGGACTCGCTGACGGCTCGCCTTCGGCTCGGAATACAATTTGGCCTACAATAAACATCAATGATCGTCAACCGAGATCCGGTAGATAGCCCAAGTATATCGACAACAATTTGGTTACGATTGGAAATCTTCCAAAGGCCATCACCAATATTTATATATGTTACTCAATATGAGGAGCTTCTAAGAAGATTCAGAATGATGGCTATGACATTATACGAGACCACGACTGTCTCCAAACAACCTTCTCTTCTAAAGCTCGGACGACATATAGATTTCACCAATGCTATTCCCGAACAAATGGTGACCATCTGGTTTACATGACTTGAACATGTCCAACTGGCGGAGTTCCAGATGACATTGACATGAAGCAGCCTAGGTGCTTTTCCGAAGATGATTCAGATGATCTTAGCGACGATGGTTCTCAACGATGAGATGCTAGAAGGTGACTAAGGATCTTAGCACTACAAAGCTACAACTCACTTATATGAAGTGATGAAAGACATATGTCCTATGGTTCGTTAGCAGAAAAACTTAACTGACGTTTGTTATGCCTACTTGCTATCGACTACATTGATGAAGATTGATTCCCATCAGATAAGGGTTAGACCAACGTACTTTGGTGCCCAGAATTAGGTACCAGTTGAACCACTACAGGCCATGATTTTCCTAGGGATCCTTGCCTGGGTGATAGCAACATTGACTGATCACCAGCCTCCATGCGACCTTGGTTAAGAGATGAGAGCCCGAGACCAAAGCAAATATGAATCAACTATTAGTTCTTTGCTTCATACTTCTGTTGATTTCTTCGAGAAAACTTACGTGCAACTTGTTGATTGCTTCGAGAAAACTCTACCACCGTTTCCAAGTTAATATGATCGTGGTACACACTGATTAGCCACTACAACAGGTCCTGCAGTGACCTGAGGCATTTGGAAGATTGCTCGAACGGAACACTGAGCTTAACCAATTCGATCTCGATTCCCTCCTAAAGAAGTTCATATGGGGGCAAGCAGCAACCGACTTCATCGCTGAGTTTATCACTCCCGAAGAGGATGTGTTTGATGAAGAAGATGGCCCATTTGAAATGAAATGTGAAATCAAACACCTAGACGCTGTATGGACGGTGAAAGGATGATTGATGATCCAATAACGGAATTTTGCAGATAACCCCCGAAGGACGGCTCGAAAGGAATTGTAGGCGAAGGAACCGTAACTCGTAGCTTACTTAGAATCGACAGAAGAGCTGTTGGATGGATTCGAACTCTATAGCATATCTCATGCCCTATGAATGGAAAATCGAAAGGCGAATAATATGGCCAAGTAAGAAAGCTTCGATAATCCAGAAAAGATAGAAATGATCCACATCGAGACACTACAAAATCCAACCATTGATTAGATGGAAGTTGATCCAGTATTGGAAACCGAACTCGGAAGAGAGTCGTGAACAACTCCATGATAAACTTCCTGTGGCACGAATTTCATCTAGAAAGGTGAAGCGAGTGGTGTGCCATCAATCTTTATGCCTCAAGATGTGATATGCAAGGCGACATGGCTTTTTTCCCTTGGAAGGTTGACCCAAGATAGACACCAACGAGTCTCATTGCTGAATTCACTGCTATGAATGATTCGACCAAATCACTAATTAACTTCCCGCCTGAAGGAAGACATACGTGAATGAAACATATAATAAACGATGTTCCAGAATTAGAAAATGAAGAATCACGCTTCCACTCCCTTCACTAATTACCTACCGAGTAACTCATTCCCCAGACACTGGGGGCAACTGGAGATTTGAGCATGGATTGCCCGAGATTACATAATCTAATTCAAAGTCGATACATCATAAGCTGGCATGACCGACTGCCTTAGCGTTCCCCAAAGGTTGGCGAGTTAAAGGTTTGAAACACTCAAGTCCGAATATTGAGTGATTGTCTGCACACCAGTCCATGCCCTCGATGTGGGGGCAAGAAAGAAATTCCAAGGAGATGCGACCTTGTCATTCCAAGACCCCGATCATGGTCCCATTATTCTTGGGACTACTGCCCTGAAATAGCTTGCAAAGACATTCATCACCAGCCTAAGATTTTGGCAGCCATCCCCTGGCGAAGACATTACGAAGCAAAACAGATCTACAAAGAGCATGCAAAGCCATTTTCGCTCAGAATGATGCTCATTCCTTTAACAGGATTATTCTTTAACCATGACTCTTATATTTGCATGCTTTATGAGTTATTGATGTAATTAACTCAAGCGAATTATTATGTGGATGGTGTAGGTACCCTAGATTTGATATTGATCAGGCATATAACACTCGCACATGGAGTTATAGAATAAACGCCATTGGTGATTACCGCTAACATCGGTCCTGCGTTGGTGCACAAAGTCTTGATAGATAACGGCAGCTCGGTGAATATCTTGTTCAAAAAGGCGTTCGACCAGATGAAGCTGGAGATGAGTGATTTTAAGCCGTGTGAAGGATGGATATGTGGCTTTAATGGTTCTGTTACTTCCCCGTCGGGCAAACTTGATATGTCAGTAACCCTCGGCGAAGGTGATTGGAGACGAGTGAAGATACTCCCGTTTGTTGTGATGGATTTGAAGTCTTATTATAATGCTTTCCTAGGACGGCCGGCTCTAGCAGAATTCAGAGCCTGCCTTGCGCCTTGATGTTTGCTTTTCAAGTTTCCGACCGAGGCTGGTATTGTAGTAATAAAGGGCGACCAGGTCACCGGTAGAGAATGTTATATGGCAGAGTTGAAGGCTTTGCGCAAAGGAAAGGGCGTGGAGCCTAAGGAAATGATTCCTCCTGAAGAGAAGGACTCCGTATAGCAGCTAAAGGGTATGAATCCTCGGGAGGTTCGGGAAGATTTCCCCGAGGATATAGATCTCAGGGACGATGAAGAACCTGGGGACAGAATGGACACACCTAACGAGACGACCGTCGAAATGTCGATTGATGATCGCGACCCGACGAAGGTGTTGAAGATCGGGTCTCAGTTAGAACCCTCTCGAGCACAGGAGTTGACTGAATTTTTTAAAGCCAAACCTGGACGTGTTTTCTTGGACTCATGCCGACATGTGTGGGATTTCACCATGCGTAATGAGTCATGCATTGAATGTCAAGCCTGGATACCCACCTATAAAGCAGAAAAGACGCGCGCTCAGTCCGGAGAGATTGGCGGCATTGAAAGAAGAAGTGGAAAGACTCAGAAGTAACGGATTTATCAAAGATTCGAAATATCCAGACTGGATCTCTAATCCCGTATTGGTTAAGAAGGCAAACTGGAAATGGCGAACATGTATAGACTTTTCAGATTTGAATAAAGCCTGTCTGAAAGACAGTTTTCTACTACCAAGGATTGATCAGTTAGTGGACTCAACCGCTGGACACGAATTGCTTTCGTTCATGGATGCGTACTCGGGGTATAATCAGATCCCCTTGCATATTCTTGATCAGGAGCACACCAGTTTCATTACCGATTTGGGACTGTATTGTTATGTGGTGATGCCATTTGGCCTGAAGAATACTGGAGCGACGTACCAGCGTTTGGTGAATAAGATGTTCTATGAACAGATTGGGGAGACAATGGAGGTATATGCGGATGACATGTTAGTGAAATCCAAACGGTCGTCTAGCCACACGGATGATTTAGCAGAAATGTTCGGGATCCTCCGGCGGTATGGAATGAAGTTGAACCCCTTGAAGTGTTCATTTGGGGTGGCCTCTGGGAAGTTTCTCGGATTTATTGTGAGTTCGCGAGGGATCGAGATTAATACCGATCAGATTGCTGCGATCAGAAATATACAAGAATCGAGGCAGATAAAGGATATGCAGAGCCTCACTGGGAAGGTAGCGGCGTTGAGCAGATTCATCTCTAAAGCCACTGATAAATTATATGTGGCAGACCACATGACAATTGGGCATTAATCTTTGAATGGCAAAGTTAGGTTCCGACTCCAGATGGTCGCAGTGTGACCATCTATGTAGCTCGATCCCGTCCTCGATGCCACCATGTTACATGAATCCCCATAGAAGGTACCTAGAGTTTGATTCCAATCACTCCACCCATAGATTGATCGGAGGACCCCCAAGCATTTGGAAACGTTTTCTGACTATTTTCTCGATTAACTCTAATCCTCGGAGCTTGGATAAGAGTATAAACCTAGGATGAGTATGGTGGGTATGCCATGATTAAAGACCACTCGATACATGACTTTAACTCTTATGACTTGAGAGAAATATAAAGGATGATATCACGACGTTTGACCAAACTCCATCCCATGAGTCGACGGGACGAGAGAGACCTGGTTATTACAAACAACCATCTATACCCATGAATTAGAGATTATGAGATAATGCCTCGGCAAGTGTGATCAACCGCTTGCCCGAGAAGTTCCATCCTCCAGAGTGACGCATGGAGTATGGACTAGAATCGAGTTTAAGAACGACGCTCGAAACGACAGAATCCCGCTCTTTGAACTAGAGTGTAGAAGGAATGCCAGGGCGAATGATATGATCGTTCGCCTGAATCACTTTAACTCTCATGATCTGAGAAAGGGTATAAAGGACCAAGTGAAAGTCATGACTTTCCTAGAATAGTCCAGCAATACGAGCAAAAGATTATAAAGTGGACGTAGGCCCTGATTTGGCTGAACCACTATAAAAATATCGCGTGTCACTTACTTTTTCTACACTCATTTCTATTGCACTTCTACTATTTTCCTATATATGTTGTGTGTTGCGATTTTTAATTGCAGGTACCGCGGCAGGCTGAAGATATAACTGGTCCGTCTCGAACCATGAAACCATAACCCCCAGAAATGGGATTAAACGGAAAAGGTATGCGTAGGTGACACGACGGTTAAATTTCCTACTCTCAGAAGACGAGAGTAGAAGAGGACCGTGGAAAGCGTCCTCGAAGCGTGATGGTGCACCAAGATAAAAGACTGCTTCAGATACTCTACCCTTGAACACGAAAAGACGGGAGAGTCTAAAGGCGTCTGTGAATGACGCCCCCAGAACTCCTACCCGTCGAGGAGCGGGACTAGATTGAAAGTTGAGTTCGAGCTCTACCTTTGATGAAAGACAGGAGAGCATAAAGGCATGTTGATAAGTGCCACTAAAGGATTCCCACCCCGTGGTAGTACCGGGGGCAAGATTGAAAGCTGAGTCCAAACCCTTCATGTCCGGACATGGGGGGCAACGTATTGTCGATCCCGATCGATCCATAACAAGCCCTGGCCAGGCACTACACCTGTGATTGATTGAGGGCATACTTACATACTACACACACACTTATTTCATGACTATTACACGACACATGTGTTGCTATTTAGTGCTTAGATATGATTTGAATTGTATGAAATAAAATCTAGTTAAGTCATAGATTCTTTACATAAAGGAAATGACATTTTATTTACTGAGTGTAGATTTGCAAAAGATAACTGTTCAGGAACGCGAGGGCCGAGCTCGCAGCCACGACAACAGAATAGTAGAAAACAGATAAAGAGCCATGTCTAGGAGGCTGATACTGATGCCTAATGCTAAACTTCCTTCGCAACTCAATGTGACGACCAAAAGGAATCCCTGATATTTCCACCTGGCCTTAATATGATCTTGAGCGGTCGTTGGTTTTCCGGCCTTAATACGATCTTGAGCGATCGTTAGTTTTCCGGCCTTAATACGATCTCGAGTGATCGTTGGTTTTCTGACCTTAATACGATCATGAGTGATCGTCGGTTTTCTGGCCTTAATACGATCCGGCGCGGTAGTGGCATTCTAGACTCCCATGGATTATGGATTTCTTGAACTGTTCGAAAAATATTTTCCTTCGTACTTGAAGAAGAGTATCGCTTAAGTTCTAAAAGCAGTATTTCCTTTTCATGCATACATGTCTGAATTTAAAAGGGCCCCCTTTGAGGACCAGGAAGCAGATATAAAGAGAATGTCCTTTTGCTGATCCCCGCCTACTTCCAGAATGGAAAGCTCAGATGAGGCTGGATAAATCCCATACAACAATTAGACAAGATGCAGCCATATCGCCTCCGACTTTACCCTTGATGTAGAAAGCAAACGGGAGCATTCTAGGCGACTATGCTCTGACCTTTCGCCGCCTGATGGCGGTCCCCAGAGCCTGGATAGGAGACAAGAGATTGGTACGGACTGGGTACCAACAAATCGATTTGCACTTAACGCTAGGACACGATGCGAAGAGGGAGTATGGATATAGAGGAGATATGAATTCAACATCTACTACATAGCAGAACCCCCATTGATGAGGGAGCATGGGATACGAGCTTCGAGCAACATGATTACCGGATGACTCTATGCACATTTATTATCCTTAGAGCCCTGCCAAATCCCAGACTACAATCAAAAGAGTGACCTCTCAAGATTAACCTGCATACGTCTGAGCAACCAGTTATCATCCGGAATCTAATGACGGAAGCTTGATTGACGGCTACTGCATATGTGAACACAAGAAGCCTGAGCCAACCTTCTCCTATTTCAAGACATCACGCTGGCGGCACCAGTGGTGGATTCAAAGGCCGAGCAATAATCATCAACTCGCTGAGAAGATAGAATCAAAGGTTTAAGCAATAACGAACTTGGCTCGGTTAGATCACAACCACCAACTAGAGTTGAGCATGAACCGATTAGCAATCAAGTGGCTTTAATTTAAAGCGTTATGGATGGAAACTTGGACAATGGGATAGCTATTGACAACATCCTAGCTGAGAACGAAAGAACTACAACAAACTCAGGCCATACACGCCCAACTTCATTTCCACCTCGAATGGACACTCGAGCATCCAAGCGCACCCAACTCCAAGTTAGAACGCTACAATTAGAAGAACATAAATCAAGATTGGGTCATATGACTCGAACCACGACTCGGGGGAAATTTTAACCCAGCAATGAGAAATCATTAAAAAAAAACCTCGTGATTTGGATTTGATGCCGAAGCCACCAACCATGATCTTGGCAATATGCAGCAACTTCTTGATGGCAATCTGATTGTCAGTTTTATCGGCGCCTCTCGAGAGGTGGTACTTCTCAATATGATGTGGATAACGATAATCACAGCCTTTTCTCATGGGATATCAGAATCTCCTGTTATTGCTCCGGGTTTCAAATCTTCTCTGTAATGAGATTCGCTCAGAGGCTTTGATGAATTCAACCTTGAGGTAGACAAACTTTTATGACAAGAAGGTGCTAACGCCGAGATGAATGATCTTGATGCTTTTATGATAGAGAACGGAGCACCTTCCCACTCAATGAAACAATAAGAACAAAGTAACTGCCCCGGAAAAGAATGATAAGAGCACGCGGTTCCGGAGAGAACCTATTTCTCTAATTGAGGCCACGATATTGTTTCTCAATCTCAACGGAACCGAGCATGAGGATTGGACTCAACCAGGATATGATGACCATTTCAGATTGTACTAAAGCAAGAGTAGAGGGATTAACTAACTTCAAGACAACATTCATCCGCTTGCGTTTCTGATGAACCTATTTGACTCCGCGACTGATTTGATGAGAGCAACCGAGTCCGCTGATGCTCGATGAGGTAATCCTCATCATCTGGATAAAGAGAAGGGATAATACCAAAGAGAATATGATTTGACCATTCGTATATACAACTTCAACTCTTGATGACTTGAGAAAGAATACAGAACAACTTGGGTCAACTACGATTGCTAAACCTGCAGCTCTAACCCGATGTGACAATGGAGAGTATAAATACAAAAGCGCTCGATTGACTTAACTCAACCCCTATTGATGCCAGGGCCATGAGCACTGACTTTGCTTGTCCTCCGATGACACTGAAAGCACGAGTGCCGATTCGAAGACTAACTTTGCAGACGATCTTGGCATTGAATGAGATTCAAAACATGTATGTTATGCCTTTGGAGTACAACCTTACTCGTCTTCCCGGCCAAGCGAGCTAACTTGCAGATTAAATGTGAGCTTAAAGACTCAAACTACATCGAATGGAAGGTGTGATAAGTTTCTCCACTGCCTTATGATAGTGATGATCATACGAGCACCGATTTACATGATCTCAAAAATGTCCCTTATTGACTAGTACATGATTATTGGATTACAAAATGATCCAGATCAACGGTGGATCCCCTAAAATATGGCCTGATGCGACCATGAATTTCAGATTTTTCATTGATATGATCTGGAGTGATGTGACTTTCAGATTCCTTATTGTTACGATATGATGTTGTCATGGTACCCTAGATTAATATCCTCATATCAAGATAGTCCAAAGCTGAGTACAAGAGATGGATTCGCATGCTGATTCTGATATGCTTTATCCGAACGACCCAGATGCCAGCACAAAACCTGAAGACTCTTGAACTATCCTACGATTCGAATGGCTACTTCTTACATAAACTCATATATAGAAAGAAAGTCCGACCCGACAATGTACTTGACTTGCGTAGAGTGATGATGTTGTTTAGCAATGACCTGTGCGTGTAGAATCATGTTCGGGAGCCAACGATCCAGCATAATTTTTAGCGAATGAATTAGACCTCTTGATTCGACGAGGTTTAAAAGATTACTTGATCATCTCGAATACCCCTTCCATAGAATTTGACCTGACCAGCTCCCATAGAAGCAATGCAACAACTGGATAAAGACTTTTCAATGGTTGATGACGTTCAAGGACGGAAGATATTCCATAGAGATCTTGCTCAGCATATTCAAAGCGCATCTCATCTGCGATAAGATGTACTTTGGGGGGGGGGCAAAATGTTAGCCTGCTTTGTGACCCAGCAACCCAAAGCACGTCATCAACAAAGATCGTCCTGTGACCCCTAACAAACAACCTTATTTGGGCCTGAAACTGGTAAATACTTGTAGCCCTCTGAATTAGTTTCGAGACGAGCTTTCGTTTGGCCCAATCGGACTTACGGTTTGGAAGTTACGCTCGTTTCCGTGAAACGAGTTGGACCGGCTCGCCCCCCAATTCCGGGTCGTGACCCCGGGTCGTGACCCCGGCTCGTGACCCCGGTTCGTGACCCCGGTTCGTGACCCCAGCTCGTGTGTCCCTAACCGCCTTTCCTAATCATTAGGATCTAAAGACACCTGTCCCTAACCGCCTCTTTGACTGCATCCTAATCACATCTGAGCCAATCCAAGATTCATGGGATCGCTGCCACGTGTCCACTCGAGCCACCTGCTAGAACCGCCTATAAATACCCCAAGAGAAGGCAATTTGAGGGATCTTTTGGCACTGGAGAGCTCTATTTCCACCATTATCAAAACTCAACCAGAAATTACTCCATTTCAGTCAATTTGTGAGACAAATATTGAGTGATTATCAATTGTTGTTGTAAATTTGAGTGGAGGATCAATCTGTACTTGTTTAGAAACTAGTAATATCAATCATATAAAGTGGACGTTGGCTCGTTAACGCCGAACCACTATAAATCTTGCGTGTTCTCTGTTTTTATATTCATTTTTTAGCTCTTATTCTTATAATTTGGGTGTTAGAGCCAAATTTTGGTCTAACACAGTCACTCTAGTAGACATCGATGCCTACTTGCCGAAAAGGGAAAGATATGAAACTAGTTTGAAAGTAAAAGAAGCAAACTTCTGGATCTTCTTGAAGAAAGCAAGAAAAGCATAGTTCTTTCATTTTTTGAGAAAGATGAAAATGATAAGTAATATTTATTTTATCATTAATAGTTTATGATTACAATTTCGTCGAAATAATACGTACTAACTTATTTTGTGTTTATGTAACATGCAGCTCTGTAGTGTTCACATTGGATGATGGTAAAACCGGTGGGATTACAATTGTTAAATCCATGCTTGAAGCTATTTTGCTAGATCAGCTCACAGATGTCCAGGTATATTTCTTTTAATTTTTATATAACTTATATTCATATTTAAAATGCTGGGAAAATTAGACAATGTGCGTTTATGTTTAAAATGATACATAAATTTATCATTTTGATACAAAGCCTCAACTATACATAGTATATATAAATTTACATGGAAAAAAGAGCCCTAGATGCTATGTACTAGTTGGGATATGATTAACAAGAAAAAATTAAAATAAACAAGTGTATTTGAAATGAGATATAAACTTATCATTTTCATATAAGCCACTACCACACTTGAAAAATTATCAATATAGTTATTATGCTAACATTCATATTGAATGAACAAACGAAAACAAAGATAGACATATTTTTTCAAAATGATATAAAACTTATCATTTTTGTGTAAATATACTAACATACATAATTTTTTTCTTTATTCTATCAGATAATCGATTGGTTTGTTCAAAGCCAAGCATTGTATGAGCACAACTATATTTTCTCCACTGTAATGATGGTAAGTCGAACCTTTTTTAAAAGTAAGGTTAAAGTTTTTTAAAAACCATGCTAAAAAATTTTAATATGCAGAATGCACTCATCAATGATTCACATAATGTGGTACAACATTTAGTATGTCCTTTCATAGAATCTATTGTGATGAATGAGTTTGCCAAAACAATTTTCTTTCCATTGCATAATGTCAACCATTGGACACTTTTGACATTGGATTATGTCACAATGCAATGGACCTTCTATGATTCAAATAAGCCTCTGACTAGAACTACAAGGCTGTCAAATCCAAGCTACAGGCAAGCTCTTGCTCAGGTAAAAAAAGTTGTATGATATTACCATCTTTATAGACAAAACTGAATAATGCTACATTCAACTATCATAAAGAAATCATTTTCTACTTTTACAGAGAAAGAATATTGAAGGACTATTTGAAAAGAAATGGCAGGAAAAGGGAATCTTGAATAAAAGTTTGGGGAGAAAAACACTGTCACAACAACCATCACCACTGCAAGACCCAAGCTCGTAAGTAAAATACTCAACTATTTTTTTAAAATGTCTTAATGAAAGATCAATAATTAATTGTTACTACATGCTTTTCTTGCCATTTGTAGCAATGACTGCTCTAGGTTCGTAATGACAAACATTAAACTGCTTGACCATGGAGAGCTTCCAAAGGAGTATGAAAAAGAAGAGATTGACCGATTCAAAGCAGATACAGTATATCAAATCATCAGCAATCGGGGAAAAAGCAACAAATCAAAACTGTAGTAGCAGAGCAAAAGGATTGATTTTAAATTGCAATTACATGTGATGTAGTGAAGTTTTACCTATTATTTTTGTTACAAATTTCCTTGCTATGTTTATAAAAAGCACAATAGACTTATGTTAACAGTTTGGTCTGTAATGACATCAGTTTTGCTAAGGTACTGTTGAAGGTTTGATGTTTTTACTATGGTCTGTAATTTCATCATTTGTACTAAGGTCTGTGATGACATCTATGTTAACATTTTGGTCTGTAATGACATCAGTCTTACTAAGGTACTATTGAAGGTTTGATGTCTTTACTACGGTCTGTAATTACATCATTTGTACTAAGGTCTGTGATGACATCTATGTTAACATTTTGGTCTGTAATGACATCGTCAAATTGCAATATTATTGTTTAGCATGCAGTACGATGCTGTTAGAAATGAAAATTGCTAGTTTTATGCTTCTAATGATATCAAAACGGTATGTGGTTTTCTCGGAAGTTTTCTAACATTACAGCATATCAAAATGATATATGAAATTATCATTATTTAAAGATATGCTCTATTTTTCCTGTCAATGAAAAATAAAAATAAATTAGTACAATAGCAGTTATAATAGCTTTAATCATTATAAAATCGGACAAGGATGAATTGCCGGAGAGTTACACAAAAGAAACATAAGAATGATAAGAGCTGCAACTATGTTTGATGTAATAAAGGACATGGAATACAGTTGGTCACCATACAAACATTAAGGATGATGATTTTTAAAGTTGTTGCTGATAACAACTAACGTCAATTAAACTGATATGAAGAATGGTAGATAGTTTATATTGAAATGCTATGTACAACTAGCATTATGTAAAAATAAAATTCTACTGTGACATTTCGGTATCATAATGGTAAATAGAACTCTGATTAGAGTTTCAATGTAGAAATTGTATTTCACATAAGATTCATACTAGTTAAAATGGAATGCTGAACTCATGCACTGACCTAAAGTACAGTAAGCATTGATAAACATAACATCAGTTAAAAAAAAACCTGACCTCAAAGTAATAAACATTAAATATTACCAGACATTAGAAATTAAACAAAACAGACATCATAACAGTTCAATTTATATTTTGCAAAGAAGTCACAAATACTGACTTTAAATTGCTATAAGCTGTAGCAGCTTTACAATGAAAAAAATTGATCCATTACACTAACAAATAACATGAATTTTTTTCCACTTAAATTTTAGAAGAAGTAAGACAGTTCCTTTTATTGTGGCCAACTTCATTACAATGACCTCATCTGTTTTGTTTTTTTATTTTGAGAATATCCATATCCACCATGCCTCTTTATATATGGTCTCCCCGCACCACGAACTTGTTTAGGAGGCCTAATCAAAACATCATTTTCAACAACCATTGGCTTATCAAAATCTGGAATTGGATTGATAGCATAAGCATATGAAGAACTGAAAGCACTAACAGTAAAATATTCATCCACAAAGTCATAAACTAATAACCTCGACTTATTAATACACTTGACTGCATGTGCACATGGAAAACCAGTAACTCTCCATTGATTACAGCTACATAAATGATTTTTGACGTCAACAATATGAGACTTAGGGGATTTTACTTCAAACACAAAGTCTGAAGACTTGTAAACATCCCAACCAAACCCATCATCTACCAACTTAGACAAGCATTCCTCCATAACAGGACAAAGAGTCGTCGTCCACAAACAACATTCCTCTCTTCGCCTAGCCATTTGCTCCATAACCTTCACTCGAATACCATCCAAACAAGAAGTTATAGGCATCACTCTATCTTCCAAAATCCAAGAATTGAAGCTTTCTGCTACATTTGAAGTATATTCACCATACCGATTTCCCTTAAAAAACAAATCAGCCCAATGATCAAAAGGTTTATCACGTAGAAAATTTTCCGCAGCCATACCCCCAATTTGCTTAAATTTAGAAAGATATCGCTCAAAATCATGCATATTAGAAGCTTTAGCACAAAGTTTGAATAACTCTACAACATAAGAAGTACCTTTAGCTGCCTTAACAATACTACCAATATTTTGTTCCATATGTAGCAAACAGTAGCTATGATATGAAGAGGGAAATACTTTAGGAACACCTAAAATTAGACCCCAATGACAATCAGATATAAAAACTAGAGACCGGTCTTCATTTATCATTTCTTTCAAATGGGACAAAAACCAAGTCCAGTTAGATTCGTTTTCATGTGAAACAATACCCATAGCAAGAGGAAAGAAACCTGCAAAATAATTAATTAATGACTTCTCAATACAAAGATACATGAACCCCAATAATCATCAAAACTATGATAGTAACGTATGGCAGACACAATTGAATTAGACTTAAAATGATATATGAATATATCATATATTATATATAAGTCTTTTAGTACCTTACTGTCTAAACATTAATACTGCAAACACTTCTAGTAGAACTAGTAATAAATAAAGCAAACAAATCTATTGTAAGCATTGTTGCATTTGAATTAAGTAATGTGTACAAAAATGATAGTTTCATATATCATAGGAAAAAAAATAACCAAGAAAAAGGAAACAAAACTAAAATGGAACTCATACCATGGTTAGCATTTTCAGAAGTAACAGCTAATAAAACTCCAGGTCTTCCCTTCAAATGAGCAGCATTTAAAAAAATTAATGGTCTGCAGTGTTTAAAACCAAGCAAGCAAGCACCAAATGCAAGACAAACTCTCTCAAACTGTTTGGTGGAAGAATCAACATCCAAAGACACATAACTACCAGGGTTATACTTTTGCAATGCCTCAGAATACCAAAGTAAATCATTATACGACATTGCGTCATTCCCATGGATCTCTTTCAAAGCCAATTGTTTTCCACTATAAGCATAATGGTACGATAGATTGAAATTATACTCTCTTCGAAATTCCTTTATAATATCAGTCACCATCTTCATAGGAGCATCCCGAATTTGATCGATAATCAAAGATTTAACAAATTTACTTGAAATATGTACTTTATTCACATATTTAAGACCCGCTCCACACGAATGATTAAAATTGTAAGTTCTAATAAATTGAGAGAGTAAGCCCGGATCGGAAGAAGCATTAACATAAAATTTACAGCCATGCTTAATCCAAGAACAATTAACCGAAATTCTATCCGGAGCATTTCTAACGAAAATCAAATCATAGCCATTTCTTATTTGATACGCCATTAAGAACTCCCTAAAAACCTCAGCTCCATTAAAACAAAAACCAAGAAAATCCACAATATTGGTCTGACAACCATTCTTCAACATTTGTTTCAAATAATTTGATGAATCGGCATATGACTCACAATTGTTTACAGAATTACTACCAATCAAAGTGTTTTGTACACTTGCAGAACCCAAACCACAACCAATAATATTAGATTCCGTAGCTCCAACATGCTCCTTAATAGAAAACTTAAAATATCGACTTTTCTTAATGGTTAGAAGACATAAAATACTATGCAAATCTGAATCAGTGTCGATAACTGTTGTCTTGTTCTCAAGAATATACGATATTTGAATAGAAAACTGATTAAGTTATGGCCAAACATCACATATTCACGCCGAACATCAAATAAAGTAGAGACTGTGGTGAGACGAGTAGAATAGCAATTCTGATTGTTTTCGAAGATAACAAGCATACTATTTGCTTCATAATTGCTAGTATCAGAACTGGAAAAAAATCCAATTACAATACTTAAATGAACAAGACAGTACGGGAAATGCTAGATTAACATATCATAAATAAATAGAATCAATTTTGCTGCTGAATTAAACAAGAATAAATTATTTAAAAAATCATATCATAAATGAACATATCACGGCAAGATTAAAACTAAACATGAAAACTACAGTAAAGAATGCTATATGAACATATCATAAATTAGCTAATCACAAATAATATTCACTGTAACGACGGAATGCAATAAAATATAAAACAATAAACATTGGTGAAGAAATATTAAAAAAAAACATTAGAATCTTACTTTTCCATTGAAATAAATCCAAATTGGAGATCGATAACCGAAAGAAGAACAAACTGTGTAACCTATATCAGCAAAATAATGATTATTAATCGACAACAATTATATAAAACGCAAAACAAAAATAATCGGAAGAAATAAAAGAAACATACCTGAATTTAGCAAAGTGTTTGATGAAGATCGAAATCTCCAATGAAGGCTACAGGAAAGAAAGAAGAAGAAATCGATTAACAATGGATAAATCGAGTACAAAAGTAAAGCGACGTGCCGTCTTGAATCGAGAAATTAGGTTGAATAATATCTCAGTGAAATTAAAAATAGAAGAAGAAGAAATTTAAATGTTCGTGGATGTTTTTCCTTAGAACGAAATATTTAAAACCGCTGCCTTCAAACGAAAAAAATAGACCCGCGTCCGTAGGCCCAAAGCGTTAAAAGAAAACTTCCTCCAGCCCAATTTCCTGTTATAATAAAGTCTAATATCAAATAAATAGCAATCTAGCAGAATGCTTGCATCTCACGCTCTACATACATAATATACAATCAAAACCGCGGGTGCTTAATGGAGAATGGATTTCCAACTATGGCAAGGTATGGGACCACCTTCCGACAATGTACCTCTGGAGAGGAATACATTGGGGATTCAATAAGAATATCTTGCAACCCCGGCTAAACATGACTGGCCTCTCACTTCGCTTGAGAGTGCCGAATATATCATTACCACGGTTGAGGGCCAGCCAGCCGAACAGATAGCATACAAAAATATAAAGAGATAACCGAAGGCATTTTATTTCTCTAGATCAGGTAATGAATATACCCTACTTGGGTGTGACCCACCTAGCCATGTGACCAACCCGATTTTACATAATTTCCCGGTTGAAGAGGCTTGAGGTCATAATGAATTAATTTATTTATCATTATTCATTTATTTTATGTTTTATTCTTCTGAGCATTGGTCACCATTCACTTTGAATGCCACATTGTCATATCCGCTAGAAAATCAATAATTGACATCCACAAAAATACCCTGGGTGTTTACCCAAAAAGAACGAATTCTTCTGCCACCAACAAAAGTACGTTTGAAGAAATCAATATACGTAATTCTTTGGAAATACTCTGTCAGACATTCGTCCACACATGTTGTCCTAGGACTGGACAAACCGAAGGCACCCTCCTACCACATCCTTGATTACCCTATGGATCAGTAGTCAGCAGTCCTTGCAATCCCGAGATTTCAATTACGACAGATATACTGTTGAAATATCTCTAGGGATCAGCCAAAGAATTTCAACAATATTTCTTCTGCTCTTGAAGATTTACAGTCTTCAATTGCTCCATCTTGATTAGCATCTTCCACGTATTCGTATTTATTGGTCGGTATGGTTTTCGAATATAAATTCGATTCTGGTATTTCCATACCAATAATCATATATGCCAGATTTGATAGTCGGTTATTTAAATATAAAAAAAAACATTCATCCATAAACATAAAATGAATTCACTGATTTAATACCCAGTATCATTTAGCCTCTTTAATTAGCTCGTCGTTAATTAAACTTCTATATCATCCGATATTTGAAAAACGTTTTCACTTTTATTGTTTAATATAAGAATATTTGATTATCATTACACTTCAACGCCATTTGCTTCTCATTGTAAATTTGTAAGTGAATAAGTCTCTCAATATCAATCCCGGAGGTCGAAACCAACATCAGATTGACACCTCGAAAATTTCTCAACTCAATCGACGTATAATTTATTCTAATCTCTTAAAAACCATATCATATTTCATCACGTATGTAACACCCCACACCCGCTAAGGTCACTCACTAAGGGAATGCCTTAGCTTCGGTGGAGTATTTTTAGTGAGTATAGAACAGAAAAATTACAACAAGACAGATATAAGTAATACTTGAAAATTTAAAACATCATTTCATTGCAGCGGAAAGTAAAACATGTTTGGTTACATCACAAAACCATAACAAGAGTCAAGTACATAATATCCATCCTGATAAAATAGAAGTACATAATCCCACCACATAGATAATAGCCATAATAGAAAAGATAAACCGAGCTTTACTTCTACGGTCCAAGCCCCAAAAGATAGATATAGCAGTCTGATCCAAGCCCACTAGAGCTAGGCCCACTCTGAAAACCTGAGGGTTGGGAAAAAGATAAAAAAACAACGGGGTCAGACATAAGTCTGAGCGAGTCCTATAACCTTAACAATACAATCATTAAAGTAATTAGGGTATGATATAAACAAGGTACAGTACCTCTGGGGATAATGACTACACTAAGTAGCCAACTAAACACCGGATGTACTAAGATAACCGAAAAGACGCATTTACCCACCCAAGGATAATTACTACATTGCACCACCCCAGATCTACCCACCCAAGGGTAATTCCTACACTGCACCACCCCAGATCTACCCACCCAAGGGTAATTCCTACACTGCACCACCCCAGATCTACCCACCAAAGGGTAATTCCTACACTGCACCACACCAGATCTACCCACCCAAGGGTAATTCCTACTTAAAGGTTGATCCCACTAAGTGTACTTAGTAATTTTTAAAAGTAGTTTCGTGTACCCCTAGCTGACTACATAGGTGTCGTCTGCCCCTATCTCCACTAGGTGCACCCACTACTCCCCAAGCGATCGGCTCCCTAACGTAGATACCCGTGCTGGCCCCACAGTGGGGTGTATCATTCCCCAAAGTGGCAACCTGATAATATCAACGGTGCATGGCTTATACCTACACGATGCAACAACGTCTTACTTACCAGCCCGGGTCCATACACGCATATGAAACCCGTTGGACTTGCGTTGCCACCGCTAACCCGTTTTGGCCTCTTACAGTCAAGCCCAATATGCGTGTCCCGTCCTCGACTTGGGTCGAGCCCACAAAGATACGTTTGGGATATTGGTTGAAATGGGCCCCCACAAGCTACCCATCTAAGCTTGTCATTTCCAGTGAATCCCACTTAACCCTTTAACCATGTCCACTTACATGTTATAAATTTTGGTTAAGTCTTTTAATCATATTTTAATTGCCACTCAAGGCACCCACTAGATTTCCACATGCCACCCAAGGCACTTACTTGATTCCCACATGACACCCAAGGCACTTACTTAACCCTTTAATAATTTTTAATTACATGTTCCACTTTGGTTAAGTATTCTAATCGTATTTTCTATTGCCACCCAAGGCAACCCACTAGTTTCCTCATGCCACCCAAGGCACCCCCACTAGTTACTACATGCCACCCAAGGCACCCACTTAACCCCTCATGCCCCACTACATGCTAATTTGGTTAAGTGTTTCTTAATTAATTAAGATCGTAACCTTTGTAAAGACCTCTCACATTAGACTGTCTTTTATGGCAGCTGGATATGCCGGTTGGCTCCGGGCATCCTTACACCATAACAGAGTCTAACCTCGTGTCTTTACACTTGTCACGTATTTAGCTGATGACTAAGACCTCTCACATTGGGCCAATCATTTGTAGCCGCTGGATTTGCCGGTCGGTTCCGGGCAGTCTTATGCTACAAAAGGGTCCAACCTCGTGTCTTAGTCGATTAATTACACCTAATTAATCACCCCCATAATTTGTATTAATTATCCCTAATTAATTACAAATTTCAAGAATATGGGTAGACCTAACTCAATAGGTAAATTCCCAATTCCATAATATGAGTAGACCTAACTTAATAGGTAAATTCCCAATTCCATAATATGGGTAGACCTAACTTAATAGGTAAATTCCCAATTATGTCCATTCACTTTATGTTATGCTTAAGCATACCCATTTCACACCATTTTATTAACATGCATATTAGCCCCATCGTTCCCCACGTAATCCGTTCTCATAACATGACATAATAAAAGGGAAGATTCATCACAAATGCCATGGGTTTAACCAACATAGCATATAACTTTATCATGGGTTTAAAAGGTGTCAACTTGCATATATGAGCATACATTAAACCCAACTAGCATTTAACCCAAACTTGCACGAAGCACATATGTCACAAAGGGGGTAACTTGCATATGATTCTTATGTCATACAAAGGTGTGAACTTGCATAACATGTCACATGTTAACTTGCATATAACCAAACACATAACTTGCATAACATGTTACATATGAACTTGCATATAATCATGCACATAACTTGCATATAACCAAACACATAACTTGCATAACATGTTACATATGAACTTGCATATAATCATGCACATAACTTGCATATAACCAAACACATAACTTGCATAACATGTTACATATGAACTTGCATATAATCATGCACATAACTTGCATATAACCAAACACATAACTTGCATAACATGTTACATATGAACTTGCATATAATCATGCACATAACTTGCATTACATGTTACATATGAACTTGCATTTAATCTCACATATAGCTTGCATAACATGTTACATATGAACTTGCATATAATCTCACATATAGCTTGCATAACATGTTACATATGAATCAATGTTCAACATAGTGTTTTGCATAATGAGCATCATAAAACATAGCATTAAACTTGCATAACATATAGCATAAAACTTGCAAAACACACAACATACACTATACTAAACTTGCATAAACACATTGATCCACAAACATAGCCATATCTTATCATATCCTATCATAATCAATTTAACAATTGATTATTAAGGCTATAGAAACTCACCACTAAACTCCAATAAGCAAACCCTTGCCAAAAATCACCCAAAAACTCTAGCCTTGAAAATAAAGCTTGCAACTTGATGATGAATGCAAGCTAATGATCACTCATACAACTTAAAAATGCTTGTATGAACATGAAAGCCTTCATAGAAATAGTTTAGAAAGAGGATGGAGGCTAGGGTTTTGAGTGGAGGCCATGATCATAGAAAATTTTGGCATAGTTTAGTTAGAGGATAGGATTATGATCATTTAGGGCTAGCTTAGGGTCTTATTTATAGATTAGGCAAGTGTTTTAGGCCATTAGATTAACCCTAAATTAGATTAGGACCATCAGATCTCGGAAGCTTCCAGAAACCAGCCCCAAAACACAGCCCAAACCCTAAAATGGTGCACCAGGCAAAACTGCCCGGCTGGCATGTGTCGACAGCCAAGTCGATAGGGCTGTCGACTTGGGTCCTACCAAGTCGACTGCCAAGTCGACAGGCCTGTCGACTAGCTTGGCTGGCGGGAAATTTCCCCCCTAGCCTTCCAGACCCGAAATTCGAAATTTGAACTTGAAATTCAAATCTGTTTTGAACTTTGAATTTTCTGAAAACTTCATTAGGCTATAACTGGGCCATACGGACTCCGATTCTCGAAAACTCGGACTCTATTTCGCGTATTTTTCCGAGACGAACGCCATGACGCAGCCCGTTTCCCCCAATTCTCACATCTGAGATTATTCATTCTGTAATTAGTGAATATTAGTATTAACTAAAATTCGGGGTGTTACATTCTCCCCTCCTTAAAGGATTTCGTCCCCGAAATCTCTAAGCTAAGGAGAATGCATATCCTACCATCCAAACAACCATCTACTCAATCCATCAAACACGGGCATCCATTGTCCTTAAAACAATTTCTAATGATGTATGAGCATATGCAAAAAGTGTGTGTATATGTTCCCTATCTAATGTACGAACATATGCAAACCATGATAGTGCCATGCATCCAATATGTATGCGAGAGAACCCTATCGACACATACTATATCTACATGAGTGCACAATCATTCACCAAAATGCATCATCCATATGATAACACAACCATTATACATCCATAAATATAGCTACCTACACACCCAATTATATGCAATATGCAATATGAAGTGATTGAGCCGATCTAGTGTCTAGAGTGTGTGTATATGCATCTACGAGCAACCACTAGCAAACACTTGCATCCACATGCATCCATCAATCATAACATGTCTCAAACACATGTTTCAACCATAGGTTTACCCTATCTAAAGGTCCAAAGTACTAACGAGAGGACATACTAAAGATAGATAAGTACTAGTCAAACGATAAAGGAGAAGTTAAAAGACATACCCTCAAAAAGGAATGGGTATAATGAACGCATTTTCGCTTCCGTCTCCTAAGTAGCGATGCTCTCATCTTCTCCCCAATGCACTTTGACTAGTTGAACCTCCCTGTTTCTCAACCTCTTAATCTCTGACCCAAGGATGCGTGTAGGAGCTCGTCAAATAGTCGCATCACGCTCTATCTCTACTTCTCTAAGCAAGCTCGGCTCTACCACCTCTGCGGTCTCATGTAGGCACTTCCTCAAATGTGACACATGGAATACATCATGTACACCACTAAGTCTGTCGGGCAACTCCACTCTATAGGCCATCAGTCCAATCCTTTCCTTAATAGGAAACGGTCCAACAAACCTTGGTGCTAACTTCCCAACAGATCCAAAGCGAACCACCTTCCGTAACGGAGATACTTTGACAAAGACCATGTCCTCAACATCAAACTCAAGCTCTGTTCTCCTCTTGTCCGCATAAGATTTCTGTCTGTCTTGCGCCGCTTTCATCCTTCTTCGAATCAAATCAATCTTTTCCGAAGTCTTCCTAACCATATCGGGCCCAAGCAAGATCTTATCCGTCGATTCCCACCAACATGTAGGTGATCGACAAGGCCTTCCATA
Source organism: Allium sativum (assembly GCA_030737875.1). Taxonomy (NCBI): domain Eukaryota; kingdom Viridiplantae; phylum Streptophyta; class Magnoliopsida; order Asparagales; family Amaryllidaceae; genus Allium; species Allium sativum. Next base: position 269,400,311 of record CM060911.1, read on the forward strand.
AAAAGCTTCGAAAGGAGCCATGCCAATACTGGACTGAAAGCTGTTATTATATGCGAACTCCACCAATGGAAGATGCTCTTCCCATGTACCTCCAAAGTACAAGATACATAGCCTCAAAAGGTCTTCTAAAATACGATTCACCCTCTCGGTCTGGCCGTCCGTCTGAGGATGATATGCGGTACTCAAACACAACTGAGTCCCTACCGCCTCTTGCAAACTCTTCCAAAACTCTCTAGTGAAGATAGGATCTCGATCACTCACTATACTGGAGGGTACACCATGCAATCTAATAATCTCTCGAATGTAGATTGAAGCTAGCCATTGAGCAGTCCTCTTACTCTTCACGGGTATAAAATGGGCGCTCTTAGTAAGTCTGTCTACCACAACCCAAATTCCCGTATTACCCTTCCTCGATCTCGGTAATCCATCGAGACACTATCCCACTTCCATAGCGGAACCTCCAATGGGTGAAGCAACCCACCGGGTTTCTTCTGCTCCGCTTTCACTTGCTAGCACACCAAGCATCTAGCGACATACTCGACCACGTCTTTCTTCATACCGGCCCAAAAGAAAACTCGCTTCATGTCTTGGTACATCTTGTCCCCACCGGGATGAATGGTCATCTTCGACCGATGTGCATCATCAAGTATAGCCTTCCTCAAACCCTCGTCTTGCGGTACACAAAGTCTACCGTCTCTACGCGACCACCCCTTGCCATCTAGGGTGTACCTACTCAAATGGCTGGACGACTCCCCCCCTTATGAGCTTCTCTACTAACTCAACCAACTGTGAGTCGTCTCGCTGTGCCTCGCCAATCCGTCCCAAAAGAGTAGGCCTAACCTCCAAGGAGGCTAGCAAACCGGGTACAAAGTCAACGGAAGGTCTAAAGTCAAACATCGAGATAAACCCCAAGCTTCGTCGTTCTACGAACAATGAACTCAAGGACAACTTTTTTCTACTTAAGGTGTCCGCTACCACGTTACCCTTGCCATGGGTATATGCTATCTCGAACTCATAGGATGTTAAGAATCCTATCCACTTTTGCTGTCCTAAGACTATGCGCTCGAAGAGTCTCCAACACTTCCCTAAGATGTAGGGCATGCTCTTCTCCACTTCTAGAGAAAACCAGGATATTACCCCATCCAAAATCATCACAACTGTCCATCTCTCACGCAGACCACCCTAGTCGAACTCGACATCCCCCAAATGCAAGCCCCAAAGGCCTAAACCAATATCAGACAAACACCCAAGGGATACCTCCTTCGAATTCAGACGACCTACGTGAGGTGATACTAGTAAAAATGGCTAAACAATTAAGCCTTTGACCAACTTTGGATGTCCTCGCCAGTCTCGCTCCAAAACCACCGTTTTTCCCATAACTGGCTTTGCTCAACCTATTAAGCACACACGAAAACTTATTTCGCTCCTAGAAAAGACCAAGGTGTCATTTACAAAGACCATCACAAACTTATTTAGGTACTCCCTGAACACCCTTCTCATCAAATCAACAAAGTATGCGGGGGCGTTCGTCAAACCAAATGGCATCACCAGCCACTCATAAAAACCATCCGGAGTCCTAAAGGCAGTCTTCTCTATACTATCCTCAGCCACTCTCAACTGACGAAACCCTGTGGCTAAGTCCAACTGCGAAAATACTAAGGCGCCAACTAACTGATCAAAGAGATCATCAATCCTCGGCAATGGGTGTCTATTCTTCTTTGTGAGTTTATTTAGTTCTCTTTAGCCTACACAAAGTTTGAGGGACCCATCCGCCTTCGTGGAAAAAACTACTGGAGCACCCCACTCCGATATACTTCGTCTTGTGAACCCCTTCTCAAGCAAATCGCCTACTTGCTTATGGAGTTCCCTCCTCTCACGAGGAGCCATGTGGCACACTGGCCAAGATACTGGTTTGGCATTGTCTGCCAGATATATTCGGAAGTCAATCTCCCGCTCCGGAGGTAATCCCTTCACCTCCTCAAACACATCCGAGTATTCCCGGACCACTCTAACAGATCGCAAACTCTCGACCGACGTGTCAAGCGATTCTAGATAACTTAGCATAACAGATTCCATGGGATTACAAGAGATCTCGAGAGTGTTACCCAAGCGGGTCATAAGCCTAACAACTCTCCCTCCAAAATCAAGAACGGCACCCCTACTGGATAACCAGTCCATGCCCAAAACTAACCCATAGCCCGTGAAGCCCAAAAAAACATCACATCAAAACTCAACGCTAAGTATAGAAACTTTCAAACCCAAACACATCATGGAGCCCCAATTGGGTTTGAAACAACTAAGGGATCATCTACTAAACTGGTGTCTAAGTGCAGTGACTCAACTAACAATGATGAGATAAACGAACTCGATGCGTCAGAATCAAATAAAGTTCGAACCGGATAATAAAGAAATCCAAATTCCAACCTAGACGGTCCTATCCCCATCTGGTACACTAGCAGTGAGGGAATACAACTACCCTCTAGGAGATTCCGTACCTTGCCCTTGCCTCTTTGGAAAATCCTAATAAGGTGTCCTATTCCTCCCAAAAGGATAACTACTAGCCCTCTTCTTCCCATTCTTCACTCGTAACCTCCCATCAAAATGAGGTTTCGCTCTTCATTAACCAAACAACTATTTGAGCCTTCCTCCCATCGTCTATCCAATAGGTACCTACAAGTCCTCCTCCTTCTTGAACCAACTTCCAGTCCGACTAATGTCTAAGTCCCTTGAAGTGGTTTTCCATTCTTATCTATCTTAGAAAGATCATCTATACGCGGAGGGGAAACTCAAAACGAGAGAGGAAGAGATTCAAAACGGAGAATTTGAAAGATATAGATATGGCTATTGGGGATTATGCTTTTCTTTCAAAAACTTTTCTCTTAAAAGACATGTTTTTGAAAATACTCCTTTCAAAAATATTCTTAGAAAAATAGTTTTTCTAAAAAAATTATCTGTTCTGGTAACCTTAAGCTCTGATACCACGTGTAACACCCCACACCCGCTAAGGTCACTCACTAACGGAATGCCTTAGCTTTGGTGGAGTATTTTTAGTGAGTATAGAACAGAAAAATTACAACAAGACAGATATAAGTAATACTTGAAAATTTAAAACATCATTTCATTGCAGCGGAAAGTAAAACATGTTTGGTTACATCACAAAACCATAACAAGAGTCAAGTACATAATATCCATCCTGATAAAATAGAAGTACATAATCCCACCACATAGATAATAGCCATAATAGAAAAGATAAACCGAGCTTTACTTCTACGGTCCAAGCCCCAAAAGATAGATATAGCAGTCTGATCCAAGCCCACTAGTGCTAGGCCCACTCTGAAAACCTGAGGGTTGGGAAAAAGATAAAAAAACAACGGGGTCAGACATAAGTCTGAGCGAGTCCTATAACCTTAACAATACAATCATTAAAGTAATTAGGGTATGATATTAACAAGGTACGGTACCTCTGGGGATAATGACTACACTAAGTAGCCAACTAATCACCGGATGTACTAAGATAACCGAAAAGACACATTTACCCACCCAAGGATAATTACTACACTGCACCACCCCAGATCTACCCACCCAAGGGTAATTCCTACACTGCACCACCCCAGATCTACCCACCCAAGGGTAATTCCTACACTGCACCACACCAGATCTACCCACCCAAGGGTAATTCCTACTTAAAGGTTGATCCCACTAAGTGTACTTAGTAATTTTTAATAGTAGTTTCGTGTACCCCTAGCTGACTACATAGGTGCCGTCTGCCCCTATCTCCACTAGGTGCACCCACTACTCCCCAAGCGATCGGCTCCCTAACGTAGATACCCGTGCTGGCCCCACAGTGGGGTGTATCATTCCCCAAAGTGGCAACCTGATAATATCAACGGTGCACGGCTTATACCTACACGATGCAACAACGTCTTACTTACCAGCCCGGGTCCACACACGCATATGAAACCCATTGGACTTGCGTTGCCACCGCTAACCCGTTTTGGCCTCTTACAGTCAAGCCCAATATGCGTGTCCCATCCTCGACTTGGGTCGAGCCCACAAAGATACGTTTGGGATATTGGTTGAAATGGGCCCCCACAAGCTACCCATCTAAGCTTGTCATTTCCAGTGAATCCCACTTAACCCTTTAACCATGTCCACTTACATGTTATAAATTTTGGTTAAGTCTTTTAATCATATTTTAATTGCCACTCAAGGCACCCACTAGATTTCCACATGCCACCCAAGGCACTTACTTGATTCCCACATGCCACCCAAGGCACTTACTTAACCCTTTAATCATGTTTAATTACATGTTCCACTTTGGTTAAGTATTCTAATCGTATTTTCTATTGCCACCCAAGGCAACCCACTAGTTTCCTCATGCCACCCAAGGCACCCCCACTAGTTACTACATGCCATCCAAGGCACCCACTTAACCCCTCATGCCCCACTACATGCTAATTTGGTTAAGTGTTTCTTAATTAATTAAGATCGTAACCCTTGTAAAGACCTCTCACATTAGACTGTCTTTTATGGCAGCTGGATATACCGGTTGGTTCTGGTCAGCCTTACACCATAACAGAGTCTAACCTCGTGTCTTTACACTTGTCACGTATTTAGCTTATGACTAAGACCTCTCACATTGGGCAAATCATTTGTAGCCGCTGGATTTGTCGGTCGGTTCCGGGCAGTCTTATGCTACAAAAGGGTCCAACCTCGTGTCTTAGTCGATTAATTACACCTAATTAATCACCCCCATAATTTGTATTAATTATCCCTAATTAATTACAAATTTCAAGAATATGGGTAGACCTAACTCAATAGGTAAATTCCCAATTCCATAATATGGGTAGACCTAACTTAATAGGTAAATTCCCAATTCCATAATATGGGTAGACCTAACTTAATAGGTAAATTCCCAATTATGTCCATTCACTTTATGTTATGCTTAAGCATACCCATTTCACATCATTTTATTAACATGCATATTAGCCCCATCGTTCCCCACGTAATTCGTTCTCATAACATGACATAATAAAAGGGAAGATTCATCACAAATGCCATGGGTTTAACCAACATAGCATATAACTTTATCATGGGTTTAAAAGGTGTCAACTTGCATATATGAGCATACATTAAACCCAACTAGCATTTAACCCAAACTTGCACGAAGCACATATGTTACAAAGGGGGTAACTTGCATATGATTCTTATGTCATACAAAGGTGTGAACTTGCATAGCATGTCACATGTTAACTTGCATATAACCAAACACATAACTTGCATAACATGTTACATATGAACTTGCATATAATCATGCACATAACTTGCATATAACCAAACACATAACTTGCATAACATGTTACATATGAACTTGCATATAATCATGCACATAACTTGCATATAACCAAACACATAACTTGCATAACATGTTACATATGAACTTGCATATAATCATGCACATAACTTGCATATAACCAAACACATAACTTGCATAACATGTTACATATGAACTTGCATATAATCATGCATATAACTTGCATTACATGTTACATATGAACTTGCATTTAATCTCACATATAGCTTGCATAACATGTTACATATGAACTTGCATATAATCTCACATATAGCTTGCATAACATGTTACATATGAATCAATGTTCAACATAGTGTTTTGCATAATGAGCATCATAAAACATAGCATTAAACTTGCATAACATATAGCATAAAACTTGCAAAACACACAACATACACTATACTAAACTTGCATAAACACATTGATCCACAAACATAGCCATATCTTATCATATCCTATCATAATCAATTTAACAATTGATTATTAAGGCTATAGAAACTCACCACTAAACTCCAATAAGCAAACCCTTGCCAAAAATCACCCAAGAACTCTAGCCTTGAAAATAAAGCTTGCAACTTGATGATGAATGCAAGCTAATGATCACTCATACAACTTAAAAATGCTTGTATGAACATGGAAGCCTTCATAGAAATAGTTTAGAAAGAGGATGGAGGCTAGGGTTTTGAGTGGAGGCCATGATCATAGAAAATTTTGGCATAGTTTAGTTAGAGGATAGGATTATGACCATTTAGGGCTAGCTTAGGGTCTTATTTATAGATTAGGCAAGTGTTTTAGGCCATTAGATTAACCCTAAATTAGATTAGGACCATCAGATCTTGGAAGCTTCCAGAAACCAGCCCCAAAACACAGCCCAAACCCTAAAATGGTGCACCAGGCAAAACTGCCTGGCTGGCATGTGTCGACAGCCAAGTCGACAGGGCTGTCGACTTGGGTCCTACCAAGTCGACTGCCAAGTCGACAGGCCTGTCGACTAGCTTGGCTGGCGGGAAATTTCCCCCTAGCCTTCCAGACCCGAAATTCGAAATTTGAACTTGAAATTCAAATCTGTTTTGAACTTTGAATTTTCTAAAAACTTCATTAGGCCATAACTGGGCCATACGGACTCCGATTCTCGAAAACTCGGACTCTATTTCGCGTATTTTTCCGAGACGAACGCCATGACGCAGCCCGTTTCCCCCAATTCTCACATCTGAGATTATTTATTTTGTAATTAGTGAATATTAGTATTAACTAAAATTCGGGGTGTTACAACGTACTTAGTATATTCTTTTAATACTATATATAATCTTGATCCTAATATTCATAAAATCCCTTATAAAAACTTTGTATAAGCTTGTTACAAAATCTATTTCGGTTTCATTTTAATAAGAACTCCTTCTTATTCCTTTGGAAAATCACTTCTGGATAAAGCATTAAGTAAACTTATTATTTAACTTTTATACATTAACTTAATCCATCTTTTAAAAACAATTTCCACAAACTTTGATTTTATTATAATAAAATCTCTTATCAAACTTCTTCCAAACTTGTTTTAATCTTATAGCAATAAAACTTCATTCTCACTTAAAATGCGATTTTAAATTGAATATTTATAACTTAATTTGTCTAAACATTTTACTTAAATTTGGAATTCAATTTCGATTTCATATTTCCACATTTTAAGCTTCCATTCTATTTTATGAACTATTTAAAGTTTATAACATTATAAATTTATTTCAAAAATAAAAAGCATTTACAAAATATCCAATAACTTGGTTTACTTTTCCCTTTAACAATCTCCATCAATTTAACTATTAACACTATCTTGATAATCAAATTCAGTTAATCACATTAACTTAGTCAAACCAAATATGGTTCATTCGTTACTCAAATCCCCATTAATCCTTCTATTTAAATTAATTGAATAATAATATAATTAATTTAAATAATTTCATTTACTCTTATTATTATTAAATAAATAATAGTTCATTTTGAACAATTAATGAAAATGGTTTAATTCATTATTAAACATCTCCATTGCATTAATAATCAATTTCAGGTAATACAATTGACTTGTTCAACGTTAAACATGATTAACATGTTAATTTATTCCAATCAGTCTCTTCACCTTAAGTTAATTAATAATATAATTAATTTAAATAAACTTATTTACTTTGGTTATTATTAAATAAATAATAATTAATTCAATATAATCCCATTTATTTTATTCTTAAAAATAATCAAATCCTAGTTATAAATCGTTAGGTAAATTTCTACACGTCTTTTGCAAACATAAGGATCCGCTTTATAAAAAATCATTTTATAATCACTTATATTATTAAATAAATATCTGTTAAATTTTAAAACAAACTTCATATTTAAATTTAGTTTTGAAAACATTTCGAAATCGACATACAATCGATTTTACAAAATCTATATTTGACGTCGACGGTACTTAAAGAGGCAAAGTTACTTAAGTACCCAACCCATGAAACATAACCTAATTTCACATCAAATCAGACATAACAAATCATATTGATAATATTATCAATGTTGGTAAGGATTTTTCCTATGCAAACAACTTCCGAATTCGACGAAACCACTTTCTATGGATCCGGAATGTCGAATTATTGCTAGGTTCCAAGTTTCATAATTTTTGGAGCTAGTATGTGAGCGTAGCACAAATAGTGGCACCTTGAGTTTTAGTCGTAAATTCAATCAATTAGAAAAAGGCCATTTTGCGAACGAGCTCAGAATTTGACGAAACCAGTTCCTATGGGACCGTATCGTCAAAACATAGCTTGATCTATTTATCTGGAATTTCTAGAGCTAATTTGTGAGCATGGTAGAATTAAACGCGTTCTGCAAATTCAGTGTAAATTCGATCGACTGGAAAAAGGCGATTTTGCAAGCGGACTCGGAATTTGACGAAACTAGTTCCTATGGGTCTGTATTCTCAAAATATAGCAAAACCTATTTTTCGGGAATTTTTGGAGTCAATATGTGGCCCCGGTAATTTGAAACGTATGTTCAAATTCAATTTAAAATGTAATATTTTAAATCTGATAAAAGTAGTTAAAAACAACCGAATTGGCTTACAGGACATATCCCATTGTATCCGAAATGGGGGTATATAGCTAGAGGCGACAGTCGTTGGGTTTGGTTTAGAGTCCGGACGAAAAATCACCTTTATGGAATTTAATAAAATAAAAAATATATTTTCTATAAAAGGGGGCCCATCCCACCCAACCCTAACCCTATTTCTGCACCACCGTTTCCTCGATCAAAGGCTGGAATCATTCAGAAATTCGCCTCACGATTTCTTACGATCCACACAAAATTATTCGAAGGTTTCTAAGCGGAAATCAACGACCTTCACGAGATCTTCCCTTCCATACAGGGTTGATCGGTTCTGGTGCATCGAGGTGACCGGATTCTCGTCAGAAAGGTTCGGAGTTGAGGGTAATTTTAGGGCAGGAGGTGAGATCGAACTCCGACTAGTTCAAGGCGGTGAAGGAGCAGGCGTAGGTGAGTGGAGTGGCAAATTCCGATCGGGTTTGAACATCTTCTAGTGGCGCACGGTAGGGATTGAGCAAGTCGAAGTTGAGTTCTGCAGTTCGATGTTTAGCTAAAAGAGGAAGATGGATTAAGGCTTTATTAAACCTTAATTAGATTTCCTAATGACATATTTAAATTATCCAAGGTGTTAAATTCAATATCTTCTTCATACGAAAACGAAATTGAACGATTTCAGGCGCGTTGGAATCGTGGGAGCGAGACGGACAATCCAGAACTGACCGGAGAATTTTTAGAGCCTTCTACGAATTACGGAGAGTGGAACCCAATGTGAGAAATCTCTCACTTTGAAAAAGGATTTGTAAATTTATAAAATTATCAATGCGATGTAAAATAATTGTATATGCGATAAAAATCTTGTATGCTTGTATAAATTTATATATAAGCGTTGTATGAGTTTGTATGATCGTTGTGTAGTAATATGCAATTGTTGTATGGAAATGTAAATACGTCGTATGAATTTATATAAGTGTATATAAAATTTCATAAGTGATGTTGAATAATAATAAACGTTATTATTATTATCAAGCGAATGACGAACGATGTAAAAACATTATTTTTACTCGTTGCATGAATAAATGAAATATTCGAGTCGCCAAACAAAATATTGAACCACATTTGAATTGAACCACGTTTGAATTGAATCACATTTGAATGAGTTGACAATAAATTGATTTTCTTCCCCAATAACGGCCTCAATGTGGTAGCATCGCCCTTTGTAACGATCAAGACTGGTAAGTCCATCAGTCCACACATTTGTCCAGATACCAGTAGAAGGCTCGGGAAAAAAAGAGAAGATGGATACGAACGAGATATCCAAATAGGATTAAAACTATTTAATCGTGTTTATAGTTGTTCATCGCTGCTCATACATTCATATGCATACATACCTGAACTGTTCATGATCACGTACACAAGAAGCGTCGTATGGATATGCGACACTCGCGTGGCATACGACGTGGAAGTACACGACCGCTTTAAATAGCAATATACAGGTTGCTGATTTGAAGTTAAAACGCGCGCCCGACAAATAGGTATACTTAAATGAGTTGGCTGAATAAATATATATATATTATATAAACTCCTGTGAATGAATTGGATGCGTGTGATGGTTGTTCTGTGTGAAATTATAAACTTACGCCATGAGTGATATGGAGTGTATAAAATGGTAGATACGGCACATGGACTATTTATTTTCCAACACTGGACGAGGGGATGAGATTTATCTCTGGAGTTTCGATAAACACAAAACCTCGGGCATAGATTAGTTATTTCAAGTTGAACACATGAGTGATATGGAGTGTATAAAATGGTAGATACGGCATATGGACTATTTATTTTCCAACACTGGACGAGGGGATGAGATTTATCTCTGGAGTTTCGATAAACACACAACCTCGGGCATATATAGATAACAAACTTGTGTGCGATATATAAGGATTATCGGGTGCCGATAACGCCGTATATATAAAAAGTTGCCGTATGCGATATATTGGTTGAGTCTGGGATCCAGTTAAACCCTTATATCAAATTTTGGACTCCCTCCGTACAAAGGACGTTATGGCGAAATTTTCCGAAATTTGAAGGCGTTAGCCAAATTTTAAAGTGGAAATAATTTGAAGATCGAGGAATGAAATATAATTTATATGGAATATAAATTAAAATAAAACGAATAACGACACTGCAGTTCGCGTTTGCGACTCGTAATTTTAAATGAGTATACCGGGAGATCCGACCATCGGATTTTCCCGAAACCGGAACCGATGGGTTTGCTTTGAAAAGGGTTTTCCGTCGATGATAAATTTGTTAAGATCCAACGGATAGATTTCAAGAAATTTTAAATTCAAACTTGAATGAAAACAGCGCCAGTGACATCGAATGACCTGAAACGTCGTTCGACATAAACGAGCTATTGAAAAAAAAAAGTAGCGATAAATCGTTTTAAAGTATAAAAAACGATATTGAATGGAAATAGTGTTTGAAATGTTTCGAGTTTGGATTTCGTGATTATACGGATATTGTTAAGGGAATTTGGAAGATATCAGTATCGTTATTCCCGATATGATATCTGTTGGTTTCAGAATTTGATATTGAATATAATTCGATACTACTTCTATTCAGTGCCTTGTATTTAATATCAAATTGGATTGTGTATATGAAGATTAAAACTAAAAAGAGTTTTAATAAATCTTTAATTAGATATTGGAATGATAGATGGAAATTAAGTTTACGTAAACACCAAATATACTTGGTTGTTGATATATTATTGTTGATTGATTGAATGGATTGTGCTCGACCAGTTTATGAGTAAATTATATGCTTTTACATTTAGCATTGGGTCGGGTAGATATATCGGTATGCTAACACCTTGTGAAACACTTCACGATTTGACTATAAGGTGGTCAGCGATGTTGAATTCATTTTCAAATATAATGAATGATTTTGAAAGGTGACTTCTTAAGTGAAAAGAAATGTTATTCCCGATTTTGGACAGGGAATGTTTTTATAAAATGTGTTATAAAACAGAAAGGATTTCGAGGGCTAAACTCGACGATTTCGAAATGATTTAGAAATGTATGATGTGTTTTACATCGTGGTTCAACACGTAACCGATTAGTTTCTATTGATGATATATCGGTTTGGTAGCGGGAATTTATAGTCTTGCTTAAGACTCTTCTTTGAGACGTACGAGCTCAAAGGCTATATGATCAATAGCGACTGATCATATGTTTGAATTGCTGATGTGAAGTACTATCAATTTGAAAGTACTTGTGATTATTATGTTGAAATGATTTTCCCCGCTTTGGGATATGAAATGATTTGGTGTGTTGCTAGAGATTCGGGTGACCCCGAAGACTAAAAGTGTGGGCGGGACCCAGGGCCTTAAATGGTGTGTGGTCAGTGTGTAGCCTGCTCCTTGTGTAGGGAAGGTGCACAGAAATATAAATCGAGTTGCTTAGGCGGGAGCCCTTTGCCTTGGCTAAAGGGAATCGAGTTGCATACTTGTTTGTATGCTTTGTTATGTCTTGGAATTCATATTCCAAAGATTTTGAATCGAGATCACGAAGTAAAATCTACTTTGAGATAAAAGTTATATATATATTTCATATGATTGAAATAAGGAATTGGGAAGTAAAGCCCAAAGGAATACTTTCTGTAAATTGAATTGGATTTTTGAAATCTTAGTTTAGGGATTAAACCTAAATGGGTAGATCGAGGAAGTGCGTGTTGATTGATGCATTGTAAATCCATATGTTTATTTGGTTGATGTTTGTGTACCAGCATTCGTGGGTTGAAACCCGTTCCGTGACATATGGCGTGGTCCCGTAATATACTTCACATTTATATAAGTTAATTAAGATTTCTCACACCAGTCCCATGACTGACTCGTAGTTTGTTTCCCTTTGCAAACTCGAGTGCCCTCATTTTCTACACGGGCAGTCGAGTAACTTGTTTTGCAGATTCTTATCTTGAGAAGGATTCTGGATTGAAGCTTAAAGCTGTGTCCAGAGACAGTCTTCTGCTGTGTTAGCTTATTTGTTCCGCTGTGCGGAGAATTACATTTATTGTAAAATTTGCTTCCGCTGTATTATTTTTCGATGTACTCTGATATGCGGTATTCTGATGTAACATTATTACGATGTTTATAAAAGTCTTCTGTTGTTGTTCTGATGTTGTTGTATACCCAAAGTTAGCGCATCCGGGTTTTGAACGGTCTTGGTCGATTTAGCGATCGATTTGGTTCGAGCAAAATCCGTGTTGTTAATCCGTATCGTTACAGATTGTCACTTAGGAAACCATTCAGCTTGACTAATCTCCAGTTAGTTTCTAAAACGAATAAATCACATTCAATTTCATTTCAATTATTCTTTTCTTGATTGGGTTTAAGAACAGTATTATTTAAGATACCATTCACAACAAACCCAAATTCATATTCAATTTTCCCTATTTGTTTATTTATTTAAAAATAGGCCTATTCGATTAAATGACGTTTCAGGTCATTTAACGTCATTGGCGCTATTTCTGTTCAAATTTGAATTTGATATTTCTCAAGATCTAACCGTTGGATTTCAAATCTCTTATGCTCATATGAAAGCTCTTTTCAACTCGAACCCGTAGGTTCCGGTTTCAGAAGAATCCAAAAGTCGGATCTTCCGCAACGTCCCGTCGAAGTCAATGGTCAAAATTTGCAAATGGTCGCTGCGCGAAACGTTCTATTCGAGCCATTATATATATATATAATATATAACGATGATTTCCATTTATAACGCATTTTATAAAACGTTATAAATTTGTTTCAAAACAATTCAACTTTCAATAAATATTGAACTCTCAAAATCATAATCATTTTAAAATGATAATCATTTCAAATTCTTTTATCTCAAAATTCCATTCAAATTCTTTTATCTCGAAATTCAATTCAAAGGTGGTTCAATTCAAATGTGGTTCAATTAGAAGGTGGTTCAATTCATTTATCTCGAAATTCAATTCAATTTTATATTCATTATAAATCGAGTAAAATCGATATAAAAATCCGTTCGCGTTCAAATGACGATTTCTACCTAGCTCGGCTTAATATATTCAAGTATATTCGTGCCCATCCAAAATCAGACATCAAAATCGTTATTTTCAAAATGGAATGAGACCCAATCAATCACCATATAATTTTAATTATATGGATTCCACACATCGCATATATTCAATAATAATGATGATTTAATAATCATCTAACATCCAAACAACCAGAGTGCACTTTACAAATCACTTGGGATTTGTGTGATCAGAATATCATCCCAAGACCTGTGTAGGGTTTCAATCAACAATTACTGATTTTGTTTGTGCAGTTGGGCGACGTGTAAAATTTTATCGTCCCAATCAATATCAGAAAATTGGTGTGCATAAACAAATCGTCTGATTTGTAAATGAGCATATATTTCAACATATGAATATTTTTACTACTCCACTCATTCAATACATCATTCAATTTCAAATAATATAACCTGTACAAGCATTAAACTGATAACGCTCATACGGGTTCATCAATCAATAGATTAACCGCAATAAATTAAATCAACTCAATCAACAATCACAGTACATTCACACAAGTCGTCCATGGTATGTGGACGACGTAAAACAGTTCAGATATGCAGTTATAAAATAAATAACTGTTCAATAATTTTGAGTGAAAAGTTCCCACGTAGGGTTCCACTCCTTCATTTTATTTCTGAATTTTTGTTTTGATTCTGTTCGCGTTCGATTTTTTTTGAAATTCCAACGTGCTTCGTTTCTGTCCCGGTCAGTTCCAGATTGTCCGTCTTGCTCCCACGATTCCAACGCACCTAGTTTTGTAATTTTCCGACACCGTTTGACGAAGTTATAGCAAATACAAGTTTATCCATAAATCAAGTAAATTTAAATTAGTTAATGGCTGTCATTAACCTAAATCCCTGTTTTAGTGCTAATTAATTACCATGATTAGCCCATAATCTGCTCCTCTTCGTTCGTTTCTCCCAGGTTCTTGAACAAACCCACCACGCAATGTCCTTATCTCCATACACACGCCACCCGAGAGCCTGCGCCTCCGATCCAAACACCCCACGTCGTTCGTCTTGAAGCCAGCCTCCATCGCTAGCGACGACTTCAGTTCGGACCACCCAGGCGTCGTAGAAAATGGGTGCGAACGAAACTCCTTTGAACCCCTGAATCTCGAAATCCCCCAAACCATTCTCGATCTTGTCCGTTGATATGCTAGAGCTCGTTGTCCTCTACGTTTTTCCCTTTTGGAGTTTGGATTTTCGTTGATCCGATTTGGAGATTGGATTGGATTTGTTTCGGAGCTTCCAAGCCATCGGTATTTTCTTTGAAAACGGCGGCTGAGAGGAATGGGCTAGGGTTTAGTGAAAGTGGGCCCCTTTTATAGAAATTTTATTTTTATTTTATTAAATTCCATAAAGGTGAATTTTTATCCGAACTCCAAATCAAACCCAACGACTGTCACCCCTAGCTAAATACCCCCATTTCGGACACAATGGGATATGTCGCGTAACCCAATTCGACTGTTTTTAACTAATTTTATCAGATTTAAAATATTACATTTTAAATTGAACTTGAACGTACGTTTCAAATTACCGGGGCCACATACTGACTCCAAAAATTCCCGAAAAATAGGTTTAGCAATATTTTGACGATACTGTCCTATAGGAACCAGTTTCGTCAAATTCTGTGCTTGTTTGCAAAATAACCTTTTTCCAGTCGATCGAATTTACACTGAATTTGCAAAGCGCGTTTAATTCTACCACTCTCACAAATTAGCTCCAGAAATTCCAGATAAATAGACCAAACTATGTTTTGACGATACGGTCCCATAGGAACTGGTTTCATCAAATTCTGAGCTCATTTTTAAAATGGCCTTTTTCTAATCGATTGAATTTACGACTGAAACTCAAGGTGCCTGTAACACCCCACATCTGTTAAGGTCACTCACAAAGGGAATGCCTTAACTTCAATGGAGTATTATGGGTACTGGAACAGAAATATTACAAGACAGACATATATAAAACAGCGGAAAATAAAGTGGAAGTACTTCAAATCATTTATTAAATATAAATGTTTACAAGAAAAGCCCATCAACTTCCAATACCCAATTTTATAGTTAAAATATCTGTCTTGCTCAAAAACAAAGAAGCATAAAAACAAACTGCAGTATTCCCCAATAAAGCAAAGCAAGCCATAGCCAAGAGAAATCCAAGCCATACATGAAAGAGCCTTGGAGCTTGGTAAGATCCGAACTAAGTTGTATTCCCACCCTGTGAACCTGGGGGGGGAAACGGAAGAAAAAGAGGCGAAACAAAATGGGTCAGTCATAAAGACTGAGTAAGTCCTAGTGACTTTCAGCATAAAAATAGATAAAGATAACATGGCATGAATAAACTGAAAGTAAACATAAGCGTGATGACAAGGTAGGCAAGATAAACTAAGATAACAAGATAAACTATGATAACAAGGTAAACTAAGGTAACAAGATAAACTTCGGGCACGATGAAACAAGTATAACGTCCCATAATTCCTATCAAGTATCCCACCGCATGGTTTCTATCAAGAATAACATAACAAGGTTCCTAAGCTTTACCATTAAAACGATATCTATTTGCTCTGCACCACCTAACTAGCATCCTCATAAGTGTCTTACATTGAATGATCTGTATTCCTAATAATGTCCCAACTAGTGTCCTGTGTAACAAGGATCTGTACCCCCTACTAGTGTCCCAACTAGTAGCCCGTGTTATATAATAATTACAACGTGATCCCAATCCCCGCAATTATGGTAGCCTTCAGGTGTACATCGATTATGAGGATTCCACCTCGATCACCCCAATGGCCATGTATATATTCGATGCACCCTTACTACCTTATTGATCGGCTCCCTACTTGACCTAGTTCTCGTTTGTGTCATGCGGCCCCCTACTTGTAGATACCTGTGCTGGTCCCACCATGGGGTGTATCAAGTCCCATGGTGGCAACACTGACACAATCAAGATGCACAGCTTTATACCTACTGATGCCCAGTGGCTAAATTTTCTGCGCCGAAGTGTGTGCACGCCCGCACTCCGTTAGAACCTGCACTGCTGCACCAACCGCCGCTAATTTGACCTCTTATAATCAGCCCAGTAATCGTGCCCCACCCTGCCTAGCTCAGGGTTCCGTTGATACCTAATGTGGGTTACTGTTGGAATGGGTCCCCGTTACTAGGTTTTTCTAATGGTTAAGTCTGTGGGCCTATACTCCCTGATATTACCCACCAACCCTGATGTGTACTTAACCCCGCTACTGATTCAAGCATGTGTATTTAATGGTTAAGTGTATGTGGGCCTATATTTACTAATATTACCCACCAACCCGATATGTACTTAACCCTTCTACTCGTTATGTTACCATGGTTAAGTGTTTACCCTAGTTAACTTAACCTTGCTCGCTTATTATGTTTGATTGGTTAAGTGTGGTTTATTAACTTAACCCCGTTCGTCTATCTGGTTACATTGGTTAAGAATTTTCTTGTTAACTTAACCCCATGTGTTACTTAACCCTACTGCGCATCACATCAGATTGGTTAAGTGCATGTTAACTTAACCCCATCCACTAGTAATATTATAATGGTTAAGTGTTATCAACTTATTCAAGTTAACTTAACCCACCCGTTTGTCCTGTTATGTTGGTTAAGTGTTACTACTTAACCGCAACCACTTGTCTAATTAACCCATTGTATTGGTTAAGTGTTCTCATTAACTTAACCTCACTCTCTAATCCAGTTTAATCATGTTATAATGGTTAAACATTTGTTTAACCTTACCCACTCCCATAGTCAACATATTAAATTGGTTAAGTGTCCAGATTAACCTAACCCTACCTGCCAATTTAGTTAACATGTTGAAATTGGTTAAGTGTTCTAGTTAACTTAACCCTACCAATCCTAGCTCAGCTCTAATTGTCTTATTAGAGCCCCAACCTCTCACATTAGACAGATATTGTTGTGGCTGCCTGTGTGTCGGTCGGGTCCGGGCAGTCTTACGCCACAACTCAGTCTAACCTCGGGTCTTTATTGGGCCCAATGCTTAGCCTCCCACATTGGATAGGTATTGTTGTGATTACTGGACAGCCGGGCGGGTCCGGGCAGGTTTACATCACAACTCAATCCAACCTCGTGCTAAGCATATTCGTATTTTCTAATTTACATTAATTATGTAAATTATTCAAATTCAAATTACTGCCCAATTTGTTTCCAATCAATCTCATTAATTTAGGTATATAATTAATACCATTTTATGCCATAAATCACTTATGTGATTAATGACTAATTTATGGCAAGTTTGCTAAAAATTACCAATTATCTTTATGTCCATAATTTACATTAATCAACATTTACTATTATGGCCCACCTTCCCTTTAAATCATGTTTATAATTTTTGGCATGTAAATCATACCAAATTAAATGTTACTAACCATGATTATGCTAAACACGACAATTACATGTTAATTAACATACGCCCACATTCCAAATTACATGCCCATTAATATATGTACCCAATTCTAGTTGGTTTACATATGTCTAATTCTTGCCTGTTTACATGTATGCCAAGTTTATGCCAATTTGCACATATCAAGTTCTAGCCAAATTACACATATATCAAGATCCATGCCAAATTTCATATGCCAATTTATTTATGCCTAATCCTAGACAATTTACATATATACCAAGTTTCATGCCTTTTTACATATGTCAAGGTTCAGAGTTTACATGTTTACAAAGCTATGCCCAATTTACATAGGTCAAATTTTAGCCAAGTTATACATATCAATATTCTTGCCATATTTTTCATAGGTCAAGCTTCATACCAAACTACATGTATTCCATGTTTACCCCAATTTACCCAAGCTAGCGAACTTTAATTATAACGATAATACCCAGATTCCAATTTCATGTTAATGGCAATAATACCCAAATATCCAGTTTTCATATTATGCCTTCGCTTTTATCAAACACATATATCCAATAAGACAATATCCCAATATTTCCCCCGTATTCAATCGCACGCAAATCGCAGTTTAGGCCTAGGTCCGAAATTGACCTAGGTTCATCAAAAGAAGATAAATAGGGGAAAGGTAGAATTTTGCATCAAAATAAGATCGGAGAGAAAAACATCATCACAGGCATATTAAGATTACAACTAGATAATAATATCAACATGAATCAAGAAAATTGATTTACAACAGGCTGAATAGATCATGAACTTAGCATGAGAGTAAAGATAGAAAAGTCCAATGATCAAGATTCAAGAAGAAACAGAAATAGATCAGAATCGATACACATACTTAAATCCAAATCCACTTTATTTCATGGCCACATTATAATTAAATATTTAAACCTGAAAATAACTAGAACTTACAGAGAACGGCTAATGAATTAAGAAGTGAATTTGTCTTAGAAAGTTGCAGTGTCATTGATCTATCCCCTTGAATTTGTTGTAGAAGCATTGATCTTTGATTTGATTTGAGTTTGGACGCTTAAGCTTTAATTTGGAGACGACGGCCATGGCTCAAGAGAGATTCCAGCAGCATTTAGGTGTCATATGAATTTGTGTGAGTTAGGCTAGGTCTAGGTGTTATTTTATAGGTGTAGCAATTCATTTCAGCCATCGGATTAACCCTAAAACCCATCCGGACCATCAAAACTCGTCTTGGGCCTCAAAAATGGGTTCTGGACCACCCCAGGCCGACCAGGTGACCTGTAAAGAGGGGGGGTCGACACTATAGTCGACCTGGGGGGGGGTGGCAGGTCGACTATAGTGTCGACACTATGGTCGACCTGGGTCAGTCTTCCAGAAAGTCTGCTGAAATCTTGTTTTGGCCATATCTTGGTCATACGAACTCCGATTTTCAAAAACTCGGACTCTATTTCGCATATTTTTCTGAGAGGAATGCAATGGTGATGTCCATTTTACCTAATTCCTGATTATTGAATTAGTTATCCTTATTTTACTATCTTTTCCGTTACATACGCCGTTAACGAACTAATTTTTCTTCTCTTCCATGTATTAATTAATTCTCCTTATGCATCACCATTATTTACCTATCATAAGCATATTTTCATATATTTTATTTTATTTTTAATTATATTAAAAAAGAATACGGGGTGTTACATTCTCCCCTCCTTAAAGGATTTCGTCCCCGAAATCTTCAAGTTAAGAAGAATGTATCCTACCATCCATCATCCATCTACTCAATCATCAATCACAGGCATTCATTGTCCTTAAGAGATTTCTAATGATGTATGAACATATGCAAGAAGTGTGTGTATATGTTCCTTGTCTAATGCAAATGATCAGGCCTGATTGATCTTCTAAATGCAAAATATGTTTAGTGCCATGAGTCCAACATGTATGCAAATAGTCCTAGTCACATAAACACTATATGTGTGCACAAACATCCATCCATATGCAACATTCACATGATAACACATTCAATTTCATCCACAAAAAAGTGTAAACACTCATGAATATGCAATATGAAAGGTGATTGAGTCGATCTAGTGCCTAATGTGTGTAAATGCATCCACGAGCAACCACTAGCAACCACTTGCAGCCAATTGCAACCATCAATCATAACATGTCTCAAACACATGTTTACACCTAAATGTTCCTTTCTAAAGATAAAGTCGAATGACAGAAGCAAGTAAAAATTTTGTGCCCATTAGGCAATGTCAAAACTGGAAGTCTACGCCACATATATTCTGATTAGGAGAAGAACTCCCTAAGCATCAGCCCCGAAGACCGAAATCAACATCAGACTGACACCCAAAGAATTACTCAACCCAACCAATATATATATGTTTCTAGGAAACTAAGCATGACAGACTCCTTTTAGGTCACAAGAAATCCCTTCTTAAAACTAACCCAAAAAGTTTAGTCAACCCAACGAACACCCTCAAGCCCCAACATGTGTTACTAACAGATGAGTCATACTCCCTATGGCGTTTGCAACAAAAATTGGATTGAGGATAGGACCGAGAGGATATACACAAAAGATAGCATGTGAGTAAGCTCTACAGGAAAAGAGGAATCAAGGATATACTCTTAAAAAGAGATATGATGCGCGAATCTAGTCTTCAATCTTCTAAGTCGCATTCCCTTGAGCTTAACTCCATTGTGCTTTGACTGTCATTAACTTCATAATTTCGTAGCATCTTAATTCTTGTTTCCAAAATATGAGTTGGAACCCATTTCACTGTTGCCTCTCGTTCCACTTTCACTTATTCTCCTTCTAGTACACTCGGCTCAAACATAACTGCGTACTCATGGTTTCATGCAAGCTCTCCAAAATTCAATAGTGAATCTTGGATCTCGTTCACTTACTATCAGGTATTCCACGCAGAAGAACTATCTCTTGGAAATAAACAGATGTTAACCCATTTCTTATTAACCATCCGCCTTAGTGGCGAACACTACTCGGGCGGATCAATAAATGTATCAAGAGATTCTAGGTAACTAAGCATGGTAGAACTCTAAGGGCTACACTAGACTTCGAGGGTATTACCGAGGAAAGTCAAGAGTCTAACTACCCTCTTTTCAAAACCGAAAATGTTACCCTTTACTGGATAACCACTCCATCGCTAGAATCAACCCATAGCCCAAAACATAAACATTACTTCTATACTCAACACTTAGCATAGACATTCTCAAATCCAAACAAGTCATGAATAAATGAGCCGATTTCCCCAACAGGATTTGAGACGAAAATGGGATCTTCTAATATGCTAGTATTAAGGTGCAGAGACTCAACTATCGAAGCAGAATAAAAAGGATGCGATGTACAAAAATAGAGTTCTAGTGGGATGATAGAAAAGAAAGCTAAACATTTAACAGAACGTTACCGCCTCTCTTAGGTATACCATTGCCCTCTCGACGATCTTTCCTTTTTGCCCTTGTCCTTGTCCTATACTTAACAGCATGTCCCTTCTTACCATACTAAAGATACTCTCCCTTATCATGGGTTTTACCATTCTTTCACTTTGGCCTCTTTCCTTTCACCTTTTTCCTCCTTCGTGGGTTAAGCCATTTCAACAAGTTTCTCATCCTTAGTCTTGTGATATTTATCCTCGTTCTTACTATCCTTGTAAGCTTGTTGACAAGTTTTCTCGGAAGCTACCTCCATCGCACGACAACTCTACAAAGCTTGAAATAAGATCAGAAGCAGATGGGACTACTGCGGCTACAGATGGAGGTTGGGCACTTCTTTGCCCTCCGACATATGTCGGATGCCTACGAAACTATGGTGAAAAGAAAGAGAAGAGATTTCAAGAGAGAATCAAAAGATAGTGCATATGGCTTTGGGGAATATGCCTTTTAATCAAAACAAAATTTTCTTGAAAATTTGCTTCTTTGTAAATGTTTTGAAGATAATTTCAGAAGGTTTTTGAAAACTTTTTCCCAGTCTGGTAACCTTCTGCTCTGATACCAAATGTAACGCCCCACATCTGTTAAGGTCACTCACAAAGGGAATGCCTTAACTTCAATGGAGTATTATGGGTACTGGAACAGAAATATTACAAGACAGACATATATAAAACAGCAGAAAATAAAGTGGAAGTACTTCAAATCATTTATTAAATATAAATGTTTACAAGAAAAGCCCATCAACTTCCAATACCCAATTTCATAGTTAAAAT
The DNA here is from genome assembly GCA_030737875.1 of Allium sativum. NCBI lineage: Eukaryota > Viridiplantae > Streptophyta > Magnoliopsida > Asparagales > Amaryllidaceae > Allium > Allium sativum. Next base: position 269,422,459 of record CM060911.1, read on the forward strand.
ATCTGTCTTGCTCAAAAACAAAGAAGCATAAAAACAAACTGCAGTATTCCCCAATAAAGCAAAGTAAGCCATAGCCAAGAGAAATCCAAGCCATACATGAAAGAGCCTTGGAGCTTGGTAAGATCCGAACAAAGCTGTATTCCCACCTTGTGAACCTGGGGGGGGAACGGAAGAAAAAGAGGCGAAACAAAACGGGTCGGTCATAAAGACTGAGTAAGTACTAGTGACTTTCAGCATAAAAATAGATAAAGATAACATGGCATGAATAAACTGAAAGTAAACATAAGCATGATGACAAGGTAGGCAAGATAAACTAAGATAACAAGATAAACTATGATAACAAGGTAAACTAAGGTAACAAGATAAACTTCGGGCACGATGAAACAAGTATAACGTCCCATAATTCCTATCAAGTATCCCACCGCATGGTTTCTATCAAGAATAGCATCGCAAGGTTCCTAAGCTTTACCATTAAAACGATATTTATTTGCTCTGCACCACCTAACTAGCATCCTCATAAGCGTCTTACATAGAATGATCCGTATTCCTACTAGTGTCCTGTGTAACAAGGATCCGTACCCCCTACTAGTGTCCCAACTAGTAGCCCGTGTTATATAATAATTACAATGTGATCCCAATCCCCGCAATTATGGTAGCCTTCAGGTGTACATCGATTATGAGGATTCCACCTCGATCACCCCAATGGCCATGTATATATTCGATGCACCCTTACTACCTTATTGATCGGCTCCCTACTTGACCTAGTTCTCGTTTGTGTCATGCGGCCCCCTACTTGTAGATACATGTGCTGGTCCCACTATGGGGTGTATCAAGTCCTATGGTGGAAACCCTGACACAATCAAGATGCACAGCTTTATACCTACTGATGCCCAGTGGCTAAATTTTCTGCGCCGAAGTGTGTGCATGCCCGCACTCCGTTAGAACCTGCACTGCTGCACCAACCGCCGCTAATTTGACCTCTTATAATCAGCCCAGTAATCGTGCCCCACCCTGCCTAGCTCAGGGTTCCATTGATACCTAATGTGGGTTACTGCTAAAATGGGTCCCCGTTACTAGGTTTTTCTAATGGTTAAGTCTGCGGGCCTATACTCTGTGATATTACCCACCAACCCTGATGTGTACTTAACCCCGCTACTGATTCAAGCATGTTTATTTAATGGTTAAGTGTATGTGGGCCTATATTTACTAATATTACCCACCAACCCGATATGTACTTAACCCTTCTACTCGTTATGTTACCATGGTTAAGTGTTTACCCTAGTTAACTTAACCTTTCTCGCTTATTATGTTTGATTGGTTAAGTGTGGTTTATTAACTTAACGCCGTTCGTCTATCTGGTTACATTGGTTAAGAATTTTCTTGTTAAGTTAACCCCATTTGTTACTTAACCCTACTACGCATCACATCAGATTGGTTAAGTGCATGTTAACTTAACCCCATCCACTAGTCATATTATAATGGTTAAGTGTTATCAACTTATTCAAGTTAACTTAACCCACCCGTTTGTCCTGTTATGTTGGTTAAGTGTTACTACTTAACCGCAACCACTTGTCTAATTAACCCATTGTATTGGTTAAGTGTTCTCATTAACTTAACCTCACTCTCTAGTCCAGTTTAATCATGTTATAATGGTTAAACATTTGTTTAACCTTACCCACTCCCGTAGTCAACATATTAAATTGGCTAAGTGTCCAGATTAACCTAACCCTACCTACCAATTTAGTTAACATGTTGAAATTGGTTAAGTGTTCTAGTTAACTTAACCCTACCAATCCTAGCTCAGCTCTAATTGTCTTATTAGAGCCCCAACCTCTCACATTAGACAGATATTGTTGTGGCTGCCTTTGTGTCGGTTGGGTCCGGGCAGTCTTACGCCACAACTCAGTCTAACCTCGGGTCATTATTGGGCACAATGCTTAGCCTCCCACATTGGATAGGTATTGTTGTGATTACTGGACAGCCGGGCGGGTCCGGGCAGGTTTACATCACAACTCAATCCAACCTCGTGCTAAGCATATTCGTATTTTCTAATTTACATTAATTATGTAAATTATTCAAATTCAAATTACTGCCCAATTTGTTTCCAATCAATCTCATTAATTTAGGTATACAATTAATACCATTTTATGCCATAAATCACTTATGTGATTAATGACTAATTTATGGCAAGTTTGCTAAAAATTACCAATTATCTTTATGTCCATAATTTACATTAATCAACATTTACTATTATGGCCCACCTTCCCTTTAAATCATGTTTATAATTTTTGGCATGTAAATCATACCAAATTAAATGTCACTAACCATGATTATGCTAAACACGACAATTACATGTTAATTAACATACGCCCACATTCCAAATTACATGCCCATTAATATATGTACCCAATTCTAGTTGGTTCACATATGTCTAATTCTTGCCTGTTTACATGTATGCCAAGTTTATGCCAATTTGCACATATCAAGTTCTAGCCAAATTACACATATATCAAGATCCATGCCAAATTTCATATGCCAATTTATATATGCTTAATCCTAGACAATTTACATATATACCAAGTTTCATGCCTTTTTACATATGTCAAGGTTCAGAGTTTACATGTTTACAAAGTTATGCCCAATTTACATAGGTCAAATTTTAGCCAAGTTATACATATCAATATTCTTGCCATATTTTTCATAGGTCAAGCTTCATACCAAACTACATGTATTCCATGTTTACCCCAATTTACCCAAGCTAGCGAACTTTAATTATAAAGATAATACCCAGATTCCAATTTCATGTTAATGGCAATAATACCCAAATATCCAGTTTTCATATTATGCCTTTGCTTCTATCAAACACATATATCCAACAAGACAATATCCCAATATTTCCCCCGTATTCAATCGCACACAAATCGCAGTTTAGGCCTAGGTCCGAAATTGACCTAGGTTCATCAAAAGAAAATAAATAGGGGAAAGGTAGAATTTTGCATCAAAATAAGATCGGAGAGAAAAACATCATCACAGGCATATTAAGATTACAACTGGATAATAATATCAACATGAATCAAGAAAATTGATTTACAACAGGCTGAATAGATCATGAACTTAGCATGAGAGTAAAGATAGAAAAGTCCAAAGATCAAGATTCAAGAAGAAACAGAAATAGATCTGAATCGATACACATACTTAAATCCAAATCCACTTTATTTCATGGCCACATTATAATTAAATATTTAAACCTGAAAATAACTAGAACTTACAGAGAACGGCTAATGAATTAAGAAGTGAATTTGTCTTAGAAAGTTGCAGTGTCATTGATCTATCCCCTTGAATTTGTTGTAGAAGCATTGATCTTTGATTTGATTTGAGTTTGGACGCTTGAGCTTTAATTTGGAGACGACGGCCATGGCTCAAGAGAGATTCCAGCAACATTTAGGTGTCATATGAATTTGTGTGAGTTAGGCTAGGTCTAGGTGTTATTTTATAGGTGTAGCAATTCATTTCAGCCATCGGATTAACCCTAAAACCCATCCGGACCATCAAAACTCGTCCTGGGCCTCAAAAATGGGTTCTGGACCACCCCAGGCCGACCAGGTCGACCTGTACAGAGAGGGGGTCGACACTATAGTCGACCTGGGGGGGTGGCAGGTCGACTATAGTGTCGACACTATGGTCGACCTGGGTCAGTCTTCCAGAAAGTCTGCTGAAATCTTGTTTTGGCCATATCTTGGTCATACGGACTCCGATTTTCGAAAACTCGGACTATATTTCGCGTATTTTTCCGAGGGAAACGCAATGGTGATGTCCATTTTACCTAATTCCTGATTCTTGAATTAGTTATCCTTATTTTACTATCTTTTCCGTTACATACGCCATTAACGAACTAATTTTTCTTCTCTTCCATGTATTAATTAATTCTCCTTATGCATCGCCATTATTTACATATCATAAGCATATTTTCATATATTTTATTTTATTTTTAATTATATTAAAAAAATACGGGGTGTTACAGTGCCCCTATTTATGCTGCGCTCACATACTAGCTCCAAAAATTATGAAACTTGGAACCTAGCAATAATTTGACATTCCGGATCCATAGAAAGTGGTTTCGTCGAATTCGGACGTCGTTTGTAAAATCTCACTTTTTTAAGGGCTTATATATGAAATTTATATATTAAAAATATATATAAATTCCATAGCGACTTTTCTGAATTTTAAATTTCTCATAACTTACAATTTATAAAGTGAAATCTCAGTTTCTTAAATTCTTTACAAAGATATGGTTAAGTCGATCCTAAGATTTCTTGTTTCGTTCAATTCTGACTTATAATCGATTTTATATATTTTCCCAAAGTTGGAAATCGAAATTTCAAACTACCGCGTCCTTTCAGGCTCGTATTATAATTTATTTTGAACTTATAAGTTTTTAAGTTATTAACGTCGATTAAAATAAATTTTCAGTCGTTGTTGTTTAAAATATCCATTTTAAATATTCAGAATTCACTAAAATAGCCAATATAAAATTTTTAAATTGGTTCAGAATTTTCGGGTTGTTACAACATTTCCACTTCTTATTTACTTATCACTATTCTTCCCCGTTTATCAGTCCCAAACTGTAAACTAGTAAGAGAGCAAATTCCTAAGTATCAACCCCGAAGGCCGAAACCAACATCAAATCGACACTCAAGAAGCCATTCAACTCAACCAGTCTCCAGTCAGTTTCTAATTTCCTCAACTCAATTTCTTATCTTCTTATCAACACAATCATTTTAATCTTCACATCATTTTCTTTTAAATCATCGTTCACTTTAAAATGTATATGCGTTTCTCCTTCCAATCTCCTAGGATTTAACTTATAAATTCCTTTTCTCATATTAAATCTCATTTTACACTATTACGTTTATTAAATTTCATATATAATTGATAAGTCAATTTCTAGTTAGCTAACTTTTGTTATTAAAAAAAATATCTCCTTAAATTTTCGGAAAAAATCGATAGCACCTCCTTTGTATTGATCAATAGCTCAAACCTCAACTCGCCTCTCTAAGCCCTTTACATTCAAAAAGAAAATCAAAAAACCAAGCGGCTTGCCGATTCGGCGCATAAAATCTCATATTTAATTAAATACATACCTTTTTGTCGAGCACTTAAATTTATCTCTTTATATACTTCATTCCATACCCGTCTAACCCATATACATCCATTCCTAATTTATTCTAACTCAATCCAATCATTTTTAATTCAATTTGCTAATTTATTGTTTAATTAGCTCTTTTGCATGATTCACTATTTAATTGAACATATCACGTTCATATATATTTTTATTTACTTATAAACCAATTGAATTCCATTTTCGACTCAAGTTTCATATTCGACTTCGAATATAAATTCATAAACGCTATTCACTTATCCAACGCCCAATTTCGATTCAAAACTTAATTAACTAATTATTCTTCAAATTAGTTAATTCTATTCAATGACTAAATATCTGATTTTTGTTTCAAAATTCATTTCATTTACACAACTTGAGTTCGTATTTATTTTACAACTCAACTCTGGATTTTTCTAATGGAAATTCGGATTTTTATTTACTTAAAATCCTTCAATTTATTTAAATAAACCGTTATGGTTTCTAAACTATTATGGCGCTGCTTTTCTAGAAATTTGATTTTTAACATAACTCAAAATCTACAAGACGAAATCTAAAATTTTCTATTCCATTAGAAAACTCTTATTCAACCGGTCCTGACAATTCTTGTTTCAAAGAATTCCGACTTAAATTGAGTTCTATATACACAATTGAAGTTCGAAACGCCAATTTATGAACTACCGTGCTGCGGCGAACTCATTTTAATTATATTTAAATATAAACGTTTAAACTACTTTATAAATAAATTTCAACTCTATTCCTATATATTTTAATATATATTAAACCAAAATTTCAAAATCTAACTTAGTATTGTTGAATATCGTAAGTTGTCCATTATTTCAGTACTCGGTTATAATTTCATTTACAAATTCAACTTCTATATTAAAATCCAATTCCGTTAGAAAAAAATTAATTAGTTTATAGAATTCGATATAATCGAATTCCAATTTTTAAATCCCTTGGATTATCTCAATTCAGTTTATATTCCGAATTTCGGAATAAAATCTTTCGTTCTCTTTTCGAAAAGATTTCTAGTTCATTTTTAAATTCATACTTGAATTTACACTCCCCAAATTATCCAATGATAATTTATTTCATTTCATTTATAAACATTGATTATAAATGAACTACTTGTTTTTATTTTTCAAAACAAGTTAATATTTCTAGTCCATTCGAAATTCAAATTCTATTTTTGAAAAATTGATTTTCTCTTTTAAATCTCGAAATCCCCTTTCATGATATTTTTATAAATCAACATTTAGGCCAAGTGATAATTTAAACATCCAAAGCACTCAATTATCAATCACAGGTTGTCTAACACATCATATATGATAATATAGATGAAAACAAACAATATTAAATTTTGAGAAATCCAGTTGGATCCCTCCAACCTGTTTTCCTGCATCCGTAGATGTTAGCAAACATAAATAATACCCATCCTGCTTCGAGGCAGGATATCGTGGTATAGAAGGTCGTCCACTATAATATGTGGGGCTCATAGAGAAATCATCTGCTAATGGTGCTGCGGGCATCCACTAATGGTACTGCGGTCATCCGCTAATGGTTATATATATATGTAATAGCCATAACCACCAAGCCTATATAACTAATATATATGTGTAATAGGCACAATAATATTTCAACGCATCCAATCAACCAACAACAGCATATAAAAATTATTCAATAAAAATTCAGAAAGTGAGTTTACTCACTGTGATTTTAATTGCCGAAATAAATAGAAGACATTTGATTTATATTCCATCTGTCTCTGGAAAAATCCGAATCCATTTCCCACTAAATATCCAACTCGACTTGCGTTAGCATTTTGAACCTTGTATAAATCCAATATAGTATTGAAAATTGTGTGAATTATATGGGCAATATATATTATTATTTTCTTTGTTCTCCCTTGACAAAATCAAACTTTTATTTAATTGAAATAAAGTCATGTACCATAATTCCATACTCAAATGATTTGTTTTACAATTACATCCTTTACCACCTAGCTACATAAATTCAATCAGTTACTAATTTATATAAACTAATCTCCTTATAAATTTTGAATTCAAAAAAATCAAAAATTACCTTAATCCTTCAAGCATTTTTCCCTAAATGCCTCTTCTTCTTGCTTCAGTTTTCGATTGCAAGACACCATCCACCTACAGCTTACCACTGCCAATGCCACCCTATACCGAAACACCTCCCATCTCCCTCTACTGCAAATAATTTGACACTTATCTTATACTTTCCTAACATCACTATACTGCTTCCATGATTCACTGACTACCTCGAACTCGACTGCTTCCCAACATCGTATACTAGCACCCGAAACCTAAGAACAAAATCGTGACCTCCAGTTTGGTTTGTCATTCCCATAAAAATGTGAAACCTTTTCACTCTGATGCCCGATTCTTGACCTATCGTGATTCAAGTGGACTATCGAACTCCCTCCACTCGACGCAAATGAAAAGCCTCGCTACCCAGAAACTTGACGCTGATCGTCACCAGCTCCAAAATCGCAAGACTTAAGCAAACGTTGTTTCGATTTTGAGCTTCAGGAATTCACGTCAAGCTCCACACTACTTACGCGATTCATAAGATGAGTATGATTCGAGTTCGATGAATTTGGAGTTTTGCGATTTGATGGAGGAATCAATTTGTTTTTTATTCTCGAAATAACGATTTTTCTAAAGGAGTTTTGATTTCGTGGTTTTCAAAAGAAAGGATTAAGTAGGGAAAAATCGTGATTTAAAATAAAGAAAAGAGGAAATGTTGGGTTTTGGTTTAACCATCGACCATTTCCTTCTAAAGTTCGATCTCTATTAAAATAAAATTGAGGACGGCATCGCGTATTTATAAACGAGAACCCTTCGCACTCACGTAATAGACGACAGGGCAGTGAAAGTTTGTTCACACTGCAGTAAAGTTACTGCGGTGTGTGAACCATTGATTTCAATGGGATCCACATGGACCCCCTTGAAATCAATGGTTGAGAGGCCGCAGTAAAGTTATTGTGGTATGAACAAACTAGTTCTCATGACAGGGTAGCTATAGAATATAGGTCGGCTGATGTAATGTTTATTTAATTGATTTGATTTTGATCTTATCTATAAAATTTTAAAAATATATATTTCGGGGTTCTGAACTCCTATCTAAACACAACAACAAGCATTCCTAGGGTTATACCACTATTCTGAACACATTGGAATAGGTTTCGAAATCTAATTTGATCGTATGGAGAAGATATTAATTTAAATCAAGATAAATTAAATTCAAAACAATTAATTACCTGATAATAAATTATTATTATCATTTATACTCGAATAAAATTCATATTAATCATTTAAATCATTTTGACTCGGTTTTAATTTCGAATTGAATTATTTTAGAACCTCGTATTACAATAATTATACATATATATATATATATATATATTCGAAATAAATTGTATTTCGATTATTAAATCGATAACTCAATATAAAAATCGATTTATATTATCAGCTCAACATTTAAAACCATATTAAATATTTAAAATAAATCGACCAAAAATTCGGGTCATTACAACGATGGCCAAGGCAGACTCGAGTGCGTCATGGAGATCGGAGTTCAATGGAACCGAGGTTGAGGATTTTAAATGTAAATTAAGGTATAAGTTTAATAATTAATTTAGTTAATTTGCTTAATTTTTATACAATTAAAAAATCCTAATGTGATGTGTTTAATTTATACAAGGTTTGAAAATCGTGAAGGTATTTGGAGGCGGTCAGAGTTGATTGGGATTTGATTTAAATCGAATGCTATTTGATTTAATTAAAATCTGGATATTCGGAAAATAAAAACCCTGGTGAGTAAATCTCGCTCTGAAATTTATTTTATCGTTAAAAATAAATTTTTGGCTGCTTAGATGCATTTATTAATTATTATCAGTTTTGATTATTATATATATTAGTTATTTAGGCTTGGTGTTTGTGGCTATTATATATATATGGTGGTTGGATATTCCCGTAGTACCACTAGAGGATGCCTGCAGTATCATTAGCGGATGACCCTATGCTCCCCACAATATAATAGTGAATGACCTTCTATACTACGATATCCTGCCTTAAAGCAGGATGGTATTATCTATGTTGCTAACATATGTGGATGCTGGAAAATAGGTTGTAGGGATCCAACTGGATTCCTCAAAATTTATTGTTTATTTGTTTTCATATATATTATCATATATGATGTGTTAGAAAACATATGATTGATAATTGGATGTTTTGATTATTTGAATATCATTGGCCCTAAATATTGAGATATAAAAATATCATAAAAAGGGATTTTGAGATTTAAAAAGGAAAATCTATTTTTCTTAAAATAGAATTCGAATTTCGAATGGGCTAAGAAATAATAACTTGTTTTGAATAATAAAAACAAGTGAAGAAATTTATAAACGGTGTTTATAAATTAAATAATGCGAGAATTGAAGTGAATTTATAAACGATGTTTATAAATTAAATAATGTAGGGAATGTAATTCAAATTTGAATTTAAAAAGGGAATTGAAATTAGTTTCAAAAAGAAACTATGAAATCTATTCTGATGTTCAGAATGTTAATAAAATAAAATAAATCAATATGGATTTATGATTTGAATTCGATTAGATCGAATTTATTTAGATAAAGATATTTTCAAAAAATATATTAGGATTGTATTAAATAGAAGTTTAGACTTAAATATAAAAATAGATTCACTATTTATATATATATATATAAGTTAAAATCAATAAAATATTCCAGAATAGGAATTAGGCTTCAAGTAGATTTGAAATAGAACTTGTTTTAAATTATAAAACAAGGAAGTTAAATTTATAAACGACGTTTATAAATTAAGTGAGATAAATTATCACTAGATAATTTAGAAGCTTAAATTCATGTATGAATTTAAAAATGAACTTGAAATCATTTCAAAAAGGGGATGACGAATGTTTTTCTGGAATTCGGAATATAAACAGAATTGAGATAAATCTAAGAATTTATAATTAGAATTTGATTATATCGAATTCTATAAATAATTTACTTATAAAGGGAATTGGAATTTAATGTAGCAAATTGAGTTATAAATAAATTTATAACCGAGTAACGAAAAATCGACAATTGGAGAAAATCAGAAATATTAAGTTGGATTAGAAAACTGGATTTAAAATATACTAAAATATATATTAGAACGAAATTGAAATATAAATTAAACAAAGTTCAACATTTATATTTAAATATAATTAAAACGAGCTCGTTGCGGCGCGACAGTTCGTAAATTGATGTTTTGAACTTCACTTCAGCATATAGAACTCAATTTAAGTCGGAATTCTTTGAAACAAGAATCTCAGGACCAGTTGAGTAATAGTTTTTTAATGAAAGAGAAAAATCTGGATTTCGTCTTATAGATTTTGAGTTATGTCAAAATCAAATTTCCAGAAAAGCAGCGCCATAATCGTTTAAAAACCATATTGGTTTATTTAAATAATTATAAGGATTTTAAGTAAATAAAAATCCGAATTTCCATTAGTAAAATCCAGGCTTGAGTTGTAAAATAAATCAGATATTTAAATATAAGGATTCAAGTTCAAGTTCTATGAATGAAATGATTTTTGAAACAAAAACCAGATATTTAATTATTGAATAGTATTAACTAATTTGAAGAATAATTAGTTAATTAAGTTTTGAGTCAAAATTGGGCGTTGGATAAGTGAACACGGTTTATGAATTTATATTCGAAATCGAACATGAAACTTGAATTGACAATAGAATTCAATTGGTTTATAAGTAAATAAAAATATATATGAATGTGATATGTTCAATTAAATAGTGGAATATGCCAAAGAGCTAATTAAAGAATAAATTAGCAAATAGAGTTAAAAACGATCGGATTGAGTTTGAATAAATTAGGAATGGACGTATATGGGTTAGACAGGTATGAAATGAAGAGATATAAATTTAAGTGCTCGACAAAGTGGTACGTATTTAAATTCAATATGAGTTTTATGCACCGAATCGGAAAGCCACTTGGCTTTTTGATTTTATTTTTGAATGGAAAGGGCCTAGAGAGGCGAGGATAGGTTTGAGCTATTAACCAGTACAAAGGAGGTGCTGGCGAATTTTTCCGAAAATTTAAGGAGATAGAAAAATTTGACAAAAGTTAGATAACTAGAAATTGACTTATCAATTATATATGAAATTTAATAAACAAATAAATGTATAATGAGATTTTATATGAAGAAAGGGGATTTACAAATTAAATCCTAGGAGATTGGAAGGAGAAACGTATATACGTTTTAAAGTGAACGACGATTTAAAAGCAAACGATTTGCAGATTAAAATGATTCTGTTGATAAGAAGTTAAGAAATGGAGTTAAGGAAATTAGAAACTAACTGGAGATTAGTCTAGTTGAATGGCTTCCTGAGTGTCGATCTGATGTTGGTTTCGGCCTTCGAGGTTGATAATTAGGGAATTGTTCTCTTACTAGTTTATACTTAGGGACTGATAAATGAGGAAGAATAGTGATATGTAAATAAGAAACTGAAATGTTTTCTGACGTTAAAAAGTGATATCTCCTAGAATATAGAAAATAAATTGTTATGATAGATGGAAATCTTTTTCCAAGAATCATGAGAGGCTAATCGAGTTTGGAGAAATATCTGGGTAAAGATATTGAAGAGAAATTGGGAAATGATAAATTTAATTAATGAAATATTAATTAATAGGGCCTAGTGATTGTTTGATGTTTTGAATGGATGTTTGTTTTTCTTCGACAGTTAAATAATCGACTATCAAAGTATTTGTTTGTCAATATGGAGAGAGCGGTTGTATTATTATTCAAGAACCACTCTGTGTTTGGCAGTAACATTGCGAATCAGATATATGAAAACAAATGAAGACGGCGTAAAGTACAAGGGCTTTTTATTCTAATCCTAGGTAGTAATTGCGTAAGAGGGATTAATGGAAATTGTGCCTTCGATTTCATTTAATCCCAGAACGAACGTGTATGGATGGATGTCTAACGCAGTATTTACAATGATCGCATATGTTGATCTGTACAAATATACATCTGATGGAGGAGAATTTATTCTCTTAGCATAATATCTAGAATATCTTTGTGCAAATCAACTAGTGATTGATGGATCTGACAATGTGGCATTCAAAGTGATTGTGTTATCAATGAAAGAAGCGTAACCTCAAGCCTCACAACTGGGAAATGGTATAAAATCAAGTAGGTCACATGACTATGTGGGTCGCACCCATTAGGGTGTATTGTCACATGATCTAGAGAAAATCTTTTTGCTTCTTTAATATATCGATGCTTTCCCTTCCGGGAACGGTTGCTGATCCCAACCGGTTGTGATAATACATTCGGAACACTCAAGCGAAATGAGTGGTCGGTCATGTTTAGCCTGGGTCGCAAGATATTCTTGTTGAATAAGGTGCATTCCTCTCTAGAGATACACTGTCAGAAGGTGGTCCCATACCTTGCCAGTTGGAATCCATTCTCCTATAAGGTCCCGCGGTTTTGATTGTATACTATGTATGTGGAGCGTGAGATGCAAGCGTTCTGCTAGATTGCTATTTACTTGATTTAGACACTATTATAATATCAGAATAGTATTGATTGCAAAGAATGTTTAGGGTTATTGTAAGGTAAAAACCATCCGTGTTTATGTGTTGATCGGTCTTACGATTATCTTTTCTTGCCAAAAGGATTTTTATAAGTTAAACCAAGTGGTTGGAGTTTACTCACACCAGTCCCATGATTGACCTAGAGTTTATTTTGTTTTGTTTTACCCTAAACTTTTTGGTGCCTAAATTTGTATGGGCAATCCAGTAGTTCAGGTTTTTACAAAAACTTCAAGGAGCTTGGAGCAGGAGGCTTCAGCGTTATTTAGTTATTGTTATTTCCGTTGTGTTGTAAGTGTTGTACTCTAATGATGATATGTTTTTTACAGTTAAAATTTTGTATTCCAAAAGCTGTTATATATATTATATTTTATTCTGCTGTGATGTGAGATTCTGTGTTGCTCAGTTCTGTCTTCTATCTATTTTCTTCTATTCTAATTTTCTTTCTGTTTCTCATCCTCTAACATCTTTCTATTAATGATTCGTATTTCTGTGCAATTTGGATTGGACATGTGGTGTATTTAGTCAACTCAGATAGTATGGAAATCTGGGCTGTTACACTTGAATACAAAACATAATATTTACTGTTTTTGAAACTTCAGAGTGCATGTCTTTGAAATCCCCAGTTTTCCAATCTTCGAATCTTAAGCTGAAATATTTAAATTTGTACTACTCGGATCTGACCTGAGCGTTCCATGCAAAAACATAAAACACTCAAGTCAGGATTAGTCATTTGTTCAAGTAAATTAATTTTAGTGTAAAATAAATATAATAGTTAATCTTAACATTAGCATCTCATATGTAAAATGTTGCGTATACCCATGTGTAGTATCTGTTCAGAATCAGGTAAAATATTCGTGCGTATCAATCTTTATTTATGGACAAATATATCAAGTTGATGTGATCAGGTGAAGCTTGACAAAACTTTCATGTTGCAAGTATCCATGAACATGCAATATTCAGATATGCACAGAAACAACGTTGCACGCTTATAATGCTTAATACTTAGGTGCTTAACATGCATGTGAGTCTAAATGGATATACACTCAACCTTGTAGAATCCTGCTCAAAAACATAGAAGGTTCATGATATACATTCATGCAAAAGCCATGATAGTTGACGATGAGTATGTAATTCTGTGCTCGGCAATATCAAAAAAAGATCATTGTCAGGTTCAAGGGATACAAAAATAGCAATCGGTGCATATCAACCTCACTACACATGGGCAGGACTGAAAAGAAGTCACTCCCATATGGACAATTTTTTACTTCCTTAAGCATCCTATGTCTCAAATCTTCTCTCATTTTTCTCATCTAGAGTCTAGACGACTTCAATTTTCATGAACATATTGTTTTAGCAATTTCATTTCAATGGACATATAGTTTCATCAATTCCATTTCAGTGGACATATAGTTTCAGAAAATTTCATTTCAGTGGACAACATGCGTTCAGCATTTCATAATAGTGAATATATGGGTTTAGCATTTCATAACAGTGAATATATGAGTTCAGCATTTCATAACATTGAATATATGGGTTCAACTTTTCATAACAATGAATATATGGGTTCAACATTTCATAACAGTGAATATATGGGTTCAACATTTCATAACAGCGAATATATGGGTTCAGCCAAACTCAGTAAAAATTATTAAATTTCCAGGTCATACGTTAAATGCCTACTATATACAGTCACCGCATAAAAACTGAGGTATTCTAGCATTTAACAAGGGTAGCTTCATAGGATGTGAGGTGTGTTTAGTTAAAACTTGCTCGAATGACATGCACCTGTGTGGCCAAATAGAATTTCAATGTAGACATTGTTATGCGTGGCACAAACCAAGGAACACAGTCACAAGAAAATGCATGAGAAGCACAAGTTCATGGTTCAGGGTTGCAACGGACATAAACAGGTAGAGCCAAGTACACAAGCTAATGTGTACGTATATAACTACATATCAGTTCGATGCACAAGACATGTATATAAACTGACATAGAATGTTTGAGTGGCATACTAGTTTTGGAGTGCATTAGTGTTTGAAATATTTACTGTCAAGCAACAATATCATATGGTGTGAAACATATATCAAGGACTCAAGGCAGCGTACAAAAACTTTAAAAGTATGATCTGCATGAAATAGACAGCCAAAGAAATGTAAAAATTTGGCCAATCAAACTGTCATAACCGTTGTTCGCAAAACGAATAATCTATCGACTAGAAAATCATCGCACGAAATATTGTAATAACCGCGGGTGCACGACGTACTATTGTAATACGTAGTGAGTGCGAATCGGTCCACAGGGAAAGAATAATTTTAATCTTACTCAATCAAATTAAACCAAACTTGAGATTAAGCTAACAAACTACAACTAAACTATATTAACAAATAAGTTAGATAAAAAATATGAGAGTTAAAAATCAACTTAGAAGCAAATCCACTTTCTAGATCATATAAGTCAACAAGTTATGAAATTATGATCTCTCTACTTTGGTCTTAAGTATGATTAGTTGATGTGTTTATCCTAAGCATGACATATTTGTGCTATTAATTACCCCAACATATGTCATCATACTTTAACACAACCTCCAACCAACTTGTTTTACTCTCATGAAAATGACAAAAATATGAAAATCCAATATACTTTAAGCACGACCTATCAACTATTATTTAGAAGTATAGGCCATCAAATTTCAATTTAAACAATCACTTCTTTGCCATAATCATATTTAAATGAAGAGGCTTTTTGAGTTTTGTTTGTTTAAGTATAGTCTATTTGGTGTCAACAATATAGACTATCAAATTCAAAGCTAAACAACAAGTTAAACCACTCATACTATTTCCATTAAGCGCAACAAAGAGAACATAAAATCAAGTAATGTTGAAGCTAATGATTAGATAGCTTCATCACCCCTAAGTTGAAGGGGTTTAGCTACTCCAATTAGTTATCATATCAACTAAAATAGCTTGCAACATTAAAATGAAAAAGAGAGCAAAATGAAAAGCTAACTAGAATAAGAAGAGAACTAAACTAAGTACATGTAACTAAATCAAAGCTAGGAACATAAAAGTAAAGAACATGTAATTAAAAGACAAGTAACTAAAATTGCATTAAAAAGAGAGATTACATAAAAGAAAATAGCTAAGTAGTCATGGAAATAAAGAGAGTTTTGCTCCTCTAAACTAAACTAAAGAAGATAATAAAAGAGGAGAGGAGGATATATGAACATAAAGGGGGTATATATACATGATCACAAACCATAAACCCTAATCACTCCTAATGGGAAATCCCCAAAGTGCCCCTTCATGAAGCTTCTAATCCTCTCTTAGCCACTAATGAGTCACGTAGAATGCATGAGGCCTTTTGTTTTATCCAATTTGTCTTTAATAAGAAGCTTAAGAGAAAGAGGGTAATTTGAGAGGTGGTGTCCTCCATAATCATGCAGGTGAATTATTTCCTCTGCATTCCTTTGTATGCATGCATTTGTGCTCCAAATCTTCATGTGTATGCATTATTTGCTCCAAAATTCCTATAAGGGACAACAACAAAGAACAAGTAAATGCAATCACAAGATAATACACGCATAAGTGATCATTTTTTCCCAAAATTAGTGATGATTTTGGAAATTATTAAAACATGGTTTGATCATATAAAATACCCAAAAATGTTCATTTATTTAGTTAATAAAAATTAATATGTGAATATAAATATGCATTTTTACGTGCACATCAACCGTATACTACAAAGAGCAGGGGTTCCATTGTTTACAAAAAACAAATCAAGGGTAAATGAATCAAAATGTGACAAGTTTTGTTTCTTTCTAAACAAACTATTATGTCATTTTGAATTATTATTTTTAGGAATGCGAAACAAAACACCTCATAGCTAACTATTATTATTGTGAAACTTTACTCTTTTAATGCATGGTTTGACATTATGCCAACCTTGCTCAAACATATAATTTCCGTAATTAAGTTATTACAATAATGCCGCTAGTCATACCTTGGGTTAGATGGGATCCTTAAATTTTATTCAAAACATGATGTTAACCCAAACATGAATCTATCCTTCGGTCAAAGGCAAAAAAAGGACATGCGCACCACACTACAAGGTCACAAATGCAGGTGCCACTTTAGACAAGTAAACATAATATATTTGTGTGTAGATTATATTTTTATCTTTAAAAATACATCTCCAATTGAAAGCTCATTATACTCTATATATTTTTACAGTAAAATACCCTTAGCTGGGTTTGAATTCAGTGGGTCAATGGTGATATTTATGTCTAGTTTGAGAAGTTAGTATATTAAATATCTAATACAGAGAATACATTTTTTTTTCTCTGTAGTATAAATCATACTTGTACATAACTTACATCTACATTTGTCAGCTAAGCAGTTCAGCCACAAGGCATACTAGATTTAAACATGATATAAGATGTTACCAATACTATAGACCAAACATAACTAGATACAAATTTCTTTAATTGAGGTAGTTGATGTATTTAGCGTGTCCAAGAAGTTAGTTCCTTAGAGATACATCTACATGAATGTTCCAAACAAATGAAACCATATAGCATGAACAACAGCCCCAGGCCGTACAACACAAAAATGAAGCAAGTCGGTGAGATTTAGGTAGAAATGGTGATAACATACAGTTCAACAGCAACAGAAGTAAAACCAAGAAAAAAACAACAGCCATTAACCATCAAATTTCTAGTCTAAAAAAAATTAATCCACTTGAAACTGATATTAATCGTGAGTGAGATGCTCACCTTCGGTGATGGCGAGATAGCGATTTCGGCGCACGTGATACTTTGTAGATACCCTGTGTTGGCCCCACCGTAAGATGTATCACTTCCTACTGTGGCAACCCATTTATGATTGCAAGGTGCACAACCATATCTACTAATGCTACAACATCTTATTCTTCCTCAAGTAATTCAGAACCATGCACGGACATGACTCCGTTGGAACCGACGATGTCAACATCGCCGCTCGTTTGACCTCTTACAACCAACTCAGTAAGCGTGCCATGTCCCCGCCTAGTTCGGGTGCCTTGTTGATACCAAAAATGGGTTATTGATCGATAAGGGTCCCCGTAACTGATACAAGCTACCCTCCTAGGCTTGCATCTCCTTACTAGGATTTCAACAGATAGGTTAAGTTCTGCCGGGTCTTTAACCCACCCCCTTTGGTTTATTAATATTAACTTAACCCCTCCAACTTATTCAAACAAGACTACTTAACCCCTACTCAATTCAACGGGTTCATGTAACCCCTACGGATTCAGTTAGGTTAAGCATTCCAAATTAACAAATTATTATTGTTTCTGGTTAATGCACAAGACCTCCCACATTAGATTCACCACTTGTGGATGCTGGATATGTCGGGCGGTTCCGAGCAGACTTCTACCACAAGTGTAATCTAACCTCGTGTCTTTGTACCGTTTCGTATATACGCACTAGGCCTCTCACGTTAGATTTACCACTTGTGGATGCTGGATGTGCCGGGCGGTTCTGGGCAGACTTCTACCACAAGTGCAATCTAACCTCTTGCCTAGGCACGATTCAGTTTTAGGCGTATTCATCTCCATTCAATTATTCATGTTCATATCATATTACACCCCGTAAATTAAGGTCTTAAATCATAATATATGTTATGCCCCAAAAATCCCAATACAAATTATGCCCAAATCCCAACATAGGTTATGCCTCAAATTTAAGGTTTCCCATCGTTCCTAATTTCGCGCGTTTGCGTATTTCAGCAATAAGCCTAGGCTCGAAGGTAGCCTGACTATAAAAATATAAAGGGAAGGAGGAAGGGAAGAGAACATGAATAGGCATAATAACAAAATAGGCATATGATGGTAAAACTGATCATAATCACAAGATAGGCATATATCAGCAGAATTGGGCATATGAGAATTATGAATCTGATATATAAGTGACAATAGATCTGATATTATTCAAGTTACAACAGGTATAGGCTTAGATCCAATTTATAAACATATCAGGATTACTTATTAGTTATCTAAATCTAAAAATAACATGAACTCACAGAGGTTGGATCTAGGAACAGAGAAGGAATCGTTGTTGTTGTAGCACAGATCTTTGAATATGTTTAACTTAAGTTGTTGAAGAAGAATAGGCTATTTTAATATGAGTTGAAGCAGCGTCTTGACGTCACCATTGCTGTAGGTGAGAAAAAAATAGGATTAAGGTCCTTTATATAGCCGTCAGCACACGAATCAAGAAATACATGCTATCCAGAAATCAGGAGGTGTCGACATAGGGGACGACACCCCTATGGTGGGGTCGACATATGAGTCGACACCCAAAGAGGCAGGGTCCCTAACGGGCCGATTTCCCTAACGCGTTTGATTTTGAATTCTAGAATATATATATATATATATATATATACATATACATACATATATATATATATATATTTCTTATGCGTATACAAACTTCTAACTTTCATAACTTCTTTATACGCTGTCCGTTTTACGCAAACTTGGTGCCTACATTAAGCAGAATTCCGAGACGAACGCAATGGCGCAATCCATTTTACTTAATTCTTAATATTTGAATTAATTATTCTTTGATTTACCATTTAATGTCTTTTAAAATTATGGGGTGTTATAGTTATGGTAGTGTATAGGTAGTAAACGATGAAATGAATTTGGGTACGAACGTTGTTGAAGTACGTAATGACGAAGTAGGTAACAAGGTTGTTGAATATGACATGCCCCGAATTGTCAGTTTGAACTGTAAGTTACAAGGTAGCACTAATCCCATGGAGGAGATGCTGAAGAAAGTGACGAGTTTTGATAAAATAAGTGAGGTGTTTCGAACAGAGAAATGTAGTGTTGTAGCATCTGCTAACACTATGGACAGAGATATGTAGGTGCTACTTCTGTCAATAATCAGGTGCCCAGTGTGCAACAATAGAAAGGTGATGACTCTCAAAGAGTTAAAATTGTAGAGGATAGCACAAACCAGGAAACACATAAAGCCAATTCCATTGAGTCAGAATCTCTTGATGGCTTCCTCCTACAGATTTTCAATATTGAAGGGGATAAAACTGGTAGAGATAGAGAGAAACTCCATGTAGAAAATGCAAAATCCAAAAATCAGATCAGTGAAACTATGCCAGATATTATAGAAAATCTAAGAACTGAATTGGAAAGTGGTAAAGCTAGTGGTGAGACATATGTTCATAAAGAAAATGTCATGAAGCTTATGCAAAAGAATTTTACCTCTTTCATGAGTATGAAAACTGCTACAGGTTGCGATAATGGTAAACATAAGGCTTCTTCCGACCTAGGATCCTCCATGCCTTCTCAATCCAAGTACCAATCACCCATCCCGTTCAAACCTGGCTTCTTGAACCTACAAAGCCCGAAAAGTGATAGTGCGACTATGTAGAAGAGTCATCCCTATGCTCACATCGCTCCTCCATCGGCATATAAGCCTCCTCCTGAACCAATAGCTATGACCATATCACAGGTAGCCGTGCCGCCAAGTGAAGAGATGGCGCATACCCCTCTCACCCGCATCAAAAAGAGAGAGATGTTGAGAATGCAATAAGACAAAGGCTAGCTGCTTTTGTGATTGTAGTGTGTGCACATATGTTGCACTAAGAAAGTACTTAGTTTTCTCTAATGTGTAATGTTTTTCTTTGCATCCTATTTAGTGTTATGTAACTGTAAAATGGTATCCCCTGGGTGGAAACTAATGCTTTTTCAGTTGCTATGTCTTCATAGCTCTTGTTTTTCATGTATTTTCCTTTTTACTTAATAAAAAGTGTTACAGAGCACTATAAAAACTGGTCAGCCTTGCCAATTTTTGTTATAGATGTCATATTCATTCATTTTAAAATAAAAATAAACAGGATAGAATAGAATATGAGGAGGTAAAATATGAAGAACTAACATTCACCTAAACTGGATGCTAATGACGACAGAGATGAAGAAGAAGAGAACAGAGGCAGAAAGCATTAAAATCGTGACTGAAAGTGGGAGGGGCCTAAGGATTTATTTATAGGTGTAAAATGGCATAGGAACCTTTGAATTTAAAATATAAAATCCAAGTCATCCATTGACGCTGAAACACTAAAACATCTCAACAAAACTAATCGCCACCCACACTCTCAAACCAGAAGCAGTCGACCTATTCCTAAGTATGGCTGTTGACCTCTCTTCCAGTTGGGAGATCGGCCCCTCTTTTAGGTTGGGCAACACGAATTTATTTCGCATATTAGTTTTGATTACTAATTAATGTTGATTGATTCATTTCCTTTCTTTTAAACAGTGTTCACTATTATATATGTATATATAAAAAACATTGAATTTGAATATGGAATATTCTTTTATGCCAATGGTATTTATTTTATTCCGTGTTCAAGCCATTAATTTCAATTCAAATTTATATGTTTATTTATTATTATTATTATTATTATCATTATTTTATACTCAAACTTTACTATTAGCATATCTTCTTCATACAGACTCCGTTTCCGACAAATAAAATATGAAAATAGATTAGAATCTCGCCACAAACATAATGGTGATATTTTTATGGCTAAATTATCATGTATAAAATATAATTGTTTTCAATTACAAATTATTATTATTAGATTTTTCTATGTTTAGTTAGATTACATTTTACCTTCTACTTTAAAAAAGATTTCATCCTGAAATCTTTTTGAAGCGGCAAAGAATACAACACGTTCTAAGAAACATATTCTACAACCAAGTAATTTATTTATACATCCATAAAACAGTCATACTTAATGTGATTATGTACTACAAACTCTCTAAAATGAGCCCAGTCCTAACATGGAGTGTAATATGTGATGGTGTATATATACAAAACATCCTAATATGCATATAATTTATATGAGTGCTTATTGAATTTGTGTCACAAACAATTCCTACCATTCAATAATACAACTACAATGCAACCAAAGATAGAAAATTTAGAGAAAATAATTACCAATGAAAAGCTCGGGATGATTTTGCTTCATCTTTTCCTCCTTTCTTAGGTGCTTTTCGCACAATTATCTCCCTATTGTACTCTAATGAGATTTATGATTTTGTTGCGAAGCATTTTGGTTTTGAGCTCCACAGTACATGCGGTGGCATAGGGCACCCTAGATTTCATCTCAAAGTTCCATAATTCCCCAATCCGATCAAGCTCGGGTCAAACGGCAGAATTATAACGGCACATTTTAAGCTGAGAAACATGGAAAATATTATGGACCCCCCGATAATCTATTAGGAAGCTCCACACAATATGCCATTTTTCCAGTTCTACTAAGATATTGAATGGCCCAATGAATCTGGGAACTAATTCCCTAGTCTTTCGAAATGGGATGGATTTCCAAAAAGGAGAAACTTTTACAAAGACCAAATCATCAATACTAAACTCAAGATCTCTTCTCCTATTATCAATGTACAATTTTTTCTAGTCTTGGACAATCTTCATTCTTTTTTAAATCAAACGAACCTTATCTATGGAATCATAGATGAGGTCTAATCCGAGTAGAACTTTTTCAATGGTCTCTCACCAATAGGTCGATGATATGCACGGTCACCCATATAATGCTTCGTAAAGGACCATACTAATCTTCGCTTGAAAACGTATATTGTACGAGAATTTAACTGATGATAAGTGTTGCTTTCATGCTCCTCTAAAGTCGATGATGCAAGCTCTCAACAAATTTTAAGGACTTGGTTGACTCTCTCGGTTTGTACATCGATTTATGGGTGGTATACGATGCTCAAATTAAGTGTTGTCCCCAAGGCAGTCTGAAGGCTCCTCCGAAACTCACTAGTAAATAAAGGATCTAGATCACTCATTATACTTGTAGGGATTCAATTTTGTTGCACTATTTCCTAGATACAGAGTTGGGCCAACGAAGTTGGAGTTCTATTTCTACTCACTAGAA
Organism: Allium sativum; assembly: GCA_030737875.1. Classification (NCBI taxonomy): domain Eukaryota; kingdom Viridiplantae; phylum Streptophyta; class Magnoliopsida; order Asparagales; family Amaryllidaceae; genus Allium; species Allium sativum. The sequence continues at coordinate 269,445,219 of CM060911.1, forward strand.
TGTATTGTGCATTCTTACTGATCCACTACAAGCCAAATGGATTCATTCCCATATTGACTCCTTGGTACCCCATCAACAAAATCCATTGAGATGTGTTCCCATTTTCAAGTGGTAACCTCCAAAGGTAGTAATAAACCTCCGAGATTATCTTAATTAGCTTTGAATTTCTGATAAGTCAAGCATCTTGCTACAAATTCAACAACATCCTTTTCATGCCTTCCCAAAAGGAAGTCCTCCTCATATCCCTGAACATTTTTCCCTATCAAGGATGTATACTCATCCTTGAACGATGACATTCCAATAAGGGAGATAATAGAGAAAATGCTCTCCAATAGCTGTCTTCTTAGTTAATACTTTCAACTCTTCATCTTGATCTTCTTAAAACTTAATCATATCCAATAAGGCTGGTCTGACTTCCAAACCAACAAAAATTCCTTGAAATGACTTAAATGGTATTTGAAGGTTGAAATTGGAAAGAAATTCTAATAATCTCTATGCAACAAAAATATTTAAGGTAGTGTATCTCCTACTCAAAGCATTTACAACAACATTGCCCTTTCGTAGAGTGTACGGATTCAAAATCAAATGAGGATATATAATCCATCCACATAAACTACTTAAGATTCAAATCTTGTTGAGAAAATATATACTTGAGAGATGTGTGGTATGTAGAAAGATCATACTTATCTTCCAATAGATAATACATCCACATCCTAAGGGTAAAAACTTTAGATGCAAGTTCAAAATCGTGAATGGAGTACCTCTTCTCATGATCCTTTAGTTGTTTACTTGCGTAGGCAACTACTCTTTATTCTTGCATAAGTAATGCACCTAGTATTATACCACAAGCATCCATAAAAACAATAAACATCTTAGTCCCATCAGGGATGGTAAGGACTAGTGCACTGGTACGAGACTCCTTCAGTTTCTCAAAAGCACTACTGCATCGACCACTCTAAGAAAACTCAAGATTATTCTTAGTCAAACGAGATAGAGGGGCCACGATTCTTGTAGAATCCTTTACGAACTTTCTATAGTTTCCTACTAACCCTAAAAAGATCCTAATACCTAATGCATTCCTAAGGATCTTCCATCCTTGGATAGCTTCCACTTCTACGGGGTTAGCGGTCAAACATTTCCCCAAGGCTATATATCCAGAAAACTTAATTTTCTCTCTCCAAAAGTGGCACTTGGTGAACTTTGCCTTGAGTTGATTCTTCCTTAGGATCCCTAATACCTTGCTTAGGTGACTTTAGTGCTCTTTATAACCCTTAGAAAATATGAGAACATTGTTTACAAATACCATGACAATCTTATTGAAAATGCCTCTAAGAACTCTACTAATCAAGTCTACGAAGAAGGCGAGGATATTTGTTAGTCCAAAAGGCTTCACTTCCCATTCAAACAAGCAAACGAGTGTCCTGAATGTTGAATTAAGCTTTCTTTCCTTGAAAATTCTTAACTGGTGAATTCTATCGCAAATTCTAACTGAGAAAAGACATTAACGCCTCCCAAATGATTAAATAGGTCATCTATCCCAGGAAAAGGATACCTTTTCTTTTTGGTCAACTTATCAAGCTCTCTATAGTCCATGCATAGTCTTGGTAATTCATCAGCCTTAGTAGCAAAAACCACGCGTGTTCTTCACTCTGGGGTACTTCGTCAGGTGAATCCTTTTGGTAACAATTATGAATATGCTTATCCAATTCCTTCTTTACTTGGGAGCCATATGCCTTAATGAAATGCAATTTGTCTAACATCCTTCTCAAGATTTATCCGGAATATATTATCTCTGTGAGGAGGAAGTCCTGATACTTCCTCGAATATGTAAAGAAACTCATGAACAATGGGCACTTCAGATAGCCTATCAATATTCGAAGATATGGAGTGTAATAAGGTCGCATCCCCTATGTTTTAAAATGTACAAGGGATTACTAAGTTACAATTTTTACAACTGCTCAACCAAACTATTCACTTACCACAATCAAGGATGGCTATATATAATGATAGTCAATCGACCCCTAGATTAATTTCACACCCCTCAAAATTCAGAACATACGTGTTACATAAGAAATCGACATCGTCGACGTCTAGCACTATGTCTTTGCAAATCAAAAGAAGTTGCTTAGCTCATCCGATAGAATTAGAAACCACAATCAAACTACTAGTGATAAAAGTAGGAAGTTTCAAGAAATCTACTATATATTTTACAATAAAAGAAAGCGATGCTCCAAAATCAAATAGAGAGAGAATAGATGTAACAGCTCGAATTTCGATTGACCAAATTTTTTCAAAAATCTCAATCTATTGAAACTCGAGTTGGCTTGTCTGGTATATTGCAAAAAAGGTAGAGATAATAAATATATCAGAGCTCGATAAAAATATCAAAGCGGAATGGATAAAAATATAATAATCAAATATAGCTTTACCGAAATAATCACACTGTCTAACAAATGTCCAAAGGCTACCAAATCCCTGCTATAAATCTAACATGCGAGTATGTCATGAGGAGGGGGTCAGAGCACAAATTTTGGTGAGAGGAAAAATTATACATTTTGAAATAACCCAACATATACCGTTTAATTACATTTTCATAATTATTAGGTTATTTGCGTTAACAGCACTCTAGGCTCTTCACTCACGTCGTACCCATCTACTCCTCAACAGTTAAACCTAATATAGTATATATGTAGTTATGCCTAACATCTCAAAGTACTCCCCATAGTACCCTCCTCGTACGGTCTCCACAATCACACCATGGAAGTATACACCACCTCTATCCTACATTAAACCCCGTACGGAAATCAAAATCGTTACGGCACTAATCATACAGAACCACCATCGCTATGCCACGTAAGCGTGTGGATCCTCGTATGTGAACTCCTCGGTCGAATCACGTCTCAACACGGAGTAATGCCCTAATATCTACAATACACCACCCATTGCATGTACCTAGACCCTTACACTAACGTACAACCTAGTATAACCCAAGCCCCGTAATAAGGCTGCATCCAATGCACATAACTCGGTCGGGAGCTTTCGATATCTATAAAGACAGCTTCATTAGGCCTACAATACAGATATTCACAAATGGTATGTCTCTTTTCACGGTGGCTATCACCTCTTCCTGTCCCCTCCTTCAACTAAAGAAAGACTACATCAAGAGATAAGCGTGCCCCTAACAACTAATCTAAAATCCAATATGTTGTTTCCCTCACCAACGTCTCAATATTGAATGATTGGTGTCTGTTGGTTCAACTCTTAGTTTTTCTGCATCCCACTGACTACCAATGACAGGTATCTGACGATTACTATCCTTAATTTAGTCATGAACAACCTCCTCTTAGACCGAGGCAAGCTGTCGAATCACCTAACGCCATCTGCAACAGCCTTCTAACTACCACACCATAGTTGCAGTCCAGGTATACTCTAGATGGTATAACAGACCTGCCTCTGAGCGACGGCTTCATCTGGTTATTCCTTAGAGGGACATCTCAGACTACCCTACCACGTCCAGCAGAAGCCTCGTGCCTCCCTCCAATCCCATCAAATAATCAGTTGGATATGCTCCTCTTGTGTCTCCAGACACCACGATGATCTAACCCGTTGGGTTCTTCATCTCCATATGTACGGATTGGTTCCAGCACATCATGTTATTAGATCCTACATCTAATATTTTAATCATGTGCTTGTATTTATCTCATCATATTGCTAATTAACTTGATCACCCACATATTCACCTTTTATTCAAGTTATTTGGTTTATTTGCTCACAGTTGGCTTCACACTTTCTTTAATCAGCCCTATGTCGTTGGAGTGGGCTTCTGCTCATTATTTATTACATTTATTAGACTTAATATTCCCGATTATAAGTCCACTAATAATAATCCTACTTTACTCTTTCTTTTTTAATTATAACCTTATCTTACACTGTTACCACTGTTGATTCACGAGATTTTCGATTCATGACAAAAAATAAATGGAGATCATATTGAAGAGTTAAGTTTATATATATGTATATGTTTAGTCACGTTAGATATTTGTTGAAATCTATCCTCACTGTATAACACGAATGCACAAAGCAATATATATATATATATATATATATATATATATATATATATATATATATATATATATATATATATAATTAGTTCACTTTATTGACTACTAAAAAAACAGTACAAGATACAACGCGAAAGCATAAACTGAAATTACAAGTAATAAAACCTAAGAAAAAACAAAAAACATATATTCGACCCATGATTAAGCCACCATCCCACAATAATGTGCAAACACGCTGCACCTCCCCGAGGCAGTTGCTCCTCCCGTGCTTGATCACCAGCCAAGCCCAATGTCAAGTATTGTCCAGTAACACGTATTATGATGAAACTGAAGTTGGAACGAATTCATGTATAAAAGGAGTCCACGTTGATAATCGAATTGGCCAAGAAACTAGTGTATGTGAGACTGTTACCATACCTTCAATCCACGATATGCCGCATTGATCTCTATCCCAAAATGCATTGAGGACGGTGCTTGAAATTAGTTGACATACTGGTCTTTCATGCTGGGAAGCATCTTTGCATGCAATAGCACCATCTACTAATATACCTAGCTGCCCTGAAAACCAGCTGCTGTTACAATTGAACAACAATTATATTAAGGCGCCAAAATTCTGAATAAAACCCATGTATAAACCAACCAAATTGTGATCACCTGAAAACCTGGACCAACTCCATTCAATGGCCAGTTTCCACTTTTACTCGTTTCTAACTAAGAATTTTCATGGTGCCTATCAAACCAACCCAACTTCACATGAGTAGCTTATATACCCAGCTGAAATCTTAACAAGAAAGCTACTAACTTACCAGGGCATCCACCTCGTCATTTTTAGCCAAACAGTTTGTAAAATGCATACCAAAAGGCATATAAATGTAGACAGCACCAACATTTAGTGAAAACTAAATTCCCAAAAGAAAATCCAATTCCAATTACTAAGTCTGGTTAATGATTTACAATCTGCTGTAAATCAATCTTAGTACCAAAATTATATTTCTTATGTAAACTGCAAAGAATCCAACTGAAAACATCTATCCTGAGATGCATACTACGAGTTATCAACATGATAAATCCAAACACTCATACCAATCATAACAAACCATACTTTGATCAATTTCATTCAAGTGCATGATATACAGGAGTACTTGAAATAGAAGATAGAAACAATCAACTATAAATCGCTAACCGCTACTCATGAACAATCAACCAAAACCCTCAATCAAAACAAACCAATATCCAAACATTTTTTCCAATCTCATAAACGGGTACACATGAGGTTGATTAACATGCTATATACTAATTAAAATTGGTGAAACTGAAAACTTCCTTGACCATAAAAATATGAAACAGATCTAGACTTATGTCTCGATGCTCCGGTATATATTAAACCATGTCACCTAGATCTATTTTAATTCACTCCTAATTTCTGGATGAACTAAAAAATGTACTGGAACACTTAATGAAGATGAATCGTCCCATATCTGCTTTATGAATTAACTGAAATCATCATCAAACATATAGTAATTGAAGACAAACTCATAAGAAATGGTAACCTTCCCCAAAATTTATAAATCCAACTCAAGAAAAGAAAAAACCAACTAGGTTATATAACAGAACTGATATTAATCAATATGATATGAAAGTCAAACTACTCAAAAACCATTAACCCAAGATTTAAACCAAAAGATCTTACCCAAAATAGAACTAACTGCAAACTAGCTCAAATATGGAAGATCGATTGGATAACTTGGAACTAAAGATGATTCAGTTCCTCCAACAGTGCCGAATCCCAAATTAACAATGTCTTTATAATCCAAACTCAAACTAATATGATCTGACAGACTGGGCAGATGTATATCGAATCAGCATATAGATCTAATAGTAGATTAATAGGTCTGGAATTTTGTGATAATTAGGGTTAGAAGATGAAAGAAGAGTGAAGATCGAACAGAAATCAAATGTTTTATCAACAAAAAATCGTTGAAGGTTTCAAAAGTAATGAAGTGAGAAGAAACGATTTAAAGAAGGTAAAGAGGACTCATGTATGACAAAAGAAGGTACCTGTCACCATTAATGAGTACCTTTGGTGTGTGTGTGTGTATATATATATATATATATATATATATATATATATATATATATATATATATATATATATATGTGTGTGTGTGTTAATGGCTATAAACAGACATTGCTGGGCATTTAGCCCTGAACAAGTCGACTAGTTCAATGCAGACCGGTCGACTGGTCAGAGAAAAATTGCTCAGTAAGGGCTAATTTCTTTCCATTTTCAAATATATATACGATTTTCTCTATTAACTAGTCGACTAGTGATTTTCAGACCAGTTGACTTATCCGAACATAACAGCCATTTTTATGAAAAATCATCTTCTTTCATGAAGAGATTCCTCTTCGTTTCTAAATAGAAATGGGTGCATCTCTTCGATAAAACTCTTCATGAAGGATCGCTACTCTTCTACTATTATATATATGCTACAAACTTAGTTTTTCAAACAACCAATTTCTTCCAAATGTATTCTATTTCTTGATCTACATTTCTACATACATTTGCATTCTAAAAAGGTTTCAAATATGCAAATTACTTGTTGAATCATTGAAATTATTTCATATCTCTTGATTCAATAAGTAATATACTTCCTTCAATCTTCACATACACGTTATATACTTGAGGATAAGATTATAGGAAGGGTGTACTCAACTGTTGGCTATTCACTGTTGATTCGAGAACACAATCAGAAGTCAAACTCTTTGTATTTGTTGAAGTCTTGTGTTATTGCTTAGGCGGGATATCCTTGTTGGTGCCTGGGTGTATTGTGACCTATTCTTCTGGGTAAAGATAGGGCGTTGATAGTGAATTCCAGAAGGAGTTTGAGACAGGTCGTAGGATGGGAAGTCCGAACTAGTATATAATTCCTAATGTCATCTTACTTACTGTTTTTATTTATTTTGTGACATATCATATCATTTTATATTTATTTGCATAACTATTGTATAGAACTAGATAGATTATCATATACTTTCGCATATTCCATATATAAAGAACCTACCCTAAGTCACACGACTTTTCAATTGGTACCAGCACTTGGTTATCATTTAACCGTACAACCATTACTTGATATCTAGTTAATATGGATAACAGCACTAACCATACCACGAACACAAACACTGGATTCGCTGAAGGTCAATCTACTGCACGACCTTCATTTTTCAATGGCTTAAACTACAGTTATTGGGCTACACGAATGAGAACATATTTGCTAGCTAATGGTTTCGATTCATGGAATATCACTCAAAAGGAATATACACAACCTACTACAAATTACACTGAGTGGTCTACCGTTGAAAAAGCAGAAGCTACCGCTAATGCTAAAGCAATGTATATGTTGCATTGTGCCTTGGATAGAAACTAGTTTAACTGAATTTGTATGTGCAATACTGCATATGAATTTTGGCTTACATTCAAAATAACTCATGAAGGAACTAGCATGGTCAAACAAAGCAAAATATCCATGCTTAAAAATCAGTTTCAAATTTTCAGAATGAATGAAAATGAATCTATAAATGTTATGTATTCACGTTTTCAAAGCATTTATCATTCATTATTAGGCCTAGGGGGAAAATACACTGATTTTGATATTGTTTTAAAGATATTAAACTCTTTGGCAGATGGGTGGGAAAGAAATGTTTTAGCTATCGAAGAACCTAATGATCTTTCGGCCATGAAACTCGAAGAGTTAATCGGTAACCTCATGTCGTATGAAGTCAATTTGCAGGCAAAGAAAGCACATGCTCCAGATAAAAAAAATCTATCTTTTCATGCTGAAAAAGATGAATCGAATTCAGACGAAGAAGACATTGCCTTTGTAGCAAAGAATTTTAGAAAATTTCTGAAATATAAGAAGAACCAGAATAAAGATGTAAAAAAGAATTATACAAAAAACTTGATCCATCCTTGATTGAGTGTTTCAATTGTCACAAAACCGGACATTATCAAAAGAATTGTCAGTCACTTGGGATAATTCAGATTCTTCTTCTTCTGAGAGTGACAGCGATAGTGACAATGAACCAGAAAACGTATGCTTTCGGCAAAAGATACCGAGGTTAGTGATTTTACCTACGAAGAAATGTTCGAAATTAATACTGAAATTTTAGAGTCTAAAAATAATTATAAGAGAAAATACAAACAAGCTAATGAAGATAGAAAAAGGGCAGAATTTCAAACAGACTTATTAAAAGACGAGAAAGAGATTTTAGAGGATGAAACCAGAAAACTACAGGAATCTCTACCTAATGCAAATTCTCAGATTTCCTTATTAAGTCAAGAAGTTAAGACTCAAAGGGATAAGAATCATATACTTGTTTCGGGGAATCGTGACTTGAACACTAAGGTAAAAATTATAGAGTTAGAAGTCTCAAGGTTAAGTTAGATGATATTTCCAAAAATGTTAACAATTTTAATAAAGGTAGAAAGTATTTTCAACATATTAGAAAATTATCAACTAACGTCAATTAAAAGGGACTAGGTTATGTGCAAAAAGCTAATTTTAAGTAGGAATAGCAATGGGGCGGGGCGGGGCAGGCACGGGTAGAATCCCCCTATCACCCGCCCCGTTGGGTAATTTTTTGCCCCGTGCCCGCCCTTTACCCGCACGGGTACCCACTAAACGGATTTCATATAAGTTGCGGGTATTCGTCGGTATTCGTGGGTATCCATGATATTTTATTCACTTTATTTTTTAACTATCTATTGAAATTGTTTAAAAATACATTCTGTAAAAAAAGAAATTATACCTGATGTAAAGTTTGGCAACGCGTTGCTTGGATTTGGCAATGTATTGATATAAACCATTGAGGAGTGAAGCAAGAACTTTTGTAGGTTGAGTTGAATTTGCTGAAGAGAGCAGAAGGTTTCAAGAGAAAAAAAATGCGTTGCTTGCTGGATTGGAATTTGAAACAATTAACGAGAAACTTGAGAACTTCTAAATAGGTATATATATAGGGTTTTAATTAGCAGCAAGCACAGTTATTACATATATCAACAACCGCTTATAAATTGTTCAATACATGCGTACAAGTACCCAAAAGCCAACAACAAAGGTTTCTGCATTGGCAATAAATCACAAGCAATACGGGTACGGTACCCATGGGTATGTATATCTTACTATCCGTACCCACCCTATTAATTATCGGATATTAAAAAATTTGTTTATTTTACCCATGGGTACCCATTTAGCTCTCCATTTCATGCCCATGACGGATTTTACCCGCAGGTAACCACAGGTACGGATTTTTTTGCCATCACTAATTCTAAGAAGAAACCTAGTTTTAACAAACCTGTAACACCTAGTATTAAGAAATCTGAAGTTAGTTCAATAAAAAAAATTCTAGAAATATTAATATGGGTTCCTATAACAAATAATCAGTTGGTTAGAAATAAGTATATTAAGAATTTCTTAGATACTATACATAATAATATTAATTATATTTTTAAAAGGGACTCAGAAGCCTCTTGGGTTTGGTTTCCTAAGACCTAACACTTAGGACCCTAACGGAGGAAGTGGGTACCAGTGTGTTAGACCAAAATTTGGCTCTAACACCCAAATTGTCAGAATTAAAACTAAAAATAGAAAGAAAATCAACGAGAACACAAGATTTATAGTGGTTCGGCGTTAACGAGCCTACGTCCACTTTATATGATTATTATTACTCAACTTACAACAAGTACAGACTGATTCTCCACTCAATTTCACCGTTACAATGATTAATCTCTCAATGGTTATCAAATAAAACTCAGCAAAATGGAGTTAAGTCTGATTAAGTACTCAAGAGCTTTGATAATGGTGGAAATGAGACTCTCAAGTGCTAAAAGATCCTTCAAAATGTCAAGGAGGGGCTATTTATAGGAAATTCCTGCAGGCGATTCGTGAGGACACGTGGTACCAATCCCAAGAATTTCGGCCCCGTTCGTAAGTGGGAGAAGAAATGGTCATCATGGCAGCTATGGACAGGTGTCATCAGATCCTGAAAATCCGGTTCGTGATAGACTAGGTCATGGTCAGCAATCTCTGGACTACGGGTCGGTTCGTGACCCAAGTGTCTAGCGGGTCGTGGAGCTTTATGCGCGAGCGGGTCGGGGTGTGCCACTCACGAGCCGGGTCGGTGATAGGTCATCACGAGCGGGTCGGTGATAGGTCATCACGAGCGGGTCATAGGTCAGGGGGTTCACGAGTGGGATCTTCACATAAATCGAGATAGGCTTCCTTGAGTTCATATTCTTGGTGGCTAGGACCAAAAACTAGCCAACATTTTACCCCGTCGAAGTATGTTTCATTGAAAATGGAACATGCTTCGAAATTCTCGAGCAATCTTTTCTTGAATCGGCAAACTCGGACTGTCGTATCTACTCATTTGTATCGTCGTGTTGCTTCACGAAATCGGGTGTCATAGCCCCCGAATATGAAGTTGCTCCTTTCCTTTCCATTTATTTCCTTGTGTAAAATTAGTTGCTTCCAATTTTCTTTCGCAAAACAGAGGTGATCATAATTCAGGTATTTTCTTTTATCGTTGACCACTAATTCTCGTCTCTTCATCAGTTTCTCTTATTGGGTTGGATCGTGACCCGAGTCCCTTGGGCATTGTCCACCTCGAGCCGACGTCAGTTCCCTTCATGCTAATGGCGGCGGGCTTACATGAGCTCTCGTGGCCCGTTAATATCACGACCCCAGGGACCGGCCAAAGGGGCCTAGGAAGGAATCAGTGAAGGGGAAAACTTCCATCACCTTTCCCAGAGAGTGCAACATTAATATCACGACCACGCAACTCGTCATCCTCACTATTAATAATCAGAAAAGACTGGAAATCTTGCGAAAACAATTTCCTGATATATACTTTGGGAGCAAGCATTTTGTTCCAAAGCTCGAGCCAGTTCCGGACAAGTGGAAAGATGACTTGAAAAGGCAGATTGACCACGTTGCCACACAATACCAAGTGATGAAAAAGCATGCTAAGAACTTGTCAGGAATCATCCGCCTTCTCCGTATCGATGTGAAAAATGCCAATGAGAAGGCTCAGTACGACATTGTGGCTAGAGAAAAGGCCGAAAAGCAATTAGAGGAGACTCAAACTCAGCACGCCTTAGCTCAACGAGCCGCCACTGACTTTAAGACGAAATTTGAAGACATGGAGAAGAGGTTTCTTCTTAAGCTCAACGGGTATAGAAAAGAGCGGAGCACCATGAAGATAGAGATTGAGGACCTGAAATCAGCTAACACCGAGCTCAAGCTGTCAAACGACCGCCACGTGGAGGAGAAAAAAACATGGGAAAAGGAAATGGCCGACTTGAAGGCCAAATTAGCTGAGGCCGAAAACAGAGCTGCCCTCGTAGAAGGAAAAGCCAACTCTGCCCTTACATCTGTGTCTGACACTGCCACTAGGCTTGCTGAGGCTCAACAGGAGATCAAGGAATTTGATGAACTGCTGATGGACTTCTTCGTCCACGTGATTAAGACATGTAACCTCTCCTGGATCAAAAATGATTCCACAACCTTTGTCGATGTGTGGGACCTAATCGTCGAACAGGAGAAACATGACTTAGGAGTGGAAGAGATTGATGAAGGGAAACTCATGGAAAAATATCTTAGAGGAGAGGAGCCACAGCGCTTGGAAGAAAGGAGGCGATTGATTAAAGAGGCCATGGAGCACGAGCGGTATTACTTAAAGGTCTAGGGAACAATAGAGGGTGGTTCCAGTCTAGCTATAGAGTCTGGGGACGCTGGGACCGAAGAACATCACCCAGATGACCCATTGATTACTGACATTCCTGCCCACTCTACCACTGGAATTTCCACCGCAGCTCAAGGCGATCAGTCAGTAGAAGGTATTCCCATCTTCTCTCCACAGTTTGTCAAAGTTGTTTTGGCTTGTCATCACGCCACGAAGGGAGCCAATGATCGAATCACTTTTTCTTCCGAATTAATAACTTTTTCTTCTGATTCAGGTACTAAACCCACTTAGGAGAGCGATGAGAAAATTGAAGGAGCTATCTTATCCTCGGACCCTGCAATCCCGAAAGGTGCTCAGACGATCGAAGCGCTTCAGGACACTGAGGGAGATAATAGCGACGGTGACGAAGAGGTCCAAATCATAGGGAGCACTGAAAGTGGTAACGGCATGACTTTGGCTGAAATAAAAGCTAAGAATGACGATCTCCTGAAGGCCAAGGTTGAAGCGGAGCCTTTGAACATTCCACCTCTTGTCGCTGTCCCTCCTAACACAGGGCTCATCATAAAATTTCCCTCTAGGTCAATTACTACGCAGTTGGGATCCCAGCCCTCTGAGACTACACAAGATCCTCCTCCTGCTAAGAAGAAGCCAAAGAAGCGGAACACGTCCAATGCCGACAAGGATGAGTCGGAAAAGCAGAAACAGGAGAAGAAGCAAAAGCCATCCCCAAAAACTAAGTAGTGCTTGTTTCATAATTTTGTTTTCTATTTCCACTGGTCGCTTGTTGTTGTTGCTGCGAGTACGGCCCTTGCCTTTTGTCCAGTCTTAGTTTGTATTCTTACACTCAATGAATAAAATTCAGTTTCTTTTCATGTCAAGAACCAAAACACTTGCAGTTTTTATTTCTATATATGTCTTTAGACTGCGACTAAATGTCTAGCAAGGATGCGTTTATTAAGTCACGGTTGTCATATAAAGGTGTATATGAGTGTTCCCAACTAATCGCAAAATATAATGCCTGGCCAGGGATTATTGAGAGTGATTGGGAACCTCAGTGCATTGCCCTCCATGCCCGGACATGGAGGGTTCGGGCTCAGCTTTCAATCATGTCCCCGATATGACAACGGGGTAGGAGCCCTTACATGGCATTTATCGGCATGCCTTTATGCTCTCCTATCTTATGTCAAAGGTATAGCTCGAACTCAGCTTTCAGTCTAATCCCCGATCTTCAGTAGGGTAGGAGTTCTTGGGGAATCATTCCCAAATGCCTTTAGACTCTCCCATCTTTCCTTTCCAAGGGTAGAGTATAGAGGCGGTCATTAATCGTGGTGCACTATCACGCCTATTGGATGCTTTCCCTGGTCCACTTCTACTCTCGTCTTCTAAGAGTAGGCATTTAAATCATCGTGTCACCTACGTGTGTGTTCTTCCATGTGCTCCTGTTTCCAAGGGCTAAAAGCCTTGGCTTGAGGTTTCATAGTTCAGTATAAGCCTAACATACCTTAGAGTCGCCATGGTACCTGCAAGGAACATTCACAGAACAGAAATAGAGTACGCAAATTAAAATGAAAGTGCAATAAAGGTAAGTGACACGCAGTATTTTATAGCGGTTCAACCAAATCAAGGCCTACGTCCACTTTATAATCTTTTGTTCGTATCAACGGACTATTCTAGGCGAGTCCTGCCTTTTACATGATCCTAAGGAACAAAAAATGATCATCGACAGTAACCATTTTACTTTTATAATCTTATGCGATTATAGAAAAAATGGCGTCCTTCAGATCTGCAGTGGAAAATTCAAAATTTGAATTGAGTAATGCTTTCTCTTCTCTTGCATTATCGTTCAACAAACATATCACTAAATCGGATAATTCGGATGATGACAAAATCACTAGAGACAAGGATCCAATTCCTACGTACAAAGAAATCCTTCAACGTCCACATGTAAAGCGGAATTCTTCTTTTTTTTAATAATAAATCCAAACGCACGAATGTATATAATTCCCACGGCACGAATATCGAATCATCATCTAGAAACCACATTAATTATGGCTCTTTTCTCAGAAACATCAAATCGAATAATGGGTGTTTCAGGTGCGGATCTAAAGACTACTGGGCACGTTCGTGTAGAAATCCTCTGGTGTGTTTTAAGTGTCACAAATCGGGTCATCAAGGATTCAATTGTAAATCATATCCTCTTTCATCTCAAAAAATGGCGAACAACAAATTTGGTGTTCCAATTTCAGCAGATAATTTTTCAAAAGAATTCAATTGGGCCAGATCTATGGTGGTAATTACGATTGAGCGAGGATCTTTCTCAATCGCCTAGATGGAGCAAATTCTCAAATCCAGATTTGGTAGGCAGGCTCCATACTGGAACTGGAACGTGCGAAGGATGCGGAATTATTTCTTTGTAAAGTTTCCGCCTTTTCTGTTGACTGATGACTGGAGATATTCTATTGGGGTTGCAGAGGGGTCTCTTCAGCTCAGAAGGTTGTCTCCTCAGATTGGGAGTGTTCAGAAAGGAAAAGTGAGTATGTGGGTTTTAATCAAGTATGCACCTGTTGTCTGTAGAAGGCTAGAAGTGCTGAGAACTGCTATGGCGGAAGTTGGTTTTGTGAATAAGCTGCAGTATAGGGCACTGCATGTACCAGATTTTACCTCGTTGAAGGTTGAATTGCTTGTTGAAGAACCATTTACCCATCCCGCTTCGGTTTGGGTTCCTGTTGAAGGCTTTTACCATAAACTACTGCTAGAAAAATGTAATGATGGTGAGCCTTTTCCTACTGAAGAGATTTTGAACTTTAAAAGGCGTGTTTTCTCGACTGGCAGTGATGGCAGATTGAAGGTACTATCTGGTTCAGTGAGGAGGGGAGAAGCTTTTAGAAGTGATGGAGGTATACACATTGCTTACAATGATAATGCTGACAATGATAATGTTGTTAATGAAAATTTTGATTCTAATGGTGATGATAATATCGAGCTTAATGACGACTTTAATGATGACGAGTATATGGCGGATGGTGGTGATATGGGAGGTGATAGCAGCAATGTTGGAAGTAATGATGTGGGAGCTAGTGGGATCCCCATCCCTATATCTTCTGGTGATAGTGTTGGTAAAGGCATTGGGGCAGAAGGAGATGTGGGAAATCAAATTATCATATACGAGGACGGTATTCAGGTTGAATTTGATGCCAGAGGAAATATTGTTGGAGTTGCTAAGGTGCTCGACCATGGTGTTTCTTTGGCTGATTTTGACGGAATGGGGGATAGTAATTCTGTTCATGGAGGTGCAGAGGATGAGTCCATGGATTTGGTTGATGCTGGAAATCAAAGCTAAAGGAAAGGAAATTGCTATTTCTGGAGATGGCTCTACATCTAAAAAGATCATTGGCAAAGGCAAGAGAGTGGATGGTGAAATTGTCATGCTACGCAGAAGTGCTAGGAGCCTAAAACACCCTCTGGATGGCAGTGAAGGTACCATTTATATCCCTGCTTTACTTAATTCTATACCTGCTAATAAAATGTATGAATTAGCAAGTAGGTCGGGTCTCATGTTAAATGATAATGTAATTAATGATATTAAGAAAAAAGAATTAGTGAGGGCTAATGTTTCATCATGATTATTGTAACAGGAATGTTAGGGGCCTAGGAACTTTTGATAAGTGTCTTAGGGTCAAAATTTATCTAATGTCCATGAAGCCTGATATCGTTTTACTACAAGAAACTAAGCTTGAGAATCCAGGAGACAATGTTTTCAAATGTCTGGGATGGGGTGTCATTGATTCCTGGTGTTTTATACCTACTGTGGGAAGTGTTGGGGGTTTGTTTTCTGGCTAGAATAGTAGTAGATGGACCTTAAAGCAAGAAATTAGACAATGTCACTACCTTCATGTTGCACTCGAATGCAAGTTAAGTAAAGCCCTATATTTTATATCCAATGTGTATGGGCCAAACTCTAGAGCAGAAAGGAGGACTTTATGGAATGAGGGGATTGAGTTTCATAATTTGTCTTATGGACCATGGGTGATTGGGGGTGATTTTAACACTACTCGTTTTGATTTTGAAAGAAACAATAATACGGGCAACCATTTGGGAGATATGGAAGACTTTAGTTGGTTTGTGAATGAATGTGGCTTAATTGACCTCCCATTAGCTAATCGAAGGTTTACTTGGAGTGATGGCAGATCTCCACCCACTCTGGTTAGACTTGACCGTTTTTTCATTAATTCAAGTTTTGAAGATTTACATCCACTCACCTTTCATAAAGGCTTATCCTCGATTATTTCTGACCATTGCCCCATACTGCTAGACACTGGAGATGCAGTTAAACTAAAAACTTTCTTCAAATTTGAAAAGATGTGGTGCTTAGAAGATAATTTTGACAACATGATTATGAACAAATGGTCTGGTTTTGGTGAGAGGGGGGATGCAGCTAGCAACATGTGCCGCAAAATTGAAAATGCTTCGCAAGTTTTTGACTAAATGGAATAAGGAGGTTTTTGGTAATATCAAGATTAAGAAAGCAGAGCTGGAAAAAGATATCCTAAATCTAAATATTTTGGAAGAGAGCAGACATCTTAATGAGGAGGAGAAGGACTTGCTTTTTCAGAAGGAGAAAGAACTTATGAAAGTGATTGATCAAGAAGAAATTTACTAGAGACAGAGGTCTAGAACACAATGGCTCAAAGAGGGTGATAGTAATACAAGTTATTTTCATAGAATTGCCAATGGTAGAAGGACAAATATGATTAGCAGCATTTGGAAAGACGGCAATGAGATTTGTGATCAGCAGCAAATTAGTGAATCCTTTACTGAGTTTTACAAAGGTATTTTTGGAGAAAGAATTGAAAATAGATGCACTGTAGATTGGAAAAAGCTTTATCCTTCTGATATTAACCTTGACAACCTTCAAGATGCTTTTACAGAAGAGGAAATCTTGGTAGCTTTGAATGAAACCCCTGGCGATAAGGCACCTGGCCCTGATGGATTTCCAAAAAAAATTCTCAAGAAATATTGGAATATGGTGAAGAATGATGTTTTGAGATTATTTGAGGAATTTTATGATGGTTCCTTAAGACTTGAGCTCTTGAGTTATGCCAATGTTGTTCTCATTCCTAAGAAGGAGGGTGATGTCACTGCTGCTGATTTTCATCCTATTAGTTTATTGAATAGCATTATTAAGTTGATTACGAAGGTTCTGGCAAATAGATTAAAGAAGAAGATGGATAACTTAATTGACAAATCTCAAACTGCTTTTATCAGTGGTAGATTCATCTTGGATGGTGCTAATCTAGTTCAAGAGGTCATTTCTTACTGTGATAGATATAATGTTCCATGTGCCATATTAAAGCTGGATTTTGCGAAGGCTTTTGACACGGTTGACTGGAGGTTTATGAATCACATTTTCAAAGCAAGAGGTTTTCCTAGCAGATGGATCAATTGGATTTCAATGATTCTAAATTCGAGTAGATCTAACATTTGTGTCAATAGAGTAGCTGGTAGTACAATACATTCTAAGAGAGGACTTAGACAAGGGGATCCTCTTTCTCCCCTTCTTTTTGACTTGGCGGCGGATGTGTTTTCTCGCATTCTGAAAGAAAGTTGAAGTGGTGGGCTTTTGCATAGTTTTGGTGAGGAACATGTGGTGGGGGTATCAATTCTTTACACTATGCTGATGATACCATTATTTTTTGTAAACCTGACTGTAAATACATTGCTACACTAAAATTTTTGTTGTATGCTTTTGAGAGTTTATCAGGTTTAAAAATCAATTTCCACAAGAGCAGTGTTTTTACTTTGGGGTGCAGTGCGGATGTGTCTAAGTCTTGTACTGACATGCTCAATTGTAAAGAAGAGGAATTTCCTTTAAATTATTCGGGTATGTGCATTAGACCAAAGAAGTTGTTGAAGAAAGATTGGCTACACCTTATTAAAAAGATTGATGTACGACTTGCTAGATGGAAAGGTCATTCACTCTCTAGGGCTGGAAGATTGGTGCTTGTTAACTCAGTTCTCTCATCAATGCCATTATATTGGTTATCTTTTTTACGCTGCCCTGGCTGGGTTTTCGATAAAATTGATGCTATCAGAAGGAACTTCTTTTGGATAGGAGAGAAAGATACAAAAAAGTTGAGTTGTCTAGTTTCATGGGAGCAGGTTTGCAAATCCAAAACGCAGGGAGGTTTAGGGGTACTTAACTTAAAGGACATGAATGCTGCTCTTCTTTGCAAGTAGTTGTGGATGATGTTAGAAGACAAAGTGGCTTACTGGAAGGCATGGATCATTAACACTTATTATAATGGAAGATTTGATTGGAATAGAGAATGGTCTCATTGTTCTATTTTATGGAAAGGGGTTATGAGCTTCTCGCGTTGGATTAAGGTTGGCACAAAAGTTGTGGTGAATAATGGTTTTAATATTTCTTTCTGGTATGATTGTTGGTTACTGCCTATCCCCTTGAAGGATGAGTTTGGAGAGCTTTTTGACATTTCATGCAACAAAACTGCTGCTGTTGGAGATTTATATAACTCAGAGGTAACAGATTTTAAGTGGAACCTATTTTTTGTAGACTTGTCTTTGGAATCCCTTTGCATCAGCTATGTCAGTTGTACTTGCTGCTGGAGAATGTGGAGTTAAAAGATGATATGGATAGGTTTGTGTGGATGCTTTATGGAGATAAGGAGGTTTTTCAAGTTAGAAGTGTTTACAAATTGATCAATTTTGCGGGAGTTAGAAGATTGGAGTTTGATAACATGTGGAAAGTAAAGAATGTGCCTTTAAAAGTTATGATTCATTATTATGTGGCTTGTCATTCACGATAGACTGAACACAACCTGCAATCTGAAACGTAAAGGAGTTGTGGTTAGTGGCGGTTGTGCCTTTTCTGAGGAGATGGAGGAGGATTATCTGCATGTTTTTTGAAGATGTGATTTTGCCTTCTATGTATGGACAAAATGCATAGTATTTCTCAAGTTAGACTTGAATTGGAGAGATTACATTGTAGACCAGCATACCTTTTGGCTCAACATCCTTCCAACTTTAGATAATGATCCCAATCGAAACCTTTTCACGTTGCTTAACTTTGCATACACATGGATGTTATGGCATGAAAGGAACTCTAGGAAATTCAAGTGTAAAATGAAAACGCCTATTAAAACTGTTTATGTCATTATTAAATATGTTTTAACATGGACAGGGAGCAGCAAGGAGATATTTGTGGATACTATAGCTGCTCGTGTCCACGACAGAAGGTGCAGGAGCAATGTCGGCTAGCTTGCTTGGAAGGGATGCTGTCTTTTGCTTTATATATATGCATGTTATGATGTTATGTATTTTTTGGGGTAACATATCTGTTATGTACTTTATGATGTTTTGTGGTGGCGATGGAATGTAAATGATGTAAATATTTGATGTATCCTCGAACAGGACTTTATGTTTATATAAATATATAGGGATAAATCAGCTGATTCACTACCTTTTGCTTTCAAAAAAAATGATCATCGACAATTCAAGTCAAGTAATATCGTAGATTCTGGGTGTTCCACGCTCTGGGGACTTCTTTGCCCTCTACAGTTGTAAGCTTGAAGGTTCCGTTATCAAGCTTTCTTTCAATCACATACGGTCGTCCCCACTTAGGGCCCAAAATTGCAGGTTCGGGGAAGACACGTTTCAATACCAGGTCACCAGGTTCAAAAGTCCATGCTCGGACCTTCTTGTTAAAATATCTTGCAACCCGTTGTCTGTGCCTCGAGGCACGGAGATCAGCTTCATCCCTCTTCTCCTCGATCATATCTAACGATTCCAAGAGCAATCTATTGTTAGTCATGGGATCGAAATACGCAGTTCTATGCGATGGGACTTTCAGCTCCACTGGAATGACGGACTCTGATCCGAATGCAAGGGAGAAGGGTGTGTGACCCGTGGCCAACTTGTAAGTCATTCTATAAGCCTATAGTGTCAGTGGTAGTTCGTCAACCCACATGGCTCTGGCACTTTTCAATCGTTTCTTCAAGATGGATTTAATGACTTTATTTACTGCTTCAACCTGCCCATTAGATTGGGGATGAGCCACTGCGGTATACCTCTTCTCAATAGAGTATCTTTGGCAGAAATCACGAAACTCCGTGTTGTCAAATTGAGTTCCGTTGTCAGTTATAATCACCTTTGGAATCCCAAATCGTCATATTATATTCCTGATAATGAAATTAATCATTCGTTTGGTCGTGATCGTGACCAACGAATCTGCTTCGACCTATTTTGTGAAATAATCCATGGCTACAACTGCAAAGTTCGCGCCTCCTTTAGCTATCGGGAGCTTCTCTATTATATCAATACCCCATATGGCAAACGGCCAAGGGCTAACCATAGTCTTCAGCTGATTAGGAGGTGCTTTTGGGATCTTCGTGAACTTTTGGCATCGGTCGCAACGTCACGCGTAACCGGCTGCATCCTTGTTTATGGTAGGCTAGGGGTAGCCGTACCGTAATATCTTCTTTGCCAAAGTTTGGCCTCCCGTATGGTCACCGCATTCACCTTTGTGCACTTCACTTAGTACATGCTTGATTTCGTCATGTGCTATGCATCTGAGCAAGGGCATCGAGAATCCTTGGCGATACAACACATTATCTTGAATAATGTATCTCGGAGCCTTCCGGATGACTGCATGCCTCTCGCTCTTCTTTGTGGGAAGCGTTCCATCTATCAGGAAATTTTTATAGAGGTCATCCATGACTCTCTTTCTGGTTCAGTTACCAAGACTGGATCAACTTCCATCTGATCGATGCTCGGGACTTGTAACGTCTCAATTGGGACCATCTCCACATTTTCAGGATCGTCGAAGCTGGCGAGCTTAGCCAACTTATCAGCCTTTTTATTCTCCGAGCGGGGAATGTGTGAGATATCATAATGCTCAAAACCTTTCAACAACTCCTCAACCTTTCTCAGGTATAGAACCAATCGTGGTCCCTTGGCCTGAAATTCCTTCTGGACTTAAGATACAACAATCTGAGAGTCACAATAAATCTCCAATCTAACTATACCCAGCTCTATGGCGAGCTTCAGCCTGGCAATCAGGGCCTCATACTCGGAATCATTATTAGTTACATGGAATTCCAATCTGAGGGCATAATATATAGATCGTCTTTCGGGAGTCATTAGGACTACTCTAGCGCCAGATCGTCTATCATTTCTAGCGCCATCGGTATATAAATTCCAGGTCATGGATTCATGTTGTCGTTCTGGTAAATCGGCATCCTCCCTAGGTACGTCTTCTTCCTTAGGGATGGTAAACTCAGTAATAAATTCTACTAAGGCTTGCCCCCTTATTGACTTTCGGGGCTGGAAATTCAAGTCGAATTGACTCAATTCTATGTTCCATTTGAGTAACCTCCCTGACGCTTCTGGTCGATGTAACACTTGTCTGAGTGGACGGTTAGTGTATATCACAATAGGATGGGCCTGAAAGTAATGACGGAGCTTTCTTGAGGTGATCAGCAAGCTGTAGGCAAGCTTTTCAATCTTTGGATAATTACGCTCTGCTGCTGCCAATTTCTTGCTCACGTAATACACCGGCCTTTGGACTTTGTCTTCTTCTCTGACCGACGCCGTACTGATGGCGTGGGACGACGCTGCCAAATAAACATACAGATCTTCATGGTCGACCGGCTAGACAAGATTGGGGGATTCTCCAAATGATCCAGCAAATTATGGAATGCCTCCACGCAATCAGGAGTCCACTGGAAATTTCTCTTTCCTCGCTTTATCAAATCAAAGAACGGAATGCACTTATCCGTGGCCATACAAATGAACCTGCTTAGCGCAGCCACCTTCCCAGCAAGGCTCTGCACATCTTTTATCTGCTTCGGTTCTTGAATATTCCTGATCGCGACTATTCGATCAGGATTGATCTCGATTCCACGTGAACTGACAATAAAACCGAGAAATTTCCCCGAAGCTACTCCAAAAGAACACTTCAAGGGGTTTAACTCCATTCCGTACCGTCGGAGAATCCCGAACATCTCTGCCAAATCAACTGTATGATCAAGCGATTGCTTTAATTTTACGAGCATGTCATCAACATACACTTCCATAGTCTTTCCGATCTGGTTGTAAAACATTCTATTCACCATGCACTGGTACGTAGCCCCAGCATTCTTCAGACCGAATGGCATGACACATAACAAAACAGTCCCAAATCCATGATAAAATTGGTGTGCTGCTGATCTGGAATGTGCATAGGGATCTGGTTGTACCCAGAATAGGCATCCATGAATGAGAGTAGCTCGTGACCTACCGTTGAATCAACCAACTGGTCTATCCTCGGAAGTGGAAAGCTATCCTTTGGGCAAGCTTTATTCAAATCCAAGAAATCGATGCAAGTGCGCCATTTCCCGTTTGCTTTCTTGACCAATACGGGATTAAAGATCCAATCAGGATAAGTCAAGTCTCTAACGAATCGGTTGCTCTTCAGTTTCTCCACCTCTTCTTTCAAGACGGCCGACCTCTCTGGGCCGAGAGTTCGCCTTTTTTGTTTGATAGGTGGATATCCTGATTTAATATTCAATGAATGTTTCATGACTAAGGGGGATATTCCACACATATCGGAGTGGGTCCAGGCGAATACATCTAGATTCGCTTTTATGAAGTCTATCAATTCTCGTGCCCAGAGGGGATCTAACTGGTATCCAATCTTCAAAACCTTCGACGGATCTCGTTCATCAATCGTTACTTCAACAGTGGCTTCATTAGGCGTTGCCCTTCTGCCCCTAGGTTCTTCTTCGTCTCTTGGGTCTATATCCTCGGGAAAACCTCCAGAAAATCCCCGAGGAGTTACCTCCTTTAGTTGCTATGCGGAATCCTCCTTTTCAAGGGGAGAAGTCCCTTCAGGCTCTACGTACTTTCCGTTGCGTAGCGCCTTCAACTCTGCCATATAACATGCTCGACCAGTAACTTGGTCGCCTTTGATCATTCCAACTCCTGCTTCCATCGGAAATTTCAGTAGTAAACACCACGGCGCAATACAAGCTCTAAATTCTGCAAGGGTTGGCCATCCTAGGAAAGCATTATAGAAAGATTTGATATCCATAACTACAGACGGGAGAATCCTTACTCGCCTGCGGTCTCCCTCTCCGAGGGTAAATGACAGTTCAATATATCCCAATGGAGCGGTGGTCGAACCATTGAAACCGCGAATCCAACCATCACACGGTTTCAAATCCTTCGCTTCAAGTTTCATTTGATCAAATCCCTTCTTAAACAAGATATTCACCGAACTTCCGTTGTCCACCAATACCTTATGCACCAAAGCGGGACCAATAGTGGTAGTGATTACCAGCGAGTCATCTGTAGGGGCATGAATCCCAGTACTCTCCCTGCTGCGGAATATGACATCATCCGTCATCATCTTCTGTTTCTTTGCTGGGGTCTGGTCTTCTTGGTTACTGCATTCTCCCACTTTAAGGTGTTTAGCCGCGTTGACATATTGGTCCATCGCTTTATTGCTATGTCCTGCAGGATGCGGTCCTCCAGATACGCTGTTAATGACAATGTCTTTTCCTTTCTGCTAGGAAGTAGGTTTTGGAGGTGGTTGTCCCTTATTCTGTCCAGGTTTAGCTTGTCCTCTGTCCCTCGGTTTCACTTTGTATTCGTCCAACTTTCCTTCTCTAAGGAGCCTTTCAACAAGGTCCTTGAAATGACGGCATTCGTCAGTCGTATGACCATAAACCTCATGGAAAAGACAAAATTTCCCTGTCTTTCTTTCCTTCTCAGTTGAGTCTCTAGGGAGAGGTTTCTGATCTTCAAAGAGGTGAAAGGCGTCCAGGTAGATGTTCTCTACGGTATCATTCAATGGAGTGTGGCTTTCAAAAGATCTAAAGCAGGGTCTCTTCTGCGGGCCATTTCTTCGATTTCTCTTTTGATTTCCATTTCCAGATGGACGATCATTCTCTTGATTCTTGTTCCCGACATTCACTTCCACTTTTCCAGAGCTATCCTCAGATTGCTTGATGGCCATGTTGCTCTGGATATCTTCCTTATCAGCTACCTTTCTCTTCTGACTTGCGTATATCTCCTCTCGATGTTGTCGGATTTTGGCTTTTTCGTACAAAATTTCTCTAATCAATGGCGGTTTACCAGCTAAGTATTCACCGAATTCTAAGTCTTTATCCACTCCATCGATTAAGGCCATAAGAATGGTCTGCTCATGCGGATCTTTGACTTCTGTAGCCGCTAGGTTGAAGCGATCAAGGTATGATTTCAATGTTTCACCAGGTTGTTGTTTGATCATAGACAGCTCAACAGCATTCTTGGACCTCTAGGCGTGAAGTCTGAACTGGTTTATGAATCTTTCGCTCAGCTCCTTAAAGTTCGAGATCGAGCATGAGGGTAATCGGGTGAACCACGTCAGTGCTACATCCTCCAAGTACAATGGAAAGGCCTTGCATTTCACGGCATCCGGGGCAGCGGCAGCGGTCATGCACCAAGAATATCTCATCAAATGTTGAACCGGATCAGCTTGGCCAGCATAGCGATTCATAGTTGGCAGATTAAAGCATCGAGGAAAGTTGACCTCCAATATATCGTCGGTGAAGGGCATGTGGCTTCGATCGATACCCAATCCTCGTCAGGGTACCTTCGGTTGTTAGACATTATATTCCGTACCATAGCTTCTATGTCAGTGTTGGTCAAAGGCGAATCAGGGTCTACACTTCTAGCCTGCCGGGGTCCTCCTATCCCCATCCCTGGTAATGTTGATTGACCATTAATCCTTGGTGATCCTCTATGCCCCCTATTACCGCGGTCACTAACGCGGTGAGGGGACTGGTGATGTTGATTCTGAGTAGGACTAACGACGTTTTCCTCTCCTTGAAGGGCCCTAGATCCCTGTCTAGGGAGTAAAGCAGGATCTGGCAAATTTGGTTCATCAGGGCCTAATTGTTGCTCCATCTCTTCCTGAGAGGGAAAGTCTCCGAACCTGACTTTCTCTATATTTTCAGCCCTTTCATATGGTCGCCGCAGAGGCCTACCACGATCCTCGGAGGAAGATGAATAATCAGTAACAAGGCGATTAGTTTGAGGAGGGGTCTTCTGTCTCCTGAGTTCATCAATCTGTCTTCCCATCGCAGTGATGTTCTGTCGCATCACGGAACTCTCTTGTCTCTAAGCGACCAAGTTTTCATTTGTCCTCTCCAACATGTCCAATAATCGAGAAAACTCTCTCTCCGTTACTACCGCTAAACCGAAGGCTGATTGCCAATTGCTGCACACTGGTTCGGAGCATTTGGATTAGGTTGAGTGGAGGCTTCAGCATGAGTGACCGGGATCGCTGCACCCTTTCCTGGTCGGAAAACATCTCCTTCTGCATTGCGGTTCATGGCCCTGCCCCCGGAACGACTCGTGGGCTCTCTCTCATCGCGGTTCGTGACGTCACCCTCGAGCCGGGTCGCGACTCCGACGTCCTGTCGGCTCGTGCCTTCCCCTTCTGGGCGGTTCCCCCCTGCGAGCCACGAGCCGGGCTGAGCTGCTCTTGCACATTTTCTTCATTTGCACGAGAATTTCTTGAGTCCTTGGACTTCTTAGGAGGCATGATGTACTGAAAACGTTGGAATTTCTGAAAACAGCTGAAAAACAGACTATCTTCTTCGGACTTGAATATCCAAACAATAGAACGATAACCCGATAGGTTGAGAATATCTTCTCAGTGAAAGCACCAAAATGTTAGACCAAAATTTGGCTTTAACACCCAAATTGTCGAAATTAAAACTAAAAATAGAAAGAAAATCAACGAGAACACAAGATTTATAGTGGTTCGGCGTTAACGAGCCTACGTCCACTTTATATGATTGTTATTACTCGACTTTTAACAAGTACAGACTGATTCTCCACTCAATTTCACCATTACAATGATTAATCTCTCAATGGTTATCAAATAAAACTCAGCAAAATGGAGTTAAGTCTGATTAAGTACTCAAGAGCTTTGATAATGGTGGAAATGAGACTCTCAAGTGCCAAAAGATCCTTCAAAATGTCAAGGAGGGGGCTATTTATCTGCAGGTGGTTCGTGAGGACACGTGGCACCAATCCCGAGAATTTCGGCCTCGTTCGTGAGTGGGAGAAGAAATGGTCATCATGGCAGCTATGGACAGGTGTTATCAGATCCTAAAAATCCGGTTCGTGATAGACTAGGTCATGGTCACCAATCTTTGGACTTCGGGTTGGTTCATGACCCGACTGTCTAGTGGGTCGTGGAGCTTTGTGCGCGAGTGGGTCGGGGTGTGCCACTCACGAGCCGGGTCGGTGACAGGTCATCACG
Organism: Allium sativum; assembly: GCA_030737875.1. NCBI lineage: Eukaryota > Viridiplantae > Streptophyta > Magnoliopsida > Asparagales > Amaryllidaceae > Allium > Allium sativum. The sequence goes on from CM060911.1 coordinate 269,471,334, forward strand.
AGCGGGTCGGTGATAGGTCATCACGAGCGGGTCGGTGATAGGCCATCACAAGCGGGTCAGGGGTTCACGAGCGGGATCTTCACATAAATCTAGATAGGCTTCCTTGAGTTCATATTCTTGGTGGCTAGGACCAAAAACTAGCCAACACAGTGAATTTCAAATTATTTTTTACAAGTACCACTGAAATATAAAAATAATGAAAATTGGATACTTGACAATAGTTGCTCAAGGTTTATAACAAATGATAAGGAAGAATTATCACTGAAAAATATCTTTAGTATGAGTAATTACGATATATAACTTAACCTCTTATTCTTTATTATAACTAAAATTTCTTGCATAATTTGATTAAAATTGTCAGCAAGTCGTAATATATATATATAACTTATTATTTTCAAGCTTTCAAAAAATATATATAGTGTAAAACTAAGTAAAATACAATATGTGACTAGGAGGTTTCGAACCCTGGTGTAATATAACTTAGTCAAATATTTTTACCAAATAGGCCATGTATGTCTTCACAAACAACATATATAACAATATAAACAAAAACGTTGTTGAAGCTATGATTAATAATCAAAATTATAGTTTAAATTTAGCTAACTAAATATTTAATATTTCTATGGTTAGCCTTATTACAGAAATTATTTTTAGTAAAGGCTATAACTAACTAACAAACCATGTTAATTTTAGTAGCTCCGAGGAGACAAACCATTCATTTAATTTTCTATTTTTATACCTTTTCTTCTTATATATATGGTTTTTTAGAAACAACTTCTTCATCTTATAAGTTTGTACTAGTTCGTTTCTTAAATCAAAAGGAAAAACAACATGTCAAATAAATCATCTCCTAAATCAACCAAATCAAATAAGAAAACGTCTTCGGATTCAATTGAAATTCTAGCTTCATCACCTCCGGTCAAGGATTCAGAATTGCGATGGTAGAATTACCACACCGGTTACACTCCTATAAAAATGAAAAGAAACAACTTTCTGATTCACCTTCTATGAAATATAAAATAGATGAAATACACCATTATCAAGAAGAACAAATGAAGTTGCAACGAGAGTTATATTATGAACAAAAAAAATCACGATGATTGAGTTTTCTTGAGCAAATCGCCATACAGGTTTGTGGGAGAACAACAGTTATGGAACCCCATCATTATCCTTTATCAACAACTCCAATGAGACCTTTTACTTCATGGAGTTCATGGAAGAACACTCCTAAGTATTATCCTAAATCATGGGGTAGGAATTACAACGATAACGAAGGGATAATAACAAAAACTTCTAAAAAGAAATCAACGTCATCTGATTCAAAATAGTAAAAACTTATTTATTTTTCTTTTTCTTTTTGATGTTGTTTCAAAACAATAAGAATTGTATTGATTGATAATGCGATACATAAATTGTTTGTAATTTTTATTTGATGTTCGTACTAATATATATTTTATATGCTTAAATCAATACATATATAAGTTATAAACGTAAATATATTAACATATATATATATAATAAAGTTCAAAATTTAAATTGGTGCTCATTTTAACAGAAACCAATCGACGGGTAAAATGTAGACAAGTCGAATGGTTAACAGGTATGAGGGAAAATACTTGCTACCCATTTCAGCCTTTATAACAACCCTAAACTCATTCCTCTCTTCATTTCTAAAAACCTACCTACCTCTACTAAAAATCCTAAGTTTTTTTCTGCCCTTCTTTACCTTAATTTATCGTATCTATGGCACCTCCACAAAAGAGACAAAGAGGAAGTGGAACATCATCTAGAGAAAACCCCATAGACCCATCCATTTCCAAATGTCTGTGGAATGATGAAGCTAAGAAGAAGTGGAGAAGAATGGAGAAGTTAAAGTTCATTGAAGGTGTATTCGTAAAATTCCATGACTTCAAGATGTATGGACTACAAATATTCGCACAAAAAAGGCGACTTGAGTCCTTGATGGATCATAGTCAAAATAATCGGAAAATCAATACCTTGATGATAAAACTTTTCTTAGCAAACTTGAATTTGGATATTCTTCAAATTCTGAATCCAGAAAATTGTGCTTGGAGTTTAGTATGCAACAAACCAGTGTTTTTTACCAATGAAAGGTTAGGTCATATTTTGAATACTCCGTCGGATGGCATACCTTTAGCGGAGGTAGAGTGTGACGTTGGTGTTAGAGATGAAGCTAGTCATCTATTCATCAGTGATGACTCGTATGGATCACGTACTAAAGGTCTATGATTTAGCACGAGGTTACTACTTCATGCTCTCACTCGTACAATATTTCCTGTACTGGAACTTTTGATCCACTCTATGCGTAGACATTCTGGGCTTTATATGCAATTCATAATGAAAATCCCGTCAATTGGATGCTAAAAATATTGGATAACATCTTGAAATTCACTAGTGGAACTCCAACTTATTTCTATTATGGTGAATACCTTATGCGAGTATTTGAAAATGCGGGCATACCCAAACCGGGATCCGACAAACTTGAGGTAAAAATTCTAGATAGTAAGAACTTGAAATTAATGAAGGTGCCACCTCCGATTCAAAGGGTTATGAGTTTAGAAGGGTGTAAGAAAATGGAAATGGACCAACCATCATCAATTTCTACTCACGCCAATCTAGAAGATGTTCGCTTGACAGATGCATCTCAAACAACTCGCCAAGCAATAAATGTTCTTGCTCGCAATCAACTTCTCCTAGAAGCAAGACTTAAATGGATTGATAAAAAAGTTGATAAAAAATTCGAGAAATTCAAGAATTTCTAGGAAATATGTGAATGCGATCTCGTGCACTCTTGCATCTTTAAGCCAAGCTACGGATCCAGGAAAAAGGCCAATCTCACCTGTTAACCAGACATACTCAGAAAGTACGAAATCCGATGAAATCTATATTTCTTGCCCATGTTTTGATAGTACATCTTTTTACTAAGTTTTCTTTTATCTTTGAACTTGAACTTTATGGGAATTGTTCAAAACAATCCCTTTTTTTAAGTTCTTTTGGTTATGAGACTTCTAAAAGGCTTGCTGTAACGATCCTGACTTCCCCGATCTCCGAAGAGAGCGAAAAAGCGCGGATAGAATTGAGAACACGACACATCGGAACATAAACATATGAACATTTCGTTGTTATTACAACAATTTGCATCAGAATATAGAATATACAAAGTATAAATGAATGTTACACATCTTAAATTTCAGAGTTTTAATATACATAGCAGAGGAAAATAATAACACAAATGAATAAAATAGATGGGTACAAAGCTTCCCGAATATAGCCCCATCTATTGGTCTGGATCCTGTAAAAATGAGTAACCTGCAAACCAAAACTACTAGCTGCCCGTGCGGAAAATAAGGACACCCAGAGTTTAGGTTAAAACAATAAACTCCAGGTCAGTCATGGGACTGGTGTGAGAACTAAAACAGTTATTAACTTTTGTTTTTAGAGTTAAGTAAATCAAGGGACCACGCCGTATGTCATGGAACGGGTTTCCTCCCAAGAATACTAGTGCATAAACAACAACGAATATGAAGGTAACAATCCTAGGCGATATAATATTTTATGTTCACCTACGTATACAACTAGTTGGATATCTGAGTATGCTACAGCTTACGTTCTCTTCCCGAGAAAAACCGCCATACCCGGCTATACAACTAATCGTGGCTCGCATATTGGAATTTGGGTTTCTGTCTGTGAACCAAGAAATGTGGATCGGTAATGCCTGAATAATAAGTTTCCCTACCTTGTGGTGGCGTGAATGAGCCATAAAACTCAATATGTATCGGTCCCGCAGTCCCTATTTATCTACCAGTCCCGCAGTACTGATTTATCTGTGCATATCGGTCCGTAGTATCGATGTTTCTATCTCTAGTATCGATGTATTTATCTCTATCAGTCCCGCAGTACTGATGTTATCGGTCCCGCAGTACCGATGTTATCGATCCCGTAGTATCGATTTATCTATTTCTAGTATCGATGTATCTATCTCTATCAGTCCCGCAGTACTGATGTTATCGGTCCCGCAGTACCGATGTTATCGATCCCGCAATATCGATTTATCTATTTCTATCAGTCCCGCAGTACTGATGTTATGGGTCCGTAGTACCGATGTTATCGATCCCGCAGTATCGATTTTTCTATCTCTATCAGTCCCGCAGTACTGATGTTATCGGTCCATAGTACCGATGTTATTGATCCCGCAGTATCGATGTATCTATCTCTATCAGTCCCGCAGTACTGATGTATCATTCACGTAAGGATTCGTAGAAAGTCCTTTCCCGTTTCTGGTTCACACCGGGGTGTGAGGCTCGCAAATCAATGCTATACACAAAGCGGCGCTATATCAAAGCTGTGCTTTGATCCTCTTCGGCAAGACTTTGCTTTTCGACAAAAGTCTTGATCTAAGCTTCTTGGCATGCCACACTGTCAATCCATACTATATCATTGATCATCTACCAACATATAACGTCTAAGTATCAATCCCAAAGGCCGAAACCAACATCAGATTGTCTCAGAGAAGAGTGAAGTTAGGGAATAAATTCCCCTTCACCAGGCAGAAATATATTTAGCAGAGATCAACAATACGGTATATCGGAATACAATGTCTAACACACAATCCATTTGCATGTCCGTTCTGGGTCTGAACGAAACCGTAGGCACCGCCAATTTGGACAGAGGTCCTCGCATGTCCGGCCTTCAATCGCCGTCTTCATCGTCGACTTCAATCGTCATAAACGTTGTTCAGAATGGGTTAAACCCGGCCTTTCCGAATAACTCGCGTATCTAGTGATCAAGTGCTATCAAAACACAACATACGCCTCATTCCAATTCAGGATATTCTTGGGAAAGGTTCCCATTAATTTTATCAAAGATAAGTTCATTTAAACTTATACTTTGATCTGCCTCGATGTCATTTCAAAATATTTAATTATCTTTTCTCTTCTAAACCATGTTAAGGTTTATCAAGCTAGTCGGGATTAGCGAAGCTTATCGAAGTGATCATTTATTATATTTCCCAATCCCAACCTATTCATGCCATGGAATAAAACTGGTGGTATTCCATATCTAACACCCCTTGTGTTGACGGTAAAATTTAATTACCGTTTGACGTTCAAATCTATTTAAAGATTTAACTATCGTTTGGAGTAAAACTGGTTGTACTCCATTCTCGATTCCTATCCTGAATTCGGTAATTTTAATTACCCTATTCTCTTTGAATCTTTGTTAAAAGATTTATGCTTTCTCAACTGAGTTTAAGAACGATATTATTTAAGATACCATTCACGGTAAACCCAAATCCAATTTGATATTTAATATAAGATCCTGAATAGAAATTATATCGACTCATATTCAATATCAAATTCCGAAATCAACTGATATCATATCGGGAATAACGATATCGATATCTTCTAAATTCCCTCAATCATATCCATATAATTACGGAATCCAATGCTGGGAAATCCGAAGATAATTTCCATTCAAATCCGTTCCAATTTATATATTGGAAATCTTTGGTTATATTAAAACCATTTCTATTCTTCCAGTTATTTATAAAATTTAATAAATAACTTATTCTGATAAAAATTTCTTTTATCTTCTTGACTTGGAATATTTCATCCAAGGATGGTTTCAAATCATTTGTTATGATTTTACATGATTTTTCCCTATTTTTATTTATTTAAAAATAGGTCTTTTCAGTTAAACGACGTTTCAGGTCATTTAACGTCACTGGCGTTGTTTTTGTCCAGATTTGAATTTGAAATTTCTCAAGATCTAACCATTGGATTTCAAATCTCTTATGCTCATATGAAAGCTCTTTTCGATACGAACCCATAGGTTCTGGTTTCAGAAGAATCCGACGGTCGGATCTTCCGCAACGTCCTGTCGAAGTCAACGGTCGAAATTCGCGAACGGTCGCTGCGCGAAACGTTCTATTCGAGCCATTATATATATATATATATATATATATATAAAATATCGACGATTTTCGTTTATAACGTATTTTTATAAAACGTTATAAATTCGTTTCAAAACGATTTCAACTATCATTTCAATTTTTAGTAAAAATTGAATTCTCAAAGTCATTATCATATTTAAATGATAATCATTTCAAAATATTTTATTTTGAAATCCAAATCATTTTCTGTATTCATTCTGGAATGAATAAAATCGATATAAAAATCCGTTCGCGTTCAAATGGCGAATTCTACCCAACTCGGCTTAAATATATTTAAGTATATTCGTGTCCATCCAAAATCGGACATCAAACTTGTTGTTTCCAAACTGGAATGAGACCCAATCAATCACCATATAATTTTAATTATATGGATTTCATACATCGCATGTAATCGATAAATAATGATGATGAACAATTATTTAACATCCAAACAACCAGAGTGCACTGTACAATTCACTTGGGATTTGTGTGATCAGAATATCGTCCCAAGACCTGTGTAGGGTTTCAATCAACAAATAATAATTATTTGTGCAGTTGGGCGATGTGTGAAATTTTATCGTCCCAATCAATATCAAAAAAATTGGTGTGCATAAACAAATCGTCTGATTCGTAAATGAATGTATATTTCACTTTCACTATTCAAATATATTTACGAATATATTTTCATAACTTGTCCGTTTTCACAGTTCAAATATATTTATGAATATATTTTTCCTAACTTGTCCGTTTTCACAGTACAAATATATTTACGAATATATTTTTCCTAACTTGTCAAACATTCAGAAATCACAATCACAACACAATCAACAATCAGAATAAGCGCAAACAAGTCGTCCATGGTTTGTGGACGACGTAAAACAGTTCAGAGATGCAGTTATAAAATAAATAACGGTACATGTGATTTGAGTGAGAAGTTCTCACATTCGTTTTCCACTCCTTCAGTTTTATTTCTGATTTTCTATTCGGGTTTTGATTCGAATTTTCCTAAAATTCTGGAATGCTTCAAATTTGTTCCGGTCAGTTCCAGAGCGTCCGTCTCGCTCCCACGATTCCAACGCACCTTCGTTCGCTATTTTTCGACGTCGTATGAAAAAGTTATTGAAGTTTATACAATAATTACAAAATTAAATAATTAATTACATTACTTAAACTCTAATTACATCTTAATGACCTTCTCCTTCATTGATCCTCTTCGTTGCTTTTCTGGTTCGAAGACACACAACCGATTTGAAGAATCCACCCGCCGCCGCTCCTAGGTGATGCCGGCCACCCATCAGACCATGCCCCGTCGAAGCCCATCACGTCGCCTGCCTCCAGCCTTTGCCGCCTCAAACGTCGTGCTCCTCAGTCTCGCAGATCCCAGCTCGAACGAACGACGGTTGAGGGTCGATATCGAGCAATCCACAAAGCGAAATCCAATCTCCACCGTTGAGATTAGAGATCTCGTTACCCTCTCCATTTTTGCTTCAGATATTTTCGTGAATTATTGACTGGATTTTGAGATCAAGGGAGAAGAAGATTGGAAGATTCTAGCCTTCAATTTTCGCTGTGGCGGCAGCCCAGACAAAGAAAGGGAAAATTAGGGTTAGGGGCCTTGGGCCCTATTTATAGAAAAATATTTTATTATTTTAATTTTCCAAAAATGCCCTTTTTCGTATGAACTCCAAATCAAACCCAACGACTGTCGCTCCTAGCTAAATACCCCCATTCCGAACACAATTGGATATGTCTCATAAGCCAATTCGGCTGTGTTTAACTACTTTTCTCAGATTTAAAATATTACATTTTAAATTGAACTTGAACGTACGTTTTGAATTACTGGGCCACATACTGACTCCAAATATTCCCGAAAAATAGGTTTAGCTATATTTTGACGATACGGACCCATAGTAATTGATTTCGTCGAATTCCGAGTTCGTTTGCAAAATCGCCTTTTTCCGGTCAATCGAATTTATACTGAATTTGTCGAACGCGTTTAATTCTACCACGCTCACAAATTAGCTCCAGAAATTCCAGACAAATATACCAAGCTATGTTTTGACAATACGATCCCATAGGAATTGGTTTCGTCAAATTCTGAGCTCGTTCGTAAAATGGTCTTTTTCTAATCGATTGAATTTACGACGAAAACTTAACGTGCCCCTATTTGTGCTGCGATCGCATACTAGCTCCAAAAATTCCGAAACTTAGAACCTAGCAATAATTTGATACTCCGAATCCATAGAAAGTGGTTTCGTCGAATTTGGAAGTCGTTTGCAAAATCTCACTTTTTAAGGGCCTATATATGAAATTTATATATATATAATATATATAAATTCCATAGCGACTTTTCTGAATTTTAATTTTCTCATAACTTATGATTTATAAAGTGAAATCTCAGTTTCTTAAATTCTTTACAACGAAATGATTAATTCGATCCAACGATTTCTTGTTTCGTTCAATTCTGACTTATATTGGATTTTATAAATTTTCTTGAAATTTGAAATCAAAATATCAAACTACCGCGCCGTTTCAGGCTCGTAATATAATTTATTTTAAATTATATCTCCCCAACCTTGTTTTAAATAAATTTCAGGTCGTTGTTATTTAAAATATCCATTCTAAATATTCCAAATTCGTTAAAATAACCAAAATAAAAATTTTAAATTGGTTCGGATTTCCGGGTTGTTACACTTGCACTAAATGGCCTCGTCTTTTGCTTTGTTTATGATAAAACAATTTGCATACTAAAAGATAATATCTTTGTTGCTTTTGTTAATCTTTTTATGCTTGTGTCCTTCATTATGCTCACTCACTATGATATCATGATATTTATTGTTTTTAATCGATGACAAAGGAGAAGAAATATATCGAATATCTATTATACTGTAACATCCAATATTTTTATGGAATAATAATTGATTTATTTAATTATTTAAATAGTGATTTAGAGATTTAAATGACCTGAAATAATTATTGTTGAATATTAAATTAATATTAAATAATAGAATAATATATTTAATACCGAAATATTCAGAAATAACTGAGTTCACAATACCGAGTGAATTGGATCATTTATGATATTTAATTCAGTTTAGAATTGAATTAGAATAACAAATATATAATCGACGATGTTAGAACGTATAATTTATAATTATATTTAAAACGAGCGTGTAACATCGCGACAGTTCGTAATTTGGCGATTTGAACTTCAACTGAATATACATAATCCGTTTTAAGTCGGATTTCTGTGTAACAAGAAACGTACGGATCTGGGGAACGATATTTTTCTAATGAAAGTGAAAAATTGAGATTTCGTCGGATAGATTGTAAGTGATGTCAAAATAAAAATTTCAGAAAAACGCTATGGAATTCATTTATAATTTTTAACGTTTTATTTACTATATAAAAGGGATTTTTAATATAAATGGAATATCGATTCAACCGGGATTTGAATATCGAGTTATAAATCCAAATATGTAAATTCTGGAGTTGTATGATATTCTAATGTGAATATATACGATAATAATAATTTATTAATATTATATTAAAATGTTTTAATATTTAAATGGTTTATTTGGACCTTAGAAAATAGCCAATTTTGTAAACGGGTTCAGAATTCGACGAAACTAGATTTATCGGGTCCGCTATGTTATGATATAGCAGGATAACAAATTTCGTAGAATTAGAATTTGTTATGCGGTCGTGGCAGGCTTAAGCGCTCAAGTGATATTTGATTGAGAATATCTAAGTAGAAAATGTAACAACCCGACTTTTTGGCTCTCGAAAATCAACACTAATACATCCTCTGTATTCATGTATCTCAAATCAAGTACCAAAATGTCTGATAGTTAGGGGAAAAGAAAAGAGGATAGAAGAATTGAAGAAAGAAGATACAGAATGAAATCTCACAACGGAACGAATAATCTATAATAATAAATCAGTGCTCTTTGCAAAAAGCGGAAAAACATTAAAATATACACAAATCAGAGTAAGAAGAAATAATGAATCAGCATGAACAGTTATAACAACCTGTACATACAATAACATACACAGCAGAATAATATAGTACTTAAGAAATATAGAAATCATGGGATGAATAACAAACAACAAACTGGAAAGGGATATGTTATTTTCGGGGCTGCATCACTACCACTTGTGACTGCCTACGTACCCCTATCTAATTGGGTACCCACTTAGATATAGGATCAAGCCAACGTAGTTCTCCTATTCACAAATAGGACTCATGGAGCCTACGATGCACACACAACAATGCATATCCCAATCTACCCTTCATGCTTAATTCCCAAGCTTAGATTTATGTAATCTAATCAACCTTATTCTTTTCAAATCCATTCTCATTTACTTCCCAATTCCCTCAACATTTAAGTAGCACATATCAATACAATCTGAGGCCGTACGCATGTTCGTAACGGTTATCCCCTCAATATCATCCAACCATTTATTAGGAAAAGTATAGTTGTATAATAGATCATGTCTAGGGTGTAGAATATAAATAAATCACATAGCTGGAATGGTTACATTGGTTACATTCGACAACTATTAAGTGTACAAACAAAACTGATAAGGCGCGTTCGCATATTGGATTTCCATCGGAGATCTCTCAATACAGATCCGAACTCCATGCACAAGGATCATAAACTACCTTCCGAGCATCGTATATCTCTATATAAAATATACCATAAGGTAAACATGACTGGCCCACGCATGAAAACACCGGGGTGCACCACGTGGAACCAAATATACCCAACTCCCGTTCGAGCAACTCCAAAGAGTTCTTGCAACGATTCGAAAATAAGCATACACTAGATACGGAGAATGTATATCCTGCTTACAGGTTAGAAAAGCCCTAGGCAACGCAGCCTACTCTGTCTTTAGCCATATCCGATGTCGAGGTTTCGTTCGGCATCTTTCACATGAGTCTTCATCATTCGATCAGAACACGAATTCCCAGATGGAATCCCACAGTACTATAGATCTTGAAATCGCTCATAGATTCCTTCATAGATCCCAGAACCATTATATGTGTTCGAGCATCTCAACAGATATCAAATCCACATATTGTCTTTACTTCATAACCGCTTCCGAAACATAGAACCCGTATACTAGTTTTGAAGTGGTTTTCGATAAGTAGAACACTTACCAATCCCGGTCTCCTCAAAACCAGTTGCTAGATTTAAGGTCAAGTTCTATAGTCGATTAACCGACTACAATTCACACAATAGACGATTGTATATGGAAAACAGCCCAGCTTAATTTCCATAACAAACGAATAAACATTCAAGGCACTATCAAGATCAAGAAGCATGATAAACGGTTGAAGCACGGTAAACTCATATAAAGGGCTTCTAATCCTTTCCCGTTTAATTAATCTTTCATTAATAAAAACTCCTTTGTTTTTAGTAAAACTCCTTTTAGCTAACAAAACTTCCCTTGTCAAATACTACCTCGCCAACTAATCAATAACTCATACTTGATTAATATTCCTTTTATTAGTACAACTTCTTTTAACTAACAAAACTTCATTTGTCAAATATGACTTCACTTATTAATCAATAACTAATACTCGACTAATATTCCTTTATATACTAGCGTGTATATTCAACTTATACATATAAATGGCATATGTATATATTCTATGAATTCCTTATTAATCAATAACTAATACTCAATTAATATTCCTTTATGTACTAACGTATATATTCAACTTATACATATAAATGGCATATGTATATATTCTATGAATTCCTTAATCCGTTATAGTCTTAATACCTAAAAAGTATTAATATACTTATCCCTCCAGTATAAGTATATCCATAATTCATTTCTAAGATTTCCTTTCTAACTTTAATACATCAAAACGTATTTATATACTTATCCCTCCGGTATAAGTATATCCGTAATTCATTTCTAAGATTTCCTTTCTAACTTTAATACATCAAAACATATTCATATACTTATCCCTCCGATATAAGTATATCCTTAATTCATTTCTAAGAGGTTCAAGTCGTTGTTTAATAAACAACCTCTTCTCAGTTATAAGTTAAACATCTTATTCACTATCTTTATCCTGAAAGATTTCCTATACCTGTTTTTATATTTAAAAATAGTTATCAAAGATCTAAGTATATTCAAACTCGTTAAATAGTATATTCCGATTTAACGATATTCCAAGGGTTTAAAAACACACGTTGCTAAAACACCGTTTACGACAAACCCAAACACTCCCTTTTATAATTATCTTTAAATATTCATTTAAAGATTCGATTATATTAACTTCGATGATATAATCCGAGTGGGTTAAAGATGAATGTAAATAACACATTGTCATGACAAACCCAAAACCGTTTCTATATTTATCCACATCTTTAAAATAGTCTTTTAAAGATGTAAATATCGATAAATATTCAATACAGTACTATGATTCCTAGATCATTGTTTATAACATACATGTTATAATCCAAAATCATTCCTAAATCTTATTAAACCATTTTTTGCTTATAGAAATCACAATTCATACACTTTACTTGTTTCTGACATTATCAACTTAACTATTCCTCGCCCGGTTTTGAGGCCAGGTGAGCCAGGGCACTGGTTGCTCCTTAACATCTCCTTAGTTTAAGCACCTCGAACTGAATCTCAGAAAAAGATAAGTCTACTCGTCGACTTATTAGAGTTATGCTACATAATATAAAGTTTCATTTGCTTTCAAAAGCAAGAAGGGTCTAAAGTTAATAACTTAACTTAGTTAATGTCACTTTAACTTTATACTTCAAACAAAACATATATAAAAACAATATATAACTAAGATATAAATAAAATACATATCTAACCATGCACAAAGCCATAAGAACAAAAGAACCACCTCCTTTCATTACCACTAGCCTAAAGATCCAATCTTAAGCACTTCCAAACCAAGCCAAAACCAATCCTCCTCCTCCACCACCATTTGCCTCACGAAGAAGCCATTAATATAGCTAACCAAGAAGAAGAAGAAAAGAAGAAAAGAAAATTGTGTCCATATTCCTAAGGTATGCCTCCCTTTATATAGCCTTAGGAATGTAAATGGGAAAAGACCAAAATGCCCTTAAAACCCTAATCTTACATATGAAGTATTACTACTTTGCTTATTTTTCCTTTTTGCTCACTTTCCTTTTTTGCTCAATTTCCTTTTTTTGCTCATTTCTTAACATTGAAGAATTACTACTTTTGTTTATTTTTCCATTTTTGCTCACTTTCCTTTTTTGCTCATTTTTCCTTTTTTGCTCAATTTCCTTTTTGCTCAATTTCCTTTTTTGCTCATTTCTTAACAATGAAGAATTACTACTTTTTCTCATTTTTCCTTTTTTGCTCAATTTCCTTTTTTGCTCATATTTCCTTATTTGCTCATTTTCAACATTTTTCCGAAAAAAATATTTTTGAAAGCAGTTTTCCGAAATGAGTCTAGGATCATTAATTACTAATAAAATGATGTTTAACAAGGTTATAAAATCACCCTTATAACATTTAACAATATTCCTAATAGTTATGATATTTGAAGATTAAGTGTTCAAAATTTCTGGGTCTTTACATTCTCCCCCACTTAAAGCATTTCGTCCCCGAAATAGCAACACGAGCAACCAATGAAACTATAAACATCAATACTTAACTGTATTATGCTACTAGCATACAAATCCCATGGTTTTCTCAAGTTCAAACCCCCTCATCGTGCAAGGATGATAAACAACCAACTAAGCGTGCCTTGTGCTCAACAGCCTTAGGGATTACTCGGTCGGTGATTCATAATACCTCTTGAAAAATCAAAGAGTCATTTCCTAAACCCTCCACTAGCTACCACCCATACTAAATCCTGTACGATGATAATAAACCATCCGTACACATTGTTTGATCATATCACCAACAATCATAACTCATGATTAATCCAGTTCTGAACCCCATCATCGCACAAGGATGACCAACAATCCATTAAGCATCACCTTATGCTCAACATCCTCAGGTTAACACTTAACCAACCATTCATGCTCCCTCAAACAATTCAAGGATTCAATTCCAAATTCCCCACAAGTCAACAACATAGCATGAATTGTTTATAAAGCCCGTACGATATACATAACCATTCGTATGCAATATCGAATTCAATCGCTCGCTCAATCACATAATTTCACTTCCAGACTAGTATTGCTCACTCGATCACTCTAGTGCGGACTCAGATCTGGTTTCATGATTAGAAACTGCCATTCTCCTTACATAGCCATATACTACGATAGAGAATTCCAGAATCTTATCAAAAATCCTGCATCTAACTTCGTCGTCAAGAATCGAGTGAAAAATACCAACTCTGATTGGTATAAGCTACCACAAAATCACGTACTCGAATCTAGACCAAATCGCAAAGCGAATAAAATAACCTACGTAAATCTCACGTACTCATTCCAACTGTTCACTAATATTCCAATTATTTTATTCAACTTCATTCTCAAACTTAGTATATTCTTCTTATACTAGTCTCATTTGTGAATCATTTCATAAATTTCAACTTCAAGTTTATTAACCTTTATATAACTTAAGTTCAAATACTTAACTTCCGAATTATTTTCTATAATCAATCCAATTATATTTCTATCGTTCATTCCTACTAAAATTCTTATTATAAACAGGTTCAATTCCTTATAGGTTTATAATCCATTCAACACTTTAACACAAATTCCAACATACTGTCATTTTCGTTAAGTGTATAAACACAAAGATGTTCATTTTTCTTAGCTAAACTGGTTCAACAATTTCAATTCAACTTGGGAATATCGACTATCCAAAATCGTCGAACATTCCATTCCACTAATAGATGAATTCTACCAAACATCAAATCAACTGATAAGCAAACTTATATAACTCCAATATATATACTATATGAATCCATATCATACTTAGTTGAAAACTTAAGAATTGAAATCCCGGGTTTTATACTTCAAATAATTTGGATCCAAAACCGAAATATATTCAAATCCAAACTACTATCCATGGTACCAAGTTCTTACTTAGAAATTCGAAAATCAATACCGATGATGCTGCAGTCATCATCAACATTATTTTCTAGCGACTCAAGTAAGTTCGATGCTTTTCTAATCTTTTTAAAATCCTTTTTAAACACTTTCTGAACAATCTCAATATATATTTCAAGCTTTGAAAATCATTTTCAAACTTACCGGAATTCCAAATCTTCGATTCTCAACTCACATTCAATCCATATTCATAAACATCGTTTATTAAACTTCACTTGCATATTTTTGGTTTAAATTCTATTTAAACTTATTTCGATTAAATACTTACCCAACATCCTTACCGAACGCCTTACAGTCAAATCATGAAACTGAATTCACAAGGTGTTCATTTTCAATGTTCCCAGATTATCAATCTACCCAACCCATGCAAGCAAATGAATAAGATTACTCTTGCCCAAACATAATAGTTATTACCCATAAACTGGTCGGATACAACTATAACTCAGCCAATAACAACCAATGCTCCTAAGTAAGCATGACCTATCAAACAACGAATGATAATAATTTAATATCATCATTCCCTAACAAACAACTCATCCATAAAACTAATTTAGTTACGAAAAACTTCCTTTATATATATGAAATATATAAATTCTTGGTAACTTATTTCATTTACCAAATTCGAAAATAATATCGAATCGGATGACTTGTTCGAATGTTTCGGAATCTCTATCAAAATGATGATCAGTCGATTGATTCAGACCCCGAATTCAAACTTACAAATCAAACCATACAATACAAAATATTTGTATTCACTAACAAGTACGCACTCATATATATAATATATATACTCTCAGAACTCAATCTAGGGTGTTACTAACCATATCTCTGGTGAGCTATAACCCCATACAAGCCTAGGTGTTCACTAAACCTATGCTCCGATACCAAATGTAACGCTTTTTTGCTCTCGAAAATCAACACTAATACATCCTCTATATTCATGTATCTCAAATCAAGTACCAAAATGTTTGATAGTTAGGGGAAAAGAAAAGAGGATAGAAGAATGGAAGAAAGAAGATACAGAACGGAATCTCACAACGGAACGAATAATCTATAATAATAAATCAGTGCTCTTTGCAAAAAGCGGAAAAACCTTAAAATATACATAAATCAGAGTAAGCAGAAATAATGAATCAGCATGAACAGTTATAACAACCTGTACATACAATAACATACACAGCAGAATAATATAGTACTTACGAAATATAGAAATCATAGGATGAATAACAAAGAACAAACTAGAAAGGGTTATGTTATTTTCAGGGCTGCATCACTACCACTTGTGATTGCCTACATACCCCTATCTAATTGGGTACCCACTTAGATACAGGATCAAGCCAACGTAGTTCTCCTATTCACAAATAGGACTCATGGAGCCTACGATGCACACGCAACAATGCATATCCCAATCTACCCTTCATGCTTAATTCCCAAGCTTAGATTTAAGAAATCTAATCAACCTTATTCTTTTCAAATCCATTCTCATTTACTTCCCAATTCCCTCAACATTTAAGTAACACATATTAATACAATCTGAGGCCATACACATGTTCGTAACGGTTATCCCCTCAATATCATCCAACCATTTATTAGGAGAAGTATAGTTGTATAATAGATAATGTCTACGGTGTAGAATATAAATAAATCACATAGCTGGAATGGTTACATTGGTTACATTCGACAACTATTAAGTGTACAAACAAAACCGATAAGGCGTGTTCGCATATTGGATTTCCATCGGAGATCTCTCAATACAGATCCGAACTCCATGCACAAGGATCAGAAACTACCTTCCGAGCGTCGTATATCTCTATATAAAATATACCATAAGGTAAACATGACTGGACCACGCATGAAAACACCGGGGTGCACCACGTGGAACCAAATATACCCAACTCTCGTTCGAGCAACTCCAAAGAGTTCTTGCAACGATTCGATAATAAGCATACACTAGATACAGAGAATGTATATCCTGCTTACAGGTTAGCAAAACCCCAGGTCACGCAGCCTACTCAGTCTTTAGCCATATCTGATGTCGAGGTTTTATTCGGTATCTTTCACACGAATCTTCATCACTCGATCAGAACACAATTCCCAGATGGAATCCCACAGTACAATAGATCTTGAAATCGCTCATAGATTCCTTCATAGATCCCGGAACCATTATATGTGTTCGTGCATCTTAACAGATCTCGAATCCCCATATTGTCTTTACTTCACAACCGCTTCCGAAACATAGAACCCGTATACTAGTTTTGAAGTAGTTTTCGATAAGTAGAACACTTACCAATCTCGGTCTCCTCAAAACCAGTTGCTAGATTTAAGGTCAAGTTCTGTAGTCGATTAACCGACTACAATTCACACAATAGACGATTGTATATGGAAAACAACCCAGCTTAATTTCCATAACAAACGAATAAACATTCAAGGCACTATCAAGATCAAGAAGCATGATAAACAGTTGAAGCACGGTTAACTCATATAAAGGGCTTCTAATCCCTTTCCCGTTTAATTAATCTTTCATTAATTAAAACTCCTTTGTTTTTAGTAAAACTCCTTTTAGCTAACAAAACTTCAATTGTCAAATACTACCTCGCCTACTAATCAATAACTCATACTCGATTAATCGGTTATAGTCTTAATACCTAAAAAGTATTAATATACTTATCCCTCCGGTATAAGTATATCCATAATTCATTTCTAAGATTCCCTTTCTAACTTCAATACATCAAAACGTATTCATATACTTACCCCTCCGGTATAAGTATATCCATAATTCATTTCTAAGATTTCCTTTCTAACTTCAATACATCAAAACATATTCATATACTTATCCCTCCGATATAAGTATAACCATAATTCATTTCTAAGATTTCCTAAAATATAATCAAAGAGGTTCAAATCATTGTTTAATAAACAACCTCTTCTCAGTTATAAGTTAAACATCTTATTCACTATCTTTATTCTGAATGATTTCCTATACATGTTTCCATGTTTAAAACTAGTTATCAAAGATCTAAGTATATTCCAACTCGTTAAATAGTACATTCCGGTTTAACGATATTCCAAGGGTTTAAAAACACGTGTTGCTAAAACACCGTTTACGACAAACCCAAACACTCCCTTTTAAAATTATCTTTAAATATTCGTTTAAAGATTCAATTATATTAACTTCGATGATATAATCCGAGTGGGTTAAAGACGAATGTAAATAACACATTGTCACGACAAACCCAAAATCGTTTCTATATTTATTCACGTCTTTAAAATAGTCCTTTAAAGATGTAAATATCGATAAATATTCAATACAGTGAAATACCGTGATTCCTAGATCATTGTTTATAACATACTTGTTATAATCCAAAATCATTTCTAAATCTTATTAAACCATTTTTTTGCTTATAGAAATCACAGTTCATACACTTTACTTGTTTCCAACATTATCAACCTAACTATTCCTCGCCCGGTTTTGAGGCCAGGTAAGCCAGGGCACTGGTTGCTCCTGAACATCTCCTTAGTTTAAGCACCTCGAACTAAATCTCAGAAACTGATAAGTCTGCTTGAAAAGACCCAAAATCCCCCATACGGTAAATCGCGGATAGAGTTGAGAACACGACACATCGGAACATAAACAGAAGAACATTTCATTGTTATTACAACAATTTCCCATCAGAATACAGAATATACAGAGTATAAATGAATGTTACACATCTTACATTTCATAGTTTAATATACATAGTAGCAGAAAATAATAACACAAATGGATAAAATAAACGGGTACAAAGCTTCCCGAATATAGCTCCATCTGTTGGTCTGGATCCTGTAAAAATGAGTAACCTGCAAACCAAAACTACTAGCTGCCCGTGCGGAAAATAAGGGCACACAGAGTTTAGGTTAAAACAATAAACTCCAGGTCAGTCATGGGACTAGTGTAAGAACTAAAAACAGCTATTAACTTTTGGTTTTAGAGTTGAGTAATTCAAGGGACCACGCCGTATGTCACGGAACGGGTTTCCTCCCAAGAATACTAGTGCCTACACAACAGTGAATATGAATGTATCAATCCTAGGCGATATAATATATTATGTTGTCACCTACGTATACAATTAGTTGGATATCTGAATATGCTGCAGCTTACGTTCCCTTTCCGAGAAAAACCGCCATACCCGGCTATACAACTAATTGTGGCTCGCATATTGGAAGTTGGGTTTCTGTCTGTGAACCAAGAAATGTGGATCGGTAATGCCTGAATAATAAGTTTCCTTGCCCGGTGGGGGCATGAATGAGCCATAAAACTCAATATGTATCGGTCCCGCAGCCCCGATTTATCTATCAGTCCCGCGGTACTGATTTATCTGTGCATATCAGTCCGTAGTACCGATGTATCTATCCGTAGTATCGATGTATATATCTCTATCAGTCCCGCAGTACTGATGTTATCAGTCCCGCAGTACCGATGTTAGCGATCCCGCAGTATCGATTTATCTATTTCTATCAGTCCCGCAGTACTGATGTTATCGGTCCGTAGTACCGATGTTATCGATCCCGCGGTATCGATTTATCTATCTCTATCAGTCCCGCAGTACTGATTTGTCCATGGCTATCGGTCCTGCAGTACCGATGTACCTATATGCATCTATATGTATCCGTCCCGTTTCTGGTTCATACCGGGGTGCGAGGTTCGCGATTTAACGCTACAACACAAAGCGGCGCTATATTAAAGCGGTCTTTGATCATCATCGGCAAGACTTTGCTTTTCGATAAAAGTCTTGATCTATGCTTCTTGGCATGCCACACTGTCAATCCATACTATATCATTGATCATCTACCAACATATAACCTCTAAGTATCAATCCCGAAGGCCGAAACCAACATCAGATTGTCTCAGAGAAGAGTGAAGTTAGGGAATGAATTCCCCTTCACCAGGCAGAAATATATTTAGCAGAGATCAGAAATATCGTATAATAGAATACAGTGTCTGACACACTATCCATTTGCAAGTCCGTTCTAGGTCGGAACGAAATCGGAGGCACCTCCAGTTTGGAGAGAGGTCCTCGCATGTCCGGCCTTCAATCGCCGTCTTTATCGTCGATTTCAATTGTCGTATCCGTTATTCAGAATGGGTTAAACCCGGCCTTTCCAAATAATTCGCGTATCTAATAATCAAGTGTTATCAAACTCAACAGACGCCTCGTTCCAATTCAGGATATTCTTGGGAAAGGTTCCCATTAATTTTATCAAAGATAAGTTCATTTAAACTTATACTTTGATCTGCCTCGATGTCATTTCAAAAGATTTATTTATCTTTTCTCATCCAAACCATGTTAAGGTTTATCAAGCTAGTCGGGATTAGCGAAGCTTATCGAATTGATCATTTATTATCTTTCCCAATCCCAACCTATTCATCCCATGGAATAAAACTGGCGGTATTCCATATTTAACACCCATGGTGTTGACGGTAAAATTTAATTACCGTTTGACATTCAAATCTATTTAAAGATTTAACTATCGTTTGGAGTAAAACTGGTGGTACTCCATTCTCGATTCCTATCCTGAATTCGGTAATTTTAATTACCCTATTCTCTTTGAAATCTATTTAAAGATTTATTAAACTCTCGGTTTAATATTCAAAATCATTGCTTGATGATTATTCATGATCAGGGAATTAACCCCGCCTTTGCTTGGATTAAAGAACGAATGTCATTTAAAACACCGCTCACGATAAATCAAAACTCAACTTCTATTTCTTTCAAATTGTATTTGTTAACTGGAAATCTTCTTTGAATATTTGTTAAAAGATTTATGCTTACTCAACTAGGTTTAAGAACGATATTATTTAAGATACCATTCACGGTAAACCCAAATCCAATTTGATATTTAATATAAGATCCTAAATAGAAATTATATCGACTCATATTCAATATCAAATTCTGAAATCAACTGATATCATATCGGGAATAGCGATATCGATATCTCTTAAATTCCCTCAATCATATCTATATAATTACGGAATCCAATGCTGGAAAATCCGAAGATAATTTCCATTCAAATCCATTCTAATTTATATATTGGAAAATCTCTGGTTATGTTAAAACCATTTCTATTCTTCCAGTTATTTATAAAAGTTGAAAAATAACTTATTCTGACAAAAATCTCTTTTAACTTCTTGACTTGGAATATTTCATCCAGGGATGGTTTTAAATCATTTGTTATTATTTTACATGATTTTTCCCTATTTTTATTTATTTAAAAATAGGTCTTTTCAGTCTAACGACGTTACAGGTCATTTAGCGTTTCCGGCGCTGTTTTTGTCCAAATTTGAATTTGACATTTCTCCAGATCTAGCCGTTGGATTTCAAATCTCTTATGCTCATATGAAAGCTCTTTTCGATACGAACCCGTAGGTTCCGGTTTCAGAAGAATCCGACGGTCGGATCTTCCGCAACGTCCAGTCGAAGTCAACGGTCGAAATTCGCGAACGGTCGCTGCGCGAAACGTTCTATTCGAGCCATTATATATATCTATATATATATATTAATATATATAATATATATCGACGATTTCCGTTTATAACGTATTTTATAAAACGTTACAAATTTGCTTTGAAAACGATTTCTAGATCCCTTTCAATTTTTAGTAAAAATTGAATTCTCCAAATCATTATCATATTCAAATGATAATCACTTCAAAATATTTTATTTCGAAATCCAATTCATTTTCCGTATTCATTCTGAAATGAATAAAATCGATATGAAAATCCGTTCGCGTTCAAATGGCGAATTCTCCCCAACTCGGCTTAAATATATTAAAGTATATTCGTGTCCATCCAAAATCGGACATCAAAAACGTTGTTTCCAAATTGGAATGAGACCCAATCAATCACCGTATAATTTTAACTATATGGATTTCATACATCGCATGTAATCGATAAATAATGATGACGAATAATTATTTAAAATCGAAACGACCAGAGTGCACTGAATAAATCACTTGGGATTTGTGTGATCAGAATATCGTCCCAAGACCCTTGTAGGGTTTCAATCAACAAATAATAATTATTTGTGCAGTTGGGTGATGTGTGAAATTTTATCGTCCCAATCAATGTCAGAAAAATAAGAGTACATAAACAAATCGTTCGATTCGTAAATGAATGTATATTTCATTTTCACTGTTCAAATATATTTACGAATATATTTTCCTATATTGTCCGTTTTCACTGTTCAAATATATTTACGAATATATTTTCCTAACTTGTCAAACATCAAACAATCACAGTCACATCACAGTACAAGCAACATTCAGAATAAACGCAAACAAGTCGTCCATGGTCTGTGGACGACGTAAAACAGTTCAGAGATGCAGTTATAAAATAAATAACGGTACATATGATTTGAGTGAGAAGTTCTCACTTTTGGTTTCCACTCCTTCGGTTTTATTTCTAATATTTTGTTTTGATCGGATTTGAATTTTCCTAAAATTTCCAGTTGCTCCAAATTCGCTCCGGTCAGTTTCGGATTGTCCGTCTCGTTGAGACGATTCCAACGCACCTTCATTTTTGTTTTTCTGAGCTCGTATGATTGAGTTATGGCATTTAATACATTTGATTGCATTGATTACAAACATTAATTAACAAAATAATTAAGTAATTCCTTAACCACATTTAAATTAATTAATCCACCCCATTAATCATCGTCTCTCTCCCTCGTTCGTTTTCCACGCCGACTTCGAAGAAAACTCAACCCCTTCAACCTCATGCGCCTTGCTCTACCGACCTCCGGCACCAGATCTGAACCCTCCAGCAGAACCGTCGTCCCCTGCTCCTCTTTCGCCCAGTTCGACGACGAGGTTCGCCTCATCCTCCGCCCTGAAACGAGCTGTGAACGACTCGAGTTTGAGCCCCAGATTCGCACCCCACAGTCCATGAAATCCGATCATCACCGCATGAAAACGTAGGCCTCTCATCACTCTTCAATTTCCGTTTAATAATCATATGTTAATTCGTGAAGATTTGGAAGAGATTAAGGGATTGAAATCGGAAAAATCTGGCCGTTCGAGATGATGGAGGCGCCGCTGTCTTCTGGGGTTAGGGTTACGGGTATTTATACCCCTCTAAATAAATATATTTTTATTAAATTAAATTCCCAAAAATACCCTTTTTCATACGAACTCCAAATCGAACCCAACGACTGTCGTCCCTAGCTTAATACCCCCATTCAGGACACAATGGGCTATGTCTCGTAAGCCAATTCGGCTGTTTTTAACTACTTTTCTCAAATTTAAAATATTACATTTTAAATTGAACTTGAACGTACGTTTCGAATTACCGGGGCCACATACTGACTCCAAAAATTCCCGAAAAATAGGTTTAGCTACATTTTGACGATACAGACCCATAGGAACCGGTTTCATCAAATTCTGAGCTCGTTCGTAAAATGGCATTTTTCTAATCGATTGAATTTACGACGAATACTTAAGGTGCCTCTATTTGTGCTGCGATCGCATACTAGCTCCAAAAATTATGAAACTTGGAACCTAGCAATAATTTGACATTCCGGATCCATAGAAAGTGGTTTTGCAAAATCTCACTTTTTAAGGGCTTGTATATGAAATTTATATATATATAATATATATAAATTCCATAGCGACTTTTCTGAATTTTAATTTTCTCCTAACTTACGATTTATAAAGTGAAATCTCAGTTTCTTTAATTCTTTGCAAAGATATGATTAATTCGGTCCTACGATTTCTTGTTTCGCTCAATTCTGACTTATAATTGATTTTATATATTTTCTGGAAATCTGAAATCGAAATTTCAAACTACCGCACCATTTCAGGCTCGTAATATTGTTTATTTAAATTTTTATCTCCCCAACTTTGTTTTAAAAAAATTTAAGTCGTTGTTATTTAAAATATCCATTTTAAATATTCCAAATTCGTTAAAATAGCCAATTTAAAATTTTTAAATTCGTTGTGAATTTCTGGGTTGTTACAATCTCCCCAACTTAAAATCTTTTCGTCCTCGAAAGGGAACGGAGCTCAAAGTTGTTTTACAAACCAACTCAACTTTCATTCTTTAACTTTTCAGTTTCTAAGAAATTTCAAATTCTTCAAAAATTTGGCTAATGCCTTAAATTTTCGAAAAATTTCACCATAACCTCCTTTGTACGGGGCTACCGGAAAAATTTCAAACCCTGGCACACAGGCCCTCTCATCTCAAAAGAAAAAGAAACAGCCAAGCGGCTAGCTAAGCGGCTAGCCAATCGGCTCATAAAATCATCAAATCCCAAACAATCAGTAAATATAGTAAACATGAACCAATCTGTCGAGCATATAATTTTATTCCACTTCTCTAGCCTCCTTGCTATGACCTGTCCAATCATATATACACGTGCATGCATGCAAATGCAATCAATTTTCGATTTATTTCAAATTTTGATTCAGTTTGGCTTACTTTACTTTTCACGTTTTTAAGGACTTCATTATTCAATATTCTTATTAATGAAACCTATATCAAACAACACAATCATCAATCGATTAGTTGATTAAAATTTTCAAATGCATAATTTGATATTTATTCTCAAAAATCATATTTTTGATGCCGAATCACAATCAATAACCTTAACTAAGTTTTGGTTCTCACACCAGTTAATCGGAAAAAAAATATAGATATCCCACTGGCGAAACTCGAGCATAAATTCTGGTGATAATCGATTAATCATCAGAATCATCCCTGGGCGACTAGAGTGTGATTCTATATCTATCTAGTATTTTTAAGACTTCATATACACGTGGATCAGACGTATATGCAAAATCTCCTAATACTCGATATTCCATAGTCAATAAAAAATAATAGACTCAAATACGTATAATTAAGTTATATTATTATTATTTCTTCAAGGTTAAGTTTGTTTTTAATAAAAACACTCTTCTGACTCATCCTAGGATACGACTGATCCTATCTCCGACGAGTTATTCTTATAGGACATTACTAGTCCCAACTCTGATGAATTCTTTCGTTCGGTTCTAATGTGTCTTGTTCTCGAGCTTTGAAAACCAAAGCTCTGATACCAACTGAAACGACCTGAAATCCCCCTTACGGGAAATCGTGGATAGAGTTGAGAACACGATACATCGGAACATAAACAGAAGAACATTTCATTGTTATTACAACAATTTCCCATTAGAATACAGAATATACAGAGTATAAATGAATGTTACACATCTTACATTTCAGAGTTTAATATACATAGCAGCGGAAAATAATAACACAAATGGATAAAATAAACGGGTACAAAGCTTCCCGAATATAGCTCCATCTGTTGGTCTGGATCCTGTAAAAATGAGTAACCTGCAAACCAAAACTACTAGCTACCCGTGCGGAAAATAAGGGCACCCAAAGTTTAGGTTAAAACAATAAACTCCAGGTCAGTCATGGGACTGGTGTGAGAACTAAAAACAGTTATTAACTTTTGGTTTTAGAGTTGAGTAATTCAAGGGACCACGCCATATGTTATGGAACGGGTTTCCTCCCAAGAATACTAGTGCCTACACAACAGTGAATATGAATGTATCAATCCTAGGCGATATAATATATTATGTTGTCACCTACGTATACAATTAGTTGGATATCTGAGTATGCTGCAGCTTACGTTCTCTTCCCGAGAAAAACTGCCATACCCGGCTATACAACTAATCGTGGCTCGCATTTTGGAAGTTGGGTTTCTGTCTGTGAACCAAGAAATGTGGATCGGTAATGCCTGAATAATAAGTCTCCTTGCCCGGTGCGGGCACGAATGAGCCATAAAACTCAATATGTATTGGTCCCGCAGTCCCGATTTATCTATCAGTCCCGCGGTACTGATTTATCTGTGCATATCGGTCCGTAGTACCGATGTATCTATCCGTAGTATCGATGTATATATCTCTATCAGTCCCGCAGTACTGATGTTATCGGTCCCGTAGTACCGATGTTATCGATCCCGCAGTATCGATTTATCTATTTCTATCAGTCCCGCAGTACTGATGTTATCGGTCCGTAGTACCGATGTTATCGATCCCGCAGTATCGATTTATCTATCTCTATCAGTCCCGCAGTACTGATTTGTCCATGGCTATCGGTCCCGCAGTACCGATGTACCTATATGCATCTATATGTATCCGTCCCGTTTCTGGTTCATACCGGGGTGTGAGGTTCGCGATTTAACGCTACAACACAAAGCGGCGCTATATTAAAGCGGTCTTTGATCATCATCGGCAAGACTTTGCCTTTCGACAAAAGTCTTGATCTATGCTTCTGGCATGCCACACTGTCAATCCATACTATATCATTGACCATCTACCAATATATAACCTCTAAGTATCAATCCCGAAGGCCAAAACCAACATCAGATTGTCTCAGAGAAGAGTGAAGTTAGGGAATAAATTCCCCTTCACCAGGCAGAAATATATTTAGCAGAGATCAGCAATATCGTATAATAGAATACAGTGTCTGACACACTATCCATTTGCAAGTTCGTTCTGGGTTGGAACGAAACCGGAGGCACCTCCAATATGGAGAGAGGTCCTCGCATGTCCGGCCTTCAATCGCCATCTTTATCGTCGACTTCAATCGTCGTATCTGTTATTCAGAATGGGTTAAACCCGGCCTTTCCGAATAATTCGCGTATCTAATAATCAAGTGTTATCAAACTCAACATACGCCTCATTCCAATTCAGGATATTCTTGGGAAAGGTTCCCATTAATTTTATCAACGATAAGTTCTTTTAAACTTATACTTTGATCTGCCTCGATGTCATTTCAAAAGATTTATTTATCTTTTCTTATCCAAACCATGTTAAGGTTTATCAAGCTAGTCGAGATTAGCGAAGCTTATCGAAGTGATCATTTATTATCTTTTCCAATCCCAACCTATTCATCCCACGGAATAAAACTGGCGGTTTTCCATATTTAACACCCACTGTGTTGACGGTAAAATTTAATTACCGTTTGACGTTCAAATCTATTTAAAGATTTAACTATCGTTTGGAGTAAAACTGGTGGTACTCCATTCTATTTAAAGATTTATTAAACCCTCGGTTTAATATTCAAAATCATTGCTTGATGATTATTCATGTTTATGGAATTAACCCCGCCTTTGCTTAGATTGAAGAACGAATGTCATTTAAAACACCGCTCACGATAAATCCAAACTCAACTTCTGTTTCATTCCAATTGTATTTGTTAACTGGAAATCCTCTTTGAATCTTTGTTAAAAGATTTATGCTTTCTCAACTAGGTTTAAGAACGATATTATTTAAGATACCATTCACGGTGAACCCAAATCCAATTTGATATTTAATATAAGATCCTGAATAGAAATTATATTGACTCATATTCAATATCAAATTTTGAAATCAACTTATATCATATCGGGAATAGCGATATAGATATCTTCCAAATTCCCTCAACCATATCCATATAATTACGGAATCCAATGCTGGAAAATCCGAAGATAATTTCCATTCAAATCCATTCTAATTTATATATTGGAAAATCTCTGGTTATGTTAAAACCATTTCTATTCCTCCAGTTATTTATAAAAGTTGATAATTAACTTATTCTGATAAAAATCTCTTTTATCTTCTTGACTTGGAATATTTCATCCAAGGATGGTTTTAAATCATTTTTTATGATTTTACATGATTTTTCCCTATTTTTATTTATTTAAAAATAGGCCTTTTCAGTCAAACGACGTTTCAGGTCATTTAACGTTTCTGGCGCTATTTTCGTCCAAATTTGAATTTGACATTTCTCCAGATCTAGCCTTTGGATTTCACATCTCTTATGCTCATATGAAAGCTCTTTTCGATACGAACCCGTAGGTTCCGGTTTCATAAGAATCCGATGGTCGGATCTTCCGCAACGTCCAGTCGAAGTCAACGGTCGAAATTCGCGAACGATCGCTGCGCGAAACATTCTATTCGAGCCATTATATATATATATATATATATATATATATATATTAATATATATAATATATATCGACGATTTCCATTTATAACGTATTTTATAAAACGTTACAAATTTGCTTTGAAAACGATTTCTACATTCCTTTCAATTTTTAGTAAAAATTGAACTCTCCAAATCATTATCATATTCAAATGATAATCACTTCAAAATATTTTATTTCGAAATCCAATTCATTTTCCGTATTCATTCTGAAATGAATAAAATCGTTATGAAAATCCGTTCGCGTTCAAATGGCGAATTCTCCCCAACTCGGCTTAAATATATTTAAGTATATTCGTGTCCATCCAAAATCGGACATCAAAAACGTTGTTTCCAAATTGGAATGAGACCTAATCAATCACCATATAATTTTAACTATATGAATTTCATACATCGCATGTAATCGATAAATAATGATGACGAATAATTATTTAACATCCAAACGACCAGAGTGCACTGAATAAATCACTTGGGATTTGTGTGATCAGAATATCGTCCCAAGACCCGTGTAGGGTTTCAATCAACAAATAATAACTAAACCTAGTTAATGTCACTTTAACTTTATACTTCAAACAAAACATATATATAAACAATATATAGTTAAGATATAAATAAAATACATACCTAACCATGCACAAAGCCATAAGAAAAAAATAACCACCTCCTTTCATTACCACTAGCCTAAAGACCCAATCTTTAGCACTTCCAAACCAAGCCAAAACCAATCCTCCTCCTCCTCCACCATTTGCCTCACGAAGAAGCCATTAATATAGCTAACCAAGAAGAAGAAGAAAAGAAAATGGTGTCCAAATTCCTAAGGTATGCCTCCCATTATATAGCCTTAGGAATGTAAATGGGAAAAGACCAAAATGCCCTTAAAATCCTAATCTTACATATGAAGTATTACTACTTTTGCTCATTTTTCCTTTTTTGCTCACTTTCCTTTTTTGCTCAATTTCCTTTCTTGCTCATTTCTTAACAATGAAGAATTACTACTTTTGATTATTTTTCCTTTTTTGCTCATTTTTCCTTTTTTGCTCAATTTCCTTTTTTGCTCATTTCTTAACAATGAAGAATTACTACTTTGGCTCATTTTTCCTTTTTTGCTCAATTTCCTTTTTGCTCAATTTCCTTATTTGCTCAATTTCCTTGTTTGCTCATATTTCCTTATTTGCTCATTTTCAACATTTTTCCGAAAAAAATATTTTTGAAAGCAGTTTCCCGAAATGAGTCTAGGATCATTAATTACTAATAAAATGATGTTTAACAAGGTTATAAAATCATCCTTATAACATTTAACAATATTCCTAATAGTTATGATATTCGAAGATTAAGTGTTCAAATTTTCCGGGTCTTTACAGAAAATATCTCATAAATATCTAACTCCTTATCCCCTATATAAACAACACATAAACCCACTTTACTCTTCCTCACCGATCAAAATTTGCAGCCACCAGTTACTTAAGTCCTCAAAACAAAACGTGGCCTTCAAATATCCTCAAGAAATTTCTATAAATGTCTAACTTTTCCCTTACAAACCTAATTCCATTTTTACTCTTGGGTCAGCGAAAATTCCTAGCCGCCACTAAATTTCACAGAAAAAAATAAACATGAGAAAATCGAGCTTTAAAAATTCCTAGAAAACCAAATAAATCCCTATTAAATAGAAAACAAGTATATCTCGATTCAGCAAGGGAAGAGCTTCATTTTCGTATTCATGGTTGGGGGTTTCGAACCAGAAGTGTTCGATGTCTGTAAAAGGAGCGCACCTTTTTGGGTTGATTTTTGGGTGAGGTTGAAGAGGAAATTCGTGAATTGAAGGTTGTCGTTGAGTTGGTGGGTGGATTTGGAGTTTATATGCAAGTTTTGCGATTTTTTTGGGGATAAAAAGTTCGATGCTTTCCTGAAACCATCAGTGAGAGGTTACCGTTGCTTTTCCGATGGGGAGTTCGAGATCGAGCATGTTGGGTTGGGAGGAAAGTGGAGATTAAGAGAAGAACGCCGGTGGTGGTTTGTTTCGATTCGGGAAAGGATTCAAGGATCTGGAAATGGTTTCTTCTTCTGGAGCGAACGGGGAAATTCAGGGAAGACAAAGATGTTATGCAGGCCTGTGTGTTTATCGTGGATGAACTTGGGTCGACTTGTAATCTGAGGCCCACAAGAAAAGAGGGTTGGTAATGGCCATGAAAAAGGTACTGGAGAACGATGCTGAGTTTTTGATGGGAGGAAGAAAATTAAAAGGGGACGGGCTGAAGTAACGTGGGCCTGGGGGATTGTAGTTGGGCCGAGAAAAAAGAGTTAAGCCCGATAAAAAGGTTTAGTCTATTTAAATTAAACAATTTATATACTCAAACTTGTATAAAGTATAACCTTATCATACGTTGTCCAAATTCAGCGAGACAAGATCCGACAGGATCGTATGGATGAGGGCTACACTCTGGAACTGATCTGGGGTGATTTGGAGCTTGTCTCCATTTACGAAAAAAAAAAATGTCTGTTCTGAATCAACCGATAGTTATCGTTATTTAACGATAATCGTCCAATGTGAGTAAAACTCACTAACTCTGATCAGTTTATATTTTTATAAACGTATTTTAAAATTGATAAAAAATGATTGAATGTTGTGTGTGATGATTGTCGAATTGATTGCTAGTTAATTGGTTGAAATATTGATACAGTTTTATATATATATATATAAATCATTAATAATGATTCTGCTTATCATAATATTTCATATTGAAATGAAATCGATGTTATTTATGTTGCTTAACATCTGTGGATGAAGGGAAACAGGTTGGAGGGATCCGACTGGATTCCTCAACAATTATGTTACCGTTTTTCATATATTGTGATATATGATGTGATACATAATCTGTTATTGATTATGTGTGTTTTGAATGACATTGATCGCTATTATTTGGTATTTTAAATATCATAAGAAATCCTGGAATGAAAAAGGGAAATTTCAATAAGTTTATTGAAATAAAATATTTTATAAAATCGAAGGATTTTATATAAAAGGAAGATTTCAAACTGTATATCAAAATACAAGTATTTTATAAAATCAACAGATTTTATAAAAATGGGATATTTATTTAGAAAATAAATAGATATTATAAAAGGGAATATTTCAGAAATGAATAACATTTTATAAAAGGGAATATTTTGGAAATAAATAGAATTATTAAAGGGAATTGACAAGATATACAAGAACAACGAGAAGATTAATTTAAAGGTAGATTTTAAGTAGAAATCTGTTTTAACAGATAAATTGAGAAGATTAATTTATAAATAATATTTTATAAATTAAGTAATAATTTATCATTGGATAAATGGAATATATAAGTCAGAACTTATATAGAGAAGTTAGAATCGATTTTAACATCGACATTTGAAACAGAAAATGGACGTAAAGTTAACAAGACTTATAAATGGAATTGTTAAGTGTTGAATATAAAATAAGATTTTTATATGAAATGTTTATAAATAGAAGTATAAACAGAATATTTAAAATAAGATATTATTTTAAATACTAACCCAAACTGTTTTAATTATATAAAGAAATGTTATTCATATTTTGTATGAATAATGGATTAAATAAATGTTTTGAAAATAAAAACATTTATAAAGAAGATAGGATTTGAAATAGGAATTCAAAGGGGATTTTGAATGAAATCAAACAGAGTTGATCAAATAGGAGTTATTCATATAAGAGTTATTCGAATAGAGTTAATCAAATATGAGTTATTCGAATAGGAGTTAATCGAATAGAGTTAATCAAATATAAGTTATTCGAATAGGACTTATCGAATTAGAGTTAATCGATTTGAGTTAAGTTAATCGATTAGAGTTAAGTTAATCGATTAGAATTAAGTTAATTGATTAGAGTTAAGTTAATCGATTAGAGTTAAGTTAATCATATAGAGTTAATCGAATAGGTTAATCGATTAGAGTTAAGTTAATCGTATAGAGTTAATCGAAATAGAGTTAATCGATTAGAGTTAAGTTAATCGAATTAGAGTCAATCGATTTGAGTTAGGTTAAACGATTAGAGTTAAGTTAATCGAATAGGTTAATCGATTAGAGTTAGGTTAATCGTATAGAGTTAATCGAAATAGAGTTAATCGATTAGAGTTAAGTTAATTGAATAGGTTAATCGATTAGAGTTAAATTAATCGATTAGAGTTAAGTTAATCAATTAGAGTTAAGTTAATCGATTAAAGTTAAGTTAATCGTATAGAGTTAATCGAATCAGAGTTAATCGAAATAGAGTTATCGAACAGAGTTATCTATTAGAGTTAATCGAATTAGAGTTAATTGAATACTAGTTAAGCGAATTTGAGTTAAATGAATATAGGTTATTCGAAGAGAGATAATCGAATGTAAGTCATTCAAAGTGAATTTATTGAATCTAAGTTATTTGAAGTAAGTAAATCGAATGTAAGCCATTCGAAGTGAATTAATCGAATCTAAGATATTCGAAGAGAGTTAATCAAATCTAAGATATTCGAAGAGAGTTAATCGAATATAAGTTATTCGAGAAGAGTTAATCGAATAGAGATTACTCGAAAGAGAGTTATACGTCGAATTCAATTATATCGAATTCGGGAAAGTATTATTTACTTTCCGGTTTTTAATCAAGATTTATTTATTTATAAATAAATTATTCGTTTGTTTATTTATTTAAAATAAGAAATAAAGGTTAGGTTTTTAAGTTAGATATTTTAGAAGTAGGGTATAAAACGATAGCATTAAAATAAATGTTTCATAAAAGAAGTGGATTCATAATCTGAATCCGAGAATTTGCGTAAGCAAATGATTTTAGAAAATTGGAGCGGTGAGCTTTATCTATTGCAAGGTTAAGAACGTGGTTCAGTTAAGGTCTGAGAGGTAATTATACCCCAACTTGATTGACTTCGAAATTAACTAAGAAATAGTTGAGGTTCGATGGCGAAGATTGGTTAGTGATACAGTAAGTAATAAGCGAGTTATGGATTAAGCAGTCGTAACGATGTTTTATACAACATTTGTTTGAAATCCATATAAATGAGTTCTGGAAACGTTTTCCAAATATAATCAGAGACATTTTCTAAACATAGAAAAGAAATGTTTTATTTATAAGAAAATAAGAAATGGAGTTAAGCAAAATTAGACACTGGCTAGAGATTATTTAAGTTGAATGGTTTCCTGAGTGACGATCTGATGTTGGGTTCGACCTTCGGGATTGATACTTAGGGAATTGTCCTCTTACTAGTTCACAGTTAGAAACTGTTAGATGTGGAAGAATGGTGTTACGTAAATAAGAATGGAAATGTTTTCCAATGATTAATAACGTATATTTTCTACATTTAGAAATTTAGAAATTAGACTATATATATATATATATATATGTATATGGAAAACAGGTAATGGAAAATGAATAAATTAATTTGAGAAATAAATGATGATTGATCGATCAAATTTCTATCTAGAAATAAAATCGTTGTTTGCACACATGTTTTTCTTTGATATTTAAATCACCGACTATCGAAGTGTTGACCATTTTTCCGTTGTTAATATGGAGAGACCGGTTGGATTATTATCCGAGAACCACTCCGTATTGACATAAGCATTGCAAATTAAGTATGCTGAAGATAATTGAAGACAGAGTTTATGCAAGGGTTTTTCTGGCGATCCTAGGTAGAAATTGCCTAAGATGGATTTACAGAATAATGCCTTCGGTTTGTCCAGCCCCAGGACAACTTGTATGTACGAATGTATGACAGAGTATGCCTAACAGATCATATATACATATTGATCTCTTCAAACATATTACGCTTGGTGGCAGAGGAATTTGTTTCTCTTAGCTTTATACCCATGATATTGTTGGAAAATAGATAAATGATTTGACGGGTATGATGATGTGACATTCAAAGTAAATGAAGATATGATGTTAAAAAGGTAAGTTATGGCCTCTAGCCTTGCAACTGGGAAATGACACAAAATCCGGCAGGCAGCATGGCTATGTGGGTAGCTCCCATTCGGGTGTATAATCACCTGTCTAGAGAATATTCATTTCCTTCTTTAATCTATCGATGCTGTCCCTTATCGGGAAACGGTTGCTGATCCCAACCGTTGGTGATATACATTCGATACACTCAAGCGAAATGAGTGGTCGGTCATGTGTGGCTGAGTTGCAAGATGTTCTTGTTGAACTCGGTGTATTCTCCTCTAGAGATACACTAGCGGCAGGTGGTTCCATACCTTGTCATTGTTGGAAATCCATTATCCAATACGCACCCGCGGTTTATGGTTATATATTATATATGTGGAACGTGAGATGCAAGCGTTCTGCTAGATTGTTATTTACTTGATCTAGATATTATTATAATATCAGACAAGTATTTATTTTAAAGACGACTTGGGTTATCGTAAGGTAAAAACCATTCATGTTTATGTGTGGATCGTCTTACGATTATTCTTTCTTTTAAAAGGATTTTAAAAGTTAAACCAAGTGTTTGGAGTTTACTCACACCAGCCCCATGACTGACCCAGAGTTTATTTTGTTTTTGTTTTCCCTAACTCTTGGGTGCCCAATTTTGTACAAGCAGTCAAGTAGTCGGGATTTTACAGATATACTTGGAGAGCTTGGAGTAGGAGGCTCCAGGATTATATGGCTATTATTTATTTCCGCTGTGTAGTAAGTGTTGTATTCTAAAAAGGTTGTATTCACATACTTGTTTTATTTGAAAGTTATGTTATATTTTATTCGTTTCGCTGCGAGATTCGTGTTTACTCTGATGATGTATGTTCTTCTTCTTCTTCTATTCTAAGTTTCTATCTTATCTATTCTCAACCTCTAACTTCTTTCATTAACTATCCGACATTTTCGATATTTGAATAATCGACATGTTGTTATATGTCGAATTTTCTAAGTCGAAAATTTTTCGGGTCGTTACAAAGGTATCAGAGCATAAGGTTAAGTAATTACCTTGGCTCTGTGGCACAACTCAGTAGAGATGGGGTTAGTAATACCCTAGATTGAGTTGAGTGTATATATACGAGAGAGCGTATTTGTTATTCAATATAAAATGATTTTTATATTTTGGAGATTTATTGGTTGAGTTGTTTATGAATTCTGGTCGATCAGTTTGATCCACTGTATCGATGGGAGTTTATAAACACTCGAATACGATGAACTGACACAGTATGTTTTGAAAAGAGGGTAAATGATATAATTTTACCCTAATCATATTTTGATATAAAAGTATGATTAATATTTGAGGTATTATGGTATATTTGTTGTTATTATAATCGAATGAGATTATAAAAAGTGAAATGTTTATAAATAACCAATTAGAATTCGTATAATAAAATCAGATGAATTTAATTTGAATTTAAATCTGGATTAAATATATGGAAAAATTAAAATCTTGAGAGATTTTAAATTGTTTACAAACATTGGAAGAATATTTTGAACTGATTTCAAAACGAAGATGTTTAAGAACTGAGTTTTGAAAATGATAGTATTGAACTCACATCAGTCGCTGGAAAACAACCCTAACGATGAACCATGGCATCATTAGAGTTCATTTTCGAGTTTCGAAGTGACAGATTACTACCGAAGATTTTGTTTTTAATTGTTTTGAGAAATCATGTTGTTTTGATGTCGAAAAATAATATTTGGTTTTTGAAAAGGGTAAGCTATTTAAAATTCCCAGGAAGAGATTATCTGAATTAAAACAAATTGAAACAAAAATCAGATTAGAGTTCTGAGATGAAGATAACTGATTAGGGTAATTAATTGGTTAATGTAATATGTGAATGGAACTTAACGAAGTTAAGTATATTGGGTTGGTAAGTTAAGAGTTGAATTGAGAATGGAATTTGGCTTTGGTATAAGCGAATGATCGGATCTGAGGGTAAAATTGTTGGGAGTTTGATTTGGATGGCATTGGTATGTGCTGAATTAGTAGCAAGTGGAAGGGATATAATGATATGACCGACAAAAAGGTACGCATTTATTTAAATTGGATATGAGATTTTCATGGGCCGATTTGGCAAGCCGCACGGTTGTTTGATTTTCTTTTGGGTTGGAGATGGCCTAGAGAGGCGAGTTATGGTTTGACGTGTTGAGCCGTACAAATGACGTGCTGGCGAAATTTTCCGAAAATTTAAGGCGTTAGAATATTTTCAGGATTTTTGAAAATTTTAGTTAGTCGGAATGAAATAATATCTTAATTGGAATTAATAGGTTCAGTTGAAACCGAAGTTAAGAAGTAAACCCAAAGATGTTTAAATCTAGTTAGTAGAGTTAGTAGCATTTTTCTAGCTTAGCAATTTCAGGGACGAAATTATTTTTAACGGGGGAAGAATGTAACGTCCCGTATTTTTACGGAATAAAAGTTAATTTATTTTATTATTTAAATAGTGATTTAGAGATTTAAATGACCTGAATTAATTAATATTAAATATTTAATTAATATTAAATAATAGAATAATATATTTAATACCGAAATATTCATAAATAATTGAATTTACAATACTGAGTGAATTGGATCATTTATGATATTTAATTTAGTTTAGAATTGAATTAGAATAACGAATATATAATCGACGATGTTAGAACGTATAATTTATAATTATATTTAAAACGAGCGCGTAACGTCGCGGCAGTTCGTAATTTGGCGATTTGAACTTCAACTGAATATACAAAATCCATTTTAAGTCGGATTTCTATGAAACAAGAAACGTACGGATCTGGTGAACGATATTTTTCTAATGAAAGTGAAAAATCGAGATTTCATCGGATAGATTGTGAGTGATGTCAAAATCAAATTTTCAGAAAAATGCTATGGAATTCGTTTATAATTTATAACGTTTTATTTACGTTATAAAAGGGATTTTTAACATAAATGGAATATCAACTCAACCGGGATTTGAATATTGAGTTATAAATCCAAATACGTATATTCTGGAGCTGTATGATATTCTATTGTGAATATATACGATAATATTAATTTATTAATATTATATTAAAATGTTTTAAAATATATTAATATTTAAATGGTTTATTTGGACCTTAGAAAATAGCCATTTTTGTAAACGGGTTCACAATTCGACGAAACTAGATTTATTGGGTCCGTTATATTATGATATAGCATGATAACAAATTTCGTAGAATTCGGATTTGTTATGCGGTCGTGGCGGGCTTAAGCGCTTAAGTGATATTTGATTGAGAATATTCTCTTAGAAAATATCTCATAAATATCTAACTCCTTATCCCCTATATAAACAACACTTAAACCTACTTTACTCTTCCTCACCGATCAAAATTTGCAGCCACTAGTTTTCTTGGTCCTCAAAACAAAACGTGGCCTTCAAATATCCTCAAGAAATTCATGAAATTTCTATAAATATCTAACTTTCCCCTTACAGACCTAATTCCATTTTTACTCTTGGTTCAGCGAAAATTCCTAGCCGCCACTAAACTTTCATAGAAAAAAGTCAACGTGAGAAAATCGAGCTTCAAAAATTCCTAGAAAGCAAAATAAATCCCTATTAAATAGAAAACAAGTATATCTCGATTCAGCAAGGGAAGAGCTTCAATTTCGTATTCATCGTTGGTGGTTTCGAACCAGAAGTGTTCGATGTCTGTAAAAGGAGCGCACCTTTTTGGGTTGATTTTTAGGTGAGATTGAAGAGGTAATTCGCGAATTGAAGGTTGTCTTTGAGTTGGTGGGTGGATTTGGAGTTTACACGCAAGTTTTGCGATTTTTTTGGGGATAAAAAGTTGATGCTTTTCAGAAACCATCGGTGAGAGGTTACCGTCGCTTTTTCGATGGGGAGTTGGAGTTCGAGCATGTTGGGTTGGGAGGAAATTGGAGATTAAGAGAAGAACGCCGGTGGTGGTTTGTTTCGATTCGGTGAAGGATTCAAGGATCTGGAAATGGTTTCTTCTTCTAGAGCGGACGGGGTAATTCGGGGAAGACAAAGATGTTATGCAGGCCTGTGTGTTTAACGTGGCTGAACTTGGGCCGGGTTGTAATCTGAGGCCCACAAGAAAAGGGGGTTGGTAATGGCCATGAAAAAGGGACTGGAGAACAATGCTGAGTTTTTGATGGGAGGAAGAAAGTTAAAAGGGGACAGGCTGAAGTAACGTGGGCCTAGGGGATTGTAGTTGGGCCGAGAAAAAAGAGTTAAGCCCGATAAAAAGGTTTAGTCTATTTAAATTAAACAATTTATATACTCATACTTGTATAAAGTATAACCTTATCATACGTTATCCAAATTCAGCGAAACAAGATCTGACAGGATCGTATGGACGAGGGATACACTCTGGAACTGATCTGGAGTGATTTGGAGCTTGTCTCCATTTATAGAAAAAAAATAACGTCTGTTCTGAATCAACCGACAGTTATCGTTATTTAACGATAATCGTCCAATGTGAGTAAAACTCACTAACTTTGATTAGTTTATATTTTTATAAACGTATTTTAGAATTGATAAAAATGATTGAATGCTGTGTGTGGTGATTGTCGAATTGATTGCTAGTTAATTGGTAGAAATATTGATGCAGTTATAATAAATATATAAATCGTTAATAATGATTTTTCTTATCAGTATATTTCATATTGAAATGAAATCGATGTTGTTTATGTTGCTTAACATCTGTGGATGCAGGGAAACAGGTTGGAGGGATCCGACTAGATTCCTCAACATTTATGTTACCGTTTTTCATATATTGTGATATATGATGTGATACATAATCTGTTATTGAATATGTGTGTTTTGAATGACATTGATCACTATTATTTGGTATTTTAAATATCATAAGAAATCCTGGAATGAAAAAGGGAAATTTCAATAAGTTTATTGAAATAAAATATTTTATAAAATCGAAGGATTTTATATAAAAGGAAGATTTCAAACTGTATATCGAAATACAAGTATTTTATAAAATCAACAGATTTTATAAAAAGGGGATATTTATTAGAAAATAAATAGATATTATAAAAGGGAATATTTCAAAAATGAATAACATTTTATAAAAGGGAATATTTCAGAAATAAATAGAATTATTAAAGGGAATTGACAAGATATACAAGAACAACGAGAAGATTAATTTAAGGTAGATTCTAAGTAGAAAACTGTTTTAACAGATAAATTGAGAAGATTAATTTATAAATAATATTTTATAAATTAAGTAATAATATTTATCATTGGATAAATGGAATATATAAGTCAGAACTTATATAGAGAAGTTAGAATCGATTTTAACATCGACATTTGAAACTGAAAATGGACGTAAAGTTTATGAGACTTATAAATGGAATTATTAAGTGTTGAATATAAAATAAGATTTTT
Source organism: Allium sativum (assembly GCA_030737875.1). Lineage (NCBI taxonomy): Eukaryota > Viridiplantae > Streptophyta > Magnoliopsida > Asparagales > Amaryllidaceae > Allium > Allium sativum. The sequence continues at coordinate 269,510,698 of CM060911.1, forward strand.
ATATGAATTGTTTATAAATAGAAGTATAAACAGAATATTTAAAATAAGATATTATTTTAAATACGAACCCAAACTGTTTTAATTATATAAAGAAATCTTATTCAAATTTTATATGAATAATGGATTAAATAAATGTTTTGAAAATAAAAACATTTATAACGAAGATCGGATTTGAAATAGGAATTCAAAGGGGAATTTGAAAGAAATCAAATAGAGTTATTCGAATAGAGTTGATCAAATAGGAGTTATTCGAATAAGAGTTATTCGAATAGAGTTAATCAAATAGGTGTTATTCGAATAGGAGTTAATCGAATAGAGTTAATCAAATATAAGTTATTCGAATAGGAGTTAATCGAATAGAGTTAATCAAATATAAGTTATTCGAATAGAAGTTAATCGAATTAGAGTTAATCGATTTGAGTTAAGTTAATCAATTAGAATTAAGTTAATCGATTATAATTAAGTTAATCGATTAGAGTTAAGTTAATCGATTGGAGTTGAGCTAATCCAATTAGAGTCAATCGATTTAAGTTAGGTTAATCGATTAGAGTTAAGTTAATCGTATAGAGTTAATCGAATAGGTTAATCGATTAGAGTTAAGTTAATCGTATAGAGTTAATCGAAATAGAGTTAATCGATTAGAGTTAAGTTAATCGAAGTAGAGTCAATCGATTTGAATTAGGTTAATCGATTAGAGTTAAGTTAATCGTATAGAGTTAATCGAATAGGTTAATCGATTAGAGTTAAGTTAATCGTATAGAGTTAATTGAAATAGAGTTACTCGATTGGAGTTAAGTTAATCGAATAGGTTAATCGATTAGAGTTAAGTTAATCGATTAGAGTTAAGTTAATCAATTAGAGTTAAGTTAATCGATTAAAGTTAAGTTATCCGTATAGCGTTAATCGAATCAGAGTTAATCTAAATAGAGTTATCAAATAGAGTTGTCGATTAGAGTTAATCGAATTAGAGTTAATCGAATTAGAGTTAATTGAATACTAGTTAAGCGAATTTAAGTTAATCGAATATAAGTTATTCAAAGAGAGATAATCGAATATAAGTCATTCAAAGTGAATTTATCGAATCTAAGTTATTCGAAGTGAGTAAATCGAATGTAAGCCATTCGAAGTGAATTAATCGAATCTACGATATTCGAAGAGAGTTAATCGAATCTAAGATATTCAAAGAGAGTTAATCGAATATAAGTTATTCGAGAAGAGTTAATCGAATAGAGATTACTCGAAAGAAAGTTATACGTCGAATTCGATTATATCGAATTCGGGAAAGTATTATTTACTTTTCTGTTTTAAATCAAGATTTATTTATTTATAAATAAATTAGTTGTTTATTTATTTAAAATAAGAAATAAAGGTTAGGTTTTTAAGTTAGATATTTCAGAAGTAGGATATATAACGTTAGCGTTAAAATAAATGTTTCATAAAAGAAGTGGATTCATAATCTAAATCCGAGAATTTGCGTAAGCAAATGATTTTAGAAAATTGGAGCGGTGAGCTTTATCTATTGCAAGGTTAAGAACGTGGTTCAGTTAAGGTCTGATAGGTAATTATACCCCAACTTGATTGACTGTGAAATTAACTAAGAAATAGTTCAGGTTCGATGGCAAAGATTGGTTAGTGGTACAGTAAGTAATAAGCGAGTTATGGATTAAGCAGTCGTAATGAAGTTTTATACAACGTTAGTTTGAAATCCATGTAAATGAGTTCTGGAAACGTTTTCCAAATATAATCAGAGATATTTTCTAAACATAGAAAATGAAATGTTGTATTTATAAGTAATTAAGAAATGGAGTTAAGCAAAATTAGACATTGGCTAGAGATTAGTTAAGTTGAATGGTTTCCTGAGTGACGATCTGATGTTGGGTTCGAACTTCGGGATTGATACTTAGGGATTTGTTCTCTTACTAGTTCACAGTTAGAAACTGATAGATGTGGAAGAATGGTGTTACATAAATAAGAATGGAAATGTTTTCCAATGATTATTAATGTATATTTTCTAAATTTAGAAAATAAGAAATTAGGAATATATATATATATATGGAAACAGGTAATGGAAAATGAATAAATTAAATTGAGAAATAAATGATGATTGATCGATTGAATTTCTATCTAGAAATAATATCGTTGTTTGCACACATGTTTTTCTTTGATAGTTAAATCACCGATTATCAAAGTGTTGACCATTTTTCCATTGTTAATATGGAGAGACCGGTTGTATTATTATCCGAGAACCACTCCGTATTGACATAAGCATTACAAATTAAGTATGTTGAAGATAATTGAAGACAGAATTTATGCAAGGGTTATTCTGGCGATCCTAGGTAGAAATTGCCTAAGATGGATTTACAGAATAATGCCTTCGGTTTGTCCAGCCCCAGGACAACTTGTATGGACGAATGTCTGACAGAGTATGCCTAACAGATCATATATGCATATTGATCTCTTCAAACGTATTACGTTTGGTGGCGGAGGAATTTGTTTCTCTTAGCTTTATACCCATGATATTGTTGGGAAATCGATAAATGATTTGACGGGTATGATGATGTGACATTCAAAGTAAATGAAGATATGATGTTAAAAAGGTAAGTTATGGCCTCTAGCCTCGCAACTGGGGAATGACACAAAATCTGGCTGGCAGCATGGCTATGTGGGTAGCTCCCATTAGGATGTATAATCACCTATCTAGAGAATATTCATTTCCATCTTTAATCTATCGATGCTGTCCCTTATCGGGAAACAGTTGCTGATCCCAACCGTTGGTGATATACATTCGATACACTCAAGCGAAATGAGTGGTCGGTCATGTGTGGCTGAGTTGCAAGATGTTCTTGTTGAACTTGGTGTATTCTCCTCTAGAGATACACTAGCGACAAGTGGTTCCATACCTTGTCATAGTTGGAAATCCATTATTCAATACGTACCCGCGGTTTATGATAATATATTATGTATGTGGAACGCGAATGTAAGCGTTCAGCTAGATTGTTATTTACTTGATTAAGACATTATTATAATATAAGACAAGTATTTATTTTAAATATGATTTGGGTTATCATAAGGTAAAAACCATCCGTGTTTATGTGTGGATCGGTCTTATGATTATTCTTTCTTTTAAAAGGATTTTAAAAGTTAAACCAAGTGTTTGGAATTTACTCACACCAGTCCCATGACTGACCCAGAGTTTTTTTTGTTTTTTTTCCCTAACTCTTGGGTGCCCAATTTTGTACGGGCAGTCAAGTAGTCGAGATTTTACAGATATACTTGGAGAGCTTGGAGCAGGAGGCTTCAGGATTATATGGCTATTATTTATTTCCGCTGTGTAGTAAGTGTTGTATTCTAAAAAGGTTGTATACACATACTAGTTTTATTTCAAAGTTATGTTATATTTTATTCGTTCCGCTACAAGATTCGTGTTTACTCTAATGATGTATGTTTTCTTCTTCTTCTATTCTAATTTTCTATCTTATCTATTGTCACCCTCTAACTTCTTTCATTAACCATCCGGTATTTCCGATGCTTGAGTTGTCGACATTGAGTTTATGTCGATGCCCAGGATCGTGAAATCCCCCGGGTCGCTACATATACGCTAACATTTTGTTACAGGAAATCAAACGGTAAGTATGTTATGTTATATGCACTAACAAAATGTTGCAGAGAAACTTTTATTCAGTTGGAGACGAATATATACAAGCTTACATTCAGGGGGAGCAAATCAATACTTCAACATAAATGCATGGTGTTGTAATCAATCAAAAAAGTAGGAGAATGTGGATTCACGAGATTTTCGATTCATGACAACAAAGAAATAAAGATCACATTGAAGAGTTAAGTTTATATATGTGCGTGTTTAGTCGTGCTAGATATTTGTTAAAATTTATCCTCATAGTATAACACGAATGCACAAAACACTATATATATATATATATGTGTGTGTGTGTGTGTGTGTATGTGTGTGTGCATTAATGGCCATAAACAGACACTACTGAGCATTTAGCCCTGAACTAGTGGACTGGTTCAATGCAGACCAGTCGACTGGTCAAAGAAAAATTGCCCAGTAATGGCTAGTTTCTTTCCATTTTCAAATATATATACGATTTTCTCTATTAACCAGTCGACTAGTGATTTTCAAACCAGTTGACTGATCCGAACATAACAGCCATTTTTATGAAAAGTCATCTTCTTTCATGAAGAGATCCCTCTTCATTTCTGAATAAAAATGGGTGCATCTCTTCGATAAAACTCTTCATGAAGGATCACTACTCTTCTACTATTATATATATGCTACAAATTTAGTTTTTCAAACAACCAATTTCTTCCAAACATATTCTATTTCTTGATCTATATTTCTGCATACACTTGCATTCTAAAAAGCTTTCAAATATTCAAATTACTTATTGAATCATTGAAATTATTTCATATCTCTAGATTCAATAAGTAATATACTTCCTTCAATCTTTACATACACGTTATATACTTGAGGATAAGATTATAGGAACGGTGTACTCAACTTTTGGCTATTCAATGTTGATTTGAAAACACAATTAGAAGTCAAACTCTTTGTATTTGTTGAAGTCCTGTGTTGGTGCTCAGGCGGGACATCCTTGTTAGTGCTCGGGTGTATTGTGACCTATTCCTCCGGGTGAAGAGAGGACGTTGATAGTGAATTCCAGAAGGAGTCTGGGACTAGACGTAGGACGGGAAGTCTGAACCAGTATAAAATTCCTGGTGTCATCTTACTTACTGCTTTTATTTATTTTGTGATGTATCATATCATTTTATATTTATTTGCAAAACTATTGTATAGAACTAGCTGGATTATCGTATACTTCCGCATATTCCATATATACAGATCCTAACCTTAGTCACATGACTTTTCAACCACAACTGTTGTTGTGAGTTGGCTTAATAACTTGGTTCCCTTAACTAAGGTTTATTAATAAGTTCACTTTTCATTATTAATTATAACCTATGTTATAATTCCACTTGTCCTATGAAAAGCCTACCTATTATATTTCATTCTCATCCATATAATTAATTATAACAGGTTACATTCTCCGTTCATAACATTTTCCTTAGGTTCCTTAATATTCAACCAAATATTTACTGTTACAACCTTTCTTTGTTTACCATTTTGTACATTTTTATTATTTCAGGAAAATATTTTGTAACGACCCAAGGATTTTCGACCCTAAATATCGACACAAAAACCCCATGTCGAACATTCAAGCATCCAAAACACCAGAAAGTTATTAGAAAGTAATTAGAGGGAGAGATAAGAAAGAAAGAAAGCTAGAATAGAAGAAAAAGAAGAAAAACCAACATCAAATCAGAGTCTCACTTCACAGCGGAACAAAATACAATATATAAATGAATCTTTATTGAGAGCTTTGAAATAAAAACTTACAGACATCAGAGTACATTCACACATCTGGAAAGTTATAACAACCTGTCCTCATACGCAATCACACAGCGGAATAATATCATATAATATCATACGTCTGCACTCTTCCAACTCGTCTCTTCATAGTGTCTGATAACCTAAACCTGTACAACCCGGGCTAACCCGAGCATTACAAACGCACGGATCAGTCTGGTGAACCAGAGTGAGAAAAACACACTAAGTTTATGGGTAACATCCAACTTGATTTTAAATTCAAAATCCTTTCGAAAGAAAGGATAATCGTAAGACCAAACCCACACATAAATACGGACGGTTTTTATCTTACGATAACCCAAAACATTTTTGAAATCATATATTAGTCTAATATTATAATAGTGATGTAATACGAGTAAATAAAATCTAGCAGAACGCTTGCATCTCATGCTCTACATACATAATATACAATCAAAAACATGGGTGCTTATTGGAGATTGGATTCTGACTATGACAAGGTATGGAACCACCTACCGATAGTGTATCTCTAGAGGGGAATACACTGGGTTCAACAAGAAGGTCTTGCAACCCGGCCCACACATTACCGACCCCTCATTTTGCTTGAGAGTACCGAATCTATATCACCAACGGTTGGGCTCAAACCATCGTTTCCCGAAAGGGACAACATCGAAATAGATTAAAGAAGGAAAAGGAATTTCTCTAGATAGGTGATTATACATCCTAATAGGAGCGACCCACATAGCCATGCTGCCTGCCCGATTTTTGTCATTTCTCGGTTGTGAGGCTTGAGGTTTGAATTTACCTTTCAGAAACATCTGGCCACCATTTACTTTGAATGCCACATCGTCAGATCCGCCAGATATCACTAACTGACGTCCACAAAAATACCCTAGTTGGGAGCTACCCAACTATGACATGTTTGAAGAAATTTATGTACGTGACTCTTTTGGAAATACTCTGTCAGACACTCGTCCATACAAGTTGTCCTAGGACTGGACAAACCGAAGGCACCCTCCGATCACATCCTAAGAATCACCCTATGGATTGGTAGCGAGAAGTCCTTGCAAATTCATAGATTTCAACCACGACACAATCACAGTTTATATCCGGGAGCTAACCAGAGATTATTAGTGATTCTTCCGCTTATGAAGATCTACGGTCTTCAATGCTCCATCTTCAATCTTCATCTTTATGTATTTGTTGGTTCGGAATGGTTTTCAAATATTAATTCGATCCCAGTCTTTCCATACCAACAATCGTATTGGTCAGATTTCAGCATCTTTTGGCCCTTCTAAAAATAATATATCAGTTTTAATACATTAATGTTCTCAAACCATTTTATTTATATACTTAGGAAATATATCTTAAAATCGTATTCAATTTCATGCCAACTACCATTTCAAACCATTTACCATATATTACCTATTATCTCTAATTGCAGAATCGATTCAACTTATCATCATACCAATCGTTGCGTAATCTTTCTTTTTGTTTCGAAATAATCGTCACTTATTCTTTTAGAATAGTCAGTTCTAAATCCCATCTCCGTGTTTTTGCACATACTGTTATATTTTCATAAATCCCTTTTTATTTCTTTTATTTTGAAATATCCTCTCATATTCTCAAGCCCCTTTTGCATTCCTTTAAATCTGGAATCTCATTATATATTCCCAACATTTTCAAACAACGTTGCATTATTATTTCACAAAATACATTACTTTTGACACCTCCCCATTACAATTAATATCATCCTTCGATAATCCTAAAGTCGTTCAAGTTGGGGTATTATAATTACCTCTCAGACCTTGATCAACAACGTTCTTATCTTAAGATAGATATCAGTTGTAATACCAAAACCGATATTTACCAATATCAAAACAAATCTCATTTTAGTTATATGTTAATGAAACACCATCTCTTAAAATAGCGGAACTTTATCGCATATTTATAACTCAACTTGTTTAACTATTCTAATTCAAACTTGGGTTTTCATTTGATTTTCATTTCATATCTCTATTAGTTCCTACCCGTAAATCAGTCAAAAAATAATTCCCCAAATATTAACCCCGAAGGCGGAAACCAACATCAGATCAATACATAGAAAATCATTTATCTTAACCAATGTCCAGTTAGGTACCAATTCTTTCATCTCATATCTTGGATTTTTTTTCCATTTAAGTCCATTTCTAATAACTCGCTTCGATAATATATTCAATAAAACTTGGTCTTTATAACTTCATCAAATTCTTGGATTTTATTAATCACCTTTAAACGTATTTCAATAAGGATTTAAAACTTCCATTTAAACTTAACTTATATTATTATAACATCAAGTCGCTTAAAAACTTTACTTACTATAAACCGTTCTTTCTGGTTTCATATAACTTTATTAATAGATTTTTAACCCCAAGATTTACAACTTTGATTATTAAATAAATAATAATTCATTTCAATACAATCCAAGTTAAATTGTTTCTCAAACAATTTATTTTAGTTATTACTTGTCACATTAATTTCTTCTTACTTACTAACCAATCTTATTAATATAAGAACTTACTTTATAAACCATTTAATAATTAAGACGAGGAACGTGCTTCGCACACGACAGATTTTGGTATAAAAATGGTGATTGGTGGTTAAAAAAAACAATATGCATATATATATATACATACATACATATATATATGTGGTTGGTTTATTTCCTTTTTATAAACTTCATATAAAATAATATATTTAAAAATCTATAATTAGTTATAAAATAAATTTCATATTTCATTTCTATCGATTCATCTAACGGTAAATCAATCTTTATAAAACAGCTTGGATTTTGGTCATATGCTATAAATTCCTCAGCTAATATCGCCCATTGGCTAATAACCAAACAAATGTTGAATTTGAGTTTAATAATCGATAACCAATTCAATAATCCAATCATATGGGTTCAACAGTTCATAAAATGATCATATGAAAATAAACAATAAATTTGAGGAATCCGGTTGGATTCATCCAACCTGTCCTTCCCTGCATCCATATAAGTTAATCCATTCAATACGACCATTCATAATACACATAAATAATTAATTCAACTGGTAACGGTCAACTAATGGCAATTCAAACATCTAATTCCGCTTTAAACGTTTATATTATTATGAACGTAACCAACAAGGTAAGTTACCTCCATTGGAAATAATCATTTAAAAATAACGATCGTATTCGATTAAATTAAACGAATATTAAATTTAAATCAGTTACATGAACATATCTTGCATACATGCAAACATTCATCAAATCATTCAACCAATAGCAAACAAACATTTAACCCGACTTATATAAAACAAAAGTGGGAGAACTGAGTGAGTTTAACTCACCTTGATTGTCGTCCGTCGGTAAACGATTATCTTTAACTAAATTAAACAGCCTTTTAATTTAGTTAAAACTTACGATTTCTCCCATTCTTGGCCAGACCCGCTCCATCTTGTAACTTCCGTTCCTATGGCTCCAACAAAATCAACCGTTCGAAATTCTGATAATATATGTTTAAGATATTTCATTACTAAGGTTATAAAATAATTAAATTAAACTTTAATTAAATTAAATCTTGGGCCTCACTTTTTTTTTCTTCCGTTCAGCCCATTCAGAAATAAACTTGCCTATTCCACCTTATTTTACATAATCCATCAGATCCCCTTCACTCACAAAATCATCCACCGCCTCCAAAATTAAAAGAAAACCCTTCATCCATGCCGACACCCAGATCTCCCTTTCCCCCTTCTCTCTTCAGCAAAAATGAATTTAGCTCCATCGCAACTCCCCTACGCCACTGCTTCTTTGATCATCCCTCCACTCTCCACCTTCGATCGATCTGCCAACCCTAACAAATCCTTTCAACGACCTATCATGCCGCCACAACTTCGCTGGTCACCCCACATCCTCCTGAAATAAACGAGCTTCCTCCCACACCCACTACAAATCTTAGACGATCCAACCCGAGGCTTCTGTCATGAAGATTTTACCGAACCCTAGGCCTTCACTTCAAACAAATTTATCAGGAAATCTGTCAAAAATATGCAGAATTGAAGTGCGTGGATCCATGAATGCAGATAAGTATTTTACTTGATTTTTGATTGCTGAATTATTTTTGTTTTGATTTGTAAGTGGTTCGAATTTGTTTCCTTCTTCACTGCTTGTTCTGGGAATCGAAATGTGGTGCATGGATGTATATTTATACTAGTGGATGATCCAGATAGGATCAATGTCAATGTCTGATTTCAAAATCATAGGGTTAGATTTAGTTGTTTCTAGTTTTTCTTAGGTGAGTGTTTGTTCTTTCATTTCAGCTGCCAACCAAGCTGTATTTGGGTACTAGTGATGGGGGACTTACCACTGTAGAGCTTGCGTGGGCAAACTTCTCAGAAAATATTGAATTCTGTGTTGGAATTTCAAGTATTGTTGATCTGCTATTGTCGAGCTAGATGTATAGATTATGTAAGCTATGATTTTAGTTCAATTCAGAAAACTGGAGACAGTATCCTAACTGTGAGCAATTGCTATGCAGTTGTTTGAATTGTTATTTCAATCGAGGGTTTTGAAATTTGTATTTTAGCTGTGAGGCTATCTGTGAAGCTATTGAGTTGTTATATCAAATGTGTAGATTTGAATTTGATGTTGTGAATTCGGTGTATACATTGTTTTGGTGTATGGAAGAATATTTTGTAAGAATCTGTACTTAAACTATTGTATATAAAAGTGTTTTGCAGTTTCTATACTGTTCTTCATTTTACCAACTTTTATTATTATATATGTGTGTGTGTAAGCTTTCTGTATATTTTTGTTCTGTGTGAGATTGGTAGGCTAGGTAGCTTGTACAGAAAAATTAAGTCTTTGTGTGTGAAAGCATAGGTCTGCATGCTACTTCCATTTAGATGAATGAGTTATCTTAATTGTACATCTCTACTATAAGCAAAACAAGGAGGTCCCAGCTTTTGTTGTATTGTATATGATCCCAGTTTTTATCATAGTTCAACCTGAGCTTTACAACAATATTCGATCTGCATGCATTTAGCATTCTTCTTTTTCTTTTAAACTTGATTAACTTTACCAACAATAATAAAGGCACAAGTTATTTTAATGGATATGCAAATATTTACTAGATGAGAGAGTTCAAGTTGGGTTGAAAAAAAAACCATAAAGCTTATATAGATAAACACCTTACCTAGAACATAGCTTAGTAAGGTAACTCGCAACTGGATTTTTGGTAAGTCTGTTAAAATTATATATTGATGTTAACTGTTTTAATCGAATATAACTGATTTAATGGTTGTCCCAGTAAGGGTGGTTATGACATTCTCGGTTTACATGCATTAGATATTATATAACAACTACCAGTTTATTACCATTATGTAAGTATATTCGTAATTATATGAGTTTGTACTTGAGTTTGAATTAATATAACTGTTATAACTAGTTGTCAAACCCATATGGTAAGGATTTCCATATATTGTAATATGGTATCAATATATTCATTTATCAATGTATGTATAACTTCAATAATTTCACACATTGGTTATTCCATAATACGATATTCAAATATATATAAAATTCCGTAATATTTTATTTAATAAACGCTATCGTTTATTAATAAATTACATAGCGATTATTCAAAAATTTGATTTGGGCATATCTCATAAAATATAAGCTGAAATTCCGATTGTTCTCATCCCTTAGAAAGTTATAATCAAATCGATTCAAATGTTTCTTGTTTCATAGAATTTCGACTTAAATTGGATTATATATATTTAGTTGAAGTTTAAAACAAAATTTACGAGCTGCCGCGACGTTACTTGCTCGTTTAATAATTATAATATAAATTATATGTTCAGATATCGTTTAATAACGAATTATATTATAAATCCATTTATAATTCCAATTTAATATTTAATATAATAAATTAAATAAATATTTGATTAGCAAAAATACGGGACGTTGCATATTTTGTGCACTTCATTACATTGATTACCGGAAAGATATAAAGATCTATTTTCATAATGTATATCAATTAAGATCCGTAGTTGCAAGCTATTTCTTTTATTTTCATTGTGGACATGCATATATATTTTATTTGATTAGTGTGCAATACGGTAAAAGAACCCCTATTTCACACTAATCATTTTTTCCTTTCTTTTCTTGCAACTACGTTCTCATTAATTTTGCCATTATGGAAATGTATCCATTTTTCCAATCCAACTAACTCGGTCCACTACTATTTTTCCCTTTTTTATTTTCTGAGTTAGATATTAATTTCTGTTTTTTGTATACCATTTCCAATTAATGTAAATCTCCATACAAAATTAGACATACCAATTCTTTTACCATTATTTCCACAATTCACTGTAATTCTTTTACAACATATTCAACTTATCATTGAATAACAAACTTAAAAATATATGCATAATTACTATCAAATTCACAATTTTAGTATTACAGTAATTCTCAACCCAAACAGAAAGTTAGTGGAGTAGATTCATACAACAGCAATATTCTTAATGTACTTACGGAATGTATTATATCACAATTACCGCAAATTTCAATTGTATATCACGTTAAGAATTATAGGGAATGTAAACGATAAGTATACCATTACCAAACGGTATAATTTAAATCTACTCACCTAATTACTTTTCAATCCTTAAATCCGATTCAGATCTACTATTCTGTGGTCTTTCTAATTGAACCTAGTATTGAGATAACCACAGATTTACAAATCTGATACTAAAAGAAAGAAACCTTAATAATTCAGATTCACATAATTTACCTCACGTAAACAAGAAATCTAAACACCTATATCGTAGATCTACATTCTTTGTCTTCAAATCTTGAATTAGAATTCCTAAAAACTAATATTCTTTTTTCTGAAAGATTTGTAGAAGAAAGAAAATGGCAGAGCCTTGGCACCATCTCAGAAAATATGAGTTGGAGGCTAGGCTCTGCTAGTCTATTATGGGTGTATAAGAGATTTTGGTCCATCGAATAAAATATAATAAAATTTGAATCGTACCAGTTGAAAATACAACGTTAACTGGCTTGGAGATGGGTCGACCCGTGTGCCGACCCATCTCTAAGGTGTGCGACCCCTGGGTCGACCCACATATGGTCTCGGTCGACCCATGACCTGGGCCGTTAACGTTAATTTGACGATATTAAATTCTGTTTAACGTTGGCTTTTAACGTTCGTTTTATTTTTGAATATTGCTTATGCTAATTATTTCTCTTTTATTTATAGAGTATATCCAATTTCAAAATTCAAACTTATGCGTGTAACTCTTTAAATCTTTTCCCTTTAGTAGGTGTGGAATAAATATCATTATTAACACCATCAATTCATTGATTCCTTCCTTTTTAATATATATTCCAATTTCGAACGCAGCTATTCTCACGCCTATATTTCATTCATTCCACAGTTATTACTCTTCGCCCTTAAATTACACTTTAATTTCAATTTCAGAATTTATATGCACAACTTCATTTCCTTCCAAAATTCAAATGGCGTTATGCCGACATTTATTTCTTATCATTCTAATTGATTGAAGGTTATTTTTGGATTTCTTATTCATACATATATATATATATGTATATATATGTATGTATATACACATATACATGTATATATATACTCACCTATATATATAATTTTTCTTATATGTACATTTATATATGTTTTTCTCTTAGAAAATGCATCTCTTTAGTCGTCCCTCTAAAATTCAAAACATGATGTTATCTTGGACTCAAACTCCTGACCTCTACCTTGGGAAGTGCATGTCTTACCAACTCACCTAACTTAAGTTTTGTTCACGAGACTAAAAACATTGGTAGATATTATTCTTATTTATGTTTCTCTTATATCTTTTTTTTCGTTCTTTGCAAACCATAGGTCTAAATTGATCAGAAAATTGCCATGTTCGCAATGACGCTAGTTCTGGTACCAAATTGTGAAAATTTTACAATTTTTTATTTTATTATTTAATTAAAAATACAGGGTGTTACAATAGAAGCTCCTAAAATAGAAATAATACCTTCGAGGGCTGCTTATCCTTGGACTTTGGGTAACTAGCTCTGTAGCGGTGCTACCTCCAAAGCGTAGTTATATCGATTATGTCCTTTCTTAAGCATTGGACAATTCTTAACAATATTCCCTTCCTCATGGTAATGATAACATTGCCTTTGAACTCTTGCCTCATCAGGTTAACTCTGCAATCTTTGGCCTCGTGGCCTTTCATTTGGCATCTTCCACGTACTCTAACTTCCCTCTTGAAAATTGCCATCCTTTTCTTCTTCATCCAAAAATTCTTTTTCTTATTGTTCCCATTCTCAAGGTATTCTTACCCTTCTCAACTTTATTCTCCTCCTCTTCTGCAGTATATATAGGATAGCAGTCTCTACAAGAACGTCAAACATTGCTCCAAATGGCACTAGAGCCAAAAGTGTCTCCCCTCATAGGTGAATTGAGTCCCTTCACAAACTGCAACGCCTTAACTATAGGCTTATCTCTATTAGCCCTTTTCCATATTTTGATAACTTTGTGAACTTAGCGATATACTCCCTTACAATAAACTCCCTTTGCTTAGGTTGTATGAACTTTTCCATTTGTAGACTTACTTCGGCATTTGGTAAAAAAAATATCTCGAATCGGTCTTTACATTTGCTAAAATTAAATATTCTCCTTGTTTTTTCTTTCGAGACCATATTCCACCATTCTAGAGCTTCAACTTTGAGATGCAAAGCTGTTATTCTTCTTTTCAACCGTTCCTCCCATCCAGTAGCCTCAAAGGTACGATCACATTCTGATGACATGCCTTGGCTCCTAGAAATCCTTCATTTCCAAGAAAGTGTTTGCCTCCAAGGCCAACGAAGTCCTTAAAACACGAGGGAAATTAAGATCCACTTCAGCGGGTGGAGCTGTAGGTTCCGTTGGGGATGCAAGGGCAACGGGAACTTGTTCCGCAGTCCTTAAATACTACTGGAACCATTCGCGGAAGTACCGATTCCTTCCCAATTCCATGCCTAGGTTGATTTTCAGCCATTTTTACTGCCTGTAAAAGGAAAATCTTTAGTGGATATTCCAAAGATCATATTCAAGCCAAATGCAAAAGAAGGAAGGGATATTTCCTAGAGTAATTGCATAGTCTGAGGGGTAAATATATAGTTAAAAAATCCCTTTTAAATAACAAGTATGTCTTTCAAACATATATTTCCCTATAATGGGGTAAATTAGGCTCTGATACCAAGTGTAACAACCACCCTGAGTAGGCTTAAATCCCGGCCTACAAAAGGACCATCAGAACTTTGAGTCATTCTAAGCAATTCTTTGGTTTTTATAAGAATTGAAAATAACAGAGCCAGATAAAAACAAAATCAGATCTCACAGAAGAAGGAATAAATATAATAATCAAATAGATGTATCATAAAAATATCATAATGTCAAATACATCAGATCCCAAATGTCATAAATAGCAAGTTAAGGTACACCATGATAATACTACAATACAGTAAGATAATAGTAGTAAACTAAATAATCTCCACCGCCAACCTCCATCATCCACATCATTGTCTAGCATGCTCCGCCATCCCACCTAACCTGTGTTCTTAAGGGGAGAAGGGTCAGAAGAATAGTTCTGGTGAATAAAATTCTTTAAGCTTAAAAGGGAAACTTATTTCTTATACTTAGCAGCATGAAACCTATCAAGTTTATATCTAGGTGAATATAACCGCACTAATACAAATTCTGTGTCTACTCCTACATAGGCTAGGTGAAAGAGGTGACCCTTATTGGTCACTTATGATGTCGTCTCCTAGTATTTGTTCTCTCAATGTAATGTGAGAGATAGTAATTAGCCACTTAATACCGAGTTTTAGGTAGACACTTAGTGCCATTTATGACCCTCCCGGCGGACTCTTACGTTATTACATAACTAACATTGCATGTGAACTCCTAGCCACTTAATACTTCCCTTAGGAAGAATGTATCCTTTACATGATTGGTGAAACTCTTAATAGCTCATCCCTAGGTGTGCCGTCACATAGCTTAACTTCCAAGGAACTACCTCACTCATTCGAGACTATTTTCTACCTCGTAATTATTTGAGAAAGGCCGACCAACATATCACTTGATACTGATAAGGGTGGAGCCAATGACTTATCCAAACCTAAGGGATGGAGCCTTAGGATTGGACCAAGTCCTTACCACTTATATCCTTATAAGGTGGATTAGCCACTTAAAACCTTCTTGAGGTAGGCTTATTACACGCTAAATGACCCATGATTCTCGATGTCTTACATTAACCTGACTTCTTATAGCTGTTGGATTTGTAGAGCTATTCGGGTAGACTACTACTACAAGTAGGGGTCAACATCGCGTCCACATATCATTTAGTATTTCTAAAGGCCATTAACTCAAGCAAAACGCAACAAATTTCCCGATGAGGACATGTAGTATGAAATTCCTAATTCAAAGCAACAAATGTACATTAAAGATACAGAGCTTACGATATTTAATTATTAAATGTATAAAGGTGTAATTAGTGGAGCATGTAAAAGGAAGCGTACAAAGCGATGAAATGTCAATCTTTTCTTCAAAAGGTTTACAAGTCATATTCTCCAAATTCACAATATGGCACATAAATCTTCATATCCAAATTTTAGCCTTAATAAGGAAATAAACATATCACAGTAAAAGAAAAACCTGTAATCCTAGATTTTTTTAGTATACATCATTAAAAAAAAGAATAAAAATAAATAAACAACATTACATGTATATTCTTTCTAGTACTATTTTACTATCCTTCCACTTTGAATGATTTATACACTCAAAAATAAGGATTTTGGTCACATATGGTTTATTGTGCCTAAATCCACTCATGTGACCAAAATCCACTATTTTATAACAAAATAGAGATTTAAACACATAAATGTTACAGTACCCAGATCAACATTTTTACGCTAACTTAGGATTTAAAATAAAAAAGAAGGGAAAGTAAAAGAAACTAAATTTTGAATTTACATATAAACAAAAATAGAAAAAAAACTTCTTATTTACATTAAGCAATCAAAAACCCACACAATAACTTAAAATTGACAATCCGATAATATTAGAGATTTGGGGGATTTTGTATGTTTTGTTTTTTTGAAATCCTAAATCTCTATAGGCATAATCAATCCAGATTTGTACTAACAACTATAGAAATTAGGTAAACTTAAAGAATATCACTCACAGAACAACCAGAGAGAAACTGAGAATTAATCTAGATCTAGATTATAGCCTTGCACAAAGGTTCTAAAGTTATCCTTCCTTACAAAAATTATGTATGTTAGATCTAGTAATTCTAAAATAAATAAATAAAATAGAACATGATAGATAGAATAAAATAGGACGAGGGAAAAGAAGAAGAACTAACCTCAATCTGAACTGGATATTAACACTGGTAAAGACGAAGAAGGAGAGAATGGAGGTAGAAAGCTTTAGAATTTGCAACTGAGAGCGGGGGAGCTTAGGCTCTATTTATAGGTGTCAAAGTGTGTAGGAACCATTGGATTTAAAACATAAAATCCAAGCCATCCGTTGATACCAAATTTAGAACATCTCAACAAAAACTAGCTGCCATCCACACTCCAGAACAAAAGCAGTCAACCTGTCCTCTAGGAAGGCAGTTGGCCCTACTTCTGATGTGGCGGTCAACCACTCTTCTGGGATGGGCAACATGAATTTATTTCACTTAGTCGTTTTAATTACTAATTAACGTTGATTGGTTCATTTCCTTTCATGTAAATGGCGACCCCTATTACATATATACGCACAAAATTTTGAACTTGAATATGTAATATTCTTTTATGCTAATGGTATTTATTTTTTTTCCTATTTATGCCTTTGATTTCAAATTCAAGTCTATGCATTTATTATTATTTTATATTCAAGCTTTTTTATTAGCATATCTTCTTCATATGGACTCCGATTTCCACAAATAAAATATGAAAATAGATTAGAATCTCGACACGAAGATAATGGTGATATATCCATATCAAATTCCCATGTATGAAATATCAGTATTTTCAATTATTAATTATTATTATTTAAATTATCTATGTCTAGTTAGAATATATTTTATGGGGTGTTACAGTAATTGAACAATCAGATTTATACAGTGGTTCAGCAAACTCTGACCTACGTCCACGTGGAGTGATCTCTTATTTATACTAATAGATTATAGTTATGATTGTCATTATAGGAAAGCAGAGATGAAGAAGTTGAGTTTTGGAAATGGTGGGGTTTCCACGACTAGACTTCAAAGAGAATATCACTTTTTCCACTACCATATGTATCTAATTTATAGCTATAGACCAATCTGGATCAAACTGGAAATCCACAGAAAAGTCGGGGAAGCGGAGGCAACTCTGTCCTAGAATATGAGCCAGGTTGCCTACACTAGGGATTCTGAATCAGTACTGATTTGGATTCACCCAAATATGGGTGAATTGATCTATCTGATTTCTTCCAGCTATCTTATTTATTTCCATACAACGATCCAATGCCTTAAGAATTTCAAGATCGATATCATGTTTATCCTTACATTATGCCGATACGACCCCATGCCAAATGGTTATGTTGATCCACCCTGAGGCCTTGGAGTCGTACCGATTTGGTCTTCCAAGCTATGTATCTCCATATTTATCTAGCCTCGGCGTTCTATCCGAGTAAATTTAGATAATTGTAGCCTCTTACAATCGTACATACTCTATTCCTGAGCGATTTAACCATCTCTCTAGGCTTTCCTTCTTGATGGTGGAGTAATGAATATATTTTAATCTGATACGCAAAGGCCTTATGTAAAGGCAGGATAACAATGCTCTTTGCTTAGGTTAAACATATATTAACTAATAATGCCTACTGTATGTTCCAAATCTAATCTTTTTCACATCATAACATACATAAGGCTACCAATAACACTATAATAAGGTATATTGACCATTACCTCTTATCTTCATTGGATGTAGGAGATAAGTCTTTTGACAACTTGAAATGAAAGCCTAATAAGTTATCAACCAGTTTAGCTTTATCCATACAAAATCGAGTGAGGACCTTCTTAATGTACTACACGTGAGTGAATCTTAATTCTCTTTTCTTCCTATCTTTAAATACCTTCATTTTCGGAATTCTTTATTCCCGTATACTCCATGTTTAACTCTTTATTGAGATTCGCTTTCAACTCCATGGTTATGATCATACTATGATATGCAATCAATACATCATAAACATAAAGCAAAAGATATATCGTATCTCCATTGCACCTCCTAAAATAAACACTTTTTTCTTTCAAACTTCTAGAGAAACCCGGTGAATGTATAAGCTTATCAAATTTCTTGTACCAAAGTCTAGGAGAATGCTTCAGTCCATATAGGGATTTGTTAAATTTACAAACATAATTTGACCTACTACTATCAATAAACCCCTATGATTGCCTCAAATAGATCAATTCATCTAGATCACCATGAAATAATGCAGTTTTGACATCTAGTTGCTCAAGTTTCATGTGATAATGAGCAATTAATGCCAATAGAATATGAAAAGACGTATGCTTAACAACTAGAGAAGAGATATCATGATATTCAACACCTTTCTTGTGAATATGTCTCTTTGCTACAAGCCTTGCTTTGTTCGTGAGATTACCATAGTTGTCATCTTTCACTCTATATATCCACTTACATCCAATAGCTCATTTTCGATAGGAAGAGGCACTGAATCTCAAGTATGATTTTTGTGAAAAGATTCAACCTGCTCTTCCACAACAACTAACCAACCGAAACTATCAGCTGATGAAATAGCGTCTCTATAATCTTTGGGCTCATTATGGGAAATAGTCAATGCATATACCGCCTTATCATCGAAATAATGTCTTTGATGCCTAATTCAACAAAATCACCAAGCTACTATAACTTCCTTCTCTCTCTAACAAGCCTAATCTGAATAAGATCCACATTGAATCTGATCCTCTTTGTTAGCAGTTGTGCTACCCTCATCAACCATCGGGCGATTGGGAACATTGTTTCTACCTCTATGGAACAATCTAAAGATGACTTGCCTTATATTTGATATTCTGAATTTATCATTGCACTATCATCAGACGAGGAAGGCTCGAACTTCAACATAGACTTCTCATAAACAGTCACATAACTGCTAATAGTAATCTTCTTACCAATTGAACACCACATTATATAAAGTTTAACTCCTCTTTTATAACCTAGAAAGAAACACTTGCGAACTCTATGGTCTAGCTTTTCTCCGCATTCATAAACATAAGTCGGACATCCAAACACTCTAAGAAATGAATAGTTAACATGTGTGCTCCTTTCCATTATTATTCAGATTCTTCATATCTATGGCATAGAAATTGTTTGATTGATGAGGAAAGCTGTCATAGATAAAGCTTCTACCCAAAATCCTTTCTTTAACTTAGCAGTCAGTCTGAGGTAAAGAGTTCCTTCCATTAGTGTTTGGTTCATTCTTTCAGTAACTCCATTAGACTGGAGATTGTTAGGTGTGGTTCAGTTCCTCTTAATGTCTTTAGATTCACAAAAATTAATGAATTCCTATGATTCAAATTCACCGCCATAATCTGAATAGAGAGCCTTCAACTTTTTCCTTGACTACTTCTTAACCATGGCCTTCCACTTTCGAAACCTGACAAAGGTTTCACTGTTCAACTGTGTGAAGTACGCCCATAATTGACAAGAGAAATCGTCTATAAATGAAATGAACTTCCTAGCTCCATCAAAAGATGGGTAAGTGGAGGGCCTCCAATATATATATATGAATATACTCCAATATAACTTTTTCTTTATGCTCACCAGTGCCAAAAGAAATCTTTGTCTTCTGGCCAAGAATACAGTACTCATAAAAGCCTTGCTTTACATGTTGAATGCCAACAATTAAACCTTGTCGTCTCAATTCATCTAGAATACACCCATTAATATGTCATATCCTAAGTACCATAATTTAGAAGAATATATATCAATAGAAGTAGCAACAATTGATAAACCATCACATTCTTTGATCTTGAAACAGGTGATTCCCAACGAGTATAACCGTCGCAAACAATTTCAGCAACGCTTATTAGTGTTGCTATGGAGGGGTGGCAAATTTGTACCAACGCTTATAAGCGTTGGTAAATTTTCGGTACCAACGCTTATAAGCGTTGGTAAATTTTCAGTCGCAACGCTTATAAGCGTTGGTAGATCTTCTTTAGCAACGCTTATAAGCGTTGGTAGATCTTCTTTAGCAACGCTTGTAAGCATTGTAAGGTTTTTGTTTGCAACGCTTATACATGTTGCAATACATTTGTTTGTAACGCCTATACATGTTACAAAATTTTAATTCACAACAAATATAAATTTTAATAATAACAGAAATATGTATTAACAACTCGCATATTCTAACATTAATATTCAATTAATAACCAACATGATGATAATATAGACGATATTTAATATGAATCAAAAACTAATATTAAACTCAATGCATACTAATAGATAACATTCATAACATAACGACATAGAATATCAGTTAACAATAAACAAACACAATACATAATTAAGATGTCAAATTCAATAATACATAATTAGTTTGCTAAATTCAATACATAAATAAGATTCTACAAATAACGAATACGAAACTCTGGCCATATAACGAAGCCTCCATCTGAAAATTCACATAACTTGTACATTCCATTTTGAGGACCATCATAAATTGGTGCATCCGGTTCAAGAACTTCAACAACCCAAATTACTTTCTCAATATTCAGTACCAC
Organism: Allium sativum; assembly: GCA_030737875.1. Taxonomy (NCBI): domain Eukaryota; kingdom Viridiplantae; phylum Streptophyta; class Magnoliopsida; order Asparagales; family Amaryllidaceae; genus Allium; species Allium sativum. The sequence goes on from CM060911.1 coordinate 269,531,956, forward strand.
TTTCCTAAAATGACAAACTGTTTGTGTTCCAAGATAACCTTTTGCTACCTCCTTCTCTAAATCATTTGACAATGGCATTACGTATTTATTTTCCATTGTAGATGAATGAAGATCATTAAGTGACACATTTGGAGTAACGGTTACATTATTACTTATAGGAGAATCCCTTAAATTAGAAGCACCTTCTGTACGAGGAGTGGAAGGACTTGCAACAAGTTTTTCTTGCATATTAGGTATAAATTTCGTAAAAGTTGAAGTAATTGAATTGATGGCGTTATTAACTTGAGTAGCTACTTGCCTTTCTATCTCCAATTTCCAAACGGACAAATCCACGGCTTGTTTTTTATCAGCTACAGCTTTTACAGCTCGAACCACCTTTACTTGTTTTATAGAAGAAGTAGAACTAATTGCTCGACAATAATTTTTCTTCGTGTCGGAACCAAAAACTTCTGCAATTGGATCATTATCAAGATCATCTACTGCGCCTCTAGAACTACCATCCAATTTTCTCTTTTCTTCCGCTGCCTCTAGAAGTGCCTGCACTCATTGAATATCACATTAAATTGAAAATTTCAGTTTCTTGTTAAAAACAGAAAAACATCTCGCACGAAATACCGAATTCACAAAAGTCAAAACAGAAAAACATCTTGCAAATTAGGTAAGGCTCGGCTCAGCAGTTGCTGAGCCAAAAGGCTCAGCAAATGCCGAGTTTTGGCTCAGCAAATGCTGAGCCAAAACTCAGCAAATGCTGAGCCTTACGGCTCAGCTTTGCTGAGCCACAGCTGAGCAGCATTTGCTGAGCCTGTGGCTCAACAGCATTTGCTGAGCCTGTGTTGAGCCGTGGGCTCAGCATTTGCTGAGCCAAAACTAAGCAAATGCTGAGCCTGTGGCTCAGCAAAGCTGAGCGGTAAGGCTCAGCAGTTGCTGAGCCAAAGCTCAGCAAATGCTGAGCCATGGCTCAGCCTGTGGGTCAGCATTTGCTGAGCCGTGGGCTCAGCATTTGCTGAGCCAAAACTCAGCAAATGCTGAGCGGTAAGGCTCAGAAGTTGCTGAGCAAAAGCTCAGCAAATGCTTAGCCACGGCTCAGCCTGTGGGTCAGCTTTGCTGAGCCGTGGGCTCAGCATTTGCTGAGCCAAAACTCAGCAAATGCTGAGCCTGTGGCTCAGCAAAGCTGAGCGGTAAGGCTCAGCAGTTGCTGAGCCAAAGCTCAGCAAATGCTGAGCCTCAGGCTCAGCATTTGCTGGGCAAAAGCTCAGCAAATGCTGAGCCACGGCTCAGCCTGTGGGTCAGCTTTGCTGAGCCAAAACTCAGCAAATGCTAAGCCTTACGGCTTAGCTTTGCTGAGCGGCAAGGCTCAGCTAGCTGAGCCTGTGGCTCACCAAAGCTGAGCGGTAAGGCTCAGCAAAGCTGTATATGTTTTCGGTATTTGTAGAAACCCAACTTTATGTACTCAACATTGTTCAGGCAAAACATCATGAGTTCAGGCAAATAATGATCAATTAAAATAATTTACTGAGCTTAACAACATATATGCAAACCTACATATGTTTCTGCGGCACATGGTAGTACTTCTCCCGATTTTCTTTTATGTCCAACCTTCCAAATCGTCGTTCGTGAAATATTTGCTTCTGGATTGGATAAGACCTTCAAGAAATATCAAAGTTGACAACACATAATTAATATAACATTCTACAAACAACCATTTACAAAAGATAATTTTATTACCATTTCATGGTGCACTCTATGGTAAGGTTTCCTTCCTAAAGTATGAGTAATTTGGTTTTTCGCTTTGTTTTTTGCATTTTTTTTACATTGCTCCATCTTTTTATTCGTATACTCAATATCAAGGAACTTTTCCCACCACACTCTATCTATATCATCTGGACATCTGTCAATGGCAACACGTTTAGGAATTATAGTGTCATCAACTTTAAGAAGACTTTTTCTTAATGTTGACTTCATTGATCTATAGTACGGTGGGAAATGTTTCTCTAATAACTGTCGAGCTATGCTAGGGTCTACATCCATGTCAAATTCTTCCTATCACGAGAAAAGAAACAAAATAAACGAAATCATGAAACAATCAAATATATCATAATTTAAACTTGATGATGAAATTGATATGGGTGAAAATACCAAAAGCCCTTCCCATAGTTTATCCTTGTAGAAGCTATCTACGGCCCTCCATTCTTTGTAGCCAACGGGTATATGACAACGAATTAACTCACCACCACGTGTACTCCATTTAGCTGAATCTTCCCCTACTGCACCCTCAACCCCAACCGTTATAAAGTACTTTTTACCTTTGGGTGGTTGAGGTTCAATAGTCTGTGTTGTACTTAAATTTGCATTTGCGCTATTGTTTGCCATTTTAATGAAAAATCTACATTAAAAAACAAACAAAATGTAAAGTTAACATAACACGTAAAAGATACTTACAAGACATGAATTAACATAACAAACTGGCAATAGTTTCAAAAGACATCAATAAAAGAAAATCATACATTTCAAAACACAACATAATTGTACAATTGCATGATCAAAACAAGCAAAATACATGCAAAATATTTTCAATCAACATGTTGATTTCGATTGAATACATTTCAATAATGGTTCTAAATTTGGTTGTTCTTTCAAAATAGATTGATATGTTGTTGGTACTTCATAATCATCTATGTTATCCATTATGCGTTTAGGAGAGCGTCGAACAATTGACCAGTAGGAATTGATATGTGTATTTATGATGTAAAATACTTGACTTGCTTCGGACGCAAGAATAGCAGGCTCATCATATTCTCCATCGGTATTCTTGAGCTTCTTTAAGTTTACCATTAACAAATTTGTATCCGGGCAAACTTTACAACCATTTGTCTTATCTGCAACATTCACCCAATCACAATAGAATACCACATGTTGAAAATCATAGTAATCAACTTCCATGATCTCTCTAATAACACCATACCAAGTAATATCGTCATCCGTAGGATTTAAATCTTTTGAACTTGCAACATATGTAGTGATCGCATCCATACAGACACCACTATCTTGCGTTGAAATGCTATCGTCATAATGTTGAGGAGAGAATGTATAGCCGTTCACTCTATACTTAAGAAAAGTTCTGACTTCCCACTTTGGACCATTGACATACAACCATAACATTGTGTTCATGCATTTGTCGTCCACTAACTGTTAAGAATTAACAAAATTAATAGAATAACATTAGTTAAAAAGAAATATATTGCTCTCAAGTAAATTTAGCACACCTTATTGTATAGCCAATCAACAAATTCAGATTGGACTACTACTTCTGCTTTGTGATAGTTTTCCTTTTACCACGAAGACCGTCTTCTAAAGATAAGCGGTATGCGCTACAAATTCAATATTGTGATAAATATATATATATATATATATATATATATATTCTTGACTAAATGTGATACATATTGAAAAAGGTGAAAATGTATGACCTGTAGTATTCATCTCGTTCCGGTATATCAATTCTAAATAGTAACCATCATCGAATCTGTGATCGTTGCACTCTAGATAATTTTAACGGTTTACCTTCAACGATGGAACGCTCATATATATCATCACTATTCTCATCTAAAAAGGATGCTTGTTTAGAGCTATGATTTCCATCACGTGGATTTGGCATATATTCCATTGCGTATCGAACTGATTCTGAAACAAGGTATGCTTCCGAAATTGATCCTTCTATATACCTTTTGTTACTAGGTATGTTTTTGCAACCTTTCATAGCCCTAGCACACAAAAATTAATATGCATACTTACAGTTAGTTATTTCATAACCCTTAGGTAAAATAATTTGAATGCAAAAACAATATTTACCTTTCAAATGGATACATCCATATATAATTCGATGGTCCACAAAGCAGAGCTTGATCTGCTAAATGTACCATCAAATGGATGCTTATATCAAAAAAATCCGTTGAAACATAGTGTGCCAATACACATAATGCTTCAGCAATCATATCTTTAGCCGCTTGCTCATGTTCTCGAACAAGAACTTTTGAACATATTATGTTGAAGTACAAGCTTACTTGTAAAAGCGCTCGTCTTAACTCACGACACTTTGGATATGCATGTTGAACCATGATAGGAAGCAAGTATTGGATGAGAATATGATAATCATATGTCTTTTTAATTTGCAAACCGGGTGGTTGAAGACATATAAGACCATTTAACTTAGTTGCAAGACATGATGGAAGTTTTGCATCTTTAAGAACTTGACAACATTGCAACTTGTGATCCTTATCAAATGCAAGTTTAGAAGATTGCTTTCCTTTGTTAAACATAAAATTGATGAGATGTTCAACAACATTTTTTTCAGTATGCATCACATCAATAGTATGACGAACTTTATGATTGCTCCAATAATCCAAGTCAAACAAAATTGACTTCTTATACCATGCCGGCCTTCCTTCCTCATTGACAAGACAATCTACATTATCATAAGCTTCAGAAATCAATCTCTTTTTGCTTGGTGGTATTTTGCCACGAATATATTTGATACGCTCAAGCTTTCTAAAAGAGGCGAGCCTCTTAGCCGAGTTGGAGGCTCTTTATATTCAACATCCCTATACCATCCGTGTTTTAATGCTCTATATGGATGATCATTCTTCAAAAACCTTCTATATTTTGAATAGATGATCTTGTTGCCGATGTACTCTGATTCTGTCTCGGTAGCACAGACAGGACACGCTTTATAACCATGAGTCACACAGCCAGATAAGTTACCAAAAGCTGGTAAATCATGAATTCCTCATAGTAATATTGCTTTCATATTGAAAAATTCTTGCTTGTCTGTGTCAAAAACAGACGCTCCTTCGTCCCAAAGATGTTTTAATTCATCGACAAGAGGTTCCAAGTATACATCAATGTCCTGACTTGGTGCTCTTGGTCCAGGAATTAAAATACTCAATATTTGAAATTGTGATTTCATACACAACGAAGCGGGTAGGTTATAAGGTATCATATAAACAGGCCAACAACTATAACTATTGGAGAGAACACCATTTGGATTAAACCCATCCGTAGAAATACCAAGCCAAACATTGCGTCCTTCAATAGCAAATTCTGGCCACCGACTTTTGACTGATCTCCATTCAGCTGAATCTATAGGATGTCGCATGGAATTCCAAGATGGTGTAGCTTTCTTGTGCCATTGCATTTTACGAGCTATCCATGGTATAGTGTACAATCTACTTAATCTTGGACTTATAGGAAAGTATCTTATAACTTTTCTTGGTTCTTTCGTTAATTTAACCTCCCCTAACACTGTTTTTTTTTTTGTTTTGTACCTTGTTTTATGGCACACAGGACATTCTTTCGCATCAACATTTTCTTTCCAAAATAATATACAATCATTGACACAAGCATGTATATGCTTCACCTCCATTCCCCAATCCTTTATTATTTTCTTCATCGTGGGATACTTGTCAGGTAAATTATTTTCTTTTGGAAGCCAACGTTTTAATTGCTTCAACAACTCAGTCACACTATTTCCCGACCAGTTAAATTCTTTTTTAAGGTTCTGAAGCTCAACAATTACACCTAACGTTGTAATCCCCTCTTCGCAAGAAGAATAAAGTTTTTCATTTGCTTTGTCTGCGTATTCTTTGTGCTTCTCTCCAAGGTAAGAATGATAATTGTCTGTATTTGTATGTTGAACTTCCTCTTCACCGCTAGCTTGTGGCATATTATGCACTCCAAAAGCATCGTCTACGAGATTTCTAAGAGCCCCCTCTACACAATGGTCGGTTTGGATTTGATCTTGGATATGAGGATCTGAAATAATATTTTTTGTATGATTCATCCCCGTTTTATTGTTGCTCATCTCTCCATGAAAAAACCACCTATTATATGTTTTAATCATACCATGAATGATTAAGTGTTTCTCAACACTTTCCAGTGAGAGCTTCTTAGAGTTCTTGCACTTAATACAAGGACAGGTGCAAATTTCAACATCGCAAGATGAGTGATTCTTCACAAAACTAATGAAGTCTCGAACGCCTTGCTTATATTCTTCAGAATTTCTATATGGACTTTTAATCCACTCCCTTGAACTAGAGTTAGACATAAATCCACCCGTTGCTACAAAGAAAAAACTGCACTTGTTATAAAAAAAAACTGCACTTATTATAATAAAAAAAAACTGTACTTGTTATAATGTACATCCTGTGTCAATTTTTTTTTTTACTTATTCACAGTTTTGATTATAATGTTTTCAAAACAAAATAGAAATGTAATATGAGAGAAAATTGATAATATCTAGAATCATACAAAATCATTTTCCTATATATGTCTCCGCTTTGCCAATATTAAGTTAGTCGTAATATACTGATTTCTTAACCATTGTTCAGTTTGGCAAAATAATATGTTTAATCTGTACATGGAAAACTGGAAAAATACAAATGTTTGCAGAAATAGGCAACACCTATAAATTTTGCTTTCCAGTTGACAGAACGAAGATAAGTGGACAAGTCAATTTTTCAGGGAGAATGACTGGATATTTTATCTCATAGTCTAACAACCAACCGATTAATAAACATGTACACTATGAGAAACCACGGCAGCTACAAGCTGCTGTGCCACGGCAGCTTCAAGCTGCTGTGCCACGGCAGCTTCAAGCTGTGGCAACAGCAGCTACAAGTTGTTGTGGCAACAGCAGCTACAAGCTGCTGTGCCACAGCAGCTTCAAGCTGCTGTGCCACATTAATAATGTCGTGACATAGTATGATGTTACACTAACCTGAAATAATTATTCCAGTACCACTATTAAGGTTTAAGGAATTTGTTATTCGTTCGGGCCGCAATGGTGAATCTATCAAATTCTATCTTTGATTATAATGATGTTTCCGTAACGATAAAGACAGCAATTATTAAAAGCATACAAAAGCATACAAAAATGAACATTTATATTTTTCTATAATACTGGAGGAAGATTTTCTTTTACTTCAGTTACTCATTTAAAATCAGAGATAAGGCTTTTGATTTATATGAATTTTATCTTGTAATAGATAAAAGCAAAAACTAAAGAACTGAAACAGGAGCAAGCAATAAGCAATTAGGACCAGGGCACACTGTTCCCATTCAAATCCTATCAGCAATCCAAGGAAACACAATCGTCTCACCACTAAGCACAACCGCCAAATTTATTTTAGCATATTTTAAATTATTTTTTTCATCCAAAATGTGCATGTACAGTAACCTTTATTATCGCTCACAACTTTCTTGTAATACCAACAAATAATATACTATGGGAATCTCTCTTAAATTCTTGTTTTTTATTAATGGAGTAAATACGACTTAATTTTTCAAAAGAATTTTCAGATCAATTTCTTTGGTATTAAGTAGATCGAAAAACTAATATATTGATAAGCATATCCCAATATTGTATTAACGCTAGGATGGAAGGCGGGAGATCCAAGGATCAGCCCATAGCTAAGTAACTTTAGTTTTTAAACCATGATTTGAACTATGCATTAAATACGTGCTTTACTGAACACATCACTTAGATGACATGCTATATCTTCGTAAAACACATCTTACAAATATATTATGATTAATGGTCATTTGTTAAGTGGGTCTAGGCTTCTAGCATAGAATCCCTGGCTAGTGAAAAATGAGTTGATAAACGGACATTATCTGAATGAACGGTCGATTGGCAAAAAATGCGCTGCTTGCTCCAGATATTTTCAGCTAATGGCGCAGCAGTTATAAGTAAGATATTCACATAACAATAGCACATGTAAATACGGAACTAAAGGATCTTAGGACTTCATACACCCAAACTATATTTCATCACAAATGCGACAACCTTGATGCAAATTCTCTTTGTGTTTTATTTGGTCTGAAGCTGAGAAAGGAAAATAGTAAAAACATAGATCGAATTTTTTGCCCTTTTATTTCTATGCACAACACAATAAAAATTGTTGATCTTGTTTATTAATTATATGTTATTATCATGCTTATTTATTCAAAATTAAAATGACTGTGATACCTACACCACGACGTATTTATTAATTATCGCATGCTTTCATTGTATAATCCTTTATTTTGCCATATAATATCTTGGAATCAAGCCTTCTTACCAGAACTTATTTTTTTGAAAAAAAACTTGCATACATATGTTATTATCATATGCAAGTGCTTGTCATTTTAGTAGGCTGATTTGATATTAGAAAATATCGAGGTTTCAAGGAATCAATACACACAACATAAAAGCTCTGATTTCCAAAAGGAAATGACAAAATGCAAGGGAAAGCCAGATTTCTTTGCCACTCATTTTGTTCGTTTTCTTGCATGAGTTGTAGAAAGTGATGGATGGTGACTATACTTTACATAAAGGTAAAGATGAGTCTTTAGACGTTTGAGGTCAAGAAAAATTGGTTTTTGCTCAAATGTTTCTATCTAACAATTTTACAGGTCAAAACCAGTTCACATAGATTGAAAACACAACTAAAATATCCAACAAGTAAACATCAAAGAGAGATAATGCACTAGCAGTAGCAAAGACCATTTTAATGAAATATTAGCAAAACATGCCAATTTTATGCATAACAGAAAGTATTAGCAAAACATGCCGATGGACATAGTGGAACTTATATTCAACGCAGTTGGTGTGGCAACAGCAGCTTCAAGCTGCTGTGGCAACAGCAGCTTCAAGCTGCTGTGGCACAGCAGCTTCAAAGCTGCTGTGGCACAGCAGCTTCAAGCTGTTGTATATCATGGACGGTCACATCAGAATTACATTTGTATTTTATTCTTTGTGCACGAACTATATAATAACCAATATGGTTCCTTTTACAACGCAAGCTTATACCAAAAGACCTTTTTCAAGTTTACTATCTAATGGTTTGATATTTCATTTCTGTGATGTTTTTATTTCATTAAATTTACATGCATAAACTTATGATGGTTGCTTTACAATTTTATTTAGATCGTGTACAGAGATAGCACAACCATTTGCAATAATGTAAGATACGTTAACTAGCCTGATATCTAAAAAAGGAAATGGATAAATGCAGCCATTCAGCGGTTCACTTTTAAATTCATTATGCAATTGTATTTGTTGCTTATGCATTACAATATTATCTGACAAGTAAACTGAGTTGTAGATTATATATTTTATTAGAAAAAGAATCTGATCGTTATTACAAAGGCTTGCATTGAAGTACTCAATAGTTGTATTCATGAATAGTCAATTATTTAACCATAATGTAATGTTATATAACTTCTCTTTTCATTACATTTCATCAAATTAAAAAACAAAGGTGTTACTTCAACATCATTTGTAGGCCAATTTAATTTAAAAAGTCAGGGCAACATTATCTTTAAGCGCTTAAGTTACGTGGTTTCTAAATCAATATAGCATAGGACCATTTCCCTTGACCTTGTATGAATTTTGATAAGCATTGATTTCTTCCAAATATAAGTGTATAGCCATTAATCACCCACCTAACTTTGCTGATTTACTAATATTTTGTTATACGCAGCCATTTAACAACCACAACTCATGTTTAAAAATGGAAAAGGATGAATCAACCACAACTCATGTTTAAATATTTTGATAAGCTTGAAGTTGCTGTGGCAACAGCAGCTACAAGCTGCTGTGCCAAAGCAGCTTGAAGCTGCTGTTGCCACAGCAGCTACAAGCTGCTGTGCCATGACAAATCCTGACGTAACCCTCGGATTGACCTAACAAAGCTTATCTTTTACCAAACCTAACAAAGCTACAAGCTACATTACAGTATCATGACAAATCCTGACAATCAAAGGGACAAAAAAGATACCAAACCTAACAAAACATAAATCAATTGACCTAACTGCAACGATAATAAAATTATTTACCTCAAATCCGAAGATAATAGCAAAGACGGAGTTGAAAGCGAATTGAACCCTAAAGCGCGAGTTGTAACCTGAAACGCGAGTTGTACCCTGAGTTGAAATCAAACAAAATCCCTAAAATTGAATGAAATTTATACCTGCGAGTTGAAAGCGAGTGAAGCCACCCCTAAAATCCGATCAGAGAGGAACCTTCATCTTCGCCTTCATCTTCGTCATGCTCAGATTTTTTTTTTCCTCTGAGATTCTCGTGGGAGGGAAATAATGTTTTACGCGGCCAAAAGGGGGAAAGCATTGGAACGATGGAACGTAGAAGAGGAATTAGGGTTATGCTGGTTTGTTTACATTTTTACCCCCAGAATCCACCCTTAACAACCCAAATAAGTGTTGCTAATAATAAAGTTATTAATATGTATTTTTGGCAACACTTTTTTAATATAGCAACACGTACTATTGTTACTACCTTACAACCCAAATAAGTGTTGCCAATTGAAAAATAAAAGGGTTGCCAATTGGCTATTATGGTGTAGTGATATGAACTTATCCATTAACTCTTTCCAAGAAAGGTTTGATTCATTCTCCAATTCCTTACACCATATAGCTGCCAAATCAGACAAGCAAAGTGAAGAGCATCGTGTCATTGCCTCCTCTAAAGCTCTAAGCAACTTCCATATGTCTGATATATTTGCTTCAAGTTAACAATGGGATCTGACCTTCCATCGTAAGCATCTGTCGCTGAAAGTTTGAAATCAAGGGGGTTCCTAGTGTTTTGGATGTTAGCAGTGAAGGGTTCTTAGTGACATCTTCTGTATTCTGATCGGGTAGTCCTCCTCTAACCACTCTCCTAATCATCTCATCCATCTGAGTCATGTTGTTTGGTTGAAGCATTCGATCTATAGTAGCATCCTTCCCCTCGATCCTGTGGGGTACTCCTATCATATATTCAGTGACATATTCCTCTGGCCTCTGTTGATTCATGTTTAGATCAAAAACTCTAGTTCCATCTTATGCATTATTCTTTCTTGGAAACTTAGTACGTACCCTTCCACATGTGGCATCCAGCATTTAGATCTGCATTTCCTACACCAGTTCCTCTAATCCAAGGAGTTTATATAATGACTCCAATATTTGCACCAACATTTCCAGTGTTTTCCCCAATATTAATTCTAGCATTTCCAACATTGTCAACATTGTTACCCCCAACGGTCGCTCTACCTACTGAGGGATTGTTCCTACTTGTTCAAAATTAACTCTAGAAGTTCCTAATCAACTCTTGGAGTTTGGATTTGATTCCCTGCATATTCAACCATCCTCGGTCTCTCCATCATTTGAAATAATTCCTCCATCATCTTTTGCTGTCTTTCCAATATACCAACTTGCATCTTCTTCATCATTCTCTTTATTTCATCCATTGTGACAAAACATGATCTATTTGAGTTGGAAGAAACTTCCTGACGCCCTCTACGTTTAAATTGATTCTCCTCGGTTGTAATCTTCACTTCATTCTAGATCTGGGTCTAGGCCTTGCCATTTCTTTATATCTTCGAATTCCAAGCTCTTTCCTTCTTATTCTTTCTTAGTGAAAGCACCAAATGTTAACTACAAAAATGAGATTAACCCCAAATGATTGTGAAAGCAACAACCGTAAAGGAAATCTAGATAATCAACAACACGGATCTCGTAGAAATATCATGTAAAAATGCAGAAAAATTAGAAGAGATGCAAGTATTTTATAGTAGTTCGGCTATCTCTAACCTACGCCCACTTTAATCATTTTTTTATTAATCCTTCTAGTAGATATCCTGGATCTTAGCTAGTTTTCCTTGGATATAGATTACAATTGATTACATTTCTTTTGAGGAGATAAGAAGTGAAGAAGAGTTGATGATTCAATAGAGTAATTTTGTTTTCTTTCTAGATCTGATCTAACAGAGTTTTAGCATGGTCAGCAGCCCTCCTCCTTTCCAGATGAAGGTAATATGGTATTTATAGGAGTTTGGAGATGAGCTGGGCCAGGATATTGCATCAGTGGGCCTATCAAGTGGGTATAATGCCAAGTTAGAGAAATCACTTCAATCCGGGTAAGTTTGATGACTGTACCAATTTATAGCCTATGGATCGATACATATCCATAAATCTAGGGTATTTTCGGCTCTTGTCGGTTCATTTTCCCTTCATACGTCCTCGTAATGACTTCTGTTAAGTTTAGTCGGACTTGGACTTCGTTTGATAGATCGGTACCTATCCATAGCCCATGGATCGGTATACATCCATAGACTTAGCGTATTTTCGGCCTTTGTCGATTCTTTTGGCCTTCATATGTCCTCATGATGCGCCTACCAAGTTTCGTAGGATTTGGACTTCGTTTTACAGGCTTGGGAGTCGAGCTGCGTAGAACTATATTCAAATGTTACGATCCATCGTATACCTTAAGCTAGAGACATCGGGTTGCAGCCAAACTTGAAGGAGAATCTAACGAAGCGACGGAGATCACGATGGAATGACCCTTGATGAATCTCATCGAATATTTATAGATAGATACCAACTCAAAGGGCATGGATTGAAGCGTATCCATCTACTTAGTCTATTTTCAGTTTGCCCAAATTTGATGTGAAAGATCCATCCATAACTCTTTCAATTCTTAACCAAATGACATGAAACTTCACTAATGCAATATGGATGGGTAGGAGGACCTTCTACATAAGTTTCGAGCCATTTGAATTACTTCTCATTGGTCGGACTTTGTCCATGAAACTGGCAAAATTCAACAATGATTTATCCATAACTCACTAAATACTTGTATGAGCATCACAAAACTTAAGGGGTGCCTTCTACATGATTAAACGGACCTACATATGGATTTCAAGTAGTAGGGCCCATCCTAGATGGATAGGATCTGATCCATGGTGTATGGATCAGTGTCGATCCATAAGATCTACTCCAAATGACTTCAAATTTTTTTTGAAGCTTCTTTTATATCTTTTTAAGTGTTCCCTCAAAATTTCATGAGCTATAACGTCCTGCCTTTTTTACCACTTCAAATCGGTAATTAAACCAACTTAAAACGTTTAAATCGACGGATCATTATTTAGCTTATAGTGTTTAAAAACAGAATCAATACAGAAAAACACAAAATAAGTAGACAACACAAAATTGAACAATGAAATAAAACTTTTATATATGTAACAGAGTTTTTGATACAAAAATTTTCAGTACAGCGGAATTTAAAAGTACAATTTGAAAACAAGAAAATCTTTACTCTTTGAAATCATCAGAGTGTGCGTCTTCGGAACCCCCAGTTTCGCCAATCTTCGGATCCTAAGATGTAATCTTTAAATCTGAAATGCTCGAGTCTGACCCGAACGTTCCATGCGAAATCATAAGGCGCGCGCAATATGCTGCAAATCAGGCCAGCCAACAATAGTGAAACAGTATATAACCAGCAAAACCAGTACAATACCGGTATAAGACCGGGTTCAAAAAGAACAAGGGGCATAGCCGCATACAAGGTCAGGTTCAAAATGAAATAGTTAACCTTAACTTAAAGCAGAAGTTATTAAATCAAGAATACATGCTGAAGATTTACATGAAATGCTGAACACTACAGGTGCATACGGTTTGGAGTTCCAACAACCATGGTGTGTTTCAGGCTGAACCAAGAAAACAGGATATTATATGGTGTAACTTTTCATCAAATAAGGTATGCATTCCAACATTTTTAAGCTATAAGGTGGTGATGTCCAGTGGAGTATTATATTTTGGCACTCAAAACATACACGAACCAGAATTGGCTAGCTCCCTTAGCCTTTAGTCAGACTTGAGCAAACAACCAACACATTGTCATGCACTATCGTTTAATATATGGTGAGGCAAAGAAAACAGTTCGAATTCAGTTATAGCCACATAAAAATATAGTTTCCAAAGCTATATTAAGTTCTTACCAGGAAAGTGCCCTACCAAAATGCCCTACCATCGTTCTTATAATTCAGTGCTTAGCATCAAATTAACGGCTTACATGCAAGTTTTATAAAGTTTTATAAAGTTTTAGTGTGATATTTAGGGCCTGTAAAGCTAAACTGGCGTTCACAAGTAAAGTGGGGCCTTTAAACTATATTTTCCCAATGTTGAGCCCTTGCGCTCAAAATTCATTTAGAGTGACAGGAGTGACTACAAGTTGAAGAAGACATTCATTTGTTCATGGAAACCGAAGAAATGACAGTCTTGAATTGAACATAAAGCCAGTGTTCCCAAAGGTCTACATGTGCTCATAGAACCATAATTATTTTATAATTTCTGCTTTAACATAGAGTACTAATAAACTCCATAACCATTGAAAGTAACATGCCCATAAAAAGAAGTAACCTTTTGGGAACATCGATGCAGAATCCTCACATTCATAGTTAGATATATATTTCCTGACCTATTTTAATTAAGGTTTCATAATCTGTTACAATATTTGATCATAACTTAATATTGTAGTCCAACAGTATGATCTTATCACATGATAGTTAAAACTTAACAGTGTTCCGTAACTTAAATCACGGCAGTAGAACACATGCACACATATGCATTACTTGGTGTTTGTTACAGCCAGATAAATCCAGACTAAATTTTAAACGCTAATCAGTTCAAACATATGCAACTAAAATATTATGAGCTGCAATGTTAACATACGAAAAATGTACACCTGAAGGGGGTAATAAAATTGGAACAAATATTGTCTAAAAGCGATAATTCACGAAACAACACAAGGTTTACGATTTTAATCAAGTTACTTGACTTAAGATGAATAGCGAGCAAAATCTCACCTGCACAGCGATGAATTGAGAATAGGAAGCAGTGGCAATTAATCAAACAACAAATTCAGGTATTATTTCAAGTACTGGTTCAAATGAAACATGGCCAAACTCAAACAATTCGTTTTCAGGTTTTTGTGTTGTGAAACAAGTGTCCAAACCCCGTATTTTTAATGTGTCAATTTCCAACTTCCAAGTATAACCATGATGTTCATATATAAAAATATATAGTATGTATCTAACAGCAACCCGTCTTAAAAGCCATGATGTATATCTAAAAACTATATTAGGTATTCACTGCAAGCCACCTTAAAAACCACGGTATATAAATAAGGTATATCATGTCTTCAATATATGCAGCAAATGAAAATGTGACTCAATATATGCAGTAGATGTATATGACTCGAATAGATGCAGTAGATGTATATGACTCAAATATATGCAATAGATGTATATGACTTAATATATGCAGTTCATGTATATGACTTAATATATGCAGTTCATGTATATGACTTAATATATGCAGTTCATGTATATGACTTAATATATGCAGTTCATGGCCACCTAAGTCGATACACTTGAAACTGTATATATATCCAAAACTTGAGATATATTGCTACTGAAGCGTTTTTCTTCGAGTCAAACTCTTATTAAACTAAAATAGTTTCTCACAGGAAAGGGGCATGTCTTACAAGATTATTACAGCCAAGTGCATAAATATTCCTGGCAAATTCTAGTCAAATTGTTGTCGGACATATCCAGCACAACTAAACTCGTCAACGGTTCTAGTTCTACAGGCAATGAGCCCGACGATTAATTATCAAGTGGATATAACGGAGATAAGCTTTTCAAATTATCCATCATGTGGCAGCAAGTTAATTACAGTAAGGCAACAGGCAGCTCGATATCAATGAGACGAATGGTAACAATATGATTAATGGTATGTATATACACACGTATGCCAACAATACGTATATACATATACAAGGGTATATGTATACACGTATATGTCGGCCTCCACGCGTGTAGACGCAGATGAAATCCTATGCCACAATCAACCCCCAAACAATCCACAAAGCATCAACCATCATATTTTAGTTTAATTGAAATCAAGTCACTTGAAACAAGGTTTAATCGTGAGTGAGATGCTCACCTGCAGTTGCAAGCGACAGTCAAGACAGCAGAGTGATTCGCAGTCGCGTTGGTCCATCAAAGGTGACGTTTGACCCAAAATGAGGACGGCGGTGCTTCAGGTGATGTTGAGGAGCGGCGGCTTCAAGTAGAGATGGATTCAAAGGACAGCAGGCTCGACTTTAAGGTGGAGTTAGGGTTTCGATCAGTAACTTCGATGCTGGTGGCTATGATTTTGATTTGGGAATGATGAAGGAGGAGCTGCCGATTAAATAGGAGGCGGAGCAGTCATCTTTCCGATTTGGGGGAGAAACTGATTACGATTTTTGGGGAAGGAGCATTTAAGGCTTCGGCCATTTTTAATGAAGAGGAAATAACTCAATTTTGCAGCAAAATAAATTAGGGAAAAGATGAGATTTTGCTCAGGGAGATGGGGAGGAAAAGCGTCATTTATAGAAGAGAAATAGGAATGGATAAGAAGAACGTCCATCATCGGGTACAACATAGCTGCGTTCTCTTCAGAGGTGGGGAAGGAGTAGGTCAGCTCGATAACGATGGTTCGTAGAATATTAGCCGAGGGATGTTTTATTTGGTTGGTCCTTATAAACGTTAATTCCACCGCAATTTTAATCCTACCATTATGTACGTTGTACGTTTTATTTTTTGTGCAACCACAAAAGAATTCCAAATGTAACGAGAATGGACAAACCGCTACGCCTCGACATTCTGAACCTAATAAAATTTGTTTAAATGAGTTCTGACTCTGTTTGCCTAACGATATTATTTTAATTTCAATTAATTAGTCGGTTCACATTTTATTTCGTTTGTCCAATAACAACGTCGTTCGATTTCAAATTTTAAAACGTAAAATTTCATTTTCTTTATATACACAAATACTCATATATCCAAGCCGATTTCCGATATATTTTAACAAATAAAATTTCCGATTTCTTTAACGTTAATAACGTTCATTTTCAAATTCGACCATCTATATTCTCCAATCGATTTCCAAGTCCAATTCAATTATTCAACAATAAATATTTTGATTTAAATCGACGGTTTCGAATTAAATATTTGGTTCAAGTCATACACCAAATCATATATTCAATTAACCCAAGCATCAACATAAAATTGATTATTAATCGTTAAACTTTAATTAATCCCATATTTCAGTCGTCGAAATTTCTGTGACGTTACATGAGCCCTGCGCGTTTAGTTTAAACTTATTTGGTCTAGAAGAGGATAAACGTATTACACTTAAAAAAACAATTGTAAAAGACCTATTACAACGGACAATATTTTTCACCAAAGAGTTTATTACAACAGCATCTACGAGGCTGCGACAGTAAAAAAAAATGTTATAGAAGATGTATTACAACAGAAAAAAATAGTTGCAAAAGAGATTATTATAATAGTGACCTACAAGACTGCAACGGTAAAAAATAGTCATAATCTTCGATCACATTACAACTTGATCTAACATCCATTATATTGGCTATTGTCAAGCCATGGTGTAGGCCAGTTTTGTAAATCTTACTACTTTAACTTTTCCTTAGGAGCTGGAAGCCTGGAATGAGCAGATTCAACTTAATTTTCCTTGAGAATTTATCCATTATTGGGTTATCTCATATTCCACACAAGAAGAAAAATTACTTTAATTTGAATATACGCTGGACTATGTAAATCTCTCTCTTCCCTCTCTTCCCCTCCCTCTCTCTTTATTTTCAAAATCCTGGTGTAGTCCTTCAAATATATGGTGTAGGCCGGATTTGTGAATCTATCTTTACTTTATTTTCATTAATTGGTGGGCTATCCAAGTGAGGTGCAATGTTAGAAAAATAGCCTTCAACAAAAGATCATAGCCTTACTTTATTCCAGCAAATGATAAGCTATCCAAATGAGGTGCCAATATTAGAAAATTAATTTTCAGACAAGAGATTAGAAAAGGAAAAGGAAAAGGAAAAAGAAAGAAAAGTTGGTTAACATTTCAAACTATGATTCCATCCCATAAAGTCCAATTGCTGAAAAACGACAATAATACACTTTAAGACCTATTACGCACGCACGCGCACGCCCGCGCATGCACACCAAACATTCACTTGAGAAAACTTCCAATGCCTCAACCAAAGTCGGTGCTAAATGCTTTAAAATCGTATACAAATTGCTTTTACAACCCTGTAATGGTATATATGCTGATGAACTTCTAATTCAGCACCTTTTATGGTACACATTTGTCTCAAGGACCATTTCCTGCCAAACCAGACTACGAATACTACAGTCAGAAATACATCGATTGTGTTTGTAGGTTACATCTAATATCTTACACGTTCGGATATTCTATATGCATGAATTGAGTGTGAACATCTACCTGAGGTACAAAATATCAAATTTCATTCTTCTTTTTTGGTTGAAAGAACAAAGAAAAAAAGAACATGGAGTGGCTAATTTTTGAACAGCGCTTCTAAATAACAATTTGAACCAAGAAGGCGCTATGTGTACTGGCGGTTTAGAGATCGGATAAGCTTATATTTTGCCTAGAGGGGACTCATCGCTATGCTCGTCAACCAGCCATAGCCCATAATCACGAAAGCATTTGATTTTCTTCTCAAATCCAGTGATATAGTTGTTGTGGATGATCACATGTTTGCTCTTTGTTTCTCTAACCCATGTTTCATTTTTGAAGTACAGCCCTCCAGTTGGAAATGCAGCTTGAGGCAGCAGGTATGGATCCACCTGTCCCAGATTTTAGATTTTTTAAATTTTAACCATGAAGGAGAAAACAAGGTAGCCATGAAACTTATTGTATGGTTTAGGCAATAGTGACAAAGTATGTGTGTATATGAGCTAGGATCTATAAGCCCCTTAATTAAGGCCCTGATGTAGCCATCGATATCAACCAAATGTTCATATTTAAATAATGGTGTTAATGAAAAAAGAGCGAAAGAAGTGAATATTTAAATAGGAACGTGTGGTAGATATGGGGGATAAACAAAGGAGAACTGTGGCTTCCGGCTCCTATCAGATGTATATAATTATTATTACTATTATTATATGAAACCAAAAAGAAGAAATGACAAGAAAATTTCATATGAATATGGAAAAGCATAACGATATGGAAAACAAGACGAATTTTTGTACAATAGCACTAACAATAATTTTAAAAGAGACGCTTTTGTTTTGGGTACAATACAGAGCCGGCCCAGGGGACAGTCCACCAAGCCTATGGGCTGGGGCAGTCCACTGGGCCGGGGCAATATATTATAATATTTTAGTTTAGTTATATAAGAATATAAATATCTGGACAGCTAAATTGGTGAAGTGTAAAGATTGGTACGGTGGTGAGTGCGGCTGTACTTCTTAAAACAAGCCAGGTTCGATTCCTATCTCAAGCCACCATGTTTTTGCACAAAAAAATGCCCCTGCTCTAAAAATATTTGCGTACCAATTCTGCAATGGATGTTGCAATATCATTTATTATAACATTTACATTCTGGTAGCAATTTTTCTTCTTGCGTCCATAACAAGGATTTCATACACATGCAGTCAAGTTCATAATTCATGTGAAAATGATAACAATTTGTATTCTAGTAGTAATATTTATGTTCTTCATGCATCCATAACAAGGATTTCATACGCATGCAGTCAAGTTCAGACTTCAGATTTTATGTGACTTGATCAATTCTATTTTTCCATACTAAACCTAAGCATACTTCCAAGAGCATGATCTGGGTGGTTGGAGGTAAAAGTGAGTCTTCATGTTGATAGTTGAACTTCTTTTCTAGTCTTTGTTTTTGTTTCTTGTACTAGTGCAGATTTTATGCTTTTTATTTCTTTTGTTGTGGCATAGTACTGATATCCATTCTTTTCGTTCTTTTGGCTGGTGCTGTGCGGATACAACCCTCATTGTTTGAACTTGTACGTGAAAAGTATGATAAGTAATGAAAAATGGAAATTCTGATTGTGGATTTTCAACAATTTTCTCTCACACCTGATAATCAACATCTAAACCTACCTGTTTAACACCTCTTTGCAGTTTTAAATATTGGAGCTACAATTCTTCATCGTCACAAATTAAAGCGTCCAAAGCAAACTCCATATATATTCTTGTCATAGTCAAATTAGTACATATTAAGACAACCATTTGTAGATGAACTATATAGTCTACATGCCAAACAAATTATTTGGAAGCATCTGCCACAAAGTTGCACACTTAAGTATCATGGAACTACCAAGTACTGCAATACCAAGTCATTACCTGGAAGTCTTATTGAGTTATTTCTTACAGTTTTGCACATTTCTTAAAAAAAAAATGCCTCACATCAACAGATTAGGCCGGGGCATCAAATTAACATACGGGCTGGGGCATTAAATCCTTTGGGCCGACACTGGTACAATATAACGTGGGTTAAATTCTGACACCCCTGCCTATTACTTCTCCTAAGGGACAGTAACGAAAGGAAAATTTTACGCGAGTGAGATCAATTAAATAAAAATGACATAAAATATGCAAGACCTATATGTGGAAATCCAGCCTTTTGTGTTTGCATGAAGAACGTTAAATGATAGACTGAGGAGAGGAAATTTGAACAACTTCTATTATTTATTTTTCATTAACCTTAATTTAGTGATCTTGCACATCAGAATTTCATTCTTGCTTTTTGATCATTATTAACGGAAGAATCAAAATGAACAAGGTAAAGGAATGTGTGTATATGGTAGATTTAAAATTTTGCTTAGAACAAGGGGAAAAAGTATTCCCTTTCTGATACTGCAATAACTTGCATATCTATCCTTTTTTAAAATGCATATTCAAAGTAATCACCAATAATTTCTCCCATTTACATCTCATCAAAATCTTAGTTTCAAAAATCATATGCCTGAAAAAAAAATCAAAATCAAATAATAATTGTGACCAAAATAATACATCCTAACCCAAGAATTTAACAGCTTATCGTTAATTCAATACTAAACCACGGAATATGATGGATGAAGCCTTAGGGTGCGTTCTTAACGAACGTGAGCGTGGCATTTGAGCGTGGTACTGTAGCGAAGGGGAATTGTGTTTTTAGCTACGAACGGGGTATTTGAGCGTGGTATTTGAGCGTGGTATTTTTAAAATAAGATTTAAATAGAGATGGTTTGGCAAATTCGAATACAAATACAGTTTCTAATACAGATACAAGTACAGTTACAAATACAAACACAAATTAGTGCAGACCCGCAGCAACCAACCGATCTCTAATGGTATCACGAACTAATGACATTTCTCGAGATCCTTCTGCTTGAACACGTTCCGTGCCTCTATTCGTCGTATTTCTCATACTATAATATTCCGTCAAGTAATTATCGGGTATTCGTTCAGGATCATCATCAAAAGCCATAAAATCTGGGTCACCACTATTGTATTTGCGTATGAAGTTGTGTAAGGCCATTGTAGACACCACAACTTTCACTTGAGTTTGAAACCGATATGTAGGCATCTTGTTGAGAATGGTAAATTTTTTCTTCCAAATGCCAAATGTTCGTTCTACGGCCATCCGTAAACTCGAATGGTAGTAATTAAACACTTCATTGGCCGACTTTGGTTGATTCATTGTATCACGGAAATGCGGAATTTGATATCTCATATTTCGATATGGCGGTAAATATCCAGTCTGTAGTGGATAGCCCGAATCAACTAAATAATACTGTCCAGCTGGAGGGTAAGGAAAGTTATAGTTTCTATCGTTTGTAACAGCATTAAAAATTCTGCTATCATGTGCAGTCCCTTCCCAACCAGCCATAACATACGTAAACTGTAAATCGAAATCACAAACCGCTAATATATTTTGAGTTGCAAACCCTTTTCTTCCAATATAAGGGATAATTTGATCAGCGGGTAAATGTGCAGATACGTGGGTACCGTCTATAGCGCCAATACAGTTTTTGAAATACGGGTAATACCGGGTGGAAGTTCTGATGTGATGTGGAACAGTATTAAATTGTTGTTCCGCTGGCTTTATTACATCAGCAGCGAGTAATTGAAAAGCGTTTAGGACATCATGAAAACAAACGGAAATTGTGCTACCTGATCGTTGAAATCTTTCTTGTAGTTGTCTATTTGAAAGCCCAGTAGTCATTGTATAAATGAATATTCCAACCATTTCGACGACACAAATTTCTGGTCTGGAAGCGAGACCATGATGTTGCAGTTTCTCACATAATGCGTAGAAACAAAGCCTTTTCATCCGAAAATTATTTTGACAACGGCTTTGATGGCCATTCAAAATTTCGTTGATCCAAGATAAGCCAGTGAACTCCGAAGTATTAATCCGCGTCATATGATTTCTCCTTTCATTCTGAACCAGATAAACCCTGTAGAGCTCCATCAAATTGTTGTTCTCGGAGGATGAATCGGAGTTTGACATCAGTCGAATAAGTAGAAAGAGTTGAAGTAGTATTGTGTAAGGTGTTAAGATAGAGGGGGTAATATATAGGGAGGAAGAGAAGTTGGAAATCAAGCCGTTGGCGTCCGACGCGTCGGACGCCAACGGCTTGATTTCCAACATCCAGCGGTCGTTCCATTTGGAAGTGGAAAAAAGTGCTCGCGTCCGACGCGTCGGACGCGAACACAAAGTTGAGCGTGCCAAAACTTTGCTGCGAACGCACCCTTAGGTTCCTACAACCTGACACAGTTCAAATCAGGGGTACATGCCATATATATTTTTTCCACTTTTTTAATTAGATTATATCCTCAGCAAGTTACGCAACCAATTTCTGTACATGATTAGACTGAGCATGATTCAGTGGAAACTTTCATCCATCGCTACCACTGAAATTTTAAATATCAGTTTACTGTTTTCCCAAACTTAACAGAGTCAATTTGAAAACTGGAAAGGGAAAGGTTTGTGATAATTTAACCAAAAAAGGGCAACGGCCATTCTTCTAACTTTTTTTTTAAAGAACATTCTTGCCAATTACGGATTCAAGGAGAGGAAATAAAAAGGAACTTAAAATAAACTGAACAACTTTCACGAGGAAAAATCAAGGGTAGTTTGGTCCTGTGTAAAACATTATTAACTCACTACAAATTTATACATTTTCCCATCACAAATTTTATATTCTTTTTCTTTTTAAAATTTTCTTATTTTCTCCATTTTGTTTCTCCCTTTAATAACAGCCCGTTTTTATACTAAAAAACCTTGAAAACATTGCTTTCTCACTTCGGCCTCCTTTTTTTGATGATGATGATATAACAGGTCAAAGGCCTCCTGTTCTCCGTAAAAATTGTAATTCTGTTCTAGGTGAAAATAATAGTGAAGTTTGAGTCAAATTCATTATGTTCCCTTATTGGTCTTTATGGTTGTCTGCTTTTTCTTTTTAGCCAAAAAGTTGGATTCAATATTTTTTTTCCAGTATAATTTTCTATTTTATCACTGTGCTGCTGATTTGTCTATTCTATTCTCTAATAGAAGCTACCTATGACTTAATTTTACTTTATTTCACATTTTCCCCTTAATTCTATTATCATATACTCCCTCCAGTCCAAAATATAGGACGTTTTGTGAAGTTTTTGTTTTTCAAAATATAAGATGTTTTTACCTATAATAAATTGGACCAAATTTATTGACTTGCCATGAAATACTTCTATTGGCTCATATGAGTAGGTGGTCGCTTTGGAAACCCTAACAAATACTTTTTTGTGTTTGGAAATAGAGAAAGTAACTTAACTTTGCATGAAAAAAGGAGTCAACCCACCAAAAACAAACATTCGAATTTTTTCTTAATTCGCGTGCAAATCTCTAAAACGACTTATATTTTGCATTGGAGGGAGTACACATTATAGAATGTTTATTCTTCGCTTAATAAATATATTTATTTAGCATTGTAGGGTCCGAATTTATAGTATGAAATGGTTCACATCCTGTTGCCCTATTATTTTTAATATCAGGGATATAATATAAAATCCTCAAATGACAAATTAGAAATCATATACAGGCCAAAGCAATGAAAAAGGGCTATTATATTATATACTACATGGCAGAATCAATTTAACAAAGAGCTGATGCAATAAAATTTTCGAAGGTAAATAGGGAGACACGCCTGGCCTGCAGTTTTATTTAATGCCCAATTGAAGCCAGGCTGGTCATTTGACTTTCTCTTTTTGGACCATGGTTGATCTTGGAGCTCTTCTATCCACTTCTTCAATACTAATTTTGCTCCTTCTGTTGGACGAAGAAAAATCATGCAACTACAGATATATGTCCCTTTTTTCCCAGGAGGTGGTAAATCATGAGAGTGATCCAAAGGTTTTACCTATTACAAAATGCACAAATTAATTTAAGAAGAAAAAAACCAACGAAGTGCATGCTAAATTAAAGAGCATGACATTTTTAATAAAACTGCACAGATTGAAAAACTTTGCCATTAACCAGGTATAACAATCGTACCCAGTACCCACAATTAGAAAAATAGAAAGACGAATAACTAGAAGAGATGATTTTATTGATGAAGAAGTTGTAATAATAGTTGATACAAAAAGTTTCAATAAGGTGAACATATATATAGAGATAATTGTATAATGGCTACTTCATAATTTTCCTAGATTAAGGAAAGGGGCTTGGCCCAACGCTTGCAGCCCATGTAACAAAACAATGTAAACTGGATGCGGGTTGACATTCTTTCATGTTGAACGGTTAAGATGAAATCGGTCCATATTTGTGAAAAAAAACTCTTAATGTTTAATTGCGTCCCTCAAATCAACCTAGGGTTTCCATTCCCATTTCCATTTCCGTCGTCATCACTAATCCGAAGCTCCTTTCTTAATCTCGTGAAATTTTTTGTTGAGAGTGCCTTTGTGAGAATATATGCCTTCTGATAATAGGCTGGTATATGACAAACCATTAGATTTCCAGCTTGTGTTCGCTCTCGAACAAAATGAAGGTCAATCTCCAAATGTTTTGTTTGAGAGTGTTGTACTGGTCTGAGAGACAGTGAAACCGTGCTTTCATTATCACACCAGATGATGGGCTTTCGATTTGAAGCATTAAGGTTTCAATCCATGAAATTTCAGCAGTGGCACTTGCAAGGACTCTATATTCCGCCTCAGTAATTGATCGTGACGTCGTTGATTTTTTTTTTTTTTTTTTTTTTTGTGCATCAGGAAACTATGTTGGAACCCAAACATATGCAGTAACCCGATACTGATCTTCTATCATCAATATTGTTTGTCCAATCTGCATCGTTGTACCCTTGTAATTTAAAATCTTTATTTGATTTCAAATTAATGCCATAGTGTTTTGTCCCTTGTAGATATCTCAAAACTCTTTTTCTGCAGTCCAGTGTTTTGATAAAAGGTTTTGCATGTATTGACTAAGCTTGTTAACACTATAACATATATCAGGACGTGTAATTGTAGCATATTGAAGCGCTCCTATTATACTTGTGTATTCCTTTCCATTGTTGATTGCTTCTCCTTTATATTTGGATAAACGTACGTTACATGTCATTGGTGTTGGAAGTTTGTTAGCATGATGCATGCCTGCTTGTTGTAGAATATCTATTATATAACTTTGTTGTGATATAAACATATTAGTGTCACTTTTCCTTTTCACTTGTATTCGCAGAAAATATTTTAGATCACCTAAATCTTTAATAGCAAAATGTTGATCAAGTAATTGTATGACCATCTATCTCTTTGTTGTTGTCTCCAATTATCAGCATATCATCAGCATACACTAGAATGTATGTTGTTCCTTGTATGCTCTTTCCCATGTCTCTTTCTCATGTACAAAGAATTGTCTGATTTCGCGTGTGTGAACCCCATGTTGGACAGTGTTGATTTCAATTTTTCATACCAGGCCCTTGAGGCTTGTTTTAACTAGATAGCCTTTTTTTAATTTACATACTCTATTGTCACCACTACTGTATCCTTCAGGCTGATGCATGTACTTCTTCAACTAAGTCTCCATTTAGGAGGGCGTTGTTAACATCCAATTGTTTTATGTTCCATCTTTTACTCAGTTCAATGGATAATATGATTCTAATTGTAGTGAGCTTAACAACTGGGGAAAAAGTTTCATTAAAATCAAAACCAAATTATTGTGCATAACCTTTAGCTACCAGTCTGACCTTGTATTTTTCTATGGTGCCATATGTCTTTCTCTTTATCTTGTAACACCATCTACATCCAATGATATTCTTGTGTGTGGGTGATGTTACAAGGCTCCAAGTACCATTCTTCATCAGTGCATCATATTCTATATATATGGCCTTTTTCCAAAATCTGATTTGACTGCTTGAGCATAACTAATTGGTTCAGTTTCATTCACATTTGCACTATACACTTTAGGTTTGTAAATGCCACTCTTTGACCTTGTTATCATGTGGTGTCCAGTAGGTGGTTGTGGTTGTTGTTGCATCGTACTTCTGTCATTTGAGTCATTGTTGTCTTCTGTGGAGTTGTCATGTATGTTTTCTTCAGATTGGTCATCATGTTCATCATTTGATTGGTTGTTGACATCACTGTTATCATGTTGTGTGCAATCATTCCTTGTGCTTTGTTTATTTCATCAATTTGAACAAGTGGCAAGGCAAAAGTTGGTCGGTCCTCTGCATTACTTTCTGGTCTTTGCTCAATATTTCCTTTACTTTGTTTTTCTGCAAGAGGAAAAATGTTTTCATTGAAAATAACATGCTTAGAAATATAAATTCTTCCTTTCTTGTCTAAACACTTGTACCCCTTCTGGTTCTGAGCATAACCAAAGAATGTAAATGTTCTTGACCTAATGGATAATTTGTTTGTTATAGTCTTTTAAACAGGGAAAACATAGACATTCAAAGGCCTTTAGAAATTTGTAGTCTGGTCTATCATTAAATATTAATTCATGTGGGGTCTTGTTGCTAAGTGCCCTAGTTGGCAGCCTATTAATGAGAAAAACTGAAGTGTGAAATGCTTCATTCCAGTATTTCATAGGCACAGACCCTTGTGATAATAATGTTAGACCAGTATCTACAATATGTCTATGTTTTCTTTCAACTATTCCATTTTGCTCAGATGTGTGGGAGCAAGTTAGTCTGTGTTTAATTCCTTTTTTGATAAAATGGTTATTTAATGGCTTGAACTCACTCCCACCATCTGTTTGTATAGCTTTAACACTGCAACTGGTTTGTTTCTCAACATCTGTTATGAACCGTACAACCACATTACATGCTTCAGATTTTGCTTTTAACGTGTATATCCAAGTATACCTTGAGTATGCATCAACAAAGGATAGATAATACATGTCTCCTTGATATGAGTTTAATGGTGTCGGTCCCCACAAATCAGCAGCAATAAGCTCCAACGGTTTGTGATAAATGGTTTTAAAACTGCTAAAGGGAAGTTTGTGGCTTTTGCCAATTTGGCAGTGTATGCATGTGTACTTAACAGATATATTTTTAACAAAAATATTATTAATACGCAAAATAGTTTTAACAATATCCAGATTAAGGTGACCTAATCGCACATGCCCAGTGATCAATTTCATTTTTGCTGTTAATACAATTATCACTGCCACTACACTTATTGCTACTATTATTACCACTACAATTATCATGATTACTAATACTATCATTGTTATTATTATTATTACTGGCATCTACATTGTTGCACCAGAATTCCTTATTTGAATTTCCAGTCTTCAAGTTGCCAAACTTGTGGAGGCCATCATGTATTTTACCCTGTAGTAACATGTCTTGACTTAGTAAGTCTTTTACTAAGCAAAATTTAGGATGAAACTCCAAGTAAACATTGTTATCATTGGCAAATCTTGAGACACTTAGTAAGTTTTTATTAATTGTGGGTACTCTAAGTAAACTGTTTAACTTAAGTTGTCTCTCCCTTGATATGATGCAATTACTAATGCGTGTAATACTTGCAGTTTCACCGTTACCCATACATAAAGATTTCATACTTTAGTTTTTGCTTCTAATATTCAAGTTTTGAAGGTTATTAGTAATGTGATGAGTTGCACTTGAGTCTGGGTACCAATCTTCAAAATTGTTTTCTTCCTCTTTTCCGGCATCATCATTTGAGCCACTGTTGTTGTTGTTGTTCCTGTTTGAATTTGCCATTGTTTCTACATTTGCTTGAATCCCTCTGTACTGAGTTGCCTTGGTTATTCTGTTGAACA
Source organism: Allium sativum (assembly GCA_030737875.1). Taxonomy (NCBI): domain Eukaryota; kingdom Viridiplantae; phylum Streptophyta; class Magnoliopsida; order Asparagales; family Amaryllidaceae; genus Allium; species Allium sativum. The sequence goes on from CM060911.1 coordinate 269,559,902, forward strand.
CTTGTTTCAGTGTTATATCTGAAGTAACACTTATTTGCATGTCCAATTTTGCCACAAATCTGACATTTCACTCTGTTGTTATTGTTTCACCTGCCTCTGCCACGTCCTCTTTGAGGCTGGTAAGCTCTCTGTGGTTGATATCCTCACTGATATTGGTTTTCTTGCCTGTTTGAATTGTTACTGGTTGTTTGCATTTGCTTGCCTTTAGCTGCAGCATAGTTTGCAGAAAATTCTCCTTCTTGTGATGCTTTTCTTTGATCTATTCTGCCTTTATGAGCGAGAAGAGCCGATCTAAGAAACTGTAAGTTTGGAAGAGCTTGCTGTGTGACTATAACAGTGACAAGTTTTCATATTCTTCATTGGGACCACCCGTGATAAATAATATTTGTTCACTGTCGCTGATTTTGTGCTCCACAGCACTCAACTTATCACAGAGGTTTTTTATTTTGCTTAAATACTCCTTCATGCTCATTTCTTCTTTACTGCAGTTTTGTAATTCTCTTATATATTGCATAATGCGTAATGTAGATTGCGAGCTAAAGATTTACTCAATTGTCGACCATATTTCATGAGATGTATTACATCCCACTACTTGTGACAATAGATTCGAACTGATCGATCATAAGAGCCATGATGATAGGAGATTGTCCTGCTTCTAAAATCTGCTATGATCAAGATTTGGTAGTGTTTACATCCTGATCAGTTATCATAACTGGGGGGATGGTGACTGTTCCATTAATATACTCTTGAAGTCCATAACCTTTTAAAGCAATTTGAATTTGGTATTTCCATAAAACATAGTTGTCCTCATCTAATGATGTGGTAATGATTTGGCTCTTTGGTTTGATCAGGTTTTGTACACTGGGTGATCCACCATGGTTCATACTGCCTGATAATGCTGAGGTCTCTTCGTTATTATTGGCCATGGAGAATTAGAAGTTTGGCGAGGCAATAACTAGGGGTTACAGCCAATGCAAAAACAAGTGGCGGTCCCAAACAGATGCTGCAATAGATGAGCAGAGGTGTATGTATGCATGGCATGCAATATCAGTTCTCGTAGCCGCCTTTTTGAGCTTGGCAAGACGAAACTGGTGTATGTAGCCACTACAAGTATCACATGAAAGAAGGAGAGATTGGGAACCAAGCAGCCAGTTGACAATATTCAGCTTGGCGTGGCTGGTTTCTGATCGATGATCCAAAACAAACGAGAGTTTTATGTCCCTTCGATAAATTTCCAGTGATGAAGATATAATCTGAGGAGAAAAATAAAAAAACTATATGTTTGATAGAAGGCCTTTCGGCAATGAGGCTCTGATACCAAATTAGAGAAATAGAAAGATGAATAACTAGAAGAGATGATTTTATTGATGAAGAAGTTGTAATAATATTTGATACAAAGAGTTACAATAAGGTGGACATATATATAGAGATAATTGTGTAACAGCTACTTCATAATTTTCCTAAGTTAAGGAAAGGGGCTCGGCCCAACACTTGCAGCCCATGTAACAAAACAATGCAAACTGGATGCGGGTTGACATTCTTTCATGCTGAACGGTTAAAATGAAATCGGTCCATATTTGTGAAAAACCGCTTAATGTTTAATTCCCACGGACTCGGCCTGACATGAAAATTAAAGCACAAGCTGAACCAGACTAATTACACTAGAACCCAACATGAACCCTATCTGACCTAAGAGGTTCCACTCCTAGATAATTCTTGGATATAATTGGGAAAACTACGATCTTACGACGTACTTGATTTGCATTACATAAATAAAAAATAAGTTCAAGAATACATACAGCAGCCATATCATCAGTAAAATACACATCGTGATTTCCCACGAGATACTTGAAAGGATCTCCTAACCAAACCATATCCACATCATTATACATGGCACTATATCCCAGCTCTAGAATCTGAAGAAGATGTCGCGGTCTCCGAGATGTAAAATTGAAGAAACCCTGCCAAATTGTCAAATTAACAATTTAATAGTTTATGATTGTTATCGATATTAAAGGTAAAAGCCAAATTACAGATGTTACTAACTGCTAAATCAATTGTTTTATACTGTTAAAATATTGTAATTAAGTTTACAGGAAAACAAGAATGGTAAAGTCGTAGTTTAATGTTTATCTTGAGATTTGCTAATGGTTATCGTTATCAACCCGTGTAAGATATTGTGTCTACATGCTAAGTCCAAAGATATTGTTAGGAGGTTGTAAATACACAATTGTATTACAAACTGACAACAGCAACAATCAGTATTATTCAATTATGCCACAATTGTCGCGTCAAATTGTGTTTACAATAATCACAGAAAGCGCAACCGATTGTGCAATAGATTAAAGATATACAGAAAGTATTCTTTTTCAAGTAATGTCCAAATCCAGAAGTATTCTGTTTCCTTGAAACAATATTGCCGTCGTATGCACTGATTGACGTAGGTGCAATTTGTTTCTCAGGATAAAATGGACAAACTCCGCAGCGTAGTGCCAGCAAACGGAGTTCTGACGAACTGAAGCAGAATATAGAACGTAGATCAGAGGATTACTTTGAAGAAGAAGAAGCAATGCAGCAGTAAAAGTACTGATTGACTTGTTTTTGGGCAGTGTATTTATAGGCAAGGAGGAGTGCCTGTTCGCATGCATCAGCAACCGCAGAATAGGAAAGGTTGCGACCCTTCAACCTCCCGGTTATTCATATGCATACGTTGAGAATTTAATCGGTTGTACTCATTCAGCTAACAGACATTCCTTTCGAATTCTGAACTGAACGGACACACCTTTAAAATTCTGAGAAAAAATATTCTCATGTCAGTGACCAGCCCAATCAGCAACCGTTGGCCATATTCAATCAAGAGCCCCAAGGCCCAAGGCCCTTATCTTTGACATTTTAATGTATTATTATGTCATGCCAAGCCTACATCCTCATATCATCCCTCTCCTTTCTATTTCACATAAGCCTTTTTGGCTTCTAATATAATAGGAGAGATAGTGCCAATAATTCCATGATGTGGGACTTTAAATGTTGCTATCTCTTCTTCTTTCCATTTTCCTCTTTCTTTGCTCATTCATTTCCAACAGATATGACTCCAGATATGACTAAAGATAGAAATTTATGGAGAACGGAAATTATGTGGCCCACCCAGTGATCCCATTATGTGATGATGAAAATAATAATAATAATAATAATAATAAACACGATACTAGGTCCAAATATATGCTTCCTACTTTAAATTTTATAGCTAAATCTTGAGTACTCCAGTGAGTATATGCAGTAGGATTCAAGGATTTGCCAAATGAGGCTGGTTTTGAATAATATACTCTGGAAATTTGAGATAAAGATGAGAAATTCCATCTTAATTGATTGATAATATAGTTGAACAGGAAGTGAATTCATGAAATTAGATAACAGAAGATTAACCCACAAAGTTCAATGCTTACGCTTTCTGAACTAATATTAAACCAAAATTTCTGGTTAAAACGCATCTACAACCAACATTCATTATTACCATGCAAAATGAGTAGATTTAACACCAGATTCCAACTTGAGTCCTGCTTGGAAAAGTTGAGAGCGTCAATTTTACATCTTATCTACCTCTACTTATGTTTTTTTGAAAATGGAAAACAATCGACTAGCAAGTAGAAAGTACATGAACAAAATACGTACTCCGCATCTACAGGCTGTGAAGTTTAGGTATGGAAAGTGCCAAGAAAGAACAGTCATTTTGTAGACAGAAAAAAATTCATATATGAGAGAACCCAAAGATGACCGAACTGTAAAAATGACTAATAGCAATACAATAATAAAAGGAGTGAGAGAATAAAGGGAGGGGGGAGGGGGGTTGGAGATCGGGGACACCATATATTTGGTCGGACAAGGTACATTGCGAACTTAGGCATGAATACATGACACAACAATACACAAGGTAGCTGCATCAAGAAAAAATTACTCTGTACATGCAAAATTGCACATCCATCGATAAGATAAGATGTGCAGTGATGTCGACGGCAAAGCATATCAAAACATAAGGCAACAAAGGGTGCTCGAGAACATGCACATCCGTTTGTCTGGAAATATCATGGTCATTCATGACAGGATACGTGACATACAAAATATTCATAACCATAATTGATTCAAGTTAAAATACTCAGCCCTAAATCTCTCAACAACAATTTTCAAATTAAAGTCTCCACGTTTAAGGGATTCCAAATATATGAATCACTCTTACCTGAGAACCAAATTTATGAGCAGTTTGCGAATCAGGAGCAGGCGGGACAAGCACTGCATGGCCAGGCCACCTCTCATTCACTAAATAAAGTGTCGCATAATCCTCAGCAATGACCAAAACCTTATCTTGATGCTTTTGCCTCGAAACACTTATCAACCAGTTGCTCAAAAAGGGAAGATATGGTTGGCTAACTGCACAAACAATCACTGTTCCATTTTTGTTGTTTTTAGTAATAAACCTAGCGGCATTGTCCAGCGTGTAATCTCTCCATTTGGAATTGGAAGTAAATGATGAGTATTTAAAAGGGTTGTAAGATGATGATGGGATTAAGATGCCCAATATGATTAAAAGAGCAACTAGAATCAATAGAGCTGGATTACTGAACAAGGATTGTGTTTTTTTTAGTAGAATTCGGCGATTCTGGAGTAGGATTTGATAAATCTGAAGTGGGCTTTTGGCGCTGATGGAGATTTGGGATCATTTTTTTGATTCAATATATTTAGGCGATTTTGGTCGCTGGATGTAGATCTGCATCAGAGCACCAATTTAACCAAACTGAGCTTGTTTATTTATACGAGTGTCACGGCACGCGCTTCGCGCGTGGTAACGGCATGCGCTTCGCGTGTGGATTATTATTTTTAAAATATCAAAGTCAATATTTTAAACACTTCCATTGATAAGCCTAATCCATGGCATATTTCTTTGATTGAAAAAGGCAAAAAATTAAAGAAAAGTGAGTCTTTCCGCTATGCCAATAATTGGCATAATGCAATAAATACGGAAATGCATGAATAAATGGAAGGATTCAATTTTTACTAAGTGGGACATGTGCTAAAAATAATTAAAAGTAGACTAAAGGAGTGGAATAGATGTAGGCATAAGCAGTTTAATAATATTAAAAAAATTATACAACAAATGTAAAGATATATAATAAAAAATTGATTTGTCCTACGAAGTAAAGGCATGTATAAAAATACTACCGAACATAGAGTACTTTTAAAGCCTAGTTTTTTTAAACTTTCCCATTTAAGCACATTGTACCCTCTCCACCATCCCTCCCTCGCACACCCGCACCTCCGTCAGCCACCAAATTTGACTCTCCACTTCCCTTGCCAACCTCCGTGTGTGTTGCCGTAGCTCCTCCAACCTCTAAGCCTTCTACTGGATCCTCTTCCCCGTCTGCAAACGTCAAAATGTCACTAAGCTGTTTATCAACTTCCTTGTTATTGATCGCTCCAAGAACGTCACTGTGGCCTCCCCTACCAGCACAAACGACCACATCCCGAATGAATCCACCTCATCATAATTACTACAACGTATACATGAAACAAATCTTCCATGCTACCATCACACTCCTCAACCGCGACTCCAACTAAAATCACCACACTCCTGTTAGTCATGTTAGAAAACGAAAAGCTTCATCAAATTAATAAAGAAACCGAATATTTTAAGTTTAATTATATTTATTAAAGTAGAAAAGTTGTCTGAAAACACCAACTTTGCACAACATCGCTTAAACAATAAGTGCAGTAAAGAGATAAAGCAAAAGTCAGAACATCCTAATCTATCAAAACATGTTTGCGAGTGGATTCTCCCCTGTTAATGACGTTATCCTCCTCAACACACATCTGTCTTCTTTGCTGCAGTGTAAGCCAATGTAAAATGCTGTAAAATTTTACAAAGCTCTTTTTTTTATTATTATAAAGAGAAACGGTGGAGAACAGTAGGAGTAATGGTGGAGTGGCGAAATAGTGGAGAATCTTAGGCGATATTTATAGAGTTTAAGCATTTAAAAATAAGAAACCGTCAATTGCAAAAATTAAGGTGATATTTTGAACTATTAATAAAGATAGAAATGAATATGAGAATTTTAAGAAATTGAATGTTTCTAGAAATAGAGAAATTAATATTATAGGTGTGAATATGAGAATTTGAAGGAATTGACTATTTCTGAAAATAGAGAAATTAATATTATAGGAATGAGTATGAGAATTTTAAGGAATTGACTATTTCTGGAAATAGAGCAATTAATTTTAATTCAACAAAGAGGAAATGTATGACATAATTTCAAATAAAGGGCATTTTCGGCAGTTTGCGTATACACCAAAAAAATGTGACACCAAACCTATTCCGATTATTAGTAAAGATTATTATAAAGAGAAACGGTGGAGAACAATAGGAGTAATGGTGGAGTGGAGAAATGGTGGAGAATCTTAGGCGATATTTATAGAGTTTAAGCATTTAAAAATAAGAAACCGTCAATTGCAAAATTTAAGGGTGATATTTTGAACTATTAATAAAGATAGGAACGAATATGAGAATTTTAAGAAATTGAATGTTTCTAGAAATAGAGAAATTAATATTATAGGAGTGAATATGAGAATTTGAAGGAATTGACTATTTCTGGAAATAGAGAAATTAATATTATAGTAATGAGTATGAGAATTTTAAGGAATTAACTGTTTCGGGAAATAGAGCAATTAATTTTAATTCAGCAAAGAGGAAATGTAGGACATAATTTCGAATAAAGGGCATTTTCGGCAGTTTGCGTGTACACCAAAAAAATGTGACACCAAACCTATTCCGATTATTAGTAAAGATAAAATAAGCATGACCGAATAAATTCTAAGAGCCTCCAGCATTGGACTGCAAATGGTGGGGGACTAAGAGCTCGTCAAGGCAATGGTAAATTTACCATTACCAATTGCTCAATAACCATTTTAATTGTACCCGTTTACCAGTTAAAACGATACGATGAGAGTAAATTTATCATCTTTAACGGAAAATTATCTGTAATATTTCTTTAATATCAGCGGTAACGGTAATTTTAGCAGGTGATTTAAAACAGATGTATACTCATCTATATGTTTTATTACATACATTTAGAACCAAATAAATGTTTATATTTAGTTAAATAATAGGTGAAATAATTCTAGCTACATTTATTTTCTTTGTTATTTATGTTTCTTATTAACTAACACTACATATAGTATAATAAAGATGCATTGTGTATAAAAAAACATGTCAAGATACGAACTTTGATGGACAAACAGTAATTTACCATTACCAGGATAATGGTTACCAGATTATCAGTATATCAGCATTCGGTATACCAGTCGATTGATAAAAGTAAGCAACTCTGACTTATCTGTAAAAATGGTATGAAAACGGTATTTGCAAAATGGTAACGGAAATCATTACCATAACAGCTCTAGGTACTACAGCAAACAAAGAGATGGATTTCCCCATCAATCACCCCCCACCCCTCCCTCCCCCGTGGGGGATTGGGTGTGTGCAAATTACTTTTTTTTTCAATTTATTAATAAGGTTTTGTACCTTGATTATAAATTACAAAATGAAAACATCAACTTAGGACAGTAGGATGAAGAAAAAAGACCATTTAAGTTTAAACGAAATTTAAAACACCATTTATGACCTAAATGTTTTTCATTTCTCTATTTAAGTATCTTTGTTTAAAGAAAAAGGGAGTGAATCTTTGTTTCTTCTCTTTTCGTTCACTCATTCTCATGTTATTGTAGCCCGAGAAGAAACGAAAAAGCTTGAATCTCTCCCATTTTACGTTGCATCGCTGTTGCTGGAGATGCTCTAACCAATGATGATACATTTATAGGATTTTGGGAGAATACGTCGTATACTGCCATAATGTAACTTGAGGAACGTGAAGAAAACCAGTGGCACTTAAAAAAAATTATAGTTTAACGTATAATTTGATTTAGGTAACAATGAATCAAAATTAAGGTTCAAATAGGGATGAGCTTTGATTTGGTTAAACCAAACAACTCAGTAGATCAATTCATTTTGACTTATTTGATTTAATCATCAGTTTAATCAAATTAACCGAATTTTTATTGTTGCTTTTAAATTACTAATATTATAGTAATATTTTAGATTAATTTAGTGATTTAAATGAGTATATTTTATTATATTTGTGTCAAAATTACTACTAGAATGTGTAATAACATTAAATAAGAATACTCTAATAATATATCATGCTTTATTTCAAATTACAATGTATGTTACAACATAAAATGTAAATTGGTTTTAGCTCGAGATAAACAATTGAACCAACCAAACTTAATTTGATTGATTTGGTTTGATTTTCATTTTTGTTTGTTTTCGTTTGGCTTAACAGTTTTCGCCATCGAATAGACTAAACCAACCGAACGCTCACCCTTAGGAACAAATGATACGAAAGAAGCGACTATCCAAGTTTTTTAATTATTAGAATGCCATGTTCGTGTACCATTAAATGGCCCAAAACAGGTTCATGAATAGGTTGTTCAAAGTAAGCGTCAATGAATATGTAAAGTATTTGAATCAAAAAATTTCCTTCTTCGTATCACAAATAGGTAAATATCTAATATTCGAAAAAACTGATATTACATTCAAAATTATTTGCGATGATTTTGTTGAAGTTATAGTTAATATTTTATACATTGTAGTAAAAAGGTGGACATGCGTCTAAGCTAATAGTTTGTACTACACAGATTTAACGCATAATAGTTGCTTAAAACTATATATTATTATTTCACTTTTTTATTCTTGCAATTTTCACAATTCTATAATCAATGTATTTGAGAGAGAAATTATAGTAAGCTAAAATTTTCTACTCAATATCATTAATGGACTAATGGCTATGATAATTATCTAATATTCATTTGTATCCACGGTTGTGGATATCTGATAATCGTAAATAGTTTTGGATGCGATCATCCGTATTCAAAATTATTTGTTTATGTGCCTAGTTAAAATATTTAATTTATTGAATTTACTGTATGGAGATGCTTCTGAATTTTGGTTAAAATGGAACTAATCTATGCTTGATTTTAGTATCTTTCTACGAATTTTAGTGAATTTCCTTGAAAGTTGTCAAGTGCAAGATTATGGATGGGTAAGATTAGATAAAATAATTCGTGATGGTTGTAACTCAGTTTAAGATTAAGTTAATCTGAATTAGATGAGTATAGATCTGTTAAGCCTATTAACCAATTTAACCCAAAAATTATCGTACAAATCATTTAGAGCAAGTATCACTATGCCACTTTAATAAACTCCATTTATTGCTTTTGATATCGAGTTTCTATTTAATTATGTATTCGTACATGTGACAAAAAGAGAGAAAGAATGGAATTTAAATAAAAAATGGGCAGATATTAGATGACTACCAAATGATGTTATTCTAGTTCAATCATTTAAATTAATAAATCACCATCTCTTGAAACGTAACTTCAATTTTACAAGTCTTAGATTATAGTTTAATTATTCACATTTAAACTTTATCATTTGAAATAAAATCCTCAATGATATTCGTTGTACTTTTGTAAAATTATTTTCAAATAGTTGGCAATTAGGGAATTTGTATCATTGTATGTACCAAAATTAAAATATCAATTAAGTATATTGAATGGTCACTGGCTTTGCTCTGTATGGTAGATAAGATAACTATAAATTTTTGGCATAGCATATATTATTATTTATTATGACTAGTATAAATCACAACTATGGTGCATCTAGTTGATAAATGAATCTATTTTTTAATGTAACATAATTTAATTTGAAATGTCCCCTGTAAGAACAAAAACATAGATGGACATCACATGGTATTATAAGTGGTGTTGGATGCAAATTGATAATGTAGTTCCATTGATCCATAGTCGAGAAAGTTACGATGACAGAGGCCACAAACCAATTATGAGGTTCTATTGATGGAAGAAATATTTTTTAAATTATTTTCAAAATAAAAACATGAAATCACATTGATTAAATTTGTATTGTTAGCCCATTAGGGAAGAGATAGAGATGCGTGGAACTGTAGTCATGCACATGAATCATATATTTGAATAGAATATCAATATGTTGCTCACACCTTGCTCGGTGGCTTTAGAATTAATTCTAAAATTGGCTTTTTATTGTGGTGATGTCATTAGTAATATAATTAGTACACTCCCTTTTTACGCTCATTTCCAACAGATTTACTCTATTTTGTATCGAAATTAATGAACACTAGTACGTTCCCGTATCATGCACGCGTATGTCGTTATATATTGTTGAATGTGTTAAATAAGTCTGCAATTATTTGGATTCATAGAATATAAACAAATGAAGAAACTAATGATAAATTAATGGAAATAACCATGTAAAGCTATTACACATTGAAGCTTTTATCTATCGGAATTTTTTTGAGATATAATATAATGAGCAATGTATGTCGTGGTTGCTAGTAATAATCATAATCATAAACTATCTACCCTTAAGTTCAATGGATTTAGGCAAAGCTGATTCAATAAATTTATAATTTGATCCTAAATTTCGATCAACATCTAATTTATTTTGTCGTTAACGTCCAACTTGTTCTAATATGTGTTGGAGATGGAGACGGAGAAATATTTGTAGACACTGAAATGTGATTTACATAGGAGTTTGGACTTATATAGACAATAAGATCTACATAAAACAAGTTTATATAACATGCAATTGGGTTTGTTTATCGTTGAAATTTTGGTGATAGAACAATATGTCATCTGTATTTCTCATAAGTGATGTAAATCAAAATTATTCTTTGTTGCCATTATTTGGCTCAGACAAGTGGTAACAATTAGCTGTTTCTACTAAAACAAATAAAATTGATGATTTGGATGTCCAAAATATATGTCACTTTGTGTTATTTGATAATCGGTGATATTAATACATTCAGTAATAGTTGAAAAGATATCGACTTTCACGGCCTTTGTACTTTAAACTATTTTAATGAAAAAAAACAATACATCGGTAGTAACATCTTATGTGCTATGTCTGATGGAAGTGCTAGCATCATCTTTATAAATCTGATTGTAATAACCCGGAAAATACGAGCCAATTTAAAATTTTTAAATTGATTATTTCAAAGCAATTTGAACCATTGAAATAGAATATTTCAATAAAATAGTGAATTAGAAATAGTAAGTCAGTTTGAAAATTTGAATTCATACTTTGACCGACTGTGCAGGGTGGAAAATATAACGGATTTTAGTGAGACCAAAAATATTTAAATCTGTTAGTCAATACCTTTCTAACGAATCTGGGAATCAAAAGTTGTGGCCGAATGAATTTTCAGAAGAGTCGGTATATAGAATATATAGGTCTGGAAAATTGATATTTTTCATATGGCCTCGGAATTCGACGAAACCACTTTTGTCGGGTCCAGGATGTCAAACTATTGCTAGGTTTCAAATTTCATAATTTTTCGAATCAATATGTGAGTGTGGCAAAAGAAAAGGCGTTTGACCAGTTTCTGTTGAATTTAATCGACTGGAAATTGGCCATTTTTCAAACGGTCTCAGAATTCGACGAAACTAGTTTTGTTAGGACCGTATCGGCAATACGAAACTAGAAAATATTTTTCTGGAATTTTTCTAGTTAGTATGTGACCCCGGTAATTTGAAATGTACGTTTAAAATTCAATATAAGGATTTAAATGTAAATTCAACGGAAACTGATTGTAACGATCAAACCAGCTTACGATACATATCCCATTGTGTTCGGAATGGGGGTAAAACGCTATGGACGACAGGCGGTGGGCCTCGTTTCGAGGTCGTATGTAAAAGTCAACCTTTTTGCAAAATTAAATAATTAAATAATAAAATAAAATAAAATAAAAATATATACTCCCTCCTTTTCTTCTTCATTGCCCCCCCCCTTTTTCTTCTTCATTGCCCCCCCCCCCCCCGATTCAATATTCAGAAAAAAAAAAAAAAAAAAAACCCTAACCTAATCGAGCCGCCTGACCCTCGAACCCGCCGACGAAGACTTCGCCGAAGCCCCCCTCCGTCCAACCTCCTTCCAGTGTCGAAGCGGCGCAACCCTCGAACACCCCCCCCAGTCGCATCGAATCGAAGAAGCGCCCTCACCTTGAACCACGAGCCGCCGACGACGCCTCTTCTTCCCTCCTCCCCTTCGCATACCACGGTGAGTGATTAGGTAATTTCCTTTTTATTTTTATTTTGTTTTTGTTCTGCTAAAACTATTTTTTTAAAGTTTTAAAACTGATTCTTTTTTTTTAGAAGATTATAAACTGATTTTAAAAAAAAAAAGAATTTTAAAACTGATTTTTAAGAATTTTTAAAACTGATTTAAAAGAATTTTTAAACTGATTTGAAAAAGAATTTTAAAACAGAATTTTTGAAAAGATTTAAGAACTGTTTCTTTTCTTTTTAAGAATGTAAAAACTGATTTGTTTTAGAATTTAAGAACTGTTTTTTTTTAAAGAATATAGAAAACTGATTTTTTTTTAGTTATAAAACTGATTTTTTTTAAGTAATAAAAACAGAATTTTTAAAGAAAGTAAAAACTGATTTTATTTTAAACTTTGAAATAGAAAAAGGTTTTAAGCTTTTAAAAGAAAAAGATTTGAACTTGCAAAAATAAAGATCATATTTTTAAAAAGAGAAAAGACGGAATTTTTGTTAAGTAGAAGAAGTAAGATATGATTCTTATATTTTTAAAGCAATAAAAATATAATTTTTACACCATAGGAATATTAAAAATATAATCTTTGTTTTTAGAATATGATCTTTATATATTGAATAACATAGTAAAAATTCGATTTTTACCTATGTAGAGAATACGGGAAACGAAAGCGACAAGAAGACGAAATAGGCGAAGATTTCTATAAAGGAAGAGTCGTGTTATTGGATAGCTGTTGGTGAGAAATTCTCACTCTTCAATTTCTTTATATATATATATATATGTGTGGAAATAAAAGTGAATTGCTATATATAAATATTTATATATATATATATATATATATATATACGCCCCCTCGTCCACAAACCATGGACGATATTTATTGGTTGAAAATTGTTGTGAAAATTGGTTGACGGCAAATTGTTGTTTGGGATTGTTTGTGGTTGATATTGAATTGATTGTGGTTGAAAAATACCCGTTTGTGATTGGAAAATATTTGGTTGAAACCACATAGGATTAGTTTGTGGGAATGAAATAAATATAAACATGCCGCCTGCGTGCGAATTAGATGCATGATCCCCATTGTCAAAAACCGCGAGGTTTTAAGGTAGAGCGAGGAGCCGTACTAGGGACGGTGCCGGTTTAACTACCCTGCCGTTATGCTGCCGAAATTTTGAATAATCTTTGTGTGTTAGAATTATTTTCATATGTTGAAATTATTTGCATGCATAGAAATTAAAGCCATATATTGAAACTATGTCCATGTGTGGAAATATTCATGTGTTGAAAAGTGTTGTGTGAAAATAAAATTCATTTGTGAATGAATGAAGTGTATAAACAATAAAAATCACATTTTTATATATATATGAAGTATGAAAAATATTCGCCTTATATAAATAATTTCAATCATAAAAATCCCATCTTTCTAATATGAACAACATAAATAAATTGTCCATGTGTGGAAATACTCATTTGTTGAGAAATGTGTGTAGTGGAAAGGTGCATGTGTTGAATAAAAAGATTGAACGATAAAAATTACATTTTTATTGAAACTATGAAGTGTTGAAACCATACGTTGGTTGAATAAATATTTTAAATGATAAAAATATCATTTTTATCATATGTGTGATATGCTAAAGATATGCAGACGTTGAAACAAATATTTGTGATAGAAATATTATTTTTAACATGCATAGGAACTAAATAAAATAGTCATGTGTTAAAATCTACTTTAGTTCGCCAAAATTATCCTCTTTGAAATGTGAAGTGTTAAAAATAGCCACTGGTTCGAATAAACGTGCATGAGTTGAAATATACATTAACTAGCTAATGATATGATTTTAGCCTATGCATGCGATATTAGAATGAGTGGTGTTTTTAAACCAAAGCAAATCAAATATGAAGTTGAATAGAAAATGATAAATGTTAGAAATTGTATATATGTGCATGCATATCTATTGAACAGGTTAAAGCAAAAGGGGCTAGAGAAGAGGAATAAAATTTTGTGCCCAACAAATAGGTACACATTTACTGTTTTGTTTGGGTGATGATTTTATGAGCCTATTGGCTAGCCGCTTGGCTTTTTCTTTTTCTTTTTGAGATTAGAAGGACCGGGAACGCCTAAGGCTAGGAGGCGAAGACAAAGCTATTATGGGCGCCTGGCTTATGCAGGAACAAGCCGAATTATGGTGGGAATCTCTTACCGCCGGGAATAGAGAAGCTGGAAGAACATGGGATGGATTCAAAGAACTCTTCAAGGAGAAATATGTCCCAGAACAAGCTCTAGAAAGAATGCACGATGACTTCGCCAATCTCCAGCAAGGGGATCTTTCCGTGCAGGATTATCTGAACAAATTCACAATGTTGTCGCCCTATGCTCCAGAACTCGTTGCTACCGCGAAATCCAAAAATAAGAGGTTTATCTTCGGACTAAGAAGACAATATCATGATAGAGCCATGGCCCATGTCAAGCTGGATGTAACGACCCGCATTCTACGTATCATAGGATCGTAGAATATTTATTTCTTTCACATACAAAGTCGTATGGTCATGTAACTTTGGGAGACGACTATTGGGGTCATTTCCCATGTTCATGATTTTTCCCGATTTTTAAATGACCATTTTACCCCTAGTTGGCACTGTTTTGGCCATAACTTTTGACTGGAAAGGAATTTTGACCTGAAACCACTTCCATTGGCTTCGGATGATGGTTTCTCTTTCCGTAGAGTGGTCACATTAGCCAAACGGACTTACCGTTTGGGAGATATGGCTGAAACAAGTTTCAGATGGTTAAAAACAGCTTAATTGGGCTTAACCGGGTGATTAGCAGCTAGGCCCAAGGGGAATTTCGGGTTTAGGGGCATATAGGGGCTGATTAGGGTTAGAGAACATTTCTTTAGACATTTTCCAGCCGCCACTTTCATTCCTCTTGATCTAGCCATGGCCTCCACTCTCTAAACCTCTCTAAAACACCCAAAAATCACTTCCTAATCAAGGATTAAGGCTTAGGGGTATCAAATTAAGAAGAAAAAGCACCAAAGCAAGGTTAGAGCTGCTGTTGGGCATCAGTCATCAGTATTCGCCCAAATTAGAGGAGTTTCAGTTCTGAGAATTTTGTTTGTGGCCAAGGTGAGTGATTTGCATAGTTTTTGCACTAATTACGGTGATTAAGGGTAATTAGTGAAGATTAGCGAATTTATACGTAAATAAATTCTGGAAAAATTCTTAAAATTCTAAAATAATGTTTTAAGGCTCTGTTAGAAATTTGGGTTAATTTCGATGTGTTTTGCTAATCGTATGCTTAAACATGATTAAGAGGGATTATAGGAAAATGTGAGGTTTTGACCACTTTTGATCCATTATGATTCATTTAAATTGTTGTTTGTTGTTTGCGGTTGCTGTTATATGTTGCTATGACTCTTTGGTATGCTTTGTGATTGATTCAAATAGTTAGATTGGTCGAAAACGCCGTCGAGAGGCGTATAAACAGTTGCTGGAAAGTTGCAGAAAACTGCAGGGTATCTAACCGGATCGGATCGGGTAGGGGATCGGATCGGGTAGGGGATCGGATCGGACATATCCGAACCGGACCGGGGCGTGGTACTTTCTGGAGCATGACGTGAAGAGGCAACAAGGAAGGCCTGGTCGGATCGGAGGGGCGTAGCGTGGGATCGGAAGGAACAAGGAGGACTGAAGTGGAAGAAAGAGGAGCATGGATACCATATTCCGAACCGAATCGAGAGCAATACACGAACCGAACTGATGCTAACGAGACGGAGACGGAGACACTCAAGCTATGGGGTATCCGAACCGAACCGCTTCAGAATCACCGAACCGAACCGCATGAGGGAGAAGGACCCGAACCCAGAGGATGGTGGCACTCCGAACCGAACCAGGGAACGTATCCGAACCGAACCGAGCATGGGGAACCGGACGTGTACTTTTACTACTTCGTGATGACTCTTCTGAAGACCAACTCCAATTCGACCAAACCCGAGATGCAAAGGAAGTCCAAATGAGAAGTTAGAGCTCAAGATTCAGATGGGAATCAACGAGTTCGCTTCATGGTTGGGCTTTGCTGCGGGACGCGTGTTAAGGAGTTATCGACGTCTATAGCTTTGGACCACTATGGTAGGAGGTGCGAAGGCGGATTCAGGGCCATTATGGCATCGGTAGAACCAAGGGCTACGACCAATGAAGTGGGTCATTGAAATGTTTGGTCATGACTCCAAGTGTTTGGCTTGGTCACAGCAGGGTTTCTACAAGTCGGGATTCGTCGTTACCTCGGTTTGTCTAGTGTTCCAAAGTGGTAGATGTCGTACGCTTTACGCACTGAGTGAGAGATGTGAGGATGGTTGCTATGGATGATTTGTTTGCTATCATTGTGACATGCACACCCCACCCCCGTATTCTTACACCATTTATTATGGCACCTTGGAGTATTGTACGGTATGTGGTACTAACTCTTTGGTTGCAGGTCCAGGTTCAGGTATGGTTTAGTATACCTGTTATTATTCTGTTTAGATGCTTATCGCTCATACCAGGCTTTATGTCTGACCCAGAGTTTTATGTCTCCTCTTATTACTCTGGGTGCTCACACGAGCAGACTAGAGACAGGTTAGCTGGTGATGCACGGGTAGATGATCCGGAGACGAGCAGGAGGCTTCCACGTAATATATATAGTATTCTCCCTGTGTTGTTGAAGATCACTGCTTGGGCATTGTTGGTGTATCTTCTACTTCAGCTTTCTTTTGTTTAGAGACAGTAAATTTGGAAAATTGTAATAAGCTGTATTTGGATTTCCGCTGCTTTGATGATTGATGTTGATTCTAGTTATCAGCTTATGCACTGTCTCGCCTGTATTTGTGTCAAGTATGTTGTTATTATATTTTATCCCATGCGCTGTGAGACATTCTACAGGTTTCTTGATTAGCTCATTCTCTTCTTTTCTTTCTTATGACGACCGTCTTGTGCTAGTCGGGCATGTGTACAGCGCACTTTTGGAGGAAATGCAGGCTGGTGCGGGGCGGGCCGTCACACTGGATTTCAACGAGCTAGTGGAAATGACGTGCAACTATGAAGACCTTGATCAAAGGCATCTCGATCAGGATCGCGCTAGAAGTCAAGCAGGAAACAAGCGCAAGCCTACAGTAAATCAAGGCGAGTCAAGCCAAGCAGCATCTTCAAAGCCTCAGACTGGCAATCCGCCACGAGGAAATTGCTTTAATTGTGGTAAGCCGGGGCACTACTCAAACGTCTGCACAGCTCCGAAGAGGCAGAAAACAAATTCTCAAGGCTCGAGCCAAGGCTCTCAGAACCCTCGCTCGTGCTTCAACTGTCGCAAGACAGACCATCTGGTCAGAGACTGTCCTTTGCTGAAGAAAGCTACTGTAGCTCATGTCTATGACGGGTCTAGCCCGCCAGCTGCTTCCGACGGAGCAGGTAAACCCGATGTTTTGGGAGGTACCCTTACAATTAAAAATATTCTTGTTTCTGTATTATTTGACACAGGTGCATCGCGTAGTTTTATTGCTAGAAACACAGTGCACAAACTAAAGTTAAAACAGCGAAAGCTTAAAGAATCGGTTGAAGTTCATAACCCGATAGGGGGTCCTGTTACTCTCGGCTTATATTGTAGAGTGACAATCTCCTATTCTTTCTATAAATTTCCTTTTGATTTAATCGTTATGGATTTTCCGGAATTCGATATTATTCTCGGGCTGGATTGGTTAACGAAATTTGAAGCTGAAGTGAAGTGTGCGGAAAGAATTGTTAAAATCCGAACGGAGCTTGGACATATATATATTCCCTGTCATGGTTCGAATCCGAATAGAGAAGAATTTTGGTCAGCATTGGAACTTATCCCCACTTCCATAGAAAAGATTCCGATTGTTAGCAACTATGCGGATGTGTTTGAAGAAGTTGAAAACTTACCTCCGCAAAGAGAAATAGAATTCCGAATCGATCTAATTCCTAATGCCAGACCCGTGGTACATCCAATTCGTAGAATGACTCCGAAAGAAAAAGAAGAATTAGGCGATCAAACTCGTCAACTGTTGTGGAAAGGTCTAATCAGACCGAGTTTTTCTAATTGGGGTGCAGCTGTCGTGTTTGTCCCAAAGTCAGACGGTACTCTTAGATTATGTGTTGATTACCGAGACCTCAACAAATAGACGCTCAAAAATAAATATCCATTACCCCGCATTGATGATTTGCTAGACCAATTGAATGGGGCGAAAGTATTTTCCCGAATGGACCTAGCTACAGGTTTTCATCAATTGAGAATAGCAGAAGAGTGTGTTCCTTTGACCGCTTTCAGAGGTCCAGACATATTTTATGAATGGTTAGTAATGCCGTTTGGCCTATGTAACGCTCCAGCATACTTTGTCGATCTAATGAATAGAGTGTTCAGGGGAGTTCTGAATAAATTTGTCCTCGTATTCATCGATGATATTTTAATCTACTCCAAATCAAAACCCGAGCATGAAAAACACTTAGAACAAGTATTGGAGATTCTAAGGAAGAACGTCTTCAAAGCCAAATTCTCTAAATGTGTCTTCTGGCAAGAAGAAGTTAAATTTCTTGGCCATGTCGTGTCAGGGAAAGGAATTTCTGTTGACCCAAGCAAAATAACAGCGATTCAAGACTGGAAACAACCCACTACTCCCACAGAAGTTAGAAGTTTTATGGGATTGGCTAGTTATTATCGAAAGTTCGTTAAGGATTTTTCGAAGATATCCGGTCCGTTAACGAAGCTCACAAAGAAACATGAGAAGTTCAAGTGGACTTCCGACTATGAAGAAGCTTTCCAGGAATTGAAATCGAAGCTGACCACCGCTCCAGTGTTAACTATTATTGATGGCAATCAAGATTTAACGGTTTGGACAGATGCTTCTATTAGAGGTCTTGGTGCAGTGTTAATGCAGAGAGGCCAAGTAGTCGCTTATGCAAGCCGCCAATTGAAACCGCATGAGAAGAATTATGTGACTCATGATCTTGAGTTGCTAGCCATCGTATTTGCCTTGAAAATCTGGAGGCATTACTTATTGGGCGAGAAGTTTATACTGTACACAGATCACCAATCATTGAAGTATTTATATACCCAGAAAGATCTAAATCTGAGACAGCAGCGTTGGCTAGAATTTCTTGTAGCGTATGATCTTGATATCCTGTATACGCCGGGGAAAGCTAACGTAGTAGCTGATGCGCTTAGTAGAAAAACCGCAATTGTTGCCCATCTTATAATTACACCTGGATTGATTGATAGGATTTCAGCCCTTCAGAAGGAAGATGAATTCATTCAGAGAATCAGTAAGAGAGTCAAGGAAGGGGAAACCACGAGTTTCCGTATTGACAATAAGGGGGTTCTCAGGTTAAATAACAGAATTTGCATCCCAAATATTCCAGGCCTTCGAAGAGAAGTACTAGATGAATGCCATAAATCCAAATTTTGCATCCATCCTGGGGGGAGTAAAATGTACAACGATATCAAACGCACTTTCTGGTGGAAGGCAATGAAAAGAGATATTTCTTTGTATGTTAGCAGATGCCCTACTTGTCAATTGGTCAAGAGTGACCAACAGAAGCTAGCTGGACTGTTGCAACCGTTGGAAGTCCCAGGTTGGAAATGGGAACAGATTTCCATGGATTTCATAGATGGTTTGCCGCGAACCAAGAAAGGTAATGACAGTATTTGGGTAATCGTAGATCGCTTCACGAAGACTGCCCATTTTATACCTGTCAGGTCCAATAGAACTGCCCAAAGTCTAGCACAGATATATTTCAAAGAAATTGTTAAGCTGCATGGAATTCCCATCAGCATAGTCAGTGATAGAGATCCCTTATTTACTAGCAAATTCTGGGAGGCTTTCCAGACAGAATTGGGGACAAAACTGAATATGAGCACCGCTTATCACCCCCAAACAGATGGCCAAACTGAGCGGGTGAATAGAATTCTAGAAGATTTATTGCGGGCTTGTATAATCGATTTTGGTGGGTCATGGGAAGATCATTTGCATTTGGCAGAATTCTCATATAACAATAGCTATCAAGCAAGTTTGAGGATGTCACCATTTGAAGCATTATATGGCAGACCCTGCAGATCTCCTGCATGTTGGGTAGAACCTGGCAACAGACTTGTACTAGGACCCGATATGATTAGGGAAGCATCTGATATAGTGGACTTCATCAAGAAGCGATTGAAAACCGCCCAAAGCCGACAGAAAAGTTATGCAGACTCTAGAAGGAGAGATTTGACATTTGCTGTTGGTGATCATGTTTATTTAAAGGTTTCTCCGATGAGAGGAGTAATCAGATTTGGTAAGACTGGGAAGTTGGCACCGAGATTTATTGGTCCCTTTCCTATACTTGAGCGAATTGGAACTCTTGCTTATAGGGTTCAATTGCCAGACTGGTTGCCTGGAGTGCACAATGTATTTCACGTATCTCAACTTAGGAGACATGTGCATGATCCAGATCTTGTTGTAGAAGAAGCAGCGCAACAGGATGTGGAGATAACTCCAGAATTAGCACTCAGAAGAGAGCCATTAAAAATTGTTGGCAAAGAAACTAGGGAACTCAGAAGCAAAAAGGTTCATTTAGTTAAAGTGCAGTGGGGCAGTGATCCTAGAGACTGTACTTGGGAAACTGAGGAAAGCATTAAGCAAGCTTATCCCAAATGCAGAGTGGATATCTCTGACTAACTCCGGTGCAAGGTACCTTTACCATACTTTGCATTTACATTTTATTTCCTACTTTACTGTTGTTTCCTTTTCG
Organism: Allium sativum; assembly: GCA_030737875.1. Taxonomy (NCBI): domain Eukaryota; kingdom Viridiplantae; phylum Streptophyta; class Magnoliopsida; order Asparagales; family Amaryllidaceae; genus Allium; species Allium sativum. The sequence goes on from CM060911.1 coordinate 269,580,870, forward strand.
AGGACGAAAAGTTTTAAGTAGGGGAGATTGTAATAACCCGGAAAATACGAGCCAATTTAAAATTTTTAAATTGATTATTTCAAAGCAATTTGAACCATTGAAATAGAATATTTCAATAAAATAGTGAATTAGAAATAGTAAGTCAGTTTGAAAATTTGAATTCATACTTTGACCGACTGTGCAGGGTGGAAAATATAACGGATTTTAGTGAGACCAAAAATATTTAAATCTGTTAGTCAATACCTTTCTAACGAATCTGGGAATCAAAAGTTGTGGCCGAATGAATTTTCAGAAGAGTCGGTATATAGAATATATAGGTCTGGAAAATTGATATTTTTCATATGGCCTCGGAATTCGACGAAACCACTTTTGTCGGGTCCAGGATGTCAAACTATTGCTAGGTTTCAAATTTCATAATTTTTCGAATCAATATGTGAGCGTGGCAAAAGAAAACGCGTTTGACTAGTTTCTGTTGAATTTAATCGACTGGAAATTGGCCATTTTTCAAACGGTCTCAGAATTCGACGAAACTAGTTTTGTTAGGACCGTATCGGCAATACGAAACTAGAAAATATTTTTCTGGAATTTTTCTAGTTAGCATGTGACCCCGGTAATTTGAAATGTACGTTTAAAATTCAATATAAGGATTTAAATGTAAATTCAACGGAAACTGATTGTAACGATCAAACCAGCTTACGATACATATCCCATTGTGTTCGGAATGGGGGTAAAACGCTATGGACGACAGGCGGTGGGCCTCGTTTCGAGGTCGTATGTAAAAGTCAACCTTTTTGCAAAATTAAATAATTAAATAATAAAATAAAATAAAATAAATATATATATACTCCCTCCTTTTCTTCTTCATTGCCCCCCTTTTTTTCTTCTTCATTGCCCCCCCCCCCCGATTCAATATTCAGAAACAAAAAAAAAGAAAAAAGAAAAACCCTAACCTAATCGAGCCGCCTGACCCTCGAACCCGCCGACGAAGACTTCGCCGAAGCCCCCCTCCGTCCAACCTCCTTCCAGTGTCGAAGCGGCGCAACCCTCGAACACCCCCCCCAGTCGCATCGAATCGAAGAAGCGCCCTCACCTTGAACCACGAGCCGCCGACGACGCCTCTTCTTCCCTCCTCCCCTTCGCATACCACGGTGAGTGATTAGGTAATTTCCTTTTTATTTTTATTTTGTTTTTGTTCTGCTAAAACTATTTTTTTAAAGTTTTAAAACTGATTCTTTTTTTTTTAGAAGATTATAAACTGATTTTTTAAAAAAAAAGAATTTTAAAACTGATTTTTAAGAATTTTTAAAACTGATTTAAAAGAATTTTTAAACTGATTTGAAAAAGAATTTTAAAACAGAATTTTTGAAAAGATTTAAGAACTGTTTCTTTTTTTTTAAGAATGTAAAAACTGATTTGTTTTAGAATTTAAGAACTGTTTTTTTTTAAAGAATATAGAAAACTGATTTTTTTTTAGTTATAAAACTGATTTTTTTTAAGTAATAAAAACAGAATTTTTAAAGAAAGTAAAAACTGATTTTATTTTAAACTTTGAAATAAAAAAAGGTTTTAATCTTTTAAAAGAAAAAGATTTGAACTTGCAAAAATAAAGATCATATTTTTAAAAAGAGAAAAGACGGAATTTTTGTTAAGTAGAAGAAGTAAGATATGATTCTTATATTTTTAAAGCAATAAAAATATAATTTTTACACCATAGGAATATTAAAAATATAATCTTTGTTTTTAGAATATGATCTTTATATATTGAATAACATAGTAAAAATTCGATTTTTACCTATGTAGAGAATACGGGAAACGAAAGCGACAAGAAGACGAAATAGGCGAAGATTTCTATAAAGGAAGAGTCGTGTTATTGGATAGCTGTTGGTGAGAAATTCTCACTCTTCAATTTCTTTATATATATATATATATGTGGAAATAAAAGTGAATTGCTATATATAAATATTTATATATATATATATATATATACGCCCCCTCATCCACAAACCATGGACGATATTTATTGGTTGAAAATTGTTGTGAAAATTGGTTGACGGCAAATTGTTGTTTGGGATTGTTTGTGGTTGATATTGAATTGATTGTGGTTGAAAAATACCCGTTTGTGATTGGAAAATATTTGGTTGAAACCACATAGGATTAGTTTGTGGGAATGAAATAAATATAAACATGCCGCCTGCGTGCGAATTAGATGCATGATCCCCATTGTCAAAAACCGCGAGGTTTTAAGGTAGAGCGAGGAGCCGTACTAGGGACGGTGCCGGTTTAACTACCCTGCCGTTATGCTGCCGAAATTTTGAATAATCTTTGTGTGTTAGAATTATTTTCATATGTTGAAATTATTTGCATGCATAGAAATTAAAGCCATATATTGAAACTATGTCCATGTGTGGAAATATTCATGTGTTGAAAAGTGTTGTGTGAAAATAAAATTCATTTGTGAATGAATGAAGTGTATAAACAATAAAAATCACATTTTTATATATATATATGAAGTATGAAAAATATTCGCCTTATATAAATAATTTCAATCATAAAAATCCCATCTTTCTAATATGAACAACATAAATAAATTGTCCATGTGTGGAAATACTCATTTGTTGAGAAATGTGTGTAGTGGAAAGGTGCATGTGTTGAATAAAAAGATTGAACGATAAAAATTACATTTTTATTGAAACTATGAAGTGTTGAAACCATACGTTGGTTGAATAAATATTTTAAATGATAAAAATATCATTTTTATCATATGTGTGATATGCTAAAGATATGCAGACGTTGAAACAAATATTTGTGATAGAAATATTATTTTTAACATGCATAGGAACTAAATAAAATAGTCATGTGTTAAAATCTACTTTAGTTCGCCAAAATTATCCTCTTTGAAATGTGAAGTGTTAAAAATAGCCACTGGTTCGAATAAACGTGCATGAGTTGAAATATACATTAACTAGCTAATGATATGATTTTAGCCTATGCATGCGATATTAGAATGAGTGGTGTTTTTAAACCAAAGCAAATCAAATATGAAGTTGAATAGAAAATTATAAATGTTAGAAATTGTATATATGTGCATGCATATCTATTGAACAGGTTAAAGCAAAAGGGGCTAGAGAAGAGGAATAAAATTTTGTGCCCAACAAATAGGTACACATTTACTGTTTTGTTTGGGTGATGATTTTATGAGCCTATTGGCTAGCCGCTTGGATTTTTCTTTTTCTTTTTGAGATTAGAAGGACCGGGAACGCTATTTGCGATTTCCCGATGCCCCCGGTACAGGGGAGGTTATGGCGAAATTTTCCAAAATTTTAAGGTGTTAGAAAAATATTTGAAGTGAAAACGATAAAGAAATTATTGAATGGACTATATTTATATAAATATATAAATATAAATAGAATTAAAACGAAACGAGGCCGTGCAGTTCATATTTTGAAACCGTGATTTCAAACGACTAGTGCGGAAGATCCGACCATTGGATTTTCCCGAAACCTCAACCGTTGGGTTCGCCTTGGAAATATCTTTCCAACGGCACCAACTTTGTGAAGATCCGACGGTTGGATTGTCTGGAATGTTTAATTTAAAATCAGTGAAAAACAGCGCCAGAAACGATTATATTTATATATATATATAAATATAATTAAATTAAATCGAATAACGACGCTGCAGTTCGTAAATTGAAATCGTAACTTCAAATGGTTAGTGTGGAAGATCCGACCGTCGGATTTTCCTAAAACTGGAACCGTTGGGTTCGTTTTGAAAAGACCTTCCTAATGATGTAAAATTTGTGAAGATCCAACGGTTAGATTTTCCTATATGTGTAAAACAAAATTAGTGGAAAGCAGCGCCAGTGCATCGAAACGACCTGAAACGTCGTTTAATTAATTATGGCCGTTTTAAATTAAATAAAAATGGCGATATATCGTTATTAAGTGCTATTGACGATATAGAGTGGAAATAAACCAATGTTGTTGTGTTTGCTTGATATGTGATGGTTGAATGTATTTGACGTGAAAATTATAACTAAACAACTGAAATGTGAATGTTGAATAGTTCAACCATGTGATTAATTGGTTTGAAAATCTAAATATACGTGGATTATTTGAAAAGGCCGAGTTTATCTCATTTCAAATAATCGATCGACGTTGAGAAGTCGAAGAGTCGAAGACGACTGAAGACCGACGATCTCCACGTTGGATGGATGGACGCTACTGATGCTCGTGATTGGAGTAGCTACCATGAAGGAATTGAAGTAGTAGCCGTCCAAACATAGTGTTGATTGTACGGATATGCGAGGAATTGGTGCCTCCGGTTTCGTTCAAACCTAGAACGGACTTGTAAGTGGACTGTGTGTCTGACATTGGATTTTGTTCTGTGTTGATTGATCTCTGTTAAATATATATCTGTTTGGCGGCGGAGAATTTATTCTCTTGCTTAACGCCCTTCTCTGAGACGTACGAGCTTAGAGGTTATGTATTGACAGAAATCAGTCGCATGGAGTGGATTGCCTGTGTGGCACGCCTAAGTGGCATATGATCAAGGCTTCTGTTGCAAAGCAAAGTCTTGTGGTTGATGATCAAAGCATAGTCTGTGTGACGTAGCTTTGTGTATAACGTGAATTCGCGAGCCTCACACCCCGGTATGAGTCAAAAACGGGAGACGGACCCAAGGAGTGCATGACGTTTCTTTCTAGCTATGGTGGTGTCAGTGACCTCCCAGCCCTGACATTTATATCTACTTTTCACCTGTGTGGTTGTTGGAATGCGAGGCGCCTCGATTATAGGTCTGTAAGGACCGGGAACCGTGTGTTCAGGAATAACTAATCCTCAAAAGTAAGAGAGGACCGGCCTTGGAGGATCCAGGGGATTGCTGTGTGCGGTCCCGAGGCATTTGCTAGAGTGTCTCGAACGGAGAGGAGCTTGCCCCTTGCCTCGACTCATGAAGGAATCCAATTTCCAATACGAAATGTGCGGTTGTGATTGTATTACTAGTACGGCGACATAGTAGATGGTAGCTATGCCGCCTAGGATTGATATTTATGATTGAATCTGCTTTTGAAACATATATACACTAGTAATAATATCAAACACCTTTGTTTTATTCGTATGAAGCATCTTTGGCCATTATAAGGTAAAAACTCTATCCTCCGGCTTGCGTTGCATTGTGTGATGGGACCTGAGTCTTATAATGGCTTCATTTTAGAAAAGCATTGCGTCGATTTAATCGTTTGTTTTATTTCATGCACTAGCACTCATTGGAGTAAACCCGTTCCGCGAAAGTGGCGTGGTCCTTTGATTTGCCTTATTATTGTTGTTAATAAGTTGAATAGATTTCTCATACCAGTCCCATGACTGACTCGTAGTTTGTTTCACCTTGCAAACTCGGGTGCCCTCATTTTCACACGGGCAGCCTAGTTACAGGTTTCTGATGCACCTTTTGGCTCATGGCGAGGCTTGACTACACCGTGCTGACTTGGATTTTCTCCGCCATTATTGTATCTATATTATGATTCCGCCACTAGCGATGTAGACTGATATTCCTTTTGTGTACTCTTTATGTATGATTCCGCCTCAGGCGATGGTGACTGATTATGTATCATTATGCACTAAGTTGTATCCTGTACTGTGCTTCTCTGATGTGATGTTATCTATATGATTCCGCTGTCATATGTGTGTAAATTATTCTATTTTCTGTTTATGCTATTATCTGTGATCTGCTAATGATGATTAATGTGTTATATTCCAATGATTATCCTTAACACCGTGTCACGGGGTTTTGGGATCGTCACACTGGTCTTGTGAATATAAAGTAGCTTGTATCATGTTTTACATAACCGTTGTAGTGTAATTGAGTAATCAACATGAGTGCAGAATTTTATTGTACTTGTAGAATAAAAGTAAGTAATCTACGATATTTCTATGTTGAGGTAGCATTTTTTATGATGTATAAAAAATATTTTAAAGGAAATTTACCATGTTATAAAGTCACGGTTTACTATTTACACCTAGCAATTAAATATGGAAATTGAACTGTATTTTAAAATTAATGTTTATTTCTAAATGCTTAAGTCTATAACAAACTATAAAGATTTGAGTTGTGTTGAGTATTCATTGATAGATGAAGAAATGTTGTGAGAGAAAGAAAAATAATAATGAGCTTGTATTCATGAGATTATATTATAAAACAATGTAACGTCTATATATATATACATGATTATACCACATATGGGCTTAGGCCCGCATCTTCTGATATAATACAATCCGCATAACCTGATATATTACAATCTCTTATTTACACTGCTATTCACAATACTCCCCCTCAAACCCTAGTAGTCGATTAGGGTTTGCTTTCCACAGTGAAAAATAACGCCGCTGCCATGAAAACTTTGTCGATGAAAGAACAGATCATGCCATAGCCCTTAAAGACAGACAAATCCAAGCAAGCTTGAGTTCCTTTCACTTGAGTTTGCTTGCGATTTGTTGAGAAAGGTTAAGCAGGCTTTAAAATGCAGCAAATTAGAGCAATACGCTAGGATTTGTTTCAGATCTGAGAAGTCTAACTATGTAGTGACGATTTGACATCGATTTGGTGTTTACTGATGATCTTGGCTTGGCTTTCTGGTGTTGAATCACTTTCTTCTCCCTTTGCTTCTTCGATGTAGAGTTTATTCCTGGGTTAGTTGAAGTTGAGCTTCACCAAGGGTTTTGTGAGTATATTTGCAACTTGATGTGCCAAAGGTATATGCTTTACGTTTAACTTTCCTTTGTCGACTTGTTCTTTGATAAAGTATATATCCAGTTCCATGCGTTTAGTTCTAGATTGAAACACTGTGTTTGATGTAAGGGTTATTGCACTCATGTCACACTATATAGTAGTTGTGCCATTGATGTTTATTTATAGCTCGCTTAGTAATGACTGAATCCACGTTACCTCTGCAGTATTGCTAACTATACTCTTGTATTCGACTTTAGTACTGGATCTTGACACAATGACTTATTTCTTTGCATACCATGATATAGGATTTTTTTCCTAGAAAAACACGGTATCCACTTGTATACTTTCGATCATCATGGTCATTAGACTAGTCTGGGTCTGAATATGCATTTATATTGAGTGTTGCTAGATTGTAGCCTCAGTTTAAAGTTGATTGTGCCTTTGAGATATTGTAAAATCCTTTTTACTGCTACTCAATGTTTACTTAGTGGTTGTTGCATGAACTGGCTAACCTTATTTACATTAAATGTGATGTCTGGTCTTGTTATTGTTGCATATTGCAAGGCTACAACAATGCTTCTGTACTATTTTTCATTGGTTATATATTCTTCTCTAGTCTTAGACAATTGTAGGCTGCTCACCACAGGGGATGGAAATAGGATTTGCTTTATCCATTTTTGATTTGCTGAGGAGTTCAAAAAATATATTTTTTGACTTAAATGTATTATTGAACTTGATGCTCTATTCACTTCAATGCCAAGGAAGTTTGTGAGATCACCCAGATCATTGATTGAGAATTCAAAATTTAAACACTGGATTATCCTTATGATCACCTCCTCGCTGTTACTTGTAATTATAAAATCATTAACGTAAATTAGTATATAGGTAACAGTGATGTTAGTAAATTTTGTAAATAGGGAATTGTCAAATTTTATTGGTTGATATCCAGGTCTACTTAGTGGTGTCTTCATTTTGTTGAACCAAGCTCTTAGCGCCTGTTTTATTCCATATAAGGCTTTGTTGAGTTTGCTCACAAAGTTTTCTTTTCCTTGTGCATTTATATAATGGTTTAAAAAATAAATATTTACATCTAATTGTTTGATGGTCCAATTTTTAGATAGGGCAACTGTTAATACAATTCTAATGGATGATGGCTTGACAACAGGTGAAAAAATTTCATTGAAATCAAAACCGCATTGTTGTGAGTAGCCTTTTTCCACCAAACATGCCTTTTATATATAAACTATCCCATCTGCATTTATTTTTCATCTAAATGTCCACTTGCTTCCAACAATGTTTTTATTGTTCGGTTTTTCAACAAGTTTTCAAGTATTGTTTTTTTATAAGAGTATTAATCTCTTCACACGTTGTAGTTTTCCGTTCTTTTCTTTGTATAGCTTGTTGAAAAGTAGTTGGTTCACTTGAGTCAATAGCAGTATAGTTTTGGTTTAAATATACCATTTTTTGCCTTTGTAGTCATATGATGTCCCCTGGGTTTAGTGGTAGTTTGTGAGGTGTTGCTATTGCTTTCATTTTGACCGGACTCGCCTTGAACCCGTTCATCTACTTCTTCTATGTTGCCAGACTGACTATTTGCATATGGTTGAGGTTTTTGACCTGATCCATCAGTGGGTATTGTGTGTTGAGAGTCTTCTTCATCTTCTACATGTAGTGGGTGATAGCTTGTTGAAGTTTGGCATTGAACAGGTACTATATCATTAGAAATGTTAGGTACAACAGGTATAGAACATTATGGATTATATATCTTTCTTTTTATTTTTATTTCCTCCTTACTAAAAGGAAATTCCTTCTCATTAAAGGTACCATGTCTTGATACAAAGACTCTACCACTTTTATTAGGACATTTGTACCTTTTGTATCCATTAGGATAACCCAAAAAAAATACAAGGTGATAATCTGAATTGCAACTTGTATGAGTTATAGGGCCTTAGATAGGGAAAATACGAACACCCAATCCCTTTTCAACTTTTGTAATTTGTTTTGACTCTTATTATAATTTATAGTGGATTTTTGTAATTCAGAAGTTTAGAAGGAAGCCTACTTATTAAGTACACAGTAGTTGTAAAAGCATCTGGCCAGAATTTCAGTTGCATAGATGCATGTGCAAGTAATGCCAAACCAGTTTCAACTATGTGTCTGTGTTTTCTCTCTATAAGACCATTTTGTTCAGATGTGTGTGGACAAGTTATTCTATGTGATATGTATTTATTCTAAAATAACTGTTTAAGTGGAAAGAACTCCTTACTACCATCAGTTTGCACTACTTTTACTAAATTGTTGGTTTGTCTTTCAATACTTTGAACAAAATATGTCATAGCATTATAAATTTCATATTTTGCTTTTAGTAAATATATCCACATATGTCTAGAGTAAGCATCAATAAATGAAATATAGTATTTATATCCATAAGTCAGTAGCTATTAATTCTAGAGGTTTTGAATACTTACTTTCTGAACTGGGAAAAGCAAGTTTATAACTTTCCCAATCTAACAATAAGAACACATATGAGTAGATGGAATTCCATTAATATCAATGTTATTGCTACTCAATACTTTCTTAACAATATTCATGTTGAGGTTACCCATTTACAATGTCAAACATCAAAGTCCTTACAGTTTTTAATTTGACTTAGTTGCAACAAACTACTATGATTATCTTTATGTCTGGTACTTCTTGTATTTGTAACATCAAATCTGTAAAGTCCCTTGCACTCTTTTCCGTGCAACAGAGTATCTTTTGTTAATATATTTTTTACTAAGCAGAATTTTGGATAAAATTCAAAATATACTCTGTTGTCTTAGGAAAATTGGGATAGACTCATCGGATTTTTTCTGATTAATAGAACTCTACATAAATTATTGAGTTAAAATTTCCAAGCACCATTAATTCTTGCATTACCAATATGAGTAATGTGCATATATTTACCATTACAAATCATTAGAGTTTGATTATCTTTGTAATCTTTGTTGCCGAGATTCAAGTTATTTAGATTGTTGGTAACAAGGTTTGTGGCTCTAGAATCAGGTACCATCTTTCATCAAGCATGTCTTCTGCTTTTGCAGTTTCATTGTTCTTTGTTTTTGAATGATTTATGTGATCTAATTGGTCGTCCACTACATTTGCACTTAGGTTTCTTGAGTTGTTACTACGTTGAGATGGGGTATAATTGATGTCGAATATAAAGTAGCACTTATTTGTTGTGTGGCCAACTCTTTCACAAATCTGGCATTTGGATCTGTTATTTTCGTTGTTCCTTCTGCCCCCTCTTCCTCTTGGTCTAAACCACCTATATGACTGACGCCTGACTAGTTTTTGTAGTTTTTATTTCTTTTTTGATTTGATTTTCAATTGTTAGCAATATAATTTGCTAAGTAGTGACTGGTTTCTTTCTTGTGACTTAATCTTGCTTCATGTGGGAGTAAAGTTGATTGAACTAACTGTAAGGATGGGAAATTCTCAATGGTGGATAGAACGACTACGATAGCTTCATATTCATCATCTTGTCCATTCAACAGAAACATTATGTGTTCACAGTCTGTAACTTTATATCAGGATGTGGCAAGCTAGTCACATAGTGTTTTAACCACCTTCGATGTGTACTTTCTGATAGACATGCTCCCTTTCTTGATGTTTTATAATTGTCCCTTGTAGCTCATCACTTTTTCTACAGGTTGAGAACTAAAGATTTGTTCAACAGTTTACCAAATTTCATGAGTGGTTTTGCAACCTATTAATCGTGGCAAGATGTTCTGTCCCACATAAGAGAGAAGCCAAGCACTGATGAGATTTTCTTGTCTCTGATGTGTGAAATACTCATTATTGCTGACTAATTTTCCCTCACAATCGGTAACATATCTTATAGGGGTAGCAGTGGTGCCAAACACATACTCCTCAAGTCCATATCCCTTTATGGCAGTTTCTATTTGAAATTTCCACATTAAATAGTTTGTTTCATCGAGTTTTGTTGTAACAATTTGACTTTATGGTTTGATGATGGCATTTAGCACTCCTTAACTGATAGAATGTTGAGTTGGTACAGATCTTTCGATGAATATTGGTGATGTTATGTCTCCAGCCATTGAAGATGAAAGAAAAGAGATTAGATATGATGCAAGTGAGGCAGAATAGTTTCTGGATGAAAACCAGAATAATAATATGAGAAATCGACGTGCCTATAGGTAAGCAATTTTTCTTTTGAGAAATATGATGGAATTATCAGATGCATCCAATTCTTGTTGAGAAAATCTTTCTAAATGATTTTTGGATGGTACTGACTATAAACTGATTTCTTAAAAGAGATGTTTTGCTTATTGTACTGGTGCTTTTTGATTTCTACAGCAGTTTCTTTCAAGAATTGCTGTTCCAGTTGAGAACTTGAGATCTCTTACAAGGCACGTAAATTCTAAAGGAGAAACTGTTTTTAACTCCCAGATGATGAAAATTACTCTGATGGGAGAAAATCTTACTCAACACAAATGGTTCGAGCGTTGTTTTGGTTTTTAGAGGATGGACTTTTTCTTGATTCGAAAAAACTCAGTTGTTGTGAAGCTTCAAATGCTCTGATACCATATAAATATTTGAGTTGTGTTGGGTATCCGATGATAGATGAACTAATGTTGTGAGAGAAAGACGATATGAGCTTGTATATCATGAAATCATATTACAAAGCAATGTAACGTGTATATATACACGATTATACCACAAATGGGCTTCAGCCTGCATCATTTGATATAATACAATCTGCATAGCCTGATATAATACAATATTTTATTTACACTGCTATTCACAATACAGACATTAGCTAAAATTTAAATTTTTACCATATGAATTGGTTGCCACTGAATTTTCCCTATTTCATTTTCTAAAAATACAACTGTTTTTTATGTATAATGCCCCTAAGCATATTTTTATATGTCGGTGAATCTTAAGTTTGCATATAGAAAATTATTTAATAAAACGACATCCAAAATTTTAATTTTAATCATGTGTTAAACTTGTTAATGATTTCAAGTACATATAATGCACCACCTATCAAAGTAAAGATATACTTAATTAGAAAGGTTGATGAATAATTATAATTTGGACATACTGTATTAAACTGCACAAAACATTATTTATTTCAAATTTACATTCAAAAATTAAAGTAAATCACAGAGTTTACCTGTAGATTTTGCTTATTCCATTACAACTGCATGTCACATTGCATTAGTTCTTATAAATAATAATATCATGATCATAGATAATGATGTCGCAAAAAATAGAACTGAAGCTGGTTGACTCATAACAAAGATGCAACCGGACAGTGTATTCAAGATTTTTAGAAATGAGTAATTAATAAGTTTCTACTATAGACCGTAAACATTAATAACATATAACTGAAATTCTATAACTTTTTGTTCAATTTGGCCCTATAGAGGAGAACGAGTAGGATTCAGTTACATAGGATTATCGGTTGTAATCAAAGAAGAAGAGTAATTTCCTAAATCCAACCTATTTTGTTATTTATGAAAAATAGTAGCTACTGATTTGAAGGCATATATCTTATGGTATGATCAATTTCTCATGTTACCATGTTTATGGAAGTCCAAACCCCTTCACTGAATTGTTGATTGACAAAGCAGTCTATTTTTTATGAGTGCATCATCTTTTCGTATTTTACATCCAAAGCAATGGTTAATTGTTCAACTGAGTTAGTTCAGACACAAAGTCAAAGAAACATGGATTAAAACCGGTTTTGTGTTTAGACGATCTTTTAAATTGATGCCTTGTAATTTCAATTGGAACTACAGTAATCTTTTATATAAAAAATGAGGTTTGTAGTTGTTTCATTATGCTAAACTGGTTGTTGGATTTTTAATATAGCTAAACATTCAGTGTGTTTTTGGTGAGTAAAACAGAGCAGCCAGTTTGCGAATAAATGTTGTGTTCAAAGACCATTAAATGTCGATACGTTTCCTTGTCAGGCTGTCAACACTTTTGAGAATAAACTTGTAAATCTATGATGGTAAATAGTTTCTGATATTGAATGATAGAATAAGTATAAGACCATACGGTATGAACTTGAAGAATATATATGAAGGTGTATATAATATATACCAGTCCATATAAATTAACCATCATTTGAGTTTTTCTCTATTCCTGTTAAGTGGGATACCTTGTGAAAAAGACAATATACATAGCATAGAGAGTAAGTGCTACTTTAATTTGGAAAGATTGCACAATTAGCATTAATGTCAAAAATGGAACAAAACCAAAATGAATGCAATAAAAAGGTAAATATGAAAAAGCATAAATTGAAATAGAAAGAAAAGAACGCAAATAATTTTATAAGTTTTAGTATACTATGCACTACGTCCGCTTTAGAAGATTTCCTTTTATTTATACCATAGATAAAATACGTGAAAAAAATGGCAAAGTGTAGCTGAGGAGGAAAGAAGAAATGATCTCTTATCATGAGTCATCCATTTTTTACTTATAATGATGGACGCTAAAACTTTCTAGAGATCTCCACCATAAGGCAAATATAGATCCCTTAAGAGAAAATTGGTACTGATTCCTAATAAGACCTTTCTGTTTCTTTGTTCTAGTTTGCATTATCATTCACTTCATGATTCTTTTCTTTCTTTGAGTAGTTGCCTAGGAATTTTTTTGGTCCGAGCAGTGAATTAATGATTTAATAAAGTACTTGATTCCAGTGTTGAAGGCGAGCTATCTTGAAAGTGTGTGCAATCAGTCAAAGAAGTGTTGAAGTAGGATATTATTACCATAAAGAAGAAATAAATGAATTTTGAACTCCATAAGTGGTTGAAATAGAGGCATAGACCCCCAATGGTAGTGATTAGCACCAATCCCAAAAATCGGGTGTTGTGAGTTTGAGTTCTCCTATATTTCCTTGCTTAGTTCTATAATCACCTTGCTTATTTTAGTTTTCAAGCTTCGTGGTTATTTCTAGGTTTCCTACCTTGATAGCTTTGAAGTTTGATTTTGATTAGCCAAATCATTATGTTACTCCTTGTGAAAAGGTGGGTTAACACTTTCCACCAAAGTATGTCTTGCAAATATAAGACATGCTTTCTATAAGAACCAGTTCTGGTACTACTTGTAATTGAATTTTCAAGCCAATAACCAATTGGTTTATTGTGAATCAACCCGTGTTCGCCCAGTGATAAGTTATAGCATGCTAAATCTGGTTTTCTTAAATCGTCGGTTAAATGAGTGATTATTCCAAGATGATAGCCAAATCCTCGATCTGTTCAGATCATCTATCAGATCAATTGTTGAGACGCCCCACCCTAAACCCGCCTTAATAAAGAGCATTACATGGTAATAATGTCTATTAAGTCAGAGAATGGGGCTGGATAGGAGCAACCACTTGTATTCTTGTATTACCTGTAACACCCCGTATTTTCTGTAATCATTACAGTAACGAATTAAAGAATACTTAATTGTAAATGTGAGAATTAAGGGAAAAAGGTTACGCCATTGCGTTTGTCTCGGAATTCTGCTTGAGATAGAGTCCGAGTTTGCATAAATCGGGCTCCGTAAGGAGTTATGACCTTCAGAAGATTCAAGAATTCAAATAAATTAAAACAGTTCAAATTAAAGTCCAAAATTCAAGTTCAAACCCCAAAGCAGGCTGGGCGGGAAATTTCCCGCCCAGAAATCAGGTCGCATAGGGGGTCGACCTGGGGGTCAGCCTAGGTCACACAGGTCGACCTACCCCCTCGCCCAGATCCAAAAATGAGACGATGCTGACTAGTTGTTGAGCCTTTTCTGACCTACTGCTGAGTCACTAAGGCTTAGGTGGCAATTCTGGATAACTCTATCTAGTCTGGACAGTTGTGATTACTCCTAAAGTAATCTAACAACTCACATAAGATTAAACTTCTATAAAAGCAACCCTAATCCTCAAACCCTAAATCACACTAATTCATGCGAAGGAGCCACCATGCTGTCAATGAACGTTCTAGCCTAACCACCATTTCTTCTTCAATTAGAAAGCGAGTCAAAAGCTTCGAATCAAAACTTACTTAAGAGAAATTGATAGTCTTCTTCAAGGGATTTCTTTTCAAATTAGAAAAACAGATCCCAGAAAAACAATACTTTCTTTTCTTTGTAAGTCCTGTTATTATCTAGATGTGAACGATTAAAAGTTGTGATTTGTAATAAAATGAAAACTAGAGTAATTCTTAGTTGTAAGACAATGACGATGCTGATTTATGCCTATTCTTGTAACGATTCTATCGTATATGCTTGTGAGATTATTGTGGTTATTATGTTGATGTTAAACCAATCGTATATTATGTAAATTTGGTGAGTTTTTCATGTTATGTAACATGCAAGTTGTTTAGATCTATGTTTATTGAATCATGCAAGTTGTTTAGATCTACATTTGGATCTAGGTTTATTGAATCATGCAAGTTGTTTAGATCTACATTTAGATCTATGTTTATTGAATCATGCAAGTTGTTTAGATCTACATTTAGATCTATGTTTATTGAATCATGCAAGTTGTTCAGATCTACATTTAGATCTATGTTTATTGAATCATGCAAGTTGTTTAGATCTACATTTAGATCTATGTTTATTGAATCATGCAAGTTGTTAGGCTAAGACATGTATTATGTTTAGATCTACATTTAGATCTATGTTTATTGAATCATGCATGTTATTAGGCTAAGACATGTATTATGTTTAGATTCACATTTAGATCTATGAAAATTGGATCCAAAAATTGAAGCTCATATTTACATGCCTTGTTAAACTTGTGTAACATATGCTTAAGATTCATGTTTGTTGGATCCAAGATAAAAGTTCATATTTACATGCCTTGTTAAACCTGCGTAATTCCATATGTTTAAGATTCATGATTATTGGATCCAAATTAAAGTTTGCATTCACATGTCTAGTTAAACTTGTGCAATTCTATATGCTTAAGGTTTATGTTCATTAGACCCAAAATAAAAGTTTACATTTACATGCCTAGTTGGATTCGGGTAATCTCATATTCTTAAAGACCCATGTTAATTGGATCCAAAAATGCAAGTTCATTTTATTATGCCACGTTTACATGGCACATGTTTAGTTAGTTCCTTATTATTTTATGTTGTGTGAATGGTACATGCTCCCTTCTTTCCCCTTTTGTATATAAGTTAGGCTAAGTTACGAGCCTAACATTCTATGTGAATTTTGCGAACGTATGACGGGGGTAACGTTGGGAAAACCTTAAATTCATATTAATGGCATAATTTGGCCCATAAATATATGAATGATTAGTGGCATAAAATTGGCATAATTTATATAACTAAAATTATGAACATGATTTAGAGAGGAATTGGGCATGACTTGAATGACAATAATTTACATATAAACACAAAAGGTAAATATGTAAATTTAGAAAAAGACGAATATGCCTAACCCGCGGTTAGATTGAGTTACGGTGTAAGACTGCCCGAAACTGCCCGGAACCGCCCGGCACATCTAGCAACCATAACAATACATATCTAATGTGAGAGGTTAGTGCATCAAGCCCAAAGGAAGCCGAGGTTAGACTGAGTTGCGATGTAAAACTGCCCGGACCCGACCGACACATCCAGTAACCGCAACAATACCTGTCTAATGTGAGTGGTTGGTGCTTTAATGAATGAATTAAAGCTAAGATAGGAATGGTAGGGTTAAGTTAATTAAGGCAACACTTAACCAATACAACATGTTAACTAAACTGATGGGTGGGGTTAGGTTAATTTGGAGACTTAACCAATTTAACATATTGATTAGGAAACCCTAGTAACGGGGACCCATTTCAGCAGTAACCCACATAGATGTATCATGGTACCCGGAATTAGGCAGGGTGGGGCACGATTACTGGGCTGATTATAAGCGATCAAAACAATGGCGGGTGGTGCGTCAGTGTAGGTTCCGATGGAGTGCGGGCGTGCACGTACTCCGGAGTGCAAGTAGCAGGCACTGGGCATCAGTAGTTATGCACTGTGCATCTTGAATTATGTCGGGTTGCCATCATAGGATTTGATACAACTTATGGTGGGACCAGCACAGGTATCTACAATCAAGCGGGGGCCGAATGACACAATTGGTAAGCATACATGAGTAGGAGCCGATCGATAAAAAGGGGATCATTTATCTTGAACACATGGTGCTAGTTGAAACACTGGTAAGGGGGTGCAGAGAAGTTGAAATGAGTGCGATAGCATATTCAGTCTTATTATCTTATTTCTAGGGTGTTGTTCTAGATTTAGTTTATTCAGGTCATAATCCTTTTCTTGTTTACATGCTAAATAATCTCTGGACTTACCAGACTCATGTCTGACCCATTTTTCTTTCATCTTCTTTTCTTCCCTTTCCCCTCTCGGTCCGTAGGGAGGAAGCACCTCAACTTAGTTCAGACCTTTTGCAAGCTTGAAGAGAGTAGATGTATGGCTTGGGCTTTCTCTTCTTGGGTTATGGCTTTAGATACACTCTTAATGGGGATTATGCTACTTTATTATCGTTTTACGCTTCTTTATGTTTTAATCAAGACAGAGTATTTTGATGTAATGATTTGGAAGTTGTTTTAAGACAGTATGTTGTAATGACTTTGTTATGAACCACGTATGAAATAAATTTCTTTTTCCACTGCTTATATGTCTGTCTTGTAAATTATCTGTGTCTTTACCTTCAATGCTCCACCAAAGTTAAGGCATTCCCTTTGTGAGTGACCTTAACGGAGGTGGGGTGTTTCACTTGGTATCAGAGCAAAGGTTTACCAGATCAGATAAATTTTTATGAAAACTAATTTTCAAAAAGGAAATTTAAAGAAGCATTTTTCAAGAAAGAGTGTTGTTTTAACAAGGCGTAATCCCCAAAGCCATATGCACTATCTTTCTATCCTTTGTTTTAAATCTTTCCTTTTTGTTTCAGCATGTCTGGGGATCTTAACCTTCCAAAGGGCGTGCCGGTACCTGGCTGGTTCAAAAGGTACCTAGAGGCTAATGATAATGTCGCAGGCCCAGCAGACGTTCCTCCTCCCCCAGCTCTAGCGGTTTCTCCTCCTCGTCCTCGTGAAAATACTTTCTCAAAAATTTGTAGACTTTCGAGCCATGGGTGGAAAGAACTTTAATGGAACTAAATCATTCGTTGAAG
Source organism: Allium sativum (assembly GCA_030737875.1). Classification (NCBI taxonomy): domain Eukaryota; kingdom Viridiplantae; phylum Streptophyta; class Magnoliopsida; order Asparagales; family Amaryllidaceae; genus Allium; species Allium sativum. The sequence continues at coordinate 269,598,753 of CM060911.1, forward strand.
CTAGGAACTGGCTCAAAGAAACTGAGGATTTGTTTGGTATCTTCGAAGTGGACGATAGGCAGAAGATACTGTTGGCCGTATGGTTGCTCAAAGACTAAGCTTCCTATTGGTGGGAAGTTACTAATGCTGAAAGACCAGTTGAAACTTGGATGGATTTTAGAATGAGGTTTGAAATGAAATTCCTCTCACAAGCTGAACGAAGCCTACAAATGGAGAAGTTCTTAGCTCTCAAACAGGGAAGTATGTCGGTCAAGGAATATGTTAACCAATTCAACCAACTGGCTAGGTTCGGACTAGAGTTAGTGAACACTCCACGTAAGAAGGCTCTCCATTTTGTTAAAGGATTGAATGAGCCCCTGCACAGCGTAGCTATATCCCATATACCTATGGGTGCAACTTATGAGTGACTGGTGGACATGGCACTGTTACAAGAAGAAGATAAGGTTGGCAAAAAAGAGACAAAGGTGGAAGTACCTCAAGATAAGAAAGTGTAGGGATCACAGAGCAAGAAGACAGATTCCAAGAAGGGCAGGAAGGACAACAAACCCCGTGACAAGAGGAAGTGTAATTTTTGTGGTATTCCTGGACATCTGGTTAAGGACTGCAGAAAGAAGAAAAGGAAGATGGGTTGTTGTTTCCATTGCAGCGAGACTGGACACATGGCTAGGGACTGCCCAAGAAAAAAAAGGCAAGGACAGAGAGCCGGATCTACTTCTAGGGGGCAAGTTCATGCTCTCACAGCACCTCTGCAAGAACGAGGTAGAAATATTTCTGTTGAGAGTTTAGTTTATCTTTTTTATCATCATGTTCGTACACTCTTTGATTCTTGTGCATCGCACTCTTTTATATCTACTGTTTTAGTTGAATCTCTGCACCTAGACGCCAATATAGTAGAGGATCCCTTGGTTGTTTCAAATCCAATTGGGAGTTCGGCTTATTTATCAATGATTTGTTTGGATTTGAAAATTTCTATACTAAGCGTTGGGTTTAAATGTGATGCCTATGTTTTGGACTTCATGGGCTATGGGTTGATTCTAGGCATGGATTGGCTATCCAGTAATGGTGCCATCATTGATTGTGAAAAGAGAGTGGTTAGACTCATGACTCGCCTCGGTAACACTCTCGAAATTTCTTGTAATCCCATGAACTCTGTTATGCTTAGCTATCTAGAATCTCTTGATGCGTTTGTTGAGAATTTGCAGTCTGTTAGAGTAGTCCGTGGATACTCGGATGTCTTTGAAGAGGTGAAGGGGTTACCTCCGAAGCGGGAGATAGACTTCCGCATATAACTCGTTGATAATGTAAAACCTGTTCCTTTACCCGTTAGACACATGGCTCCAAGGGAGAGGAAAGAACTCAACAAGCAAGTTAAAGAGCTGCTTGAAAAAGGGTTTATAAGGCGGAGTATTTCTGAATGGGGTGTTCCAGTAGTATTCACAACCAAAGCGGATGGTTCACTTCGGCTATGCTTCGACTATCTGGAGCTAAACAAGCTGACCAAGAAGAATAGGCACCCACTTCCAAGAATAGATGACTTGTTCGATCAGCTTGTAGGTGCATCGGTTTTCTTCCAACTAGATCTAGCTACCGGGTTTCATCAGCTAAGAGTGGCTGAAGACAGTATTGATAAGACCGCGTTCAGAACCCCAGATGGTTTCTTCGAATGGCTTGTCATGCCTTTCAGCTTGACAAACGCACCCGCTTATTTCGTTGACTTAATGAGCAGGGTGTTCAGGGAGTTCCTTAATAAGTTTGTGGTGGTCTTCGTAGATGACATTTTGATTTTCTCAAAAAGTGAGGAAGAGCATGCTCAGTATTTAAAAGAAGTCATGGATACTCTTCGAGCACATCAGTTGAAAGCAAATTCTCCAAATGCCACTTCTGGAGAGAGGAAGTAAGGTTTCTTGGACATGTGGTGTCCAAGGAAGGGTTAGCGGTGGACCCCGCAAAAGTAGTTATGGTGCAAGATTGGAAGGTTCCACGGAATGCGACCGAAGTCCGAAGCTTCCTCGGGCTAGCGGGCTTTACCGAAAGTTCATCAAAGACTTTGCGAAAATCTCATCTCCACTTACAAGGTTGACGAAGAAGAACCTAACTTTCAATTGGGATTTGGAATGCGATGTTGCTTTCCAACGATTGAAGAGGGCTATAACAACAGCTCCGAATCTGACATTGCCGGATGGGAGCAAGATGTTTACCGTATACACGGATGCATGTGGTACGGGACTAGGTGCTATCTTGATGCAAGAGGGGAAGGTAGTAGCTTATGGAGGCAGACAGTTGAAAGTACATGAGAAAAACTACCCAACCCACGATCTAGAGTTGGCTGCCATCGTCTTTGCGCTTAAGTCTTGGCGCCATTATCTCCTAGGTGAGAAGTTTGAATTGTATATTGACCATAAATCGTTCAAGTACCTTTTCTCGCAGAAAGATCTTAACTTGAGGCAACAAATGTGGATGGAGTTCTTGGCATCCTGCGATTTCGAGATTTCCTATACCCCTGGCAATGGCAATGTAGTAGCAGACGCCTTGAGTAGAAAGAAACTGACCTTAAGTCCTCTCTTTGTAGAAAGGCAGAGCTTGGAGTACATAGCCAACTTTGACTCTAGACCCTCTGTCGATCATGTGACTGGTTTGTTAGCATCGCTAGAGGTGCGGCCTACTCTTTTGGACTCAATAGGAACCGCACAACGTGAAGACCCTCAGCTAGTTGATGTGATGGATAAGCTAATTAGGGGTGAGACTTCTAGTCACCTCAATAGATACTCCATCGATGATAAGGGTTGGTTGGGGCGGGATGGAAGGCTATGCATCCCACAAGCAAGGGATTTGGTGAAGAAGGTTCTCGAAGAGGCACACCATTCCAAGTTGACCATACACCCAGGTGGAGACAAGATGTATAAAGACGTTAAAAGGATTTTCTTTTGGAATGGCATGAAGAGGGATGTAGCAGAATTCGTCTCTAAGTGCTTAATATGCCAGCAAGTCAAGGCAGAGAAAAAGAAGCCTGGTGGTTTGCTTCATCCTCTATAGGTCCCACAGTGGAAATGGGGTAGCATTTCAATGGACTTTATCGATGGGCTACCTAGGTCAAGAAGGGGCAATACCAGTATTTGGGTAATAGTGGACAGGCTCACAAAAAGCGCTCACTTTATACCCGTTAAAAGTAGAAGGTCTGCCTCGTCTTTAGCATCCGTTTATCTTAAAGAGATAGTTCGACTCCATGGGATACCCTCCAGCATTGTGAGTGACCGAGATCCTATCTTTACGAGCGAGTTTTGGAGGAGCTTGCAAGAGGCTGTAGGCACATAGCTATGCTTAAGCACGGCCTATCACCCCCAAACCGATGGTCAAACGGAAAGGGTGAACAGAGTATTACAGGACCTCTTGAGATTACACATTCTTGACTTTGGTGGAACATGGGAGGATCATCTTCCTTTGGTGGAGTTTGCCTACAACAATAACTACCAAGCCACCATAGGCATGGTACCCTTCGAAGCTTTATATGGAAGACCATGCCGATCACCAACTTGTTGGTGGGAGTCTATAGACAAGCTCATACTTGGACCAGATATGACTGGAGAAACTTCAGAGAAAGTGGACTTGATACGAAGAAGAATGAAGACTGCCCAAGATAGACAGAAGTCCTACATAGATAAAAGAAGGACTGACCTTGAGTTTGAGGTTGGAGACAGGGTTTTCCTTAAAGTATCTCCTTTAAGGAACGTCGTTCGCTTTGGAGAAAATATGATAACAAGTTCAATGGAGCGACGCCGAGGAAGACGCGACTTGGGAAACTGAGGACAAAATACGCGCAGCCTACCCTTATCTTTTTGAGGGTACATCCTTGATCTCTTTTTCCTTAAGTTTATACATGCTTATATCTATCTTTCTAGTATATCTCCTCGGTCCTATCCTTTATCCTTAGGTAGAAACCAATGGATGTAAACATGTATTTGGAACATGTTATGATTGATGGTTGCAAGTGGTTGCTCGTGGATGCATACACACACACATTAGGTGTTAGATCGGCTCAGTCACTTTCATATTGCATATGCATATATGTATTTGTATATGGATTGAACTTGATGTGTTATCATATGGACGTTGCATTTGTATGAATGATTGTGCACTCATGTAGAAAATATGATTAGGGATGAATGCATACATAATGGATTCATGACACCGACATGACTTGCATTAAGGAGGTCAACTGAATCAGTAGACCGCCTGATTTTGCATTAGATAAGGACATGTACACACACTATGCATACAGTCGTGGAAGCATTAGAAGACTTTTTAAGGACAATGGATGCCTGTGTTTGATGGTTGAGTAGATGGACAATTAGACGGTAGGATATACGTTCTTCTCGACTCGAAGATTTCGGGGACGAAATCCTTTAAGGAGGGGAGAATGTAACACCCCGTATTTTCTGTAATCATTATAGTAACGAATTAAATAATACTTAATTATAAATGTGATAATTAAGGGAAACGGTTACACCATTGCGTTCGTCTCGGAATTCTGCTTGAGATAGAGTCCGAGTTTGCATAAATCGGACTCCGCAAGGAGTTATGACCTTCAGAAGATTCAAGAATCTAAATAATTTAAAACACTTCAAATTAAAGTCCAAAATTCAAGTTCAAACCCAGAACCAGGCTGCGCGGGAAATTTCCCGCCCAGAAATTAGGTCGATCAGGGGGTCGATTGGGGGTCGACCTGGGTCACACAGGTCGACCAAGGGGTCGACCTACCCCCCTCTCCCAGATCCAAAAATGAGACGATGCTAACTAGTTGCTGAGCCTTTTCTGACCTATTGCTGAGTCACTAGGGCTTATGTGGCAATTTTGGATAACTCTATCTAGTCTTGATGGTTGTGATTGCTCCTAAAGTAATCTAAGGCTCACATAAGATTAAACTTCTATAAAAGCAGCCCTAATCCTCAAACCCTAAGTCACACTAATTCATTCCAAGGAGCCACCATGCTGTCAATGAATGTTCTAGCCTAACAACCATTTCTTCTTCAATTAGAAAGCAAGTCAAAAGCTTCGAATCAAAACTTACTTAAGAGAAATTGATAGTCTTCTTCAAGGGTTTGCTTTTCAAATTAAGAAAACAGATCCCAAAAAAACAAGACTTTCTTTTCTTTGTAAGTCCTGTTATTATCTAGATGTGAACGATTAAAAGTTGTGATTTGTAATAAAATGAAAACTAGAGTAATTCCTAGTTATAAGATAATGACGATGCTGATTTATGCCTATTCAGATAACGATTCTATCGTATATGCTTGTGAGATTATTGTGATTATTATGTTGATGTTAAACCAATCGTATATTATGTAAATTTGGTGACTTTTTCATGTTATGTAACATGCAATTGTTTAGATCTACATTTAGATCTATGTTTATTGAATCATGCAAGTTGTTTAAATCTACATTTGGATCTATGTTTGTTGAATCACGCTAGTTGTTTAGATCTATGTTTATTGAATCATGCAAGTTGTTCATATCTACATTTATCTATGTTTATTGAATCATGCAAGTTGTTTAGATCTACATTTAGATCTATGTTCATTGAATCATGCAAGTTGTTAGGCTAAGACACGTATTATGTTTAGATATACATTTAGATCTATGTTTATTGAATCATGCAAGTTATTAGGCTAAGACATGTATTATGTTTAGATTCACATTTAGATCTATGAAAACTGGATCCAAAAATTAAAGCTCATATTTACACGTCTTGTTAAACTTGTGTAAAACCATGTGCTTAAGATTCATGTTTGTTGGATCCAAGATAAAAGTTCATATTTACATGCCATGTTAAACCTGTGTAATTCCATATGTTTAAGATTCATGATTATTGGATCCAAATTAAAGTTTACATTCACATATCTATTTGAACTTGTGCAATTCTATATGCTTAAGGTTTATGTTCATTGGACCCAAAATAAAAGTTTACATTTACATGCCTAGTTGGATTTAGGTAATCTCATATGCTTAAAGACCGATGTTAGTTGGATCCAAAAATGCAAGTTCATTATATTATGCCACGTTTACATGACACATGTTTATTTAGTTCCTTACTATTTTATGTTGTGTGAATGGTACATGCTCCCTTCTTTCCCCTTTTGTATATAAGTTAGGCTAAGTTACGAGCCTAACATTCTATGTGAATTTTGCGAACGTATGACGGGGGTAACGTTGGGAAAACCTTAAATTCATATTAATGGCATAATTTGGCCCATAAATATATGAATGATTAGTGGCATAAAATTGGCATAATTTATATACCTAAAATTATGAACATGATTTAGAGAGGAATTGGGGATGACTTGAATGACAATAATTTACATATAAACACAAAAGGTAAATATGTAAATTTAGAAAAAGACGAATATGCCTAACCTGAGGTTAGATTGAGTTACGGTGTAAGACTGCCCGGAACCGCCCGACACATCCAACAACCGTAACAATATATATCTAATGTGAGAGGTTAGTGCATCAGGCCCAAAAGAACCCGAGGTTTGACTGAGTTGCGGTGTAAAACTGCCCGGACCCGACCGGCACATCCAGTAACCGCAACAATACCTTTCTAATGTGAGTGGTTGGTGCTTTAATGAATGAATTAAAGCTAAGACAGGAATGGTAGGGTTAAGTTAATTAAGGCAACACTTAACCAGTACAACATGTTAACTAAACTAATGGGTGGGGTTAGGTTAATTTGGACACTTAACCAATTTAACATGTTGATTAGGAAACCCTAGTAACGGGGATCCATTTCAGCAGCAACCCACATAGACGTATCATGGTACCTTTAACTAGGCAGGGTGGGGCACGATTACTGGGTTGATTATAAGCGGTCAAAACAACGGCGGGTGGTGCGTCAGTGTAGGTTCCGACAGAGTGCGGGCGTGCACATACTCCGGAGTGGAAAAAGCAGGCACTGGGCATCAATAGTTATACACTGTGCATCATGAATTGTGTCGGGTTGCCACCATAGGATTTGATACACCCCATGGTGGGACCAGCACAAGTATCTACAATCAAGAGGGGGCCGAATGACACAAGTGGTAAGCATACATGAGTAGGAGCCGATCGATAAAAAGGGATCATTTATCTTGAACACATGGTGCTAGTTGAAACACTGGTACCGGGGTGCAGAGAAGTTGATATGAGTGCGATAGCATATTCAGTCTTATTATCTTATTTCTAGGGTGTTGTCCTACATTCAGTTTATTCAATTCATAATCCTGTCTTGTTTGCATGCTAAATAATCACTGGACTTACCAGACTCATGTCTGAACCATTTTTCTTTCGTCTTCTTTTCTTCCGTTTACCCCTCCCCTCCCCCCCCAGGGCCGTAGGGAGGAAACACCTCAACTTAATTCAGACCTTTTGCAAGCCTGAAGAGAGTAGATGTATGGCTTGGACTTTCTCTTCTTGGGCTATGGCTTTGGATACACTCTTAATGGAGATTATGCTACTTTATTATCGTTTTATGCTTCTTTATGTTTTAATCAAGATAAAATATTTTGATGTAATGATTTGGAAGTTTTTTAAGACAGTATATTGTAATGAATTTGTTATGAACCACGTATGAAATAAATTTCGTTTTTCCGCTGCTTATATGTCTGTCTTGTAAATTATCTGTGTCTTTTACCTTCAATGCTCCACCAAAGTTAAGGGATTCCCTTTGTGAGTGACCTTAACGGAGGTGGGGTGTTTCAAGTCCTAAGTGCATCAATGAATGATCCATATATTTTTCATTTGTGGTTCGACATACTTATTACTTACTTAATACAATATCACAATGGTTAGAGGATCGATTCAGAACAAGGCAGATACAATATAATAATTCATAGATTATGGAACAGAACATAGTCACAGATGTATAACTTTACATACATCAGGTACAATAGAAATATATACACATAGATACATCCATCCATAAGAATATGTACAACAAAAGGTGTCTAACGTGATCTTAAGTACAAACCGAATACACTAAAGGAACTAAATATGTGAGGCCTTCAGAAGTAAAGCTAAGCTGCAAAAGGGACTATCTCATGAATTTTCCTGCAAGAACTAGATATGACCCGAGCATTAATAAACACGGGTCAGTCTAGTTGAATTATTAAAATGCGGATAATAATAATCAGATGGGCAAAGGGTGATGTTCTCTTCAAGGAAAGCTAAGACATGAATAACTCCACATCATGATATCCAATGGATTACACAATTTACAATTTTTTATTGATTTAGGAGTAATGGACTTCAAGATGGATTAAACACGAAAACGAAATATCCAAGAGGTACACCAACTTGCCTCAAGTGACAACTATCAAACTCGCTTCTAAATTTATTCACTAGTAAACACTACATAGACTACAACATACAGCTTAAAGGCTATGAACCATCATACCTGTAAGGTTGGATCTGTTGTATATAACGCAGTTGTATACACAATTATATGACTTTTTGTTTGATGATAACAACCAAATATATTATTGTAAATGTGTTTATTATTGTAATGTTTCATATATTCATCACAGACAGGATTATAATATTTATATTTGAATAGAATACGACTGTACAGACATTTATATATTCATATAGTATTTTATTTAAATTGAATATTATATTTCAAATATTCAAACCGTACAACTATTTTAACTCCACTATTTGAATACATCGTTGATATACATTTTCTTTTCATATCCACTTTCATATACAGTACATCATTCTACATTCATTATACTTGTAAATAAGCTGAATACGATAGACAAATTCGTTTGAACACAGTAAAATGATATTTTATTTCAAACAAAATTTGTTTATTACAAATATCAGTACAATTCTCTCTACAACACTCATACAGTTACTCTGTCTACACAAATCATATATACATACATTTTCACTTTCATATACAAACACATTTACTGACACTGCTTTATATATTGTCTTCTAACTTCAGTCTTCTGTCTTCACTGCGCACTGTCAGTCCAGTCGTCGGCTTACCTGTCATATACAGAAACACACACACAGTATCTAGAAAAGAAATAATATTTTAAATTCTAGCAAATATAATTTTTATTTTAAAAATTTTATTTGCCTCAGTTTTCTGGTGTGTTTTCAAATCATTTTTCATGACTCGATCTGATTTTTTTTGAATCTATCCGACTGTGTCCAGACAGCTTGTGATATTCACAGTGATTCACTGTAAATACCACAAAGCAGTCAGTGTATATACAAAATATTTCAATGCAAGGGCAGGAAAACTTGTCTGGATGGCTGCATATACACACGTGTATATATACACACATGTGCATTGCCTCGCCTGTAACACCCCGCCTCCGCCAGGGTGACTCTTGCAAGCACTCTGACTTTGGAGGGGCGTTTGAATCAGGTAAACATGCATAATGATATATCAAGGAAGAACAAGAACATATGTATATATGTAAACAGAGTAAATAAGATAAGTAAAACAGCGGAAGATTTCAAACTATTTCAAAAACAAGTCTGGTACAACATAATGTCAACTTTCCAAATACACAAGTCTAGATAAAAACAACATTACTGAAAAACTGAAATACATAAGTACTATCCCCAAAATAAGTGATAACCATAGCTAGCTTCATGTCAAGACCGTACATGAGCTAAATCCCACAATCAAGCGATCAGGAATCCAAGCTAAGCTCCAATATTCCCACCCTGAGAACCTGGGGGGGGGGGGGGGGGAACGGAAGAAAAGAGGCGAAAGAAAACAGGTCAGTCAAAAAGACTGAGTAAGCCCTACTACAATCAATGTAAACTGGTAAAGTTAACTGGCATGAGCAGCAGGGATGAACATAAGGATAACAACATACTAGCATGATGATTAACTGACAAGGTAGATAAAGGTGTCATCGCATAATCAGGTTTAAGGGTTTTGCACCACAGGTGTACTAGCAAGCTAACATGACTTGAATAACAAGTATTGATCCCTTGGCCCAAGCTTTGGCCCAATAACATGAAGTGACCCTAACACGAGGTCCAATAACATGAAGTGACCCTAACACAAGGTCCAATAACATGAAGTGACCCTAACACAAGGTCCAATAACATGAAGTGACCCTAACACAAGGTCCAACCAAACGGTCTAGTCGATCGGCTCCCTAAGCCTAACTCGTCACGTGTTGGTGTCAATACGGCCCAAACATAATTGTAGTCGAACTGTGCCGGGTCCACCCTTCGGGTGTATCAAGCCCTAGGGTGCCAACCCCTGGACACCATAAACATGAGTGCACAGTCTCGATCTACTGGTACCCATGGGTGACTTCTCCAAATACGGACTACGTGCACGACCATAGTCCGTCCGGAACTACATCGGCGTACCACCCGGCCGTCGTTTATTGGTCGCTTACCTCCAGCCCAGTAATTCGTGCCCCACACCCTAACCTAGACCCTAGGGCCATGATGATACAAACTTGGGATTACTGCTGGAGTGGACCCCCATTGCTAGGATTTTCTAGTGGGTTAAGTACGGTTTAACCCTCTTGTTAATCATGGATTAACTTGGTTAAGTGTAACGATGAGTTCACGACATAACCCTGATTAATCTACCAAGCCCAAAATTGGTTAAGTATTAAGTGGACCATGACTTAACCCTAATCACGAGGCATTAATTAATTTAATGCGCCTTAACCTCTCACATTAGACCTTGTTGTGGTTACTAGTTAAGCCGGGCGGGTCCGGGTAGCTTTACACCACAACTTGGTCTAACCTCAGGTTCAAGGTACAACATGGCCAACTTCTCACATTGGGTCCTATTGTTTGTAGCAACTAGTTAAGCCGGTCGGTTCCGGGTAGGTTTACGCTACAAACTCAACCCAACCTCGAGTTGGTCACACTTATCTTTTCTAAGTGTTATGTCCATCATGTTTCCAAAACATGTTACAAATTTTCAAGCAATTGGGTAGACCTAACTTAATAGGTAAATTCCCAATGGGTAGACCTAACTTAATAGGTAAATTCCCAAATCTTATGTTTTTATGTCTTTTAAGTTTACCCAACCCCAAACGCAATCCCATCGCTTACATATCGCAATAGCGCATAAAGGATAGAAAGAGGGAACTTGGCATAATCATGACATAAAGGTGTTGAAGCCACAAGTTCAACATGGTGGCATATGAAATGTACATATGTTCATATACTTGCATATTACATTTTAGGCCTCAAAAGCATGCATAAAACCAAACTTAGCATATTGGTGATACATGGTGATAAATGACATGTAGAAATGGCCATAAGTTCGCATCTAGCCTCACATGCAAGTTATCATAAGAGATATGATAACTTACATGTTGCCAAAATGCAACCTTTAGCATAAAGCTTGAAGCTTTATGTTCATAAACCCAAGATAAGCTTGCATAACATGATAGCATGAACAAAATGTTCAACCCAAACTTGCATAACATAACTTGCATATCATATGACAAACTTGCATATCAAACTTGCATAACATAACACGATAAACTTGCATATCATGACATGGCATACTTGCATAACATAACATGATGAACTTGCATATCATAACATGGCATACTTGCATATAAACTTGCATATCACAACATGATAAACTTGCATATCAAAGCATAGCAAACTTGCATATAAACTTGCATATCACAACATGATAAACTTGCATATCATAGCATAGTAAACTTGCATATAAACTTGCATATCATACATTTAACTTTAAAGTTTAAGTATGAAAGTAGAATAGGGCTTACAATGCCAAAGCCCTTATGAAATCAAATAAACCCAAAATGCAAGCAAAACCCTTGAGCCAAAATGATCAAAACTCTTTCTTTATGATGCAAATATAGAAACTTGACTTGAATGCAAGCTAATGACACTCATACAAGCTTGAAAACACTTGTATGCATGGAAAATCTCTCATAGGAATTTTATGAAGAGAGTGGAGGCCATGAGAGGGATAATTTTGCCATAGTTTAGTTGTAGGATTGATTAATAATGATTTAGGGCTAGCTTAGGGTCTTATTTATAGATTAGGCAAGTGTTTTAGGCCATAGGATTAAACCCTAGTTCCAATCTCAGCCCTCAAAACCGAATCTGGCCCCCAAGCTCAACACAAACCCAAAATGGTGCACCAGGCAAAACTGCCCGGCTGGACCAAGTCGACAGCCAAGTCGACAGGGCTGTCGACTTGGGTCCAACCAAGTCGACTCCCAAGTCGACAGGGCTGTCGACTTGGGTGCTCTGGCGGGAATTTTCCCGCCTGGCCCAAACTGCCCTAATTTTCCAAATTCAAACTTGAATTTGAAATCTGTTTTTACTTTGAATTTTTCTGAAAACTTCGTTGGGCCTTTATCGGGTCGTACGGACTCCGATTTTCGAAAACTCGGACTCTATTTCGCGTATTTTTCCGAGACGAACGCAATGGCATAGCCTGTTTCCCTTGATTCAGATTTTTGAATTAAATTCTGCCTCGATTTATGTTATAACAGGTTATTGAAAATACGGGTTGTTACATTCTCCCCTCCTTAAAGGATTTCGTCCCCGAAATCTTCAAGTTAGGAAGAACGTATCCTACCATCCAACATCCATCTACTCAAAACATCATCCACGAGCAATCATTGTCCTTACAAGATTCTAAATGTTGTATGAACATATGCAAAGGTGTGTGTATATGTACTTATCTAATGCAAATATCATCAATGCAAATTATGTTAGTGAAATGAATCCATATGTATGCAATTCCTAACATAATGTATAACATCTATATGTGTGCACATAACATACATCCATATGCAACATCCATGTGATAACACAAAAATTTTCATCCATGAATAAGCGTAAACACTCATGCATATGCAATATGAGGAGTGTGTGAGCCGATCTAGTGCCTAACGTGTATAATGCATCCACGAGTAACCACTTGCAAACACTTGCAACCACTTGCAACCATCAAGCATAACATGTTTTAAACACATGTTTCATCCAAAGGGTTTCTACCTAAGGTTCTCATGACAAGATTAACACGATAAACTAGATAACACAAGAAAGATATGCTACAAAGAGATCGGGAAGATAAGCAGGATATACTCCTCTTTCGGATTACAAGAAATCCCTTCCTAACCCAACCCATATTCTATAAAAGCCCAAAAGGTTTAGTCAACCTAACGGACCCCCTTCAAACCCTGACATGTATTACTAGCCAATAAGTCATACCTCCCGACAGAAATAGGACCGAAAATGGGACCGAGAGGATATACATAAAAAAGATAACATGCGAGTAAGTTCCGCAGGAAAACAAGGATCAAGGATATACCCTTAGAAAGAGATATGATGCGCGTATCTAGCCTTCAATCTTCTAAGTCACGTTTCCTTGAGCTTAACTCCACTGTGCTTTGACCGTCTTTTACCTCATGATTTCTTAGCTTCTTAACTCTTATTTCCAAATATGAGTTGGAACCCATTTCATTGTCGCCTCTCGTCTTCCTTTTTTTTTTTTACTTACCCTCCTATCATTCTTGGCTTAAACATAACTATGACCTCATGGTTTCATGCAAGCTCTCCAAAATTCACTAGTGAATCCTGGACCTCGTTTACTTACTATAAAGTATTCCACGCAGCAGAACTTTTCTTGAAAATACCAATCCACGTTGCCAATGAACCATCCGCCTGCGAATGATAGGCCGTGCTTAGATTCAGCTGCTTGCCCATGACTTCTCGTAGACTATCCCAAAACTGGCTAGTGAAGATTAAGTCATGGTTACTAACTATACTTTAGGGAACCTCGTGCAACTGCTTTATTTCTTGAAAGTAAACTGTCGCTAGCTATGATGCAGTCCTTTCGCTCTTTACCGGAGTGAAATGAGCGCTCTTCGTGAGTCTACCTACTATGACCCACATGCTCGTATTCTCTTTCCTTGACCTAGGCAGTCCATCCACGAAATCCTTCGTGATGCTTTTCCCTCTTCCATTGCGGGGACCTCCAACGGATATAATAGCCCACCGGGCTTTTATGACTTGGCCTTTAACCTGTTGGCACAACATGCACCTTGGGACAAACTCGGCCACCTCCTCGGGTGATGTGCATCTTCAAGAACCTTCTTTCTCTCGTCGCGTCTTAGCCATCCCTTGTCATTTATAGCGAGGTGACTTACCATCTCGCCTCGAATCAACTTGTCCATGATCTCGATTAGCTGCGGGTCTTCCCTCTGTGAAGTCCCTACTTGATCCAGAAGGGTAGGTCTAAGCTCAAGGGACGCTAACTAACTAATTAAACTAAGAGAACTTCTTACTTCAGTTGCATTCCTTGGAGTCTTCCAATCCTGAACTGCAACTACCTTAGCGGAATCCACCGCTAAGCCTTGCTTAGATACTATATGCCCAAGGAATCTAACTTCCCTTCTCCAAAAGTGACACTTGGAGAACTTGGCCTTCAACTGATGCGCTCTAAGCGTATCCATCACCTCCACGAGATGCCTAGCGTGCTCTTCCTTATCCTTAGAGAAGATCAGAATATCATCTACGAAGACCACGACAAACTTGTTCAAGGACTCCCTGAACACCCTACTCATCAAGTCCACTAAGTAGGCGGGTACATTAGTCAAACCGAATGGCATGACCAGCCATTCTAAGAATCCATCTGGAGTTCTGAACGCAGTCTTGTCTATACTATCCTCAGCTACTCTGAGCTGATGGAATCCAGTAGCAAGATCAAGAGAAAACAGATGTTCCTGCAAGCTGATCAAACAAATCATCGATCCTTGGCAATGGTTGTCTATTCTCTTCGTTTAACTCACGATAATCGACACAAAGTCGAAGAGAACCATCTGCCTTGGTAGTAAATACTACAGGCGCTCCCCATTCAGATATACTTCATCTAATGAAGTTCTTCTCAAGCAACTCCTTGACTTGCTTTCTTAACTCTCTTCTTGCGGGGCCATGTGCCTAACCGGCCACAAAACTATCTTGGCATTATCAACCAGATAAATGCGGGAATCAATCTCTCGCTTAGGGGTAACCCCCTTCACTTCACCCAAGATATCAGGATATTCTCGGACCACCCTCACCGATTACAAACTATCGGTAGATGAGTTGAGGGATTCAACACAACATGACGGGACTCATAGGGTTACTAGAAATTTTTAGGGTATTACCGAGGCGAGTCATAAGCCTCACAACCCTATGCTCAAAAATCAAGGATGGCTCCACAACTGGACAACCAATCCATGCCCAAAATCAACCCATACCCCATGAAACCGAGAATATAAGCATCACGCGAGAACTCTATACTCAAGATAGAGATTTTCAAATCCACGTAGATAATAGACAAATGGGCGGAACCCCCAATTGGATTTGAAACACACACGGGATCACTAACTAGACTAGTACTTAGGTGCAAACTTTCAACTAGATCAGATGAAATAAACTATGCGATGCACCAAAATCAAACAAGGTACGAACAGGAAAATCAGAAATGTAAACAAGACTTTCAACAGAAATACTACCTCGATCGGGAACTGGAGCGGCATTGAGAACATGAACTTGCCCTCCTGAAGGTCCAGCACGCTGAGTCTGACCCTGGCCTTGCCCTTGCTTCTTCGGACAATCCCTAGTGAAGTGTCCCATTTCTCCACAGTTAAAGCAAGTGCCCTTCCTTTTCCTGCAATCCTTGTTTAGATGAGTCGAGCTTCCACAAGTAAAGCACTTCTTTTCCTTCTTATCTTTAGACTTCTCCTCCTTCTTTTTCATCTCCTCTTTGGGCTCCGTTTTCTTGTTTTGAGACTCATTCACCTTGATTTCCTTCTTGTCACTCCTATTCTCATCATCGAGTAGGGCCATATTCACCAAACTCTCGAAAGTTGCCCCCTAGGGTATATGAGACATGGCTAAACCATGTAATGGCTCATTTAATCCTAGAGCAAAGTATAGGGCCTTCTTCTGAGCTGTGTTAACCAAGTCTAAACCGACCCGAGCCAGTTGATTAAACTTATCTATGTATTCCCTAATAGTCATGTCCCCTTGCTTCAGTGATAGGAACCTTAGTCCAAACTTTCCCCGAAAGTCATCCCAAGTCTCAATTGGCCTAGTAGCGGTGGTGACCACCCACCAACGTGCAGCTTCTTCCTTTAGCAACCACACTGCTAATAAAACCTTCCTACGGTCATCTATATCAAAGAAGGTAAAAAGATCTTCGGTTTCTTTCAACCAATTCCTTGCCTCTACATAAGTCTCGGTTCCAATGAAATTCTTGCAACCCATCGCCTTGAGGTCTTTGCAAATCTCCGCGAAATCCTTTTGTGGATGCCGAGGGGGAGGAGGAACATTAACTACTGAAGGAGGAGGAGGAGGGACATCTGCGGGGCCGACTTCGGTCGCCCTAGCCTCCAAAAGTCTCCTATACCAAACAGGTACGTGTACTCCCTCCGGAATAGCAAAGTTATCGGCCATACTGAAAACGAAGAAAAAGATAGATTCAGAATGGAGAAAAACGAAGGAATTTTGCTAATGGCTTTTTGGGGAATAGCCTTTAAAATAAACTAGACTTTTCTTTGGAAAATACTTTATACTTGATTTTGAAAATAGTTTTCCAAAAGTTTTCTAAAAACCTTTTTGTTCCTTATCGTAAACCATATGCTCTGATACCAAATGTAACACCCCACCTCCGCCAGGGTGACTCTTGCAAGCACTCTGACTTTGGAGGGGCGTTTGAATCAGGTAAACATGCATAATGATATATCAAGGCAGAACAAGAACATATGTATATATGTAAACAGAGTAAATAAGATAAGTAAAACAGCGGAAGATTTCAAACTATTTCAAAAACAAGTCTGGTACAACATAATGTCAACTTTCCAAATACACAAGTCTAGATAAAAACAACATTACTGAAAAACTGAAATACATAAGTACTATCCCCAAAATAAGTGATAACCATAGCTAGCTTCATGTCAAGACCGTACATGAGCTAAATCCCACAAGCAAGCGATCAGGAATCCAAGCTAAGCTCCAATATTCCCACCCTGAGAACCTGGGGGGGGGGGAACGGAAGAAAAGAGGCGAAAGAAAACAGGTCAGTCAAAAAGACTGAGTAAGCCCTACTACAATCAATGTAAACTGGTAAAGTTAACTGGCATGAGCAGCAGGGATGAACATAAGGATAACAACATACTAGCATGATGATTAACTGACAAGGTAGATAAAGGTGTCATCGCATAATCAGGTTTAAGGGTTTTGCACCACAGGTGTACTAGCAAGCTAACATGACTTGAATAACAAGTATTGATCCCTTGGCCCAAGCTTTGGCCCAATAACATGAAGTGACCCTAACACGAGGTCCAATAACATGAAGTGACCCTAACACAAGGTCCAATAACATGAAGTGACCCTAACACAAGGTCCAACCAAACGGTCTAGTCGATCGGCTCCCTAAGCCTAACTCGTCATGTGTTGGTGTCAATACGGCCCAAACATAATTGTAGTCGAACTGTGCCGGGTCCACCCTTCGGGTGTATCAAGCCCTAGGGTGCCAACCCCTGGACACCATAAACATGAGTGCACAGTCTCGATCTACTGGTACCCATGGGTGACTTCTCCAAATACGGACTACGTGCACGACCATAGTCCGTCCGGAACTACATCGGCGTACCACCCGGCCGTCGTTTATTGGTCGCTTACCTCCAGCCCAGTAATTCGTGCCCCACACCCTATCCTAGACCCTAGGGCCATGATGATACAAACTTGGGATTACTGCTGGAGTGGACCCCCATTGCTAGGATTTTCTAGTGGGTTAAGTACGGTTTAACCCTCTTGCTAATCATGGATTAACTTGGTTATGTGTAACGATGAGTTCACGACTTAACCCTGATTAATCTACCAAGCCCAAAATTGGTTAAGTATTAAGTGGACCATGACTTAACCCAAATCACGAGGCATTAATTAATTTAATGCGCCTTAACCTCTCACATTAGACCTTTTTGTGGTTACTAGTTAAGCCGGGCGGGTCCGGGTAGCTTTACACCACAACTTGGTCTAACCTCGGGTTCAAGGTACAACATGGCCAACTTCTCACATTGGGTCCTATTGTTTGTAGCAACTAGTTAAGCCGGTCGGTTCCGGGTAGGTTTACGCTACAAACTCAACCCAACCTCGAGTTGGTCACACTTATCTTTTCTAAGTGTCATGTCCATCATGTTTCCAAAACATGTTACAAATTTTCAAGCAATTGGGTAGACCTAACTTAATAGGTAAATTCCCAATGGGTAGACCTAACTTAATAGGTAAATTCCCAAATCTTATGTTTTTATGTCTTTTAAGTTTACCCAACCCCAAACGCAATCCCATCGCTTACATATCGCAATAGCGCATAAAGGATAGAAAGAGGGAACTTGGCATAATCATGACATAAAGGTGTTGAAGCCACAAGTTCAACATGGTGGAATATGAAATGTACATATGTTCATATACTTGCATATTACATTTTAGGCCTCAAAAGCATGCATAAAACCAAACTTAGCATATTGGTGATACATGGTGATAAATGACATGTAGAAATGGCCATAAGTTCGCATCTAGCCTCACATGCAAGTTATCATAAGAGATATGATAACTTACATGTTGCCAAAATGCAACCTTTAGCATAAAGCTTGAAGCTTTATGTTCATAAACCCAAGATAAGCTTGCATAACATGATAGCATGAACAAAATGTTCAACCCAAACTTGCATAACATAACTTGCATATCATATGACAAACTTGCATATCAAACTTGCATAACATAACACGATAAACTTGCATATCATGACATGGCATACTTGCATAACATAACATGATGAACTTGCATATCATAACATGACATACTTGCATATAAACTTGCATATCACAACATGATAAACTTGCATATCATAGCCTAGCAAACTTGCATATAAACTTGCATATCACAACATGATAAACTTGCATATCATAGCATAGTAAACTTGCATATAAACTTGCATATCATACATTTAACTTTAGAGTTTAAGTATGAAAGTAGAATAGGGCTTACAATGCCAAAGCCCTTATGAAATCAAATAAACCCAAAATGCAAGCGAAACCCTTGAGCCAAAATGATCAAAACTCTTTCTTTATGATGCAAATATAGAAACTTGACTTGAATGCAAGCTAATGACACTCGTACAAGCTTGAAAACACTTGTATGCATGGAAAATCTCTCATAGGAATTTTATGAAGAGAGTGGAGGCCATGAGAGGGATAATTTTGCCATAGTTTAGTTGTAGGATTGATTAATAATGATTTAGGGCTAGCTTAGGGTCTTATTTATAGATTAGGCAAGTGTTTTAGGCCATAGGATTAAACCCTAGTTCCAATCTCAGCCCTCAAAACCGAATCTGGCCCCCAAGCTCAACACAAACCCAAAATGGTGCACCAGGCAAAACTGCCCGGCTGGACCAAGTCGACAGCCAAGTCGACAGGGCTGTCGACTTGGGTCCAACCAAGTCGACTCCCAAGTCGACAGGGCTGTCGACTTGGGTGCTCTGGCGGGAATTTTCCCGCCTGGCCCAAACTGCCCTAATTTTCCAAATTCAAACTTGAATTTGAAATCTGTTTTTTACTTTGAATTTTTCTGAAAACTTCGTTGGGCCTTAATCGGGTCATACGGACTCCGATTTTCGAAAACTCAGACTCTATTTCGCGTATTTTTCCGAGACGAACGCAATGACATAGCCCGTTTCCCTTGATTCAGATTTTTGAATTAAATTCTGCCTCGATTTATGTTATAATAGGTTATTGAAAATACGGGTTGTTACATCGCCAGTCCAGTGTGCAACTGGGGAGTAGCCACGTGGACCATCTCGACTCAGTGCAACAATAATCAATATGGTCGAAGGCAACCCAAAAACACCAATGTGATAAAAACAACACCAAACAAATGTCGAGCACAATGTCATGAGCAACTCAAGTATTAACAAAATGGGCCGAGCAACATAAATGGTTGGCACTACGAATTCAAATGTGCACAAGTTATCATGTAGTTTCAAGACAAGGCAAAACTCAAGTTTGTGTACAAATCCAGTTGTGTGTTTAAGTATCAAGTATATGGTGCAGTTGTGTCATCATGGCCGAAGCTACACACACAGGTTCAACAGCAACGACAAGCACTTGGCCAAGGAAGAGAGACAGTGCTAATACATGCATAACAACACAAGCATACATGGATCAGAGATGATGCATAGTGGTGCAACATGGTTCAGTGGTGATTCATTGCATGGAAGAATGGTGGATCAGAAATGAAGTGTTCAACATGGTGTAACACTAAAATACAAGAATATATGGCAAAAGCATCATGGACAACAGCACATATTTGTGCAGATTCTCAAACTGGACGTACATGGCTATGGCACAAATGTATGCAGAAACACCTTACTCAAAGATTCAAAGCCAAGTCAACAACTGGAGAAAACTAAATAGGTGCATATACACAATTCAAGGTGTAAAGGAACCCAGCATGAATCAAAACAGCAAGAAGTTCATCATATTTCAAGCAAGCTCAAGTTCATGGTCTTTACAAATTGGTTCAATATTTCATGGTGTAGCAGTTTTTTAATAGTGGACATAGCATGAGCACAAATGGGTGTAGCAGTTTTTTAACAGTGGACATAGCAAGAGCACAAATGCACAGGTCAAGGTGATTTCATATATGCAACATTGGAGGGAATAACTAACATGACACAAGTGGTGCATGAAGCATGTTTACATATGTGTGATGTACATGTAGATGCAACAAGTAACAAACTCGGCCAACTCGTACAACATGATCAAGTCTAAAGGGTACAATAAAGTATACACATGAATGACAACAGTGTGACATATATTCATTTCTGAACAGTAGGCCAAGAAAATGTCAAGCAGCTCATATATTCATGTATACACAAAGTCTAGAGAGAATGATACACGCAAATGTGATGGTAACAGAATTCAAGTTCAGTTTTTGGAAAGAAATTTACAGTGCCATTTTTGGGAAGAGATCAATGTAGTTTTTTTTGGTAAAGGTTTCATTTTTAAATCTGTTTTAATTGGCACAGTAACGTATTTGGCAAGTGTTAATTTGGAAACAATTCAAGGTAAGAAAATTGATCAACTATTTCAAGTTTTTTCCCCAAATTTTCTTCAATCAATCTCGACAAGATTTGTTTCCAAAAATTTAAGTTTTTTTAAAGACCAGAAAATCACTCATGTTTTTCAAAGCGGAGCAATTCTTTTTTATTCAAGGCAAGAAGAAACTATTGGATTTATTTCAGGGAATCATGGCTAATTTTACAGAGCATTCAAAAGGGGAAAATTCATTTTCTCAGAATCATTCATATTCATTCAACAAATCAATTCGAGTAAGTTTTTCGTCATTTAGAAAATCACGCAAGCCATTACAGCCAAGATTTCAAAAGAGGAAACCACACAAGAAGCACGCAATTAGATCGAGCCATTCATATGAAATCAGAGTGAATTAGGGATCGAATTAACATATTTATTCCACCTATCATCACTGGCAAAATCAATCGAGAACACTCAACAATTCAAGACCAAATCCAAATTCTAAATTAGAGAAACTCACCAAATACTTCATCATTTTCGATCGCTATTATCCTCAAATCGAAGCACCAGATATTTTTCAAGCATCAGAATATTTTTCCAGAGTTGAAAGAGCATCGCGATTTGATTTGGGGACTCACTGAAACCCTAATAGCCGCCATTTTTTATTTCCAGAGAAAGGGAGAATGGGTTCAACAAATTCCACAAAGGGTCGGCCAAGTTTCTAAATGAATCAGGGGATAGCCCTTTTATTTCTAACTCCTAGGATTTAGTTTGTTTTCTTTTTGTATTATTTTAATTTGTTTTTTAAAACAATTCTGAACAGTTCTAGAGTCTGTAAAATTCTAGCGGTTTACTAGAGTCTGTAAAATCTAGGGTTACGTGTTATGGTTTTGTAATACGGGAAAATCTGGTCGAAGGGATATCGGTCAGTCTAGGTTTTTGAGCGTAGGGTTAGTAGAGGAGCAGGGAGTGCGAGTTTGCAGTTTCTGTAAGCGGGATCTATTATTATCTCCTAGTAGAAACCTTAGGAATGCAGTAGTAGGAAGGATTTTACCGAAGGTGGGTATATCGTGTGTTATTTACTTTCTGTTTTTTTTATTTCTGCTGCATTCTGTGATTTGTGAATATTTTAATATATCGTAATTTTTAAACTCTGCGATAATTTGTGATAAATCCTATTCATCCCCCCTCTAGTGTAAATCTAGATCCAACAAGTGGTATCAGAGCCTGGTAGTCTCATTAACCCTTGAATCATGGATCCTAGTTGCCAGCCGATGGAGAATTAGTCCAGTTCATTTCCAACTATTTTCGATGGAACAGATTTTTCAAACTGGAAATCCAAAATGGAATTTTATTTATAATCTGCTAATATTAAATGTTGGGATGTTGTTATCAATCAGTTTAATAGTGCAGATATTACTTTCAATGCTCATGCTTTGAAAATTATATTTGATTATCTCATTACTGAACAGTTTAATCTTATCTGTCATTGTTTATCTACACAGGAAATCTGGGATACTCTCAATACGAAGCATGGAAGATCTGACAACCACAGCTCAAAAACCTGGAATGTCAACTCAAGATCTATGCTTAACAGATTTTACAAATGAGAATTCAGATGGACCAGTCAATGGAGATTCAAAAGATAATGAGATAGGAAATTTCTCATACGAAGATTTAGTTTACATGTGTGCTGATTTAACAAATCCGTTGATAAACTCCAACTGAAGAACAAAACTCTGAAATCTAAAAATCTTGAGTTGACCAGCAAAAATATCTGTTTGGAATTAAAACTTAAAAACATCAGGAAATTTGAAAATTCTGATTGTAAAAGTTGTTTGAAATTGAAAACCGATCTTGTTCATCTCAATAAAAATATTCAAAAGCTTGAAAATGAAATACTAATCCTAAAAGAGAACGAGATTGAGTTATTAAGTTCAAATAATTTTCTGCAAAAGGAATTTGAAAATTTTAAGACTACCAAAAATTCCAAACATGAACTTTTTGAAAAAGAAAGCTTGTTGAAAACTGAATCTGTTTTGAAAGAGCTTGAAAACGAGATAGAAAAATTCAAGAATTCTGAGAAACAACAATTTGAAAAACAAATTCAGTTTGAATCTAAGATTTTTGAATCCAAAATCAAATTGCTTGAAAACGAAAACTTGGTTTTGAAACAAAATGATACTGAAAGGAGAAAGATCAGCATTAACAGTTGTTCAAATTTGATGAAAGAAAACTCTGATCTTAAATCCAAAATCAATGATCTTGAATTGAGTTTAAAACATTTTTCAACAGGAGAAAAATATTTGAATATGTTGTTGAAAAATCAACTTTCTCCAGGAAATTAGAATGGACTTGGTTTTGGAAAACGAAATTCTAATAATTTTAAAAATCCCTCAAATCACTTTGGAAATGTTTGTTTTGAAAATTTAAACTCTGAAAACATCAAAGGATTTTTAAATCATAATCGAGATGAGAATTTATTTTGTATCAATCCATTTAGACATTCTTGGATCCCAAAAAGAAATAAGACAAACCTCGCTAAATTCAAACAGATTTGGGCCAAAGGGTACAAAGATAAATTCTGATGGATTGTTATACAAACCGATTTGGGTTACCAAAACGAAAAAATACAACCGTGAGTGGTTTTGCAAATTTTGTTAGACTATTCGATGCTCTCAACTGTTAGTTACCAAAGAAGACTGAGGAACTGATGTGCTGAAAGGAGTTTGAATTCAAGCTGTTCTATGTCTCCTTATTCTTTACAGTTCCTTAGCCAAGATTTATTGAGTTAGAGATTCTGGTCTACATTGGATTCTGGTATGATCTCTAAACTCACCTTTGTAAATATCCTCTGTTTTTATTTTCTTTGTTTATTTCTCCTTCTGTCGCTTCTGTTTATTTTTCCTTGTTTTTTTTGTTTTGACTTGACACTGTCATATCTTTGTAACTTCTTGGGCTTCCTTAACTTCCAATTGCAGAATTCATATTTTTTCTGGAAATTCACTTCACTTGAACAGAAATATGATGTTTTAATCTTATTCAGATCTTGAATCTAAACTTGTATATATCTGCAATTGTTTTGAAGGTCATTTTTCTATTTTCTGAATTCCTAACAGTGTTGACGTATTCTTGTTATATTTTGAACACTGTTAATACAAATTCTAAATTTTTGAAGATCTGAAAGTTTAATGGAATTTCACACACCTCTGCTGATTTGAGTTTCTTTTAATTCATTTTAGAAAAGCTTGAAATATTATACTCATTACAGCACTCTGTTATTTCTTAGTTTTGATAATATCATTGATTTTCAGATTGGCTTGAATATTTTGTTTTGTCTTAAATCAGTGATACATCGTGGAATTCATCTTTATTCATGATCATTTTATGGTTGAAATCTGTTTGTTTGAAATCATCCGAAATTCTTGATATTTTGAATATTACATACCTCTTAATCCTGAATTTATCAATCTTGTGTGAATGATTCAATATATCTCAAACTTGACATTGACTCAAGTGATTTCAAGTAAATTATTTTTTGGATCATGAATATCTCTTAAGCCTGATGTAAATGATCTGAAATTACTCTTGTACCTGTCAGAGATACTTGTGAAAAATTCTTTGAAAATTCTGATCTTTGAAACTTACTGTTATCTCATGATTATTTGATTTGAATATCTGTTTGTTCAAAATCATTTGAAATTGTTGATTTACTGTATCACACACATATCTCGAATCAAAAATTTATAATCTGGTATGATTGATTCATTAAATTCTTATATTTTCATATTCCTTCAAATGATTTAAAATAAACAATATTTTCAAATCTGGGATCATGATTCATCTTTTGAGACCATCTGAAACTTCTGTGAAACATTTCCTGACAAGTCTGCTTTGAAAATGATTTTTGTGCTGCTCAGATATATAGTTCTTGAAACTATTTTTTGGTGACTGCTTGTTTTGGCATCAAATATATACCATGCTCTGATAGATGAAATTAATTTGCTTGATTTGTTAACCGTGTCTGCTTAGGCGTTGTGATTAATATTCTGTTGTCTGAGATATCTTTGTTCGACTCCAGTATCATTTTTAAAATCCTCATGTATAGAGACATCAATTGGTATCAGAGGTGCTGAATTTTTATGTATATATTGTTTTTTTCCCTCTTGGCTTGTATAGTTTTTCATATCCCTCTTGTAATTGATTTTCAATTTTAAAGTTATTTATTGATTATTCATTCAGAAATTGGAATCTATTTCCAAATTGAACTGTACTTATAATTCATCAAAATTATTAGTAGATTTTGAAATTGTGATGAGTTATGACTACATACTTCACAAAAAGAGGAGATTCTATTTAATTTTTCATGATGGTTGAATATCTATTATAATATCTTTGAACTGGCAATTATTTCATGACTATCTTCTTTATCTACCATTATTCTTTCATCCATCATGTTTCTTATATTAATGCAGAGAGTTTAATATTATTTTTTAAAAAATATTTTTGAATGAACAGTGAAGATATTTGTGATAGAAATTGGATTATGTTATTATTCAGAATTAGTGATAATTGAAAATTTTCAATGATCCCAGTACAGTCGAACATATTTCATAATATAATTAATTTAGAAATTTATTTCACAGTCCATTTCTGTACCTACCACATTTCTATCATCCATATTGGGTTTATATACTGAGGAGTTTTTCATTTTTGAAACAGAAAATAATAATAATATAATATTCATAAGTGTTTCTCTAACCTCATTTAAAAATCCAAGATCCGGTCATGCATGGTTATGAGATTACTTATATTTAAGCTGCGACTGACCGCATTTAAAAATCCAAGATCTGATTATGCATGGTCAGTGTTCTCTTAAATCAGAAGAAAAAGAAAAGAAAATAATTTGCAATAAATAAATTTTTATATGAAATTCTCCTTGGTGTGCAAAAACATGCCTATCGATCCATTTTTCTATTTGTGAAATGTGTTGAAATCTTATGATGTATTATGATTTGTTGATTGATGGGTATTTGTAATGTCCCGTATTTTAGCGATATATAATAATTAATTTATTTAATAATATAAGTAGCGATTTAGAGATTTGAATGGTTATAGAATTAAATAATAGTGAATATTTAATTAAATAAAATAATAGAATAATATATTTAATTTTTGAAATAGTGGAAATAGTGAATTGACAATATAATGTGAATTGGGCAATTCAAAATATATAATTCAGTTGAGAATTTGAATTAGAATAACAAATATATTATTTGAATGACAGTTTGAACGTATAATTATATTATAATTAAAATCGAGCTCGAAATGGCACTGCAGTTCGTAACTAGGCGATTCGAACTTCAACTGAATATACATGGCCCGTTTTGAGTCGGGTTTCTGTGAAATAAGAAACGTACGGAGCTGGTGAAGTATATTTTTCTAGTGGAAGAGAAAAATCGGGATTTCATCGTGTAGATTTTGATTTATGTCCAAATCAAATTTTTGAAAAGTCGCTATAGAATTCCTTTATAATTTATATCGATTTATTTATATTTTTAATGGATTTTAAATATAATTCGAATATCGATATAACTCTAATGATGAAATATCGAGTTGTAAATCCATATATATTTATAATGGAGCTGTATGATTTTCTAATGTGAATATTACAATAATATTTATTTATAAATATTTAATTTAATTATTTTTAAATGTATTAATATCTGAAAGGGTTTATTTAGAGCTTTAAAAGTAGTCAGTTTTGCAAACGACCTTAGTTTTGAAGTCCGTATGTGGCCGTACAGGATTTTAATGTGAAAAAACAGTCAATATTTTGACGGTTAAAATAAGATGTGTGAGCAAACGGAGTCGGAATTCGACGAAACCAATTTCGTTGGGTTCGTAATGTCAAACTCTAGTTGTATATCTATTTCCATGATTTCTGATTATTGTATACGATTATAGGAATTTTTAAAGGAGCAAAGTGAGTTAATAATCAAATATAAATGATTATAAAATAAAGTAGCTTAAAACATAAGCTGTTATACTTTATATAAATTCCCTACTTAATCCCTTAAAACCTAATATCCTTCACTTTCTCAAGTCAAAAATCTGTAGCCGCCACTTCTTACTCCTCTCTTCTTCTAAACGAGAGCAGACAAAATCAAAATCAATTCGTATAAATTGTTATAAATTGGGAGATGTATATATTCAGATCCGTCGATCATTTCTCTTCAACCTAGTATAGTTTTTGGGTGGTTCGAATTTATCTTTGTTCACTGAAAATAATAATGGCGTGAGTGGGAAAATTTGGTCTTAGTTTCTTGAGGAATTGAAGTAGTAGATCGAGTTATGGTTGTTGTTTCCGGGTCAAGGGGATCGATGAGTGTTTGTTGGTCGAGTTTTGTGGATTTTGGGGGAAATCGAGTTCGGTACTTATCACTGAAATACGTCAACTGGGCGGGTGGATGCAAGTTGAAAGAGATGAGCGAGTTCAGTATTTTGGGTATCGGGCGGAAGGGATTTTGTAGAGGAGAAAGATGGTGGTGGCAGTCCGTTGTTCGGTGGTTTAGATAGGGAGAAAGGGGAGATCGAAATAATGGAAATGGCTGTGAATGGAGTCTGTAGTCGCGAAATGAAGAGGAGAGGAAGAAGGAACGAGTGGGTTCAATAGGAAATGGGTATGGGCCTTAGTTTTAAGGGTGAGGCCCATTGTATAAGTTAAGTTATTTTTAATTAAAAAGTGTATTAACTTTACAATATTATATCTGGGTCATACAATATCAAAATTTCGAACGATTGGATCCGTAGAGATCGTATGGATGGTGGCTACGCAATGGAACTGACTAGGAGTCAATTGGAGCTCGCTACAATTTATAGTGAAATAAATTGTCAGAATCAAATCAAGCGATGGTTATCGTTATTAGCGATGATCGTCCAATCTGAGTAAAACTCACCAACTCTGAACAGTTATATTTTTATAACATATTCTTAGAACTGATAATTATTTGTTGATTGATGTGTGTTAACTATTTGGTTGTATTGCTTATGTATTGGTTGAAATTATAGATAACGATATATATATAAATCGTTAATCAAATATTGATTCTATTTAGCAGAATATTTCATATTGAAATTAAATTGATGTTAATTATATTGTATAACATATGTGATGCAGGGAAGCAGGTTGGAGGAATCCAACTGGATTCCTCAATATTTATTTTACTGTTTTTCATATATTGTAATATATTATGTGACATATAATCTGAGTTGATTACGTGTGTTGAATGATATCGATCATTGTTATTTGGGTATTTTAAATACCGTAAGAAATACTGGAATGTAAAAAAGGGGATTTTCAAAGAGTAGTTTGGAAATAAATTATTTATATAAAATCAATTTATTTTATATATAAAAGGAAAAGGATTTTATAAAAGGAAATAATTATAAAATCAATGGATATTGAAAAGGAAATATTTGTAAACCATTAACAAATAGATTTGAAAAGGAAATATTTGTAAACCATTTACAAATAGAATTGAAAAGGAAATATTTGTAAAACATTTACAAATAGATTATAAGTGGAAAAATTTATTTATGAAATAGATAGAGTTATAAAAACAAATATTTATTTAGAAAATAAATAGAATCATAAAGGAAATATTTATTTAGAAAATAAATAGGTTATAAAAGGAAATACTTAAAAAATGAATAGAATTGTATAATAAGAGAATTTTACACTAGGAAGGTTTAGATCCGTGCTTCGCACACGGGTATAACAGAATATGAATTCAAAGTGAACATCTAAGAGGAATCTGTTTTAACAGATAAAGTAAGAAGATTAATTTATAAATAAGGTTATATAAATTAAGTGAAAATATTTATCGTTGGATAAATAGAATATATAAGTCAGGACTTATATAAAGAAGTAAGAATCGATTTCAACATTGATATTTGAAATTGAATATAGAAGCAGAGTTAATCAAAATGTGTTAATCAAAATGAGTTATAGGAGTTAATCAAATTATAGTTAATCGATTAGAATTAGAGTTAATCAAATTATAGTTAATCGTTTAGAATTAGAGTTAATCGAATTATAGTTAATCGACTAGAGTTAGAGTTGAATCGAATTAGAGTTATTCAAATAGAGTTAATCGAGTTAGATTTAATCGAGTATTAGTTAATTGCACAGAGTTAATCGAATATAGTTATTCAAAGAAAAGAGTTATCAAATATTAGTTATTCGAAAGGATTAACGAATATTAGTTATTCGAAAGGATTATCGAATATAGCTTATTCGAAAGAAGATTATCGAATATAGTTTATTCGAAAAGGAGTAATCGAATATAGTTTATTCGAAAAGGAGTAATCGAATATAATTTATTCGAAAGGAGTAATCGAATATAGTTTATTCGAAGAAAGGTGTTAGTCGAATATAGTTTATTCGAAAGAAGATTATCGAATATTGGTTATTCGAAAAAAAAAGAGTTAATCGAATATTGGTTATTCGAAGAGAGTTAGTCGAATATTAGTTAATCGAAAAGGAGTTAATCGAATATTAGTTATTCGAAGAGAGTTAATCGAATATTAGTTATTTGAATAAAAATTAGTTGAATATTAGTTAATCGAAAAGGAGTTAATCGAATATTAGTTATTTGAAGAGAGTTAATCGAATATTAGTTATTTGAATAAAAATTAGTTGAATATTAGTTAATCGAAAAGGAGTTAATCGAATATTAGTTATTCGAAGAGAGTTAATCGAATATTAGTTATTCGAACAAGAATTAGTCGAATATTAGTTAATCGAAAAGGAGTTAATCGAATATTAGTTATTCGAAGAGAGTTAATCGAATATTAGTTATTCGAATAAGAATTAGTCGAATATTAGTTAATCGAATAGGATTTAATAGAAATATTAGTTATTCGAAGAGAGTTAATCGAATATAAGTTATTCGAATAAGAATTAGTTGAATATTAGTTAATCGAAAAGGAGTTAATCCAATATAATTATTCGAAGAGAGTTAATCGAATATTAGTTATTCGAATAAGAATTAGTTGAATATTAGTTAATCGAATAGGATTTAATCGAATATAGTTTATTCGAATAGAGTTAAGGGAGTTATCGAATATAGTTTATTCGAAAGGAGTTAATCGAATATAGTTTATTCGAAAGGAGTTAAGTGATAAGAGTTAATGAATTGAGTTAATCGAGTTAAAGTTAATGGAGTTAGGGTTAATTGATTTGAGTTAATCGAGTTATATTTTGAAGTTAGATATTTCGGGAGTAGGGATTATAACGTATCGTTATAATCAATGTTTTTCAATGAAGAAGTGGATTCGTAAATAGAATCCAAGAGTTTACGTAAGGAAGTTTGTTAAAGATTTAGAAGGTGAATTTTGTCTATTTTTGAAGTTAGAAATGTTGTTCAGTTATGGTCTGAGAGGTAGTTTGACTTCGTTTTTAACTAAGGAATGGTTAAGGTTCGGTAGTAAAGTTTGGTTAAGTGAATTTAGTTAATAAAGATGATGGTTTGAGTGGGCATAACGAGCGATGTTTTATTTAAACATCTGTTTAAATCCAATGAATGAGTTTTGGAAACATTTTCCAAATATAATCAGAGATATTTTCTAATCATAGAAAATGAGATGCTTGATGACAAAGAATACTGGAATGACAGTGATACGTGAAGAGAGATGGAAATGTTTTCCAATTATTAATAACATATATTTTCTAGATTTAGAAAATAAGAATTTATGGAGATATGGAAACAGGTAACTGAATAAATTAATGATAAATTAATTTAAAAAGGAGAAAAGATTGATTAATGGTTGATCGATAGAATTTCCATCTGTAAATAATATCATTGTTTGTACACATGTTTTTCTTTGATAGTTAACTCACCGACTATCAAAGTTTTTGACCATTTTTCCGTTGTCAATACGGAGAGACTAAATCAGATTCATTATCTGAAAACCACTCTGTATGGGTGTTAGCGTTGCAATCAAATATGATGAAGATAATTAAAGATGAAGTTATGCAAGGGTTGTTCTGTTTACAGAATAGTGCCTTCGGTTTGGCCAGTCCCAGGACGACCCGTATGGAAGAATGTATGACAGAGTATATTTATGGATCGCGTAAGTTGATCTCTTCAAACGTATTTACGTTTGGTGGCGGAGGAATTCGTTTCTCTTAGCTGTATACCCGTTGTATTTTTGGGGAAATCAATTTGTGATTTGGCGGGTATGATGATGTGACATTCAAAGTGAATAAATGTGTGATCTGTCAGAGATAAGCGTGGCCTCTAGCCTCACGACCGGGAAATGACAAAAATCGGGCAGGCAACATGGCTAAGTGGTTGGCTGCCAATTAGGGTGTATTGTCACCTATATAGAGATATTAATTTCATTCTATAATCTATTGTCGATGACTGTTGGTGATATACATTCGATACACTCAAGAGAAATGAGTGGTCGGTCATGTGTGGTCGGGTTGCAAGATGTTCTTGTTGAATCGAGTGTATTCCTCTCTAGAGGTACACAATCGGAA
Source organism: Allium sativum (assembly GCA_030737875.1). NCBI lineage: Eukaryota > Viridiplantae > Streptophyta > Magnoliopsida > Asparagales > Amaryllidaceae > Allium > Allium sativum. The sequence continues at coordinate 269,630,403 of CM060911.1, forward strand.
GGTGGTTCCATACCTTGTCATAGTTGGAAATCCATTACCCAATAAGTGCTCATGGTTTTGATTGTATACTATATGTAGAACGTGAGATGAAAGCATTTCTGCTAGATGATTATTATATTGTGATTGATATACACTATTATAATATCAATGAGTTTTGATATAAAGATAATCGTTTCTTTCAAAATGATTTGAAAGTTAAATCAAATTGATTTGGATTCTCATAAGGAAAAACCCGTTCCGTTATACGGCGTGGTCTTATGAGATATCGTTTAATTGCTTAAACTGTTTTACTCACACCAGTCCCATGACTGACTTAGAGTTTATTTTGTTTTGTTTTCCTTAAACTCTTGGGTGCCCAATTTTATATGAGCATTCAAGTAGATAGGATTTTTCAGATATACTGGGATAGCCTGGAGCAGGAGGCTTCAGGATTGTATAACTATTGTTTATTCCGCTGTGTTGTAAGTGTTGTACTCTGATAATGCTACTGTATACATATACTGATTTTATTTCAAGGATATGTTATCTATTATATGTTGTTCGTTCCGTTGTGAGATTCGTGTTACTCTAATGTTGTATGTTCTTCTTCTTCTTCTATTCTAAGTTTCTACCTTATCTATTCTCACCCTCTTTTTTCTTTCTATTAGTTTTTTGGTTTCCAGTGCATTTTGGGTTGGACTTATGTTATTTGGTCATCTCAAATTGTACCGGAATTTCGGGACACTACATTTGTATCAAAGCTTAAGGTTAAGTAATTACCTTGGCACTGTGGCGTGACTCAATAGAGATGGGGTAAGTAATGCCCTAGATTGAGTTGAGTGTATATATATATATATGAGTGAACGTATTTTTTATTTGATATAAATAATATTGTAGAGATTCATTGGTTGAGTTTTTTATGAGTTCTGCTCGATCAGTTTGATCCACTGTATCGGTAGGAGTTTCTAAACACTCGAATACGATGAACCGATACAATATGTTTTGAAAAGAGGGTAAATGAAAATAAGTTTACACAAAGTATATTTTGATATAGAGAAGATATATATATTGGAAATATAATATATTGGATATATTGGTTGTTATTATAATCGAGTAAGATTATAAATTAAACGGTTATGTAAATAACCAATTTGATTTCATATAAGTGAAGTATATGAAATCAGATGAATTAAATCTGAATTAAAATCAGAATTTGAATTAAATTCTGAAAAACATGGAAAGTGTTTGTAAATGGAATTAGATTAAATATATGTGAATATTAAAATCCTAGGACATTTTAAATTGTTTTAAAGCATTGTAAATGGTATTTTGAAATGAATTTCAAAATGGAAGTGTTAGATGTGGTTTTGAAAGTGGTATAGTATTGAACTCACTTCTATAGCTGGGAAATAATCCTAATGATGAATCGCGACATCATTAGTGTTCATTTTTGAGTTGCTAAGTGATGGATTACTACTAAAGATTTTGTTTTGAATTATTTTGTGAAAAGAAAGTTGTTTTGAATTCCAAAAAGAGATATTTGATTTTTGAAAAGCTAAGTGATTTAAACTTCCGAAGGAAAGATTGTTTGAGTTAAAACCAAACTGAATCAAAATTTGGGAAAGCCAATTGGAATTAAAATAAAGCCAGTTAAGTGGAAATTGAAAAGAAATTTGCAAAAGCAAATTGGATTTGAAATGGGATTAGATGGATATTGAGAAATTTGGATTGGTGGGATAGAACTTTGAAATGAGATTCAGTTTGGATATAAGCGAATGGTTGTGTAGAGTATAAAAACTAATTGGAATGACATTGGTATATGTTGAATTGGTAACAGATGCAAAGGATATAATGATATGCCCGACAAAAAGGTACAACTTTATATTTCTACTGGATATGAGATTTTGATGAGCCGAATTGGCAAGCCCCTTGGCTGTTTGATTTTCTTTTGGGTTGGAGATGGCCCAAAGAGGGGAGTTGTAGTTGTACCGATTGACCAGTACAAAGGAGGTGCCGGCGAAATTTTTCAAAAATTTCGGGTGCTAGAAAATTTTCAGGATTTTTGAAAGTTTTCGTTGATAAGAATTAATTAATATTTAATTGAAATTAAATTGGTTCAGTTGAAACTGAATTTAAGAAGTGAACAAATAAGTTCTAACTAGTTAATAGAGTTAGATTTCTACCTTAGCAATTTCAAGGACGAAATTATTTTAAGAGGGAAAGAATGTAATGTCCCGAATTTTACGATATAATAATTAATTTATTTAATTATATAAATAGTGATTTAAAGATTTGAATGGTTGTAGAATTAAATAATAGTGAATATTTAATTAAATTAAATAATAGAATAATATATTTCATTTCTAAAATAGTGGAAATAGTGAATTGACAATATAATGTGAATTATGCAATTCAAAATATATAATTCAGTTGAGAATTTGAATTAGAATAACGAATATATTATTTGAATGACAGTTTGAACGTATACTATAATTAAAATCGAGCTCGAAATGGCGCTGCAGTTCGTCATTTGGCGATTCGAACTTCAACTGAATATACAGGGTCCGTTTTGAGTCGGATTTCTGTGAAACAAGAAACGTACGGAGCTGATGAAGTATATTTTTCTAGTGGAAGAGAAAAATCGGGATTTCGTCATGTAGATTTTGATTTATGTCCAAATCAAATTTCGAAAAGTCGCTATGGAATTCTTTTATAATTTATATTGATTTATTTATATTTTTAATGGATTTTAAATATAAATCGAATATCGATATAACTCTGATGATAAAATATCGAGTTTTAAATACATTTATATTTATTATGGAGCTGTATGATTTTCTAGTGCGAATATTGCAATAATATTTATTTATAAAAATTTAATTTAATTATTTTTAAATATATTAATATTTAAAAGGGTTTATTTAGAGCTTTAAAAATAGCCAGTTTTGCAAACGACCTTAGTTTTCGACGAAACTAATTTTGTTGGATCTGCAATATTAAATTAGTGTTAGATTTCAATTTTTGTAGTCCGTATGTGGCCATACGGGATTTTAATGTGAAAAACAGTCAGTATTTTGATGGTTAAAAATATGCTATGTGAGCAAATAGAGTCGGAATTCGACGAAACCAGTTTCGTTGGGTTCGTAATGTCAAACCCTAGTTGTATATCCATTTACATGATTTTTGGATATTGTATACGATAATAGGAATTTTTAAAGGAGTAAAGTGAGTTAATAATCAAATATAAATGATTATAAAATAAAGTAGCTTAAAACTTAAGCTATCATACTTTATATAAATACCCTACTTAACCCCTTAAAACCTAATCTCGTTCACTTTCTCAAGTCAAAAATCTGTAGCCGCCACTTCTTACTCCTCTCTTCTTCTAAACGAGAGCAAACAAAATCAAAATCAATTAGTATAAATTGTTATAAATTTGGAGATGTATATATTCAGATCCGTCGATCATTTCTCTTCAACCTAGTATAGTTTTTGGGTGGTTCGAATTTATCTTTGTTCGCTGAAAATAATAACGACGTGAGTGGGAAAATTAGGTCAGAGTTTCTTGAGGAATTGAAGCAGTAGATCGAGTTATGGTTGTTGTTTCCGGGTCAAGGGGATCGATGACTGTTTGTTGGTCGAGTTTTGTGGTTTTGGGGGAAATCGAGTTCGTTACTTATCACCGAAACACGTCGACTAGGCGGGTGGATGCAAGTTGGAAGAAATGAGCGAGTTCAGTATTTTGGGTATCGGGCGGAAGGGATTTTGTAGAGGAGAAAGATGGTGGTGGTAGTCCGTTGTTCAGTGGTCTGGATAGGGAGAAAGGGGAGATCGAAACAATGGAAATGGCTGTGAATGGAGTCTGTAGTCGCGAAATGAAGAGGAGAGGAAGAAGGAAACGAGCGGGTTCAATAGGAAATGGGTATGGGCTTTATTTTTAAGGGTGAGGCCCATTATATAAGTTAAGTTATTTTTATTTAACAAGTGTATTAACTTTACAATATTATATCTGGGTCATATGATATCAGAATTTCGAACGGTTGGATCCGTAGGGTTCGTATGGATGGTGGCTACACAATGGAACTGACTAGGAGTCAATTGGAGCTAGTTACAATTTATAGTGAAATAAATTGTCAGAATCAAATTAAGCGATGGTTATCGTTATTAACGATGATCGTCCAATGTGAGTAAAACTCACCAACTCTAAACAGTTATATTTTTATAACGTATTCTTAGAGCTGATAATTATCTGTTGATTGCTTTGTGTTAACTGTTTGGTTGAATTTCTTACGTATTGGTTGAAATTATAAATAACAATATATACATAAATCGTTAATCAAATATTGATTCTGTTTAGCATAATATTTCATATTGAAATGAAATTAATGTTAATTATATTGTATAACATCTGTGATGCAGAGAAACAGGTCGGAGGAATCCAACTGGATTCCTCAACATTTATTTTACTGTTTTTCATATATTGTAATATATTATGTGATATATAATCTGAGTTGATTACGTGTGTTGAGTGATATCGATCATTGTTATTTGGGTATTTTAAATACCGCAAGAAATACTGAAATGTAAAAAAGGGGATTTTCAAAGAGTAGTTTGGAAATAAATAAATTATATAAAATCAATGGATTTTATATATAAAAGGAAAAGAATTTTTTAAAAATAATAATTATAAAATCAACGGATATTGAAAAGGAAATATTTGTAAACCATTTACAAATAGAATTGAAAAGGAAATATTTGTAAAACATCTACAAATAGATTATAAATGGAAATATTTATTTATGAAATAGATAGAGTTATAAAAAGAAATATTTATTTAGAAAACAAATAGAATCATAAAGGAAATATTTATTTAGAAAATAAATAGATTATAAAAGGAAATACTTGAAAAATGAATAGAATTGTATAAAAAGAGAATTTTACACTAGGAAGGTTTATGTAACACCCCGTATTTTCTGAGAATATTAAAAGAACAAATTAAAGCATAATTAATTTTTAAAATGAGAATTAAGGGAAATGGGTGATGCCATTCTGTTCATCTCGGAATTCTGCTTGAGATAGATACTGAGTTTGCATAAATCGGACTCCGTATGAAGAAGTTATGACTTTCAGAAGTTTCAGGGGTTTTAATAAAACATCTCAGGTTCAAATTCAAAATTCAAATCACACACCCGGACTGGACGGGAAATTTCCCGCCCAGGACCCAGGTCGACCAGGGGGTCGACCTGGGTCACATAGGTCGACCAGGGGGTTAACTCGAGGCTCGACCTCCTCCCTATTTCCAGATCCGAGGACAGGTTCATTTTTTTGCATTTGGACGCCCATTCTGACCAGATTCGTTGATCCCTATGCTTAATAAACACTCCTATGGCTACAGTTTTCTCTACACAACTTCATTACGCATATACTCTACCTTAATTCATACCAAAATAAATCAAAGACGGGGTTATGCTGCTCAAATCAAGTTAGTAGAGATTCAAAGGCTAATTCAACGACTTCAACAACTATTTTCTAAGAATCAAATCAAATCTAAATTAGAAGAACAAATAGTCTACTTCAAGGGAGAGCTATTCAGTTTCAGAATATAGATCCCAGAATTCAAGACCGCTCTGTAATTTGTAAGTTCACGTTACTTTCAGAAATAAAAGCTAATTGTGATTCTGACATTTTGATAAATCTGAATCTGAGATTATTCCTATTTCTATCTGTCTTTCTATATCCATTGGATCTATCTCATTGATAACATTATGTTCATTCTTTGTCTCTTCTTTCCTTCTTCCCTTTTTTTATAGCCCGGCTACTACGAGCCTGAGCCAAATCTCATAAGAGATGAACGTACGTTGGAAATAAAATTGGGCATAATATATGATTTGAACATGGCCAGCGCTAAAACTGGGCATAATATATGATTTGGACAAGACTAGCGCTAAAATTGGGGAAGTATTAGATTATGTATAACTAGGCATAACTGATTTGTAACGGATTTGAGGACATAACACATGTTGTATCCAAGTATCGAACATATGACTTGAGATTTGAGGCATAAAGTATTGGACATACGACTTGGGATTTGGGGCGTAAATTGAACTGTAAATACGTAGGTCCAAGTTATTTTCAGATTTAAACACCTAATAGTGATTTTGGCATGTAATGAAATGGATCTAAGTCCATGCTTGACGATAAGACAAATCTTTTAGATTAATTCCTATCTTTCTATTGAATCAATGATTTACATGCCTAGGAAGTTATTATTCAATCATGCCTATCTTTGTTGGACAACTGATATATAATCCTTTTTTTTAGGTTCATGATGTTATTTATATCAGATCTATACGTCTATGAGGTTATTTCTGTCAGTTTGTTTCAGATCTATCTTTGTTATATCCTAACTCTAACAGATCTGTAATCCTCTTAGGTCCAAAATATTATATTTGACAAATCTACCATTTTAATGCCTGTTTTATGCCTAATCTCGTTTATGTTCCTCTTTCGTCCCCTTTATATTATGAATATAGATTAACCTTGAATCTAAACTAAAATTTATTATACGTGCGATTGGAATGTGGGGTTATTTGGGAATAGTCTATTTGGTAATGATGGAACATAATTTTGTAACTTATGATTTGGGCATAATTGTCTTTGTTGCGAACTTGGGGTAAATTGAAATATTAAATCTAGATTTGGCACAAACTCTAAATTGGAATATTAATCTAGATTGGGTATAACCATTGGTTGAGACGCCAAAGCATAATGTATATTGGGGTATTAGTGCATGACTATTAATACAAACTTGGGAAGATTAGGTGTAGCCTATTTTGAGTAATAATTCGAAATTGAATTTTGGGGGCCATAACTTGCAATTAGCTTTGTTGGGCATAACTTGAGAATTGGAATATGACTGGTTGGAATAATTAGCATATAAATCTAGACTTGGACATTTATGGAAAATGTGGCATAATCTGAAATTGACAACAATTGTGAATAGTTTACATATAAACTGTAAATATGTAAATTAGTGAAAAGATGAACATGCCTAACCCGAGGTTAGATTGAGTTGTGGTGTAAAACTGCCCGGATCCGCGGGCACATCCAGTAGCCACAACAATACCTATCTAATGTGAGAGGTTAGTACATCATGCCCTAGAAAAACCCGAGGTTAGATTGAGTTGTGGTGTAAAACTGCCCGGAACCGCCCGGCACATCCAGTAACCACAACAACACATATCTAATGTGAGAGATTGGTGCGTTAATAAATCAATTAATGCTAATGAACAAGATGAATGACTAGGGTTAAGTTAATAGAAACACTTAACCAATATAGCATGATGAATGGGTACGGTTAAGTAATAAGAAACACTTAACCAACATAACTTGATTTGTGGTAAGGTTAAATTAAAAACAAGAGAGCAACACTTGACCAATATAACTTGATTTGTGGTAGGGTTAAGTCAACACAAGAAGGTAACACTTAACCAAAGTAACATGACAAGTAGGTGGGTTAAGTTAACTTGAATTGATTAATGACACTTAACCAACACAACATGATGAACACGTGGGGTTAAGTTAAAAAGAAATACTTGGCCAATATAACTTGATGAACGAACAGGGTTAAGTTAATAAGAAACACTTAACCAACATGACATGATAAGTGGGTGGGTCAAGTTAACATGAACGGACAAAACTTAACCATTAAATAAACATGCTTGAATCGATATGAAGGTTAAGTACATCTTGTATAGGTGTTTAATATTAATACATATAGGCCCACAAAACTTAACCGTTAAATAAACATGCTTGAATCGATGGGAGAGTTAAGTACATCTCGTGTAGGTGGGTAATATTAGTACATATAGGCCCACAAACTTAACCGTTAAGTAAACATGCTAGAATCGGTAGGAGGGTTAAGTACATCTCGTGTAGGTAGGTAATATTTGTATATATAGGCCCGCAAACTTAACCAATAGGAAACCTTAGTAACGGTGACCCATTTCAGCAGTAACCCCACATAGATGTATTATGGTACCCTGAAACTAGGCAGGGTGGGGCATAATTACTGGGCTGATTATAAGAGGTCAAAACAGCGGCGGGGGTATGTCAGTGTAGGTTCCGACGGTTTACGGGCATGCACGTACTCCGGAGTGGGAAAAAGCAGACACTGGGTACCAATAGTTGTACACTATGCATCTTGAATCGTGTCGGGTTGCTATCATAGGGACTTATACACCTTATGGTGGGACCAACATAGGGTATCTATACGCAAGAGAGGGCCGATTAACACAAACACAAGGGAAATTGATACAAGTAGGGAGCCGATCGATAGGGTAGTAAGAATACATCTAACACATTCATGGCAATTAGGCAGATTGAGGTGGAATCCTCATTATAGATGTACACCTAAAGGCTACCACAATTGCGGGGATTGGGATCACATTATCATATTATCATTTTATACATATTACTAGTTGGGACACTAGTTAGGTGGTGCAAATATATATACATACATATATATATATATATATAGAAATCAGAATAGCCGGGTAGTAGCGAAGCAGAGAAAGAGTAGAAGCGCATTCAGTTTATCTTGCCTTATCATACCTTATGCTTATCCTATGTTATCATGTTATCCCTATTATCATGGTATTGTCTTATATTCAGTTTATTTATGTCATGATGTTTTTCCTGTTTATATGCTGAAAGTCACTGGACTTACCAGACTTATGTCTGACCAAGTTTTTTTTTGCCTCTTTTCTTCCGTTAACCCCCCCCCCCCCAGGTTCACAGGGAGGAAATGTTACCACTTAGCTCAGTTTTCCTTCCAAGCTCGAAGATAGTCAATGTATTGCTTTGTACTCTCTCTTCCACTGCTATGGTTGGTTCATGCTTTATTGGGGAATATCATTGTTATTTTTATGCCTCTTTTATACTTGGAAGTTTTTGAATCAAGACAGAATTTCTATATATTAATTTTAAGTATGATTAAGACAATTGTTGTAAAAGCTTAAGTAAATTAAGTTGTTTATAAAATGACTTATTTTCCGCCGCTTTATTTGTCTGTCTTGTAATTTATCTGCATCTTTTACCTATAATGCTCCACCGAAGTTAAGGCATTCCCTTTGTGAGCGACCTTAACGGAGGTGGGGTGTTTCACTTGGTATCAGAGCTGAAGGTTACCAGATCAGATAAAAGATTTGAAAAATTATTTTCAAAATGGTTTTAAAAGAAGCATTTTCTAAAGAAATGTTTTGTTTTAAAGGCATATTCCCCAAAGCCATATGCACCATCTTTTGATCCTCTGTTTGAATCCTTAATTCCTTCTTTCTTGAGTCTCCGGGGCTCTTGGCTTTCTAGGAGGTAACCTCATCGCGGCATGCTTCCATAGGCTTGATGAGACTAGGACACATGTCAAAGGGCGAAGAAGTGCCCAACTTCCATCTATAGCCGCTATAGTTTCACCTGTGGCTAATTTTCTTTCAAGCTTTGTAGGGTTTTCCGTGCGATGGAGGCAGCTTTCGAGAGACTTGTCAACAAGTTACACAAGGATGGCAAAGATGAGAATAAGGGAGGATGAGGAACTCATGGGTATAGACTTGGTTCACAAAGGAGGTAAAAATAGAAAGAGGCCAAAGGGGAAGAATCACAAACAAGGGATTGAAATATAAGAACGGCGGAGGAAATAATAGATCCCGCAATAAGAGGAACTGCGGTATAGCGGGTCATTTGATTATAGGAAGCAAAAGACAAGTGGTTGTTTTCATCATGGTGAGGCAGGACATCTTGTCAAGGATTGCCCGAAGGACAAGGACAAAGGACATGATTTTCAGGAAGGCATGTGCATGCTTTCACCGCCAGCGTACCTAAGAGAAAGATAGTAAACTTTAGTTTTTCTTTTTGATCATCTTATTAGTACTCTTTTTGATTTTTAGCGCTTCACATTCGTTTATAACTGCTTCCTTAGTTGAGTCTCTGCACCTTAGTACCAGTATAATAGAAGATCCCATTATTGTCTCAAATTCGATTGGTGGTTCGGCTCATTTATCTTTGGTTTGTGAGGATTTGAGAATATCTATATTAAGGATTGAGTTTAAGTATAATGCTTATGTTTTTGGTTCCATGGACTATGGGTCGATTCTAGGCATGGGTTGGTTGGCTAGTAATTGTGAAAGGAGGGTAGTTAGACTTTTGACTTGCTTCGGGAATACCCTCGAGACTTCGTGCGATCTTAAAGGATCAGTTAGGCTTAGCTACCTAGAATCACTTGATGCATCTATCGATGATTTGCGATCCGTTAGAATAGTCCATGAGTATGCAGATGTTTTTGATTAGGTTAGGGGTTTTCCCCCTAAAACTCGAGATAGACTTCCGCATATATCTAGTTGACAATGCAAAGCCAGTTATGCGACCAACGATAGTTTTGGAGCAAGATTTGCGAGGATAGCCAGAGTCGATTAAGTGCACAATTCTTTGGTTGTTTTGCTAGTGTCATCTCACATAAATCATCCAAATTCGGAGGAGGTATACCTTGGGTGCTTGTCTGATATTGGTTTAGGCCTTGGGGCTTGTACTTGAGGGATGTCGAGTTCGACTAGGATGGTTTGCATGAGAAATAAATGGTTGTGGAAGGCGCCCTAAGAAAGACTGACCTTGAGAGAGGTAAAAAGTACATAGCAACCTTTAGCTTTAGACCCTTAGAATTGTGACATGATGGATAAGATAAGTAGAAGAGAGACCTCTAATCATCTTGGTATATACACTTGGTATCATGGTTAACATCTGTTTATCTTGGAAAGATAGTTCGACTACATTGGATACCCTCTAGCATAGTAAGTGATCGAGGTCCTATCTTTACTAGTGGGGTTTTCGAAATGGAGGTCAAGAAGCTTTGCAGTCGTGAAGTTAAATTAGTTAAGGTATAGTGGAGTGAAGCTCAATAAGATACGACTTAGAAGACTAGATATGCGCATCATACCCTTTTTGAGGGTATATCCTTGATTCCTCTTTTTCTGTAAAGTTTATTTGCATGCCGGTCTTTATCTTTTAAGTATATCCTCTCGGTCCTATCCTTGATCCTTAGGTAGAAGCCAATGAATGTAAACATGTGTTTGAGACATGTTATGTTTGGTGGATGCAAGTGGTTGCAAGTGTTTGCTAGTGGTTGCTCGTGGATGCATATACACACATTAGGCACTAGATCGGCTCACTCACTTTCATATTACATATGCATGAGTGAACTTTTATATATATATGGATTGAAACTTGATGTGTTATCATGTGGATGTTGCATTTGTATGAATGATTGTGCACTCATGTAAAAATTATTAAGTACGATTGGGAATAATCGCATACATGATGGACTCATGGCACTGATATAATTCGCATTGAGGAGGTCAACTGAATCAGTAGACCGTCTGATTTTGCATTAGCTAAGGACATGTACACACACTATGCATATGATCATGAAAGCATTAGAAATCTTTTTAAGGACAATGGACGCCTGTGATTGAATGGTTGAGTGGATGGATGTTGGATGTTAGGATATGCATTCTTCTTAACTTTGAGATTTCGGGGATGAAATCCTTTAAGGAGGTGAGAATGTAACACCCTGTATTTTCTGAGAATATTAAAAGAACAAATTAAAGTATACTTAATTTTTAAAGCGAGAATTAAGGGAAACAGGTTACACCATTGTGTTTGTCTCGTAATTCTGCTTGAGATAGAGTCTGGGTTTGCGTAAATCGGACTCTGTATGAAGAAGTTATGACCTTCAGAAGTTTTAGGGGTTTAAATAAAACAGCTCAGGTTCAAATTCGAAATTCAAATCACACACCCGGGCTGGACGGGAAATTTCCCGCCCAGGACCTAGGTCGACCTGGGGGTTGACCTAGGGGTCGACCTGGGTCACATAGGTCGACCAGGGGGTCGACCTAAGGGTCGACCTCCCCCGTATTTCCAGATCCAAGGACAGGTTCATTTTTCTGCAATTGGACGCCCGTTCTGACCAGATTCGTTGGTCCCTACGCCATATAAACACCCCTAAGGCTACAGTTTTCTCTACATAACTTCATTACGCCTATACTCTACCCTAATTCCTATCAAAATAAATCAAAGACGGGGTTATGCTACTCAAATCAAGTTAGTAGAGATTCTAAGGCTAATTCAACGACTTCAACAACTATTTTCTAAGAATCAAATCAAATCTAAATTAGAAGAACAAATAGTCTACTTCAAGGGAGAGATATTCAGTTTCAGAATACAGATCCCAGAATTCAAGACCACTCTGTAATTTGTAAGCTCATGTTACTTTCAGAAATAAAAGTCAATTGTGATTCTAACATTGTGATAAATCTGAATCTGAGATTATGCCTATTTCTATCTGTCTTTCTATATCCATTGGATCTATCTCATTAATAACATTATGTCCATTCTTTGTCACTTCTTTCCTTCTTCCCTTTTTGTTTTATAGCTAGGCTACTGCGAGCCTGAGCCAAATCTCATAAGAGATGAACGTACGTTGGAAATAAAATTGGGCATAATATATGGTTTGAACATGGCCAGCGCTAAAATTGGGCTTAATATATGATTTGAACATGGCAAGCGCTAAAACAGGGCATAATATATGATTTGGATATGACTAGCGCTAAAATTGAGAAAGTATTAAATTATGTATAACTGGGCATAACTGATTTGTAATGAATTTGAGGACATATCACATGTTGTATCCAAAACACAAAGTGTATCGAACATATGACTTGAGATTTGAGGCATAAAGTATTGGACATATGACTTGGGATTTGGGGCGTAAATTGAACTGTAAATATGTAGGTTCAAGTTATTTTCAGATTTAAACATCTAATAGTGATTTTGGCATGTAATGAAATGGATCTAAGTCCATGCTTGACGATAAGACAAATCTTTTAGATTAATTCCTATCTTTCTATTGAATCAATGATTTACGTGCCCGGGAAGTTATTATTCAATCATGCCTATCTTTGTTGGACATCTGATGTATAATCCTTTTTTTAGGTTCATGATGTTATTTATATCAGATCTATATGTCTATGTGGTTATTTATGTCTGTTTGTTTCAGATCTATCTTTGTTATACCCCAACTCTAACAGGTATGTAATCCTCTTAGGTCCAAAATAATATATTTGACAAATCTACCATTTTAATGTCTGTTTTACGCCTACTCTCGTTTATGTTCCTCTTTCATCCCCTTTATCTTATGAATCTAGATTAACCTTGAATCTAGACTGAAACTTATTATACGTGCGATTGGAATGCGGTGGTATTGGGGAATAGTCTATTTGGTAATGATGGAACATAATTTTGTAACTTATGATTTGCAGCATAATTGTCTTTGTTGCGTACTTGCGGTAGGCGCAAACTGTAAATTGGAATATTAATCTAGATTGGGCATAACCATTAGTTGAGACGCCAAAGCATAATGTATATTGGGGTATTGGGGCATGACTATTAGTACAAACTTGGGAAGATTAGGTGTAGCCTATTTTGAGTAAAAATTCGAAATTGAATTTTGGGGCCATAACTTGCAATTAGCTTTGTTAGGCATAACTTGAGAATTGGAATATGACTGGTTGGGATAATTAGCATATAAATCTAGACTTGGACATTTATGGAAAATGTGGCATAATCTGAAATTGACAACAATTGTGAATAGTTTACATATAAATTGTAAATATGTAAATTAGTGAAAAGATGAACATGCCTAACTCGAGGTTAGATTGAATTATAGTGTAAAACTGCCCGGACCCGCCCGGCACATCCAGTAACCACAACAATGCCTATCTAATGTGAGAGGTAAGTGCATCATGCCCAAGAAAAACCTGAGGTTAGATTGAGTTGTGGTGTAAAACTGCCCGGGACCGCCCGGCTCATCCAGTAACCGCAACAACACATATCTAATGTGAGAGGTTGGTGCATTAATAAATCAATTAATGCTAATAAACAAGATGAATGACTAGGTTTAAGTTAATAGGAAACATTTAACTAGTATAGCATGATGAATGGGTAGGGTTAAGTAATAAGAAACACTTAACAAACATAACTTGATTTGTGGTAAGGTTAATTTAAAAACAAGAGGGAAACACTTGACCAATATAACTTGATTTGTGGTAGGGTTAAGTCAACACAAGAAGGCAACACTTAACCAAAGTAACATGACAAGTAGGTGGATTAAGTTAACTTGAATTGGTTGATGACACCTAACCAACACAACATGATGAACCCGTGGGGTTAAGTTAACAAGAAATACTTGACCAATATAACTTGATGAACGAACAAGGTTAAGTTAATAAGAAACACTTTACCAACATGACATGATGAGTGAGTGGATCAAGTTAACATGAATGGACAAAACTTAACCATTAAATAAACATGCTTGAATCGATAGGAAAGTTAAGTACATCTCGTGTAGGTGGGTAATATTAGTACATATAGGCACACAAAACTTAACCTTAAATAAACATGCTTGAATCGATGGGAGGGTTCAGTACATCTCGTGTAGGTGGGTAATATTAGCACATATAGGCCTACAAACTTAACCGTTGAGTAAACATGCTAGAATCGGTGGGAGGGTTAAGTACATCTCGTGTAGGTGGGTAATATTTGTATATATAGGCCCACAAACTTAACCAATAGGAAACCCTAGTAACGGGGACCTATTTCAGCAGTAACCCACATAGATGTATCATGGTACCCTGAAACTAGACAGGGTGGGGCACGATTACTGGGCTGATTATAAGCAGTCAAAACAGCGGCATGGGGTACGTCAGTGTAGGTTCCGATGGTTTATGGGCATGCACGTACTCCGAAGTGGGAAAAAGCAGGCACTGGGTACCAATAGTTATACACTGTGCATCTTGAATCGTGTCGGGTTGCTATTATAGGGACTGATACACCTTATGGTGGGACCAGCACAGGGTATCTACACGCAAGAGAGGGTTGGTTGACACAAACACAAAAGAAATTAATACAAGTAGGGAGCCGATCGATAAGGTAGTAAGGGTACATCTAACACATTCATGGCAATTAGGAAGATTGAGGTGGAATCCTCATAATAGATGTACACCTAAAGGCTACCGCAATTGCGGGGATTGGGATCACGTTATCATATTATCATTTTATACATATTACTAGTTGGGACGTTAGTTAGGTTGTACAAAGAGATATATATATATATATATATATATATATATATATATAGAAATCAGAATAGCAGGGTAGTAGCGAAGCAGAGAAAGAGTAGAAGCGCATTCAGTTTATCTTGCCTTTTCATACCTTATGCTTATCCTATGTTATCATGTTATCCCTGTTATCACGGTATTGTCTTATATTCATTTTATTCATGTCATGATGCTTTTGCCTGTTTATATGCTGAAAGTCATTGGACTTACCAGACTTATGTCTAACCTAGTTTTGTTTCGCCTCTTTTCTTCCGTCCCCCCCTAGGTTCACAGGGAGGAAATGTTACCATTTAGCTCGGTTTTCCTTCCAAGCTCGAAGATAGTCAATGTATTGCTTTGGACTCTCTCTTCCACTGCTATGGCTAGTTCATGCTTTATTGGGGAATATCATTGTTATTTTTATGCTTCTTTTATACTTCGAAGTTTTTAAATCAAGACAGAATTTCTATGTATTACTTTTAAGTATGATTGAGACAATTGTTGTAAAAGCTTGACTGAATTAAGTTGTTTATAAAATGACTTATTTTCCACTGCGTTATTTGTTTGTCTTGTAATTTATCTGCATCTTTTACCTATAATGCTCCATCGAAGTTAAGGCATTCCCTTTGTGAGTGACCTTAACGGAGTTGGGGTGTTTCAGTTTAGACCCATGCTTCGCACACAAGTATAATAGAATATGAATTCAAAGTGAACATCTAAGAGAAATCTGTTTTAACAGATAAAGTAAGAAGATTAACTTATAAATAAGGTTTTATAAATTAAGTAAAAATAATTATCATTGGATAAATAGAATAGATAAGTCATGACTTATATAAAGAAGTAGGAATCTATTTCAACATCGATATTTGAAATTGAATGTGGAAGTAGAGATAATTAAAATGTGTTAATCAAAATGAGTTAGAGGAGTTAATTGAATTATAGTTAATCGATTAGAATTAGAGTTAATCGATTAGAATTAGAGTTAATCGAATTACACTTAATCGATTAGAATTAGAGTTAATCGAATCATAGTAAATCGATTAGAGTTAGAGTTAAATCGAATTAGAGTTATTCAAATAGAGTTAATCGAGTTAGATTTAGTCAAGTATTAGTTCATTGAACAGAGTTAATCGAATATAGTTATTCGAAGAAAAGTGTTATCGAATATTAGTCATTCGTAAGGATTATCGAATATTAGTTATTCGAAAGGATTATCGAATATAGCTTATTCGAAAGAAGATTATCGAATGTAGTTTATTCGAAAAGGAGTAATCGAATATAGTTTATTCGAAAAGGAGTAATCGAATATAATTTATTTGAAAGGAGTAATCGAATATAGTTTATTCGAAGAAAGGTGTTAGTCGAATATAGTTTATTCGAAAGAAGATTATCGAATATTGGTTATTCGAAAAAAAAGAGTTAATCGAATATTGGTTATTCGAAGAGAGTTAGTCGAATATTAGTTAATCGAAAAGGAGTTAATCGAATATTAGTTATTCAAAGAGAGTTAATCGAATGTTAGTTATTCGAATAAGAATTAGTCGAATATTAGTTAATCGAAAAGGAGTTAATTGAATATTAGTTATTCGAAGAGAGTTAATCGAATATTAGTTATTCGAACAAGAATTAGTCGAATATTAGTTAATCGAAAGGAGTTAGTCGAATATTAGTTATTCGAAGAGAGTTAATCGAATATTAGTTATTCGAATAAGAATTAGTCGAATATTAGTTAATCGAAAAGGAGTTAATCGAATATTAGTTATTCAAAGAAGGTTAATCGAATATTAGTTATTCGAATAAGAATTAGTCGAATATTAGTTTATCGAATATTAGTTATTCGAAGAGCGTTAATCGAATATTAGTTATTCGAATAAGAATTAGTCGAATATTAGTTAATCGAATAAGAGTTAATCGAATATAGTTTATTCGAATAGAGTTAAAGGAGTTATCGAATATAGTTTATTCGAAAGGAGTTAATCGAATATAGTTTATTCGAAAGGAGTTAAGTGATAAGAGTTAATGAATTGAGTTAATCGAGTTAAATTTAATGGAGTTAGGGTTAATTGATTTGAGTTAATCGAGTAATATTTTGAAGTTAGATATTTCGGGAGTAGGGATTATAACGTATCGTTATAATCAATGTTTTTCAATAAAGAAGTGGATTCGTAAATAGAATCCAAGAGTTTACGTAAGGAAGTTTGTTAAATATTTAGAAGGTGAACTTTTTCTATTTTTGAAGTTAGAAATGTTGTTTCTATTTTTGAAGTTAGAAATGTTGTTCAGTTAAGGTCTGAGAGGTAGTTATACCCCAACTTGATTGACTTCGTTTTTAACTAAGGAATGGTTAAGGTTCGATAGTAAAGTTTGGTTAAGTGAATTTAGTTGATAAAGATGATGGTTTGAGTTGGCATAGCGAGCGATGTTTTATTTAAACATCTGTTTAAATCCAATGAATGAGTTTTGGAAACATTTTCCAAATATAATCAGAGATATTTTCTAATCATAGAAAATGAATTGTTTGATGATAAAGAATACTGGAATGACAGTGATACGTGAAGAGAGATGGAAATGTTTTCCAATGATTAATAACGTATATTTTCTAGATTTAGAAAATAAGAATTTATAGAGATATGGAAACAGGTAACTGAATAAATTAATGATAAATTAATTTAAAAAGGAGAAAAGGTTAATTGATGATTGATCGATAGAATTTCGATCTGGAAATAATATCGTTGTTTGTACACATGTTTTTCTTTGATAGTTAACTCACCGACTATCGAAGTTTTTGACCATTTTTCCGTTGTCAATACGGAGAGACCGGGATAATGATTCATTATCTGAAAACCACTCTGTATGGGCATTAGCATTGCGATCAAATATGATAAAGGTAATTAAAGACGGAGTTATGCAAGGGTTGTTCTGTTTACAGAATAGTGCCTTCGGTTTGTCCAGTCCAAAGACGACCCGTATGGAAGAATGTGTGACAGAGTATATTTAATGGATCGTGTAAGTTGATCTCTTCAAGCGTAAGTTGAACTCTTGGGTGCCCAATTTTGTATGGGCATCAAGTAGTCAGGATTTTTCAGATATGCTGGGAGATCTTGGAGCAGGAGGCTTCATGATTGTATAGCTATTGTTTATTCCGCTGTGTTGTAAGTGTTGTACTCCGATAATGCTACTATGACGGCCCGTCCCGCACCAGTCGGCATTTCCTCCGAAAGTGCGTTGTACCCATGCCCAACTAGCCCGGAACGGTCGCCAAAGAAAGGGAAGAAGTGAATGAACTAATCAAGAACCTGTAGAATGTCTCACAACGCAAGGAACAAAATATAATAACAACATACTTGACATAAAACAGGTGAGACAGTGCATAAGCTGAAAACTAAACATCATGGCAGCGGAAAATCCAAATACAGCTTATGTTCCACATCATCATTATTACAACTTTAAAACTGTCTCTAAAGTAAAAGAAAGAAAGGGTACACTACAAATGCCCAAAGTAGTGACCAGCAGCGACACAGGGAGAATATCTATACATCATACGTGGAAGCCTCCTGCTCGTCTCCGGTACAACTACTCGTGCATTACCAACTAACCTGTCTCTAGTCTGCTCGTGTGAGCACACAGAGTAATAAGAAGAGACATAAAACTCTGGGTCAGACAAAAAGTCTGGTGTGATCGATAAGCAGCAAAATAGAACAATAACAGGTATACTAAACCATACCTGGACCTACAACCAAAGAGATAGCACTACATACCATACAATACTCTAAGGTGCCTCTAACATATGGTGTAAAGAATACGGGGGTGTGCATGTCATAATGATGGCAAACAAATCAAACATAGCAACCATCCTCACATCTCTCACTCAGTGCGTAAAGCATACGATATCCACCACTTTGATCACTAGACCCATCGAAGTAGTGACGGAGTTCGACTTGTACAACTGCTGCTACTACCAAGCTCACCCCATGGAGTCATGACCAAATCTTTACAAATGACCCCACTTCATTGGTCTATAGCTCATTAGTCGTACCTAGGCCACTGTGGCCCTGAATCCGTTCACGTACCCCCTACACATAGTAATCCAAAGTTACAGACATCGACAACCCCTTAGCACGTGTCCTGCAGCAAAGCCCAAGTCATGAAGTTAACTCTTTGGTTCCCAACTGGATCCTGAGTACAAACTTCCCATTTGGACTACCTTTGCATCTCGGGTTTCAGTCTTCCCCTCCGGATCGGTTCTTCACTTCAGTTTATACTTCCTGTTCGGATCGTGATTCACGCCTCAAGTCCAAGCATCTCGGTTCGGATCGGTCGTGGACACCCCTGGCGTTCAGTCTGGCCTCCTTTAGTTCGTGGTCGGGCTCCAGGTCATGGTCCAGACTCCAGCTCGTGCAAGGTCATCCGGATCGGGTCGTGGTGTCCTCCCTCTGGCAGTTAGGATCGTGAGCTAGGACTGGTCGGGCTCCTGGTTCATGACCATTGCATCGGGTCGGATCAGCTTCCTCCATTGGCTCGGATCGTGACTCCAGGTTGTGAAAGCATGCTTGGCTCGTGAGGGGCATTGGTTCAGATCGGAGCTCCTTCTCACAAGCGGGTTGGATCGTGGAGCTTCCAGGCGAGCAGGTCGGATCGGGCTTTCCCCCTTCGATCCGATCCGGTTCGGGCAATTTCCTGCACTTTTTTCCAGCGACTGTTTTATGCCATTCGACGACATTTTCGACCAATCTGACACTTCTAGACAACCACAAATCATACCATACAGTCATAGCAACATGTACAATCAATCATAAACACCAAAACAACAACCATAACATGTAAAATGGATCAAATATAGGCAAAACCCCATATTTTTCCTTAAGCATGTTTAGGCAAATCTAATCATAGAATTAGCAAAACTTAACAAAATCAACCCAAATTTCTAACAAAGATATAAAACAATATTTTTGAATTTATAAATATTTTTCCAGAATTTATTAATGTATAAATTCGCTAATCAACACTAATTACCCCTAATTAACCGTAATTAGTGAGAAACTTTGCAAATCACTCACCTTGGCCACAAATAAAATACCAAATCTGAAATGGATCTTTGTTTGGCGTGAATACTGATGTCTAACCGCAGCTCTAACCTTGCTTTGGTGATATCCCTCCTCAATTTAATGTTGCTAAGCCTAATCTTCAATTAAAATGTGGTTTAGAGGTGTTTTGAAGTGATTTAGAGAGTGGAGGCCATGGCTAGGGTAAGGGGAATGAATAGTGACGGCTAAAAAAAAATGAGAAAAAGGTATTCTCCAAACCCTAACAGCCCTTTTAAACTCCTAATTCCGAAATTCCCCTTTGGGCCTAGCTGTTAATTACCCAGTTAAGCATAATTAAGCTGTTTCTCACCATCTGAAATTCGTTTCAGCCGTATCTCCCAAACGGTGAGTCCGTTTGGCTAATGTGAACAATCTACGGAATTGTAAACCATCATCCGGATCTAATGGAAGTGGTTTCAGGTCAAAATTCCTTTTCAGTCAAAAGTTATGGTCAAAACAAGATCAGCTAAGGGCAAAACGGTCATTTAAAAATCGATAAAAATCATGAACATGGGAAATGACCCCAATAGTCGTCTCCCAAAGTTACATGACTATACTACTTCGTATGTGAAAGAAATAGATATTCTACGATCCTTCGATGCGTAAAATGCAGGTCGTTACACTCTCCTCCCCTTAAGAAATTTCGTCCCCGAAATTCCTTAACCCAAAACATACAAAGAACCCCGCATGCCTACCAGCCACATGCAACAATCAAACATGCAAAACAAACAAAACAAGCCTATCCTAGCATGTGAAATGACTAAATCGAAACTGAAATCTTACCAGGCGAAGAGTTCTGGATACGTCTTCCTAGTGCTATCCTCTGTCTCCCAAGTACAGTCATTCTCATTCTCGCCCCACTGAACTTTGAATAGATTCACCGCTTTCCTTCGAAGTTGCTTCGTATCATTCCCAACAATACACATAGGCTTGCGGTTCCCAACCACCTCAGGTTCAACTTTGAAATCATCCAACTGATCAGGTGAAATAACCACATCTGGGTCGTGTACGAACTTCCTTAACTGGGAAACATGAAACACGTTGTGAACTCCTGCCATCTTCTCTGGTAATTCAACTTTATATGCCAAATTCCCAATTTTCTCAAGAACTGGGAATGGACCAACAAATCTTGGTGCTAACTTGCCTCTCCTGCTAAATCGTATCACGCTCTTCAACGGAGAAATCTTGACAAACACCAAGTCTCCAATGGAAAACTTTAATTCCCTCCTCCTCTTATCAGCATAACTTTTCTGCCTATCTTGGGCAGCCTTCATTCGCTGTTGGACAACCTTAATCTTAGCTGAAGTTTCTCTTATCACATCTAGTCCAAGCACAAACTGCTCACCAGTTTCTAACCAACATGACGGTGAGTTGCACGGTCTTCCGTACAAAGCTTCGAATGGAGCCATACCAATACCGGATTGATAACTATTATTATATGCAAACTCTACTAGATGCAAATGGTCATCCCATGATCCACCAAAATCCAATACATAGGCTCTCAAGAGGTTTTCTAATATACGATTCACCCTCTCTGTTTGACCGTCGGTTTGAGGATGATACGCGGTACTGAGATGTAATTCTGATCCTAACACCTCTTGTAAGCTCCTCCAAAATCCACTAGTGAACAACGGACCCCGGTCACTCACAATGCCTTTGGGTATTCCATGAAATCTCACTACCCACTTTACATATTGTTCGGCTAATTTAGCTGCCATCATGTTCGACTTGACGGGTATAAATCTTGCACTCTTGGTCAATCGATCCACAATCACCCGAATGCTATCATGGCCCGACCTAGTCCTTGGTAACCCATCAACGAAATCCATTGAGACTTGTTCCTTTTTCCATTCTGGAACTTCTAATGGTTGCAACAGACCACTAGGCTTCTTTTGCTCAGTTTTAACTAGCTGACAATTCATGCATTTGGATATAAATTTCCCAACGTCTCTTTTCATCCCTTCCCAGTAGTAGGTCTGCTTCATGTCTCGGTACATTTTGTTACCACTGGGATGTATAGTCAGTTTTGAGTAATGACATTCTCTAAGCACTTCATCTCTCAATCCACTGACATTGGGCACAACAAGTCTTCCATTCTTTCTAAGCCATCCATCTCGATCAAGCCCATACTTGTTCATCTCTTCGTCGATTCCCATCTCTAACTTTGAGATTATTTCCAATAGGTTAGGATCGTCACTCTGAATAGAACTAATCTGCTCAATCAAAGTGGGTCTGATCATCAAACTTGCTAACATTTCTGAATCCAATTCGCACTTTGGTCTGAAATCGTACCCAGAGATGTACTGTAGTTGCTTCCATTCTAGGAACATAGCCCCTAAACTGGCATGTCTTCTACTCAATGCATCAGCCATCGCATTGTATATGCGATGTCGAAATCATAGGAAGCTAGGAATTCTAACCATCTTTACTGCCGGAGATTTAGATCTTTCTGAGAGAAGAGACACTTTAATGATTTATGATCAGTAAAAAACTCGAATCTTTCTCCCAAAAGATAATGTCTCCACATCTTCAATGCGAACATGATCGCTGCTAATTTCAAGTCGTGGGTAGGGTATCTTTTCTCGTCCGGTTTCAATTGCCGACTTGCATAAGCTACAACCCTACCTCCTTGCATCAATACAGCACCTAGTCTGGTACCACATGCATCCGTATATACCGTCATCTCTTCATTTCCCTTAGGAATGACTAACACTGGTGCACATGTCAACTTTTCCTTTAGACTCTTGAATGCATTCTCGCACTTTCCGTCCTAGACGAAAGCTTGATTCTTCTTGGTCAACTGAGTCAACGATGCTGCTATCTTGGAGAAGTCTTGGATAAACTTACGATAATATCCAGATAATCCCAAGAAACTTCTTATGTCCATTGCATTCTTGGGCGTACACCAATCTTGTACCATAGCCACCTTCGCAGGACCCACAGCAATACCATTCTCTGAAACAACATGGCCCAAGAATCTCACTTCCCTCCTCCAGAAGTGACACTTAGGGAACTTTGCTTTCAACTGGTGTTTTCTCAACACCTCCATCACTATCCTCAAATGTTCCTTGTGTTCTTCCTCTGTCCTTGAATAAACAAGTATATCGTCCACGAACACAAGAACAAACTTATTCAACTGATCTCTGAATATCCTATTCATAAGATCCACAAAATATGCTGGCGCATTGGTCAACCCGAATGGCATGACCAACCACTCATAAAATCCAGACGGCGTCCGAAATGCCGTTTTAGCTATACTCTCAGCTTCCACTCTAAGCTGATGAAAACCTGTCGCGAGATCCAACTGGGAGAATACTCTCGCACCACTCAACTGATCAAATAAATCATCTATCCGCGGTAGAGGATACTTATTCTTCCTCGTCACTTTATTCAATTCGCGGTAGTCCACACACAATCGAAGGGAACCATCTGCCTTGGTAGCAAACACAACTGGTGCTCCCCACTCAGAAACACTTTTTCTGATAAATCCCTTCTTCAAAAGATCGCTTACTTGCACCCCAAGATCTCGCTGCTCCCTTGGTGCCATACAATGAAGTGGCATCACTAGAGGCCTGGCATCTTTCACTAAATCAATACGGAACTCAATCGCTCGGTGTGGTGGAAGCCCGGTCACTTCTTCGAAGACGTCCGTATACTGGCCAACCACGGGCAAACCTGACAACTAACTATGCGGGATGTCGAGGGAATTTAGAAAACTAGCCATTACCCCATTACTAGGTAGACCACTAAACACTACCCTCCGCCCATCATCCGCTTTAGCTATCACCAAAAAGCCCTCACGGTCTACCACCACCCCGTATCTTTGGAGCCAATCGACTCCCAAAATAATGCCAAACCCAGTAAAGCCCAAAACAAAGCAATCGCAAACAAACATGCATCCATGATTCGATAAGACCACATTACGACAAATCATGCTAAGGTTAGTCGAATCACCAATTGGGTTCATCACTACTAAAGGTCTATCGACAATCTCAGGCTCCAACCCCAACCTATCTACCAGGTCACTAGATACGAAAGAATTGGAAGCTCCGGTATCAAACAAAACTCTAACAGGAACATCATAAACAGAAAGCATACCTTGAGTAACGACATTCTTTCCCTTCTCCGCCACAGTTGAGGCATTCGATGAAGAAGGAATAGCATTAAGGGCATATGCTTTCACCACCTGCTTTTCTTTAGGGGGTTGCAGACACTTGTCCTTGTGATGTCCCACTTGGCCACAGTTGAAGCACTTCCTATCCGCTGGCTTGGCCCGACAATTACTAGCATAATGGCCCTTCTTACCACAGCTGAAGCACTCAACATACTTCTTATTCTTTTTCTTCTGGTCATCCTTGGTCTGATTCTTCTTTCTCTTATTCTGAGAACCATTCTTGCCTCCACCGCTTGCTTGCGGCTTTGGCTCCTCTGCAGATGCGACCTCAGTCTTCGACTTAGGGTAAAGACTCTCTGACCTCAATGCTTTCCCCACAATCAATTCAAACGTCTCATCGATGTGTTTAATAAGCCTTTTCCCCAAGTACTGATCCAAGCCTGTTATAAAATTCTCATTCTTCTTCTCGGGAGTGTCAATGAGGGATAGTCCATACTTAGACAAAGTATCGAATTCTGCAATATACTCCGAGACAGCTCTACCATTTTGCTTGAGTTCCAACAATTTCTTAAACAACACTGACTTCTGAGCAGTTGGAATGAACTTATCGCTAAAGCGAACCTTAAACTGATCCCAAGTAATCTAATCCTCGGGGGTAGCTGCCTTTATAGCATTCCACCAATTCATTGCCCGTCCTTGCAGCTGAAGGGATGCTAGCCTTCTCTTCATCACATCCTCGATTCCCAAGTCCTCGAAGATACGCTCGCAGCTATCCATCCAATCCTGAACATCCGTTGGCGACTCCGTTCCGTGGAACGGCTTCCCACCAAGACTAGTGTAGTCCTTGTTCAGCTTGGAGAAATCGGCCCTTGGCACCTGCACTATTAGACCACCACCATTACCAGCATTGGGAGCTGCCCTCTGCACATCCCTAAGCATCTCTCTCATGAGGTCAGTAAACATCGTCCTCATATCCGCAACATTCCCATTATTGGCTCCTCTACCGGTACCCCTTGCGTATCGGCTCATCGCTCAATCTGTAAAGAGAAAACGATTAACCATCTCCATAGTGGTGCCAGTGCAGTGCGACTTCATCCTTAACTATACTAATAGTATATATATATAGCTTTTGAAAACCAAAATAATCACAAATACGCGCTCTCATATACGTATTATCTCTCCCTGGTGTCTTTCCCTAGTTTAACTACGCAATCTAGAGCTCTGATACCAAGTGTGACGGCATTTCCTCCGAAAGTGCGCTGTACCCATGCCCAACTAGCCCGGAACGGTCGCCAAAGAAAGGGAAGAAGAGAATGAACTAATCAAGAACCTGTAAAATGTCTTTCAGCGCAAGGAACAAAATATAATAACAACATACTTGACATAAAACAGGTGAGACAGTGCATAAGTTGAAAACTAAACATCATGGCAGCGGAAAATCCAAATACAGGTTATGTTCCACATCATCATTATTACAACTTTAAAACTGTCTCTAAAGTAAAAGAAAGAAAGGGTACACTACTAATGCCCAAAGTAATGACCAGCAGCGACACATGGAGAATATCTATACATCATACGTGGAAGCCTCCTGCTCGTCTCCGGTACAGCTACTCGTGCATTACCAGCTAACCTGTCTCTAGTCTGCTCGTGAGAGCACCCAGAGTAATAAGAAGAGACATAAAACTCTGGGTCAGACAAAAAGTCTGGTATGAGCGATAAGCAGCAAAACAGACATGTATACTAAACCATACCTGGACCTGCAACCAAAGAGTTAGCATTACATACCGTACAATACTCTAAGGTGCCTCTAACATATGGTGTAAATAATACGGGGGTGGGGGTGTGCATGTCATAATGATGGAAAACAAATCAAACATAACAACCATCCTCACATCTCTCACTCAGTGCGTAAAGCATACGATATCCACCACTTTGATCACTAGACCCATCGAAGTAGTGACGGAGTTCGACTTGTACAACTACTGCTACTACCAAGCTCACCCCATGGAGTCATGACCAAATCTTTACAAATGACCCCACTTCATTGGTCTATAGCTCTTTAGTCGTACCTAGGCCACTGTGACCCTGAATCCGTTTACGTACCCCCTACACATAGTAGTCCAAAGTTACAGACATCGACAACCCCTTAGCACGCGTCCCGCAGCAAAGCCCAACTCATGAACTTAACTCTTTGGTTCCCAACTCGATCCTGAGTACAAACTTCCCATTTGGACTACCTTTGCATCTCGGATTTTAGTCTTCCCCTCTGGATCGGTTCTTTACTTCAGTTTATACTTCCTGTTCGGATCGTGATTCACGCCTCAAGTCCAAGCATCTCGGTTCAGATCGGTCGTTGACACCCCTGGCGTTCGATCTGGCCTCCTTCTGTTCGTGGTCGGGCTCCAGGTCGTGGTCCATACTCCAGCTCGTGCAAGGTCATCCGGAACGGGTCATGGTGTCCTCCCTCTGGCGGTTCGGATCGTGAGCTAGGACTGGTTCGGGCTCCTGGTTCGTGACCATTGCATCGGGTCGGATCGGCTACCTCCACTGGCTCGGATCGTGACTCCAGGTTGTGGAAGCATGCTTGGCTCTTGAGGGGCATCGGTTCGGATCAGAGCTCCTTTTCACAAGCGGGTAGGATCGTGGAGCTTCCAGGCGAGTAGGTCGGATCGGGTTTTCCCCCTTCGATCCGATCCGGTTCGGGCAATTTCCTACACTTCTTTCCAACGACTGTTTTACGCCATTCGACGGCGTTTTCGACTAATCTGACACTTCTAGACAACCACAAATCATACCATACAGTTATAGCAACATGTACAATCAATCATAAACACCAAAACAACAACCATAGCATGTAAAATGGATCAAACATAGGCAAAACCCCATATTTTCCCTTAAGCATGTTTAGGCAAATCTAATCATAGAATTAGCAAAACTTAACCAAATCAACCCAAATTTCTAACAGAGGTATAAAACAATATTTTTGAATTTATAAATATTTTTCTAAAATTTATTAATGTATAAATTCGCTAATCAACACTAATTACCCCTAATTAACCGTAATTAGTGAGAAACTTTGCAAATCACTCACCTTGGCTACAAATAAAATACCAAATCTGAAATGAATCTCTATTTAGCATGAATACTGATGTCTAACAACAGCTCTAACCTTGCTTTGGTGCTATCCCTCCTTAATTTGATGTTGCTAAGCCTAATCTTCAATTAGAAAGTGGTTTAGAGGTGTTTTGAAGTGATTTAGAGAGTAGAGGCCATGGCTAGGTTAAGAGGAATGAATAGTAACGGCTGAAAAATGAGAAAAAGGTATTCTCTAAACCCTAACAGCCCTTTTAAACTCCTAATCCCGAAATTCCCCTTTGGGCCAAGCTGTTAATTACACGGTTAAGCCCAATTAAGCTGTTTTTCACCATCTGAAACTCGTTTCAGCCATATCTCCCAAACGGTGAGTCCGTTTGGTTAATGTGACCACTCTACGTAATTGTAAACCATCATCCAGATCCAATGGAAGTGGTTTCAGGTCAAAATTCCTTTTCAATCAAAAGTTATTGTCAAGACAAGATCAACTAAGGGCAAAACGGTCATTTAAAAATCGGCAAAAATCACGAACATGGGAAATGACCCCAATAGTCGTCTCCCAAAGTTACATGACCATACGACTTCGTATGTGAAAGAAATAAATATTCTACGATCCTTCGATGCGTAGAATGCGGGTCGTTATAGATACTATATACATATACTGATTTTATTTCAAGTATGTGTTATCTATTATATGTTGTTCGTTCTGCTGTGAGATTCTTGTTACTATGATGTTGTATGTTCTTCTTCTTCTTCTTCTTCTTCTTCTATTCTAAGTTTCTACACTATCTATTCTCACCCTCTCTTTTCTTTCTATTAGTTTTCTGGTTTCTAGTGCAATTGGGGTTGGACTTATGTTATTTGATCAGCTCAAATTGTACCGGAATTTCGGGACACTACAGTATTGGAATTTGAGATTATTCGATTTTGTCACTTAAATTGAATTATTAACTATAGTCCAAATCCATCACTGTTTTTGTGCTCGATTTTATAAAATTTCTTTGGAAAATAATTGAAAATCGTATTTTTGTAACTCTCTCCACTTTATATAAAATTCATCGTAAATCTGTCATTCTCTTCAATGTGAAATATGTCACCTGTTCTCGGAATATTATGATTTTTGTTTGACTGATTGAGATTTATGATGACCGTTCTTCCTCTTAAGCCGATATTATATTTTAGCCATTTTTCCATCTATATTTTAAATTCTGTATCCTTTTGATGGTAACAAAAGGGGGAGAATGGGTTGAGATTTTGATTTATGAGTGAATAATTTATAAATACTATAATTTTGAAAATTTCAATTCAGTTTCACATTCTTTTCACTCATGCACAGTTATAGGGGGAGTTTCTATTGTATGGGGAGCATTCAAATAGGGGGAGTTCTGTTCTTCACAGTCAAACACATTTACTGTTTTCAAAATCTTCATATTTGTTTGTCATCATCAAAAGGGGGAGATTGTTGTATATAATGCAGTTATATGCCTAATTATATGACTTTTTGTTTGATGATAACAACCAAATATATTATTGTAAATGTGTTTGTTATTGTAATGTTTCATATATTCATCACAGACAGGATTATAGTATTTATATTTAAATAGAATATGACTGTACAATCATTTATATATTCTTTTTTTTATTTATTTAAATTGAATATTATATTTCAAACATTCAAACAATACAACTATTTATAACTCCACTATTTGAATACATCACTGATATACATTTCTTTTCATATCCACTTTCATATACACTGCATCATTCTACATTCATTGTACTTGTAAATAAACTGAATACGATAGACAAATTCATTTGAACACAATAAAATGATATTTTATTTCAAACAAAATTTGTTTATTACAAATATCAGTACAATTCTCTCTACAACACTCATACAATCACTCTGTCTATACAAATAATATATACATACATTTTCACTTTCATATACAAACACATTTGCTGACACTGCTTCATACACTGTCTTCTAACTTCAGTCTTCTGTCTTCACTGCTCACTGTCAGTCCAGTCCTCGGCTTACCTGTCATATACAGAAACACACACACAGTATCTAGAACAGAAATAATATTTTAAATTCTAGCAAATATAATTTTTATTTTAAAAATTTTATTTGTCTCAGTTTTCTGGTGTGTTTTCTCATCATTTTTCATGACTCGATCTGATTTTTTTTTAATCTACCCGACTGTGTCCAGACAGCTTGTGATATTCACAGTGATTCACAGTAAATACCACAAAGCAGTCAGTGTATATACAAAATATTTCAATGCAGGGACAGGAAAACTTGTCTGGATGGCTGCATATACACACGTGTATATATATACACACGTGTGCACTGCCCCGCCAGTCCAGTGTGCAACTGAGGAGTGGCCACGTGGACCATCTCGACTCAGTGCAACAATAATCAATATGGTCGAAGGCAACCCAAAACACCAAAGTGATAAAAACCACACCATACCAATGTCGAGCACAATGTCATGAGCAACTCAAGTATTAACAAAATGGGTCGAGCAACATAAATGGTTGGTACAACGAATTCAAATGTGCACAAGTTATCGTGCAGTTTCAAGACAAGGAAAAACTCAAGTTTGTGTACAAATCCAGTTGTGTGTCCAAGTATCAAGTATATGGTGCAGCTGTGTCATCATGGCCGAGGCTACACACATAGGTTCAACAGAAGCACTTGGCCAAGGAAGAAAGACAGTGCAAATGCATGCATAACCACACAAGCATACATGGATCAGAGATGGTGCCTAGTGGTGCAACATGGTTCAGTGGTGATTCAGTGCATGGAAGAGTGGTGGATCTAAAATGAAGTGTTCAGCATGGTGTAACACTAAAATACAAGAATATATGGCATAAGTATCATGGAGCAACATCACATATTTGTGCAGATTCTCAAACTGGACATACATGGCTATGGCACAAATGTATGCAGAAACATTTGACTCAAAGATTCAAAGCCAAGTCAAAAACTGGAGAAAACTAAATAGGTGCATATACACAATTCAAGGTGTAAAGGAACCCAACATGAATCAAAACAGCAAGAAGTTCATCATATTTCAAGCAAGCTCAAGTTCATGCTCTTTGCAAATTGGTTCAATATTTCATGGTGTAGCAGTTTTTTAACAGTGGACACAGCATGAGCACAAATAGGTATAGCAATTTCTTAACAGTGGACATAACATGAGCACAAATGCACAGGTCAAGGTGATTTCATATATGCAATATTGGAGGGAATAACTAACATGACACAAGTGGTGCATGAAGCATGTTTAAATATGTGTGATGTACATGTAGATGCAGCAAGTAACAAAGTCAGCCAACTTATACAACATGATCAAGTCTAAAGGGTACAATATACACATGAATGACAACAGTGTGACATATATTCATTTCTAAATAGTAGGCCAAGCAAAAGTCAAGCAACTCTTATATTCATGTATACACAAAGTCTAGAGAGAATGCTACACGCAAATGTGATGGTAACAGAATTCAAGTTCAGTTTTTGGCAAGAAAATTACAGTGCCGTTTTTGGGAACAAATCAATGTAGTTTTTTTTCTTTTTGGTAAAGGTTTCATTTTTAAATCTGTTTTAATTGGCATAGTAACGTATTTGGCAAGTGTTAATTTGCAAACAATTCAAGGCAAGAAAATTGATCAACTGTTTCAAGTTTTTTTCCCAAATTTTCTTCAATCAATCTCGGCAAGATTTGTTTCCAAAAATTCAAGTTATTTTAAAGACCAGAAAATCACTCTTGTTTTTCAAAGCCGAGCAATTCTTTTTTATTCAAGGCAAGAAGAAACTATTGGATTTATTTCAGGAAATCATGGCTAATTTTACAAAGCATTCAAAAGGGGAAAATTCATTTTCTCAGAATCATTCATATTCATCCAACAAATCAATTCGAGTAAGTTTTTCATCATTTAGAAATTCACGCAAGCCATTACAACCAAGATTTCAAAAGAGGAAACCACACAAAAAGCACGCAATCAGATCGAGCCACTCATATGAAATCAGAGTGAATTAGGGATCAAATTACTCTATTTAATCACACCTATCGTCACTGGCAAAATCAGTCGAGAACACTCAACAATTCAAGACCAAATTCAAATTCTGAATCAGAGAAACTCACCAAATACTTCATCGTTTTCAATCGCTATTATCCCCAAATCAAAGCACCAGATATTATTCGAGCATCAGAATATTTTTCCAGAGTTGAAAGAGCATCGCGATTTGATTTGGAAACTCACTGAAACCCTAATAGCCGCCATTTTTGATTTCCAGAGAAAGGGAGAACGGGCTCAACCAAATCCACAAAGGGTCGGCCAAGTTTCTAAATGAATAAGGGGATAACCCTTTTATTTCTAACTCCTAGGGTTTAGTTTGTTCTCTTTTTGTGTTATTTTAATTTGTTTTTAAAACAATTCTGAACAGTTCTAGAGTCTATAAAATTCTAGCAGTTTACTAGAGTCTGTAAAATCTAGGGTTACGAGTTACGGTTTTGTAATACAGGAAAATCTGGTCGAGGGGATATCGGTCAGTCTAGGGTTTTGAGCGTAGGGTTAGTAGAGGAGCAGGGAGTGCGAGTTTGCAGTGTCTGTAAGTGGGATCTGTTATTATCTCCTAGTAGAAACCTTAGGAATGCAGTAGTAGGCAGGATTTTGCCGAAGCTGGGTATATCGTGTGTTATTTACTTTCCGTTTTTTTATTTCTACTACATTCTGTGATTTGTGAATATTTTAATATCTCGTAATTTTTAAACTCTGCGATAATTTGTGATAAACCCTATTCACCCCCCCTCTAGGGTTAATCTAGATCCAGCAGGATCCAAATAACATTATATACTAAAAATCACCCAATTCACACAATTGGGTCCTAACTAAAACATAACTAGGGTAACACAAATGAGAGAATTAATTTGCTAAGTACTATAAATCTTATATCTACCCAGGAATACACAGTTAAATCTACCCATAAATCATAGCATTTGGATCCACCCAGAAATCAAAATATTTGAATCTACCCAGGATTACACTTCTGGATCTATCCAGATTGGCCATATATTTTGGACCCACCCAAGATTTGCAACGTAATATTGGATCTATGAAAAGCACAACGCAATGTTGCATCGCAATATTGGATCTACCCAAATATACAGCTATCAGATCTACCTAGACTTACCACAAATTATCGGATCTACCCAGACAATATCATAAATTTATCCAAAGATCGGGTACTGAAAATAATAACAAGACATGTCACAAACTTCCTAATAGTAACTCGAAAAGTGAAATCAATATGTCCTATACCGCACATTTCACTAAATGATATACCACCAGTTAGTTTACTCCATATTAAATATCACAAGATCAACAGTGATACACCCCTTATGAAGAGATAAATTTGTTTCGACTGACGAGTCTAAAATTAACCAATATTATATACCTTTGTGTCACATACCACAAGATTTACAATACTGTTTAATCGCATTTATGTCGTTTCGAAAGGTGCAATAGTGTGCGTGTATTTTAACAAATACAGAAAATAGTTTTGGAGAAAACAAGTTACAAAATAATTTTCCGAAAAATATACGAAATCATTATCTTTGAAATCCCTCCATCTATAGCTGGGATAGTATAGATTATATATTAATAAAATACATGGAAATACATATAATTATTAGTTGTTAAGTTTGGAAATCATCTGAAAATATTTAATTAATTCAGCTTTGAAAACATGCACATAGATGACGGGTTTCAACAAGATTTCACCCTCCGTTTTCTCCTAAACCGACATGAATTCGATAAACACAAATCATGGTAAATAATGGCCTTCCGCTACTGAAATGTATTGCCATTAATTGCTAATTACTAACTTCAGCAAACTGCACTAATTTGACCTAGAAAACAACATTAGTTAAGTGCTTAAACTAAGCACTTCAAGCTACACATCATACTACAAACATCAGGAACGAGCTGCGCCCCTTCACACTCAAGGTGTTAACGCAAAGTTCGTCCCTTTTAACAAGAAGCTCGACCCCTGCTTCGGCCTCTTTAGTATAGGGGTCGAACCCTTAATAGGGAGATGCAATTTTCTTAAAGCAAGAGCTTCAAGTGATTTCATTTTACTTTTTATCCAATTTCTAGGTTATTTTCAAACATGTAATAGATATGGTTTTACCTGAAATTTTACAAGCACAAAGTCAAATATTAAAACAACGATCCGGGATAATTTCGATAACATTTCGCTGTAGATTGAGGAAGATATGGCTTCTCAAAGTAGGCACCATTGCAACGTAACAACAGGGAAAGAAATCAACAGAAAATGAACTGAAAGTAACTCAATATCTTCACAAACACTCAACAAACACAGAGAATATCACAAATAATGATTCCAACTAGAAAGTGTAAGGTTCACTCACCTGGATTGAGAATCAACGGCAAAAATATGAAGCAAAATAAGAGTCTGAGGCTTTAGTTGACCTTCTCAAAGCTTGGTGAGAAGTTTACAGTAACATGCAATGTTTAAAATATCAAATACACTAAATAGATTCATAAGAGAAATCAAAGATGGATTTGTATTTAGTTTAGGGTGATTACCTACTAGAGCTTTAATTTTTGCTACTTAATTTCACTTTTTATAGACTTGGGAGGCTAAGATTGTGATTTAAATTGAGTTTACAGTGTTTTTCCTTGTTTCTAGTTTTGAGAAAAATCAGGAGAGGAGGAACAAGTATGTATTCATATAACTTTCTCCAGGAGCCTCCCTTCTAATATTAAATTAAGGCCCAATAAGCTTGATTAAGGGCATTAATGGATGCTTAAGCCATAATTAATCCCTTTTTGTACCAATTAGCATTGTTTTACATTTTTTTTACACTAATTTTTGCCACCTGATATAATTTACAATATCAATGCATAATAAAATTACCAATACAAATTATAAACACTTCTCATAATTATTTTTAAGAATTATTACCAAAGTTTACTAATTTATTACAAATTCCTTCTTTTGCAAAACACTTAAAAGTTTAAGGGATATAATAAACCAACAACTATATTTTACTATAGAGGATTTCTACAAGCTTATGAATAAATATTTACAAAATTGATATTTATATTTAGATTAGCCTTTTATATTTATTCTTAATAAAATATTTAAGGGAATACCATTTTGTCACAAAAATAATTATTACTTGCATTTTTGCCAATCCACTACACTAGTAGCCCAAAAAATCATAAAACGCTTATTTTATCTTTATCTAAAAAATCACTCATCAAAATATTTGCAATGTTTATTATATCTCGATTATAATTATTTGATTAAAATCCAATTTATCTCAAAACCCGATATACATTTGTGTATATCTGTATATATACACTGCCTAATCTAATTTACACACTTTCACTAAATTCCCAAAGATATCAAATATTCTTCCTTTCCCAATTCTCAAAAAATCCCAATTTATACTAACTATATTTTGAAAGACATTTATTTTTTAATTAACAAATTATAATTCTCTTTGTAATCCATTAATTACTACAACAGGTAATCGTCTAAAATTAGGGTTGTTACAATTTCCATTCAAAGATACCCAAATCATTAGCCAAAATCATGGCTACTTGTGGCTGATAAGTAATTCCATGATTTCATCAGATCGTTAATTAAATCTATGGTATTTTGGGATCAATCGCCAAGTCAGTGATATCTCCGACATATAATAAAGTTTGTGGTCTCTCCAAACTGGTAAGTGGTGCTTGGCCTCCTTAGATCAGTAAGTGGTTTCTTAGCCTCAACAGACCCTTGATAAGCCTAATCCACTTACTCTCTGACAAAGGGATTTAATAGTAAGTAAGCCAATCCTCTCACTCTTCGGTGAAGCAACCTACTCCATACACTTTGATTCTGGCACTCAAATGGGACACATAGTGATGTCATGACCTCTTTGGATCGATAATGGTCTCTTCAAACCCATGTTGGATCTCATATGCTCACTCCCATATCAAGATTGCTCAACGATAAGTATGCTTATCATGTCGCTCTTCAACGAAGGGACATACTTCTTGCACATTGGTCTTGGCATTTCGGCGATACATATAGCGATGCTTGCTAATCCCGTTTACGCACTCTTTGGTCAAGAGACTCGTAATTAAGCCGATTTTGTTTCTCTCTGGAGAAGTGACTTACTCCTCGCCCTCTGGTCCCAACTCTTTGGTCGGGACTTAATATGATTAATGTTATACAAGTGCATCTTCTCGCTCTTTGGTTAGAAAATTTGCATTGGTTCTCCGGCCTTGACCCTCTGGTTGAGGGCTTAATCTTAGCTATGCAATATCATCCGCTCTCTGGCAAGGGGACTTGTGTTTTCTTGATAGTTTAGCCTGAATCTCCAATTAAAGATTATAATTATCCATGTTGTACGAGTCTATAGACACTCTCTGGTAAGCGGACTCGCATTTTGCTTGTATCATCACATCTCTATGGTTGGGGGATACAATGACCTATTTATTCAATCTAGAGCTTCGTATATTAGATTTGAGTAGTAACAACATGAAAATCAAATAATTTAAGTACTATCTTATCGAGTATAGCAGTTAAACTTCATATCAAAGCATTATGGGAACCGATCATGATCCTATACATTGGGAAAGCGACTTAGTCATTTTATTATTGAGTTTATTATTTATCAAGTTCATTCCCGTCACAATGAAGAGATGACGACCTGTGATCTTGAGCTAGGATTGCTTTGTACTTGTTGTGGATGACAACCACTAATGTTTCATAACTATATTTTGGTTCCTCACATATTATGGTAGGCTGAGTGATTCTGACATATTTCTCTAACATATCTTGCAAATGCCTACGATCATTTGTATTAATTATTCCAATCCTGCTCATGGAATAGGCAGTATTTTCCTGATGTCCACTCTTGTTATATAGGTTCCCTCCACATTGGAGTTCGATAGAAGAGCTGCCCCTAGCTATTAAGTAAATCTTTTGTAATGTTTCATTCATGTCGCTATAAAAAGAGAATTTTTGGGTTCTCTTTTGTCGCTTTGATATGTTAAAGGAATCATCCATTTTCATTTCTCTTTGTCTTTACTAGGTCCTTCTCTAAACGGTCATTTGTCCTTTACATCATTAACTTCTTCCTTATTATCCTCCACGTTCTCCCTTTGTAACACACCACACTCCTTAGCAACCCCAAAATTAGGGTCATGCTAAGAAATGTTGAGCGTTGTAGGTATAAAGACATATATCACAAAGACTAGGATTCACAAGACGTAAAATAATTATGATAGGGTAAACATACTTTAAAGCAGAAACATAGCATTTATTCAAAAAATCCGCTTATTCATTACAATTTCAATGCATAACTGTCACATTTCTTATGAAAATAGCATCTCAGTCATAATCAGTGCGACAGATGAATACCCCTTAAAGTAGCCAATAGTACAACTAACTTCATGAAATAAAATGAAAAAGAAACAAAAGATGAATACATTAGTAATTAAGATAGTCCCCAAGAAAGATTTTCTGAGCAATCCACACTAAACACTTCCACCCTATGAGCGCAGAGAGGGAAAGAAAAAAGGAAGAGAGAGAGGAGTGTGTCACACATAAAGTTTAGTGAGTGTTGTAATTACTAGCATGATTGGATAAAAAATGAAAGATAGATTTAGTAATAGTTCTAGTATCAGATACGCTAAGCATCCAAGCACAAAAACAAAGGTACACATACTGCAATAACATATAAAGAAATATATTTGAATTGTATGAATAAAGATTTGTTCAATTGTTTATCTAGTTCAATTGGTCTAAATTGTTTACACTATCTAAATTATTGAATGCAATGCCATGATTAGGATAATTTTCTAATACTACCTACTGATCGACTACCTTGCTACCATTAAACTAATATGGTAGTCGATGCCTTTTACACTGAATCAACCCTGCTTGGATGAGAAATGGATGATGTCCTTAACACACTCATTTGCAAAATCATCCTTTAGATGGACATCTATTTAGCGCAAGGAGGCCATTGCTGGTACGAATCGCCTCGAGATCTTTATTCTAATTGGTCGTTTATATACCATAATTTGGCAAGCATGTCTCCACTTGAGCACCGCTGGTATAGGCCCTGAGTCATTTATCTACCACAATTTGGCATGAATGTCACATTTTTCATTGATACAAACTCCTCCGAACAAAATCCTAGTTGCGCCATTATCTCAATCCCCCTAACGGAGCTTTTTTTTGTAGATCAGTTATCTACCTATTGATCGACTACCTTACTACCATCAAGCTAATATGGTAGTCGATTCCCCCTTACACTAAATCGATCATGCTCGGGTGTGGACTAGATCCGATCTGTAGCATCACTTATCCAAGGATTCGCCCTTTAGATTGACATATACCTAGCACTAGGACCCATAATGTCTTCTCTACCAAAATTCAATACAACCGCATTCTCGGCCAACCCTGGTATGCATTGGCTCAAGATCTTTCTTCTATTGGTCGTTTATTTATGCAATTCGGCCTGCCTGTCGAATTTTTTGCTGGTATAGACTCCTCCAAATAATATTCTGGTTGAGCTCACATCTCGGTCCCCATGACTGTGCTTTGTCTGTAGGTCTTTTATCTACCACAATTTGGGGCATGCCCTGGTATTGACCTCCACTATTTATTTATTATCCCGTTGACTACCATAATTCAGCATCTTCTGCTAGTTCATGCTATCACTACTTATTTATTATCCATTTTTCTACCACAATCCAGTCACTTCCATTTCTATGGATTCCCATTTTCTATTTATTAAACTTTATTGGACACTTATTTTCCCCAATCAACTCATGTGCTTCCGGAACATACCATAACTATTATATGTTTATTAACTTATAACGCTTATTTTCCCAAGTCAGCCACGTGCTATTGGAACAGACCATAACCAACATATATTTAGCTATACTTAAAATCAGTTTTAAGTTTATGTCACTAATAAGCATTTCCATCATTTCATTCGACTATAAACTTCGTGTTATAATTATATTTGCAAATAAACTCAAATAGTTCATTATGATCCCTATATGTGTTTGTATATTTTTTCTCCATAATATTACTTTTGCAAATATATTAAGTCTTTTCCAATTATAACTTATGTCATAATTTGTTGCAAATTTAAATTAATTTGGCTATTTCAGTTCAATCCCCTTTTAACTGCAGCTTTATATTTTATGCAAATTGTTCTGTAAATTTAGTCATACATGTTTAATCCATATATGAACAATTATTCATTAATTCTATTTTTCACACATGCAAAGTAAAAAAAGATTAAATCAGTCATTAGATTAAATCAGACGTCACCATAGTATCATTTATAGAATCATACATCTTTTGGACATAGACCAAATAGGCATAGAAGCTGCAAAATAACTAAAAAACACATAAAGGGGAAGAAGACTGAGAGGATATCATAATACTTAGATAAAGTAAAAATGTAGGAAAAAGACTAAAAAATACAGAAAATAACTTACGAAAAAAGTCTTACAGAAAATGCTAACTTATAGAAAAATAATTAAAACTATAAGAAAAAGCCATCGGAACCTAAAGCAACTCTGTACGGATCATTGGTTCATATAAGGATTAACTTAAAACAGATATAAAGAGCAATCTAAAACGAAAATCAGAACTCACACAGCGGATGGGACAAAATATAATAACATAAATATAAGATATACCAATTATTTAAAAACCACAATTTAGAAATACAACATGTCTCAAACTTCAAGGTACATCATCGTTATTCATCCCAATTACATAACAATAGTAGTAAATAAGAAATAGCCATAACAACTAAATCTTCAAGAGGTTCCTCCTCCAAGAGATCATCCTTCGTCCTTAATCACTTGTCTCACTTATTGTCCTATTAATGTTAAGAGGAAGAAGGTCAAACCATAAACTTCTGGTGAATAAAATACAAGTTAAGAAGGCTATTCCCTATATTTGGCAGTTGTAAAATTTTCAAGTTATGTCTTCGTAAAAAACACATAAGGCATACATATAGGGTTAACGTCCTAAAATTCACTTAATAGGCCGAAACTAAATTAAGGGCGAGAACTTCCTATAGTCACTTAATACCATATTTATTTAGAGCGGACATCCCTTGTAAAGACCCGTAACTTCCCCGTAAAGGAAAGTGTCGGATAGTTCGAGAACAAACCACAACAGAACGCATACAGAAGAACATTTCACTATATATTACAACAGTGCATCAGATTACAAGAATATACAGAGTATAAATGAATATTTTAAATAAGTGTTACACAAACACAACATACGCCTCATTCCAATTCATTAGTCACTAACCGTAAATTAATCAAGAGAATAATTCCCCAAATATTAACCCCGAAGGCCGAAACCAACATCAGATCAATATCCAGAAAACCATTCTGCTTGGCTAACCGCCAGTTAGTTTCTAAATTTCACATTCAAATCTAATTAAAGATTTAACTATCGCCTGGAGCAAAACTGGTGATACTCCATTCTCGATCTTTTCAATCTAATTAAAGATTCATTAAAACTCCACTTAGTTTTAATCTGTGACTGGGTTAAAGAATCAGTGTCATTTAAAACACGGTTCACGATAAACCCAAAGTCACATCCCATTAATTATCGGGTTAAAGAACAAGTGTTATTTAAAACACTGTTCACGATAAACCCAAAAATCAATATCCATTCAATTCCAATTAAATATTATTTAATTGGTACACTTCATTAAATCTAAATCAAAAGATTTAATCTTTTCTCAGCTGGGTTCAAGAACAGTGTTAGTGAAGACACCATTCACGACAAACCCAAATCACATTCATTAATTATCGGGTTAAAGAACAAGTGTTATTTAAAACACTGTTCACGATAAACCCAAAAATCAATATCAATTCAATTCCAATTAAATATTATTTAATTGGTACACTTCATTAAATCTAAATCAAAAGATTTAATCTTTTCTCAGCTGGGTTCAAGAACAGTGTTAGTGAAGACACCATTCACGATAAACCCAAATCACATTCGATATTCAATACAAGGCTCTGAATAGAAAATATATCGGCTTATATTCAATATCGAATTCTACGACTAACAAATGTCGTATTGGAAATAACGATATAAATATATATATCTTTCAAATTTCCATAACAACACCTGTATAATCACGAATTCCAACATCGAAATATTCCGAAGACAATTTCGATTCAAATCCACTCCAATGCAATCATTGGAAATTTTGGTTATTTTCAAAACCATTTCAAATTCCATTTATTTATTTAAAAATAAATAGAATTATAATTCTAGTTCAAAACTAGTTCATTTCGATAAAAATCTATTTTTATCTTTTCAAATATGGAGTTTTTCATCCCAAACTTTCACAAATCATTTCTTATGATTTTACACAAATTATTACTATTTTTAATAATTTTATCAAGGCCCGTACAGTCGATTTCCATTAACGGCCATCGAACTGCACTTATAGCGACCTTTTTCGAATTTGATTTGGACGTATCTCCAAATCCAACCGTTAGATTTCAAATTTCTAACATTCATTAGAAAGCTCTTTTCGATACGAACCCAACGGTTCCGGTTTTAGGAGAATCCGACGGTCGGATCTCCCGTAATGTCCGTTTGAAACAAATGGTCGAAATTCACGAACTGCCGCGGCGCGGCGCGTTCTATTCAGGCCATTATATTATATATATAATATATATAATATATACTTCGTCGATTTCTATTTAAAACGAATTATATAAATAGTTTTAAAATCGTTTCAAAAGCTATTTCAACTTTCTTTTCAATTCAAATCAAAATTGAATTCTTCTTCATAAATTCGTTTTAAAATTCATTTCTATTCAATTCAAATTTCAATTCAATTTGAATTCATTTCAATTCACTTTCGATTCAATTTGAATTCGTTTTCAATTCAATTCATTTCGAAATCGTTTTCAATTCATTTCTATTCGAAATCGTTTTCAATTCATTTCTATTCGAAATCGTTTTCAATTCGATATAAATATCGCTCACGTCAAAATGGCGTCAATCTAATCAACACGGCTTCATAAATTTCTATTTTCAAATATTCTATTTCAAATATTTCTTTTTCAAAATAGTTGTTATTATCAAAATATTTCGTTCAACACATGACCAATCTCAATGAATGAGTACTGTCAACACATGAACTTTTATTTTATAATATTCTTTATTTTTCAAATTGGAATGAGGCCCAATCAATTACCATATAAAGTTAATTATATGGATTTTCATACAACACATGTATATAATGACATTGAAAATAATCAACCATCAACCAAAGTGCACTACACTGTATAAGCATCAAATATAGATATTCAACGCTTATAACAGCCTGTCAATCAATCGATCGACATATTTAATCAATCAGGATGAGTGAACTTCAAATTTCATCCCAACACCCGTGTGGGGTTTTCAAACAATCAAACAAAGATTTTATTTGTGCAGTTGGGCGATGTGTAAAATTTATCGTCCCAATCAATGTCATTCAAATAGGTGTACATAAACAAACCATCTGGTTTGTAAATGAATATTTATTTATTCACATTCACGTTAAAAATTATATTTTTAACGATAAAACATTTTATTCCAACATATGAATTTCTATTCAATTCATATTTCAATTCAATTCAATTATTCAATAAAAATGATATTTTTATTTTTCTAATATATTTTAGAAAATTTCGGCGGCATAACAGCACGATACTAGAAACGGGACAAGGCCTAGCCTTATCCCCGGACTAGTGAAGGCCCACGCCATTCACACATCAATCATATCAATTTTATTATGCAAACCACAAAATTTGGAGTAAGTGTCTAACCTAGCCTTACTCCTTCGCCTTATAACGACGCACGTCTAATCCTAACCAATTTATCGATTCGATTTTCCACACCACAAACCACATTCAAACCAATATCACAATCAATAACCAAACAGCCAAACAAACAAGTCCATGGTCTGTGGACGGGTGTCGGGTGCTACTAAGCACCGTCTGCATCCTAGTATATATATAACTAGAAAATAAATAAATTGAAAGGTGAGAAATTCTCACCTTTTTGCTATCCAACCATCTCGACTCTTCTTTTGCAGAAGTCTTCGTCGTTTCGCCTTTTTGTCACCTTCGTTGCTGCTTTTACTACATACGTAAAAATCACATTTTTACTTCGCTATTCAATATATAAAAATCGAATTTTTACTTCGATGTTCAATATATAAAAATCGAATTTTTATTTCAAAGTTCAATATATAAAAATCGAATTTTTATTTCAAAGTTCAATATATAAAAATCGAATTTTTATTTCAAAGTTCAATATATAAAAATCGAATTTTTATTTCAAAGTTCAATATATAAAAATCGAATTTTTATTTCAAAGTTCAATATATAAAAATCGAATTTTTATTTCAAAGTTCAATATATAAAAATCGAATTTTTAGTTCAAAGTTCAATATATAAAAATCGAATTTTTAGTTCAAAGTTCAATATATAAAAATCGAATTTTTATTTCGCTATTCAACATAGATAAAATTCCATTTCAAAAATATATATTTCGCATTTTTACATCTAAAAATTTCGCCTTTTCACATTTAAAAATATCGCCTTCTCATATTTAAAAATATAATCTTTTTGCCTTTTAAAAATTTGTTCGAAAATTAAATATAAACAGTTTTTTAACTTTTCAATAATCAGTTTTATACTTTTTAAAATCAGTTTCATACTTTAATTAAAATCAGTTTTAAACACTTATAAAAACAGTTTTAAACCTAATAAAATAAAATAAAAAAAAACAGTTTTTAGATTCTAAAACAAATCAGAAATTTGTTTTTAAATCGGTTTTATAAATCAGTTTTTTTTTTCCTAATAAAAAAACAGTTTTAAATTATTGAAAACAAATTACAAAATACTCACAGAGGGGGGAGGAAAAGGGTCTCGTTTTGGGCTGATTTGAGATGGGGACCTGCACTCAAGGGGAGGAGGAGCTAAACGAGGCGTCGCTCGAGCAGGGGGGTGCTCAGGTCGGCCATCGACTTCAGGGGGGGGCGCTGCGTACGGTGGTGTGGTTCTCGCTGGAAGAGGAGGGTCGCGAGGAAGAAGAGGGGGTGGAAGCGGCGGGCGGTGGCTTGAGGGGGGGGGGCGCGATCTCGAATCGGAGGGGAAAGGGGTGGAGGAGAAGAAGGTGGAGGCGGCAGGCGAGGTGGCGGAGGAGATCAACGAGGGCGGCGGCGTCGGGTTTGGTTTTTTTTTTTTTTTTTTTTTTCCCAAATCGATTTTGAATGAAGAATAAACAGGGGGGGGGCCTGGTTAAGGGGAAAAGTTTTTTTTTATTATTATTATTTAATTATTATATTCCTTATAAGTTGACTTTTACATATGACCTCGAATCGAGGCCCACCGCCTGTCGTCCATAGCGTATTACCCCCATTCGGAACACAATGGGATATGTATCGCAAGCTGATTCGATTGTTACAATCAGTTTCCGTTGAATTTACAATTTAAATCACTATATTGAATTTTAAACGTACATTTCAAATTACCGGGGTCACATACTAACTAGAAAAATTCCAGAAAAATATTTTCTAGCTTCGTATTGACGATACGGTCCTAACAAAACTAGTTTCGTCGAATTCCGAGACCGTTGGAAAAATGGCCAATTTCCAGTCGATTAAAATCAACTGAAATGGTCAAAACACGTTTTCCTTTGCCACGCTCACATATTGATTCGAAAAATTATGAAATTTGAAACCTAGCAATTACTTGACACTGCGGATCCAA
Source organism: Allium sativum (assembly GCA_030737875.1). Lineage (NCBI taxonomy): Eukaryota > Viridiplantae > Streptophyta > Magnoliopsida > Asparagales > Amaryllidaceae > Allium > Allium sativum. The sequence goes on from CM060911.1 coordinate 269,674,745, forward strand.
CAAAACTGGTTTCGTCGAAATCCGAGGTCTTTTGCAAAATTGCTATTTTTAAGGGCCTTATATATATAAAAATATATATAAATTCCACAGCGACTATTTCTAATTTTAAACTGGACATATCTTATCATTTCTAAAATGAAATCTCAGTTTGTTAACTTCGTTACAAAGATATAGTTATACAGATTCAAATATTTCTTGTTTCGTTCAATTCTGACTTATATTGAATTTTGTATATTCAATTGAAATTAGAAATCGAATTTTCGAACTACCGCGCCATTTTCAATTCCTTTTATAATTATATATAAATATTTATATTCTAACGACGACGCGTATATTATATACGTTCGAATTATATTCAAAATAAATTTTTCGACGATATTATTTAAAATAATTCATTTTAAATAATCAAAATTCGCTAAAATTGCCAAAATAAAAATTTTAAACTGGCCCAGAATTTCCGGGTTGTTACAATCTCCCCCACTTAAAACTTTTCGTCCCCGAAAAGGAACAAAGTCGAAAGTGGTTTGATTATTCAGTTTTACGATCGATCTGGCTTCCATTCTCCAACTCTTTAGTTTCTGAGAATTTTCAAAACTTCAAAAATTTGGCTAACACCCTAAATTTTTGAAAAATTTCGCCATAACCTCCCCTGCACCGGGAGCATCGGGGAATTTCAAATAGCTTCCCCGGTCCTTCAGATCTCAAAAAGAAAAAGAAAAAGCCAAGCGGCTAGCCAATAGGCTCACAAAATCATCATCACCCAAACAAAACAGGAAATTATGTAGTAAACATGTACCTATTTGTCGGGCAAACAAATTTTATTCTCTGGCTCTAGCCTCCTTGCTATGACCTGTTCAATGATATATATGTATATGCAAGCAAATGCGACCAATTTTCAATACAATTCAATATTTGATCAAATTAGGCATACTAGTTCAAAATTAGCAAACAATTAAACAAACAACACAAACATCAATCAATTATTGAATTAGAGTTTCAAATTCATAATTTTAATACATATACTAAAATCGTGTTTTTGATGCCAATTCACAACAATAGGTTCTAACTATATAAGTTTTGGTTCTCACACCAGTCCAATGGAAATATATAGAAAATCACACCTTCGAAACACGAAGCTAATTACTAATGATGACGCGTCAACCATCAGAATCAGGTCCGTGCGACTAGAGTGTAATTCTATATCTATCCAGTATATTAAAACTTCGAATACACGTGGATCAGACGTATACCCAAAATCTTTATATACTGCATTGTCCAAATCTATATAAATAAATAATCAAATACGAATAGTTGATTTAAATTTTCAAAACAAAGAATGTTTTCATTTGAAAAATATACTCTTCACACTCATTCTAGGATACTACTGATCCCATCTCTAACGAGTCATCCTCATTGGATTTTACTAATCCAATATCTGATGAGTTCTTTCGTATGTTTCTAATGTGTCTTGTTCTCTGCTTTGTAAACCAAAGCTCTGATACCAAATGTAAAGGCCCGTAACTTCCCCGTAAAGGAAAGTGTCGGATAGTTCGAGAACAAACCACAACAGAACGCATACAGAAGAACATTTCACTATATATTACAACAGTGCATCAGATTACAAGAATATACAGAGTATAAATGAATATTTTAAATAAGTGTTACACAAACACAACATACGCCTCATTCCAATTCATTAGTCACTAACCGTAAATTAATCAAGAGAATAATTCCCCAAATATTAACCCCGAAGGCCGAAACCAACATCAGATCAATATCCAGAAAACCATTCTGCTTGGCTAACCGCCAGTTAGTTTCTAAATTTCACATTCAAATCTAATTAAAGATTTAACTATCGCCTGGAGCAAAACTGGTGATACTCCATTCTCGATCTTTTCAATCTAATTAAAGATTCATTAAAACTCCACTTAGTTTTAATCTGTGACTGGGTTAAAGAATCAGTGTCATTTAAAACACGGTTCACGATAAACCCAAAGTCACATCCCATTAATTATCGGGTTAAAGAACAAGTGTTATTTAAAACACTGTTCACGATAAACCCAAAAATCAATATCCATTCAATTCCAATTAAATATTATTTAATTGGTACACTTCATTAAATCTAAATCAAAAGATTTAATCTTTTCTCAGCTGGGTTCAAGAACAGTGTTAGTGAAGACACCATTCACGACAAACCCAAATCACATTCATTAATTATCGGGTTAAAGAACAAGTGTTATTTAAAACACTGTTCACGATAAACCCAAAAATCAATATCAATTCAATTCCAATTAAATATTATTTAATTGGTACACTTCATTAAATCTAAATCAAAAGATTTAATCTTTTCTCAGCTGGGTTCAAGAACAGTGTTAGTGAAGACACCATTCACGATAAACCCAAATCACATTCGATATTCAATACAAGGCTCTGAATAGAAAATATATCGGCTTATATTCAATATCGAATTCTACGACTAACAAATGTCGTATTGGAAATAACGATATAAATATATATATCTTTCAAATTTCCATAACAACACCTGTATAATCACGAATTCCAACATCGAAATATTCCGAAGACAATTTCGATTCAAATCCACTCCAATGCAATCATTGGAAATTTTGGTTATTTTCAAAACCATTTCAAATTCCATTTATTTATTTAAAAATAAATAGAATTATAATTCTAGTTCAAAACTAGTTCATTTCGATAAAAATCTATTTTTATCTTTTCAAATATGGAGTTTTTCATCCCAAACTTTCACAAATCATTTCTTATGATTTTACACAAATTATTACTATTTTTAATAATTTTATCAAGGCCCGTACAGTCGATTTCCATTAACGGCCATCGAACTGCACTTATAGCGACCTTTTTCGAATTTGATTTGGACGTATCTCCAAATCCAACCGTTAGATTTCAAATTTCTAACATTCATTAGAAAGCTCTTTTCGATACGAACCCAACGGTTCCGGTTTTAGGAGAATCCGACGGTCGGATCTCCCGTAATGTCCGTTTGAAACAAATGGTCGAAATTCACGAACTGCCGCGGCGCGGCGCGTTCTATTCAGGCCATTATATTATATATATAATATATATAATATATACTTCGTCGATTTCTATTTAAAACGAATTATATAAATAGTTTTAAAATCGTTTCAAAAGCTATTTCAACTTTCTTTTCAATTCAAATCAAAATTGAATTCTTCTTCATAAATTCGTTTTAAAATTCATTTCTATTCAATTCAAATTTCAATTCAATTTGAATTCATTTCAATTCACTTTCGATTCAATTTGAATTCGTTTTCAATTCAATTCATTTCGAAATCGTTTTCAATTCATTTCTATTCGAAATCGTTTTCAATTCATTTCTATTCGAAATCGTTTTCAATTCGATATAAATATCGCTCACGTCAAAATGGCGTCAATCTAATCAACACGGCTTCATAAATTTCTATTTTCAAATATTCTATTTCAAATATTTCTTTTTCAAAATAGTTGTTATTATCAAAATATTTCGTTCAACACATGACCAATCTCAATGAATGAGTACTGTCAACACATGAACTTTTATTTTATAATATTCTTTATTTTTCAAATTGGAATGAGGCCCAATCAATTTCCATATAAAGTTAATTATATGGATTTTCATACAACACATGTATATAATGACATTGAAAATAATCAACCATCAACCAAAGTGCACTACACTGTATAAGCATCAAATATAGATATTCAACGCTTATAACAGCCTGTCAATCAATCGATCGACATATTTAATCAATCAGGATGAGTGAACTTCAAATTTCATCCCAACACCCGTGTGGGGTTTTCAAACAATCAAACAAAGATTTTATTTGTGCAGTTGGGCGATGTGTAAAATTTATCGTCCCAATCAATGTCATTCAAATAGGTGTACATAAACAAACCATCTGGTTTGTAAATGAATATTTATTTATTCACATTCACGTTAAAAATTATATTTTTAACGATAAAACATTTTATTCCAACATATGAATTTCTATTCAATTCATATTTCAATTCAATTCAATTATTCAATAAAAATGATATTTTTATTTTTCTAATATATTTTAGAAAATTTCGGCGACATAACAGCACGATACTAGAAACGGGACAAGGCCTAGCCTTATCCCCGGACTAGTGAAGGCCCACGCCATTCACACATCAATCATATCAATTTTATTATGCAAACCACAAAATTTGGAGTAAGTGTCTAACCTAGCCTTACTCCTTCGCCTTATAACGGCGCACGTCTAATCCTAACCAATTTATCGATTCGATTTTCCACACCACAAACCACATTCAAACCAATATCACAATCAATAACCAAACAGCCAAACAAACAAGTCCATGGTCTGTGGACGGGTGTCGGGTGCTACTAAGCACCGTCTGCATCCTAGTATATATATAACTAGAAAATAAATAAATTGAAAGGTGAGAAATTCTCACCTTTTTGCTATCCAACCATCTCGACTCTTCTTTTGCAGAAGTCTTCGTCGTTTCGCCTTTTTGTCACCTTCGTTGCTGCTTTTACTACATACGTAAAAATCACATTTTTACTTCGCTATTCAATATATAAAAATCGAATTTTTACTTCGATGTTCAATATATAAAAATCGAATTTTTATTTCAAAGTTCAATATATAAAAATCGAATTTTTATTTCAAAGTTCAATATATAAAAATCGAATTTTTATTTCAAAGTTCAATATATAAAAATCGAATTTTTATTTCAAAGTTCAATATATAAAAATCGAATTTTTATTTCAAAGTTCAATATATAAAAATCGAATTTTTATTTCAAAGTTCAATATATAAAAATCGAATTTTTAGTTCAAAGTTCAATATATAAAAATCGAATTTTTAGTTCAAAGTTCAATATATAAAAATCGAATTTTTATTTCGCTATTCAACATAGATAAAATTCCATTTCAAAAATATATATTTCGCATTTTTACATCTAAAAATTTCGCCTTTTCACATTTAAAAATATCGCCTTCTCATATTTAAAAATATAATCTTTTTGCCTTTTAAAAATTTGTTCGAAAATTAAATATAAACAGTTTTTTAACTTTTCAATAATCAGTTTTATACTTTTTAAAATCAGTTTCATACTTTAATTAAAATCAGTTTTAAACACTTATAAAAACAGTTTTAAACCTAATAAAATAAAATAAAAAAAAACAGTTTTTAGATTCTAAAACAAATCAGAAATTTGTTTTTAAATCGGTTTTATAAATCAGTTTTTTTTTCCTAATAAAAAAACAGTTTTAAATTATTGAAAACAAATTACAAAATACTCACAGAGGGGGGAGGAAAAGGGTCTCGTTTTGGGCTGATTTGAGATGGGGACCTGCACTCAAGGGGAGGAGGAGCTAAACGAGGCGTCGCTCGAGCAGGGGGGTGCTCAGGTCGGCCATCGACTTCAGGGGGGGGCGCTGCGTACGGTGGTGTGGTTCTCGCTGGAAGAGGAGGGTCGCGAGGAAGAAGAGGGGGTGGAAGCGGCGGGCGGTGGCTTGAGGGGGGGGGGCGCGATCTCGAATCGGAGGGGAAAGGGGTGGAGGAGAAGAAGGTGGAGGCGGCAGGCGAGGTGGCGGAGGAGATCAACGAGGGCGGCGGCGTCGGGTTTGGTTTTTTTTCTTTTTTTTTTTTTTTTCCCAAATCGATTTTGAATGAAGAATAAACAGGGGGGGGCCTGGTTAAGGGGAAAAGTTTTTTTTTTATTTTTTTATTATTTAATTATTATATTCCTTATAAGTTGACTTTTACATATGACCTCGAATCGAGGCCCACCGCCTGTCGTCCATAGCGTATTATCCCCATTCGGAACACAATGGGATATGTATCGCAAGCTGATTCGATTGTTACAATCAGTTTCCGTTGAATTTACAATTTAAATCACTATATTGAATTTTAAACGTACATTTCAAATTACCGGGGTCACATACTAACTAGAAAAATTCCAGAAAAATATTTTCTAGCTTCGTATTGACGATACGGTCCTAACAAAACTAGTTTCGTCGAATTCCGAGACCGTTGGAAAAATGGCCAATTTCCAGTCGATTAAAATCAACTGAAATGGTCAAAACACGTTTTCCTTTGCCACGCTCACATATTGATTCGAAAAATTATGAAATTTGAAACCTAGCAATTACTTGACACTGCGGATCCAACAAAACTGGTTTCGTCGAAATCCGAGGTCTTTTGCAAAATTGCTATTTTTAAGGGCCTTATATATATAAAAATATATATAAATTCCACAGCGACTATTTCTAATTTTAAACTGGACATATCTTATCATTTCTAAAATGAAATCTCAGTTTGTTAACTTCGTTACAAAGATATAGTTATACAGATTCAAATATTTCTTGTTTCGTTCAATTCTGACTTATATTGAATTCTGTATATTCAATTGAAATTAGAAATCGAATTTTCGAACTACCGCGCCATTTTCAATTCCTTTTATAATTATATATAAATATTTATATTCTAACGACGACGCGTATATTATATACGTTCGAATTATATTCAAAATAAATTTTTCGACGATATTATTTAAAATAATTCATTTTAAATAATCAAAATTCGCTAAAATTGCCAAAATAAAAATTTTAAACTGGCCCAGAATTTCCGGGTTGTTACATCCCTTTAGTCCTTTAATACCAAATGTCAAACCCCAAGCCACTTAAGACCCTGTTCTAACATTAATACATTATAAATGATAACTCTCTTGTAGTGAGAAAAATAGTAACATCTACTTAATACCAAGCTTTGGGTCACAAACACGACTTCTTATAAGAAGAACCCCCTTAGTGAACCCTTTTGTTACTACATATCTATCCCTATGGGTGAACTCCTTCCACTTAATACTTCCCTTAGACGTTGGTTTCTTAGGCCATGTATACATAATTCGTCCCTAGGTCATCTCTCTCTAGCCCCTAGATAAGAAGCAGAAATTACTTGGAGAACTACCCCACAAACGTTATCATCTATCAGGACCATTTAATACCTTATGGGAGAAAGGCGGACCCAATGACCATTTACTTATCGAACAACGGGCCCAATAACTTTGGTCTTGAACCAAGGAGTGAACCTTGGGGACGAACCCAGTCCTAGCCATTTAATAATCAATAAGAGATAGGTCGGCTGCTTAATACCTTTTACCAAGGCAAGCCTACTTTGCACACACAACATACATGCATACACACACACAAATATATATATATATATATATATATGCACAATAGATATCTCACATTAGGCCTACCACTTGTATATGTTGGATTTGCCGGGTGGTTCCGGGCAGGCTTCTACTACATGTTGGGCTTGACCTCGCATCGTAACATATTAATTATAGAGTGCGTTTTTTACAGGTCCCTATTAAGTTTTAGAATTAGGCTCACATCCGGTCATAGTTTCCAATACACTTCCGCCCCTATTTTTGAAATGCCGCCTCCTACATTCTTGGATCCACTTCCTACTTTTACGTCCCGCCTGCTGCTTCTTTCCCTTCGCTCCTTCGTTTTTTTCAAAAAAAAAAAGTGCGGCCATGATTTAAAAAAAATTCTAAAATCTAGAAATAATCTCAGAAGTCCACGCCAAGAAGAAAAAAACCAAGTATGCAATTATTGCACCAAGGAAATTATGCTATAATTTTGCCTGCATATATGTTGCACACATATGTGCATGTTTCAGATTTAATTGCACACTTGAATGCAAATAAAAATTAACTGAGTTACACTGCTTTGAAATTTTGCATATTTTTATGCAAGAACGATGCAATGCTGGAATACTTGCACATATATACGCAGGAAATTGAAATTCTTGCATAACAAAATGCATTTAACTGCGTTTTTCGCTGTTTTTTTCTGTTTTATTTTATTTTTTGCATGTTTTTGATTTTTTTTAGCGAAATTAAGGTCGAATGAATAATTTATTTAAATAATAATTTTCGTATTTTTTTTTACTTTTTTTTCATTTTTTTGCAACTTTTGAAAAATAAGGACCTAATTTATAATAAGTTTATCACTGGATGTGAGCCTAATTAAGTTTTCTTTTAGGGACTTGAGCCTTATTTTCACTTAATTATAATGGACCATGGACCCTAGACCTCTCGTATTAACCAAAATTACTTGTAAACACTGGATATGCTGCTCGATTGTGGGCAGACTTCTACTACAAGTAACAATTAACCTCGTGTCTATGTGTCATTAATATTAATTAAGCCATTAACTCAAATCGTACAAGTATACAAATCCTATATGGACATTTAAATTCTATTCTTAATTTAATCATACTTAAAATGCAATTAATACACATTTATATACGGTGATTACGTTATAGATATATATAGATATAAACGTAAATTTAGCGAACAAGATTAGCGTCCTTACCATGTATTTGAAATGTCAGTCCTATTAAATTCTTAAGGTGTACAAGTCATTTCCGCATATTTATCCTTAACCATAATATAAGTGTGCATATAGTAAAATCAGAAAAATAATCACAAGAACATACAAACTTGTAACCTAGATTTTTACTTGATTATTGCAACAATAAAAGATAAACATAGCGTCAACTACATGTATCTTTAACTCCTATTTTGAATAGATTCCTTTTCTTATGTTTTTTATATGCAAAACATTAATATCTAAAATATAGTAAATAATACGTACAATTAATTCTCTATTTTGAGAAATAGAGATTCAAACCAATTGAATCTACAAACTATCCAAATCTTAATCTTTTGCCCAAAAATAAAACATGTGAAATTACAATAAAAATAGAAGAAAAAGGAATCGAATCAATATAGAAAATCCAAACAATATAGACAATCATATAAAATAATCACGTTCTTCTTTTATTATTACAATAGCCTATAACCCAAATATAAGTTGATTGAACATTTCTAGGGACAACAAAATAAACGGAGGCTTTAGGTGGTTTAATCATGTTTTATTTTCGTATATTCCAAATCTTCTAAGCATAACAATCCAAACCCATAACTATCAAATTACAAAAAATAGTAACTTAGATGGATTCCACTCACAGGGCTGTTGGGAAACGTAGCAGCAAGATTGTATAAAATAGAAATTGGATTTGACCTTCACTAACGAACGTATGCTCCAAGCCTTTCAAATCTAACTGCATACATATATAAGAATCACCATAAAAATCTCATATATATATATATATATATATATGAATCTAAATTCCAGATAAATTTTAAATCTAAATATTAAAACAAGATAGAGAAGATAGAATAGATTAGAATAGATTTAGAGAAATAGAAGAATCCTAAATCCTTTAAGCTTTATGGAAGTTGAGATTAAAAAAAAGGTAGAATGGAGGCATTGAGAGCAATGGATGTAGGTTTTAGAATGAGGGTTTGATGGGCTATTTATAGTTGTTATTGTGTATATGAACCATTAGATTAATTTGGTTAAATCTAAACAGCCCATTTGATGTATATTATAAACAAGTCCCTTCATAAAACAACGCACATTGGGACTCCCTACAGGACGGCGATAGACACCCCCTAGGAAGGCGGTTGAAAACCCTCCTAAAGGGGAGGTCGACCCCCCATTAGGAGTCAGGCTAGGAGAAAATTCCTCCAGAACGTTACATAAGTTTGAAATGAAAGGGAATTTTCTTTTCATGCTTATCCCATTTAATATATTTTCAGCTTGTGAGTGTGTATATATATTTATTTATTTAAAATTCAAACATTTGTGTATAATATATACGTACAACTTAATTAGTAAATAAATTTTGCAAATGAACTCCATTTTTAGCAAATAAAGTATGAAAATGGATCAGAATCTCGCCACGAACGCAACTACAATATTTTCGTAGTCCAATTCTTAATTGTCCAAAATTCCATTTTCAACCTTTTGAATATATTATTAATTATTACCATTTATTTTTAAATTAAATTAACCTATGCATAATTATGATTATTTAATGGGATGTTGCAATGATGATAATAAATTAAAAGGCCTACAAATTAATACTTATCCTATATACTATTTCAGATTTAATAAAATAAACAAATCTGACAACTTTTAAGCATATAATTCAAATTCAACACAAATGAATTATATAAATTAGTTATAAACAATATATATTTCCCTCCCACCTGAAAGCTATCCAAATCTGAATCTAAACAAAACTTTTAGGCCTACAATTCCTGAATACTACAGATCTACAATTTATTTTCAAAGGTGGTTTACAAAACACAGATTTTCGACCAGAGGAGTCGACCCTGAAGTCTATCGCCCTGGTTCGAAAATGCCCTGTGAAGGCGGGTTATAAATGGTAATAAATAATTAAAGATTCATATATATATACATATATATATATCGTCCGTTTTTGTATGTCGTCCGTGGCTTTTTCATACAGACTTCGTTCGCGAAGTTCCAAACAAGAAAATTGACCAGAATTCCATCATGAATGCAACAATGCAAGTTTCGTGGTCAACTTCCATCATTTGCAAAATTTTCATTTTTAGAATCTAAATAAATAACTAAATTAATTATCACCTAAATTTTGGGTTGTAGATTCTTCCCTCCATAAAAGAAATTTCATCCGGAAATTTTAGCAAATACAAACTCATGCCGTTGTCGCCTAAGTATCCTAAGCTACGTAACCAATTAGTGTACATCCATTTTTGCAACCAATGTATGTGTGTGCACAATGTAAATAATTAGTTGCAACCATAAAATATGCATGCATAATGATTCTAAATCGGATCCTCTTATATGTATGCATTTCATTTTGAAAATACTTTTGAAAACATCATGCAAATATCCTAAAATATACTGGCAGATCTACATGAATGCAAAAAATTTCTTTTATAACCTTCACACGACTTCAGATAGAAGTCCGAAGCAACTAATTTTTCATCCAAACCCTACCAGCCAACACGTCAATGTATCTAAACCATTTCCTTTGGATTTCTCCTATCCCAGAAAAGGAGATCATGGCGGAGAAATTTAACGTTCTTTCTACTTATAATGTTCACAAAAATTTCCATATGTGGACTGAAAGGGAGGCTTAAAATAAGCTCTAAAAAGTAAAATAAGTTAATATAGTAACTCGCGTACATCGCCGACAAGGTGTGGAAACAACGTTTACATGCCTAAAACAACCTTTCCTATGTTATGTTTAACATCTTTTCGCATCATCATCTGAAATACACCGCTAAAATGCACAAACAAATCATTCAAAATCTTCCTTAAGCTTTACATGTGACTATAAAAATCAAAATTTTCCATAAAAGTAAATTTCCGTTTTAAAAATACTTGTATAAATTCTAAAATTCCTTTTTAGTCTTGTTTTAATTTCCTTATCAGGTTCGCTTAAAAGAAAATTTTGGTAACATGCACTTTACTACATTTAAACCATCTATTTTTATACAAAACAAATGCTTAAATGTGCGTAAATTACCTTACTAAATCCATTTTTTTTAGAATTAAAAGAAATTGAAACAAAAAATATAAGTTTTAAAAGAATTTTTTTTCTCTTTTTTCTAAACAGCATTTGCAAAAAGTTTCAAAAATATATTTCATAGGAGCTTAAATGATTCAAATCACATGTTGACATGAAAGGAAGTCAGTTATGCGGAAAAATGTAAAAACTGAAACCACACACAAAACTTAAAAAATAAATTTTAGCTCAAAAAGAAACATGTGACAAATATAGATATACCCATGACGAAACAACACAAAAACCCTTCCTTCGCTAAAATTTATCCACTACCAAATTCTATACTTTCCCGCTTTAAAACAGATGTTAGCTGGATAAGAAAATGAGATTTCACTTCTCATTCAAATAAAATGAAGAGTGAAAGTCAAAAACATATAAAATCTCAATATATCGTCGTGCGATTTCCAGGAACAACAACACTAACAGTTACCAATACAACTACTACAACAACAAAGATAAAATGCTGGTAAGGGAAAATATACACATGATACAAGATATACAAAAGATATTGTCTACATGCTACGAGAAGGTCGAGCAGCACGGCTAGTACTCGATCCACTGCCATATCTACACCGGGAGTGTAGCAAGGAAGAGATGCATCCATCTCGTGCGCCTATCAATCCTACTCCCTGTGAACCTTGTAGAGCTCTTCCTGAATATGACGGAGGGCAGCAAGCTCAGAGCTCTCCTGACTTACTGCATATGGCTGCTTCTGATGCTCAACCGGAGTGGGAGGTGTAGGAAATGAAGCGAGAGCTGGAGCAGGAGCAGCGGGAAACTGGATGCCCATCTTCCTGAGGGAGGCACGATCAATGGCGGCTGGTGTCTTCTTAACGCTGATTCCCTACGAAGATTCAACTGAAAGTATCGGAAGACATAGGTGAGAGATGATTATATTGGAAGTGGATCCTCGAGGTACCAGCTGAATGCCAGAGAAGTGGATCATCAATGCGTGCATCCAATTGACGGCTATACCACTAATAGTGGCATAAGTGGCTCAACGCACTAAAGGGTGTATCTACTAGAGGCTTCCCGTCGTGGGAATAATGTTGTGTTGATTGATGTGCATAACCAAACAGGTGATAGGTCATAAGTTACCGGTGTCCCAAGCACCGACAGCTCCAACGAAGATACGAGAGAGGATATGAGGGTCCGTCATCTCAATATCAGCCAAATCCGCCCCAACTGCGGAAATACCCTGAATCTTAATCAAATCCTGGTCGGTGAACTCGGTAGCGGTCCCTTTCACCTTGGATCGAATCAAGCTATTACCCTCATCAAAGTTGACGGCCATTTGGGCATCAAACAGATGGATATAGCGTGGATAGAACCGAAAGTATCGTAGCATAGATCAATACCACGCCTACCATGATGAATACTCCATATGGAAATGGGCGAAGTCAGCGAATTTCACCAGGCGTCCTTAGTGAAACTCGAAATTTTCCGTTTCCAAATAATCTCTATTTTCCTTGCATTGTGGTCTAACCATGCGACATCCTGAGGCATGAGACCAGAGTGTTGTGTAAGGACGTTAGAAGCTCTAAGAGGTGCCATCAAGAAATCAATGAAGAAAATTACAAATTTGGAACATATGAGGGGCTAGTTCTGAGGCACAAGGATTTTGGTTGTGACTGAAGGAAAAATGGAGTTCAAAATTTTTGGCCTTAGAGGAGGTAGGGGAAGTGGGTTCGGTTGCTGGAAAGAGGAGGAAGACGGAGGAAATAATGTTTCGGTTATTAGGAGCGATATATATATATATATCCCTCTCGAGGTTCATGTCGCACCCGCTTAGGTGGAGCGGTCGACCGATTAGTAGGAGGCCAGTCGATCGACCACTTGCCCCATTCGGGAAGTTGCATATACCCTGGCCGATCGGCCAAGTTTGATTATTAAATTTTTTATATAAATTATAACAAAATCGAATCGTCTTTTCGATTCCACCGAAAACCTGTAGCTGACGTCCACCATCCGTCAAGTTGAGAAATAATTTTACCAACGCCTCCAAACCACTGCGACCGTTAATGAGCAAACAAATTCTCGAAAAGAAAACTCAGCTAGAAATCCAAAATAAATAAAAAGGATTTTCATCTTATCTAACTGACAAATAACACGAACAATTTATGAAATCAAATACCCCAAACCGAATGGAAACCCCCTCAGCCTCTTTTGAGAGAAAATTTTGAAAACTTTTCTATATTTTTTTACCAAGGGTACCATAATATATATATATATATATATATAATTGTATACTACTGACTGGAACAACCTTTCCATGTTCTGAATTATCGAGATTTTAAATTTTTAAAAAAGGTTATTTTTGATAATTTCTATAAATCATCCAAAACATTTGAAAAGACGAATATTAAAAATACCATGAAAGGGCAATTGTGGTTACTGAATTTAGTTGCTTATTTCTTGTCATTTTCAAATTCCTTCATTTTACCAAAATGGATAATTTATTAAAATTACACAAAATCCAACGATCTGAAACATGGTTAGATTTAAATTTGTAAGATTAATTTTATTTTCTAAAATCTTATTTTTAAAACAATTTCTCAAAAACATAGTTCAAAACTTTTGAAACTCCTTTTTAAATTTCAAAATAGTTTTAAAAACTGAAATCTATCTGAATATAAGACCAAGGATTCAAAGAATAACTCTATCCAGAGAATACCCACGCTATAATGACACATTAACGTAAACTTCCTGTTTAAGACCAAGAAAATGGCCATCGAATGGGCTCCCAGATGAAACCAAAAACAATCGCGACTATCTCAGTCGTAGCTAGCTTTTCATCCGGTCATCAAGTTCAAATCCACGGAATTCATCCTCGTGCATTTAAAAACAAAATCGCCAAATGCACCATGGGGTGACTCGGGATTGGCCAAGTACTCGAACTCAAAATAATTCCGAATCCCGACCATTTAAAACTATCTTAATTAAATAGTCCTAGGAGCATCTCTTCATCGAAATAGTTTAGAGTCGAGTAAGGAAGGCGAAAGAAAATAGAAAAGAAATTCGAATACATCCTCTTATTAATCATAATTAATTAATTCCTATAATCATCTAAGCCTAAGCTTTGATAATGAATGTAACACCCCACACTTTTTAAAGTCAAAATTTTTACAAAAATCGAAACCCATCCAAGTATGAAGGGTATAAATCTGGTACCAGCGAATAAATGAGCATGAGCATAATCAGAGTAAAATAAAAACAAACTCACAGCGGAAACAAGATAAGATAATTAATACCAACTAGGAAAACTATCTTAAAGTAGATCGCCACATCGATATAGACCATAGAGAACAAGAACCGAAACCCGAACTAAACACCTACTAAGTCTTGTCTTCCCTGAGATAAACCTGAGAGTTGTTATGAGCAGGTGGGTCAGAACAACAAGTCCAGATGGGTAGAAAATGTATAATACAGTCTACAATACATAAATATATCCATTTGGTCACAACCGAAACATATGTCTAACAAAGCTAGTAATTTTAACTTAATCTTGTAAAGATTTACGCACAATGACTAATTACCATACCCAAGGTAAGATTCCCAAAGATAATGATATCGCAATACAGTGATTGAACGTTTACGAATAAGTATGAAGCCTTTAAACCATCATTCAACTAATTACCTAAGACTAAGAGGCAGGCTCCCAACTACTCACTATTCCATAAGAAGGCTAATTATTTCTGTATAGCCACTTAAGACCTCGCTTTCAATATAAGAGAAGGGTGGATCCTCCCAATAACTTAAGACCCAAGGCAGACCTATCGATCACTTAATACCTTACTTAGTGGTTTACTCTACACTAATATAAATTAGAGGATAATAGCCTTAAGTCCTACTAATTTAAGGCTTCCATCATTCACGCATATACCCAAAACCCCGCATAAGGCGAGAGATAGTCACTAGCCACTTAATACCAGATTTAGGTAGGAGCCCGACACCATTTAAAATCCTCCTGGCGGACCCCATGTTACTTTCTAGCTAACCATATTATATAATCTCCTATCCACTTAATACTTCCCGCGGGATAGGAAGACTCATGGTACCTTCATAAATGTCATTTAATACCTAATCCAAAGGCGGACTCTCACTTGAGTTACTTAATACCTAGAGGAAGCAAAACTAAGTGGAGATTACTAAACTTGTACCCAATAGCCATTTAGTACTTCTTAATTTATGGGGAGACGAGCTACGCGATCACTTAATACCCTTTTATGGGTGGATTTAACTACTTAATACCTCTAATCTCGAAGCAGGCTATGCTTACTAGTTATTCCCTTAATGGTTTCTCTTTTCACAAAATCTGTTTTAGGAATTAGTCCTTGCTACACAATCAATTTTCTTCATGAGTTCCTATGGTTAATGATATCTCACAACAGTTGTATATATATCCTACTGCTAGAAAGCGCTGACTTTTGTCGATTAAAGCAACCGACCTTGCATCATTAACCTACTAAGTCCAACTCTTATTTCTAATTATATAATTGTTAGGTTAACCAGATTAAAATAAGGAAAGCCTATAACTTCCTATCTAAGAATGATTAATTGTTTATTTCCTTATTGGAATTAGTATTTAGTAGGCCACTCAATCTCGATTAATACCCTTTTATTCTACTATTATTTAGATAATATGATGTTTATGACACTTACGGTTATATTTTCCTAAGGTATTAATCATCCAATTAAATGCCAATTATATCAGTCCCATTAACATTCTGGTCTAGTAATTGTAACTCTTAATTATTTCTATATTGATTTATTTTCATTTAGTCATTATATTTATGTATACATATATATATATATATATATTATTTATTTTTTTCCCTAGTAAAAATGACCCTAGACCGTTAGATTTAAATATATAAAGATCCGTACATTAATATAAAATTTTATAATAAAAATACTCCTCAAAACCTAGTCATCACTGGCCATTTTCGACCAGAGGGGTCAACCCCTAGGTCGACCTCCTCGGTCGATCCTAGGGTCGATCGCCCTAGGTCGAAAATGCCCAGTGAAGGAGGGTTATAAATGGTATTATATAATTAAAGATTATTATATATTTATTTTCCATTTGTTTTTATATTTCATTTGTAACTTTTCCAAACATGAAAGTTGGCTAGAATTCTGTCATAATGCAACGGTGCAAGTATAGTGGTCGAATTCTATCGTTCGTAAAAAATCTATTTTTAGAATCTAATTAAATAACTAAATTAATTATCACCAAAATTCTGAGTAGTTACAAATGTTGTCGTTGATGCTTTAAGTCAGATACATGCCAGTTTGGGGGCCATGCTCGTTGAATGCAAGTAGTTGGAATATATTATAGATTATGATTTTTGACCGAGATGCGGGTTGGGGAAAGAGATATTAGCAAGTTTGACATCAAACCTACGTTGATTGAGAGGATTGCAGATAGTCAAAGGCATGATCCTCGATTGGTTGAGATCATCGCTAAAGTCGAGACTGTAAGTGGGTCCGAGGATATAAAGCATTACAGAATTGAACCAATGCAACACCCCATAATTTTATGAGCTCGAATTTTGATAAAAATTGAAACTCAAACCCAGCCAAGCATAGGGAGTATAAATCTAGAACCTGCAAATAAATAAGCATAAGCATATCAAAGTACAATAAAACTAAATTACAACAGAAACAAAATAGGATAACCAAGTATTTACTTAGGCAATTACCTTTAAAATAAAATCGCTATATCAATATCGAACATGAGAGAAAAAGAACAAAAAAACCTAATTTGAACACTTGCAAAGTTTTGTCTTTCCCGAAATAAACCCAAGAGTTTTTATGAGTAAAGGGGTTAGAACAACAAGTCCTAGTGAGTGCAAAATGTATTACACTATCCATAATACACAAATGTATCCCGTTTGGTCTCCACCAAAACATAAGTCTGACAAGGCTAGTAACTCTAACCCACCCTTACAAATATTTATGCATGATGACTAACTACCAAACCCAAAGTAACATTCCCCAAAGATAACGATATTGCAACACTGAGATAGAACTTTTACGCATAAGTATGAAGCCGTTAAACTACCCTTCAACCAACTACCAAAAAACTAAGAGGCGGGATTTCCAATTACTCGGTATGTCATAAGGAGGTAAGTTATTTCTATATAGCCACTTAAGACCTCACTATCAATATAAGATATGGGTGAATCATTTTGATCATTTAAGACCCAACGCGGAACAATCAATTTCTTATTGCCTTACTCTGTGGTTTACCCTACATAAATATAAATTAATGGACACTGGCTACTAATCCTAATTATTTAAGCTTTTGATATTCATGCATATACCCAAGCCACGCATGGGGAATGAGGTAGTATACAGTCACATATTACCTACAGGATAGGTAGACGACTGACCATCTTTTATGACCATCCCTCAGAGGATCTCCGTGTTACTATCCAACAAACCTTATTGGATAACCTCTTAGTCACTTAATACTTCGCATAGGATAACAGACCTATGGTACCTCCATGGAGGTCATATAGTACCTTTTCCGAAGGCAGAATCTAACCCCAGTCACTTAATACCCATAGGAAGCAGTCTATCATGGAGATTACCATTCTTGTACCCATTAATCGTAATACTTCTTATTCACAGAAAGGCTAGCTATTTAATAATTTAATATTAATACCTTTAAGGGAGGACCCAATGATTCAACCCTTGTAGGGAAGGGTGAATCGAATTTTAATACCCAAAAGGAAGATCCCACTACTTAGTACCTAAAATCCAGACGTAGGCTACACTTATTCATTAATTCCTTTTCGATTTCCTCTTTTGGACAGGAGGCTATCCCTACAACCACTTATTACCTCAACACTTGAAGTAAACATTATTCTAGGAAATAATCATTGCTATGCAATTAACTATCGATATAAGTTCCTATGGTTAAAGGTATCTCACATCATTTGTATATATATTTGATTGTTGGAAAGTGCAAACTTCTATTTCAAATAAGGCAACTGGCCTCACATCCTTAACCTACTAATTCCAATCCTTATTTCTAATTATATAAATTCTAGATTAAGTAGAGGAAAATAAGGAAAACCTATAACTTTCTATCCTAGGATGTTTAATTATTTATTTCCTTTTTGGACTTAGCACTTACTACGACAACCTACACCCGTTAATTCCTTTTTTATTTCATTTATTATTATTTCTATTAAGATTGTCTTCCAATTATGACCCTAACGGTCATATTTCTTAAGGATTTGATTATCATATTTATTGTCATTTATATTAGTTTGAATAAAATTCTAATCTAATTATTGTAATTCTCAAGTACTAAATTATTTCCATTTAGTTCTTATTTGAATATATAAATAAGTTTCTTACTTGTTTATTTCCCTTGTTGTAGTTACAATCCCCATTCTTGATCGCGATTTAAATTGTAATCATTTAGGCCTTTACTATCTATTCAATTCATTTCCCCAAAAACATATATGGTTACAATATTTATTACCTTTATCATTACCATTTTTATCTATAGAAAATCAATTCCATATTTAATGCTATAATGAGCATGATATTTATTTCCATTTAAGTTGGTTATATTTCCATACACATTCCATAGAATAGTACCAATTCAAATTTAAACACATAACAACAACATTTATAATATAACATAATAGCGTTATTTAAATAAATTTGTACAAATAGGATTATAACATATGTCTATATTTATATTTTAAGCGCGGAATTAACGTAGGTACAAACTTTATTTTATTATTAATTACTATTTGTATTTTGGTCTAAACTAACAACCAAAACAACCCTTTTTGTGCTTAATCTTGTTTAAGATTCAAAATCTTATAAATAAGGTTAACAAATGTAATTATTGTAAATTTTTCCCAATATATTTAAAAGAGGAATATTGGCACATTTCAAACCATAAGAAACAGGATTATGTTTCTTGCTGATTCCCAAGAATGCCTTTTTATTTAAAAAGAACAAAAAGGGCATATTTACAAAAACTAAGTAAAACCCCAAGCGGTATCAAACAAAAATAGGATTCTTATTCTAACCAAAACTATACAAACCACAAATCAACACCCAAATACTATAAATCTTGAATGAAATAATATACGTCTAACAAAAAATTTAGGATTGATTTCCAGATCCAAGATGTTTACAATAACCACAAACAGTCTAAGAGTTGTTGTTGGAAATATGATTGTATCAAACTGAAAGGCCTACAAACCTATATCTAATTTATATACATAATATTTTAAATTTGACAAAAACAAACAAATCTGATAACTTTTAGTCATATTATTCAAATTCAACACAAACGAATTATATAAGTTATTATAAACAATGAATATATTTCCCACTTACCTGAAAGCTATCCAAATCTAAATGTAAACAAAGCTTTTAGGCTTACAATTCTCAAGCCTTAAAGATCTACAATTTATTTAGAAATGGGATTTATGACGCTGATTTAGGTTTGTGGATCTAAAAGAATAATAGAAAAAGAAGAAGAAATTTAAATAAATAAAATCACCTAATTGAAGAACCAACCCTTTTTCATAAATCTGAATTTTGTATAAGTTTATATTTCAGGTTTTAGAAGAGATCGGAGCTTGGGAATGGCAGGGCGTCACTGTTGCCTCCAAAAAGACGAACAAAAGTGTGGGGTCTATCACTTTATTTATAAGTATAGAAATGACCCGAACTGTCGGATTTAATTCAAAAAAAAACCATCCGTTTATATAAAAATTTATATAACTTAACCCCTAGCCGTCGCTGCTTGCATCGACTAAGCAGTCAATACAATGGTCGACTGCCCGATAGACTGCTATGGTTGACTTAGAAGTGAGGGCCAGGGGAAATAGTAATTACTATATATATATTATTTTGTTTGATTTATTTTCCATTCATTTTCATATTTCATCCATAACTTTTTCATACGGACTTCGTTCGCAAAGTTCCAAATAGAAAGTTGACCAGAATTCCCTTTCGAACGCGACGGTGCAAGTTTCGGTAAAATTCCATCGTTAGCAAAAATTTCATTTTTGGAATCTATTAAATAGCTAAATTAATTATCGCTAAAATTTCGGGTTGTTCCATTCTTCCCGCCTTAAAAGAAATTTCGTCGTGAAATTTTACCATTGACAAAGTCATGGTTTTATCGCCTTATTATCCAAAACTACACAACCAATTAGTGTACATCCAATTTTGCAACCAACATGCACATATTCTTAGTGTACGTAATTAATTGCAACCATAAAATTTGCATGCATAATGATTCAAAATCGAATCATCCTATATGTATGCATTGTATTTTTTTAAAACACTTTTTGGAATCATGATGCTAAATATAAAGAAAGTTCTACATGAATGTAAAATTTGAAAATATTTTTCGTCCAAAACCCTCACATGACTGCGAACAGAAGTGTGAAACAACTAATTTTACGTCTAAACCCTAACATCCAACTCTCCAACGCATTTAATCATTTCCTATTTATTTCTCTTATGCCCCAAAAAAAGAAATTAGAGGGGGAATTCAATGTTCTTTCTGCTTATAATATTCCAATTTCCTTCCTACAGCGGAATTCTGCCTCAGTTACCCCAAAGTATTCCGAAAATTTCCATCTGTGGACTACAAAGGAGGCTTAAAACAAGCTCTAAAATATAAATCGAGTTAATTAACAATTCGCACGCATCGTCAACAAGGTTTGGAAACAACATTTCCATGGCCAAAACAATGTTCCCGTATTGTCACTAAAGCCTTGACGCATCATAGTTTCTTACGCACCGCTAAAACGTGCAAATAAATTAATCAAAATCTTCCTTACGTTTTATATATGACCACAAAATCGAATTTTTCTATAAAAATAAAATATAATTTTCGCATAAATTATTAAAATTCCATTTTGGCACTACTTTACTTTCCATATGAGATTTGTACAATTTATTTTTTGGTAACGTACGCTCTATTACATTTAAACCATCATAAAATAGATGTTTAAATATATGTAATATATCATATTAAAATATGTGTTTTTGCATAAATCAGGTTTATAATAAGGTGGAAAGAAAGTAAATCAGACTAAATATTTAAATTTAAAAGTATTTTTTCAAACTGTACACAAAACAAAAAAAAATTAGCA
The DNA here is from genome assembly GCA_030737875.1 of Allium sativum. NCBI lineage: Eukaryota > Viridiplantae > Streptophyta > Magnoliopsida > Asparagales > Amaryllidaceae > Allium > Allium sativum. The sequence continues at coordinate 269,696,403 of CM060911.1, forward strand.
TAAAAAGGAACAAGGCGATAAACACTAAGGTAGCGTTTGATTTTCGAACTAGCCAGTTAATGTTCGCGTCGGTGTTAGACGAGGCCGACGCGTCTTCGGTAGGGCCCTTCAAAATGCCCCTTCGAGATGAACGATTGGAAAGTTAGCTTTCACGTCAGATGCGTCTGACGCGAAAAATATTTTTTGACTCCCCCTTTACTTTCCTCTCTCCCTATATATCTCCATCCCATTTCAGCACTACTTCACCATCCTCATTTCTCATTCCCCTCCACTTCTTCACTTCTGCAATATTCTAGATCAAATATAATGGCAAATAGTGATGATTCTGATTTGGAAGATTTGGAAGATATGCTCGATATTCAAGAAATTATGGCTAATCAAACACGGGAAAATAGCAGAATACATGATTCTGTAAGTTCCAGTCTTGCTCGGGTTCATGAAATACCATTAATACACGCAGACCATTGTCAACGCAATTGTCGAATGAAGCGATTGTATTTCAGATCCTTGTGTGAACAGTTAGAAAATTACGGATTGGAAGCTTCGATGCACATAACGGGAAAAGAAATGGTGGCTATATTCCTATATACTATTGCATTGGCCCTTCCTATAAGGCATGTTACTGAGCAGTTTCAATGATCAAATGGTACGATTTGTGTCATTGTTCATAAATTTTTGGATTTAGTTCTCTTATTAGCAGTGGATATAATTAGACCGGTCGATTCCCAATTTAACTGAATTTTAGAACAAATTTGTTCTTCACCCCGATTTTTTCCTTTATTCAAAAACTGTAATGGGGCTATTAATGGGACACATGTAATGGCTCATGTGAGTCAAGAAGAAATGCAATGTTTTGTAGGATGGAAAGGATCAGCTACACAAAATATAATGTCTGTTTGTGCATTTGATTTAACTTTTACATTTGTAAGAGCAGGATGGGAAGGAACTATACACGATGCTAAAGTATTTTGGGAAGCAATAAATAATCCGGATCTTAATTTCCCTCATCGTCCTCTCGAATAGTATTATTTAGTGGATTCAGAAAATCCACTATTGGAAGATATATAACTCCTTACCGATCTGTGAGATATCATATACCAGACTTTAATGACACACAAAATGAACCGTAGTCAAACAATGAAATTTTCAACTACTATCACCCTAGTTTGCGTATGGAAACTGAAAGAACTTTTGGTACTTGGAAGAAAAAATCTGCCATCTTACGTAACATGCAGACATATCCATACAGTGTTCAAGTACGAATTATTACTGCTACAATGGCTATTCACAACTACGTCAGGAAATACAACGCTGGCGATCCAGATTTTATGACGTATGATGACGACCCTGATTTATATCCAGAAGAATATCTCAAAGAGTATTACAGTATATAAAATTGTGGAAATACAGATTGAGAACCCGTTCAAAGAACTGGAACAACATCCACCATGGCGGTTGTATGAGACAATATATGAAACGAACTAGTTGCCGTTGGAATGCAATAAAAGTTTCACTGTATTTATTTTATATTTGCATTTTAAATTCTACAATTTGTATTTCGCAGTCATGTAATTTTAATTCTGCAATTTGGATCCTGCAATTTGTATTCTGCATTCAACTATTCTCTTCGATAACAAATACACACATACACAAACAATAAAAATAATACATACAAAAACAATATAATATTAACTTTGCCCCTTCCAATTTGCCCCTTTCGTAAAAAAACACAATTTTCGTTCGCAACAATTCCCCTACAAATGCCCCTTTAAAATAACCCTTCCAAATACCCCTTTCCGTCCAATGTCATCTGAAGTGCTTTAATCCCACCATCACTACTCTTCATTTTGCTGATGACATTATTCCCTTCACCAAACCAAACCGTCCAACCCTTCAAGCTATTTTAGTTACTCTTCATGAATTTTACAACATGATTGGATTCAAACTAAATACTTCAAAGTCTCAGGTCATGTTTTCTGGGTTTACTGATACTTAGCTGAAACTGATTTCAATGCTTGGTATGCAAGTTATGGATAAAGGCATGATTTATTTGGTTCTTCCCCTTTGCACTTCTGGAGTACTAAGGCTGATTGCATAGACCTGTTTACTTAAATAACTTCGGCTTTGGGTTGTTGGGCCAATAGATTCATGTCTCAAGCAGGTAGGCTTGTTCTAGTTAAAAATATTGGTTTCTATGGTCGTGTATTGGACTTGAACTTTTATTCTCCCACGTAAACTTTTGTCCATGATAAAACCTGATTTCTTGAAGTTTTTGTGGACAAGGTCATTTACTAGCAGGAAGATCGTCCCTTTCTTTTACAATAATATTATGATTCCTAAGCGTTGGCTAGCCCTGGTATTTTATCTTTATAAAAATGGAATATTGTTGTATTTAGTGTTCACTTCAATGTAATTATAATTAAAAGGAATTGTCTCTAGGTTGATTTGCGTCGGAAGCATAATGTGGAAGATAAGTCTTTTTGGACGATGAGCATACCTCAAAAATGTAGCTGGGTTTAGAGAAAGAATTTAAGCTTCAGAGATACTTTCCTGCCTTCAATGCAATGTTTTATCACTCTTAATAGCCTTGTATCTTTTTGGAATTATCCCTCATTGGATAAGGGCTTAATTCTTTCATGTATTTTGACGTATCAGCAGTACATACATACTGGTATTCCTCCTGATACTTATGTTAATGTTTTTCTAGAAATGGTCAGCTAAGGCTACCTTACAATTCTAATTTTGCTGTTAGGCATTTGTGGGATAGTTTGTTACCTTCTAGGTTGATCTCTGATCAAACTTGGATTTAATGGAAATGGTGAGAAACATACCATTAGATGATTCTACAAAAATAACATCAATTTTTCCTAACTGCAAATGGTCTAAATTTTTATGGCACTCCTCCTCTCATCCTAAAAACAATCTCATGTAGTGCAAAACATTAAATGAGTGATGAATTGGCTACACACTTGTTCTTTGAATGCAGTAGTTCTTTGAATGCTCTGTTAACAAAAAGTAAAATGCAAAGAGTAGGCATGTCCATAAACCAAGAATGTTTTTATACCAGATGAGTGATGAATCGGCTATGCACTTGTTCTTTGAATGCAGTAGTTTGTCACCCTTGTGGAGGAGATTTTTTTCTGAATTTAATGTTAATGTGCCTCCTGATTCTGAGTTGCAATGGTTGATTATGTAAACATCAACAAGGTGGAGGAAGGATGAATATTTACTATTTTTTTTATGTTTTGAAAAGTATGTCAAGCTTATTTGAAACGAAAGAAACCTAATATGTTTTCAGATGAAAAGGAGAAGTAGGGATCAACTTTGGAACAACCTTGTGCATGAAATAAGAAAGGGAATTATGTCTAGTTCTTTTCCGTTTGAACCTACTGCTTTTGATATGTGGCTCTGAGTTTTTGTTGTTTCTTTATTTTTCTTTCGTGTTTTGCTTTGTTCATATGTAATTCTTCAATTTGTATTTTTAATAAAGTGGCATGGGTCTACTTAACCTCGCATGCTATGCCAAAATAAAAAATTATTAAAAAATTATCAAAAATTTCTACAATTATTTAACGAAAATTTACATCAACACCTGTAATTGTTCATCAAAAATTAACATAATTTTTCATAATTTTTTGAAAATATTGCTGAAATTTTCGCAATTATTCACCATAAAATTATGGAGATATTCACAATAATTCATAGAATAATTGCAGATATTTATGCATTTTTTTGATATAATTACATAAATTCTGCAGTTATTCACCAATTGATTGCATAATCATATTCAATTATTGAGTAATTAAATCTTAGGGACCTAATTTACAATCTTTCAAGTAATTTTCATGTATTAAGTTTGATTTTAAGGACCTATGCCTAATATTCACTTTAAACTAATTCATCTTCTATCCTAAATACAACACAATGAAAAACTTGAAAAAAAAAGGAAGATTGTTATCAAAATAGAAGTATATAGAACTCAAATTGAAATAAAAAAAATTAAGTGGCTTAAATTAAATTTCGAGTAAGGAGACTAATTCGATCACGATGGAGCCATCTGAAGGGCGGGTGATTTTGGTTTATCGATAATGGATGTGGTTGTGCAGTACGTAAATATCAAAGATTTAATTCGGTGACTTTAGTTCGAGTTTGGTGATTGTGGTCGGCGGTTGGCAACTGAAAATGTTAGGGCCAATTCGGGGTTCTAGGTGAAATTGCAGTTAGTGGATCAAAATTCTTGACGATTTGGTGCAGGCAGGTCTAGAGCGATTGAGTGAGGGGAGGGAAATGGAGTTTAGGTGAACCAGTGAAAGTCATAGGTTTGGTTTATTAGATTTTGAGTTGCGGATAAGTGATTACATTCTGCTATGGCAATTGGTTGAGTGACTCGAGGTGATTAAACGCTCGACTTCGATGAACTATGATGGCTGCATGGTTGTGATGGTGTTGCTTTGTAGTGATAAGGAAGAGTATGGATTTTATGTAATCAAAGAGATGAGGTATGGGTTTTTTCGAATGTTGATGCCGAGGTTGCATGGATTACGGTTTGTATTGGTCAATGTTGTACGGAGTGGTCAGAGAAATTTAGGAGATAAAAGGTTGTTGGGGTTGGATGATTGACAAAAGGTAACGGTCCAAATTGTATGCAATAGAAGGAGTTGCGTGAGGTTGAAATTGGGGAATGGCGATGTTGCAGTAAAGAATTTTTATTGTAGTATGACGTGTCTAGTGAGACAGTAGAAGTTGATTGTTGCATGGGACATGGTGTGTTGATGGTGTTGTAGTGATGGTGCCTTGCTTGGCTTGTCCGTAGAGCTGTGGATGAGAGACTAGTTATGTATGGTGAAAGAATGAGCCATGGATCGTATGATTTCGAGTTTTGGTTTGCGACGATTTGTTGAAGATAGTTTGGCAGAGAGGGGTTAACGGTAGGTAAGTTAGCTTGTTGGTAAGTTTGGGAAGAAGCTGAGGGGACGTTGTTGAGAATCTTGGGATGTAGGTGACGGTTACTCGGGCATTTTATGGTCAAGTTTGGGATATAGGTTGGAGTAGATCCAAGATATTCAATAGTGAAAGTGGATGGATGGGAGTGCTAATAAGCGTAACAATGTAAGTAGAGGAATGTGATATTCTAAGACAATAAAATTGAAATACAGAGCTAAACACGGTAAACATAGGAATATAATCTATTTAAATAATGAAATTGAAATATGTAGACATAGAATAGAAAATATTTTGTCAAAATTGAGCTAAAATGAAATTTTCATTAAAACACCACGTGATTTTTTTCAATGAAAACTACAATGTAACGATTTACATAAAAAACATACGTAGTGAACATTAAAAAACATGAAACGTAAATTTTCTAATGAATAGTAGCACAAAAGGAAAACAAATGATGTCAATAACTGCAAAATGTAACAACAAAGGCTGCTACTAAATAAAATAAACAAAAAAATTAAGCAGCAAAGTGAACAAAGTAAAAAGCCTGGAATGAAGTATAAAATAACACTGACCAGAGAATAGTTCGAATCTTTCTTTAAGTAAACACAAAGTTAAATTAAACATAGAAGTGAGAAAAGAAAATTTATCCGAAGAGTAAAAATGAAGTTGAATTACTTTCCCCGGCAAAGATGCCAAAAGCTTGTATGAAAACAGATTTTGTTTTAATTAGAAAATCATTGAATAAAAATATAATAAAAACTGCAAATGCACGATATATAATTGTAGTATGTATGTGAATACGGGTTAATCCACAGGAAGTTCAATAATTTTATAAATGCTCAATCAAATTAAATCAAGATTTTAACAATTGCTAAACTTAAAATTGTATGAAAAAATAGAGATATATTGTTAATTAGAAATATACAAATTAGAAAGCACTTTAGTGGCAAATTCCTTCTTATAATCATATAATTTATAATCAATTATGGAATTATTAAATGTATTTATTATAAGTATGATCTAATTATGTTATTATATAACACATCTTAAACCATCAAACTCAAATACAAACTAGAATCCACTTGTAAACTCTCATGGAAATAACAAGAAACTGAAATCTTTAAGCATGCCCTATTTACTATTGAAATAATAACATAGAGCATCAAATTTTGATTCTATTTTCACTTTCATTATCAAAACTATATTTAGATGAAAATGTAACCTTTATTTATATGTGATTAGACATAGTCTATTTGTTGTGGACAACATAGACAATATTAGATAAAGAACTTACATTAACATCAAAACTTTCATTAAGCACAAAAGAGAAGACCATAAAAGAAATCATTATGTTAATTTTATATGATTCATAAGAGCTTCAGTACCTCTAAATTGAAGAGGTTAACTAACATGACTAGTTAAATAAGATCAAACTAGATAGCATAAATGAAAACTAAACTATTTACATGAAAATAAAAGAAAACAAAGATGAAAATAATATTAAAAATGTTGCATAAAAAAGAACGAGGCTAAAAAGCCATTAGAGAAGAACTTTTGTTTCTAATTTGTACAAGAACGTAAATTTTCTACAAGAACATAAAGTAGTTATTATACATGCCTTAAACTCTAATTCATTTTCAGGGTGCTACCGAAGATACCCTTCTTATTGTATAGCCTTCTAGTCATCGATCCCTAATATCATTAGTCATCCACTGGCTTGTTCTTTTTTCTAATTGTGATCCATAAGTAAGCAAGTTTGTAGGCTCCTCCATGTAGCATGAATTATTTTTTTCTCTTCACTCTTTTGCCCTTGATTACTTATGGAAGCATATATCCATAAAATCACTTTCAATATGCCTCAAACTCCTACAAATAAAATTAGAATGTACAAGTAAATTTTCTTTGAATTGGTATATATATAAAATGATCATTTTACTCTTATATAAACGAGTGAATGTAACTTTCTTTAGTTTAAAACATGTAAAAGCAGCATAACATAATATTTATTTAGATAACAGAAGATTAAGTATAAGAATAAAAGTATACGTTTTTATGTCCATATCATTTAGCCAACTCTATCCTTGCATTCGCTGCCAAAAAATGGCCTTAAATCTTAAGGCCAAAGTGAATATATTAAATAAATCATATTTAATTCGTTATTGCTATCTTGTATAGATCGATATATTTATAATTATATATACAACAATATTCATTTCTTAAATCATATTCAAATTTACAATTAATATTTCATTAATATTAACTAATTTAATTAGTTTATAATAATCATAAGCTAATCGTATCTTTTGGTCTAAAGAAAATTCAACATTTCAGTTGTGTAACTCTTGGTGCAAATTCAATTGGCGATTAACACTAGACTATTCGAATGTTAATATTCAGACATTACTTAGTACATGGTGTGACATTATGGCCGATTTTACTGCTTACTCAGTTTCGATAAAATCCAATTTTAATTTATTAGTGTTACCTAATTGTGACATTTACAAGCATCAATTGTCTTTATAAAAACTACATCGTATTAAATTTATGGAATATGGCAATGATTAAAATTCCAGTATTATCCATATTCAACTCAATAATCCAAAGAGAAAGTATATTTTTCCGCTCAATAATAACAATTGTCGTTAACCAAATGTAAACACTCTGATTAGAGATTTTGGTTTTGAGTTCGCTTGAGTTGACCATGGTGCTAAGCACATATTACTAATGCAACAAATCCTTTCTTGAATAACATTACACTTTCAGTGCTTTTACTTGACCCAAGCATAATCTCGACCCAACTATAATCACTCAGTCAATGACATGCCATGATTTGATTATAATCAAAGTAGATCTTTTATACTAAAAACCTACAGTACTCTCAAGTCTAAACAACTGTGTAAATTAGTCACGTCGTTACTTTCTGTTTTGACCTTTGCTATATTAATTAATAAAAAACTACTAAATGGGCTATTCCATAGTTTTTCTAGTAACCGTAAGTATGTAATCTGTAGGTCCTCCTAATAGTTATGAGTAATACATTGCTCAATATTTAGAGAGCGTTATGTACTTTGGTTATAATGAATATATCGATATCAGTCTTGGTGCATCTTGCTTATGAAAAATTAAATGGTATATTTATTCATTGTGATAAATTACTCATATTTACAATAATTTGTAACCACTATAAAAAAATTATCGTTTATGGATTTTCTATTAATATGCTTTTAATTAAATAGGTTTATTAATATAACACATTACATTAAGTATATTATAAGAAGAAAATACATTTTATTCTAATCAAGGTTAATCAACGAGTTAAGTATATGTAAAAATTACGTAAACTAGGTTTGGCTAAGGTTTAAATTACATAAATCAGGTAGTACACTGTAAGAACCCGTAACTTCCCCCCAAGGAAACACGGATTGCTTTTAGAACAACATACATCGGAACACAAACAGAAGAATATTTCATTGTTTATTACAACAATTCCATCAGAATACAAGAATATACAGAGTATGAATAAATATTACACATTTGGCAAATGTCAGAGATTTAAATTACATTTAAATACATAGCAATGGAAAAATAATACAACACACAACTGAAAGGAGATATACGGATATAGAGCTTTCTGAATATCATTCCAGCTGTAAACCAGGATCTTGTGAATATAAATCTGCAAAACCAAAACTACTAGCTGCCCATGTCGATTACGTAAATTAGGTTTGGCTAAGGTTTAAATTACATACATCAGGTAGTATAAAATCAAATATAAAGAAGTGACAGTTTGGTCAAGGTTTAAATTAAGATTCAAAATAAACAAAAAAAGTATTACTAAAAAATGTAAATTAGGTTCACCTTTTTCGAAAATCACCAAAAAAAAAAACAAATGTTGGGGATTTTGCGGTTTGAGACTATTGGATGATGATGAATGTCGTACTTCAGACTTTAAGAATCTATTGAATAGATTCTTTCAGACAATAGTTCAACCCACTAGGTACAAACGGGTTATCGAACTGTCAACTTTCAAGATTCAATAAAGCCTTGGAACAACGAAATTGGATTCAAAGTTTGTACGGCTTTGATCCAATCAAGAACACCCCAGAAATATAAACTCTAATGATGCAATTGAAGAAGAGAATGAAGAGCAGTAAGAATCAGATTTTGCAACGCCTTAAAAGTGTTATAAATTCAAGAATTTGCAACGATTTCCTGTGGACAATAGCGCTGCAAAAACAAGGAGGAAGAAGAATAAAAGTGTTGCAAAAGGTTTTCTGCGTGGCTATTTATAGCAAAGGAGGGACGCACCCTTTCAATAAGCACCGCGCCTCCATTTCTAACATTCTTCAACATTTCAAAATTCCCGCCTCTATTTAAATTTTCATTCGGGTTCATGGGTTGAAATTCGACCCGATTTTAGTTTTACAAAAACTATCTAAAAATATTGCTTATCGGACCCGAAATCTGCAACCTGCACCAGCACCCGGCTCGGTTCGGTTGGACGGATGGCGGCGGCGACGCGCGCGCGTGTGGTTTAGAGATGCATGGTCCCCCTCATCACAACAAAGTAAACATTTGGGTGCCCAAAGGCCCCAACACACTTGTGAGAAATCCACTTAAGTACTAGCATACTTTATTATCTTCCACAATGTGGGAGAAATACATTTCCTCTGCCTTCATTCTTCCTTTCTCTTCAAAATAAACCCATACCCCAAAATAATGATTGAAAATTTACAGCAATCTCCCCCAATTTTAAAAATAAAATAAATAAATAAAGTAGACAATCGAATCACTAGTGTGACTTCCCACATAACCAAGTGGGATCAAGCCTATGTAGTTCTAAGATCAAGTTTTGCATCATCATGGAAACAACGCATAATTAAAAGGTATCTTTTGGATTTGAACCTTTACTTAGTGTAAATCATTCAAAGTTCTGTCGAGATTCTATGTTGAACGAATCTTGAACCAAGTATCCCTTAATGATAAAACCAGAACAGTCACACATGTTGATTTCCTTAGTTAGAGTGTTCTGTATTGCTCAACACATTAATGGCCATGTGCTTTAATCCTGGTTCATGAGTCTATTTTAGAAAGCAGTCTTACTTTCCTAGGAGACGACCTGATTTCCGTACTCATATAAGTAAGTCTCTTATGGTGTTTATGCGATACACCTTTTAAGGTTTCTAGACTTATTAAGGATATTTATCCATCCTATGTTCTTGCAGAATCCAACAACAAATATTAAGGGATAATTGGTTTAGTGTTCCATAATTATACTCTTAACTTGTTGGTACCCATTGAACTTTGTCTATCCTTTTCAAGACACAAGTTGAATTTCTGTTAAGGATGATCAATCTTCATTCACAGACTTTAATCTTATTTCTTTTGACTTTATAGAAGCTATATCCTTTGGAAGACCTTTTGTAAGTGGGTCAGCCAAGTTTTTCTTCGTTTCTATGTAGTCAACAGTTATAACTCCTCTTTTGAGTAACTATCTTACCATCTGATGTCTTAGATTCACATGTCTTGACTTTTCATTGTATGTCTTATTAGAAACAATATATATCTTTGCTTGATTATCACAGTTAATCAAGACTGGTGGAGATGGCTTCTTCCACAATGGGATTTCCATTAATAAATTTCTAAGCCATTCCGCTTCCTTACATGCATCAGCTAATTCAACTAATTATGATAACATAGTTGAATTAGATATACAGGTCTGCTTCTTAGATGCCCAAGAAACAACAACACCTCCTAATGTAAATATCCATCCAGTCGTAGACTTGGATTTGGATTCTATTACAGTAGAATATCCTTTATAAGATAAATTATAGTTGATGGTTCCTTTCAAATAAGCTAAAATATATAGAAATATCTTTCCAGTGTTCGAAACCTGGATTACTCGTGAATCGACACAATACGCTTATAGCATGTGCGATGTCGGGTTTAGTGCAATACATAGCATACATAAGACTCCCGATAACACTAGAATATTTCAATTGAGAGATGATACGTCCAATTTTCTTTTCTAATTTGGTATTTGGATCTATAGGAGTTTGTGCTGGTTTGTCATCATAATGGCCATACTTCTTTAGGAACTTCTCAATGCAATGAGATTGAGTTAGTAATAACTCCCCCAATTTTCTAATGATCTTGCTTCCTAGAATTACATCAACTTCTCCTAGATCTTTCATATCAAATTTAGATGATAGAAACTTCTTAGTTTCATTCACACATGATATATTGGAACCAAATATTAGCATGTCATCAACGTATAAATATATTATAACATAACCGTTGTTATCCGATTTTCTATAAATACATTTATTAGTATCATTTACAATGAATCCATATGACAGTGCAACTTTATCAAACTTCTCATGCCATTGCATGGGAGCTTACTTCAAGCCATAAACATCTTTGACTAATTTACGAACTTTCTTTTCTTGGCCTGGGGTTATAAAACCTTCAAGTTATTCCATGTATATTTCTTCTTCTAAATCTCCATTTTGAAAAGCTGTCTTTACATCCATTTGATGTATGACTAAGTTATGAATTGATGCAAGTGCTATAAAACAACGAATGGAAGATATGCGAGCAACCGGAGCATATGTATCAAAATAATATACTACTTCCTTTGCTTATATCCCTTAGCAACTAATCTAGCTTTAAACCTATCAATGGATCCATTTGTATTCAACTTTTTCTTGAATATCCATTTACATCTTATAGGCTTAGCACCAGGAGGTGAATTAGTTAAAACCCAAGTTTGGTTTAACATTATAGAATTCCATCATTGATAGCTTCTTTCCAGAATTAGAATCTCTGGAACTCATAGCTTCAGAACAAGTTTTGGGATCATCATCAACGTTCATTATATAATTTGTCACATTATGGACTTCGTCCTTATTTCCATCTCGAGATATGTTATGAGGTCAGGACCATAATCCTTATCTATTCTCGCTCTTTTACTTCTCCTGTGTTCAGTACTATTATCTGGTACTGACACTTCCTTGTTGTTTTGAGCATGAGCATATTCACCATCATTGATATCATTAGTCTCAGGTTGTTCCGGACTAGATGATCTCAATGGATTCTCAATAGTTAGATTTTTCAAAGAATTCTACATCTACAGATTCTATAACTTCAAAGGTATCAAGTATAAGGAAGCTATAAGTAATACTATTAAGAGAACATCCTATGAAAACACACTTAAATGCCCTATTACCTAACTTTGGTCGTTTTGGGTCAGGTTTTCTAACATATGCTAAGAAACCCCAAACTTTAAGTCTAGTAAGGTTTGGTTTTCTATTAAATCATAATTCATAAGGGAAAATATTATTCTTTTTAAGTGGTACTCTATTTAAAATGTAACATGCATACAACATAGCGTCACCCCATAGGTTATAAGGTAAATTAGAACTTATGAGCATGGCGTTAACCATTACTACTAAATTTCTATTTTTCCTCTCAGCAACACCATTTTGTTGTAGTGTATATAGGGCGGTACATTGGTGAGTTATACCATTTTGTTTGCAAAACAAAGTAAATTCATTTGAAAAATATTCACCACCATGATCTGAATGTAACGCTTTAATTTAACCCTTAACTGTGTTTCGACTTCTGCTTTGTAAACTTTGGATTTATCAAAAGCCTCGTCTTTTGATTTCATTAGATATACATATGCATATCTAGTATAATCATCAATAAATGTTATATAGTATTGGTTACCACCATAGGTGATATGACTTTTTAAGTTACCCACATCACTATATACTAAATCAAGCAAACCAGTTTTCCTTTCTACATATATAAAGGATTTCCGGTGTATTTTTGCTTGAACACATATTTCACATTTAGAGATAGAGTGGAAATCACAATAAAAAATTAGTCCTAATTTATGCATATTTCTAAGAGATTTACAATTAACATGTCCTAATCTACCATGCCATAAATTAACAGAATCAACAATATAAGCAGAAGATTTCTTTACTAGATTCAACTCAATCATGCCGTTACAATAATATCCATGTCCAATATTTTTTTGTTCTTGGACAACACTAACTTATCAGACTTATACAACATCTTGAATCCTCCTTTGTTAAGAAGGTATCCAGAAACCAAATTCTTACACATATCGGGTACATAGAATACATTGACTAATGTAAGAATTTTCCTAGAGGTGAATATAAATTCAATTGTGCCTTTTCCTAGAACTTTTCTTGCAACTTTGTTTGCGCCAGTAAGTTCACTAGATTCTCCATTATTCTCTTCGTAAGTCTTGAAAAGATTAAGGTCTTTGGAAACATGAATGCTTACTCTAGTATCGAGCCACCAATCATTATCAATGCCACTAATGGAGTTTGTTTCTTGCACAATAGCCACAAACATTTCTTTGACCACGTTCGCTTTTTGCTGTTTCTTCTGAAGACGACAGTATCGAGCATAGTGGCCAGGTTTGTTACAATAGTAACAAGCACCCTTCTTTTTATTCTTGGAATCACTATTCTTCTTAAACCGTGTCTAATTTTTAAGCTATAACTTATCAGTAATTTCAACATTATTTGCCTTAAATTGAGACTCAATTTGCGGATTATCACCTAGCTCGCATTTACGAGAATTCTCTTCAATACAAAGATGATGCTGTAAACCGTCTAAATTACAATCCATTTCCGCATGTTTCAATTTTTTTTATAATAATTCCAAGAATTAGGAAGTCTTGAAATATTAACTCCAACAATAAAAGATTCAGGGAGATCAATACCGACATCTTTAAGTTGATTCACCACAGTGGTATTTCACTTACTTGACAACTATGAACTTATTGGCGACCATTTTGAAATACATATAATTAAAAAAAAGAAATTTTTTATTACTTGCCTCGGTTATGCAATATTTGTAGTCTAATACAGTCCAGAGGTCCTTTGTAGTTTCCAACGTCCTATGAGCGTTGTAGACTGAAGTAGATAATGCATTCAGAATATGCCCTCTGCATAGAAAATCGTCCTCTTTGTGCATTGCATGTTTAGCCTTCAGAGCGGCATCCTCATCAGCGGTTTCCATCAGTATTGCTTCCAATCTATTTTCCAAGATATAGAGCAATTTGACGGTGATAAAAAAGAACTTCATCGTCTCTTTCCAACGAGTGAAATTTTCGTCATCAAATCGCTCCAATTTAGTCAAATGTTGATTCATCACTTGTAGTGCGCTCAAACCTTCCATGATTGAAGTTATTGTCTGAAAACTTATTGGGGATTTTACCATTTGAGACTATTGGATGATGATGAATGTCATACTTTAGACTTTAAGGATCTATTGTATAGATTCTTTTAGACAATAGTTCAATCTACCAAGTACAAACATGTTATCGAACTATCCACTTTCAGGATTCAATAAAGCCTTAGAACAACAAAATTGGATTCAAAATTTGTACGGCTTTGATCTGATCAAGAAAACTGTAGAAATATGAACTTTGATGATGCAATTGAAGAAGAGAATGAAGAGTAGTAAGAATCATATTTTGCAATGCCTTAAAAGTGTTGCAAATTCGAGAATTTGCAAGGATTTCCTATGGACAATGGTGCTGCAAAAATGAGGAGGAGGAAAAAGAATTAAAAGTGTTGCAAACTATTTTATGTGTGGCTATTTATTGCAAAGGAGGGACGCTCCCTTTCATTAAGCGTCGCAACTATTATTTGCAATAGTCATTTCCATTCAAATTCGAATGATGTATCTTTTTGTTTCGCAACAGTCAAATAGCGTCGCAAAATTCAAACGTCTCGCCTCCTTTTCTAACGTTCTGAAATGTTTCGAAATTCCCACCATTATTTAAATTTTTTGTTCAAGTTCATGGGCTGATATTCGGCCCATTTTCAGTTGTCTAAAAATATTGCTTATCGGACATGAGACCCACGCCCGACCCGGTTCGGTCGATCGAACGGATGGCGGAGGCAGCGCGTGCGTGTGTGGTATAGAGATGCATGGTCTCCCTCCTTACAACAAAGTAAACATTTGGGTGCCCCTAAGGCCCCAACACACTTGTGGGAAAGCCACTTAAATACTAGCATACTTTATTATCATCCCCAATGTCGGACATATACATTTCCTCTTCCTTCATTCTTTCTTTCTCTTCAAAATAAACCAATACCCCAAAACAATGATTGAAAATTTACAACAGTCTCCCCCAATTTTCAAAATAAAATAAATAAATAAAGTGGATGGCCGAATCACTAGTGTGACTTCCTACATACCCAAGTGGGATCAAGCCTATGTAGTTCTAAGATCAAGTTTTCCATCATCGTGGAAATAATACATAAATAAAAATTATATTTTGGATTTGAACCTTTACTTAGTATAAATCATTCAAAGTTCTATCGAGATTCTATGGTGACCGAATCTTGAACCAAGTATCCCTTAGAGAAAAAACCGGAACAATCACACATGTTGATTTCCTTAGTTAGGGTGTTCATATTATTCAGCACGTTAATGGCTATGTGCTTTCATCCTGGTTCATGAATCTATTTTAGAAAGCAGTTTTACTTTCCTAGGAAACGACCCGATTTCAATATTCATATAGGTAAGTCTCTTAAGGTGTTTTTGCGATACATCTTTTAAGGTTTTTAGACTTATTAAGGATATTTATCCATCCTATGTTCTTGTAGAATCCAACACTAAATATTAAGGGATAATTGATTTAGTGTTCCATAATCATACTCTACACTTGTTGGTACACATTGAACTTTGTCAATCCTTTTCAAGACACAAGTTGGGTTTCGGTTAAGGACGATCAATCTTCATTCACAGAACTTAGTTCCATTTATTTTGACTTTATAGAAACCATAGCCTTTGGAAGACCTTTTGTAAGTGGCTTAGCCAAGTTTTTTTTCGTTTCTATGTAGTCAACAATTATAACTCCTCTTTTGAGTAACTGTCTTACCATCTGATGTCTTAGACTCAGATGTCTTGACTTTTCATTGTATGTCTTATTAGAGACAACATATATATTTGCTTGATTATCACAGTTAATCAAGACTGATG